>OX422207.1:561053009-562485509 GCA_949130495.1 Sambucus nigra
CCTTTCTCTAATTAGATTGCTAATTGATTTTATGAAAACATTGAATTAAGGTTTAGGGAACACTTAAAACACATAATACTAAAGGAAAATAATAGAATATTTATGCCTGTGATTAATTTGAATCAAAACTTATGAAAAGTAGGGGCTAGGGGTTGAAGACGAGAGAACTATGCTTTGGAAAATATTTTCTGGAGAATGTTTGAGAGAAAGTGATTTATGAAATACCAGTCCCGTATTAGTTTTGTATATAAACGATTTAAGTGTTGGAAAGAAATTAGGAGTCTAATCCATTCATCCACCGCCTGTTGTTCGAACGAGCACGCCTGTCTTTCGAACGACAATAGGATGTCATTCGAATAAGCCCCTCACTTCCCCAAATTAAATCTTTTAAAATTCGACCTAATTTTTTGATAAAAATACAATAGCTGAACATATACGCACCTGCCAGTGAAATGTTTACATAAAACCTTTATAACCTTTTTATAACAGACCCGAAGTAAATTCCCGATTGAAAATCTTATTCGTAAAACGAAGATAAAATCTCAAAGGCTATAAAATCCAAAATTTCATTTTTCTCCAAATTAATTAAAGTCAACTAAATAAAACACGGGGTTTTACAGAAAACACCTAACAACCGCTAAATGTCTCGCCAGGGCACAAACACCTCGGACACAACCAACGTAACTCGTAGAGATCGACCTCATAGATGAGGGAGGCCCTATTATAAAAGAGGACCGCAAGTGCCACGAACACCTCGCACGTGACAAGGCTAACTCAGAGAAATCGACCGTATAGATACGGGACTCTCAATTTGAGAACTAGAAAGAAATTTTCAAATTGAAACACTTAGGTCAAAAAACACGTTGTTAGTGGGCAAAATCCCCGAATAGCACCCAAATGGGACCGCACGGGGTACGAACACCTCAAACTTGATCAACTAACTCATAGAAAATTATCGCATAGTTGTAAGACTGTTCATTGTAGAACACCAAAATTGATAGATAGGCACATTTAGGCTTGAAAATGTATCGTTAGTGGGCAAAAACCCCGAAAAACTGCTAAACGCTCACGAAAGGGGCATAGACAGCTCAGACATAACCATGATAACCCTTAGCAATAAATCACGTACCCGTGGGACTTCTAATTGAAGAACATGATCAAAATTTGGGAATAGGAACACATAGGCTTAAAAACGTGCCGCAGAGTGGCGAAAATAACGAATAACCCCCAAAAGGCCCCACAAGGGTACAAATGCCTCGCACGTGACAAATATAACTTATATCAATCGACGACATATTCTCGGTACTCCTAATTTTCTAATACGACCAAAAATGGAATAAGAACACTTAGGCTTGAAAATGTGTCATTAATGGGCAAAAACCTAGAACATCATCCAAGCGGCCCCGTAAGGGGTACGAACAACTCACATGTGACCAACGTAACTCATAGAAATTGAAAGCGTAGTCGTGTGACTCCTGATTTGAGAACATAACCAAAATTTTCTAATTGGAAAACATTAGCTTGGAAACTAGGCTCCAGTTGGCGAAAACCCCGAACAATACCCAAACGGCCCCACAAGGGGCACAAACATGGTGCAGATGACAAACATAACTCGTAACAATCGATCGCATAGTTACGAGACTCTAGATTTGAGAAAAAGGACAAAAAATTGCATATAAAGCATACTTAGGCTTCAAAACATGCCTCTAGTGGGCAAAAACATAAAACAATCCTCAAACGACCTCGGAAGGTGCCCGAAACCATGCATGTGACCAATGTGACTTGTAGAAACCAACCGCAGAGTCGCGAAACTCCTGATTTGAGAACAAGACCAATATATTCATGAACACCTCGCACGTGACCAATGTAACACGTAGTAATCTACTGTATTATCGTGGGACTATCGATTTGTGGTCATAGCTGAAATTTTAAAATAGGCACATTAAGACTTAAAAAAGTGTCGTTACTTGGCGAAAACCACCAGCAGCCCCCAAATGGCCCTGCCACGGGGATGAACACCTCGTAGGGACCAACATAACTCATATAAATGGATCGTGTAGTCACGAGACTCGTGAGTTATGTTTTGACCCAAATTTTCAAATAGACACACTTAGGCTTGAAAACATACCGCTAGTGGGGGAAAACATCGAACAATGCCTAAACGTTCCTGCAAAGGGAACTAACACTTCGCATGTGACCAACATAACATGTAGCAATCCACTGTGTAGTCACGGTACTCCCTTTTCAAGAACATGACTCACTTGGGCAAATAGGCACATTTAAGCTTGAAAACGTGTCGCTAGTGTGAGAAAACCCCAAACGACCCTATATCAAACACTTAAGAGGTACGAATACCTTGCACATAACCAACATAACTCATATAAATCAAAAGCGTAGTTGTGTGACTCCCAATTTGACAATGGGTCCAAAATTTGCAAATAGGAAAGCTTTGGCTTTAAAATGTGCCGCTAGTGGGGAAAACACGGAATGACCCCCAAACGGCCTGCAAGCGGAACAAACACCTCGCGCACAACCACAGTAACTCGTAGGGATCAACGTCATAGACACAATAGTCCCAATTTCCTATATGGATCAAAATTTCCAAATACGCGCACTTAGACTTAAAAACGTGCTGGTAGTGGGAAAAAATCCCGAACATCAATTAAATGGCCCGGCAAGTGGTGCGAACACCGCCAACATGACAACCGTAACTCATAACAACTGTCCCCATAGTTACGAGACTCTCAATTTGAGAACAAGACCAAACTTGATAAATAAGCACACTTAGGCTTGAAAACATGTCGCTGGTGGGCGAAAACCTAACACAGGTGTGAATCTCATAGTCGTGGGACACTCGATTTGAGATAATTACATAAATTTGGGATAGGCACATATAAGCTTGAAAAGATGCAGCTAATTAGCGAAACCATCAAACAACCCCCAAACGACACTACAAGGGGTACAAACACCTTACACGTAATAAAAATAACTCGTACAAACCGACTTCATTGTTGCGAGACTCTTGATTTGATAATCTTATCAAAAATGCAAATAAGCACACTTAGGCTTGAAAATGTGCCACTGGTGGGCAAAAACCTAGAACATCCCCCAAACGGCCCCATAAGGGGTACGAACATTTCACATGTGACCAACATAACTCATAGTAAATGAAAGTGTAACCATATTACTCCCGATTTGAGAATAAGGTCAAAATTTGAAAATAGGCACACATTGGCTTGAAAACTAGGCGCTAGATGGGAAAAAACCCAAGCAATACCTAAACGGACGAGCAAGGGGCACAAACACCTCGCACATGACAAACATAACTCATAGGAACCGACTGCATAACTGTGGGACTCCCGATTTGAGAAAATAATCGAAAAATGTATATAAGCATACTTAGGCTTGAAAACGTGCCGCTAGTGGGCGAAAACATAGAACAGTCTTCAAACGAAACCACAAGGTACTCAAACACCACGCATGTGACCAATGTGACTTTTAGAAATTTACCATAGAGTTGCAAGATTCTCAATTTGAGAACAAGACCAATATTTACAAATAAGCACACTTAGACTTGAAAACTTGTCTTTAATAGGTGAAACCCTGAATAGACACCAAATAGCTGCACAAGGGGAACAAACACCTCGTACGTGAGTAACGTAACACATAGTAATCAACCGCATTGTCATTAAACTCCCAATTTGAGGGCAAGGCAAAAAATTTCAAATAGTAGGACTAAGGCTTGAAAACGTGTCGTCAGTGGGCGAAAACCACCAGAAACACAAAAATGGGCATGCAAGGGGCACAAACTCCTCGCAGGGACCAACATAACTCGTAGAAATAGTCTGTGCAGTTGCGAGACTCCTGATTTAAGATTGGATCGAAAGTTTCAAATAGGCACACTTACTATTGGAAACATGTCACTAGTGGGAGAAAACATCGAGTAATGCCCAAATGGTCCCACAGGGGGTACAAACACCACACACATGACAAACTTAACTCATAGTGACCGAACAGATAGTTGTGATACTCCTGATTTGTGAAAAGGACCAAAAAAATGTATATAACCATACTTAATATTGAAAACGTGTCGCTAGTGGGTGAAAAGAAAGAACAATCCTTAAACGACCCCGGAAGGTGCTCGAACAAAATGCATGTGATCAATGTGACTTGTAGAAACATACCGCAGAGTTGCGAGACTCCCAATTTGAGAACAAGACCAATATTTGAAATTACGAACACGTAGACTTGAAAACTTGATGCTAGTGGGCGAAAACACTGAATAGACGCCAAATGTCCTCACCCGGGCCATGAACACCTCACATGTGACCAACGTAACACGTATTAATTGACCACATTATCACGGGATTCCCGATTTGAGGAGATGGCCAAAATTTTTCAATAGGAACACTAAGGCTTGAAAACATGTCGTTAATGGGAGAAAACCACCGGTAGCACCCAAATGGCCCCGCAAGGAGCACAAACACCACACAAGGACCAACATAACTCGTAGAAACTGACTGTGCAGTCGCGAGACTCCCAAATTAATATTGGATCAAAATTTTGAAATATGCACACTCAGTTTTGAAAACATGCCGCTAGTGGGTAAAAACACCAAACAACGCCTAAACATTCTCGCAAAGATAACGAACACTTCTCACGTGACCAATGTAACACATAGAGATCCACCACGTAGTCACGAGACTCTCGTTATGAGAATAGGAACGAGTTCTGCACATATGTAGACATATTCTTGAAAACTTGTCGCTAGTGTGCGAAAACCCCAAACTGCCCTCAAACAACCCTGTAAAAAGTACGAACACCTAGCATGTGACCAACGTAACTCGTAGCAATCAAAAGCGTAGTGGTGTGACTCCAAATTCAAGAATGGGTTCGAAATTTTCTAATAGGAAAACTTTGGCTTAAAAATGTGCCACTAGTGGGGAAAACACCGAACGACCCCCAAATGGTCTTCAAGGGGCACAAACACCTCGTACACAACCAATATAACTTGAAGAGATCAATCTAGTAGATGCAAAGTCCTGATTTCCAAACGGGATCAAAATTTCCAAATAAGCACACTTAGGCTTGAAAATGTGTCACTAGTGGAAGAAAATACCGAACATCGACCAAACATCCTCGCAAGTGGCTCGAACACCACCCACGTGACAACTGTAACTTATATTAACTAACAGCATAGTCTGGGGACTCTTGATTAGAGAACAAAAGGAAAATTTGCAAATCGTCACACTTAGGCTTGAAATCGTGCCACTAGTGGGCGAAATCCTTAAATAGTGCCAAAATGGTACGTACACCTCCCACGTGACCAATATAACTCATATAAATGAACCGTATAGTTGAGAGACTCTCAATTTGAGAACATGACCAAAATTGAAATTTTTTTACTAGTGGGCGAAAACCTCGAGCATCACCCAAATGGCCACATAATGGGTACGAACACCTCGAATGTGACCAACTAACTTGTAGCAATCGATCGAGTAGTTACAAGACTCTCTGTCTGAGAATAGGACCAAAATTGATAAATAAGCACACTTAGTCTTGAAAACATGTTGTTGGTGGGAGAAAACTCCGAATAGCTGCCAAAGGCCCCGAAAGGGGCTCGTAGAAACCAATCGCATAGTCGTGGGACTCCCAATTTAAGAAAATTATATAAATTTGGGAATAGGCATACATAAGCTTGTAAACAAGTTGTTAATTAGTAAAACCACCAAAAAAAAAGGGCCCTCCAAGGGGCACAAAAACCTTACACGTGATAAAAATAACTCGTAGGAACAAACCGCATAGTCGCGGCAATCTCGATTTCAGAATCTTGTCAAAAAATGAAAATAAGCACACTTAGGCTTCAAAACATGCGGTTGGTGGGCAAAAACCTTGAATAACTCCCAACGAACAGCTCGTATGTGACCAACATAACTCATAGTAAATGAAGGCGTTGTCGTATTACTGTTGATTTGAGAACATGACCAAAAATTTTCAATAGGCACACATAGGCTTGAAAACTAGGTGCTAGTTCGTAAAAACCCTTAACAATACCCAAACGTTCGCGCAAGGGGTATGAACACCTCGCACAACAAACATAACTCATATCAACCGATCGTATAGTTGTGGGACTCTCAATTTTACGAATGAATCGAAAAAAGCATATAAGCATACTTAGGCTTAATAACGTGCCCCTAGTAAGAGAAAACATAGAACAATCTTCAAACGACACCGCAAGGTTCTCGAACACCACGTATGTGACCAATGTGACTTATAGAAATTAACCACAGAGTCTCGAGACACCCGATTTGAGAACAAGACCGATATTTTTAAATAGGCACACTTTGACTTGAAAACTTGTCGTTAGTCGGTGAAAACCCTGACGCTAAATAGCCTCACAAGGGTCACGAACACCTTGTCCGTGACAAACATAACACATAGTAATCGACCACATTGTCACTCGACTCTAAAATTGAGGACATGGAAAAAAATCCAGTAGGCACATTAAGGCTTGAAAATTGGTCATTAGAGGGAGAGAACCACCAAAAGCACTAAAATAGCCCCACAAGGGGCACAAAAGCCGTGCAGGGACCAACATAACTCGTTGAAATTGACCGTGATGCCGAGAGATTCCCAATTTAAGATTGAATCAAAATTTTCAAATGGGCACACTTACGCTTCAAAACATGTCGCCAGTGGCCGAAAAAATTGAACAACCCCCAAACAGTTCCGCAAGGGGTACAAACACCATGCACATGACAAACTTAACTCATACCAACCGACCACATAGTTCTGAGACTCCTAATTTGAGAAATGGACCAAAAAATGTATATAACCGTACTTAAGCTTGAAAATGTCTCTCTGGTAGGTGAAAATATAGAGCAATCCTTAAACGGCGGCCCCACAAGGCACTAGAACACGATGCATGTGACCAATGTGATTTGTAGAAACTGACCGTAGAGTCGCGAGACTCCCAATTTGAGAACAAGACCAATATTTGCAAATAGGCACACGTAGACTTGAAAAGTTTACGTTAGGGGGGCGAAAACCCTAAATAACCGCTAACTGGACTCACAAGGGGCATGAACACCTCTCATGTGAACAACGTTACACGTAGAAATTGACCACATTACCACAGGACTCCCAATTTGAGGAGATGGCCAAAATTTTCAAATAGGCACAGTAAGGCTTGAAAACGTGTCGTTAGAGGGAGAAAACCACCAGTAGCACCCAAATGGCCCCGCAAGGGGTACAAACATCTCGCATGGAACACCATGACTCATAGAAACCAATCTTGTAGTTGTCACACTCCCAAATGAATATTGTATTGAAAGTTTGAAATAGGCACAATTAGTTTTGAAAACATGCCGCTCGTGGATGAAAACACCGAAAATAACCTAAACGTTCCCGTAAGGGGCATGAACACTTCTCACGTGACCAACATAACACATAGGGATGCACCAAATAGTCACGGGACTCTTGTTATGAGAATAGGAATGACTTGTTCAAATAGGCTGACTTAATCTTGAAAATGTGTGGTTATTGTGCGAAAACACCGAACCACCCTCAATCGGCCTCGTAAGAGGTACGAACACCTCGTACGTGACCAACGCAACTCGTAATAGCAATCGAAAGCATAGTCGTGTGACTCCAAATATGAGAATGGGTCCATAATTTGCTAATAGCAAAGGTTTGGCTTGAAAACGGTCCACTATTGGGAAAAACACTCGACGACCCCCAAATGGCCTACAAGGGGAACAAACACCTCACACACAACCAATGTAACTTGAAGAGATCAATATCGTTGATGCCAGTGTGTCAATTTTAACATTGGACTAAAATTCACAAATAAGCAAACTTAGGCTAGAAAATGTGCTGCGGGTTGACAAAAATCCCGAACATCGACCAAACAGTCCCACAAATGGCCCGAACACCGCCCACATGACAACTGTAACTCATATTAACTAACTGCATGGTCAAGGGACTCCCGATTATAGAACAAGAGAAAAATTTATAAATTCGCACCCTTAGGCTTGAAAATGTGCCACTAGTGGGAAAAACACCGAATGACCCCTAAATGCCCTGGAAGGGGCACAAACACCTGACACACAAACAATGTAACTTGAAGATATCAATCTTGTAGATCCTCTCGATTTTAAAACTAGACTAAAATTTACAAATAAGCACACTTAGGCTTGAAAATGTATTGCTGGTTGGAGAAAATCCCGATCATCGACCAAACGGTCCCGCAAGTAGCCCGAACACTGCCCACGTGACAATTCTAACTCATATTAACTAACTGCTTAGTCGGGGGACTCTCGATTATAAAATAAAAGAAAAAATTGCAAATCGGCACACTTAGGCTTGAAAACGTGACACTAGTGGGCAAAATCCTTGAACAGTGCAAAAATGGTACGAATACCTACCAAGTGATCAACGTAACTCATAGCAACTGACCGCATAGTTGCAAAACTATCAGTTTAAGAACATGACCAAAATTAAAACCATGTTTCTAGTGGGCAAAAACCCGGAACAACGCCCCAATAACAAAATAAGGGGTACAAACACCTCGAACATGCCCAACTAACTCGTAGAAATCATTCGCGTAGTTATGAGACACTTAGTCTGAGAATAGGACAAAAATTTATAAATAGGTATATTTAGGCTACAAAATAGGCTTGTAGTGGGCAAAACACATGAACTGCTACCAAACGGCCCCGAAAGGGGAACGAACGCCTCACACGTGACAAACACAACTCGTAGGAACCAATAGCATAATCGTGGGACTCACGATTTGAGAAAATTATTGAAATTTGGGAATAGGCACACAGTCTTGAAAATGGGTTGCTAATTGGCGAAAACAACGAACAACCCCCAAATAGCCCCACAAGGGGATTAAACACCTTGCACATGAAAAAAATTACTCCTAGGGACCTATTGCATAGTCGTGGGACTAATAGTTTAAGAAAAGGGCCAAAAAAAGTTAATTAGCACACTTAGGCTTCAAAATGTGTCGCTAGTGGGATAAAACATTCAACAGCCCCCAAACGGCACCATAAGGGGTACTAACAGCTTGCATGTGACTAAAGTAGCTCATAGAAAATGAAAACGTAGTCATGTGACTCTCGATTTGATAAAATGACCGAAATTTGCAAATTGGGAGACGTACACTTGAAACTAGGTGCTATTTAGCAAAAAATATGAACATTACACAGACGGCCCCACAAGGGGCACGAACACCTCGCACATGATAAACATAACTCGTAGTAATCGACCGCATAGTTACGGGACTCCTGATTTGAGAAAAGAACCAAAAAATGTACACAATCATACTTAGGCTTTAAAACATGTCGCCAATGAGAGAAAACACCGAAAAGTCCTCAAACGACGCCCCAAGGTGCCCGAACATCACGCATGTGATCAATGTGACTTATACCAATCGACCAAAGAGTCACGAGACTCCCAATTTTATAACAAGACCAATATTTTCAAGTAGGCACACTAAGAATTCACAACTCGTCTCTAGTGGGCGAAAACCCTTAATAGCCACCAAATAGGCTCACAAGGAGCACAAACACCTCGCACGTTCCCAATGTAACACGAATTAATCGAGCGCATTATCACGGGACTCTCGATTTAAGGACATGGAGCAAATTTTCAGACAGGCACACTAGGGGCTTTAAAACATGTCCTTAGTGGGTGAAAACAACAACAACACCAAAATGGCCCCGCAAGGAACATAAATACCTGTCAGGGTCCAACATAACCCGTAAAAACCGACCGTGTACTCTCGAGAATCCCAATTTAAGATTGGACCAAAATTTTCAAATAGACACACTTAAGCTTCAAAACACACCACTGTGACACCCCTCCCAATTAAATATCGGGTGATCAGTCCTTTATTAAATTAAACAAAATATCCAGTTGGTTCATTCTTAGCATCACTGTCCAAATTTATTAATGACTAACCACATATTTATTAATTAAGCTGTCGTAAAATTTTAAATCTTATTTATCCTGAAACAATAAAATTAAATAAATAAATAACCACCATCACTATTACTTTAACCAACATACTACGTAAATAAATAACTAATTAAAATAGACATGACTTCAATAAACTCTCCAACTAGAAACTCCAATGCAGTAATCCACAAGTAAAAACTAGTCCAACAACCGAAATGTAAATACATGAAATTCACTGTCATTGAAATAATGTGTGAATAAGAGTGGGCGACATGCCCAACTAAAATAGATATCTCAAAAGGAATAAATGATAAGCTTGGTGGCATCTACTATTGAGGTCATATAACATCCACAATAGCTGCAGCATGTCAAATTATTTGAACTCCTAAGACTGGTGTCCTTGTGGCTGAGCACCTAGTTTTTTTTTTTCAAAATCGATTTGAAACGGGTTAGAGCCCGAGTAAAACAGTTGAAAATTTTAGCAAGTGTTTAAAATGCCATAAGATAAGATATTAAATACACGTTACTCATGCATGCCCTCACTTGAGATCCTCACCCCTCAACTAATGTGCATGCCTAACGTACTATGTTAAGCCACCTAGTTATGCTACCTCCCTAACTAGTATAAATTAAATTTCTTCGAATCTAATAAATTATTTCCCACATGTATTGTCCATATAATACATTACTAAATTTTCCCAATTATTTATACTAATTACGAATCTCTACTTAATGTTTTAGTTCTTCTATACTTTGATTAATTTAGATATCACAATCTATCATATGTACTACCAAACTCTTTGAAGAATCAATCACATGTAGATATATAAATCAGTCTTATCGTATATATGTATACGATATCACTAGATGGAGACTAGTGGTTTGGGCATACTTTTCTATCAAGTCCCGATAGCTCACGTACTAATTAAGGACATCGACTCAGATAATCTCCCATGAATCGTAAATCAAATCACACAATGTTGGAGGCTAACATAACTCTAGGCCTTTGGGAGACACTCATACGTAACGCACCCAAATGAGCATTCAAACCCCCATTCACACAAGTGGTTCTCAATCCCTAAGGTCTATGTCCTGAGGTACAAGTCAATATCCCCCCTAATGGGCTCATCGGAATAAGACTGTCCATGTTGTGAAATCTCCCATGATGATAAGTAGCCCAGGTATGATTACACATAAAAATCAAACGATGGGTATACAAACCACCCATTTATATGTATATATCATCATAGGTATGCACATGACCTATATAATATGACCCTTGCATAGTATAATATCTCTTTAATGTTCTACATAACAATATAGTTCTCATAATAAATTTTCGAGTGTTACTAAATACCCAAATGGCTGCCAAGTGTTCTATAAGTAAATTCAGTAGGTAATCCCACTATAGGCCTACTGGATTTGGTCCAACATCCCTTTAATTTTCCATAATAAGAAGTAAATAATTGAATGATCTTTTATTACCCATTAAGGTAAATCAATTATTAGTCTAAAACTCTCCTCACGCAACTAATTTCGAACCCAATATTTGCCTTCTTCTAATTAAAATATCCATTAACAGGCTCTTACAATTAAATCAAGGGCAACCAAAAAATTTCCCATAAGTTCTAAATAAAAGGAGGAAAACTACGAAATTTTGGGAAACCGAATCCATTCGCCTCCTTTGACGAATAGATTCGCCCACTACAGGTCTTGTTTTCACCACTTATAGCAGTTATGGAATTCGCCATTTTTAACCTCAAAACGTCTATGATTCATTCCCAAACTCCAAACTAAGCATACAAACCATTATACCATTAGATATACATTATTTATAATATATTTGAATCATTAAATCTTCAAAGAACATCCTTAAATTCAATTAGTTCAAGGTTAAACACTAAAAACCCTAGTTTTTCATTCATGTTCAACCACTTCAATACGTTTCTAGATTTCCTCCCAATTTTCATGGTGTTTCTCATACATTTCAATCTATATGCGTAAGGAATTAAATCTAACACAAACCCTAACCAAGAACATGATTTATATCTCAATTTATAAAGACAATTTGCAAGTATTACACAAGATTATCACCCTATTCTAATGTGGATGATATATCAAATCATAGTTTAGCAGGATTAAACACTTGCCTCTATTGGAAGGTCTAATTCCTTGTAGAAGATTGGTATGGTTGTGATCCTCTCTTAGCGATCAACGCGATGGTGGTGTTTGTGGTGCAAGAGTGGTGCAAACTGGCCTTAGAACCTCCTCTCTTCTTCTTCTTCTTCCTATGGCATCTTTATAACTGGGTAACTTCTAACCTTATAAAACCAAATTTATCATATTATATAAGCCTATGAATTTCATAGGTCCTCCATCCTCAAAATTAGAAAAGATCAAAATACCCTCCTGGGATGTCAGTTTAGTCTAAAATTACCCCGGGACCAAAACTAAACCCCTAGGTAGACTTATCTGACTAACTTGACCCTTTCGGAAACACTAGCGCACTAAAAATGACCATATGGAATATAAAAGGTATTATCATATTTTATTTCCAAAATTAAGTCCCGACACAACTGACACATGCATCATGACTAAATTTATCATAACTGCAGTATTTTTCACTCACGACAATTATAATATTTCCTTATCATTATTATTACTCATCCACTAACTAATATTCAATATAAATATATATATTAACCTTTATATCGCTAAATAATATTTATTTTACCAGATTAATTTACAAATATAATTTATTTAATCCTAGTTAATTCCGAATATTAAAATCAATGAAATTACAGGGTGTTAGAGCCGCTGTTTGGGGAAAACCCCAAACAATACCAAATCGGCCCCGCAAGGGGTAGGAATACCTCGCACATGAAAAAAATCACTCGTAGAAATTGATCACATAGTTGTTTGACTCCCGATTTTAGAAAAGAACCGAAAAATGTATATAAGCATACTTAGGCCTAAAAATGTGCCCCTAGTGGGAAGAAACACATAATAATCCTCAAACGGCACCGCAAGGTGCTTGATCACCACACATGTGACCAATGTGACTTTTAGCAATCGACCACAGAGTCGCGAGACTCCATATTTGAAAACAAGACCAATATTTCGATATAGGCTCACTTAGAGTTGAAAACTAGTCGCTGGTGGGGGAAAGCGCTGAATAGATGCCAAATTGTCTTACTAGGGGCAAGAAAACCTCGCACGTGACCTACGTAACATGAAATAATCGACCGCATTGTCCCAGGACTCCCGATTTGAGAACATGGACGAAATTTTCAAATAGGCACACTAAGGCTTCAAAACATTTCGTTAGTGGCGAAAACCACCAGAAGCACCCAAATGGCCCCATAAGGGGCACAAACACCTTACAGGGACTAAGATACCTCGTAGAAATTGACCGTGTAGTCGCGAGACTACTGATTTAAGATTGGACCAAAATTTTCAAATTTGTGCACTTACGCATGAAAACATGTCGGTAGTGTGAGAAAACACCAAACAATGCCTAAATGGTTCCGCAAGGGGCACAAACATAACCGTATTGTGAAAATAGTCGCGGTACTTCCATCTTGTAGTCATGATGGGAGTACATGTAGAGATCGACCCTGTAGTTGCCAAAGTTCGTGTTTCAGAACTGGACTGAAATTTGAAAATAAGAACACTTAGGGTAGAGAACGTGCAGCTAGGGGGCAAAAATCCCGAACATCGAACAAACGTCCCCGTAAATGGCACGAACACCATCCACCTGACAACCATAACTCGTATAAACTGACTGCGTAGTCACGGGACTTTTGATTTAAGAACAAGAGAGAAATTTGAAAATGGGCACACTTAGACTTGAAAATGTTCCACTAGTGGGCTAAAACCTTTAGTAGTGCACAAATGACCCCGTAAGGGCTACAAACACCTCACACGTGACTAATGTAACTCGTATTAAATGGCCCCATAGTTGCGAGACTCTTACTTTGAGAATAGGATTTTTTTTTAAATAATCACACAAAAGCTTGAAAATGTGCCACAAGTGGGTGAAAACCTTGAATAGCTTGACAAACAACTCGAAAAGGGGCACGAACAACTTGCATGTGACCAACGTAACTCGTAAAAATCGAGTGCATAGTTTTGGGGATCTCTGTTTTGAGAACAGGACCAAAAAATGCAAATAAGGACACTTAGGCTTGAGACATTACCGCTAGTGGGGAAAAACTTTGAACAACCGCCAAACGGTCCCATAAGGGTCTTGAATAGTATGCACATGACACACTTGGCTTGTAGCAATCAAACACGTAGTCACAAGAATCCTAGTTGGAGAACAGGAATGAACTTCGCAAATAGGGATACCTAGGCTTGAAAACTTGCGCTTCTACGTGAAAACACTCAACAAATCCCGAACAGACCCCAAACGGCCACATAACGAACACGAAAATCTCTCTAATGACTAACGTAACTCGTAGAAACCAATCGCGTAGTCATGGGACTCCCAGTTTGATAATAGGACCTATATACAAATAAGCACAATTAGTCTTAAAAAAGTGTCGCTGGTGGGTAAAAACCCTAAACTGCCCACAAACAAACCCAAAAGGGGAACGAACACCTCTCGATGGTTACAAACATGACTCATAGCAATCGACAATGTAGTCACGAGACTGCCAGTTTGAGAAAGAGACTAGTATTTTAAAATAGGCACACTTAGACTTGAAAACTTGTCGCTAGTGGGCAAAAACCCTGAGTAACCGCCAAATGGGCTCATAAGGGGCACAGACAACTTTCACGTGGCCAATGTAAGATGTAGTAATCGACTACATTGTCACAAGACTCCCAATGTGAGGACAGGGCTTAAAGTTTTAAATAGGCACAGTAAGCCTTGAAAACATGTCATTAGTGGGCGAAAACCACGCTCGACACCCAAATGGCCCCGCAAGGGGCACAAACACCTCGAAGGGAATGACATATCTCTTAGAATATGACCATGTAGTTGTAAGACTCCTGATATAACATTGGTCCAAAATTTTTAAATAGTCACACCTAGGCTTGAGAACATCCCGCTAGTGGGAGAAAAACACCGACCAACAACTAAACAGTTCCACACGGGACACGAACACTTCGTACATGACCAATGTAACATGTAGTGACCCATCGCATAGTGACGGGACCCCGTTTTTGATAAGAGGATTGAGTTGTGCAAATAGGCACACTTAGTCTTAAAAATGTGTCGCTAGTGGGGAAAAAAACTGAACAGTCCTCAAACGGCCCCATGGTAGATAAGAACACCTCGCATGTGACCAATATAACTCGTAGAAATAAAAAGCATAGTCATGTGACTCCGGATTGTAAAAGAGGTTCGAAATTTGCAAATAGGAAAGCATTGACTTGAAAACGTACTTCTACCCGGGTAAAACACCGAATGACCCCCAAACAGCCTGCAAGGGTCATAAACACCACGCACACAACAAATGTAACTGATAGAGATCAACCGCGTCAATTCATGAGTCTTAGTTCCAAAACTATACCGAAATTTGCAAATAAGAGCACTTAGGCTTGAAAATGTCCCGCTAGTAAGCAAAAATACCGAACATCGACCAAACGGCCCCATAAGTGGCATGAACACCTCCCACATAATAACCATAACTCATAAAAACAAACCGCGTAGTGATAGGGCTCTCAATTTGAGAACAAGAGCAAAAAATTTAAATAGGCACACTTCGGCTTGAAAACGTGCCACTATTGAGTGAAAAACTTAAATAGTGCCCAAATGGTCCCACAACAGTTACGAACACCTCACACATGACCAATGTAACTCGTAGTAACTGACCGCGTAGTTACGGGACTCCCAGTTTGAGAACATGACCAAAATTGGTAAATAAGCACACTTAGTCTTGAAAACATGCCGCTAGTGCGTGAAAACCCCAAACAACTCCCAAATGACCCCGTAAGGAGTATGAACACCTCGAGTGTGAACAACTACTCGTTTCAGTGGATCGTGTAGTTGTGAGACTATCCGTTTGAGAACAATACCAAAATTGATAAATAGGCACCTAATGCTGGAAAACGTGTCGCTCGTGGGCAAAAGCCCTGAACAACTACCAAATGACCCCGAAAGAGGAACGAACACCTCGCACTTGAAAAAAATAACTCGTAGTAACCAATCGTGTAGTAACGGGACTCCCAATTTGAGAACATAATAGAAATTTCTGAATATGCCTAAAAATGAGACACTAATTGGCAAAAACACTGAACAACCCTACAAGGGGCAGGAGCACCTTGTACATGACAAAAATAACTCATAGCAATCGATCGTATAGTGGCGGGACTCTCGTTTTGAGAACAAGTCAAAAAGTGAAAATAAACACACTTAGGCATCAAAATGAGCCACTAGTGGGGGAAAAATATGAAGAGACCCCAAACAGCCCTATAAAGGGCACTAATAGCTCGCATGTGACCAACGTAACTCATAGCAAATGAAATCATAGTCGCGTGACTCTCGTCTTGGGAACGGGATCGAAATTTACAAATAGGCACACATGGGCTTGAAAACTAGGCGTTCGTTAGTGAAACCCCAAAGAATACCCAAATGTCCCCGTAAGGGGAATGAACCCCTCACACATGACAAATATAACACGTAGCAACCGAGCACATAGTTGTGAAACTCCCGATTTGGAAAAAGGACCATAAAATGTATATAAGAATACATAGGTTTAAAAATGTACCGCTAGTGGACGAAAATACTGATGATCCCTCAAATTGTCCCAGAAGGTGCCCGAACACCACGCACGTGACCAATGTGACCTGTAGCAACTGAGAATGGTATCGCGAGATTTTCAATTTGAGAACAAGACCAATATTTGCAAATAGGCACACTTAGACTTGAAAACTTATCGTTTGTGGGCAAAAATATTAATTAGCCGCCAAATTGCCTCATAAGGGGCACGAATACCTCGCACGTGACCAACACAACACGCAGTGATCGATCATATTGTCATGGGATACCTGGTTTGAGTAGAGGACTAATTTTAAAATCGACAAACTGAGGCTTGAAAATATGTCATTAGTGGGGAAAGACACTAATAGCACCCAAATGTCCTAACAAGAGGCACGAACACCTCGTAGGGACCAACATAACTCATAGGAACCGACCGAGTAGTCGTTAGATTCATGATTTAAGAATGGACCAAAAATATCAAGTAGGCACACTTACGCTTCAAAACATGCTCCTGGTGGGCAAAAACACCAAAGACCTCGCTCGTGACCAACTTAACTCATTGAAATTGAAGCATAGTTGTGCGACTCCTAATTTGAAAATAGATTTGAGATTTGCAAATAAGAAAACTTTGGCTTCAAAATGTGAATCCAGTGGGGGAAAACACTAAACGACACCTAAACCTAAAAGGGGCACAAACATCTTGCACATAAGTAATGTAACTCATAGAGATCAATCTCATAGATGCAGGAGTCCAAATTTCAGAACTGGACCGAAATTTCCAAATAAGCACACTTAGGCTTCAAAACATGCCGCTTGTGGGAAAAAATATAGAACATCGAACAAACGTCCCCCGTAAGTGGCACAAATACCTCCCACATGACCACCATAACTCATATAAACGGACTGCATAGGCACACTCAGGCTTGAAAACATACCAATAGTGGTAGAAAACCTTCAACAATGCCCAAATGGTCCCCACAAGGGCTACGAACACCTCGCACATGACCAATGTAACTCGTAGAAATTGACCGTATAGTTGTTAGACTCTCGATTTGAGAACGGGACAAAAATTGATGAATAAGGACCACCATAACTCATATAAACGGACTGTATAGGCACACTAAGGCTTGAAAACGTACCAATAGTGGTAGAAAACCTTCAACAATGCCCAAATGGTCCCCACAAGGGCTACAGACACCTTGCACATGACCAATGTAACTCATAGCAATTGACCATATAGTTGTTAGACTCTCGATTTGAGAACTGGAAAAAAATTGATTCATAATCATACTAAGGCTTAAAAACATGCCACTAGGGGGCGAAAACCTTGAATAGTTATGAAACATCCCCACAAGGGGAATGAACACATTGCATGTGACCAATATAACTTGTAACAACCGATCGCATATTCGCAAGATTGTTGGTTTAAGAATGGGACTGTGAAATGAAAATAAGCACACTTAGGCTTGAAAATGTGCTCCTAGTGGGCGAAAACCCTAGACAACCCCCAAATAGTCCCCCAAGGGACTTGAACACTACACATATGGCACTCGTGACTTGTAGCAATCGACTACATAGTCACGGGAATCCTAGTTTGAAAACAGAAAAGAATCTTGTAAATAGGCAAACCTATGCTTAAAAACATGCCTCTAGAGGGTGAAAACATTTAACGGGCCCTAATAGTCCCCAAATGTCCCCGCAAAGGACACACCTCGCTTGTGACCAATGTAACTCATAGCAACTGATCACGTAGTTCTAAGACTCCCAGTTTGAGAACAGAACCGAAATTTAGAAATTAGGCTTGAAAATGTGTCTCAAGTGGGCAAAAAACCCCGAACATTCCCAAAAAGGCCCCGCAAAGGCATGAACACCTCGCTCATGACCAATGTAACTCATAGAAATTGATCGTATAGTCGTCAGACTCCCTACTTGAGAACATGACTGAAATTTGAAAATAGGCACGCTTAGGCTGAAAAATGGGCCACTAGTGGTTGATAACCCCAAACATCCTTCGAACGTCCCTGATAGGGGAACAAACACCTTGCACGTGACCAATGTAACCTGCAGTAACTGACCGTGTAGTCAAGGGAATCTCTGTTTGATAACAAGAAAAAAAAATTCAGATAGCCACACCTAGGCTTGAAAACTTTACAGTAGTTAGATCAAAAAACCTCTAAATGACCTCGTAATGCGTACGAACACCTCGCATGTGATGAATATAAATCGTAGATCCCTACCCCATAGTCACGGGACTTTTAGTTTGAGAACATGACCAAAAAATATAAACAATCATATTTATGCTTGAAAACGTGTCGTTATTTGGCAAAACCCCCTGAACAACCCGCAAACGGCCCTCCAAGGGGCACGAACACATTGCCCGTGACCAACTCAACTCGTAGAAATCAATCGTGTAGTCATCGGACTCCTAGATTTAGAAATCGATTGAAATTTTCAAATAGCCACACTTAGCCTTGTAAATGGTCCGCTGGTGGGAGAAAACCATGAACAACCACCAAACAGCCCCATAAGAGGAACGAATACCTCGCACGTGACCAACGTAACTCGTAGAAATCAATCGCATAGTATGGGACTCGTGATTTGAGATCATGACCAAAATTTATAAATAAGCACACTTAGGCTTGAAAACGTGCTGCTAGTGGGCGAAAACCCAAAACAACTACCAAAGAGCCCAGAAAGGGGCATAAACATGTCGTATGTGATAAATGTAATGTGTAGGAATCGACATGGTATACACAAGAATCCAAGTTTGAGAACAGGAGAAAATTTTGCAAATAGGCACACCTAAGCTTCAAAATGTGCCGCTAGTGGGCAAAAACCATGAAAAGTCCCCACATAGCCCCACAAGGGGCACAAATACCTCACTCGTGACAAATATAACTCCTATCAACTGATTGCATAGTCATGGGACTCCCGGTACGAGAACAAGACTCTAATTTTCAAATAATTACACCTAGGTTTGAAAATGTTTCGCCATTGGGCATAAACCCCTAACAACCCCCAAACGGTCTTGTAAGGGGTAAGAAGACCTCGCACGTGATCAATGTAACTCATAGAAGTTGATCATGTAGTCACATTCCCCAATTTGATAATAGGACAAAAAAATACAAATAAACACAATTAGGCTAGAAAACGTGTCGCTAGTGGGAAAAAATCCTGAACAACCCCCAAACTCCCACGCAAGGGGAACGAACACCTCTCTTGTTATAAACCTAACCTATAGAAACTAACAGCATAGTGGAGGGACTATCGGTTTGAGAAAAGGATGAAAAAATGTAAATAAGCACACTTAGTGTTGAAAATGTGCCACTAGTGGGGGAAAAACATAAATAGCCCCAAACGACCCCACAGCGGGACTGAACACCACGTATGTGACCAATGTGACTTGTAAAAATTGATCACTTAGTCACGGGACTCTCGATTTGAGAACAAGATTGAAAAATATAGGTAGGCACACTTAAGCTTTAAAACATTGTTCTAGGGGGAAAACCTCGAACAACTCCCAAATGGACCCACAAGGGGCACAAACACCTCTCACGTGACCAATGTAACTCGTAGTAACCGACTGCATAGTCGCGAGACCACCAATTTGACAACGGAATCAAAAAATGCAAATTAGCACACTTATTCTTAAAAATGTGTCGCTAGTGTGTGAAAACCATCAACAGGTCCCAAATAGCCCCGCAAGGGGCACGAACACCTCGCACGTGACAAATGTGACTCTTAGAAACTGACCGCATAGTTATGGGACGCACGAATTAAGAACAAGGCCAAACTTTTCAAATAGGCAAACTTACTCTTGAAAATATGTCGCTAGTCGGAAAAAACCCCGAACAACGCCCTAATGGACCCGTAAGGGGCACGAAGACCTTGCACGTGGCCAATGTTACACACAGAAAATGATCATGTAGTCACAAGAATCCCAATTTGAGATTAGGAACGAAATTAAGAAATATTCACAACTAGGCTTGAAAACGTATTGTTGATGATCAAAAACACTGTATAGCCACATAAGGGCCATAAACACCTTGAACATGATGAACGTAACTTGTAGCAATTAATAGCGTTGCTGCGCGACACCCGTTTTGAGAACAGTACCGAAATTTGTAAATCAACAAAGTTAGGCCTGAAATTTTTCCTCTAGTGGGCCAAAACCCCGAACAGCCGACAAGCACCATGCAAGGGGCACACACACCTCGCACATGACCAATGTAACTCGTAACAAGCGATCGATTTGAGAACAGAATTGAATTTTTCAAATAGGCACACTTAGGCTGGAAAAAGTGGCTCTAGTAGGTTCAAACTGTCGAGAGCCCTCAAACAGACCAACATGGGGCACGACTAATTAGCATGTGAACAATGTAACTTGTAGCAATCAGTCGCATTATCACGAGACCCCCGATTTGAGAAAAACACTAAAATTTACAAATAGGTACACTTAGGCTTCAAAACATGCGAAAAGTGGACGAAAAATTCGAACAACACCCAAACGGCCTCGCAAGGGGCACGAATAGCTCAAATTTTATCAACAGAACATGTAGTAAACCGATCACTTAATCATGGGACTAACTGTTTGACCACATGACTAAATTTGGTAAATAGCCACCATTTGCCTTGAAAACATGCCGTTATTGGGCAAAAAACCCCAATATCCCCCAAATGCCTTGGTAAAGGGCACGCACATCTCACACAAGACCAACGTAATGTGTAGCAACCAATTGTGTATTCACGGGACTCCTGACTTGACAACATGACCGAAATTTGCAAATAAGCACACTTAGGTTCGAAAATGTGTCGTTAGTGGGCGAAAACTCCGAACATACACCAAACGGCACCGCGAGGGTCAAGAAAACCACCCATACGACTAATGTGACTCGTAGCAAACGACCATATAGTCGTAATACTTCTGGTTTAACAACAAGGTCAAATTTTAGGCACACTTTGGTTTGAATACGTGATGCTAGTGGGAGAAAACCTCTAACAACACCCAAACGGCTCTGTAAAGGGCACAAACACCTCGTACGTGACTAATGTAACTTGTAGCAACCGATCTCATGGTCATAAAACTCCCGTTTGGAGAATAGACTCGAAATTTGAAAATAAGAACACAGGATTAAAATTGCAGAGGTAGTGGGAAAAACACAAAACACATCCAAACGGTCATGTAAGTGGTACGAACACCTCGCACATGGCCAGCGTAACTTGAAGCAATTGAATATATAATCGTGGGATTCATGGTTTGAGAACAAGATAGAAAATTGTTAATAAGTAGGCTTAAAAACATGGCACTAGTGGGTGAAAACCCTTAGTAGTCCCGAAACGGCCCTACAAGGGGTATCAACACCTCGCATGTGACCAACATGAATCCTAGCAAATGACCATGTAGTCATGGGACTCCTAGATTAAGAAACTATTCAAATTGGCCCACTTAGCCTTGAAAATATGTCGATAGTGGGCAAAATCCCCGGATAAAGCTTAAACGTCCCCGCTTATGGCACAAACAGCTCATATATTGCCAATGTTACACATAACAAATGACCTCATATAAGAATTTTTGTTTTAGAATGGGAACGTATTTTGTTGATAGCCACACCTATGCTTCAAAACATACCACTAGTCAGCAAAAACACCATAAAACCCCCAAACGTCCATGCAAAGGGCACAAACACCTCGCATGTGACCAACGTGACTCTTAGAGGTAGATCACGTAGTCAGGAGACTGCCAAATTAAGAATAAGACCAAAATTTTCAAATAGGAACACTTAGTCTGGAAAATAAATTGGTAGTTGCCAAAAACCTAGAACAATGCCTAAATGGACCCACAAGGGGCATAAACACCTCCCACGTGGCCAACGTTACACATAGAAAATGACAGCATAGTCACCAGAATCCCAATTGGAGAATAAGAATGAGTTTCACACATAGGCACACATAGGATTGAAAATGTGCCGCTAGTGAACGGAAACACCGTATAGTTCCAAAATGCCTACATAAGGGGCACGAACACCTCACACATGATGAACATAATGCATAGTATTCGATCGTGTAGTCGTCAGACACCTAATTTAGGAACAATACCAAAATTTTCAAATGGGGAAAATTAGGTCTAAAATTGGGCCTCTAATGGGCAAAAACCCCGAACAGCTACCAAATAATACCACAAGGGTAGGAACACCACGTATGTGGCCAACGTAACTTATAGCAACCGATCATGGACTTGCGGGACTCCACAGTTTGAGAATAGGACTTAAATTTTCAAATAGGCATACTTATGCTAGAAAATGTGCCACTAGTAAAAGAAAATTGTGAACTAACCCAAACGAACAAATAGGAGGCACAAACACTTCGTACGTGACAAACATAAGTTATACTAATCGACCGCGTAGTCGCGGGACTCTCGATTTGAGAACTGGACTAAAATTTACAAATTGGTACACTAAGTCTTTAAAACGTGCCGCTAGTGGGAGAAAACTCCAAACAACCCCAAACGACCCCACAAAGAGCACGAACACCTCACGCCTGACAAACATAGCTCGCAGAAATCGAGCGTGTAGTTTTGGGACTCTTAATTAGAGAAAATGACCAAATTTGCAAATAGGCACACTTAGGATTGAAAATGTACCACTAGTGGGAAAAAAACCGAACAACCCCCAAACGGCCCCGTAAGGAGCACAAATACCTCGAATGTGACCTAACTAACATGTAGCAACCGACCACATAATCATGGGACTATCAGTTTGAGAATAGGACCAAAATTTTCAAATAGGCACCATATGTTTGAAAACATGCAAGTAGTGGGAAAAACCCCCCAATATCCCCCTAAACGACCCCGTAAAGTGCACACACTCCTCACACAAGACGAATGTAATTTGTATCAACCAATGTAACTCATACCAATCGCATATTCATGTCCCTCTAGTGGGTGAAAACTATGAACATCCACCGAACGACCTCACGAGGGTCATGAAAGCCACACATGTGACCAACATGACTCATAGCAACCGACTGTGTAGTCCTAGTACTTTCGATTCAAGAACAAGATCGAAATTTAGGTACACTTAGTCTTAAATACGTGATGCTAGTTGGGGAAAACCTCAAACAACATCCAAACAACCCTCTAGGGGGAACAAACACCTCACACGTAAAAATGTAACTTTTAGCCACCTATCTCATAGTCATAGGACTCTCGATTTGAAAAAAGGCCCAAAATTTGCTAATAGGCACAATTAGGATTGAAATCGCATTCCTAGTTCGGAAAAACACCGAACACATCCAAAGAGTCTCGTAAGTGGTACAAAACCTCTCCGTGACCAACGTAACTTGAAGAAACTAAACATATAGTTGGGGGACTCATAGGTTGAGAATAAGATCAAAAATTGCAAATAAGTAGGCTTGAAAACATGGCGTTAGTGGGTGAAAACCCTTAATAGTCCTGAAACAGCCCTACAAGGGGTATGAACACCTCGCATGTGACCAACATGATTCTTAACAATCGACAATGTAGTCATGGGACTCCCGGATTAGGAATATGACCAAATTTTTTAATTTGGCCCACTTGGTATTGAAAATAAGTCGTTAGTGGGCAAAACCCCCAAACAATGCTCAAACGGCCCTACTAGGGGCACGAACATCTCGTACGTGGCCAATGTTACACACAGAAATTGACCTCATACAAGAATTTCGGTTTGAGAATAAGAACAAATTTTGTTAATAGGAACACCTAGGCTTGAAAACATGCCGCTAGTGAGCAAAATCACCGTAAAACCCCCAAACGGCCATGCAAAGGGCACAAACACCTCGCACAAGACCAACGTGACTCTTAGAGACACATCGCGTAGTCATGGGACTCTCGGATTAGGAAAAAGACCAAACTTTTCAAATAGGCACACTTAGCCATGAAAATATGCTGCTAGTTGCTAAAAATCTCGAGCAATGCCTAAACGGCCCCATAAGGGGTATTAATACCTCCCACTTGGCCAAAATTACACATAGAAAATCACCACGTAGTCACGAGAATCTCGATTTGAGAATATGAATGAGTTTTTCAAATTGGCATAAATAGGCTTGAAAATGTGCCACTACTGAACAAAAAACACATTACAGTCCCCAAACGTCCACATAAAGGGCACAAACACCTCGCACATGATCGACGTAACTCGTAGCAATCGATCGCTTAGTCGTGAGACACCCGATTTGAGAACAATACTAAAATTTGCAACTCAGCAAAATTTGGCCTTATATTGTGCCTATAGTCGACAAAAAACCCGAACACCCTTCAAATAGCACCACAAGGGAATGCACACCTCGTACGTGGCCAACGTAACTTGTAGCAAACGATCACGTAGTCGCGGGACTCCATGGTTTCTGAATAGATCTAATATTTTCAAATAGGCACACTTAGGCTTGAAAATTTGCCTCTAGTAGGAAAAAAATTGTGAACAGCCCCCAAACGGACCAACAAGAGGCACGAATGCATTACACATGACCAACGTAACTTGTACTAAACGACCGCGTAAGCGTCGGACTCCCTATTTGTGAACTAGACTAAAATATACAATTAGGTACACGTAATCTTTAAAGCATGCCAATAGTGGGCGAACACTCCTAACAATCCCCAAACGGCTCCACAAAGAGAACGAACACCTCACACCTGACCAACATATCTCACAGAAACCAATCTTCTAGTTTTACGACTGTCAATTTGAGAAAAAGACCAAAATTTTCAAATAGGCACACTTAGGCTTGAATACGTACCACTAGTGGGAGAAAACTCGAAACAAACCCCAAACGTCCCCACAAGTAGCACGAATACATCGCATGTGACCTAAGGAACAGGTAGCAACCGATCGCATAATCATGGGACTATTAGTGTTAGAACATGACTAAATTTTGCAAATAGGTACCATTAAGCTTAAAAATGTGCCGCTAGTGGGCAAACAACACCAATAGCCCTCCAAACAACCCCGTAAAGGGCACGCACACCTCGCAAAACACCAATTTAACTCGTATCAACCGATCATGCATTCATGGGACTCCTGATTTGAGAACAAGACCTAAATTTCCAAATACGCACACTTAGTTTTGAAAATGTGCCGCTAGTGGGCGAAAACTCCAAACATCCATCGAACGACACTGCGAGGGTCACGAAAACCACATATGTGACTAACGTAACTCGTAGCAATCGACTACGTAGTCATAGTACTTCCGATTCAAGAACAAGATCGAAATTTATGCACACTTAGGCTTTAATATGTGCTGTTAGTGGGGGAAAACCACGAACAACACCCAAACGCCCCTGTAGGGGGCACAAAGACCTCACACGTGAATAATGTAACTTGTAGCAAACGATATCATAGTGTCATAGGACACCAGGTTTGAGAACAAGGCTAAAATTTGTAATTAGGCAGCTTATCATTGAAATCGTGTTGCTAGTGGGCAAAAATATCGAACATATCCAAACGGTCTTGTAAGTGGTACGAACTGCTCTCATGTGACCAACGTAACTTAAAACTACTGAACATATAGTCGTGGGACTCATGGTTTGAGAACAAGATCGAAAATTACAAATAAGCAGGCCTAAAAACATGCCGCTAGTAGGTGAAATTCATTAACAGTGCCCAAATGGCCCAACAAGGGGCACGAGTAGCTCGCATGTGATCAACATGAATCCTAACAATCGACCAGGTAGTCGTGGGACTCCGGAATTAAGCCCGAATTAAGAACAACACCAAACTATTAAAATTAGCCCACTTAGTCTTGAAACTATGCCCTTAGAGGGCAAAAACCCTGAACAATGCTCAAACGGCCCCACCAGGGGTACGAACATCTCGTACGTGGCCAACGTTACACGTAGGAAAGCACCTTATACAAGAATTTTGGTTTGAGAATAGGAATGAATTTTGTTAATAGGCACACCTAGGATTAAAAACATGCCGCTAGTGAGAAAAAACACCGTACAACCCCTAAACGACCATGCAAAGGGTAGGGACACCTAACACGTGACCAACATGAGTCTTAGAGACAGACCATGTAGTCATGGGACTACCGAATTAAGAACATAACCGAACTTTTAATACAGGCACACTTATTTTTGAAAATATGCTGCTAGTTGCCAATAACATCGAACAATCCCAAAATAGCCCCATAAGGGGAATGAAACACATCCCACGTGGAAACGTCACACATAGAAAATAATCACTATAGGCACACATAGGCTTGCAAATTTGCCGCTAGTGAACTAAAACACCTGACAACCCACAAACGCCCACATATGGGGCACAAACACCTCGCACATAACCAACGTAACTCAAAACAATCGATCTCATAGTCGCGGGGCACCCATTTTGAGAACAGTACCAAAATCTGTAAATGTTATAAATTAGGCTTGAAATTGTGCCTTTAGTGGCAAAACCCCTGAATTACGGCGAAAGAGCACCGCGATGGCACAAACACCTCGTATGTGACAAGTGTAACTTGTAGCAACTGATCACGTAGTCGGAGGACTCCATGGTTTTCTAATAGGACTAAAATTTGCAAATAGGCGCACTTAGGCATTAAAATGTGCCTCTAGTAGGAGAAAGTTGGGAACAAGCCCCAAATGTAAGTTGTACTAATCGATCATATAATCGTGGGACTCCTGTTTTGAGAACTGGACTAAAATTTACAAATAGTTACACTTAGTCTCGAAAAGATTCCTCTAGTGGGAAAAAACCCCAAACAGCCCCGCAAAGAGCTCGAACACCTCACACTCGACCAATATAGCTCGTAGAAACCGATCGTGTATTCTTGGGACTCGCAATTTGAGAAAAGGAAAAAAAATTCCAAATAGGCACACTTAGGCTTGAAAATGTACCAGTAGTGGAAGAAACCCCCAAACCACCCGAAACGGCCCCGTAAGGAGCATGAATACCTCGCATGTTACCTAAGGAACACGTAGAAACCACCAATATAATGATGGTACTATCAATTTGAGAACATGACCAAAATTTTCAACACATGCGCCATTAGTCTAGAAAACGTACCGCTAGTGGGAAAAACCCCCTAATAGCTCCCCAAACAGCCCCATAAAGGTCACACACACCTCACACAAGACGGACATAACTCATGGAAACCGATCACCTATTCACGAGTATCCCGATTTGAGAACAGGGGCTAAATTTCCAAATAAACACACTTAGGTTTGAAAATGTGCCGCTAATGGGTGAAAACTCTAAATAGTTCCCGAACGTCTCGCGAGGGACATGAAAACATCACACGTAAACAACATAACTGATAGGAATCGAACACGTAGTCGCAGTACTTTTGGTTTAGGAACATGATCAAAATTTAGGCACACTTGGGCTTGAATACGTGCTGCTGGTGGGGAAAAACATCGAACAACACTCAAACGGCCTTGTAGGGGGAACGAACACCTCACATGTGACTAATGTAGCAAACGATTTCATAATCATATGACTCATAGTTGGAGAATAGGCGCAAAATTTACAAATAGACACACTTCGGATTGAGATTGTGCTGCTAGTGGATGAAAACACTAAACATCCTCAAATGGCCACGCAAGAGGTATGGACGCCTCGTACATGGCCAATGTAACTCGAACCAATTGAAAGTTAAATTATGGGAATCCTAGTTTGAGAACAAGATCAAAAAATGAAAATAAGTACCCTTAGGCTTGAAAACATGTCACTAGTGGGTGAAAATCCTCAACAGGACGCAAACGGCCCCAAAAAGGGCACAAAAATCTCGCACGTGAGCAGCATGACTCCTACAAAAAAAACTGCATTGTCATGGGAGTCCAGGATTAAGAACATGACCAAACATAGTCTTGAAAATATGCCCCTAGTGGGCAAAAACCCCAACCAACGCATAAACAGCCTTGTCGGGGGCACGAACACATTGTACGTGGACAACGTTACACATAGCAAATGATCACATAGTCACGAGAATTATGGTTTGAGAATAGGAATGAATTTTCCTAATAGGGGTGAAAATGTTCCGCTAATGAGAAATTAAAGTGTATCACCCACAAATGTCCACATAAGGTGATGAACACCTCCCACATGACCGACGTAACTTGTAACAACCAACCGCGTAGCCGCGGGACTCCAGACTTGATAACGGTACTAATATTTGAAAATTGGCAAAATTAGGGTTAAAATTGTTCCTGTAATGGGCAAAATCCTGAACAGCTATCAAACAGCCCCGCAAGAGGCTTGAACACCTCGCACATGGCCAATGTAACACGTAGCAACCGATCACGTAGTCACGAAACTCCCATTTTGATAACATGATTAAAATTTGAAAATATGCACACTTATTCTTTGAAATGTCCCTCTAGTAGGAGAAAATCGTGAATTGCTTCCAAATGTCCCTACAGGGGGCACGAATGCATCGCACCTGACTAATGATTCTTCTAGCAATCGATCGCGTAGTTGTGGGACCCCCAGTTTAAGAACATGACTTAAATTTACAAATAGCAAAACTTTGGATTGATAACGTGCCGCTAATGGGTGAAAACTCCAAACAACCCCCAAACATCCCAGCAAAGAACATGAACACCTAACATGTGACCAACATAACTCCTTGAAACCGATTGCGTAGTCCCGAGACTCTCGATTCGAGAAAAAGATCAAAATTTGCAAATAGGAACACTTAGGCTTCAAAACATACCACTAGTGGGAGAAAACCCCAAACACCCCCCAAACAGACCCGCAAGGGGAACGAATACCTCAAATGTGACCTACGAAAAACTTAGAAACCAAACACATAATCATGTGACTATCCATTTGAGGACATAAACAAATTTTGCAAATAGTCACCACTAGGCTTAATAATAAGCCCCTAGTCGATGAAAACCCCCTAATAGCCAACAAACGGCCCTATAAGGGTCACGCACACCTTTCACATGACCAACATAACAAGTAGCAACGGATCTTGTATTCACAAGACTCTTGATTTGGGAACATGACCTCAATTTGCCAATAAGCGTATTTAGGTTTGAAAATGTGTCTATAGGGGGAAAAAACTCTAAACCGCTTCCGAACGGCACCGCAAGGGACACAAAAATCTCACTCAAAACAAACATAACTTATATCAACCGACTGTGTAGTAACAGCAATTTTGGTTTAAGAACAACACCTAAATTTAGGAACACTTAAGCCTGAATATATGCTGTTAGTGGTGTAAATCTCGAACAACACCCAAACGGCCTTCTAGGGGGCACGAACACCTCACATATGACTAATGTAACTTTTAGCACCCAATCGCATAAACACAAGACACCCGATTTGAGATAAGGATAAAAATTTGCAAATAGGCATACTTAGGCTTGGAATCATGTTGCTAGTGGTAGAAAACACCAAACAACCAAAAATGTCCCCGTAAGTGGTAGAAGCACCTCGCATGTGGCCAACTTTACTTGAAGCAACCGTACATAGAGTTGCGAGACTCATGGTTTGAGAATAGAAAAATGAAAATAAGCACACTAAAGCTTAAAATCTACCGCAAGTGGGTGAAAACCCTCAGCATCCCCCAAATGGACCAACAAGGTCAAGAACACCTCTCATGTGACCAATGTGACTCGAAGCAACCGACCATGCAGTCATGGGACTTATAGATTAAGAACAAGACCAAACTATTCAAATAGGTACACTTACTCTTTAAAATATGAGGTTATTTAGGAAAATCCCCAAACAATGCCCAAACGGCCCGACATGGGGAACGAACACATCGTTTATGGCCAACATAACATATAAAAAATGATCGCGTAGTGACAAGAATCCTAATTTACAAATCGGAATGAATTTTGCAAATAGGCACACCGAAGCTTGAAAACGTGTCATTAATGAGTAAAAAACCGTACGACCCCCAAACGGACATGTAAGGGGTAGGAACACAACACACGTGACCATCGTAACTTGTAGCAACCGATCGCATAGTCATATGACTATTTATTTGAGAACGTGCCAAAACTTTACAAATAGGCACAATTAGGATTAAAATTGTACTACTAGTGGACGAAAACACCGAACACCCCCAAACGACCATTTAAGTGGTACAAACACCTCGCACGTGGTCAAGGTAACTTTAAGCAACCCATTGTATATTCCCGCGACTCGCGGTTTGAGAACAGGATTATAAAATGTAAATGCGCACACCTGGGCTTGAAAACATGCTGCTAGTGGGAGAGAATCCTCAACATCCCCTAAATAACCCTACAAGGGTCACGAGCACCTAGCACGTGACCAATGTGACTCCTAACAATTGACCATGTAGCCATGGGACTCTTGGATTAATAATAGGACTAAACTATTAAAATACGCACACTTAGTCTTGAAAATATGCCGTTAGTGAGCTAAAACCTCGAACAATGCCCAAATGGCCCCGCAAGGGGGACAAACACCTCGTACGTAGCCAATGTTACATATAGAAAATGATTGCATAGTTACGAGAATATTGGTTTGAGAATAGGAACAAATTTTGCAAAGAGGCACACCTAGGCTTGAAAATGTGCCACTAATGAGCAAAAACACCGTACAACCCCCAAACGGACATGTAAGAGGCACAAACTCTTCGCACGGGACCTATGTAACTTGTATCAGCCTATAGTTTAGTTGCGGGTCTTTAAATTTGAGAAAAGTACTAAAATTTGAAAATAGGAAAAATTAGGGTTGAAATTGTGCCTCTAGTGTTCGAAAATTTTGAACAGTGGCCTAACATCCCTGTAAGGGGCACGAACACCTCGAGCGTGGCCAACGTAACTCGTAGAAACCAATCACGTAATCACGGGACTCCCAATTTGAGAATGTTAATGAAATTTACAAATAGGCACTCTTGGCTTCAAAATGTGCCTTTAGTAGGAGAAAATTTTAAAAATCCCCCAAACGACCCTACAAAGAGCACAAAAACTTTGCACGTGACCAACGTAACTTGTAGCAATTGATTGTATAGTCGTGGGACTCCCTATTTAAGAACAAAACTAAAATTTAAAAATAGCCCCACTTAGGCTTTAAAACATGTTGTTAGTGGGCGAAAACTCTGAACAAAACCCAAATGACCTTGCAAAGAGTACAAACACCTTGCACCTGACCAACATAACTCGTATTAATCGATCGAATTTTATCGAGACTCCCGATTTGAGAAAAAAAAACAAAATTTGCAAAGAGGAACACTTAGGCTTGAAAATGTACCACTAGTGGGAAAAATTACGAGCCCCGAATACCTCGCATGAGACCAAGGCAACACGTAGGAACCAACCGCATAATCAAGGGACTATTGATTTAAAAACATGACCAAAATTTGCAAATAGGTGACATTAGGCTTGAAAACGTGCCTCTAGTGAGCGAAAACCCACAATAGCCCCCAAATGTCCCCATAAGGGCACGTACACCTCACACATGACCAACGTAACTCGTAGAACCGATCACGTATTCACGGGACTCTCAATTTGAGAACTGAACCTAAATCTTCAAATAAACATATTTTGGTTTGAAAATGTGCCTCTAGTGGGCGAAAACTCCGAGCAAACCAAAACGACCCCACCTGGGAAACAAAAATCTCACACACGACCAACGTGACTCGTACCAAACAACCACGTAACGCAGTAATTCTGATTTAGGAGTAGGACAAAAATTTAGTGTGTGAAAACCTCGAACAACACCCAAACGGCCCTGTAGGGGGCATGAACACCTCTCACGTAACTAACGTAACTTATAAAAACCGGTCGCATAGTCACAGGACTCCCGGTTTAAAAACAAGCCCAAAATTTTCATATAGGCATGCTTAGGCTTTAAATCATGTTGTTAGTGAGCAAAAACACCAAACACCTGGTTTGACAACAGGGTCAAAAAATCAAAATAAGCACACTTAGGCTTAAAAATTAGCCATAAAAAATGTGGAAACCCTCAATAACCCCCAAACGGCCCGATAAGGGTCATGGACACCTCGCACATGGGCAATGTTACACATATCAAAAGACTACATAGTCCCGAGAATCCCAGTTTGAGCATAGGAATGGATTTTACAAATAGGCACACCTAGCCTTGAAAATGTGCCACTAATGAGCAAAAACATCATACAACCTCCAAAAAATGTTATAAGTTGCACGGACATCTTGCGCGTGACGTAACTCGTAGAAACCGATCATGTAGTCACAGGAATCACGATTTGAGAAAATCACTAAAATTTGCAAATAGGGAAAATTAGGGTTAAAATTGTTCCTCTAATGGCAAAAAGGCCCGAACATCTTTGAAACATCCCCTTAAGGGGCACGAGAACTCATACATGGACAACGTAACTTATAGTAAGCCATCACATAGATGCGGGACTATCATTTTGAGAAGATGACTGAAATTTACTCTTACGCACACTTAGGCTTGAAAATGAGCATCTATTAGAAGAAAACCTTTTACAACACCCAAATGTCGCTACATGGGGCACAAACACTTCGCATGTGACCAACGTAACAAGTATCAATCAACCATATAGACGCTTCACTCCCAATTTAATGGAAAGATTTAATATTAACAATAGGCACGCTTAGGCTTGAAAATGTGCCGCTGGTGGACAAAAACTCCGAACAACCCCCTAACAGCCCCGCAAAGAAAATAAAGACGTCGCACGTGAATAATGTAACTAGTAGTAACCAATCTTGTAGTCTCGGGACTCATGATTTGGAAACAAGACCGAAGTCTGCAAATAGACTCACTTAGACTTGAAAACTTACACCTAATGGGCAAAAATCGCGAATAACCCCCAAATGGCTCCGCAAGGGGAACGAATACGTTACATGTGACCAACATAACATGTAGCAACCGACCGAATAATCATGGGACTATCAATTTGAGAATTGGAACACATTTGTCAAATAAGCCCCATTAGGTTTGTAAACTTTCCGCTTATGGGACCCCCCCCCCCCCCAATAGTCCCTAAGTGGCCCCGTAAGGGGGCACACACCTCGCACATGACTAAGGTAACTTGTACAAACCGATCGCGTATTCATTCGACTCCCTATTTAAGAACAAGACCTAAATTTTTGAATAAGGTCACTTAGATTTGAAAATGTGATGCTAGAGGGAAAAAACTCTGAACAGTCATCGAACGGCCCCGTAAGGGACACGAAAACCTCACACGCGACCAATGTAAGTCGTAGAAACCAACCGCGTAGTCACGGTACTTCGGATTTAAGAGCAAGAACAAAATTTAGGTACACTTAGGCTTGAATACGTGCTACTAGTGGGAGAGAACCTCAAGAAACACACAAACAACCCTATAGGGGTACGAACACCTCGCACGTGACCAATATAACTTGTAGCAACCGATCGCATAGCCATAGGACTCCCAGTTTAAGAATAGGCCCAATATTTGTAATTACGCACACTTAGGCTTGAAACAATGAGGGTAGTGGGAAAAAACATCGATCGCCCAAAAATTGTCTCGTAAGTGGTACGAATACCTTGCACCCGACTAGCATTACTCGAAGCAATCGACTAGTTTGAGAACATGACTGAACTTTGTAAATATGCACACTTAGGGTTGAAATTGTTTAGTTAATGTCAAAAACCCTAAACAACCTCCAAACAGACCTGCAATGGGAATGAACGCCTCACATGTGACCAATGTAACTCGTTGCAACCGATCGCGTAGTCGTGGGAGTCCCATTTTGAGAATAGTACAAAAATTTTCAAATAGGAAAAATTACAGTTGAAATTGTGCCTCAAGTGGACAAAAATCCTGACCAATTTCCAAACAACCCTACAAGGGGATGAACACCTCACACGTGGCAAAAGTAAATTATAGCAACCAATCACGTAGTCATGGGACTCTGAGTTTGAGAACATGACTGAAATTTGCAAATGTGCACTATTAGGCTTGAAAATGTGCCTCTAGTAGGGGAAAATCGTGAATAGCCTACAAATCACCCTATAGGGGGCACAAACGCTTTGCACGTGACCAATGTAACTTGTAGCAATCGATCGTGTAGTGGTCTGACTCCCGATTTGAGAATGAGACTTAAATTTAAAAATAGTCACGCACAGGACTGAAACGTACCGCTAGTGGACAAAAACTCTGACCAACCCCTAAGTGGCCCCATAAATAGCGCGAGCACCTCGCACATGACCAACATAACTTGTAGTAACCGTTATCATAGTACCGAGAGTCCTGATTTGAGAACAAGACCCAAATTTGAAAATAGGCACAGTTGGGCTTGAAAACGTACTGCTAGTGCGCAAAAACCCTGAGTAGCCCCCCAAATGACCCCGCGAGGGGCACAAATAGGTCGCATGTTAACAATGTAAAATGTATCAACCGATCACATAATCATGGGTTAATCGGTTCGAGAACGTGACCAAAATTTTCAAATAAGCACCATTTGGCTTCAAAACGTACCGCTAGTTGGCGAAAACCTCTAATAGCCCCCAAACGGACCCATAAGGGGCACACACAACTCACACATGACCAACGTAACTCGTAGAAACCGATCGCGTATTCATGGGACTCCAAATTTTAGAATAAGACCTAAATTTTCAAATAACCATATTTAGCTTTCAAAATGTGCCGCTAGTGGGCAAAAACTCCTAACAGCCTCCGAACGGCCTCGTGAGGGGAATGAAAACCTCACACGCAAACAATGTAACTCGTAGCAACCGATCACGTAGTTGCAGTACATACAGTTTAAGAACAAGGCCGAAATTTAGGCACACTTAGTTTGAATATTTTCTATTAGTGGGGGAAAACCTTGAACAACAAAAAAATTGCCCTATAGTTGTAACGAACACCTCGCATGTGACTAATGTAACTTGTATCAACCGATCGGATAGTCACATGACTCTCGGTTTGAGAACATGCCAAAAATTTATAAATAGCCACACTTAGGCTTAAAAGAGTGCTAGTAGTGGACGAAAACACCGAACACCCCCAAACGACCCTTTAAGTGGCATGAACACCTCGCAAGAGGTCAACGTGACTTTAAGCAACCAATCGTATATTCCCGCGACTCATGGTTTGAGAATGTTATTAAAAAAAGAAAATAATCACACTTGGGATTGAAAATGTGCCGATAGTGGGAGAAAATCCTCAACAACCCCCAAATGGACCTACAAGGGGCACGGACACCCAACACGTGACCAATGTGACTCCAAACAACCGACCACATAGTCATGGGACTCTCGGATTAATAACAAAACCAAATTATTCAAATAGGCACACTTAGTCATAAAAATATGTCGTTAGTGAGCAAAAACCTTTAACAACCTCAAAACGTCCCCGTAAGGGGCACAAACAGCTCGTATGTAGCCAATGTTAAACATAGAAAATGATCGCATAGTCACGAGAATCTCGATTTGAGAATAGGAAAAAATTTTACTATAAAGCACACCTCGTCTTAAAAACATGCTGCTAATGAGCAAAAAGACCATACGACCCCCAAATAAACATGTAAGGGGCACGAACTTCCCGCACGGGACCTACGTAACTTGTATCAACCTATAGTTTAGTCGTGGGACTTTAGATTTGAGAATTGTACTAAAATTTGCAAATAGGAAAAATTAGGGTTGAAATTGTGCCTCTAGTGGCCAGATTTTTTTAAAATTAGCCTAACACCCCCGTAAGGGGCACAAACACCTCGCAGGTGGCCAACGTAACTCATAGTAACAAACCACGTAATCGCGGGACTCCCAATTTGAGAATGTGATTGAAATTTCCAAATAGGCACTCTTAGGCCTGAAAATGTGCCTCTAATAGGAGAAAAACATGAACATCACACAAACGTCCCTACGAAGAGCACAAACACTTCGCACGTGACCAACATAACTTGTATCAATCGATTACGTAGTCGCGGGACTCCCCATTTGAGATTAGGAATAAAATTTACAAGTAGTAACACTTAGGCTTGAAAACATGACATTAGTGGCTGAAAGCTTTGAACAAAACCCAAACGACCTCGTAAAGAGCACGAACACCTTGCACCTAACCAATATAACTCATAGTAATCGACCGCATTATCTCGAGACTCCCGATTTGAGAACAAGACCAAAATTTGCAAAGATGCACACATAGGCTTGAAAGTGTAACACTAGTGGGAGAAATTACAACGCACGAATACCTCGCATGTGTCCAACGCAACACGCCTCAAGTGATCGCATAATCATGGGACTATTAGTTTGAAAACATGACAAAAATTTGTAAATAGGCGACATTAGGCTTGAAAGCATGCCTCTTGTGGGTGAAAACCCATAATAGCCCCTCAAATGGTCCCATAAGGGGCACGCACACCTTGCACATGACCAACGTAACTCATAGAAACCGATCATGTATTCATGGGACTACCGATTTGAGAACTAAAACTAAATTTGCAAATCAACATATTTTGGTTTAAAAATATTCCGCTAGTGGATCAAAACTCCGAGCATACCAGAACACCTCCGCCGGGGAAACGAAAACCTCACACGCGCCCAAAGTGACTCGTACCAAACAACCACGTAGCGCAATACTTTGGATTTAGGAGAAGGACCAAAATTTAGCCCCACTTAGGCTTGAATACATGTTGCTAGTGTGTGAAAACCTCGAACAACACCCAAACGGCCCTATAGGGAGCATGGACACCTCTCACGTAACTAATGTAACTTGTAAAAACCGATCACATAGTTACATGACTCTTGGTTTGAAAATAGGCCCAAAATCTGCATATAGGCACCCTTAGGCTTTAAATCGTGTTGTTAGTGGGCAAAAACACCAAACACCTGGTTTGAGAATAGGGTCAAAAAATCAAAATAAGCACACTTAGGCATAAAAACGAGCCGCTAGAGGGTGGAAACCACCAACAACCCCAAAACGACCAGGTAAGGGTCATGGAGACCTCACAAATGAGCAACGTTACACATATCAAATGACTGCATAGTCACGAGAATCCTAGTTTGAGCATAGGAAAGAATTTTGCGAAAAGGCACACCTAGCCATTAAATGTGTTGCTTACGAGAAAAAACATCATACAACCTCCAAACAGTGTTATAAGGGGCACAAACACCTCGCACGGGACCAACTTTACTTGTAGAAACTGATCGTGTAGTCGAGGGAATCCCTATTTGAGGACATCACTAAAATTTGCAAATAGGGAAAATAAGGGTTGAATTTTTTCCTCTAATGGAAAAAAACGCCTAACATTTGCGAAACAGCCCCTCAAGGGGCATGAGAACCTCATAAATGGACAATGTAACTTGTAGCAACTGATCACGTAGTCGTGGGACTCTCAGTTTGAGAAGGTGACTAAAATTTACTCTTAGGCACCCTTAGGCTTAAAAATGACCATCTATTAGAAGAAAACCTTTTACGTCACTGAAATTTCCCTTTAGGGGAAGAAAGACTTCGCATGTGACCAACGTAACATGTAGCAATCAATCGCGTAGCCGTGGGACTACCAATTTGATGATAAGATGTAATTTAAAAAATAGGCATGCTTAGGCTTGAAAATGTGTCGTTGGTGGACAAAAACTCAAAACAACCCCCAAACAGCCCCATAAAGAAAACAAACATGTCGCACGTGACCAACGTAACTCATAGTACCCAATCGTGTAGTCTCGAGACACATGATTTGAAAATAAGAACAAAATCTGCAAATAGACTCACTTAGACTTGAAAACATACCGCTAATGAGCTAAAACCGTAAATAATTCACAAATGGCCCCGCAAGGGGAGCGAATACCTTGCATGTGACCAACATAACATGTAGCAACCGATCGAATAATCATAAGACTATCGATTTGAGAATAGGACAAAATTTTGCAAAAAGGCACCATTAGGTTTGTAAATTTGTCGCTTGTGGGAAAAAACCCCCAATAGCCCCCAAATGGCCTCGTAAGGGGGGCACACACCTCGCACATGACCAACGTAACTCATATAAACCGATCGCAAATTTGTGGGACTCCCGATTTGAGAAGAAGACCTAAATTTGTAAATAAGCGCACTTAAGTTCGAAAATGTGTCGCTAGTGGGCGAAAACTCTGAACAGTGGTCGAACGACCCCATAAGCGGAAGAAAAACCTCACACGCGACCAATGTAAGTCATAGAAATCAACCGCGTAGTCACAGTACTTCTAATTTAAGAACAAGACAAAAATTTAGGTACACTTAGGCTTGAATACGTGATGCTAGTGGGAGAAAACCTCGAACAACACCCAAACGGCCCTGTAGGGGTATAAACACCTCACACCTTACCAATATAACTTGTAGCAACCGAATGCATAGTCATTGGACTCCCAGTTTAAGAATATGCCCAATATTTGTAATTAGGAACACTTAGGCTTGAAACCGTGACAGTAGTGGGAAAAAACATCAAACACCCAAAAATGGCCACATAAGTGCTAAGAATACCTTGCACCCGACCAACACAACTCGAAGCAACCGACGAAATTGAGAACAAGAACGAAATTTATAAATACACACACTTAGGCTTGAAAATGTTTAGTTAATGGGAAAAAACCCGAAAAACCTCTAAACGGACCTGCAATTGGCACGAATGCCTCACATGTGACCAACGTAAGTCGTTGCAACCGACGCGCATAGTCGTGATACTCCCTCTTTAAGAACAAGAGTAAAATTTATAAATAGGAACCCTTATGTATGAAAATATACTGCCAGTGGGAGAAAAATTTGAACAGACCCAAAACATCCCTGTAAGGGGTATGAACACCTTGCACGTGACCTATGTTACTTACACAATACATCCTTGTAGTATCGAATGCATCGCTTTGAGAATAGGATCAAGATGGGAAATAGTAACACATAGGCTTGAAAAATGAGCTACTAGTGGGAGGAAACATCTAACAATAGCCAAATGGACCTGCTAAGGCCACAGACACCTCACACGTGACCAATATAACCCATATTACTTGATCGCATAGTCATAGGACTCCCGATTTGAGAATAAGATCGAAATTTGCAAATACGCACACATGGGTTTGAAAACGTGCCCTAAATTGGTGAAAATCTCGAACAACCCCAAAACGACATCACAAGGGGCACAGAAACCTCCCACGTGAATGACATAACTCACTGAAAATGACCACATAGTCACGGGGCTCCCATTTTGAGAACATGACCAAAAAAATACAACAAACACACTTATTCATGAAAAGGTGCCACTGGTGGGCAAGAACCCCGTGCAACCACCAAATAGCCCCGCAAGGGGGCACAAACACCTTGCACGTGACCAACATAACTCGCAGTAATAGACCTTATAGTCTCGACTCCCATTATGATAACATGAAGAAAACCTTGGTCTTAAAAATGTGCTACAAGTGGGCAAAAACCCTGAACAGCCACCAAACGACCCCGCAAGGGACGTAAATAGCTTGAATGTTACCAACATAACCCGTAGCAGTCAATCGAATTATCGCGGGACTCTCAAATTGATAACATGAGAAAAATTTGCCAAGAGGCACAGTTAGACTTGAAAATGTGGCACTAATGGGCAAAAGTAATGAAAAGCCACCAAACGGTCACCCACGGGGCACGAACACCCCACATGTGACCAACGTAATCGTAGCAACTGACCGCATAGTTTAGAAACTCCTAGTTTGAGGACAACATCAAATTTTTTTAATAGGGTCACATAAGCCTTAAATTGTTCCACTTGTTGGCAAAAACCCTGAACAATCATCGAACATGCCCGCAAGGGGGAGGAACATCTCTCACATGACCAATGTAACTCGTAGAAACTAACCACATTTTCATGGTACTTCCATTTTGAGAGAAGGATCAAAATTTGAAAATTAGCACCCTTAATCTTGATAATCTTCCACTGGTGGCAGAAAACCCTAAACATCCCTTAAATGTCTCCACATGAGGCACGAACACCTCGCACGTGATCAACGTAATTTGTAGAAACCGATGCGTGTAGTCATGGTACTCTCAACTTGAGAAAAAGATCGCAATTTATAAATAGGTACACTTAGGCATGTACACATGTCGTTAGTGGAAGAAAAATTTGAATAGCCCACAAACGGTCCCATAAGGGATATGAACACCTCACACGTGACCTATGTAAGTCGTAGCACACAACCACGTAGTCTCGGGACTACTACTTTGAGAACAAGATCAAAACTTGCAAATATTCACACTTAGGCTCTAAAAGTGTGCCGATAGTGGGCAAAAACCTCGAATAGCATCTAAATGGCCCCATAAGGGCAACAAATCCATCATACGTGACGAATATAACTTGTAGCAATCGATCGCATAGTCGTGGGACTCTCGATTTGAGAATAAGACCATAATTTGAAAATAGGCACACTTATGTTTGAAAAAGTTCCACTAGTGGGAAAAAACCTTGAATAGCCCCCAAACATCCCCACAACGGGCACTAACACCTTGGGCGTGAACAACGTAACTCGTTCAAAATGACTGCATAGTCACCGGACTCCATATTTGAAAATAGGGCCGAGAAATGAAAATAGGCACATTTAGCCTTGAAAACGTGCCGCTAGTGGGTGAAAACCCTGAAAGACCGCTAAATATCCTTGAAAGGGGCACGATCGCCAATCATGTGATCAATGTTACTAGTAGTAATAGACTGCGTAATCCTGGGACTACTATTTTAAGAACCGGGAAAAAAATTGCAAATCGGCAAGCTTCGGCTGGAAAACGTGCCACTAGTGGGTATAAACTCCGAAATATCTCCAAATGTCTAGACTAGGGGCACGAACACACTGCACATGACCAACGTAACTCGTAGAAACTGACCACATAATCGCGGGACTCCTGGCTTGATAACAACATCAAAATTTTCAAGTAGGCACACGTAGACTTGAAAACTTGCAGCTAGTGGGTGAAAACCCTGAAAAATGCTTGAACATCCCTGCAAGGGGCACGAACACCTCGTACATGAATAACGTAACTTAGAGCAACTGATTGCATTATAACGGGACTCCTAGTTTTAGAATAGGACCAAATTTTGAAAATAAGCACCCTTAAGCCTAATAACGTGCCACTAATGGGCACCCCCACCCCCCCAAATAACCCTTAAACTACCTCGAAAGGGACACAAACACCTCGCACGTAACCAACGTAACCCATATTAACTCACTACATAGTCGTCTGACTCTTGCTTTGAGATTATTAGAAAAAATTGCAAATAGGGACACTTAAGCTTGAAAACGTGCCATTAGTGGGCAAAAATGATGAACAGCCCCCTAACAGCCTCGCTAGGGAAAGGAACACCTCGCACGTGACCAATGTAACTCGTAGGCAACCGATCCCGTAGTTATAGTACTTTCAGCTTAAGAACAAAACATAAATTTATAAATACCACACTTAGGCTTGAAAACGGGCAACTAGTGGGTGAAAACCATGAATAGCCCTCAACCGGTGCAATAGATGGCACAAACCCCTCATACATGAGCAATGTAACTTATAGCAATCGATCACTTAGTTGCGGGAATCCCAGTTTAATAACAGGACTAAAATTATAATATTATCACACTTAGAACGTGACCAACATAAAAGGTAGCATCTAATCACATAGGAACGAGACTCTCAGTTTAAATGCAGGACCGAATTTTACAAATAGCTAAACTTAGGCTTGGAAACAGGACGCTAGTGGGAGAAAACCTTAACAACACCTAAATGACCCCGCAAGGTGTCCAAACACCATGTAAGTGACCAACATGACATGTAGCAACCGACCACGAAGTTGTGAGACTCCCAGTTTGAGAACAAGACCAATATATGAAGATAGGCACACTTAGGGTTGAAAACATGTCACTAGTGGGGAAAACCAAGAATAGCAACGAAATGGCCTCACAAAGGGCACAAACACATCGCACATTGACAAATGTAACACGTAGTAATCGACTGCGTTATCATGGGACTCCCTATTTGAGAACAAAACTGAATTTTTCAAAACTGCACTCTAAGGATTGAAAACATGTCACTAGTGGGAAAAAACCCTCAGCAACCCCCAAATGGCCCTATAAGGGGAACAAACCCCTGGCAGTGACCAACATAACTCGGAGCACCCGACCTTGTTTTCACAAGAGTCCTAATTTAAGACATGACCAAAATTTTCAAATAGGAATACGTAGGCTTGAAAACATGCAGCTAGTGAGCAAAAAGATTGAATAAGGCCCAAACTGTACCGCAAGAGGCATGAACACTTCGCATGTGACGAACATAACACGTAGTAACCCATCGCGTAATGACATGGCTCCCATTTTCAAAACATGACCAAACTTTAAAAATAAGCACACTTAGCCATCAAATTGTGTCGCTTGTGGGAAAAAACCCATATCCTCCCTCAAACGGCCACGTAAGGGGTACAAACACCTCGCATATGACCAACATAACCGTTGCAATTGAAAGCGTAGTCGTCTGACTCCCGACTCGATAACATGTCTAAAATTTACAAAAAGGAAAACTTTAGCATGGAAATATGCCGCTAGTGAGGGAAAATAACGAAAAACCCCCAAATGGATCATAAGGGGCTCAAACACCTCACACACCACCAATGTAACTTGTAGAGACCGACCCCGTAGATGCGGGAGTCCGAATTACATAATTGCATAAAAATTTACAAATATGGACACTTAGGTTTGAAAATGTGTTGCTAGTGGGCAAAAACCCTGAAAATCCCCCAAACGGCCCCACAAGTGGCATGAACACCTCCCACGTGACAACCGTAACTGATAGAAACTAACTGCATACTCATGGGATTCTCGATTTTAGAACAATAGTGAAATTTAAAAATAGAAAAATAGGCTTAAAAACATGATGCTAGTGATCGAAGACAATAAACAACGTACAAATGTCCCTGTAAGGGTTACGATCACCTCTCGCATGATAAACATAACTCGTAGTAACCGACTGCGTAGTTATGAGACTCTCAGTTTGAGAACATGATCAAAATTGATAAATGGGCCCACATAGGCTTGAAATCCACTAGTGTGCCAAAACCCCGAATAACTACCGAACACCCGTACAAGGGGAATGAACACCTCACACAAGACCAACGTAACTTTTAGCAACCGATCTGTTTGTCATAGGACTCTCGATTTAAGAACATGACTAAAATTTGCAAATATGCAAACCCAGCCTTAAAAAAAGTTCGCTAACAGGCGTAAACCTTGAACATCCCATAAACAGCCCCACAAAGGGAACGAACACCTCACACGTGAAAAAAATAACTTGTTGCAACCGTCCATGTAGTCACGGGGCTCCTAGTTTGAGAACAGGGCGAAAAAATCCAAATGAGCACTGTTAGGTTCGAAAGCATGCTGCTAGTGGGTGAAACCCTGAAAATGCCCTAAACGGCCCCACAAGATGCACAAGCACTAGGCACGTGACAAAAATAACACACAGTCATGAGACTCCTGATTTGAGAACAAAGTCACAATTTGTAAATAGGAATGCCTAGGCTTGAAAACTTGTCACTATTGAGTGAAAACCCTGAGCAACCCCTAAAATGGCCCCGCAAGTAGAACGAACACCTCGTACAAGATCAACGTAACTCATAGAAATTGAACACATAGTCGTGAGACTCTAGATTTGAGAAAATGATCAAAATTTACAAATAAGCAGCCATAGGCTTGAAAACATGCCGCAAGTGGAAAAAATCCTGAACAATCCAAAATGGCCCGATGAGAGATACAAACACCTCGCAAGTGACTATCGTGACTCATAGCAACTAGATGTGTTATTGCAGGACTCTCAGTTTGATAATTGGACCAAAATTTGCAAATAAGCACCATAAGGCTTGAAAGTGTGTCGCTGGTGGGCGAAAACCACGAGTAGTTGCCAACTGAACCAGCAAGCGGCATGAACGCATCATACGTGACCAATATAACTAGTAGCAACACAACACCCAATCATGGGAATATCAATTCGAGAATAGGACTAAAATTTATAAATAGGCACGCTTAGGCTTGTAAACGTCCCACTAGTGGGCGAACAACCCCTAAATGGTCCCACAAAGGGCACGAATACCTCACATGTGACTAACGTAACTCGTAGGAACTGCCCAAGTATTCGTGGGACTCCCGATTTAAGATAGGACAAAAATTTTCAAATAGGCACACTTAGGCTTGAAAACATGCCACAAGTGGGCAAAATCTTCGAACAACGCCCATGATTTAATCCCTCATAAGTTGTGTAAAATCAAAAGTCTTCTAAGAAAAAAGAACCAATGGTTAAAAACCTACAGTCTTCTTATATTTACTTAGACCCTTTGAAGTTTCAATACGTTATAAAAGCGCCACTATAAGTTTCAAAGTAAGATAACTTGAGGTATATTTAACCCCTAAACCCCAACATTACATCAAATTAATCATTTAGAACTCAATTAACATAAAATTATGATTTTATCCCTGAAACTTTTTGAAATTACCAAATTACCCCATAATTTTACAAAAAGTATACTTATATGGAAATAAAAGTAAATATGAAAACAATTAAGGACTAGAATCAAAACCTTCTTGATTTACTATTTAAACCATATCCACATGCTACCACACATCATCATAACAGGTTAAAAAACACATGAAACCACCATGAACCCATGTGCAACCCATTTACACATAAACAAAACTTCACCAAAACTGATTCAAATCCACCTCCATTGAGATCCAATCAAATCCTCTCATGAAGTAGTATAAATACCAGACGATTCTATCCGTAAAAACTTGCCCTACAAATCAGTTCAAAATATTGAAATTTCTCCCAAATCAGGTATCTTTTCATTGTATTCTCCATTTTCATTTCTTTTAGTTCTGTTAGTTTTATGAATAGTTAATATAGGGAGAGCAATCATAATATGCAAGCTTTTACATGTAGAATGGCCTAGGATAGCAAAAAATCAGTAGAAACACCATTAAAGCTTGAGATTTAATTGTGAAACTTAATATACTGCCTTAAACTTTGATTTGAAATGATATATAACTTCACTATAACCAAAGGAACTCGAGTGTAATGGTTAAAAGCCATGAATGTTCATGTGGAGCTCAAATCGATCAAAAGGGTATTTTCAAATCAAAAGCTAAAAATTCAAAATTCTTCACGTATAATAAAATTTAATTTTTGAAACCAAACCAGACTACTCATGCACGTAGAAGAAACCAAACCCAATTCATAAGAGACCTCACCATACTCTAGAAATCCATGAAGATCAGGTCAAATTTTCAGGGAAAACACAATTTTGTAACTTGAGTTATACTGAATATCAATCCATAAAATTTATATATTTCAATTACCCATGAAAAATTAGGTTAAGTTTGTTAAGGAATCTTCTCATATGGCAAAGCAAAAAATGAGAAAAACTAGGTTAAAAACTTAATCCCTAAAAATTAAAAATTGAGACTTTGAAGATGAAGACTGTTTTAGAAACCGTGGCCACGCGTGTAAGGGCACATGGCCAATCATGAATTTTTTATTTATTTTCTCAAAATTTTTATTAAATTTTTCTGGTCAAAATGTTATAAGTAATTCCATGTTTGGATACTCCTAGCTGAAGTTATGCAAAAAAAATGTTTTTACATAAGAATTATTTTTCAAAATTACAAATTAAGCCCTATCAACTTTTCCAAATTATGAATTTGATCCCTAAACTTTGTCCTTGCATACATCAAAATATTTTAAGATAAAAACGCTCTTACACGAAAGTTTTATAATGAGATTAAGTTCAGTATTTAAGAGTCCCAAGATAATTATAAATAAGCCCCTGGAACTTTAAAAAGGACAATTTAATACCAAAATGTCTTATTAAAACCCCAAATACTAATATACCCACACATTTTATACAGAAGATCAATCCCCGGTTCTTCAAAATATCTCAGAGTGATAGCAAGCCAACCGAATACCAAGCAAGTAGGTTTTTTCTACCTTTTCAATAGTATACTTTGGGTATTTGAAATACTTTAATTGATATCATTATGTGATGCCCCCATTTTCTCTTAGTGTGTGCATGTTGTTAAACTTCATTACTACATATATCTGTAACCATCATCAGTATTTCAATTTCTCACCAGTATTTAAACTTAAACTAGAGGATCAATTTTAAACCATCTCGTCTAATAATTGTTATCATATACCTTATTGATTCAATTCACCCTACCATTTTGAGCTATTTTTTACTGTAAGCATCATTATTAAAAAGTAAGTAGACTGATGTGTTATCCCATGAAACATTCTACTTTTCCTACTAGTCTCAGATAATTGAGAGCCTTTAATATTGTTATATATGTATGAGTGTCACTTCACTTGTGTGCATAACAGGTTACTTTTCTCCAAATATTTCGAGTTGAATGATTATTATTATGGTTTAATTGATAGCTTAATTACTTCTATACCATTTGTTAACCTAGTAAGAATATGATTATTAGTTCAAAAATACATGAATTTCTTTACATTATCCTAAATAAACAGGTAATGAATTATATTTCGTAATCGGACTAGTCAATATGACATTTTGTGTTCCAATAGTTTAATGGTCTTATAACTTGATGAGTACGGAATTATCATCTTATTAAAATCAAAAGTTTTAAAAAGTAATTCTATACACACGCCAACTCTCATTTTTATCTATATCATTGTTATTGAACTGGTCGAACATGCTTAGCATATTTTTTCAAATTCCTTCCTTTTCCAGATGTTCCAGGAGAAAGATCATAGTATACTTTCCCTACTAGAGATAAGAACTAATCACTTGTTTGCATATGTAACCATTCGTGCAGAGATTAAACCAAATTGGAGCAAGAGTGACACTTTTCAATTTCTTATATTATCATGTGTACTCAAAACATATAACTCACCCGTGTGGTGGTTCAACGCTATGTAAACCTATTAATAATTAATAAAGTGATGTTATTTCGTCTTAGCTTTGATTTGTTGCTTTATGTGTACTTCTTGTTCATTCATATCAAAAAGAAGGGTGTGACAAGTTGGTAAAAAGCATTTTTTTAAATCTAAACATATCATCGGGTTAGCATTCTATGTGGAAAATAAATAAGATATTAGTTATTTCATATTTTTGTAACTTATTTTATTACTATTATTATATGGTAAACCCATTTTCCAGTATGGACGCTTGGGATACATTCCAATTTAACATAGATCTCGATCTAGAGAATTGATGGGAAATTCATGTTAGAGAGGTGGCTCAAGCCAGACTAAGGGAAATGATTCGTGGATTTGAATAAGATTGGATAGGGTTAGGTAATGACATTAAAAGGCTAGTGTTGACCAATAGAGTGTTGGGAGAGATGGAAGTAATGTGGAAGGTAGATGATTTTTCCAATGACTTGGTCATACTTGAAAAATCTATAAATTTGGCACTTGCAGAGAAACTTCCAGCACCACTAATGTACCTTGAAGCGACATCTAATGGTGAAATTCATGGAGATTATTCTTCCATCACCACAGTTGACTCAAATAACGATACAGACCAAGGAGATTATCTAATCAACCTAGAGTCTACATCCATTGATGAAATAGTCATTCCTACTTAAAAGAACCCAACATTAACTGATACGAGTTATGATGTATAATACTATTGTATCATATAAATTTATGTGAAATTTAGTAGGATTTTTAATTCATTTTGTTATAAACATTGTTATTTAAACCATTTTATTTTAGGATGGTTAGTACTCGAATCTCATCTACTGGAACTTAACCTAAACAGACTAAATTGAAGGAATCATGTGATGTATCTAGGAACTTACTACATTATCCCAATAGCAACCGACTACTCATTCTACTCTTGAGAATGTCTCTGAAGAAATTTGTAGAATGAATGCTCTTAAGTAATTTTTAAAACAACGACTCTGGTATTTTCTTCGAAAGTCAGGTGCCAATGAAGCTAAGAAATGGATGCGCTAGATTGTGAAAATTCTAAACATAGTAGGTATATGTACTAAACTTTAAAAAAACTTTATTTGCTTATATGTTTGAAGGTGAAGCCAATTTCTATTGGCAAGCAGTGTCGCACAATAAGAATGTTGTTAATTTTAACTTGGAACAGTTTGAGGAGACTTTTTTAAAAAACTACTTTCCAGAATCTGAGCGAGATCAATGAACTATTGATTTATTAACATTGCAACAAGCTAACATTTCAATAGACTAATATGGGGCTAGGTTTACTAAACTATCTCGTTTTTCCTTGGAATATTTCGGTACTGTGATAAAGAAATGAAAGCAATTTAAAAGAGGATTAAAACTGAGAGTTAAGAATTGAATCACTCCGTTACAAATCCATGAATATTACCAGTTAATTGATGCCGTATCCATTGTGAAATGCAATTCTTCTACTATGATTCTATCTTCACCCGTAACCATTAGAAACAACCATGTCATAAGAACTCCACTTCATTCTAGAGCTCACCCATATGGGAACATGAGTGGACAAGCTTATTCCTAGATCCGTTATAACACAACATGTTCAGGGATTCTTTTTCATGAATTTCATGAAGTAGGATATATTCAGACCCAATGTCCTATGATAAAGTCAGCTCCAATCCACCAGTAGACAAATAAACTCTCACAAAATCCAAAATTTCGTTATGTTCCAAATCACTCCAAACCAACCCATAGAGTTAAGCCAATCCTGAGTCATGGGAGGAATTAATCTATACGGCCTATACAAAATGCGCATGACGTTATAAAAGGTATGATCATCTTTCAACATATTCCTACAGATTTTTTTTTTGATACAGGATCAACGTATTCTGTTACTAGTCTTAAACTAGTTATATTATAACAACTATCTCCAACATCATTAACTGGCCCATTAGATAAGGAATTACTAACAGGTGAAATCAATACGCCAACTCAAGGTTATAGAAATTTTAAAATTCGGTTTGGTCTAAGAACTCTGTTTATTAACATTATAATCCTAGATATTCACGGTTTTGATATTATTATCGTAATGGATGTGTTATCTAAACACCATGCTTATATCAATTGTGAAGCTAGGAAAATCCGTTTTCAAACAAACATAATTTTTCTTTTTTTCTTCAAGGATCAAGTCCATCAGAACCTTCAAATTTCTAAATTCAAATTTCTTCTTTATTTCCAAATCTATTGGAATAATTCAATGACATTTTTGTAGTCGATTTACCAGGATTACCCTCTTCTAGAGAAGTGCAGTTTTGTATAAATATTTATCCCAATACACTTCTTATTTCGATACCTCCATATCTAATGTCTCCTTTAGAACTCCAAGAACTTTGTAATCATTTAGATGATCTTTTAGAAAAAGGTTTCGTTCAACTAAGTTCATCGCCTTGGGGAGCTTTAAAAATTTTCGTTAATAAACATTATGGAAGATTTAGAGTATGCATAGATTATTGTAAACTAAATTTATAAATTATTAAGAATAAGTAATCTTTACCCCGAATAAGAGATCTGTTTGACCAACTTAGAGGAGCAAGTTTTTTTTAATTAGACTTACGATCTTGTTATCATCAGTTAAGCAATATATAGGGAGAATTTTTTTTAATAAATCTTTTCGAATTAGTTACTGATATTTCGAATTTGTTTTAATTTTATTTGGTTTAACTAATTCCCCCACATATTTTATGGATCTAATGCATATAATATTTAGACCTTTTAATGACTAGTTCATTATCATTTTTATTGACAATATTCACGTATACTCTCAAAATTTGATAGAACATGCCCATCATTTGAAGGTAGTCTTAAGTACTCTTAGAAACCATCGGTTGTAGGACAAAAAAGAGCAAATGTGACTTTTGAATGAAGGTGATCAAATTCTTAGGACAAGTGATTTCTAAAAATGGAATCCTAGTTGATTTGGCTAAAATTTAAGCCATTTTGGAATGGAAAAGTAATACCAATATTATTGAAATAAAGATTTTTATAAGATTAGCTAGATACCGTCATCATTTTATCGAAGGATTTTCATGCATTGATCTTCCGGTTCTAAAACAAACTAGGAAGTGATTTCCATTTGTATGGACTAAAAATTTTAACCAATCTTTCCAAGTGTTAAATGACTGGTTAACTACTTCTGCTATCCTCACTATTCATTCTAGTGAAGTAAGCTATAATGTGTATACTAATTCTTGATTACAAGGACTAAAATGTGTGTTAATACAAGATGAAAAAGTGGTAAAATACAGGTCTTCACAACTCAAGACGCATGAGCATAACTATCCGATCCATGAACTAGAACTAGCAGCCATAGTTTTTCATTAAAGATTTGGTGTTATTACCTTTATGGTGTAAGTTTTCAAATCGTTTCGGATCATAAAAGTTTGAAATATATCTTTACCCAGAAGGATATGAACTTAGGACAATGTGGTTAAATAGAATTTTTATAAGATTACCGATTTGAACTTAATTTCCATCCATGCAAAGGTAATGTAGGAGCCGGCACTTTGAGTCAAAATCTAGTAAGAAGACTTCATACTCTAAATTCTTATGATAATGCTGCTACCATTGAACAATATGATCTATAGTTACATACCCCTTGTACAAAACTTTTTAACATTAACGCTTATTCAAAATTAAGAAAGAATATCTTAATTTAGCAAGCCCGCGATTCTTTTATACATAAAATTTCGAGCAAAAATTATGATTTTTCCTATGATAAAGAAACAGGACTATGATTTAGAAATAGATTTATGTACCTGACGATGAATTTCTACTAGAAGAAGTGTTACAAGAGGCTCATCCTTCGAACTATAAGATACACCTCGAGAGCTAAAAAAAGTAGCATGCTTTGAAGAAGCCATATTGGTGGCCAACGATGAGAAATGATATCGAGAATTTTGTAAGGAGATGTATTCCTTGTCAACGAGTAAAAATAGAACACCAAGACCCTGGTGGACTTCTTCGACCCTTACCTATTCTCGAATGGAAATGGGATAATATTACAATGGATTTTGTTAGTTGACTACCTCATACGTCCTAAGGATATAATTCAATTTGGGTAATTTTAGATCTAATTACCAAATCTGCCCATTTTCTACCTTTAAAGACAACTGATTCATTCCAAAAACTAAGCATGATATATATTCGAGAAATTATTCGATTACATGGAATTCTTTTATCCATTATATCAGATATACATTCTCATTTTATAGGAAAATTTTGTCAAGCGTTGCAAACTGTAATGGCTACTAAACTACATTTAGGTACTGCATTCCACCACTAAACAAACGAACAATACGAACATACAATTCCAATCCTAGAAGATATCTTACATGCTTGTACGTTGGATAGGTCTGATCTTTCATGTATATTTACCTCTTGTCGAATTTTGATATAACGATATTTACCAAGCCTGAATTAAAACTTCCCCATTTGAATCTTTATATGAAAGACCTTATAGATCCCTTATATGTTGGATATAGTTAGGATATAGTAAACACTTTAGTCTAGAAATAATCCCTGAAACCACTGAGGTAATATACCAGATTCGAGAGAAGTAAAAACGTTTAAAGATTGACCGAAAAGTTATGCATACCAACACCAAAAACTATTAGAATTTCAAGAGAATGAGAAAGTATTTTTTAATGTGGATCCACAAAAAGTAATTTTACACTTCAAAAAAAGATGAAAATTAGCCCTAATATATATTGGACCTTTCACAGTTTGTAACAGAATTGGCTCCGTAGGTTATTAATTAGAATTCCCTGTGGAATTGTCCAATATCCATTATGTGTTTCATGTGTCCAAGTTACGTCGGTATATTTGAAATTCATCTCATACCATCACATGGAAAAATCTTCCAGTCAAACCCAACCATGAGTTTGAAGTACGTCCTATTCAAATTATTGATCACCAAGTGAAGTATCTCAGAAATAAGGAAATCCCCTCAGTTAGATTACTTTGAGAGCATCAAAACCAGTAAGAAGATACATGGGAACCGGAACAAGCAATGGAGCATCAATACCCTGACTTATTTCAAGGTAAAATTTGAGGATAATTTTTTTAGGTAGGTAGACTATAAGAATCGGGAATTTCTTAACCCTAATTTACCTACGACCATGATTTAAACCCTCATAAGGTGTTTAAAATCATAAGTCTTGTGAGAGAAAAGAAGCTATGGTTAAAAACCTACATTTTTCTTAATTAACTTAGACCCTTAAAGTTTTAATAAATTAGAAAAGAGCCCCTAAAAGTTCCAAACTAAGATAATTTGAGGTATATTTAACCCATAAACCCCTACTTTACATCAAATTAATTCTTTAGACCTCAATTAACATTAAATTATAATTTTAACCCTAAAAAAATCCAAAATTACCAAAATACCCCTGTACTTTACAAATAAGTATACTTATAGAGCTATAAAAGTAAATATGCAAACATTCAAGGACTACAATTGAGACGCTCTTGATTTACACTTCAAACGTTGTTCACATGATGCCACACTTCAGCATAAGAGGTTAAAAACCACATGCAACCACCATGAACCCATGTGAAACTATTTTCGAATAATTAAAACTTCACATAACCTGATTCAAATCCACCTCCCTTGAGCTTCAATAAAACCCTCTCATGAGCTAGTATAAATACCCCGCGATCCTAATAGTAAAAACTCACCCTATAATTTGGTTCTAAATCTCAAAATTTCTCCCAAATCTAGTGTCTTATCATTTTATGATTCATTTTCAATACTTTCAATGCTATTACTTTTATGAATAGTTAATACAGTTAAAAAAATCATAATATGCAAGATTTTACGTGTAAAATGGCCTAGGATAGCAAAAAACTAGTAGAAACACCATTAAAGCTTGAGCCTTAATGGTGAAACTTTAAATACTGCGTAAAACTTTGATTTGAAGCCATATATCATTTCATTATAACCTAAGGATCTCGAGTGTAATAATTAAAAGCCATAAATGTTCATGAAGAGCTCAATTCAATCAAAAGTGTATTTTGAACTCAAATGCTGAAAATTTAAATTTCTCATTGTACAATCCATCTTAATTCCTGAAATCAAAACCAAACTACTCACACATATAGAAAAAACCAAACCTAATTCATAAAACACCTTGACATAATCTATAAATCCATGACGATCAGGTCAAATTTTTAGGGTAACACAGTTTTGGAACATGAGTTACACTGAATATCAATCCATTAAAATTATATATTTTGACACCTTGTTAAAAATTCGGTTAAGTTTGTTAAGGAATCATCTCAAATGGTATAGCAATGAATGAGAAAACCTCGTTAAAAAATGTAAACCCTAAAAAGTCAAAATTGAGAGGTTGAAGATGAAGACTTCTTCAGAAACCTAAAACACACGCATGAGGGCACGTGGCTAATCAAGAATTTTTGATTTTTTCCTCAAAATTTCTATTAAATTTTTCTGCTAATATTGGTATTGGGTAAGGTCATGTTTAGATACTCCTAGGTCAAGTTATGTCAAAATAAGATTTTTACTTAAGAAAACTTTTTCAAAATTACAAATTAACCTCTATCAACGTTTCCAACTTTTAAATTTTATCCCTAAGCTTTGTTCTTATGTACATCAAGATATTTTAAGATAAAAGCTCTCTTACGCCAAAGTTCAATAATGAGCTTAAGTTCAGTATTTTAAAGTCCCAAGATAATTACAAATAAGACCACAAAATCTTAAAAACAACAATTTTAATACAAAACTAACTAATTGAAAATCCAAATACTAATATACCCACACATTGTATACAGAAGATCAAGCCCCATTTTTCCAAATATACATGTGTGATTGCAAGCCAACTGAATACCAAGCAAGTACGTTTTTCCTACCTTTTTAATAATGTACTTTGCTTATTTGAAATACTGCTATTGATATCACAATGTGATAGACCAATTTACTCTTAGTGTGTTAATGTTATTAAACTTACATACTACATATTTTGGTAACCATCGTCAGTATTTGAATTTATCACCAATACTTAATCTTAACCTAGATGATCAATATTAACCCTTCTCATCTAATAACTGATATCATATACCTTATTGATTCATTTCACCCTAGCACTTTGTGTTGTTTTTTACTTTAAGCATTAGTATTAAATAGGAAGTAGACTGGCATGTTATCCGATGAAAGTTTCTACTTGTCCTATAGGTGTCAAATGATTGAGAGCATTGAATATTTCTGCATACATGTGAGTGCCACTTTAATTGTGTGAATAGCAAGTTACTTTTCTTCAAACTTTTTGGGTTGATTGATTAATATCATTGCTTAACTAGTGGCTTAATTACTTCTATAACCTTTAGTGAACTAGTAAGAATAGGATTATTACTTCAAAACTCCCTGACTTTGTTTACATGATCCTAAATAAACTAAAAATGAACCGTATTTCTTAAACGGACTAGTTAATATAGAATTATGAGTTCCAACATTTCAATGTTCATGTAACCTGATAAATATGGAATTGTCATCTTATTATTCTCAAATGTTTTAAACACTCCAACTCTCATTTATATCTATGTCATTGTTATAGAATTTGTAGAACATGCTTATCATATTTGTGTTAATTCCTTCCCTCCCCTAATGCGCTAGGAGAAAAAGGATAATATCTCTTCCCCACTAGAGGCGGGAAGTAGTCACCTGTTTATGTATGTGACTATGTGGGTAGAGATTAAAACAGATAGGAACAAGGAGTGGCGCTTTTCAATTTTCTATATTATTATGTATACTAAAAACTTAAAACTCACCTCAGTGATAGTTCAAACCTATGTAAACCAATCAATAATGATTATAGTTATGACATTGTGCCTTATCTTTGATCCATTGCTTTATGTGTACTTCTTAATCATTCATACAAAAAAGAACGGTATAAATCATAACTATTAGTAACACACCGCTTAGTAGCAGGACTCTCAATTTGAGAACATGACCCAAATTTTCGAATAGGCACACATAGGCTTGAAAATGTGTCTCTAGTGGGCGAAAAACCTGAATAACCCCAAAAAGGTTCCACAAAGGGAACGAATGCCTCCCACATAACCAACGTAACTCGTAGATATAGACTGTGTAGTCACGGGACTCCCCATTTGATAACGGTACAAAAATTTCCGAATAGCACAGCTATGCTTCAAAATGTGCCATTAGTGGGTGAATACTTTAAACATACGCTAAACTGGCCCGTAAGGAGCTAAACACCTCGTACATGATCAACATAATTCGTAGCAACCGATCGCATAGTCGCCAGACTCCCAGTTTGAAAAAAGGACTGATATTTTCCATTAGGCACACTTAGTCTTGAAAAAGTGCCACTAGTGGGCGAAAACCCTAAATATCCCCTAAACGGCCCCGTATGTGTACAGACACCTAGCACATGACTAACATAACTCGTAACAATCAATTGCTTTGTCGAGAGACCCCCGATTTAAGAACATGTCTGAAATTTGCAAAAAGGAAAACTCTAGCTTAAAAATGTGCCATTAGTGCACGAAAACACCGATTAGCCGCTAAACGACCATGCAAGGGACACACGTACCTCACACATTACCAACGTAACTCTTAACGGTCAACCATATAGATGCAAGAGTCTCACTTTTAGAAAAAGATTGAAATTTGATAATGAGCATACTGAGACTTGGAAAGGTGCTGCTAGTGGTCGAAAATTCCCAAAATCTCCCCAAACGGACCTGCAAGAGCTACGAACACCTCGCACATGACCACTATAATGCGTAGCAACTGACCGCCTAGTCGCGGGATGTGACAACCCGCACTCCGAAATAAGGGGTGGCCAGCCCGATACTCCGACATATACGGTAATAATGGACGAAAAGCATTCTCAGCACCACAAATATAGTAAGAGTAACCGAGAAAACCACCCAAAAATTCAGAAAACGGGTTGTCAAAACAATTTGCATTTTAAAAGTTAAGTTAAGAAAAACAGTCTAAACAACCCATTCTAGAACAATAGTGGAATTCAAAGAAACATAATTAATATACATCTAAAACCACAATATACAAAGATAAGAACCGAATATGCTGTCGGTTCACAGCTACACAAAAGTAATCCTAACAGTTGATGTTATGTTATACATTCATTACACAATTACAAGATTTGGGCCACTCGCCCGAGTGAGAGACCCGATCATAACTAGATATCATAAGAATGACGGCATCTAACAAAACATCCTGTAATATCCTCAAGTTCATACAGCTCCTTAAAAACAAAAGAGTAGGAATATCAACACGGGCGTCCTTGCGGAGGAGCACCTGGGCGGATACAATAACAAGTACAACATAGAGAAAAAGAATGAGTCAGGACCCGGTTTATATATAGTTCCGAGATGAACAAAAAGCATGCTAGATATGAATAGTAACACATGGGTACAGAAATCAACACTCTAACAACCTAAGCATGGATCATAAGAAAGCAAGTGAGAATGACATAATTAAATGAAACTATGCAAGAAGATGAAATTAAACTAAATTAAGAGCTTGTATTCCCCAAATTCCACTTTAAACCAGTTTCAGTTCCTTAACAGGAATATACTAACATAATCTTCTTATTTCATTCCAACTCCCATTCCTTAGCAAGAATGTAATTGTCATAATATCATATAGTGGAATTGTACAACCCTCAAGTACCACTTGAGATTTAGAAAAGCTATATTCTTATGCATATAACGATTCTAAGACCGCCCCTCCGAGTTTCCCCACTAGGTGCGCCCCTAAATGACTATCATCTTCCAGGGGGCCATCAAACAAGGCAGCCTGGGTACCTATCGCACGTCGGGAAGTGGCCATATGCCTACGAGTGAGTCATAACCACACCCGGAATTACTTCACTAGCGCAGAAAAATACATATAATAAACCCGCATATGGCCGAGGACTATAGTCTCCCTGCATTCACTAGTCAAGGAACATCACCTCATGCGCGAGCTTCCCTTATGATAGCATTTAGAGAGGTGTGTTTAAGTAAATTAGCATTTACTATAAAAACCATACTTTTCATTTTTATTACATTTACATGATTCATTTGTTTGAAACCATTATCATAGGATAGTTCATTACTCATCCTAGGTTATGCCTCGAATAAATCTCCAAGGGATCATATTCACTTCCCCAAACATAAGATTTAATATAACTCAAATTAAGCCCCTAAAGTCTCCAAGTATGGGCCTACCATTCCCATCCATATTATTTGGATGCACAAGGAAAAGTGATGCCTTAACATCACAAGGACAACCCTCCCCCCCCCCCCCCCCCCCGGGACCTAACCCCAAGTGAAAACCATTCAACACTAGGGTGACAACCAACTCAACTAGGACTCTAAACGCCAAAGTTTACTTCATTCAAGAAGAGTCCTAAGTTCCTAGAGGAAGAAAAAGAATAAAGGGATAAAAGTAGGAAATTAGTTTAGAAAACAGGGGAAAGGTCGACCGATCCCAAGACAGCGGTCGACCGTGTCTCAAAGTTTAGCTTTGGAAAGAAAGTAGAAATTTCATTTCGGATGGACCGGTCGACCTGTGGTAGAACCGCGGTCGATCGCGACCTTATTTCAAGCCTTTGAAAGAAAGCAGTGTGCCTTCCTCCGAAGGCCCGGTCGACCGGTCTGAGATACGCGGTCAACCGGTCATTGCAGACCTAGTCCCCATTTTCCCAATCTCTTCTAAACCCCCAAAAATCCACAACCAACCCAAAGTCATCCAATTACATTTAATGATACCCAAAGATCGTAAATGCTCCCAACAACATTTTTCTACCTCAATCAACAATCTATCTCTACCAAAGATGTTTATACCCATAAATCCAACCAAAACCACAACATTAATACATCAAAACTATACATATCTACCCATACTAATTATTCATCTTAAACCATATAATAGCAAGTAGAAAACTTGCCTTGGGGCTTTAAATTTCAAACTTGGATGAAGAAGAAAGCAAGATCAAGCCACAAATCTTCAAGATTTCCCTCTTTTATCCAATCTTCCACTCACTCTCTCTCACTCTAGGACTAGAACACTTAGGTTAATAAGAGGAATTGAAAGACTTAGGGAAAAACTAATCGTGGATTAAGTTTAAAAGTCTCCAACCTATAAGTAATATACCGCAATAGTTAAGTTCTAATACGCAATATGCCAAAACCAGTCAAAAGTGCCCAAAATCTCAAAATACAATATGGCACACATTTTGACTGTCTCGCACCTCCCGGAACTAACTACACCCTCCAAATTATCATTTGGAGATTTTATAAGACAAATTAAGTTCCGATTCCATTTTAATTCAAACTGCCATATTAATTTTCATGACAAAATAGAACACTACATGGTAACAACTACTTACACACATGGCAATTATGCAACTTATTTGTAAATATTAACCTATTTCATCAAATTAATACTTACCCACATGCAACATTTTATATATGCAACTACACAACATAGGAAATAAATATAAAATGGGCTCCCAAAATCGAGGGTTGTTACATACTCCCCCCCTTTATGAGGGAATTTTTCCCCTAAAATTCAAGCATACCTTGGATAAAGAGATGCGGATACTTTTCCTTCATAACATCCTCACGATCCCAAGTAGATTCTTCGACACTGTGATGACTCCATTGTACTCTAACCATGGGCACCACACGAGATCTCAGCCTACGTTCCCCATGATCCAATATGGCCACGGGTTGCACTTCATAAGAAATATCGGGTTGTAACTCTATATCCTCGAAAGGAATGTGCCAAAGGGCACCATCACACCTCTTATACTTCTTCAAGAAGGAGATGTGGAAAACACAGTGAATCTGTTGCAACGATTCTGGTAGGGCAATTTGATACGCCATGGGGCGTACTTTAGCAAGTACAGGAAAAGGCCCAACGAAACGTGGTGCAAGCTTCCCTTTCTTTCCGAAACGCTTAACGCCTTTCATAGGCGACACCCGTACCAACACTTGGTCTCCAACTTCTAACTCCACATTCCTTCTCTCCGCATCGGCATAGCTCTTTTGTCTGTCTTGGGCTATCCGAATACGGTCTCGAATAAGCTCGATCTTTAAAGAAGTATCCTGAATCATTTCAGGTCCAAGAAACTTGTTATCTCCCACTTTTAACCAACACATGGGGGATCTACAAGGCCTACCATACATGGCTTCATAGGGCACCATCCCAATAGTGAACTGGTATGAGTTATTATAAGCAAATTCAACCAAAGGGAGATATTGCTCCCAACTACCTTTGAAATAAAGCATGCACATACGGAGCATATCCTCCAACACTTGGTTAACCCTTTCGGTCTGGCCATCTGTTTGAGGATGATAAGAAGTACTTAATTTCAATTCGGTTCCCATGGCCTCTTGGAAGCTTTGCCAAAAGTGGGAAACAAAGATCTTATCTCTATCGGAAACAATATTCAAGGGCACCCCATGCAATCTAACAATCTCTTCAATGAACAATCGAGCGTAACAAGCGGTATTATAATCAGTACAAACGGGAAGGAAGTACACCGACTTTGTCAAGCAATCCACGATAACCCAGATAGAATCGTGACCCTTTTGTGACGTTGGCAAACCGGTTATAAAATCCATTGAAATGCTCTCCCATTTCCAAACAGGAATTTCCAATGGCTGCAACAGACCTGCCGGTAGCTGATGATCAACTTTAACTAACTGACAAGTAGTGCATCAAGATACAAACTCCGAAATATCTCGTTTCATACCCGGCCACCAATATTGACGGTGCATATCTTGATACATTTTATCATTTCCCGGATGTACCAAAAATTTAGAGCCATGAGATTCCGCCATCACATCCCGTCGCAAATCTCTATCCTCCGGAATAATAAGCCTTCCATGAAAGCGCAAACCACCCTCAGAACTTACCGAGTAGGACTCCTCTCCCCCAGTCAATAACTGGCGAATGTGGTCTTGACATTCTTTATCTCTGCATTGGGCTTCCACCACCCGTGCCATAATCGTCGGAGTAACGGTCATCACGGACATAAATGCCCTAGCAACCGCATCCTCATGACTGAGTTCCTTCCATTTAGCTTTCCACACATCAGCTAATTCACCCTCGGGTCTCCTACTCAGGGCATCTACCACCACGTTCGCTTTGCCCGGATGATAATGAATATCAAATTGGTAATCTTTCACGAACTCCAAACATCTCCGCTGTCGCATATTCAGATCTTTCTGAGAAAATAAATATTGCAACGACTTATGGTCCGTGAAAAGACTAAACTTCTCCCCGAGAAGATAGTGTCTCCAAATCTTTAAGGCAAAGACAACGACGTCTAATTACAAGTCATGCACCGGATAATTTCTTTCATGAGGCTTGAGTTTTCTAGAAGCATAAGTAATAGCTTGTCTCTCCTGCTGAAGCACACCTCCCAAACCTTGTAGAGATGCATCAGTGAAGACCAAATATTCCAACCCTGGCTTGGCTAAAGCGAGGACTGGAGCCAAAGTCAATCTATCTTTAAGCTCATCGAACGCAGCTTGACAGGCTTCATCCCACACAAATCTAGCCCCTTTCCGGGTCAAATTTATCAATGGACTATCAATCTTAGAAAATCCCTTAATAAATCGGAGGTAATAGCCCGCCAAACCCAAAAAACTGCATATCTCTATAGGCGTCGTGGGCTGACCCCACTCCCTCACCGCAACAACTTTACTTGGGTCCACCGATATCCCTTGAGAAGAAACAACGTGACCCAAAAATTGCACTTCCCGCAACCAAAAGCCACACTTCTCAAACTTGGCGTAAAATTGGTGATCCCTCAACCTTTGCAGGACCAACCCCAAATGAGTAGCATGGTCATCTTCCATTTGAGAATAAACGAGGATGTCATCAATAAACACAATGACAAATTGGTCCAGGAAGTCACGAAATACTCTATTCATAAGATCCATGAACACTGCAGGGGCATTGGTTAGCCCAAAATGCATAACCAAAAACTCATAAGACCCGTACCTCATCAGAAAAGCAGTTGTGGATACATCTTGCTCACGTATCCTCAACGGGTGATACCCCATTCTCAAGTCTATCTTAGAGAAGTAGGTCGCTCCCCTGAGCTGATCAAACAAGTCATCTATGCGAGGCAAATGGTATTTGTTACGGATGGTTACCTTGTTCAACTCTCTATAGTCAACACACAACCGGAGAGAACCATCTCTTTTCTTCACAAACAACACAGGAGCACCCCACGACGATGTGCTACGCCTGATAAACCCCTGTTCCAACAACTGCTGAATCTGCTCTCTTAGCTCCCTCATCTCCACAGGAGCCATACGATAAGGAGTTCGCGCAATCGGTCGAGTTCCCGGCGCTAAGTCAATAACAAACTCAATCTCTCTACAAGGAGGCAAACCCGGTATCTCCCGGAAAACGTCCTCAAAGTCTCGAATAACATGAATAGAATCTAAGGGAACAACTACATCCCGAGAATTCTCATCCGCAATACAGTATAAATAAGTACCAGAATCTCCCTCTAAATGAGGCATAACCACCAGGAACATATCTTGTCCCGGAACGATGAAGACTATACTCTTCCCATAACAATTTACTATAGCATGATACTTAACAAGCCAATCCATGCCCAAAATAACATCATACCCGACCATGTCTAGGACGAGTAAGTCGGCCTCAGAACACAAATTACCAAGAGTGATCCCTATGCGTTTACAAATAAAGAAAATAAGGGAACCGTCACCCATAGAGGACTCCACACTAGAAAAGGTACTTTCCGCAGATTTTATCAACTCTGTGGACTGAGCAAAACTTCTGGAAATAAAAGAATGCGTCGCACCCGTATCAAACAGAACACGACCCATGTGTCCCTGAATAAGGAACTTACCCTCTATAGCTGGCGGCACTGGCTGAATAGGAGGAAGCATAGCATCCTGAATGTGGTAGACTCTCCCATACTGAAGTTGGCCCTGCTGCAGAGGGACAACTGGATTCGGTGCTTGTGGAGGGAACTGCACATAAGGTTGCTGAGGAATTCGTGGAGGTTGTCCCCCAATCACCTGAGGACAATCTCTTTTAAAATGACCAGCTTCTCCACATTGAAAACATTTCCCCACCATTTTCTCCTGACCTCGACCTCTGTTATTTCTGAACTGCCCAAAACCTTGGACCGGTTGGCCCCTACCTCCCTGGACACCTCGACTCGCTTGCTGTGGTACGACACCCTGACCTTGCCTGTTAGCATTTACACTAACATTAAACCCGCCAGAGCGTTGTCTTTTCGACCCATCCCCTTGCTGAGGATCCCTTTCTCGTTGCTTGTTACCCGCTGGTTGGGATGAAGGAAAAGCCCCTCCTCCATTCCCACTCACCCTGGGCTTCCCTACTTGCCCAACTCCTGAAGCTTTATTGCTATTCTGAATAAACAACCGATGCTCCTGACAATGAAGCAATGCAGCATTCATCACTTCACCAAAAGTTTGTAAAGGCGGATTACCTAGCAAATGCTGCCGAATTCTCCAGTTTAGAACTCCCATGAATTTTGAGACTTTCCTTTCCTCCGGGGTTACCTCTTCCGTCATAAAACTAGCTAGCCGGGTAAACTCGTCCTCATATTCGACCACCGATCGTTCTCCCTGAACTAGATCTTGAAGTTTCCTCCTCATCTCCCTCTGGATCGCGGGAGGAAAATATTTCCGGTCGTACAAAACCCTGAAATCGGTAATGGACATAGTATCCCTCTGTTCTGGCGTAGTCATCGACTCCCACCAATGTAACGCTGCCCCAACCAACTTGAAAGTAGCAAGGACTTGCTTCTTCTCCTCACAGTCCACCATTCGTAAATGGCGTTGCATATCCTTCTTCCATTGATTTACTCGAACAACGTCAGAACCTCCGTCAAACTCTGGGGGATGGCCCTTTAAAAAGGACTCCCTTAATCTTTCCCACGGAGAAGGTCCCGTAGGGGCTTGAGCATCCCGTGCCCGTTGTTGAGCTGTTGGCATCTGTTGAGTTACTGCGGTCATGGCGGCATTAACTGCATGAGCCACGATACTGGCTACGTCCGTAGCATTAAAAGTTCCTTGGGGCGGTGGAGGACCAACATCCTCTTCTACAACTCTATTGCGTCTCACAGGGCGACCTCTCTTAGGCGACATCTGAGATGAAGGGACAATAGAGTTAGAATACAATTCACAATAATCTATTTCACAGAAGATCGCAATTATAAGCAGCAAAGCAGTCTTATCATTAGGATCTATATCAAAGAACGCTACGGTAGATCGTGACAAGTCCACATAAATCCTAGTACTCTAGAACCCAATGCTCTGATACCATCTATGACAACCCGCACTCCGAAATAAGGGGTGGCCAGCCCGATACTCCGACATATACGATAATCATGGACGGAAATCATTCTCAGCACCACAAATATAGTAAGAGTAATCGAGAAAACCACCCAAAAATTCAGAAAACGGGTTGTCAAAACAATTTGCATTTTAAAAGTTAAGTTAAGAAAAATAGTTTAAACAACCCATTCTAGAACAATAGTGGAATTCAAAGAAACATAATTAATATACATCTAAAACCACAATATACAAAGATAAGAACCGAATATGCTGTCGGTTCACAGCTACACAAAAGTAATCCCAACAGTTAGATGTTATGTTATACATTCATTACACAATTACAAGATTTGGGCCACTCGCCCGAGTGATAGACCCGATCATAACTAGATATCATAAGAATGATGGCGTCAAACAAAACATCCTGTAATATCCGCAAGTTCATACAGCTCCTTAAAAACAAAAGAGTAGGAATATCAACACGGGCGTCCTTGCGGAGGAGCACCTGGGCGGATACAATAACAAGTACAACATAGAGAAAAAGAACGGGTCAGGACCCGATTTATATATAGTTCCCAGATGAACAAAAAGCATGATAGATATGAATAGTAACACATGGGTACAGAAATCAACACTCTAACAACCTCAGCATGGATCATAAGAAAACAAGTGAGAATGACATAATTAAATGAAACTATGCAAGAAGATGAAATTAAACTAAATTAAGAGCTTGTATTCCCCAAATTCCACTTTAAACCAGTTTCAGTTCCTTAACAGGAATATACTAACATAATCTTCTTATTTCATTCCAACTCCCATTCCTTAGCAAGAATGTAATTGTCATAATATCATATAGTGGAATTATACAACCCTCAAGTCCCACTTGAGATTTAGAAAAGCTATATTCTTATGCATATAACGATTCTAAAACCGCCCCTCCGAGTTTCCCCACTGGGCGCGCCCCTAAATGACTATCATCTTCCAGGGGGCCATCAAACAAGGCAGCGTGGGTACCTATCGCACGTCGGGAAGTGGCCATATGCCTGCGAGTGAGTCATAACCACACCCATAATTACTTCACTAGAGCAGAAAAATACATATAATAAACCCGCATATGTCCGAGGAATATAGTCTCCCTGCATTCACTAGTCAAGGAACATCACCTCATGCGCGAGCTTCCCTTATGATAGTATTTAGAGAGGTGTGTTTAAGTAAATTAGCATTTACTATAAAAACCATACTTTTCATTTTTATTACATTTACATGATTCATTTGTTTGAAACCGTTATCATAGGATAGTTCATTACTCATCCTAGGTTATGCCTCGAATAAATCTCCAAGGGATCATATTCACTTCCCCAAACATAAGATTTAATATAACTCAAATTAAGCCCCTAAAGTCTCCAAGTATGGGGGTACCATTCCCATCCATATTAATTGGATGCACAAGGAAAAGTGATGCCTTAACATCACAAGGACAACCCTCCCCCCCCCCCCCCCCCCCGGACCTAACCCCAAGTGAAAACCATTCAACACTAGGGTGACAACCAACTCAACTAGGACTCTAAACGCCAAAGTTTACTTCATTCAAGAAGAGTCCTAAGTTCCTAGAGGAAGAAAAAGAATAAAGGGATAAAAGTAGGAAATTAGTTTAGAAAACAGGGGACCGGTCGACCGATCCCAAGACAGCGGTCGACCGCGTCTCAAAGTTTATCTTTGGAAAGAAAGCAGAAAGTTCATTTCGGATGGACCGGTCGACCTGTGGTAGAACCGCGGTCGACCGCGACCTTATTTTAAGCCTTTGAAAGAAAGCAGCGTGCCTTCCTCCGAAGGACCGGTCGACCGGTCTGCGATACGCGGTCGACCAGTCATTGCAGACCTAGTCCCCATTTTCCTAATCTCTTCTAAACCCCCAAAAATCCACAACCAACCCAAAGTCATCCAATTACATTTAATGACACCCAAAGATCATAAATGCTCCCAACAACATTTTTCTACCTCAATCAACAATCTATCTCTACCAAAGACGTTTATACCCATAAATCCAACCAAAACCACAACATTAATACATCAAAACTATACATATCTACCCATACTAATTATTCATCTTAAACCATATATTAGCAAGTAGAAAACTTGCCTTGGGGCTTTAAATTTCAGACTTGGATGAAGAAGAAAGCAAGATCAAGCCACAAATCTTCAAGATTTCCCTCTTTTCTCCAATCTTCCACTCACTCTAGGGCTAGAACACTTAGGGTAATAAGAGGAATTGAAAGACTTAGGGAAAAACTAATCGTGGCTTAAGTTTAAAAGTCTCCAACCTATAAGTAAAATACCGCAATAGTTAAGTTCTAATACGCAATATGCCAAAACCAGTCAAAAGTGCCCAAAATCTCAAAATACAATATGGCACACATTTTGACTGTCTCGCACCTCCCGGAACTAACTACACCCTCCAAATTATCATTTGGAGATTTTATAAGCCAAATTAAGTTCCGGTTCCATTTTAATTCAAACTGCCATATTAATTTTCATGACAAAATAGAACACCACATGGTAACAACTACTTACACACATGGCAATTATGCAACTTATTTGTAAATATTAACCTATTTCATCAAATTAATACCTACCCACATGCAACATTTTATATATGCAACTACACAACATAGGAAATAAATATAAAATGGGCTCCCAAAAGCGAGGGTTGTTGCACGGGACTCTCAATATGACAACAGGAGTGGAATTTGCAAATGGGGATACTTATGCTTGAAAACGTTCCATTAGTGGGCAAAAATCTCGAACACCAACCAAATGTCCCTGTAAGGGGTACGGACACCTCGTAAATGAACAATGTAACTAGTAGCAACTTACAGCGTAGTTACAGGAATCCGAGTTTAAAAATAGTACCAACATTTATAAACTAGCACACTTAGGTTTGAAAACGTGTCCCTAGTTGGCAAAAACACCGAACGACAATAAAATGGACCCATAAGGGGCACGGACACCTCGTACGTGTCCAACGTAACACGTAGCAGCTGATCGCGTAGTCACGGCACTATCAATTTGAGAACAAGACTGATATTTTAAAATTGGCACATTCCGGCTAGAAAAGGTGACACTAGTGGGCAAAAATTCATAATATCCACCAAACGGACCCACAAGGGGCACAAACACCTCGCACATGACCAACGTAACTTATAGAAATCGATCGCGTAGACGCGGGACTCCCGATTTGAGAATTGAATTATAAAATTCAAATAATCGTACTTAGGATTGAAAATGTGCCCCTAGTTGGCGATAACACCGAAAAACCCTAAACGTCCCCGCAGGGAGCACAAAAACCTCGCATATATCCACTGAAACTCATAGAAATCGACCGCATATATGTAAGAGTCCTCGTTTCAAAACAAGACAAGAATTTATAAATAATCACATTTAGACATGAAAACGTGCTGGTAGCTGGAGAAAATCCTAAACATCCCCTAAACGATCCCACAAGTGGCATGAAAAGAACTCAACCTTAATTCGTAGAACCTAATCGTGTAGGTGAGAGGCTCTCGAATTGAGAACATGAGAAAAATTTGCAAATAGGGACCCTTAGGCTTGAAAACATGTCGTTACAGGGAAAAAACACTTAACAATGCCCAAATGGACCCTTAAGGGGTAGAAACACCTCGCGTATGAACAACACAACTCGTAGAAATCGCTCGCATAGTTAAAGAAGTCCTGATTTGAGAACAGGAGAACAATTTATTAATCGGCGCACTTAGTCTTGAACACCTTGCACATGACAAAAATTGTATGGGGAGACCTCACAAAAAGTTGATAGGCTAAGTTGATTTTATATTTAGAGAAAGACTAACTAAAAAAGGAAGATGGATACCTCTCGAAGGACCTCCCATAAAGACCCTCCACAAACACTCCTCGAAGGAATCCTTTCGAAGACAAAAGTTACTCGAGTGATAATATTGTGACACCCTGCCCAATTATATATCAGGTGATCAGTCCTTTATAAAATTTAAAACAGAATGTTCGGTTGGTTCATTCTTAGCATCACTGTAAAAAACGCAATGACTTATTTAATCACCTAATATAATTAAGCTAAGTGTCAAAACATTTCTCTTATTAATTAAAAAATATTATTTACCAAACCAAGTAATTTAATATAAAACATCCACGCACAATTAATTAATACAAATACTGAATTAGAATCGCATGCTGAAATAAATAAGACTGGATAAAACATCCCAATTCAAAACCCTAAACCAAAACAATAGTAGCCATCAATCCAAATGAAAATAAATGAGAAATAGAGTAAACATAATCTCTGAAACTGTCTAAGGAAGGGGCGACACATGCCCTAAAGAAAATGACACACCGCAACCCAATTACTTATAATTAAGTTTGAAAGTCAAAGTGAGTCAAACCATAATTAATTTAACCAAACCATAATCACGAGTTTTGATTTCAGAGTCGTCATTGTAAATCCATATAACTAAAAACCTTTTTACAACATCAGAGTAGTCATACTTATACAAACTTACTTGAAGGATAATTTAACTTAATTACATCATTTACATTTAAACAAAATCTTTGTTTCTCCCATTCCTGGCTAACCCAGCCCGACTTCCTAGATTTGGCAGTGACATCGCGTTATCTGAAAAATGTGAACATAGGAACCGTGAGCAAAATAGCCCAGTGAATGCATCACTACTATACTACTGCATGAATTTAAATGAAATAAATCATGTCCATATACTTATGTATTAACTTATCCGGCTCATTCATAATGAATGACCAACTGTTCTGAATCATGATTCACATATCCTGTCTAAATAGACAATTCTCCCCCATTCCTGGTCGAGGAGTAACCCCTTGTCATTAATAGACAAATCTCCCCCATTCATGGTCGAGGAGTAACCCCTCATTTCAATAAACCGAAATGAACAATTTCATATGAATTTTATTATGATCATACCAACAACACGATACAAATATCTCTTTCCAGTGAGTACACTTACCTTGGTTGACAACTACGTATTCAGGTTTCCTTCTGGTGGAGCTGAACTGGGTTGATTAGGCCTTACACCTGTCAATCCAACTAAATCAGTACTGAACCTCAATCATAAATATTATCCAAACATAATTATGTAACTTTCCATGGCTATACATCAACAATATAAATCCAATTAAGTCACATTCCATAAAACATAGGTAAAGGCAAACAATGATGTACATATTGATAAAGTTACGCACATTCAACCGTAGGAAATACCTTATGAGGAATTTATAACCAAAGTCAAGTAAACATGAAATTATACTCCTCAATGTATATAAACATGAAACATGTACTCAAAGTACCATTTGTAAGGACGAAATACAAACATTCATTCAAGGGGTACTCAGTATGGCCTGAAATTATGGTCTTACATACTTAACAATCCGATATTCCTAAATTGTACAAATACAGGGGTCCAACCTCATTAATATGAAAAAATATATGAATATACTATCCATTACAAGTGACGGTGTAATTTTTCAAGCTTCCTAGGGCAAGTTATGATCATTTCTCTACAACACAAGAAATCTGCCCTACAAGCTCCTCTATTGTTCCTTCAACTTCCAAGCATTTTCATAATTTTTCTCCAGCATAACATTCCATGATTTCGACCCATTTTCATTACACATATTTAATCGTACATAATTAAAGTTTCACAATTTTTTGACTTCATTTGCTATCTCAAAAGCTTGACTAAACTCAGGGCATACCGAAATGAAGTATAAAAACAGAAACTATGTACCAAATTAAAATCATCATTACGGCCTAACCACAAGCAGATAAATTCTAATTTTTAGATATTATATGAATATATGAGTCTAATTTCATTTACAATTGGAATTTCTCAATTCCAGTAATCACACAAAGAGATATGCAGATTTGAATACAAGGGGTTTCAACACAAAGCAATTTTAAGGGTTTCTACACTCAACTTAACATAAGCTTGCATCTAACCATAAATATATATAAATGGCTGAAAATTTAGTAAAATTAAGATGATTTATATCATATAAATCAGTAATATAAGATAAATAACAAGAATTACAATTAGGATTACCTTCAGGGCTTTTTACGTAATTTCTACGGATTTTTCTACACTTTTTCTCCTGACTTTTCTTCCTTAACTTCTACTTTCTCTTTCCCTGAGCTTAAAACCCTTTCATGGCTGGTTTTGGATGAAGGATAAGGATATTTCAATGGTATAAGGTCGGCCAAGGCTTCCTCCAAAGCCAACCAATCAAATTAAACCATTTGGTTTAATAAAAGACAAAATTTCACTTAAAGGGAATGGACAACTTTGCCCTTTGTTCGTAAATTCGGTATAACTCTTTACTCGGGCATCCATTTGATTATCCGTTTGTTGTGTTACAACCATAAGTCACATGTATACAACTATATAGTTTTCACCTCAAGTCATTTATAATGTTATAAAGTTCAAAACTAGTCTCTAACAGGAACCTTTCTACCGAAAACAACAAAATTTTGTGTTCGTAAATAATTAGACCTTTCATGATTTATGAAAGTAGGATTATAATAAACATAATAAATTAACATTAAATATAATAATATCACATTATTCATATCACATAAGATAAGCATGATTTAAATATAATTTATCATAATTATATTCGGGTTGTCACAACTTCCCCCCCCCCCTAGAAAATTTCGTCCCCGAAATTTAATATAAAGGTCATTTACCAAACAAATGGGGATACTGTTTCCTCATGCTATCCTCCGTTTCCCAAGTTGCTTATTTAACTCCATGGATCATCCACATAACCTTAACTAAGGGAATAACTTTATTTCTCAATACTTGCTCCTTACGATCAATAATTTCCATTGGTTCCTCGATGTACGACAAGTCTTCCTTAAGTTCAATTGGTTGAGTTTTCAACTGATGAGATGGATCCGCCAAATACTTACAAAGCATCGATACGTGAAACACATCATGTAAATGCGATAAATCTGGAGGTAATGCTAATCTATAAGCCAGGGGCCCAATTCTTTCCAACACTTCAAATGGTCCAACATATCTTGGACTTAGTTTCCCCTTTTTCCAAAATCTCATAACACCTTTCCATGGTGAAATACGCAGGAATACAAAATCTCCCTTCTGAAATTCCAATGGATGCATCTGCATAAAATTTCTTCCTGCTTTGCGCTATCTTTATCCATTCCTGAATCATTTTGATCTTTTCAGTTGTCATATCTATCAATTCCGGACCCAAAATTTTTCTTTCACCTACTTCATCCCAACACAAAGGCGTCCTACATCTCCTCCCATATAAACCTTCATAAGGAGCCATACCAATAGTCGACTGATAACTATTATTATATTAAAATTCCATCAATGGAAAATGATCATCCCAACTACCTTTGAAGTCAAATACACAGGCTCGTAACATGTCTTCTAATATTTGAATCGTCCTTTATGATTGCCCATCAGTTTGCGGATGAAACGTAGTGCTGAACTTCAAACTTGTGCCCATGGCATTCTGGAGACGAGGCCAAAACTTAGAAGTGAACGTTGGATCTCTATCTGATACTATTGACACTGGTGCCCCATGCAAACGGATAATCTCATCAACGTATATACGTGCATACTTGTCAACAGTGTAGGTGGTCTTAACTGGGAGAAAATGAGCTGACTTCGTCAGTCGGTCTACAATCACCCAAATAGAATCATGCCCCTTTGGTGACCAGGGTAATCCTGTAACAAAGTCCATCGTTATATGCTCCCACTTCCATTCCGGAATAGGCAAAGACGGCAATAATCCTCCTGGCTTCTGATGCTCTGCTTTCACTTGCTGGCATACTAAACATTTAGCTACGAACTCTGCAATCTCACATTTCATATTGTTCCACCAGTAATATTCTTTCAAATCTCTATACATTTTGGTACCTCCCGGATGCATAGAGTAAATAGAACTATGTGCCTCTTCTAATATATCTTTCTTTAAGGGTGGATCATTAGGTACACAAATCCTATTTTTATAACACAACGATTCATCATTCTTAATTTCAAAGTCACTCTCTTTACCATCCAGGACATCTTGTTTCTTCTTCTCAAGGAATGGATCATTAGACTGCATATTTTGTATGCGCTCGGCCAATAAAGGTATCACTGTGACATGTGCTAATAATCCTCCACTTTTTGAAAACTTCAATTCAATCCCCATCGATGCCAAGTCAAGAATATTTCCAACACGGGCACACTGTATGCAACCAAGCATCCCTAATGGTTTTCGACTCAAAGCATCTGCTATTACATTGGCCTTCCCAGGGTGATGATGAATAGTACAGTCATAGTCTTTCAGCTCTATCCAACGCCTCTGTCTAAAATTCAGTTCTTTCTGTGTGAACAAGTATTTCAAACTTTGATGATCCGTAAATATCTCACAAGTTTCTCCATACATGTAATGTCTCCACAACTTTAAAGCAAAAACAATGGCCGCTAGTTCCAAGTCATGTGTAGGGTAATTTCATTCATGCGTCTTTAATTGTCTGGAAGCATATGCTATTACCTTCCCATTCTGCATAAGAACACATCATAACCCCTGAAATGAAGCGTCTGTATAGATCACAAAAGACTCATTCCCACGTGGAATAGTAAGTATAGGGGCTGAAACCAACCGATTCTTTAATTCTTTAAAACTCCTCTCACATTATTCATCCCATATAAACTTCACTTCTTTACGAGTCAACTTTGTCAGTGGTAATGCTATTGCTGAAAATCCCTTAATGAATCTGCGATAGTAACCTTCCAATCCTAGGAAACTCATAATTTTTGTCACATTCTTAGGACTTTCTCATTCAACAATTGCTTCCACTTTCTTTGGATCAACATAAATCCCATCTCCCGAGACCACGTGCCCTAAAAACACAATTTCATTCAACGAAAACTCACACTTGCTGAATTTCACAAATAATTTCTTCTCTCTCCAAAATCTGCAATACAAGTCTCAAATGTTTCTCATGTTCCTCCATGCTACGCGAGTAAATCAACAAATCGTCTATTAATACAATCACAAAGGAATCAATGAAAGGGTGGAATACTCGGTTCATCAAATCCATAAAAACTGCTGGAGCATTAGTCAATCCAAATGGCATCACCAAAAACTCATAGTGCCCATATCGAGTCCGAAAAGCTGTTTTGGAAATATCGATATCCTTCACTTTCAGTTGGTGGTAACCCGATCTCAAATCAATCTTTGAAAATACCGTGGCCCCCTGTAATTGGTCAAACAAGTCATCAATACGAGGTAGAGGGTACTTATTTCTAATGGTCACCTTATTCAACTGCCAATAATCAATACATAATCGCATTGTCCCATCTTTCTTTTTCACAAATAACACTGGGGCTCCCCATGGCGAAACACTAGGCCGAATGAACCCTCTGCTTATCAGATCTTGTAATTGCACTTTCAATTCCTTCAACTCTGTTGGTTCCATTCTATATGGAGCAAGATAAATTGGACCAGTGCCTGGAATTAATTCAATAGAAAACTCTACTTCCCAATCGGGTGGCAATCCTGGCAATTCTTCTGGGAAGACATCAGAAAACTCTCTAACCACTGGTATATCTTCAACTTTAAGTGATTCCTTACTAACATCAACCACATACGCTAAGTACCCTGTACAACCCTTACTCAATAACTTTCTGCTCTTAATTGTTGAGATGAGACAATTAGGGACAACATTCCTTTCCCCTGTAAATTGGAACTCCGGTTCACCAGGAAGATGAAATGTAACTTCTTTTCGAAAACAATCAATGGAAGCATGATACGATGATAACCAATCCATCCCCAATATAATATTAAAATCCCGAATGGCCAACTCTATCAAGTCAATATAGAAATCTCTCTCACCCATTCGTAAGACACAATCTTTATAAACATACTCAACTAGAATTACACTTTCCATTGGGGTAGAAATATATAAGGAACAATTGAGGAATGAACATGGTCTACCCAAATATGAAACAATATCTAATGCCACAAATGAATGCGTAGATCCAGGATCAATGAGTGCATATAGATCTTTGTTTGCAATAAAAAGTTTACCTGTAACCACTTCAGGTGTAGCATGGGCATCTCGCAATGTCATCGCAAACACTATTCCACCTTCCTTCGATCCACTTGCTTGTCATGTACCTCTTCCCATGGTGGCACTTCCTGGAGAGGATCCTTTATGAGGCCCCACACTACTGATTGAAACTGCTCTTGATAACATCGGACAATTCTTTCTCTGATGGCCCTTCTGATGACAGTTGAAACATTCTATACTCAGTAACTTTGGGCAATTTCTCTTTATATGACCTGATTCCCCACAAAAAAAACACACATTCGGATCTCCTTGTGCTGAAACTCCTGAACCTCTTCCACCACTAGCTTCACCCCTTTGAAAACTACTTCCCATGCCTCTACCATGATGGAATTTCTGCCCTCCAAACCTCGAATATTCTGTGCCACTGCTCTTTTGATAATTTGGATAAAATCTGCTTCTCTTTACACCTCGTTCTCGATTCCGTCTAGCTTTATTCACGTCCCTTTCTACTAGCATGGCTTTGTTCACCAAGGAGGAATAGTTAGAAGTCTCTAAAGCCGATAATATAGATTTAATGACTAACTCCAACCCATCGAGAAATCGGCTGCACATATCTTCCTCATTCTGTATAAACCTTGAAGCAAACCGAGATAAAGCTGTAAGTTTAGCTTCGTATTCTCTAACTATCATACTCCCTTGATTCAACATGAAATATTCCTTCTCCTTTTGTTTTTGATACATTGCAGGGAAATACTTATCATACAAAGCTTTGACAAAAGCATCCCATGAGATCAGATTCTCACCTCCTGGAGTAATCAACAAATGTTTTGTGGCATCCCACCAGTACTTAGCTTCTCCTCTTAGCATATACGTCGCCAAGGTCACTCGTTGATTGTCAGGCATCTTCATCACCCCAAAGATAAGTTCAATCTCTTTAACCCATACTTCTGCCTCTGCTGGATGAACTGCTCCTTCAAATGAGGGTGGGTTCATCTTAATAAATTTCTCATGTGAAGTACTCCCATCTTCCCGGTGTATCACCTCCTCAGCCCTAGCCAAGGCTTGTGCCTCCAGTTTCCTGGTCTGTTGTTCTTCCACATGAGCCATAAATCTAGCTTGTTGCTCTGCCATTAGAGTCATAGCACATGCCATTTTTTATATGTCTGTCAATTGTTCTGGGTCAGGTTCTATATTTCCATGAACAGGTAGCTCAACCTCACCCTCTGCTGCCATGTTTCAAGCCTCAACTTCTATTTATACATTCACATTCCCTCATTCCATTCTCTTATATCTGAAATGAATGAAAGATATAACAACATGCAGATATACATATCTTTCCTAACATAATCGTTAGTATCAAATAAAATATATTTCTAACATTCATTGCCAAATCTAGACTCTTGTCACTCCAGAACCTCTAAAACCTGGGTCTGATACCAAAAGCTGACACACCCCAACCCAATTACTTATGATTAAGTTTGAAAGTCAAAGTGAGTCAAACCATAATCACGAGTTTTGATTTCAGAGTTGTCATTGTAAATCCATATAACTAAAAACCTTTTTACAACATCAGAGTAGTCATACTTATTCAAACTTATTTGAAGGATAATTTAACTTAATTACATCATTTACATTTAAACAAAATCTTTGTTTCTCCCATTCCTGGCTAACCCAGCCCGACTTCCTAGATTTGGCAGTGACATCGCGTTATCTGAAAAATGTGAACATAGGAACCGTGAGCAAAATAGCCCAGTGAATGCATCACTACTATACTACTGCATGAATTTAAATGAAATAAATCATTTCCATATACTTTTGTATTAACTTATCTGGCTCATTCATAATGAATGACCAACTTTTCCGAATCATGATTCACATATCCTGTCTAAATAGACAATTCTCCCCCATTCGTGGTTGAGGAGTAACCCCTCATTTCAATAAACCAAAATGAAAAATTTCATATTCATTTTATTATGATCATACCAACAACACGATACAAATATCTCTTTCCAGTGAGTACACTCACCTTGGTTGACAACTACGTATTCAGGTTTCCTTCTGGTGGAGCTGAACTGGGTTGATTAGGCCTTACACCTGTCAATCCAACTAAATCAGTACTGAACCTCAATCATAAATATTATCCAAACATAATTATGTAACTTTCCATGGCTATACATCAACAATATAATTCCAATTAAGTCACATTCCATAAAACATAGGTAAAGGCAAACAATGATGTACATATTGATAAAGTTACGCACATTCAACCGTAGGAAATACCTTATGAGGAATTTATAACCAAAGTCAAGTAAACATGAAATTATACTCCTCAATGTATATAAACATGAAACATGTACTCAAAGTACCCTTTGTAAGGACGAAATACAAACATTCATTCAAGGGGTACTCAGTATAGCCTGAAATTATGGTCTTACATAGTTAACCATCCTATATTCCTAAATTGTACAAATACAGGGGTCCAAGCTCATCAATATGAAAACATATATGAATATACTATCCAGTACAAGTGACGGTGTAATTTTTCAAGCTTCCTAGAGCAAGGTTTGATCATTTCTCTACAACACAAGAAATCTGCCCTACAAGCTCCTCTATTGTTCCTTCAACTTCCAAGAATTTTCATAATTTTTCTCCAGCATAACTTTCCATGATTTTCAACCCATTTTCGTTACACATACTGAATCATATAGAATTAAAGTTTCACAATTGTTTGACTTCATTTGCTATCTCAAAAGCTTGACTAAACTCAGGGCATACCGAAATGAAGTATAAAAACAGAAACTATGTACCAACTTGAAATCATCATTACGGCCTAACCACAAGGAGATAAATTCTAATTTTCTGATATTATATGCATATATGAGTCTAATTTCATGTAAAATTGGAATTTCCCAATTCCAGTAATCACACAAAGAGATATGCAGATTTGAAAACAAGGGGTTTCAACACAAAGCAATTTTAAGGGTTTCTACACTCAACTTAACATAAGCTTGCATCTAACCATACATATATATAAATGGCTGAAACTTTCGTAAAATTATGATGATTTATATCATATAAATCAGTAATATAATATAAATAACAAGAATTACAATTAGGATTACCTTCAGGTCTTTTTACGTAATTTCTACGGATTTTTCTACACTTTTTCTCCTCACTTTTCTTCCTTAACTTCTACTTTCTCTTTCCCTAAGCTTAAAACCCTTTCATGGCTGGTTTTGGATGATGGATAAGGATATTTAAAGGGTATAAGGTCGGTCAAGGCTGCCTCCCAAGCCAACCAATCAAATTAAACCATTTGGTTTAATAAAAGACAAAATATCACTTAAAGGGAATGGACAACTGTGCCCTTTCTTCGTAAATTCGGTATAACTCTTTACTCGGGCATCCATTTGATGATCCATTTGTTGTGTTACAACCCTAACTCACATGTATACAACTATATAGTTTTCACCTCAAGTCATTTATAATGTTATAAAGTTCAAAACTAGTCTCTAACCGGAACCTTTCTACCGAAAACAACAAAATTTTGTGTTCGTAAATAATTCGACCTTTCATGATTTATGAAAGGAGGATTATAATAAATATAATCAATTAACATTAGATATAATAATATCACATTATTCATATCACATAAGATAAGCCTGATTTAAATATAATTTATCATAATTATATTCGGGTTGTCACAGAAAATGTCATATCGAATAGGAATGAAACGATCAAAGCGTCTAAACAAAGTCCTGCAGCTCCCACAACAGCTACAGCATACCACGCAATCCGAAACTCTAAGCCTGATGTCCCTGTGGCTGAGCACCTGATATAATACATATATATAGCAAGAGAGAGAAGATGCAAGAAACGGGTTAGAGCCTGATGTGTAAAAATATTAGTTTAAGCAAGTATTTAAAATTTGCAATAAAGCAAGTATAAAGTACATGATAGTTCGAACTCTCTCTTGAGATTCTTACCCCTCTTCCATTGTGCACGCCTAACGCGTATCTAAATTTTCTACTTAGCTATACCTCCCAATATAACTAGTCCGAATCCATCCTAATAGTATTTACCCTCAATATTAGTAAGCCTGTATCGCCCATACAATACATTATCCAATTAGTCTATGACGAAAAGCTAATTAATACATTTTCCGTTTTCATAATAATTCAAGTATACGATTAGAATTTTCTTAACAGTTTCCACACAACATTAGATTAATTCACAACTCTCATATATATATACATATAGTCACATCTCCCATATATATATATATATATATATATATATATATATAATATGATATGATATGATACTGCACCCCCGGGCTATATCCCATTAGTGCACCTAATGAACATTCTGTACCCCCGGGTTATCACCCTTTAGTACACTTACTTAAATAATCTTGTACCCCCAGGTTATCACCCATTAGTACACTTACAATACATTTTTGTACCCCCGGGTTATCAATCATTAGTAGACTTATAATAATAAGATTCTCACACCCCCGGGTTATCACCCATTGGTGCCTTTAATAGTAATAATACATAATAGGCATACACACATCCTATTATAATAAATAGGTATTTTTTTCCTCACCTACATATATGCTTCTCTTACGCATTTTAATTTCAACATTCCGTAATAGTTATTAGGATTATTATCCCTCTCATAATCTCCACGGCATATCCTCTCTGAACCTAATTCATTAAAGTATTTAGCTTCTCATACTTCTTCTGAAATTATGCCTTACTTAATTTTATTATTAGAAAATATAATTCTCATTTCTGAACTAATAAATTTAAAACTGGGCCCTAAAAGAAATTATCAAAACTTCACTCTGTCGCTCGAACGAGGTGGCAAGTCGTTTGAACGACTGCCACATGTCGCTCGAACGACTTCGCACGAGATTGCAATCTCGCTCGAACGACTTTGAGGGCCTTCGCGCGAGAATTCGTTGTTCGTTCCCGATCCCTTCACCAATTTTCGTCCTCATTATTGAGCACCAACTAAACTTAAAGTTCCTGCCTCGCCTTTATTGTTACAAGAGTGCTTTCTCTTTATCCCTCCGACCAAGCTACCTGATGGTCCCACTTATTTATTGTGTTCAAAGTGCATTTATGGTGTAAAAGATCTCATTTAATATTAGTTTGAGTGCTAAATGTTACTAACTGTCTTGCCCTTATTTACTGTCATAATTAAATGTAGTCTTGAGCATTAATCACGGTGTTAATAAGTGGTTATGCCTCTCTTGATACCAATCGTATTCCAAGAACCCACATGTTACATTTGGCAACTCCGTTGGGGAGGTATTCCCATTTGAATAGAATACAGAGGATAATATTGCCAAGAACATTGATTTTGATGCCATGCTGTGTCAAGAGGAGTCATATCTCACTATATTACATAAGAGACCGAGAGTAGTATGGGCAGACCCAGCCTAATCGCTACGAGTGTGACAGAGATGGACGACATGTTGCCATGAATAGGCCTAATGAAAATGACGGGTCTCAGTAACCTATTTGTGGAGTTCATCGAAATCCCAGGGGCTTAGGCGTTGTTGGGAATCACTGGAGGATTAAACTCTTTCATCACACCACCAAAGAGAATAACGACTTCCTCTGTCGCGAGGGGGGGTGCCACACCTACATTCAATAGTGGTCCTACCACTACTCCATCTCCTACTATCTCACCTATAACAATAGGTCCAGTGGTGCAAGGTTTGGGCATGTCATCGATGGAACCCTCAACGACGGGTAGCACGGGGAGGAGATCACCGGCTGTGCCGATAATGCTTGTTGTAGGGATAACACTGCCAACTAGTTCCCCAGCATCAAACATGGAAGAAATTAAGAAAGAGATGTTAAAGGTCATAGTAGTATCCAAGGATGGAGTAAATAGTTCCTTAGTTTACGATGACTTTTTCACTCCATACCCCGGAGGAATATAATAAAGAACCCTACCGAGTAGGTTATATTTCACCCATCTTTGAAAAATACATAGGAAAGGGTGAAAACCCTAAGGAACACGTAAAAAGGTCCATTGAGACCCTAGCAGCTTATTGTAATGAAAAAAAGTTAATACTGAGGGAGTTTTCAAAATCATTTATAGAAAAGGCCTACATGTGGTACTCCCATTTGGCTCCAAATAGCGTGGCCTCCTGGGAGGAATTGTATGTTTTTTTTGTGCAAAAGTTCTTTTGGGTTGAAGATGAGTTTACACTCATGCAACTGGCGCATGAGAAGTAAAATCCAGGAGAAGATGATGTCGCCTACATCAAAAGGTTCCACGAGTGCTCTCTAAATGTGAGAGAGGAGATGAGAGAAGAGAAGATTTTTCTAGTCTGTGCTAAGGGTATGTTGCCCGAATATTTTTGCCACTTGATCAACGAGACATGAGAAGCCACGTTTGTAGAATTCCTAAAAGCAACAAGGAATATTGCCCTACTGGTAAAACCCACACCACCCCCACCTTCCTTGGTAAGTTTATTGCAAAGGCCATCAGCTACCTCGGGGAGGGGAATACCCTTGAGGATAAATTATGCATGCGATGGAGAAAAATGGGAGGGTGGTGGTGACTGAGGAAGAAGGAGTAGATGAAACAAGAGGACATTTGAAGGAGAGGAGGACCCCCCCCCCCCCCCGAGTTTCCATGTATTGTGGATCAAGAAGTAAACCTATATGATCTCATGGTTCAAGATAAAGTTTGAAAATTGATCAACACTTGTATGATGCATACCTCTCGAGAAGACAGGGAGAAGCCAAATTTTTGGGCCCTTCACAATAGACTGAAACACACGACCAACGTACGTTTTCCATTAAGCAAGTTTATTGACCATCATGTGAAGAAATGGGATATTGAAATACCACAAGGAAACTTGAATTATAATCCTCTACAAGCTTACGGGTCCCACATGGATGGTGCTTTTCATGTAGATGCCGAGAAACTATTGAAGGAACACTGCCTCCTCGAGAACGACTTTAAAGAATCTTTATAGGAAAGTACCCTTCGAGCTAGCTTAATTGCAGTTGGATAATGCGACGGATGGAGAGGTTGAACCCGAAGAGGAAGACGACCCCATGGAGAGTTTTAGCCAATAGATGGAGTTGTGCTCTTTAGAATTAGTAAATGCCATGATATTGTACAATAAAGATGAATACAAAATATGGTGGAATTTTATTAACTTGAAGAGGAACAAACGGACCCTTGGGTTGAATGCGCAATAATTTCACTCTCGTAGAAGTTCAGCTGGTTCTTAAACCAAGTTGGGCTCCCCGAGAACTCACGATTAGACATCACGTGATCCATCTTGGAAATTTCTAAGAATAACATGACGCCACAACTGAAATGGAAGGGGCCTATGTCCACGCATTTAAAGCCTATCTCTCTCATGTGACATTTTTAAAAGCTTACAGATAGATCAGGTGTACCCACAACAGGCCCCTTTATGTTATAGCCTCTACGAATGATTATGTTTTCTCCCGTGTGCTATTAGATGGTGGGGGCATCCATTAATATAATTCCCATTGGATATTTTTATGCTACTGGCCTGTATGGGATAAGAATCGTGTCCCACTCACTAGTAATGTCGAGGTATGACAATTAGTCATCTAAATATATGGGATATGTTAGCGTGGGCATCACAACGGGAAATATCACTTCCCACATTAAATTCCACATTATGGACTACTAGCTATCGTATAAACTGTTAGTGGGAATAATGTGGATGCACAACCACAAATTAGTGCCTTATACTTACCATCAATTTTTTAAAGCAAACATAAGGGTCAAAGAGGTGGTGATTCGAGCATCCTAGAAGAATTTCACAATAAAGAAGCACACTTGGTAGATGGTTCCATTTACACCGAGCTATTGGAGGAGGCCACGATGGTAACTTTGTATACTGGAGGCATCAAGATTCCAAGAACGTGATAGATATATATATAGATAGATGGATAGATAGATAGATAGATAGATAGATAGATAGATAGATAGATAGATAGATAGATAGATAGATAGATAGATAGATAGATAGATAGATAGATAGATAGATAGATAGATAGATAGATAGATAGATAGATAGATAGATAGATAGATAGATAGATAGATAGATAGAGAGAGAGAGAGAGAGAGAGAGAGAGAGAGAGAGAGCAAGCACCCACTTGACCAGTAGTGTCCTACGAAAAAGAAGGTGATCAGGAGGTAGTGAGGGCCCCCAATTTGTCAAGGCAGTTACGTAATCTAATGATGCCACGTATATATCCTACTGAATACTAAGTCTAGTGCTAGAACGTTCTCAGTAGACATTCTGTGAGAGAGTTAGAAGAAATTGATGAAAAAGGTCTCATAGGGAAGAAATTTCCTAGCAGTGTAAAAGAGTAGTTTTATCTAGAGGGAGAATTATTTACAAATTATGATGGTGTGAGTCGGAAGTTGAAGGCCTGGACGATGAAGGTAACCCAACGAAAATGCTTGGTGATTGATAACTCGAGCATCCAAGAGTTTTTAGAATAGGTAGATGAGGATCCTTAGTGCCTGAAAGAAAGACCTGTGAAACGAATTAAAGGGTTAGAAAACATAGACTTGGCTAAGGAGGGTGATGACCCTAGACCTATCTTTATATCGAAGGACCTTGAAGGGGCATCGCGAGAAGGTTTGAGAAAGATGCTCAACGAATTTAAAGATCTCTTCACGTGGAAGTATACCGAGATGGCTTGGGTTGTCAAAGAGGTGATCTGCCAAAAGATGAATGTTTTTCCATTACCTATTCTCGTGAAGCAGGCCACCCGAACAATCAAGGAAAAGTTAGAATCATGTGTGCAATTATCTCACAAAGACTAGAGTAAGTTTTTCATTAGCCCTAAAATGTCTTTTTCTCACACTTTTTAATCAAATGAGTGAGATGGGAAACGACATGGGCAAGTGGGAAGTTAAAAAAAACTGTCTGAAAACTACCTAGGTCGTTTGAACGAGCTCGTTTAAATGAACTTCAAATGAGTTTGGGGAATTGTCTTCTGAAATGTCGTTTGAAAATTCGTTCGAACAAACTTGTTGAAATAAGCTCGTTCAAACAACCTGGGTAGTTTTCTGACAGTTTTTTTTTAACTTCTTACTTGCCGACGTCATTTCCCACCTCTTTCACCTGATTAAAAGGTGCGGGAACATAACATTTTAGAGCAACTATTGACACCATATTCTAGTATTTGAGAGCAAAAAGTTTTCTATCAAAAGTTCTGGAAAAAAATTCTACAAAACACACATATAACCATGTTTGTTTAATCCCAAGCTTTCATATATATATATATATTGCTTGCAGAGTTTGTTTAGCACCGGATTTTCTCTACACCAACAAGAAGAGAAGTTTGGGTTTATTTTCTACCCACAAAGGAGAAGAACTTATGTTTACTGCGGCTTTCTCACCCGGTGAATGGCACCATGTGTGGTTGATGCTTATTGTGCTTCTATCGGTGGATTCCAAGATTTCAATGGACTCCGTGGTTATCATCTAGGCAGAGGTATTTTTAATAAGAATCATTGGGCTTCAAGGGAGTCAAGTCGAGTGTTGTAAGTCTTTTGTCTTATAATCGTAAAACCATATCTAGTGGATTTGTAGGCAAGGGTCGTCTGAGGTTTTTTCCATTTGGGTTTTCCTCCTACATCTCCATGTAGTGAGATTGCTTAGTTTATCTTGTTTAACACACCTATAATGCAAGCTTGGGTTAAAAAGATAAAATAGGGTTTATTCTACAATCTTGCTTTAATTTGGTGCTAATTTACAATTTGGGTAAGTTTAATTAATTCAATTTGTGTTGTCCGAAATTTATTTGCTAAAATTTGTGTTGTCCTATATTGAAAATTAGAATATATATTTCTTAAGATTCTTTCAATAATTGGGTTGAATTGATTTTGTTTAAGTGGAAATTAATATGTTTGCGTAGTTTAATTTAACTGTTTGTTTAACATAATTTTAATTTTGAAGAAATTAAAATTTGAAGCTTGTTGTTTTTAAAAGTTGTATTGATCTTTTTTTTGGGAATTTTATAGAACCATCTCATTAATTTTAAGAATTTAAGATTTGGGGGCCAAAAAGTGGTATCAGAGCAAGAAGCGCTAAGTCATTACGTTTATGTCCTTTTGTGTTTAGCTTAAAATTGGAATTTTCCCCATTTCAAAAATTTCTAGTGTTTGATGGTTCCAATTACGCGTACTTGTAGCGCGTACGAAATCGGCACTAAAGTCCATAGATGAGAAGGTTTATATGTCTGTCGTTATCGGGTGGTCCCCACATACATGTTTACTAGAAAAAGAACGTGTCCCCAAACCCATAAAGAGATAGAGTGAGAATAAAGTTAAACTAGAGAATTTTAATTCCCGAGGCTTGAATGCTTTGTTGAGTGCATTCACACCGAATGAATTTCGATGTATCATGACGTGTGAAACAGCTAAAGAATCTTCGAATATTTTACAACTCACCCACGAGGGAACTGGTGTCGTAAAAATTTGGAAACTCGAAAACCTCACCACTCAATTCGAGACCATAAATATGCTTGAAAATGAAACTTTTGATGAATTTTATGCTAGACTTTGAGATATTGTTAATTAATCTTTTAATTTGAGAGAAAAAATACCCGACAATCGAGTAGTAGAGAAAATTTAAAGGTCCCTACCCGATAGATTGATTCCTAAAGTGACCGTGTTGAATTCTTTACCCACTTTAGCCTCTACGAAACTAGAAGAGCCCATAGGTGATTTACGAACCTATAAACTTGACATGTTTTCCTCTAAGACTGAAAAAAAGAAAGATAAGGGAATCTTTTTGAAATCTCAAATGGAGGAAAAATAAGTTTCGGATCATGAGAGTGATTTTGACTCAGAAGATATGGCAATGTTTGCTAGGAAATTTAGAAAATTTCTTAAGACTAATAAAAAGAGTCTCAAAAATGAATATAAAAAGTTTGACAAATCCAAGTATAACAAGCTCGAGAAGATCCCTAAAAATCATAATGATGATCTTAATAGGGACGAATCAAATTGTTTCTTTTGTTGTGAAGGGTATAGCCATAGGGATTTTGATTATCCCACTAAAATAAGGAGAGAGGGAAAGCAACCAATTTCATACAATGCCACACTTAGTGATAGTGATAAGGAAGAGAGACCCGATTCCCCCATTATGTGCAATTTTATCGCATTCATGGATAGTCATGTGAGAACCAATAATGAATCTTCGCTTAAAGATATACATTTACATGACCCTTCCGAGGCCTTTGTTTGTGAATCCCAAAAATTTTATGGTAATGAGAGTGGAGTTAAAAGTGAGAATAAGAATGATAAAGTGGTTGATGAGAGTGAACTTCAAGTAGCATTTCACGAATTGTATGCCGAATCAATTAAATTAAAAAGGGCAAACTTGGAGTTACAAGCTTGTTTAAGAGAGTGTGCCAAGGTCATTGATGAGAGCGCTTTAATGGAAGACCTTAGGACACGTGGGAGAACTCTTCGAGATAGGCTTGAGTATGTTGAAGGTGAGATGGATAGCCTTAAAGCCTTGATGGAAACAATTAATAAAGAAATTCTCATGTTTGAATAGAGAAAGGTTTTTTTAGAGTCTAGAATCTTAGAATTAGAAGAAAATTTGAGAGACACTAGTAAGGTAAAATTTGATTTGGTGTATAGGTTAAAAAAATTAGATAAAATCCTAGGAATGGTACATATAAAAAATGACACTTGTGGTATAGGCTTCGATTCTTATAATTCTTCCTAATAAAGCCAAAGCCACTATTTTGAGAGAATCACGCAGGAACATTTCCAAAGGTCAATACTTAGTTACTAATTTTCTCCGGGTCTTTACTTTCTCACATTGTGGTTGAAAAGTTCATCTTAGGAAAAAAAATTGAACTAAAAAAGGATCCTAGGAAATCCAAGAGTAAAGTCACTGAGGTAGCTAAGGTCACCCAAACCTGAGATTGTCACTCTTCACTTATTTGGGTTAGGAGATCTGACTTTGTAACTTTACAAAATAGGGTTTACGATTCTCATTTGCTATCACCAGAAACCTCCCATGCTAAATCGAAAGGTTAAATGAGTTAGTGTTCTTTACTTACTCTAGCATTTTTTTTGTGCTTCATGATTTATTTATGCTAGTTGTATGTACGTTTGTAATTTTCTAGTCCATGCTCCATGATTAATCACAAGTTATAATTATGATTTATGTATATCTTTTGTATTTATTTTTATTTTTTGTGTCTTATTGAGAAAGATACAAAAATATTTTGTTTGTTTTTCTTTTGAGTTGGACTTTTTTTGTGTCTAGGGATTTTTTTTGAAAAACTCAAAAAGTTTTTTTTGTTTTGTTTTATGTGTATTTTAGTTTAACACACTTTATGTGGCATATACTTATGTTTGAATTCTTTTCCTTTCCGCTTCCATGTGGCTAGAACTTTTGGTTAATATTTTCAATCCTTAAAATGTTCTTTGGCATGCTTGTGTGGAGTAGTTTGATTTTGTGTTCCTTATTTGATTCTATTTTTATACGTCTCATTTAACACGTGCATGAGATCATTTGAAATTTAAATTACACATGAATATTTGAGCTAAGTGAGATGTTGTCCTATTAATTTAGTCATCTACATGTTTCTATGACTATGGTGGATTTTTGCATGTAATAACCGTTTTTCGAATTTTAAAAAAATGGAAACATATTTATCCAATGTAAGTGTTTCTCAATGGAATCGAACTGCGAAAGACAAAATTACTTAGTGTGAAAATCCACCATTGAAATTTGGCCTAAAAATTGGCATAAAAAGAAAATTAGCCAAGGCATGTTTAGTTTAGTTAGTATGTTCAAAAGAAAAGAAAAGGAAAAAGTAAATTATGAGGAGTTTGGTTGGATGTATCAATGGGTTTGCACAATAACTTTGTATCCTAGTTATGCTTTTATTGTCATGACTCTATTGGTTTGTAGAATCATTGAAATTCTTGGTTGGTGTCCATTGTGTATGTTTGTTTATTGAATTCAATTTATATTATCACATGAGGCTATATCTAAATATGATAAAGTTTTGGAATCAAATGATAATTTCATGAACATGTTTTAGGTGATTGGGTCGATATTCCTTTAGCCTCTAGTTCACACCCCTTCACTTTCATTTCCCACATGTATTTGGGCACATTTTTTCCATACAAGTGTGAAAAGCTTAATATATTTTGTGTCCTTTGTGATGTTTATACCTATGTATATGTGCGAGTGCGTTAGTGATGTTCATTGTGTACATATATATATATATATATATATATATATATATATATATATATATATATATATTTGGTATTTTTTTGTTTTTCAGTCCTTGCCTTTCTTGCTAGTGCATATATGCCTTGATGTCATAATTGGTATTGATATTCTTGCGAATTTTGGTTGAAATCCCATGCTTAGCGCAACAGATTTTAAGTGGTATCTTTCTGTTATCGCGTCATAGTTGGTATATCCATTAATGTTTGTATGGATTACTTGTAGTTCATTGGTTCCCATATGCTTAAATATTTTTATCACCTTATTCACCATTACATGTTTAACTTGTTTTTCCTTATTCATATCCCTTTTCTAGTTTCGGGTGCTTATTTGCTTTAATTGGGGAACAAATAAGTTATATTTTATGTTTTTAAACCTTTGTTTATTCCAAAACAAAAAGGGGGAGAAATGGTATCTAAACCTTTAGTTTGCGGAGATTTATCTTAGGGGGAGTGACGGTATTTTAGGAAGATCATTTTTAGATAGAGGGGGAGAATTATTTAATGGCGAGTATTTATTTACATTGCATTTAATATTGTTGTATTCTCTATGCATTTGATGGTATGCTTCAGCGTGCAGGAAATTCCTTGTAGTGACATCTTTAAAGCGGCGAAGCGGTTTATCCTTGGGTCGAGTCATAGCATCTGTATTTTTATTTCTTTTGGGTGGTATGTGTTGTCTAGATGAGCTTTATGGCCCTTTAGAATTTTTAGTTGGGTTTTATCCCAAAATAACCAAAGGGGGAGATTTGTAAAGACACAAATTTCCAATTGAGTCCATATTTAGGATTGGCTTAATTCTATACAAAATCAATGGAGTAATAGGATACATGTTTATTCCTATTAATCCTATGACGTTTGAAGAGTTGAAGACATCGCGGCCCAAAATTTACAGCTTCATCCTTGCCGATTTTAGTGCCATGTTTCTACGTCAACAACAATTGGATTCCAAGGCTCCAAAGGAATGAATGCGTTTTATATATACATATAGGAGCTTGGAACTTTTATGGGGTGTATTTAATAAAATACTTTGTATGATATTTTATATTCATAAAATCTCATTAGAAATTTTTTCAAAAAATTTTGGGCTTAAAAGTGAAAGATGAGGTTTTTTTAAATTTCGTGCGAACTGCCGTTGGAACGAGATTGTTGTTGGGACGAGAAATCAAATGAGTTTTCTAACATGTTTGACTTAAACCGTATGAATTCTCATTAGAAAAGTCGTTCAAACGACGAATAAACTTCAAATGATTTTGGGTCATTGCCTTTTGAAATGTCGTTCGAAAAGTCATTCGAACGACCTAGGAAGTTTTCGGATAGTATTTTTAACTTCCCACTTGCCAATGTCATTTCCCACCTATTTCTCCTAATTAAAACGTGAGGGGATAAGACCTTTTAGAGAAACTTTTGACACAGCTTATTCTTTGAGAGAAAAAAAATTTCTATCAAAAGTTCAAGTTTTGTGTTTGTAAATTCATGGATTAAAATTATACAAAACACACACACACCCATGCTTGTTTGATCCCAACGTTCATATATATATAAATATATTTTTTTTTTGATTGAAGAGTTGGTTTGGCACCCGGTTTTCTCTACACCAACAAGAAGAGAAGTTTGGGTTTATTTTCTAACCACAAAAGAGAAGAACTTGTGTTTGTTGCGGCTTTATCACATGGTTAAAGGCACCATGTGTGGTTGACGGTTTTTGTGCTTCTATTGGTGGACTCCAAGATTGCGATGGACTTTGTTGTTATAAACTAGATGGAGGTATTTGCAATAAAAAGTGTCGGGGCATGAAGGGAGTCATGTCGAGTGTTATAAGTCTTTTGTCTTGTAATTGTAAAATTATATCTAATGGATTTGTAGGCAAGGGTCGCCCGAGGTTTTTCCCATTTGGGTTTTCCTCGTACGTCGCCGTGTAGTGAGATTGTTTAGTTTATCTTGTTTAACTCACCTAGAATGCATGCTTAGGTTGAAAAGATAAAATTGGGTTTATTTTGTAATCTTTCTTTAATTTGGTGCTAATTTATAATTTGGGTAAGTTTAATTAATATAAGTCCATAATTTAATTTGACAAAATTTGTTTTGGCCTATATTGAAAATGAGAATATATCTTTCTTAGGCTACTTTCAAGACTTAGGTTGAAATAATTTTATTTCAGTGGAAATTAATATGTTTGTGTAGTTTAATTTCACTTTTAGTTTAACTTAATTTTAATTGTGAAGAAATTAAAATTTGTAGTTTGCTCTCGTTTAAAATTTGTGTTCATTTTTTTGTTGGGAATTTATTAAACCATCTCATTAATTTTAAAAATTTAAGATTTGGGCGCCAACACATGATAGAAAATTACAAATAGCCAAATATAGGTTGGAAAACGTGCCGCTAGTAGGTATAAACTTCGAATAGTCTTCAAATGGCCCGAGAAGTGGCACGGACACCCCACACATGACCAACGTAACTCGTAGCAATCGATCGAATAATCGCAGGACTCTGGAATTGTTAATAGGACCAATATTTGCAAAAATGCACAGTTGGGCTTGAAAATGTCCCGCTGTGGGCTAAAACATGGGCGAAAATCATGAAAATCCCCCAAATAACCCCGTACGTAACCAACGTGACTCGTAGAAACTAGTTTGAGAACAACAACAAAATTGGCTCACATAGGCTTGAAAACGTGATACTAATGGACAAAAACAAGGCACAACAATCGAAGATCCTAACAAAGGGTGCAAACAAGTTGCACGTGATCAACGTAACTAATAGAAACCGATCGCATTGTTGTGGGACTCCCGGTTTGAGAACATGACCAAAATTTGAAAATGAACACCCTTAGGCTTAATATCGTACCACTAATGGGAGAAAACCCAAAACAACCATCGAATAGACTTGCAACGGGGACAAACACCTAGGATGTGGCCAATATAACTCAGAGCAACCGATTGTGTAGCCATCCGACTAGCGATTAAAGAAAACAAGCGAATTTTGCAAATAGGCACACTTAGGCTCGAAAACATGTCGCTAGTGGGCGAAAACCCCGAACAACCTCCAAACGGCCCCACTAGGGCAAGGAGAACCGAGCACGTGACAAACGTAACTCATAGCAATTGATCGTGTTGTCCCAATATGTTCAGTTTAAGAACATGACGAAATATTATAAATAGGCAAACTTAGGCTTAAAAACGTGTCGCTAGTGGAAGAACACCACGAATAGACCACAATCTTCCCCGCGGGTGGCACGAACACCTCGCAGGTGAAAAACATAACTCGTAACAACCGATCTCATCGAAGGACTCCCAGTATGAGAACAGGACTGAAATTTGCAAATAGGCACACTTAGGCATGAAAAAGAGTCTCTAGTTGGTGAAAACCTCGAAACATCTAGGCAAGGGATATTAACACCTCACACATGACCAACGTAAAATAAAGAACTAACCATGTTGACACCCCATTCTAGCACCCCCTAACCTCTCTTAGGTCCCTAGCACCTCCCTTCATCACTACAAACCTAAGTCATACCCCAGGTAATGACCGAGAAGCCATCGGTCACTCCTCGGATCCATTTGACCAAAAGTCTAACACTTTAGCTTGACCAAGACTGAATGAATCATCAAAGGGAACTAAAACCCCTTTTCAACAGTCTTCCCCATGCACAATTCTATGATCGGTGCGGACGAACGACCCGTTTTCCCCCGAAACCTGACCTAGAGGCCACCGGACACTCCCAGACTACGTTTGACCAAATTCAACTCTTCATATCAATCTATACTGAATGAATCTTCAAAGGGCGCTAAAACCCCTTTCCAATAGTCTGCCCCGTGTACGATTCTGACTTACGGTGCGGACGAACGATTCGTTTTACTCCAAAAGGTCACCGAATGCTTCCAGGCCCCGGTTGGCTGAAGTAAACATCCCAAACTGATTCAAACTCTTTGGAATGTCAAATTAAATCTTCTAACCTTTCCAAATGTCCACTCCGTACGCGATTTGGACTTACCATGCCAACGAACGATCCGTTTGCGTCGGATGATTCCCCACCCATAGGACTAACGAGAACTTCCGAGCCATATTTGACCCAAAGCCAACTCCCAAAGTCGGGATCAGTCCAAAGGACTTTCAAAGGTCTATTAAATACCTTTCCAATGGTTTTCCCCCATGCACGATTCGGATTAATGATTTTCATTCTATAACTATTTTTATGACGGAACCTGAAAGTGGCTGCCAAACGAAAGGTTCCAAACCCTACCTATCGGTAGTGTGCCCAAACACACCTGCCGATTGGCAGGACAAGGGTTATGCCGATTGGCAATTCCGTGGGGCTATAAAAAGAAGGGCATGACCTCATTGAAAGGGAACCTAAGATCTGAAATCCATCACTCTCAACGAATTCAGAAAACCTCTCTCGAAGTCAACGTGATTTCCACATCCAAATTCCTTTCCAACCCTCACTTTTCATCCAATTTTTCACTAAACATGATGAATTAACTACCCTTCATCATCATCTAAGTGCAAGGGTTTCTCTCTAACATTCAAGATCAAGCTCAAGATCTTCAAGAAGGTCCTACTTCCTCAATTACTTCTTCAAATTCTCCTAAATTCGCATTAGCTTATTTTATTACTTTGCACTTTTATTCTCTCATCACATATATCCTAATATACTTTTTATCTAGTATTATTGCACATCTCTTATTTTCATATAAATAAAACCCAAAAAAAATAAGAAAAACAGGGTTTGCTCATAAATTCCAAACGGGAATTCTAACACTTTTCTCACAACTAAAACACTTTTTTGCACACACACACACAAGAGAAGTCCCTGGTTGGATTTATGGGATAAAACCCACCCTTCATTTTGTATACCAAATACGTGGACTTTGATGCCTCTATAGGCTACATAGGCGTCTCGGGGTTAAACCCAAGATTTGAGTCCTATTCCTTTCATTTTTGTTATTTTTCTATATTTTTTTAAACGTAACTCTCTTAGACTCTACATATTTGCATACACATATATTTGTTCCTAGTGGTGTATTATTCCATATACGTTATCCTTCCATCATAATGATCGACGTAAGGATAATCGCGTAAATCCTATATTTAATACTACTTTTAGGGATATTCGAGTGGATGACTCGCTTTATCTCTTCCATGATACAAGTCGATGATTCTTATCTGCACTACTTATACACATGCATACATATCACGGGGAAATAAAGGAAAATAGAAATAACCTATGAGAGACCGCAAGGGCGGAATGGGTGCCTAACACCTTCCCATTTCGTAACTTATCCTTCGAACCCTTTTTGAATCATTTTTGGTTTCGTATGTATCAGTATGCCTTTGGATATTGTCCTTCGGGAAAGCTCCCTTTTCGTTTGTCTGTTTTGAGTAAAATAGACTGTCGACTCCATCTCTCTACATTTTTCACCTCATCACTGATGCCGGCCAAAGCACTCCTTAGAGGGATTCGTGGAACCAATATCCTCCTCCAGACAAGAAGAAGACCCCCCATCTTCTTCATCTCTCTTGCCACGAGGATCGGGGATGGCCACAGTGGAGACTTCACTAGGGACACTATTTTGAGGGATAGACTCTATTTACATGGGTGTTATCTTTACTTCTTTATTCTACTATTTTTCATGTTCCCCTTTACTATTCATGTGTACCTCGTGCCTATGCTTCTATTCATCAACTTGTTGAAGATTCTCCATGTACACATCACAACACGTGCACGTAGGATCACCTATGTTCAAATGTTCCACGCATCACCCGTCCATACTTGGTATACCATTGGTACTTGTACTTTTCTCCCTGTTTGGCATGATCAAGAAACATACTCTCATTATAAGATACTAACAAGAGAATCATGCATAATTGGCAAAATATCACCAAAGAGCATTAGTATTGACCAAATTTTGTTCGATAACTGGAGGGTCACATCGTGATGGGCGCTAGTCCGATAGTTAGCCTAAGAGATATGACTCCGACCTTCCATTGGCCAAGTACCTTCAACGTATATCGAACAGTTCCCCCGCATCGTACCACATGACCGAAGTCATGGCAGGAGCTATATCGCAGGGAACTCATTCTCGTACGCTGAGTATATCTAATTCCCTCTCACACGTACCATCCCCATGAGGTATATAGTGAGGCAATTCATGTACACTCTGGTATATCAAATGCCTTGTCCACACGTACTGATTTCCCTCAAAAGCAAGACGTATATCGTGGAAGTCACCCAACCAACTACATACCCACATATAGGTGTCAATCCTAGGACACACATGTTATGTTGCCGGTTTCGATCCGAAACTCTGCTGAAATTCTGGGTCCGTCAGGTGGCCAAATTTTTGTGCATTTTTAAAACGGGACCCTGCCTGTGAGCGTGGTTACAAGTCCAAACCATATCATTGCATATGTTACAAACCTAAATTTTCTAGGCTCGGATCCCGTTCGGCATTTCATTTTTGCATTTAGGAGAATTTAATACAAGTGATAACATAATAATTATAATAATCATGTTGAGACCCGTCTCCCCAAAAAATTTATCCTTCCTTTGTCAAAAATCTAAAAACAAATTCCTTCTTTATCAAAAATCAAAAAACATTTCTCCTACCCTTATCAAAAGTCCAAAAATATTTCTCTCTTCTTTATCAAAAATCAAAAAAATATCTTGTCTTTCAATCTCAAAAAGAAAAAAATATCAAAATTATTTTCATTCATTTTCTCAAAAAATAAATCCCATTTTACGCCTTCTCAGGTCGATCGCATGCCCTTGGCCTGGCTCGTTATTGGCTTCGTTCTTTAGTCAAATAACCCAGGAGTTTCGTCTATTCCTCTGCTACGTTTTTCGAGTCCAGAATCCATCCATTTTCCATGGAGAACACAGATCAAGTACCAGTGGTACAGCCAGATCTGGCGATAATTTTAGCTCAACTCGTGTCCAAGATTGACAATCTTCAGACTGAGGTCTGAGAGATGCAACGAAACTAAGTTCCTATTCCTCAAGATTCCGAGGCCCTATTCCCTATCGCTATGGGTCCACCCGAGCCTATTTGGGTTCCCTATGAGTATCAACACGTTCCACATGCCCCTCCTGCTAATGGGCCGTCGCCTACCCATCTTCTTATGTCGAACATTGCCCAGCCTGGGGCTAACTTGCTATGATCATGAATCCGAAAGACGAAGAATTAAACAAGGTCAAATAAGATCTCAAGATGCTAACTAGCATGTTCGACCAAGTCACAATCTCAGGAAATTACATGGACTACACGCACATGTCTCCTTATCCGAAGGTGAGGTTACCCGAGATGTTCAAGATTCCAAATATCAAGAAATTTAAAGGAAGTGGACCCCCGATTGTTCATCTTTGCAGTTACCATCGTTCTATGACTATCCTAGGGATTTTGAAGAACTGATGGACCAATTATTTTAGCAAACTTTGAAGGATAGTGCCCTTCGATGATTTTTATCTCTCGCTAAATCTAGACTCCGTAGATGGGAGGATGTAGCCCAAGAATTCATGCATAGTACAAATACAATAAAGAGCTTGAGGTCACCTATCTTGATTTAGAAATTCTCAAACACAACTCAGGGGAATCAGTCAGTAACTTCATAGCTCGATGGAGGGAAAAAGCTGCCACCATGAGCAATCAGAAGTCGGAAGAATAAGTCAACATAGTGAAGAAGAACTTCTTGCTCCATGTCTGGGAAACAATGGGAGGACAACACTATCCCCACTTCTGAGCTATCAAAGAAGCAGGAGTAGAAATTGAGGAAGGTCTTACTAAAATAGAAGTCGAACCGAAGAAAGTGTCCGTACAGTTCAGTCCTAGAAAATATGATAAGCCTGTCAGCGCTACAGTTTCAACCATCAACAACATCTCTCAACCAACCACCTCATGGGCACCAGAAAGCCGCCTTATCCCAGTTCGAAAGTAATACACCGAGCTCCATGCTACCTTCTCCAAAGTCTATCAAGACCTGTTAAGCTAAAATCTTATCAAACCCTTGGATCCTTGTCCATTGACAAACCCATATCCAAGAAACTTCAAGGTAGATGCCTATTGCGCCTTTCACCAAACTGCAGGCCATACCACCGACCATTGCTTTAACGTCCAAAATATAATCCAAGGTCTAATTAATCGGGGTACCGTTGCCCCACTAGCCAATCCTAAGCAAAACACTACTGATAACCCACTCTTAAATCATACCAATGCTATCTTCCTAGAAATGGACCGAGAATTTGATCCCTCGGCTCAAATCATACCCATACACTCTCCCAAACAAACTTGCCCATATTTCCTCCTACACCCTATTAGCCTCACAGATCAAGCACTGTCACTCCTTACCAGAGCATGCATCGCTGTCCGCACCCATTCCAAAAATGCAAGTATGGAATTATCGGAATTGTTAAACCAACTCCTAGAGTTCGGGCTGAAATTGCCCTTAAAAATGATTATTGATTACCGGAGGTTCAATACGCTATTCTTGGAAGCACAAAAATGGGCTTGAGAGTCAGACAATTGGGTAGTACGGATCGATAAAGTCAGTCTAGATGATATTGTCCAGATCATGGAATAATTATTCAGGCAAAGAAATAATATTTACAGTATGATTGAGTTACTTGATACTCTGAAGATACAAGGACCCCTAGTCCCTTCACCCTCACTTATCCCCATATAATGGTAAGACTTATGTGAAGAAGGCATTGTAGTTGTGGAATGCATTGACTTTACATGGAAAGACAAAATTGGTACCATCGGATAGGGGGAATAATTAAAAGACTCAAATAAAGGGGAAGCTTTAGAGAAAATTAGTCCGATAGCCAACATGTGTGGAATGATATAATTTGAGGAACTCCTCAAAAAAATAAACAAGATGGCAAAACAACTCGAGATTGATAAGGAAACGGGGTTCATGTTCTTCCCTTCTTTAGCAAATCATATGATGAGATCAGGAAGGCATTACCAGATCCCAACCTCACTACCCACGAATGACAAGGGCAAGGGCGTTGAAAACCTTCATATGCCAAAGATGACCCTCGAGGGGAGCAAGATCCTCGATCAACTGAAGAAAAATCAACCTAACATCACCCTACGGGGGCTTTTCATGTCTTCGCAACTGCATAAAAATTCTTTAATCAAGTTGCTCATTGGACCCACAGTTCCTCCTTCCAGCACACCAGAAGAAGCGATAAATTTAGTCAGATCCCTGACCTCTACCCGAATGCTATACTTTTTCTAAGAAGAAATCCCCAAAATTGGTCCAAACCATAATCATGCACTCAACATCTCCGTCGAAGTTATGGGGAATATCGTACCACTCTCTCTTATTGATAATGGATCCGCCTTGAATGTCTCCCCATTGAGAACCTTCAAATTCTTAGGACTGAAAGAAAGTGACCTTGCTCCAACCTCCGATGTTGTACCTGCCTACTATAATACCCATCGAGAGGTGATGAGAACCATAAAACTTGTAATAGGGGCTCGCCCAATAATCCCTGTCGTTGAATTCCAAGTTATTGACATCCCAACTTGCTTCAACCTACTACTCAGATGACCTTGGATCCATAATATCAATGGTGTGTCTTCCTCACTCCATCAGAAATTGATGTTATTTGCTGACGCGAGTCATCACTATTTTGGGAGATGATGATAATGTCGAGGGTGCAAGCACCAGTATTCCAGTCCTCGAGATACATCACAGGTCAACTGATATGCTCCTATCAGGATTCTGAGTTGAGTCGCTTCTACTCCCAGCGGGGGACAATTTCAAAGAACGAGTTTGTCCAAAATACGACCCTCATGGCAACGTTAATGTGATTCAGATGTTCAGAAACATGCACTTGATGCCCGAACTGGGGTTAGGACAAAGACAACAATGGATAATTGAGACCATTATACTAGAGAAGGCTTTCCCTCCTTGTGGTTTGGGGTATCAACCATCAGAACAAGAGCTCAGAATGATTCGCGAGTCTCGACCAAAGTGAAGATTAGATTGCATCCAAAGTATCCCAGGTGACTACTTAAATGGACGATTAATTATAAAGGGCAAGGACTTACCCTTTTGAGACTTTCTGAAACCATGGTATGACCATATAGATACGAAGATGAAGCCTGGAATGGACATCTTTTTCTAAGATAGCTACTCATGGGTCGAGAGTTCCCAACACCATGTACAACCGCTCATCAATGATACCCCAGATTTTTGGGGAAGTGACTTCGAGGATTCATTCAAATTACAGATACTGGGCTGACACTATGCATGGTTTAATCAAGCACTACATCACTGGATCCATCTCACCTGATTAAAGCGACTGATACCCCTCTCCTCAACTAGAATGTTGTGCCAGTTCTACCTGTTGAAATTCTACCTAACCCCAATGTTTATCCAATCTCTTCTTCTATTCTCTATCCTTGCTCAAATGTACTCGAGACCTCCTTTGATGAGGTTCTCAATTCTTTTTTTCCTATCAATTAAATAAACGAAGATTTTGATTATCTTGTCGTGCCTTACATTAATTGTTTAGATTCCAATCAAACTTTTTATGATGATGATTTTGTAAATGAACAATTCTTAACTGATCTAAATAAGTTTATTAACAAATAACGTAATCTAGTTCAAGTTAATGAAGAAGAAACTATAGTTGTTAACCTCGGCTCTAGTAGACAACTGCGCGAGATTAAGATAGGGGATACCCACGACGAGCATGAGCGCACACAACTCGAAGAATTATTGAAGGAATTTGTGGATGTCTTCGTATGGTCCTATGAAGATATGCCCGACATTATTCCCGAACTAACTCAACATGATATTACCACTCTTCTAGACTACAAGACGGTTAAACAAAAGTTTAGAAATCTCCATACCGAATAGTCACTCAAGGTCAAAGAAGAGGCGGTCAAACAGCTAAACGTGGGCTTCACTCGTGTGATCGAATATCCCACATGGCTAGCCAACATAGTTCCTGTGCTGAACTTAGGAGGGAAAGTCTAGACGTGTGTAGACTATCGAGACTTTAACAAAACCTCTCCAATTGATGATTATCCGTTACCAAATATCGACATGATCGTGGACAATAGAGCCAGTTATGTTCTCAAGTCATTCGTCGACGGGTTCACTGGATACAACCAAATCAAAATGCACCTAGATCACCAAGAAAAGACCGCATTCATCACCCCGTGGGGAACCTTTTGCTACACTATTATTCCATTTGGTCTCAAGAATGTTGGGGCTACCTACCATAGGTTTGACACAACCATCCTTCACGATCTGATTAACAAGAAAGTTGAGGTCTATGTGGATGATATGATTATCAAATCCAAAACTAGAGAAGGTCATATCCCTGATCTTCAAAAGTTCATCGAATGACTGCGACAGTATTGGATGATACTCAATCCACAGAAATATGTCTTCAGCATTACAAAGGGAAAACTTTTGGGATTCATGGTCAGTGAGAAGGGGATAGAAGAAGATCCTACCAACTGAAAGCCATACTTGAGATGCTACCTCCCCAAAAGAAAAAAGAAGTCCATGGTTTCCTTGAGAAATTACAATACATCATCCGATTCATCAACCATCTAATCTCCATCTACGAACCCATTTTCAAACTCCTCTGAAAGGATTCAACCAAGGTTTGGAACGAGGCCTACCAAGAAGCTTTGACCAAATCAAACAATATCTGACCCAATCTCCGATACTTATACCACCACAGCTTGGTATCCCCATACTCCTATACTTGACCATAACCGACACTGTAGCTGGGGATTTTCTGACCCATTACCTTGAATATTCCCATAGAAAAAGAGCCATCTATTACGCCAGTCACAAATTGGTTGAGTACGAATTCAACTACACTACTTTGGAAAAATCATGCATCACGCTTATCTGGGTCACCCAAAAGTTATGACACTACATGATCATCTTCTCCATTAAACTGGTATCCTGAATAGACCCCATCAAGTACCTGTTTGAGAAACTCACCTTATCTAGACGAATGGCTCGGTGGTTGATGCTCCTAGCTGAGTTTGATATCGTGTACGTCACGCAGAAATCCATGAAATGAAGAGCCTTCTCTAACTACCTCGCTGACCACCCCATGGAAGAAGCTGATGACTGGATCTTTGATTTCCTAGATGAAAACATAATTTGCACTGATTGAGATTACCCTCGATGCAAAATGGTCTTTGATGGCACTGCTAACAAAAAGGGATATGGCATTGAGATACTTCTGGTCACCCCAGATGACTCCCATACTCCCATCACCATCAAATTGTGTTTCCCCTACACCAACAACATTACTGAATATGAGGCATGTACGGTAGGGCTCAAAGTTTTTCTCAAGAAAGGAATTCCATACCTAGATCTCTATGGGGATTCTGCCCTCATCATCGATCAAGTGCTCAAAAAGTAGAAAGTCAAGGACGAGAAGCTCCAACCCTTCCATTCCCACTTAAAAGAACTGGCCTCCCAATTCCAAAACATCACCTTACAGTACCTACCTCAAGCAAATAATTACCTAGTCGATGCACTTGCTACCTTAGCCTCCATGGTCGACATGCCCGAAGGAATAACAATGGCCCCCTTCCTACTTCAAAAGAAAGATAAACTAACCCATTGCTACCACATTGAGCTCATCACCATAGAAGATCCTAAGCTAGCCAATTACTGGTACTATGATATCTGGCACATCCTCAAGCTTGGTAGGTATCCCGAGGGTTCCAATAAGAAAGACCAAGTAACCCTCCAAAGACTAATTGCCCAGTACATCATGTGTCACAAAGCACTGTTCAAGAGAAACTCCGATGGAACCCATCTACACTGCATCGTAGGGGCTGACATATTAAAGAGGTAATGCAGGGAATACTCAGCGGGTAATGCGGGACCCACATAAATGGTCACATGCTTACCGAAAGAAGATCATCCAACAAGGCTACTACCGGACCACCATGATCCAGGATTACACGACCTATGTCCAAAGGTTCCTCAAATGCCAACAGTTCTCCAACCTTCAACACCTGCCTCCGCGAGAATTGTACAACATGACTTCTCCCTAGCCGTTCTCCACCTGGGATATCGACATCATAGGGAAAGTTACTCCCAAGGCTTCCAACGGTCATGATTTCATCCTAGTTCCCATTGATTACTTCACCAAATGGGTTGAAGCTGAGTCATACACAGTCTTAAACCCCAAGAAAGTGGACAAATTCATCAAGAAAAACATCATCTATTGATATGGGGTCCTTCATGAGCTAGTGTTAGATAACGGGTCGCACTTTGAGGCAGAAGTCATATAAATGGTCAAAGAGTATGGGACTCAGAAACATAAATCTGCTCCCTACCGACCTTAGATAAATGGTGCAGTCGAAGCGACAAATAAGAACCTCAAAGCCACCATCGGTAAGATGACCGAAAGCTGTCGAGATTGGGCCAACCGAATCCCTTATGCCCACTAGGGCTATCGAACCTTAATCCAAACCTCTAATGGGGCTATACCTTACTCTCTAGTCTACGACATGGAAGCAGTCCTAACCACGGAGCTGGAAATACCCTCATTGTGCATCATGCTTGAAAGTAAGGTTAGTGGGGAGGACAGCATCAAAGACATCTCGATGAGCTGTCACTCCTAGATGAAAAGATATTGAAAGATCTATACCAAATACAAGGGTACCATCTCCATATATAACGATCATTCAATAAGAGAGTCAAGGATCACAGTGTCCGAGAGGGGGATTTATATCTCAATGAAATAGTAGAGCCCATCTAGGACCCCAGAGGGAAATTCAAGCTTAGTGGGAGTGGCCCATACATCGTAAAGAAGATGTAGTCAGGAGGTGCCACCATGATCAATTCCCTTAATAGAGAAGATATGGCTCAAAAGAAAAATGGAAGGTGCGGGTAGTGTCCCACCACCTCTCCCCCAGAGTGCACAAAACTGTCGTCGAACGAGGCATCTCATCCAGCACAGACGCCAACCTCCCAAAGCCTGTTGATGATACCACCCAATGCACCACATGTAGAACATGATCCCAGACATCCTTAAGCCCTGTCATCCCATGGGAATGCATGGTCGACAAAGAAAAGTCAAAGAAAAACCTCGTCAAAATCCAAGAAAAAAGGGAAATCACTAAAAAAAGGATGCCAAAAGTTATTTTACTTACATAATCGCCAGTGCTCACCACCCTCGAAGAGCGATGGTACGATGGCTCCCACAGCAAGGTCCACTCATCCGCAACCGACTCAAATGAATCAAAAAAATTCTCACTCCCCAAATCAAGAGGCGCCCTAGCCCTCCACTCCATATTCGCCAAGTCGTCAATAGCCAACCACTCCCGATATATTGTAGTGCTCACAAAAGCGGTCATTTTTCAGATTAATGATTGCTATAAAGTTTTGCAAAAAAAAATAGAGAGATAGAGAAGGAAAGAAGCAATGAAAAATGAGGGGAACCCGCCCCTTTTTATAGGATGCCAAGAGTCATGCCGATCGGCACTGACCCCAAACCTAACGATCGGGACTTCCCCTTTACCTTCTTAAAGCAATCCAAAAGTCCGTGCCACTGCCAAATGGTACCCTCCACACCATGACGACCAGCACCCCCTCAATTTTTCGTGCAAAAACTTCCCGAGATTACTAGAAAATCCTCAAAACATTCCTGAAAATCCCGAGGAGGATTTAGAACATTCTAACCAAGAAACTTTCACACTCCCTTAAGAGGAACACCTATTCCCCTAACAAAACTCTCGAAATCCAAGTGAATCTCATCTCTTCAACATCCCTAGAGGACCCCTAAAGCATCCCAAACTTTAGTATCATCTCCTATTCCTCAAAGGTCTGAAATTTCCCCGAGAAATATATCCATACCCTAGACCACCTAATCAATTCCCCAGTGGAATTTATATCATCAGATTGGATATACCCCTGTAAAATATCCAAACGATACAAAAATTTCCCCAACAATCATCTCCCAAACTCAAATCAAAATCACGAGGTAATTTTCCAGACAGAGTTCCCCAAAAATAATCAATTTAAGCCCTCGGAATTGTCTTCGACCTGCAGAATTGGTCATCTCAACCTAAGCCCTCAGAATTGGCTTCGACCCGCAGAATTGGTCATCTTAAATTAAGCCCCCATAATTGGCTTCGACCCGCAGAATCGGTCACCCTCATCTTCAAGACCTCAGAATTAGCTTCGACCTATAGAATTGGTCATCTCAAGTTAAGCCCTCAGAATTGTCTTCGACCCATATAATTTGTCATCTTAACTTAATCCCTCAGAATTGGCTTCGACCCGCATAATTGTTCATCTCAATTTAAGCCCTCAGAATTGGGTTTGACCCACATAATTGGTCATCTCAACTTAAGCCCTCATAATTGTCTTGGACCCACAGAATCGGTCATCCTCATCTTTAAGCACTCAGAATTGGCTTCAACCCATAAAATTGTTCATCTCAATTTAAGCCCTCGGAATTGGCTTCGACTCGCAGAATTGGTCATATCAACTTAAGCCCTAAGAAATGGCTTCAAACCGACCCGCATATTGGTCATCTTAATTTTATCCCTCAGAATTGGCTTTGACCCGCATAATTGGTCATCTCAACTTAAGCCCTCAGAATTGGCTTTGACCCGCAGAATTGGTCATCTCAACCTAAGCCCTCAGAATTGGCTTCGACTCGCAGAATTGGTCATCGAAACTTAAGCCCTCAGAATTGGCTTCGACCCATATAATTATTCATCTCAATTTAATCCCTCAGAATTGGCTTCAACCTGCCGAATTAGTCATCCACGTCCTTAGGTCCTCAGAATCGGCCTTAACCCTTTGAACTGGTCATGATTTTTGAGATGCATCATACGGTGCCTATTAGATGTCTATCATTTATTCAAAACTCACCCATTGAGGGGCTCTTTAGACACCCCATTCTAGCACCCCCTAACCTCTCTTAAGTCCCTAACACCTCCCTTCATCACAACAAACCTAAGTCATACCCCGGGTACTGATCGAGAGTCCATCGAGCACTCCTAGGATTTGTTTAACCAAAATTCAAACTCTTTAGCTCGATAAGACTAAATGAGTCTTAAAATTCCACTAAAACCCCTTTTAAACGGTCTACCTCGTGCATGATTCTGACTTACAAAGGGGACGAACGACCCATTTTCCCCCAAAACCAGACCTAGAGGCCACCAAACGCTCCCAGACTCTGTTTGACCGAATTCAACTCTTCAGCTCAACCTAAATAAATGAATATTTAAAGGGCTCTGAAAACCCTTTCAAACGGTTCGCCTCCGGCACGATTCTGACTTACGGTGTGGATGAACAATCCGTTTTACTCCAAAAGGTCACCGAAAGCTTCCAGTCCCCGGTAGACAAAAGTAAACTTACCCAAAGGAGTCAAACACTTTTTAATGTCAAAGTAAATCTCCTAAACTTTCCAATGATCCACCCCGTGTCTGATTCTGACTTAACATGCGGATGAATGATCCGTTTGCATCCGATTATTCCCCCTCTAGAGAATTGACAAGCGCTTTGGAGCCACATTTAACCCAAAGTCAACTCCCAGACCCGGGAGCAGTCCAAAGTACTTTCGAAGGTTTTTGAAAAAAAATTCCAATGATTTTCCCCATATGTGATTCAGATCAATGGTTTGCGTTCTACGACCATTTTTTTTAAGGAACCTGAAAGAGACTGCCAAACGGTAGGTTCCAAACCCTGCCTATCAACAGTGTGCCCAAACACACCTGCCGATTGGAAATACTAGGTCTATGCTGATTGGAAATTACCTGGGCCTATAAAAAGAAGAGCATGACCTTATTACAAAGGAACCAAATATCTGAAATCCATCACTCTCAGCGAATTTAGAAAACATCTCTCGAATTCAACGTGATTTCCACATCCAAATCCATTTCCAACCCTCATTTTTTATCATATTTTCACTAAACTTGGTGAATTAACTACCCTTCATCATCATCCAAGTGCAATGGATACTATCCAACAGTCAAGATCAAGCTTAAGCTTAAGATCTTCAAGACGGTCCAACTTCCTCAACTCCTTCAAATTCTCCTAAATTCGCATTAGCTTATTTTATTACTCAGCACTTTTATTCTCTAATATCATATATCCTAATATACTTTTTATCTAATATTATTGCACATCTCTAATTTTCATATAAATAAAACCCAAAAAATAGAAATAAAAGAGGGTTTGCTCATAAATTCCAAATGGGAATTCTCACACAATTGACACAACTAAAACGCTTTTTTACACACACACACACACACACAAGAGAAGTACCCGATTGGATTTATGGTATAAACACCACCCTTCATTTTGTATACAAACCACGTGGACTTTGATGCCTATATAGGCTACGTAGGCGCCTTGGGGTTAAACTCGAGATTCGAGTCCTATTCCATTCATTTTTTTTTATTTTTCTATATTCTTTAAACTTAACTTTTGTAGATTCTACATATTTACATATACTTGTTCCTAGTGGCGTATTATTTCGGATGCTCTATTGTTCCATCATAACGATCGACGTAAGGATAATCTCATAAATTATATTTTCTAATACTAGTTTTAGGGATATTCCTATGGATGACTCACTTTATCTCTTCCACGATACAAGTCTATAATTCCTATCTCCACTACATATACACATTCACACATATCACGCGAAATAAAGGAAAATAGCAATAACCCATGAGAGACCGTAAGGTTAGAATAGTTGCCTAACACCTTCCCATTTCGTAACTTAGCCTCCGAAACTCGTTTTGAATCATTTTTGGTTTCGTGTGTTTTTGGATGCTGTCCTTCGGGATGGATCCCTTTTATTTTGTTTGTTTTTAGTAAAATAGACTCGCGACTCCATCTCTCTACATTTTTCACCTCATCACCGACACTGACAGAAGTGCTCCCGAGAGGAATGCGCGGGAGCAAGATCCTTCTCCCTAAAAGAAGAAGACCACCATCTTCTTTGTCTCTCTCTCCATGAGGATAGGGGATGACCACAGACCGCATAGTCATGGGACTATCGATTTGAATGCGTAACCAAAGTTTCCAAATAGGCACATTTAGGCTTTAAAATGTGTCACTACTTTGCAAAAACCCTAAGCAACTCACAAACAGCCATGTAATGGGCATGACCATATCGCACGTGGACATCATAACTCGTAGCAACTAATCACATAGTGGTGGGTCTCTCGATTTGAGAATAGTAGCGAAAATTAGCAAATGGGCACAGTTGGGCTTGAAAATGTGTCGCTAGTGCAAAAAACCCTGAACATCGCCTAAACGGCCTTGTAAGGGGCTCAAACACCTCGCACGTGACGAACATAACTTGTACCAACTAACTGTGTAGTATTGGGACTCCTGGTTTGAGAATAGGACCATAAAATACAAATAAGCACAATTAGGCTTCAAAATGTGCCGCTTATGGGCAAAAACCCTAAACAGACCCCAAACAGCCCAGCAAGGGGCCTGAACACCTCCCTCCTGACCAATTTAACTCTTGGTAATGAATCACGTATTCTTACGACTCCCGATTTAAGAACAGGATTGAAATTTTCAAACACACGCACTTAGACTGGAAAACATGGGTGAAAACCCCCAATAGACACCAAATGGTCCTGTAAGGGGCACGGACACCTCGTACGTGACCAATGTAACTCGTAGTAATAGAATACGTAGTCTTAGGACTACCTCTTTGAGAACATAACCAAAATTTGTAAATAGGCACACCATGGCTCGAAAAACATGCATCGAGTGGGTGAAAATCTTGAACAATAACTAAACGTCTCCGTAAAGGCCATTAACAACATTCATGTGACCAACGTAACCTCTAGTGATCGATCGCATAGTAGCAAGACTCCCAGTTTGAAAATAAGACCAAAATTTGCAAATAGGAACACTTAGGTTTGAAAACGTGCCTTTATTGGGCGACAACCTCGAATAGTAACCAAACATACTTGTAAGGGGCCTAAACACCCCATACATGACCAATGTAAGTCATAGAAACCGATCGCATAATCATGGGACTCTCGATTTAATAACAAGATGGAAATTTGCAAATAGGCACAATTAGGCTTGAAAATCGGCCGCTAGCCGGGGAAAACCACAAAAAGAACCTAGACGACCCATCAACGGTGTAACACATCACATTTTTAGGAATAATTATATTTCATAAGTGGACGTAATTTAGAGATTAAGGGAAATTCTATGAATTGTAATTCGGGGATTTATGAACAATTGATTATTACTGGTGTGTGTTTCATCTACTTTTGAGACTAAGTAAATGAGTTGGACTATTTTAATTACATGTCGCAGTTGGGAGAAGCGACAACGGATAAATTTTAATGGAAAACCCATATCGAGATGTGTCGGGTTTAATTAGAGAACTGCAGTTAAGTAACCCGAATTGACATTTTGAGTGCGTGATTGATTTTAGAATGGCCGAGATAGTCAGAATAGAGTATCCAGGAGTAGTGTTTGGGTTTCGGGAACTTTTAGACTAATAGCGACTCGCAATTGAGTAAACGAGTCATTTTTGGGTTTTAAAGGGATAAACCATTATTCTCTCCTATATATGGCAAGAGAGAGTGGGAGAATGGAAAAAAAAGAGAGAAAGAGAAAAGAGGAAGTAAAAGTGGGATAAGAAAGGATTTCTGGGCCAAACTCCCTGGGATTCGACACCAGGTCTTTGGATTTCATCCACGAGGAAAGTGTTTACTTGCTTTTTCTTTTATGCAAAAATATCACATCATAATTGGTAATAAAAAACTATAAAGATTTTGGTTGGGTTTTCGTGAATCAAATGGGTGTTTGGGAAGATTTAACGGATAAAACTCAGTTAATATCCAAATAGAGAAAGTTAGAAATTTACTAAATAATAACCAAATTTCCTCGCGAGGGCCATGAACACGTGACTAATGTAACTAGTTACAACTGACTACATAATTGTGGGACTCCCGATTTGATGACAAAGTTGAAATTATAAAATAGGCACAGTTAGGATTGAAAATCGATCTCTAGTATGTGAAATTCATGAAAAGCCGTTAGACGGCCCCGTAAGGGGAACGAATGCCTCGGAGGTGACCATCATAACTCGTATAAACTTACTGCATAGTTGAGGGACTCCTATTTTGAGAACAAGACCAAAATTTTCAAATAGGATTTTTTTTCCTTAAAAACTGCCGCGAGTGGACGAAAACTCTAAACAACCACTAAACAACCCTACCGAGGGCAGAAACACCTCGCACATGACAACATAACTCGTAGAAATAGACCGCGAAGTCGCGGGATGCGTGATTTAAGAACCTGAGGAAAATTTTCATATAAGAACCCTTATGCTTGGAAATGTCCCGCTAGTGGGAGAAATCCATGGACAACACCTAATGGCCCCGCAAGTGGAATAAAAACCTCACACTTGGCCAATAAAAATCACACTAACCCACCCCATAGTTGTTAGACTACTGATTAGAGAAAAAGATAAAAATTCTCTAATTGGAACACTAAAGCTTTAAAACATGTCACCAGTGGGCGAAAACCTCGAACAACCCACAAACAGACCCACAAGGTGCACGGACCCTCTAAGTTTGAGAACGGGAGAGAAATTTGCAAATAGGCACACTTAGGATTAAAAAATCTCTACTAGTGGGGGAAAATCATGAACATCTCATATGTAAGAAACATAACTTATAGCAATCGGTCGTATATTTTTAGGATTCCCTATTTTAAGAACAAGACCGAAATTTACAAATAGGCACACTTGGGCATGAAAAAATGTCGCTAGTTGGTGAATACCAAGAACAACCCCGAAGTGGACCAGGAAGGAGTACTAATACCTCGTACATAACCAAGATAAAACATACCAACCAGTCGCGTAGTCACGGGACACTTATTTTAAATACAGGACCGAATTTTTAAAATCGGCACAATTAGGCTTCAAAATGTGCTGCTATTGGGCAAAACCCTGAATAATCCCAAAACCCCCCGTAAGGGGCATGAGCAGCTCACACAAGACCGACGTAACTCATAGTAACCACTGATGCAGTCATGGGACTCTCGATTTTAGAACAATACCAAAATTATCAAATAGGCATACTTAGGCTTGAAAACTTATCACTAGTGGGAAAAACTGACGAACAACCACAAACGGCCACATATAGGGCACAAACACCTCACACATGATGAACAGAACTTGTAACAATCGACTGAGTAGACACGAGACTCACAGTTTGATAACAGGAGGGAAAAGTAAAAATAAGCACAAATAGTCTTGAAAATGTGCCGCTAGTGGGGAAAAATATCGAACAATCTCAAAACAGCCTCAAAAGAGGCATGAACACCTCGCTCATGGGAATCCTGGATTGAGAAAAGGTTAAAAATTTGCAAATAGGCACACATAGGATTCAAAGCGCACAACTAGTGCGGGAAAACACCGAACTTCACCCAAATGACCTCGCAAGTGACGCGAACACCTCGCACGTGACCAAAGTAACTCATAGCAACCAACTGCATAGTCATGGGACTGTTTGTTTAAGAACATGAGAAAAATTTGCAAATAGTCACACTTGGTCTTAGAAACGTGTCATTAGTTGACAAAAACAACGAACAACCTCCAAACGTCCCTCTAAGGGGCACGAACATGTCGCACAAGACCAACAAAACTCTTAACAATCGAATTATTGGTTGTACTCCCGATTTCATAATTGGATGGAAAATTTAAAATAGGCACACTTAGGATTAAAAACGGCCTGCCAGGGGGGGAAACACTGATTAGCCCCCAAACGTCCCCGTATGGGGTACGAACACCTCGAACATTATCAACGTAACTCGTACAAACCGATCATCTAGTCCTAAGACTCTCGATTTGAAAAGAGGAGTGAAATTTGCAAATACTCACACTTAGGCTTGAAAACATGCCACTAGTGTGAAAAAAACTAGAACAATCCCCAAATATCCTTGCAAGTGGAAGAAACATCTCGCGTTTGACCAACTTAACTTGTTGCAATTGGCCACATAATAGAGGGACTCCCAATTTTATAATAAATTGAAATTGGCAAATTGGCACACTTAGGCTTGTAAACATTCAACTATTGGATAAAAACAATTAACAACCCCCAAACATCCCCGCAAGGGGAAAGAACACTTTCCACGTGATCAAAGTAACTCAGAGCGACCAATCATGTAGTCCTAGGACTCCCAATTTGAGAATAGGAGTGAAATTTGCAAACAGTTACACTTAGGCTTGAAAACATGCCACTCTCGCTCACGAGTAACGTAACTCGTAGCAATAAACTACATAATCGCAGTAATTCTAGTTTATGAACTTGATCGAAATTTATAAATTGGCACACTTATGCTTGAAAATGAGCCACTAGTGGATGAAGATAATGAACATCCCCCAAACGTCTCGGCAAGGGGCACGAACACCTCACTCGCGAGAAATATAACTCGTAGAAACAAATCACATAGTCATTGGACTTCCGATTGTAGAACAGGACTGAAATTCACAAATAGGCACGCTTAGGCATAAAAAAGTGTCGCTAGTGGTTGAAAGCCACCAACAACACCGAGACACCCCAAAAAGGGGTACTAACACATCGGATATTCCCTTAATTAGAGAAACTTATGAGAAACAACCAAATGACCCCGCATGGGGGAGTTACACCTCGTACGTGCCCAACGTAACTCATAGAAAGTGATCGTGTAGTCACGGGACTATTGATTGTAGAACACAACAAAAATTTGCAAATTGCCACACTAAGGCTTCTAAACGTACCACTTGTGGATGAAAATAACTAACAACTCCAAATTATCCCTACAAAGTGGCACGAACACCTCACACGTGTCTAACGTAACCCATATTAATCGACCGCGTAGTCACAAGACTCCCAGTTTGAGAATGTGAGTGAAATTTTCAAATAGGGACACTTAGTCTTCAAAATATTTTGCTAGTTGGGAAAATTACGAACAATCCCTAAACGACCCCATGAGTGTCACCAACAACTTGCACATGGCCAATGTAACTCATAGCAACTAACTGTATTGTCGCGAGACTTCCGTTTTAAGAACATGGCCAAAAGACACAAATAGTCATGCTTAGGCTCGAAAGTGAAATCCTCGAATAGCCCCCAAACGGCCTCGCAGTGGCACGAACATCTCGCATGTGAGCAAAGTAACTCCTAGCAATTGGTCACATAGTTGCGGGACTCCCAATTTGAGAAGAGGACCAAAATTTACAAATATGCACACTTAGGCATGAAAAAGTGTCGCTAGTGGGCGAAAACCATGAATAACCCCGAAACAGCCCGGCAAGGAGAACTAACACCTCACTCGTGATCAACATAAAATGTACCAACCAGCTGCGTAGTCACGAGACTCTCGATTTGAACACAGGTCCAAAATTTTCAATTAGGTACACTTAGGCTTCAAAACGTGCCAATATCGTGCAAAAATAGTTAACATTCCCCAAACTACCCCATAAGGTGCATGAATAACTCGCACGTGACCGACATAACTTATACCAATCACTCACTTAGTCATGGGAATCTCTATTTGAGAACAGTACCAAAATTATCAAATAGGCACACTTAGGCTTGTAAACATGTCTCTAGTGGGCAAAAATGCCAAACAACCCCCAACTGTCGCATATGGGGTACGAATACCTCACACAAGATGAACCTAACTCGTAACAATCGATCGAGTACACACGAGACTCCCATTTTGAGAATAAGATAGAAAAGTACAAATAAGCACAATTAGGCTTGCAAATGTGCCGCTAGTGGGTGAAAATCCCCAACAGTCCCCAAACGGCCTCCCAAGAGGCACGAACACCTCGTTTGTGACAAATTTAACTCGTAGCAACGGATTATGTAGTTATGTGACTCTTGGTTTGAGAACAGGTTTGAAGTTTTAAAATAGACACACTTGGGCTTGAAAATGGGCCCCTAGTCGACGAAAACCCTCTAACAACCCCCAAACTTCCCCATAAGTGGCATGAACACCTCGCATGTGACTAATGTAACTCGTAACAAATGACCGCGTACTCACGGTAATCCCAATTTGAGAACAGGAGTGAAATTTGTAAATAAGAATACTTAGCATTTATAATGTGTATCTAGTGGTAAAAAACCCCAAACAACTTCCAAACGGGACCATAGGGGCACAAACATCTCCCACGTGACCAACGTAACTTTTAGCAACCGATCGCGTAGTCTCTGGATTCATAGTTTGAGATTAAGATCGAAATTTACAAATAGGCATGCTTAGGTTTGCAAAAGAGCCTCTAGTGGGAGAAAACCTTGAACAACAACCAAATGTCCTTGCAAGGACCACATATACGTGACTAATGTAACTCATAGAAACTGACCGCGTAATCACAGGACACCCGATTTGATAGCAAGACTGAAGTTTTCTTATGGGCACAGTTAGGCTCAGAAACCGGTCTCTAGTGTGAGAAATCAATGAAAATATGCCAGACGGCTCCACACGGGGCACAAATACCCCATACGTGACCAACATAACTCGTAGCAACTAACAGTATAGTTGGGGGACTCCTGGTTTGAGAAGAAGACCAAAATTCTCAAATAGGCATAATTTGGGTTAAAAACGTATCATAAGTGGGCGAAAACCCTAAATAACAACTAAACGGCTCTTTAGAGGTCACACACACCTCGTAAATGATAACGCAACTAGTAGAAACAAACCACATAATCACGGGACTTTGGATTTAAGAACATGAGTGAAATTTTCAAAATAAGAAACTCTAGGGTTGAAAATGTGCCACTAGTGGGAAAAATCCACGAGCAACACCCAACTACCCCGCAAAGGAAATGAACACCTCATGCGTGACCAACTTAACTCTTACAAATCAACCGCATAGTCAATAGACTCCTAACTAGAGAACAAGATTAAAATTTTATAATAGGCACACTAAGGCTAGAAAACATGTCTCCAAGGGTGAAAACCTCGAATAATCCCCAAAAGGGGCCCACAAGGGGAGGAACACCTCGCATCGGACCAACATAACTCGAAGCAATTGACCATGTGGTCGCAGGATTAACGATTTTAGAATGGGAGAAAAGTTTCCAAATAGGCACACTTAGGCTTTAAAACGTGTCACTAGTTTGGAAAAATCATGAACAACCCCTAAACGACCCCGTAACACGTAGCACCCAACTGCTCAGTGTGAGACATGGCCAAAATTCGCAAATTGCTACACTAAGGCACCAAAATGTGCCGCTAGTGGGTGAATATCTCGAAGAGCCCCCAAGTGGACCTGCAGGTGGAACGAACACCTCGTACATGAACAACATAACTCGTAGTAGTCGATCACATAGTTCCAGGACTCCCTATTTGAGAACATAATTGAAATTTACAAATAGCCACATTTAGGCATTAAAAAGTGCCGCTGGTGGGTGACAACCCCAAGCAACCCCGAAAAGGCCCGGCAAGGAGCACTAACACCTCGCACAAGAGCAACATAACACTTACCAAGATGTCGTATAGTCACGAGACTCTCTATTTGAATATAGGATCAAAGTTTGTAAATAGGCACACTTAGGCTTAATTACGTGTGTCTTTTGGGAAAAAAACCTCAACAATACCTAAATAGACCTGTAAGGGGACCAAACACCTCGCACATGACCGACGTAACTCGTATCAACTGATCCCATAACCAAGGAACTCTTGATTTAAGAACAATACTAAAATTTTCAAATATCCACAGTTAGGCTTGAAAATGTGTCGCTAGTGGTGGGCAAAAATCCCGAGTGCCCACAAACATCGATATATCGGGCATGAACACCTTGCACAAGATGAATGTAACTCTTAACAATCAATCGCATAGATAGTATAATCCTAGTATGAGAACTTGATCAAAAAGTTTAAATAGGTACAATTAGGCTTGAAAATGTTTCGTTAGTGGTCATAAGCCCTCAACAGTCCTCAAACAGACCAACAAGAGGCATGAAACCTCACCCACGACCAATTCAACTACTTACCACCAATCGTATAGTCGCGGGACTCCCAATTTGAGAACTAGACCAAATTTGCAAATAGGCACACTTAGCTTGAAAACGAGCCCCTAGTGGGCGAAAACCCCCAACAACATCCAAATCACCCCACAAGTGTCACAAACAACTCACACATACTAATATAACTCGTAACAATCGACCGCGTACTCGCAATACTCCCGATTTGAGAACAGGATCGAAATTTATATATAATGACACTTAGCATTAAAAACATGCCGCTAGTGACGAAAACCCCCCGAACAACTACTAAACGCCCCTACAAGGGGCATAGATACCTCCCACCTGACCAACGTAACACTTAGCAATCGAACGCATAGTCTCGGGACTACCGGTTCAATAACATGACCAAAATTTGCAAATAGGCACACTTTGGATAAAAAAACCTGCCTCTAGTGGGAAAAAACCTCGAACAAAAGACAAACGTTCCTACAAGGTCCATGAACATCTCGCACATGCCCAACGTAACTCCTAACAATTGATCATGTAGAAGCGGAGTTCTCAGTTTGAGAATAAGACCAAAATTTGTAAATAGGAAAACCTAGGTTTGCAAACGTGCCCCTAGCGGGAGGCAACCTCGAACAACAGCCAAATTTTCTCGCAAGGGGCACGAACATGTGACTAATGTAAATCGTTACAACTGACTACATAATAGCGGGACTCCCGATTTGATAACAAAGCTGAAATTATAAAATAGTCACAATTAGGCTTTAAAATCGGTATCTAGTATGTGAAATTCATGAAAAGCCGTTAGACGGCTCCATACGGGGAACAAATGCCTCGTAGGTGACCATCATAACTCGTAGAAACTTACCGCGTAGTTGAGGGACTCTTGGTTTGAGAACAAGACCAAAATTTTCAAATAGGAATTTTTTTCTAAAAAACCTGTCGCGAGTGGACGAAAACTCTAAACAACCACTAAATAGCCCTACCGAGGGAAGAAACACCTTGCACATGACAACATAACTCATAATAATAGACCGAGAAGTCGCGGCATGCCTGATTTAAGAACATAAGGGAAATTTGAATATAAGAACCCTTAGGCTTGAAAATGTCCCGCAAGTGGGGGAAATCCATGAACAACACCCAACGGACCTACAAGGGGAATAAACACCTCACACGTGACCAATAAAAATAACACTAACCCACCTCATAGTTACTAGACTACCGATTAGAGAACAATATCAAAATTCTCAAATAGATACACTAAGGCTTGAAAACATGTCGCCAGTGGGCGAAAACCTTGAACAACCCACAAATAGACCCACAAGGTGCACGAACCCTCTCAGTTTGAGAATGGGAGCGAAATTTGCAAATAGGCACACTTAGGCTTGAAAAAGTTGTACTAGTGGGGAAAAATCATGAACAACTCATATGTGAGAAACGTAACTTATAGCAATGGGTCGCATATTTGTAGGATTCCCTATTTTAAGAACAAGACGGAAATTTACAAATAGGCACACTTGGGCATGAAAAAATGTCTCTAGTTATTGAATACCACGAACAACCCCGAAATGGACCAGCAAGGAGCACTAATACCTCATACATGACCAAGATAAAACATACCAACCAGTCGCATAGTAACGAGACTCTTATTTTGAATACAGGACGCAATTTTTAAAATAGGCACAATTAGGCTTCAAAACGTGCCGCTATTGGGCAAAACCCTGAATAATCGCCAAACAACCCCGTAAGGGGCATGAGCAGCTCGCATGTGACTGACGTAACTCATAGTAACCACTCGCGCAGTTATGGGACTCCCGATTTGAGAACAGTACCAAAATCAGCAAATAGGCATACTTAGGCTTGAAAACTTGTCGCTAGTGGGAAAAACTGACGAATAGCCCCAAACGGCCGCGTATGGGGCACAAACACCTCACAAATGTTGAATGCAAATCGTAACAATCGACTGAGTAGACACGAGACTCCAAGTTTGATAATAGGAGGGAAAAGTACAAATAAGCACAATTAGTCTAGAAAATGTGCCGCTAGTGGGGAAAAATATCGAACAATCCCCAAATGGCCTCACAAGAGGCACGAATACCTCGCTCGTGAGTAATTTAACTTTTAGAAACTGGTCGTTTAGTGATGGGAATCCCGGCTTGAGAATAGGTTAAAAATTTGAAAATAGACAAACTTAGGGTTGAAAGCGCACAACCAGTGAGGGAAAATCACGAAATTTGCCCAAATGACCCCGCAAGTAACGTGAACACCTCACACGTGACCAAAGTAACTTATAGCAACCAACCGCATAGTCATGGGACTGTTTGTTTGAGAACATGAGAAAAATTTGCAAATAGTCACGCTTAGTCTTTGAAATGTGTCATTAGTTGACAAAAACAACGAACAACCTCCAGACGTCCCTCTAAGGAGCACGGACATGTCGCACAAGACGAACAAAACTCGTACCAATAGAATTATTGGTTTTAGAGCTCCCGATTTCTTAATTGGATGGGAAATTTAAAATAGGCACACTTTGGATTAAAAACGGGCTGCCGAGGGGGGGAACACCGATTAGCCCCCAAACTTCCCCGTAAGGGGTACGGACACCTCGAACATTATCAACGTAACTCGTACAAACCGATATGTAATCCTAAGACTCTCGATTTAAGAAGAGGAGTGAAATTCACAAATACTCACACTTAGGCTTGAAAACATGCCGCTAGTGGGAAATAATTCTGAACAACCCCCAAATATCCCCACAAGTGGAAGAAACATCTCGCGTTTGACCAACTTAACTTATTGCAACTGGCCATGTAGTAGAGGGACTCCCAATTTTATAATAAATTGAAATTGGCAAATTGCACACTTAGGCTTGTAAACATACAACTACTGGATGAAAATAATTAACAACCCCCAAACATCCCCGCAAGGGGAAAGAACACTTTGCACGTTATCAAAGTAACTTAGAGCGACCGATCATGTAGTCCTGGGACTCCTAATTTGAGAATAGGAGCGAAATTTGCAAATAGTTAAACTTAGGCTTGAAAATGTGCCACTCTCGCCCACGAGTAACGTAACTTGTAGCAATAAACTACATAATCGCAGTAATTCTTGTTTATGAACTTGACCGAAATTTATAAATAGGCACACTTATGCTTGAAAATGAGCCGCTAGTGGATGAACACAATGAACATCCCTCAAACGTCTCGGCAAGGGGCACGGGCACCTCACATGTGAGCAACATAACTTGTAGAAACCAATCACATAGTCGTTGGACTCCTAATTTTAGAAAAGGACTGAAATTCACAAATAGGCACACATAGGCATAAAAACTGTCGCTAGTGGGTGAAAGCCACCAACAACCCCGAGACGCCCTGAAAAGGGATACTAACACATCGGACGGGCCCATAATTCGAGAAAATTATGAGAAACAACCAAACGACCCAGTTGCACCTCGTACGTGCCCAACCTAACTCATAAAAACTAATCGTGTAGTCACAGGACTATTAGTTGGAGAACACAGCCAAAATTTGCAAATTGGCAGACTTAGGCTTCCAAACGTGCCACTAGTGGATGAAAATAACTAATAACTCCAAATTATCCCTACAAAGGGGCACGAACACCTCACACGTGACCAACGTAACCCTTAATAATCGATCGCGTAGTCACAAGAATCCCAGTTTGCGAACGTGAGTGAAATTTTCAATTAGGGACACTTTCTTCAAAATGTGTTGCTAGTTAGGAAACCCCGCAAGTGGCACCAACAACTTGCACATGGACAAATTAACTCATAGTAACCAATTGTATTATCATGGGACTTCCGTTTTAAGAACATGGCAAAGAAATATAAATAGTCTTGCTTAGGCTCAAAATTGAAAACCTCGAATAGCCCCCAAATGTCCCTGCAGTGGAACGAACACCTCGCATGTGAGCAAAGTAACTCGTAGCAATTGATCACATAGTTACGGGACTCCGTGTTTGACAAGAGGACCATAATTTATAAATATGCACACTTAGGCATGAAAAAGTGTTGCTAGTGGGAAAAAACCATGAATAACACTAAAACGGCCCGACAAGGAGCACTAACACCTCACTCATGACCAACATAAAATGTACCAACCAGCTGCATAGTCATGAGACTCTCGGTTTGAATACATGTCCAAAATTTTGCAATTAGGTACACTTAGGCTTCAAAACGTGCCGATATTGGGCAAAAATAGTTAACAGTCCCCAAACTACTCCATAAGGTGCATGAACAACTCGCACGTGACCGACATAACTTGTAGCAATCGCATGCTTAGTCATGGGAATCTTGATTTGAGAAAAGTACCAAAATTAGAAAATAGGCACACTTAGGCTTGTAAATATGTCGTTGGTGGGTAAAAATTCCAATCAACCCCCAATTGCCGCATATGGGGTACGAATACCTCACACAAGATGAACGTAACTCGTAATAATCGATTGGGTATACACGAGACTCCCATTTTGAGAATAAGCTCAAAAAGTACAAATAAGAACAATCAGGCTTGCAAATGTGCTGCTAGTGGGTGAAAATCCCCAACAGTCCCTAAACGGCCTAGCAAGAGGCACAAACATCTCGTTTATGACAAATTTAACTCGCAACAACTGATCATGTAGTTATGGGACTCTTGGTTTGAGAACAGGTTTGAAATTTGCAAATAAGCACACTTGGGCTTGAAAATGGGCCCCCAATTGGCAAAAATCCTCCAATAACCCCCAAATGTCCCCATAAGTGGCATCAACACCTCGCATGTGACTAATGTAACTCATAACAAATGACCGCATAGTCGCGGTACTCCCAATTTGAGAACAGGATTGAAATTTATAAATAAGAACACTTAGCATTTATAATGTGTCGCTAGTGGTAAAAAACCCCAAACAGCTACCAAAGGGGGACTATAAGGGACACAAATATCTCCCACGTGACCAACATAACTCTTAGCAACCGATCACGTAGTCTCTAGATTTATAGTTTGAGAATAAGATCAAAATTTAAAAATAGGCACACTTAGGTTTGCAAACGCGCCTCTAGTGAGAGACAACCTCGAACAACAACCAAATGTCCTTGCAAGGAGCACATATACATGACTAATATAACTCATAGAAACTGACCGCATAATCGCAAGACACCCGATTTCATAGAAAGACTGAAGTTTGCAAATGGGCACAGTTAGACTTGGAAATCGGTCTCTAGTGTGAGAAATCAATGAAAATACACTAGATAGCCCCGCAAGGGGCACGAATGCCCCACATGTGACCAACATAACTTGTAGCAACTGACAGTATGGTTGCGGGACTCCTTGTTTAAGAACAAGACCAAAATTTTCAAACAGGCACAATTTGCCTTAAAAACGTGACGTGAGTGGGCGAAAACCCTGAATAACAACTAAATTGCTCTGTAGAGGTCACACACACCTCGTAAATGACAACGTAACTCGTAGCAACAAACCACATAATCGCAGGACTTTGGATTTAAGAACATAAGTGAAATATTGAAATAAGAAACTTTAGACTTGAAAATGTGCCGCTACAGGGCAAAATCCACGAACAGCACCCAACGGCCCCACAAGGGAAATGAACACCTCATGCATGACCAACTTAGCTCTCACTAATCGGCCGCATATTCACTAGACTCCTAATTAGAGAACAAGATCAAAATTTCCAAATAGGCACACTAAGGCTAGAAAACATGTCTCCAGGTCGAATAACCCCCAAAATGGGCCCACAAGGGGAAGGAACACCTCGCATCGGACCAACATAACTTGAAGCAATTGATCGTGTAGTCGCAGGACTACCGATTTTAGAATGGGACAAAAATCTACAAATAGGCACACTTAGGCTTGAAAACGCGCCAGTAGTTTGGAAAAATCATGAACAATCCCTAAACGACCCCGTAAGTGGAAGAGATAACTTGCACATGACCAAAGTAAGTCATAGAACCCAACCGCCCAGTTTGAGAACATGGCCAAAATTTGGAAATTGCTACACTTTGGCACGAAGATGTGCCGCTAGTGGGTGAATATCTCGAATAGACCCCATATGGACCTGCAGGTGGAACGATAACCTCGTACGTGAACAACGTAACTCATAGTAGTCCATCGCATCGTTACAGGAGTCCCTATTTGAGAACATAATTGAAATTTACAAATAGCCACATTTAGGCATGAAAATGTTCCTCTAGTGGGTGATAACCCCGAGAAACCCCGAAACCCCTGGCAAGGAGCAATAACACCTCGCACAAGAGCAACATAAAATTTACCAATCGATCGTGTAGTCACGAGACTCTCGATTTGAATATAGGATCAAAGTTTGTAAATAGGAACACTTACGCTACAAAACATGTCGCTTTTGGTAAGAAAACCTCAACAATACCTAAACATACCCGTAAGGGGACCAAACACCTCGCACATGATCGACGTAAGTCGTATCTACTGATCCCATAGCCAAGGAACTCTCGATTAAGGAACAGTACCAAAATTTGTAAATAGGCATAGTTAGGCTTGAAAAAGTGTCGCTTGTGGTAAAAAAGACCGACTGCCCCCAAACATCCGTATATCGGCCATGAACACCTCACACGTGATGAATAAAAGTCTTAACAATTGATCGCATAGACTGTAGAATCCTAGTTTGAGAACATTATCAAAAAGTTCAAATAGGTAAAATTAGGCTTGAAAATTTTTCGTTAGTGGTCATGAACCCTGAATAGTCCTCAAACAGATCTACAAGAGACATGAAACCTCACCCACGACCAATTTAACTCCTTGCCACCGAAAGTGTAGTCGCGGGACTCCCGATTCGAGAACTAGACCAATATTTGTGAATAGGCACACTTAGCTCGAAGAAGGGCCCCTAGTGGGCGAAACCCCCAACAACATCCAAATCGCTCCACAAGTGGCACAAACACCTCACACATGACTAATATAACTCGTAACAATCGACCGCGTACTCGCAATACTCCCAATTTAGAACAGGATCGAAATTGATAAATAACCACACTTAGCATTGAAAGCATGCCGCTAGTGGGCAAAAACCCGAACAACTACCAAACGGCCCTACAAATGACACAAACACCTCCCATATGACCAACGTAACACTTAGCAACCGAACGCATAGTCTCGAGACTACCGGTTTGATAACATGACCAAAATTTGAAAATAAGCATACTTTGGCTAAAAAAATGTGCCTCTAGTGGTAAAAAACCTCAAACAAAAGCCAAACGTTCCTACAAGGGACACGAACACCTCACACGTTCCCAATGTAACTCCTAGCAATTGATAACAAAGAAGCGTTGTTCTCAGTTTGAGAATAAGACCAAAATTTGCAAATAGGAAAACCTAGGTTTGCAAACATGCCTCTAGCAGGAGACAACCTCGAGCAACAACCAAATTTCCTCGCAAGGGGCACGAACACGTGACTAATGTAACTCGTTACAACTAACTACATAATTGTGGGACTCCCGATTTGATAACAAAGCTGAAATTATAAAATAGGCACAATTACGCTTGAAAATCGATCTCTAGTATGTGAAATTCATGAAAAGCCGTCAAACGGACCCGTAAGGGGAACGAATTCCTCGTAGGTTGACATCATAACTCGTAGAAACTTACCGCCTAGTTGAGGGACTCCTTGTTTGAGAACAAGACCAATATTTTCAAATAGGAATTTGTTTTCTTAATAACGTGTCGCGAGTGGACGAAAACTGTAAACAACCATTAAACGGCCCTACTGAGGGCAGAAAAACCTCTCACATGACAACATAACTCGTAGCAATAGACCGCGAAGTCATGGGATGCCTGGTTTAAGAACATGAGGGAAATTTGAATATAAGAAACCTTAGGCTTGAAAATGTCCCGCTAGTGGGAGAAATCCATGAACAACACTCAATAGCCCCGCAAGAGGAATAAACACCTCACACGTGACCAACAAAAATCACACTAACCCACACTATATTCGCTAGACTACCGATTAGAAAACAAGATCAAAACTATCAAATAGGAACACTAAGGCTTGAAAACAAGTCACTAGTGGGCGAAAACCTCGAACAACCCACAAACAGAACCACAAGGTGTAGGAAATTTGCAAATAGGCACACTTAGGCTTGAAAAATTTATACTAGTGGGGGAAGATCATGAATAGTCTTGAAACAACCCTACAAGTGGCACTAATAACTCGTACATGACCAAAGTAACTAGTAGTAACCATCTGCATTTTCGCGCGACTCCTTGTTTGAGAACATGGCCAAAATTTTCCAATAGCCACACTTAGGATTGAAAATATGCCGCTAGTGGGTGAATATCTCGAACATGTCCCAAACGTCCATGCAGGTGGAAAGAACATCTTGCACATGAGAAATGTAACTCGTAGAAACTGATCACATAGTTACTGGACTCCCTATTTAAGAACAGAATTAAAATTTACAAATAGCAACACTTAGGCATGAAAAAGTGTCTCTAGTCGGTGAAAACTGTCAACATCCTTGAAATGACCTGACAAAGAGCACAAACACCTTGCACATAACCAACATAAAACATACCAATCAATCATGTTGTCATGGGATTCTCGATTTGAAAATAATACCTAAATTAGAAAATACGCACAAATAGACTTAAAAATGTGTTGATAGTGGGAAAAAATCCCGAACAACACCCAAACAACCGCATATGGGGCACTAACACCTCACACGTGATGACAGTAACTCTCAACAATCGGTCATATAGATGTAAGACTCCCATTTTGTGACCAAGATTGAAATTACAAATGAGCACAATTGGGCCTTAAAATGTGTCGTGGGTGGGAAAAAACCTCAAGAAGTCCCCAAATGACCCCGCAAGAGGCATGTAAACATCACTTGTGACCAATTTAAGTCGTAGAAAGCTATCCCTTAATTGTGGGACTCTTGATTTTAGAATAAGATCAAATTTTGCAAATACGCAAACTTAGGATTGAAAATGGGTCCCTAGTGGGAAAAAAACACCAACAATCCCCAAAAAGCCCCATATTTGGCACGAACACCCTCTATGTGACTAATTTAACTCGTAGCCATCGACCACATAGTCGCGGTACTCCCAGGTTGAGAACAATATCGAAATTTATAAATAAGCACACTTAGGGTTGGAAGCGTGCTGTTAGTGGGAAAAAAACCCGGACAACTACCAAATGACCCCACAAGGGGCACAAACACCTCCCACGAGACCAATGTAACTCTTAGAAACCGATCGCATAGTCTCGGTGCAACCGCTTTGACAACATGACCAAAATTTGCATATAGGCACACTTAGGTTCAAAAAATATGCCTCTAGTGGGAAAAAACCTTGAATCGCAGCCAAACGTTCCCACAAAGACCATGAACACCTCGCACTTGACCAACGTAACCTCGTAGTAATCGATGGCATAGTAGCAGGATTCTCACTTTGAGAACAAAACCAAAATTTACAAATCGACACACTTAGGATTTCAACCGTGCCTCTAGTGTGCGGCAACCTCAAACAACAACTAAACTTTCCCATAAGGGGCATGGACACGTGACCAATGTAACTCATAGTAACCGATTGTATAATCATGGGACTCCCGATTTTATTGTAAGACTAAAATTTGCAAATAGGCACAGTTAGGAATGAATATCGGTCTCTAGTGTGAAAAATCCATGAAAAGTCCGCAGTCATCCCTACAAGGGGAAAGAACACCCCTCATGTAACCAACATAACTCGTAGAAACTGACCACGTAGTTACGAGACTCCTGGTTTGAGAACAGGATCAAAATTTTCTAATAGGCATTATTTGTCTTAAAAATGTGTCGTGAGTGAGAAAAAAGTTTGAACAACCACCAAACAATCTCATTGAGGGAATGAACACCTAGCACATGACAACGTAACTACTAGCAATCGACTGCATAGTTGCAGGATGCCCCGTTTAAGAACATGAGGGAAATTTACAAATAAGAACCCTTAGACTTGAAAACATGCCACTAGTGGGCAAAATCTACGAACAGCACCCAACGGCCCCGCAAGATGCATGAACACCTAACACATGACCAACATAACTTGCACCAACTAACCGCGCAGTAGTTAGACTCCTAATTTGAGAACATGATTAAAATTTGAAAATAGGCAACTTAGGCTTTAAAAAATTTCATCAGTGGGCAAAAAACTCGAACAAGGGGTACAAACACCTCGCACATGACCACCATACATTGTAGGAATTGACCGCATAGTCGTTGGACTCCCATTTTGAGAATGATAGAGAAATTTGTAAATAGGCACAATAAGGCTTGAAAACGCGCCGCTAGTGGGAAAAAACATAAATAGTGCCTAAATGACCCCGCAAGTGACACGAACAACTCGTACATGACCAAATTATCTCATAGCAAGGAACTAGATTATCGCAGAACTCCTAGTTTGATAACAAGGACAAAATTTGCAAATAGTCACACTTAGGCTTGAAAAACTGACACTGGTGGGTGAAAAGCTTGAACAACCCCTAAACGGTCCCGCAAGTGGCACGAACACTTCGCACGTGAACAATGTAATTAATAGCAATCGATCGCATAGTTGTGGGACACCGTATTTGAGAAGATAAATGAAATTTACAAATAGGAACACTTTGGAATGAAAAAGAGTCGCTAGCGGGTGAAACCCCCGAACATGCCCAAAATGGAATGACAAGGAGCACTAACACCTCACACATGACCAAAATAAAACGTAGCAACCAAAAGCGTAGTCACAAGACTCTCGATTTGAATACATGAACGAATTTTAATAATAGGAACACTTATCCTTCAAAATGTACCACTGCAGGGGAAAAAACATAAACATCCCCAAAATGGCCCAGTAAGGGGCACGAACACCTCTCACATCATCGATGTAACTCGTAGCAACCAATCACGTAGTCATGGGACCATAAACACCTCATATGTGACTAATGTAACTCATAGAAATCAATCAAATAGTAGATGGATTCTCACTTTGAGAATAAGATCAAAATTTGGAAATAAGCACACTTATGTTTGCAAATGTGACTCTAGTGGGGGAAAACCTCGAATAACAATCAACACATCCCCACAAAGTCAACAAATACATGACTAATGTAACCCATATCAACTGACCGCATAATCGCAAAACACTCGATTTGATAGGAAGACTAAAATTTTGAAATAGGCACTGTTAGGTTTGAAAATTCGTTCCTAGTGTGCAAAATCCATGAAAATCCCCCAAACAACCCCGTAAGGGTCACGAATGCCTCGAACATGATGAACATAACTCATAGAAATTGACAACCTAGTAATGGGAATCCTGGTTTGAGAACAAGGACAAAATTTTCAAATCGGCACAATTTGTCTTAAAAACTTGTTGCGAGTGGACGAAAACCCCAAACCACCACCTAATGGCCCCGCAGAGAGCACGAACATCTCGTACATGACAACGTAACACGTAGAAATTGATCACGAAGTCATTGGACTCTCGATATGATAAAATGATGGAAATTTGCAAATAATAACCCTTAGGCTTGAAAAGGTGCCGCTAGTGCAAGAAATCCACTAACCACACCGAGCGTCCCCGTAAGGGGAGAAAACACTACACACGTGACCAACATAACTCGCACCAACCAATCGCATAGTCATTAGACTCTAGATTTGAGAACAAGATCAAAATTTTCCAATGGGCACACTTAGGCTTGGAAACATGTCGCCAGTGGGCAGAAACCTCGAATAACCCCCAAACGAGTCGATCAAGAGCACAAAAACCTCGTATTTGACAAACGTAACTCATAGCAACTAGCTGCATAGTTGCGAGACTTCTAGTTTGAGAAGAATACCAAAATTTTCAAATAGGCACCATTTGGCTTAAAAATGTGCCCTAAGTGGACAAAAACCCTGAACAACCACCAAACGGACCCGCAGAGGTCATAAACACCTCGTACGTGACAACGTAACTCATAGCAATCGACAGTATTATCAAAGGACTCTCGATTGAAGAACACAAGGAAAATTTGCAAAAAGGAACCTTTAGGCTTGAAAGTGTGCTTCTAATGGGGAAAATTCACGAACATCGCCCAACCTCTCAAGGGTCGCGAACGCCTCACACGGGACCAACATAACTCGCACGAACTAGCCACATAGTCGTTGGACACTTGATTTGAGAACACGAACGAAATGTGCAAATAGGCACACTCAGGAATAAAAATATGTCGCTAGTGGGCGAAAACATCGAACAATGCCCAAACGAGCCCACAAGGGGTATGAACACCTCGAACGGGACCAACTCGATCGCATAGTCAAAGAACTCCCGATTTGAGAACTGGAGAAAAATTTGCAAATAGGAACAGTTAGGCTTGAAAAATTTGCAAATAGGAACAGTTAGGGGAAATTATGAACAGTTCCTAAATGGCCCCGCATGTGGCACAATTAACTCTCATGTGACCAAAGTATCTCGTATTAACCAATCGCATTGCCATGGGACTCCCTATTTGAGAGCATGGTAAAAATTTAAAACGTAACTCCTTACAAAAAATTGTGTAGTATAGGGACTCCTCATTTGAGAATAGGACCGAAATTTACAAATTGACACACTTAGGATTGAGAACGTGCCGCAAGTGTACAAAAACCTCAAACAGCTAGCAAATGGCCCCATAGGGCCAAGAAAACCTCGCACGTGCCAACATAAGTCATAACAACTGATAGTGTAGTTGTGGGACACCCGATTTGAGGATAGGACCAAAATTTGGAACAAGGCACACTTAGGCTTAAAAGCGTGTCACTAATGGCTTGAACCCCAAAGATCCTCCAGACAGCTCAGTAGAGGGCATGGACGCCTCGTAAGTGACAAATGTATCTCTTAGGAACTGATCACGTAGTAGCGACACTCCCGGTTTAAGAATATGATCGAGATTTAAAAATAAACACACTTAGTCTTTAGAACGTGTCGCTAGTTCGTGAAAACCTTAAAAATATCCGAAATGGACTCGCAAGGGGCACGAACACCTCGCACGCGACCAATGAAACTCATTGCAGCCGACCGAGTAGTCGCGGACTATCGATTCGAGAATGAGACCCAATTTTTTAGATAGGCGCCCCTAAGCTTAAAAACGTGCCTCTAGTGTGAAAAATTCCCAAACAACTATCAAATAACCGCTCAAGGGGTAGGAATACCTCGCACATGATATTATAACTCTAGAAAACTGACCGCGTAGTCGTGGGACTCCCGATTTGGGTAAAGGGTCAAAATTTTTAAATAGGCACACTTAGATTTTTAAATGCGTCATTAGCGGATGAAAACTATGAATACCCCTTAAACTCTCCTTCAAGGGGGAAAAACACCTTGCACATGATCAACATAACTCCTAGCAACCGATTGCATAGTTGCGAGACTCTCAGTTTGAGAAAAATACCAAAATTTGAAAATAGTCACACCTGGGCTTGAAAACAGGCCGCTAGTGAACGAAAACCTTGAATATCCCACGAACGTCCCGCAAGTGGAACAAACACCTTGCACTTAATCAATGTAACTCCTTACCACAGACGGTGTAGTATAGGGAATCCTGATTTGAGAATAGGACTGCAAATTACAAATTGACACACTTAGGCTCGAGAACGTGTCGCAAGTGTACTAAAACCTCAAATAGCCGCCAAATGGTCCCGTAGAAGAAAGAAAACCTCGCATGTGCCAAAATAAGTGGTAACAACTGACAGTGTAGTTGTGGGACACTCGATTTGAGGAAAGGACCAAAATTTGTAACAAGGAACACTTAGGATTAAAAGTGTGTCACTAATGTGTTAAAACCCCAAATAATGCCGAAACAGCTCCGTAGAGGGCACGGAAGCCTCGTAAGTGACTAACGTACCTGATAGGAATCGATCACGTAGTCACGAGACTCCGGGTTTAAAAATAGGATTAGGATTTACAAATAAACACACTTAGTCCTTAGAATGTATCGCTAGTGTGTGAAAACCTAAAAAATGTCTGAAATGTCTTCGCAAGGGACACAAACACCTCGCACGTTACCAACAAACTCATAGAAGCCGATCGTGTAGTCGCAGACTCTCAATTTGAGACCGAGACCCAAATTTTTAGATAGGTACCCCTAATCTTAAAAAAGTGTCAGTAGTGGGAAAAATTTCAGAACAACTATCAAACATCCGTTCAAAGGGCAGGAACACCTCACACCTGACCAATATAACTCAGAGAAACTGACCGCATAGTCGTGGAACTCCCGATTTGGGTAAAGGGTAAAAATTTTTAACTAAGCATGCTTAGATTTTAAAACACGTCGTTAGCGGACAAAAACCATGAATAGCCCCTAAACGCCCCTACAAGGGGGAAAAACACCTTGCACATGACGAACGTAACTCCTAGCAATCGACTGCATAGTCGCGCTACTCTCAATTTGAGAAAAATACTAAAATTTTAAAATAGTCACACTTGGGCTTGAAAACATGCCGCTAGTGGACGAAAACCTTGAATAACCCACGAACGGTCCCACAAGGGGCATAAACACCTCGCACTTGACCAACGTAACTCCTTGCCACAAAAAGTGTAGTATAGGGATTCCTGATTTGACAATAGGACCAAAATTTACAAATTGACACACTTAGGGTTGAGAACGTGCCACAAATATATAAAAACCTCAAATAGCCGCCAAATGGCCCCATAGGGGCAAGAAAACATCGCACCTGCCAACATAAGTCGTAACAACTAACAGTGTAGTTTTGGACACCCGATTTGAGGATAGGACTAAAATTTGTAATAAGGCACACTTAGGCTTAAAAACGTGTTACTAATGGGTTAGAACCCTGAACAACCCCCAAACAGATCCTTAGAGGGCATGGACACCTCGTACGTGACTAATGTACCTCTTAGGAACCGATCGCGTAGTCGCTAGACTCCCGGTTTAAGAATAGGACTGAAATTTGCAAATAAACATACTTAGTCTTTAAAACGTGTCGCAATTGCATGAAAACCTTATAAATCTTTGAAATGGCTTCGCATGGGGCACGAACAACTTCCACGCGACCAATGAAACTCATAGCAGCCAACCGTGTACTCGCGGGACTCTCGATTTTATAATCAAACCCAAATTTTCAAATAGACACCCCTAAGCTTAAAAATGTGCCAAAAGTGGGAAAAATCCAGAACAACTATCAAATTGCCACACAAGTGGCAGGAACACCTCGTACGTGACCAATATAACTCTAAGCAACTGATCGCGTAGTCGTGGGACTCCCGGTTTGGGTAAAGGGTCGAAATTTGTAAATAGGCACGGTTATATTTTAAAACGCATTGTTAGTGGATGAAAACCATGAATAGCCCCTAAACTCCCATACAAAGTAGAATAACACCTTATACATTACCAGTGTAACTCTTAGCAACCGACTGCATACTCGCGAGACTCTCATTTTGAGAAAAATACCAAAATTTGAAAATAGTCACACTCGGGCTTGAAAACGTGCCACCTATGGACAAAAACCTTGAATATCCAATAAACGGTCCCACAAGGGGAACTAACACCTCGTACTTGACCAACGTAACTCCTAAAAACCGACTGTGTACTCAAGGGACACTTGATTTGTGAAGAGGATCAAAATTTACCAATTGGCACAATTAGGCTTGAGAACGTGCGGATGAAAATTCCAAACAACCACCAAACAGCCCTCTAGGGGCACGAAAACCTCGCACGTGCCAACACAAGTCGCAGAAACTGACCGCGTAGCTATAGGACATACGATTTGAGGATAGGACCGAAATCTGCAACTAGGCACACTTAGGATTGAAAGTGTGCCGCAAATAGTTGAAAGCCCTGAAGAACCCCAAAACAGCTCCGTAAGGGGCATGAACACCTCATACGTTGATAACTAGCTTTTGCGTGTGGTGCTTGTCTTCAAAAGTCTACTCCCAAAATTTCCCTTGAATTACCTGCAAAACTTGCGAAAAAAGTCGTATTGCGGTAAGTACGAGTATCAATCCAACTTTCAAGGTGAAAAAATTGATGTGAAAACTTGCAATTCTAATTTTTTTTAAATTAAAACAATATTTTTTTTATTATTTTTTTTATATATTTTTCAAAACATTTTCAAGGGAGAATTAACTAATAAATGCTAAAAATAAGAAAAAACTAAATAAGGAAAAATAATGTGCAACCGAGTGTGATAACATGAGAGAGTCAAGAGATGGGATTCCACTGCATTATCAATTATTTTAATTTCTCAATTTATTAATTTCAAATATTTGGAGATAGTATTAAATTTATAATCTAACTCTCGTTAAAATTATAAATTTAATAAAATCTGTTTCGAAAAACTAATTTAAAAATGTCACAGGGTGAAAAATTAAGAATTATACTACTTTCAAGTAACTTACCGGTTAGGATCAATTTAATAAAAAATGTATGAATCCTTAAATGTCAGCACCAAATTAATATTTAATTTTAGGAGAAACATATCTCTTATTTGACTCCCTAAATCAACATTAATTTTTTTAAAATCAATTTACTAACTCTCATTACATAAATTCATTTGTGGCAGTTTAAATTAATTAACCTAGAAATATAACATTAATGAAATTAATCATTTAATTTAATATCATACGCAGTGCATCCCACCCCATGAATAGGGTGACTAGCCAAACATAAGGAAATAATCAATCATAGTCACAAACATGGAACAATAATTTAAAGAGTAGAGCAAAAAATACAATACACAAAAGTCTCATTTTGAATTGATTCCTTGAAAGAGTTCATGCAAGTGTGTCCCAATGTATTCACAAATTCAACACTTGTTTACATAAATAAAAAGAAACACTAAACCAAAGAATATATTCTAACACTAATCCATTTTTTTTGTATTTTTCTGAATTTATATATGCTCCTACTCTGTACATAATGTACAATATTTCTTTTCTCTCTATAGTGTCCCCTACGTGAGAGTCCTGTAAATGAGATTCCCTTGTTTTTATAACCCACTAAGTGGGTTTGTGGGTGGATTATTTTTTGAGATTTCATTGGCTAAGTCATAGGTAGATTTTTTTAGCTTTGGATTTGTTTGAAGAAAATAAAATCGATTTGGGTCATGTGGGTTTCAAAAGGAATATGGGTTCAAAGGGGTTAATGGGTCTTGAGCCAAGAGTATTTAAATGGGTAAATGACAATTGGTGGTTCTCGGGTTCGGGTATTGAGGTGTATGGTTTTGGTCTGGGTTTGCTGCCTGGGTCGGCAGTGTTGGTTGTAGGTACAAATCGAGTTGCATCACCGGCGGAAGGGCATGGATCCCGCTGGGATGGAGTCGAATTCAGGTAGGTGTGGCGTCGAGTTGAGACGATTTCGAGTTTTTCTTGGTGAATATGGACATGGGTGTTCCGATTTGGTTGGAATGGAATCCGGGTTGAAATCGCTATAGGAGATGGAATTAGTTCGGGTTATGGGTTAATGGTAGTAGGAAGGGAATTAAGGTTGGTTTCTATTTGGTGGGTGTTTGTTAATGGAGGTTGTGGATAGTGAAAGTAAGACAACTTGAAGATGAGGTTGGGGGTAGTTGGGTGTGGGTTAGTGTATGGTAACTTGGGTGAGGGTGAGTGGGGATTAATTTAGGTGTATGTGAGTGTGTGTTTATTTGTTTGTACCAATAAAACAATGAAAATAAAATTAATTAAAATCTTAAAAAAAATATAAAATCTTCTAAAAATAAAAATAAAATAAAATCTATTAAAATAAAATAAAATTCCTAATCTATAAAATAAAACTAAAAAAAGTAAAAATAAGAACTAAAAAATCAAATAAACCTAAAAATAAACTCCAAAAAAATAATCCTAATAAAATAAAATGAAATGAAGATTAAAAACTAAAAAATAATAAAAATCAAAATGAAAGTAAAAACAATACTAATTAAAAAGAAATAGAAAAATAGATAATAAATCCTTGAAAGTTCTAAAAAAATCTGAAATAAATCCTAAAAAATGAAACGAACTCAAATAAAAAAGTCTAAAAATAAATAAAAGTACAAACTCAACACACACTGGTCCTGGGGTAAGAATAGGTTTGGTTCGGGACTGCGCTCGGGGCATCGAAACTCATCGGGCATGCTCAAAATGGGACTTCTAACTTCACGATCTCTTTGTTTTTTTATGCATGCTTTTGAACGCTATTGTGCCGCAATAGACTAGATTTAGCACAATATGTACCGTGACAGTATATTGACCTGCAAAATGATAAAATACGAACATAAGGCCTATTTTATTAAAAACGAGTTACTATAATGCTTATATTCGACGCTTAAATTAAACACTTTTGGGTGCTTATCACAACACCCCAAAATAGAACATTGTTAGTCCTCGAAAAATTATAGAGAAAATAGAGATAAGTAAGAAAACGTGTGCCACTATCGCAGGCGCTAGCGAGTGGTAGTCTCGTGAGGATATTAAGTGAATGTACCCACAAAATTCAAAATTTTTATTGAGATGAAGTTTCTAATTTGATGATGAACCGTTATACAACCCAACTAAGAAGGACGTCAAGGAACGCCGTATATAACTATAAAAATAAGATATAAAATTACTTAATACCATAAAGTGCGATCCATCCTAAAACTCAGTGTGTGTTAGTGTGAAACAATCTTAAGTATCATTAGAGTAATTCCTAGATTGCCTTTATAGAATCAACGCTTTGAATTCATTTCTCACTGGATATATCTCTCTGAATTGAACACCCTGAGAATTGGGTAAGTGTATATCTCTAGTGTGTGAGGGTGTGAGTAAATGTAAACAAGTTCAAACGTCTCGCACACTTTATAATAAAGGACGGATACATGAAAAAATATGATCTCATGAAGGAATGTTTACCACAATGTCGAGAAGTCCGATGTATTCACCATATAGTCTTATCATTTGCCTGAACACTTTACCAAGGGTTACAAAGATTATTAATGAAAGGTATGAGGGTATAATGAAATGCAGAAGATGAATGGTGGGAGTTTTGAGAAGAGTGTGACACACTTTGAATAACTATTGTCTTCATCATCTGAATTTATAATCGCATTCTTTTTTTTCCTTTATACTTTTTTTTTGTTTCTTGTTTCTACTTCTTATCTATTTATTTTTTTCTTTTTCTCTTTTTCATTGCGATGTATTTTTTATTGTCTTAATGAAAATGAAGACAATTTACATTGATAATTTCAAACAGTCTTTTTCTCAAAAATGATAGTAATGGTGGTATTGACAATTGGATGGTATTTGGGATATATATAGATGAGGGAAATATGGATAGAAAATGTGATATGGAAAACGGCAAGTGTATGGTAAAATTGGTTTAGTGCTCGAGACAAAATACAAGACACATGTTTCTTACAACTTGAAAGTGATGTCATTCTCATTGATTATGCGAACAATTAAAAATAATGAGATCATGCAACGACTATGTGTGGTATCTAAAGAAACTTGAGTCAACTTGTGACTTCGAGATTACATAAACCCTAAAAAAGGTGAAAATCTCAAATCTCTTGGGTTTACGTCTTCACTAATGATATTTTAAGGCTCTCTTGAGAATATATTTACTTTTCAACTTTTGATTGTAAAAGTGATAGTGCAAATTTTTGAGTCTAGTAATTCATAGTGCAAGTACGCTTTAAGAGGTATTAATTAATTACATGGTAAAAAATGTCATTTAGGGTTGAGGACAGGTCTTCCAAGACTTCTAAGGGTCCGTTTGGTTCGTGGTGAAATATTTTTTACCGCGTTAAAATAAAATTCACCTAGGTAAAATATGTGTTTGGTTGGGCATTTAACACGGTGAAATAAAATGAATATGGTGAAAAGTGGGGTGAAACTTTAACCATTTTAAACCATGGGTAAAGTGAATAATTTAACAGGTGAAAACAATAAAATTTATCTTATTACCAAAGTAACCTTTCTTATTTCCACTTACAATTATCACACATTCATTTTTCCCTCTCAATTAATACGATCATCATATATTCATTTTAAAAAAATATTTTTTTCTAAATTTCATTTTTTATTTTAAAAAATTAAAAAAAAAATTAAAAAAAATTAAAAAAAATTTAAAAAAATAAATAATTAAAATAATTAAAATAAAAAATAAAAAATAGAATAGCTATTCCTACACCCTCTATGTCTTTCCCCACACCCTTTTTAATATTTAAATACTAAAAGATCAAAAGACCCTCTATGCAAATATGATTTGAGCAAATATAATCTTTTGCCCAAAAATCTATTATCTAAAAAAAAAAAGGTAATATTAAGAAAAAAAATAAAACATAATATTTTGAAAATAAAAATCCTAATATTCTAGAAAATTAAAATTTTAATATTCTGAAAATATAAAAATTATAAAGTTATTTTTTCATTTAAAAAATATTAGGTTATTTATAAAAAAACATATTACTTTTTATTTAAATGGACGTTGATAAAAAAAACTATTTCGTTATTTATTTTAAAAAATGGACATTCTTTTTATCATTTCTAGTTAAAAAACTGTTTCTTTTATTTATTAAAAAAAATTGTTTCGTTATTTATTTTTTCAGTTAAAAACTATTTTTTTCTATTTTAAAAATAATCTTTTTACTATACAAAAAAATGGTCCGCGTCAGCGGTATGTATAGGCAGTTCGACCACTAATACGTACCGTTGGCGCGGACCAACATATTAGACAAAAATGCTCCGCGCCAGCGGTATGTATAGGTGGTCAGACTGCCTATACATACCGCTGCCGCAGATAATATTTTTTAAAAATAGTAAAAAGATTATTTTTAATATAGTAAAAAAAAATAGTTTTTAACCAAAAATAAAATTTGTAAATAAAAAATAAAACACTTTTTAAGAAAAAAGTTTCTTAAGAAAAATAAATTTTACGTTTTATATACAGTTTTTTAATAAAACAAATAGATAAGATTTTACGTTTTATAAACAGTTTTTTTTATTATTACTTATAAAAAACAATTTTCTTTATTGAAAAATATAATTTTTTTGTTTTTATCAAATGTAATTATTTTAGTTGGAGGTGAAAAAATTGGACATTTTGCTTTTATAAATTTAAGGGCGCAATTGTCATTTATTATTCAAAGGGTGTGGAGGAACATATAGAGGGTGTGAAAATATCTATTCCCATAAAAAAAATAAAAAAAAATGAATATTTGTTTGGTGCATGGTAATGTGTTGAGAATTTAATTACTAATTGGGACGGTTTCATATTTGGGAACTATTTTTTTTTTAATTCTTTTAATTGGAACACTTTTTTTTTATAGTTGGGACTTTTTTTTTTTTAATTGGGATTGCTTTTTTTTCAATGTCGAAAACTTTTCTTTTATTTGGGACTGTTTTTTCATTGTTGAGAACTTTTTTTTTATTATGGACTACTGTTTTTATAGTTGACTCTTTTTTTTTTAACTGTGATTTTTTTTTTACAAATGACAGTTTTTTTTCATTGTTGGAATTTTTTTTTTAAATTGGGACTGTTTTCTTTTTTAATAAGGACTTTATTTTTAATTGGTATTGTTTTTTTACTTATTTGTCTTGCGTAGCGAAATATGACTAATTGTGTGTGTGGGGGGGGGGGGTGATTATGTCAAATTTTAGTTTGGGGTAAATGCATATTTTTTAATGGCCATTGACACTTGTGTGATGAAAATCAAAATAGTTATATGCATTTCAAGTATGTGGGTAATATGGTCATTTTATTTTTTCACCATATTAATCTTGACCATCCAAACAACAAATGGTGAAAAAGTTAAAATTTTCACCTAGTGAAAACTCGACCATCCAAACGGAGATGGTGAAAATAAAATCACCGCACTAATAATTCACCTTTTACTTTTAACACGATGAAAAGTATTTCACCACGAACCAAACGGACCCTAAAGGAGTGATGATAGACAATTCATGTAATAAAAAAATTTGTTGAACTGCATAAAAAACATTTAAAATTTTATCTTTCTGAATTGTTTTCAAAAGAGGTACAATTTTAATAAATTTCCCACCCCCAAACAAAAGAGAACATAGTCCTCGATGTTTAAAACTATATAAAAAAAAATGAAAATCAAAAGGGAGGAAAAATATTACCATAATGAACGACTAATGAAAATGTACCGCGTGATGGAGCAGAGATGGACCCTGAAGAACATATGTGATTCAAACATATGTACAAGTCTATATATCATGTGAAAAGCAGTTGGTGATGTGAAACACCACCCCCAAATAGGAAAAGACTCGTACTCAGAAACAATATATGACAGGTTGCCTCCTAGTAGCGCTATGCTTAACGTCTTCTACCAGATCGATTTAAACTTACCCTAAGAGTAAGAACTATGAACGCACGGGGTGATAGGATAATGGGTGATGAGAATCACACCCAAACAAGACTGAAGCGTTAGTCTTGTTTGATAAAGGAGAAACTGATTCAGTGCACTTGTATGGAAAAGTTCATCACACGATGCAAAACATCGGTGGACCACGGGTGGATGGGTATTAGGGGAAGGCGAAGATGGGCAAGAGTGAGGGTGAACATGCACTTTTCACAGACCTTATTGAGTGTAAAGGTGGGGGAAACTAGGGCCTAGTAATCATGATGCTCAAATTGTATAGCAAGGAAAAATGGTCTTGCAATAATGATGTTGTGGGCCTCAGATAAAGTGCACGACCGTTATATAAATGGACGATGATAATGGTCCTCCCGTGACACATCAATAAGATGGAGAAAATAAAAATCACCGCGACAGGCAAGTGGCAATCATGTAGGAACAAGATTAGTGTCACGTATGGGGAGGGTGTCATGAATACTCACATGGATGGTGGGGTCGATGAAAAGTGGAAAAATGGGATCATGGAGCACTAGGGTGGAGGGTGGGTGTAGGTTAGGACCCAAATTCTTAGATGTGAACAGGTAAATAATAATAACGAGGTCCGAATCAAATGGTGGTGTCGTATGGACAGTGGTTGGCTCGTGTGGGACAAATGGTAGGGTTAGATGATCTAACTTGAGAGTAGGGAATACACAATCCTCATGAGGCTAGAGTGATCCTAAAGGGCACGCGAAGGAGGAGGTGTAAAAGTGAATGAGGGAGCAATCAACTTATCCACCCGAAAGTCACCATCAAAAGTGGAGAAAAAGTATAACGAGGCATCCAAACCCTAGATAGGTGAATAAACATTAATAGCTGACTCAACGGGAGCCAAGCATGGTGGGACATGATCCATATCCAAAGCTATAGAACCCATATCGGATTCAATCTCAGTATAGTGGGAAACACTCGCAGTCGGAACTAACCTATAAGGAAGTGTTTACTCAGGGACACACGTAAAAGGATCAAAAGGTTTAGACTCGTGCATAATATTAGATTCGGTGGAAGGAGAAATGTGAATCGTAATGCTTGGTTCAAGAGGATAGGGCACAGTGGGATCAGTCTCATAATTAATGGATAGGTTAACATAATTGTCAACTTGGGGTCCAAAACATTGGGTGGGCACAACGTCGAGATTCGCAGGAAGAGAGGGGTGGTCACACTCAAAACCAGTGGCACAAGACGACACATCATCGCTCCACGCGGGTGCAATAATGGGTTGATTTGGGGTAAAATCTGACTCATTTGCACACTCAAATGCAGTAAAACTATGTTCAAGTTGTTGAAGGGCTTCATTTTGAGATTCAAGAGTGTTCGCGAAATTTTGTATGAGTCTCTTGAGAGAGGATGTGCAAGGTGGTGGGTGAGGTGGACACAACTCGCTATTGACACTAAGAGTCGGAGAATACTCATATAAACTATGTGGAACAGGGTCAAGTGCATCATTTATGGGAGAAGCATCTCTGTGAGAGACAAAAGGTTGATTAGTATGAGGAGCATAGTAAGGGGACTGATAGAGATGAGGTTCACGAGGTTGCGATTATGACTACTGGAAACCATGAGGATCCTCAACATGGTGCTGGGATTCATATTTCATGGAAGGGTGATCAGGCCTCCATGAATAGCTGGGGTACTCATACCCTTCACCATTGGATATGCTGTCATAATGTGTTGAGGGTGGTTCAAAAAGAGTGTCATATGGATACACATGTTCGATGGTGGGTTCAAATGGAGAGAAAATAAATCGACTCTCACGGGACAAGTGATCGACAAGAAATAAGTGTGTTCACGACAAAGCATGGGATGTGTTCACACTCAGCACTGGTGGCGGTGGAATATGAGATGTGTGCATGGATGACACATGAGTATCAACGTTGGGTGTTTGAGAGGTATATCGAAGAATTAATGAAGGGAGGTTCGATTCGAGCTTAACATCAAACAAATTTCGAGAGAATGGGAAATTGCCAAAGTATTCCCGTAAAGGACATTCTTCGTCGATGACAAGAGGTATATTTTTGGGTTTTTAAATATTTTTCAAAAGAAAATAAAATATTTTTGTGATTTTTGAAAATAAGAAAAGTAAAATATTTTTGGCTTTTTAAATATGGAAAAAAAGAAAATCTTTTTGGCATTTTTGGAAATATTTAAAAAAAAAATATTTTTGGGATTTTTCTAAAAAGGGGAGAAAATGGACTCTTCATTTGGACGAACTAACTAAAACCGACAGCCAAGAGAACTGAATTGGACACACACGAGTCAAGGAAAAATCCTAACGAGAACATAGACAATTATTAGCTTCAAAATTAGTGAAAGGGGTAGCCAAATTTTAATTAAGTTCACGGGCGACAAAAATCATGGAATTTATCTTTGTGATCGCCTGTTGTAAAAAAGTTGACCTACAGGGCTACCTAGTTGACTGATTTTAAATTTAATGATAGCTAGGGTAGCACATAATGGATAAGCGAGTGAGTCAGGTGATGAAATCCCTTGTCGTTTCAATGACCAGGTCCAGGTCTTAGGTAAATTAATTCATCAAACCATTCAATTTAAGTGCGATGCATAAATTAAGAGCACACATGATCAATTAATCACACAAAAAATGAAATCGCTTGCAGGAGGTTCACGAGTGATAAAGAAATTACCTCCCACGACTTTTACACACGTGGGGTGAAGACCGAGTTGAGACGACCAGGGGAAGCTCGCCTAACTTCAGTCATCCGTGGGAGTCCTACCGACCCAAAGTAGAAAGGCTTATAAATCCTCGCCATTGGATGACCTCTCTCTACCTTGTCCGGTTTCCCATATCAATTTTTTTATGGAATAATTATTTTAAAAATAATATGGTGTAAAAATGCACCAACATAAATACAAAGCTTCAAAAATCCTATATAACCACTCTAAGGAGGAGGGAGAAGGAATGCTACAACTAAAAATAAACTTAAAAAAATAAAAAATAAAAAATTACAAGTCTCCAACATAAGTCGTAGCAACTAACCGCGTAGTTGTGGGACACCCGATTTGAGGATAAGACCAAAATATGCAGCAAGGCACACTTAGGCTTAAAAGAGTGTCACTAATAGGTGAAAACCCCAAACAACCCCCCAAACAGCTCTGTAAGGGGCATGAACACCTTGTACATGACTAACGTACCTCTCAGGAACGGATTGCATAGTCACGAGACTCCCGGGTTAAGAATAGAACATAAATTTTCAACTAAAGACACATGGTCTTTAGAACGTGTCGCTAGTGCGTGAAAACCTCAAAAATATCTGAAATGGCTTCGCAAGGGGCACTAAAACCTCACACACAAAAAATGAAAGTCGTAGCAGCTGACTGCATAGTTACGGGACTCTCAATTTCGGAACGGGACATATATTTTAAAATAGGAAACCTTATGCTTAAAAATGTGCCCTAGTGGGAAAAAAATATTGAATAGCTACCAAACAGCCTGTAATACCCCTTACTTTTGAGTAATTATTTTTATATTAGTTTGCCTTGTAGGTAAATTATATAAAATAAAGAAAGTTGAAGTGAATATTATTTTAAGTTTTTTAAGAGATAATATTTACCGAGTTTTTTCATATTTACTGTTATGTGAATGTAAATAGCATCATATTTTATTTTATTGCGTCATTGTGCTTTAAGCGATGGTTATGACTTATATTCCAATTGGATCATTATTAATGATTTAATATGACGTTGGAACATAAAATATTGTACGATATTCCGAATGCCAATTTAGAGGGTGCGGTTAGTCCAAAAATAGTTGAGATAGTCAAAATAAGTACCATGTTGTATTTTTGGGTTCCGAGTACTTTCGACAGGTTATGACTTAATTATGTTGTCACGAGTCATTTTAATTGTGTATTAGCATTTAAATCCTAGGCCTAATGTATTTGGGGTATTTATCCTTGCAAGAGCATTCTCTCATTTGTGTTTTTAAAACTTAGAGAGAGTTATATATATATATATATATATATATATATATATATATATGCACACACACACACACACAGAGAGAGAGAGAGAGAGAGAGAGAGAGCTTGGGAGAGAAAGAAGAGAGAAGAGAGAATTGGAGATTTGGAGCTTGGAATCATTGCTACGGGAAGAGAATCCGAGACTACAAACTTGAGGAAAGTTTTTAACTTGCAAATGTATGATTTAGTGTGGATAATTTATATACATAGTTGTGTTTTTAGAGATTTAACCATTTATGGGTTTTGATGATTTTTGGTGTTTAAACCCTTAAACTTTGATTTGAATTTTATTTGAGTTGGAGATATTAGTTAATTATTGTGTAGAAATGATTTGGTTAAATTTTTAGTTAATGATGTTGAGATTAGAGGGAAGAATTGAAATTGGGGGATTTAGGGTTTATATCAACCCTTAGCCCTAATTGTGTAATCTGACCCGGGAGAATCAATTCTCCCTCCCCAGCGAATCGATTCGCTAATAATGGGGGATCCAGGTCTGAGGAACCGAATTGATTTGGGTTAACGCTGAATCGATTCGGGATGATACAAGAAGTTGGTTTTTCTCCGTGAAATCGATTCACTTTTTGGCCGAATCGATTTGCTATGAGGGGCGAATCGATTCAGCCCTAGGCGAACCGATTCGGAACCATGCTATTTTAGGATAGTTTTCTATTTTTTTCTAGTTCTTTTCTTTTAGGTTTATAGCCTAGGAATCTTCTATCGTGATGTAATAAAGAGTATTAGGAGTCTATATTAGGGGATTAGTACCGTAGATAAATATGGGGTAATTGGGCTTATTTGAGCGGTTACTGAATAGAAGTTAATGTCATTTTAATCTCGGAAGCTAGCCGAAGACTATGGGAAATTAGGGTGGTATTATATAGGAATCTTGGATATTAATATGAGGAGAATTTTACTTGGTAGTTTATAGTGTTGTTGTGAACTTTTAGAGATTAGTGTGGGAGTAATCAAACCTCGTAGCTTAAATTGTGATGCACATTCGGTTTCGAAAATATATATATATATAATTAAATTGACACATATTACTAAGCAACATATGATTTCGAAAATGTAAAAAGTGGATGTTTTCAAATTGGCAGATCTTGAGATTATGCAATGCATGTACATACCTCTCTAAATGATATCATAAGGAAAGTTACTTGCATGAGGTGATGTCCCCTGGCTAGTGAAGGCAGGGAGAATATAGTCCTCGGCCATAGGACCGGTCGTTACATTATGTGGTTGTTTTTATTCGAAGTGAGGTAATTCTGAGTATGGTTATGACTCACTCTCAAAGGTATATGGCCTCTTCCCATAAGACGCGATTTAGGATGCCCAGGTTATCTTGGTGATAGGAACTGGAAGATGATAGCTATTTAGGGGTGCATCTAGTGGGGTGACTCCTCGAAGGATGGTCTTAGAATCGTTATATTTAAACTATAACTATTCTCACAAAAGTGTTATTTTATAAATGGCTAAAGCATTTTACAATTTAACTTAGTGGCATAAGTTTCCCCATAAGGTAAATGGACATGTGAAGTAATATTTTATGAATTTGTCACTTAAGCATGATTCATGGAATTTAGCTATTTCTCTTAATTAAACATGTAGTTTAATTTCTAATGATCTACTGTGACCCTAGGATGTGCATTTATATGAGAAGTGAGGATGATTCTTATATGGAGGAGCGAATCTAACTTGTTTATGATATTTACCACTCATAACTGTTATGCATTTTATTCACACGTATATCATATCAAATCGGGCCCTGACCCGTTTATATTTATCTTTCCTTCATGGTTCTCTTTTATGCTCAGGTGCTCCACCGCAAGGGTGCCCGATATGATCTTTCCTTCTCAGTTCAGGGAGCTACAACATTTTTGTGGATGTTGTAGGATTCTTGTTATAGACGCATCCATCTTTTCTATATCCGAGTTATGATCAGTCTGGACATTTGGGGGTGTTGCCCAAGTTTGTGCTTGCTTATATATATTATGATATTTTTCGTAATACTTGGTGTAACCGTTGTATTGGTCTGTTAACCGACATCTTATTCGGTTATTATTTTGTAGTATGTTGATTAAACTATTGTATGCCTTATTTTATATCCACCTTCCTTAATAAATTGGATTGTCCAAATGGTTCTATTTAAATTTACAAATAAACTGTGCATCCGTTTTCTAAAATAATTGGTAGTTATCTCGTATTATTATTTTCATTACAGTGATGCTAAGAATAGACCATCTATGATTTATGTATTTATTGGAGTATCGGGTTGGCCACCTCTTATTTTAATAAGCGGGGTGTCACTTATGGTATTAGAGTGTTAGGTTCGAGTGTCCTTAGGAATCTGTGCGGGTGTAGTATGCTTTCAGCATTGCTTTTGATTTGACATGGAGCATTAGAATTAGGATTGTTGATTACTCTTGTGAGATTTCGTTCTCCTGACATATTGTAGGATTTTAGTACATATTTTGTGCATTCATTTGAGATTCATGTGCTGAATAGTGAAGTGTGACCAGGGGAGGTTGTTATGAGGGCAGCAAGAGGCCGGACTTAGTTAGTACTGTAAGTTAAAGTCAGGGATGAGGATCGCATTCGAGGTCACTCTCGTTATGGCATTTTTTTGGATTGCTATAACGACTACAAAAGTACAGTAGCTCTAATTTCCCAAGTACCACTACAAGTAGATAGTGGTACTAAACTTGAACTACCTAGTGAAGTTAAATTGGGAAAAATTTTGAGAGTTCCTTGATAAGGACCACACGTTGAAGTTAAGTCCGGCGGAGTGAGTGTAGCTTCATTCAGTGGAAGTATAGGGCTCAGAATCTTTGGCTTAGAGTGGGGTATAGGAATTCCCAGATGTGAAAATTTGAGGAAATTTTTTCACTCGTAGGATAAATGACTACATGGTGGGAAGGTTAGCCACTATAATTGGGGGAGTAAGATGTTTTCCTCGAAGAGGAAACCTTGCACCAAAGTAAGGTAGGTACAAGGAAGAAAGAGTCCTTCAGTGGAATGATAGGCTCACTAGTAAGTGTTTCTAACACTTTTGGAGAAGTAATGTTTGTGAAACCTCATTGGTGGACTTCCACCCTGGGGAGTTCACTAAAATGAGACAGTTAAGGCCGGTAGCATGTTTTCTTTTGCTGGGGGAGCTAAGGGAACTGTGAGGGTGATTGTCAGGATCGACACTAGAGAGCCTGAGATACTAAAAATTTTAACATGGTCAGGATGGCAAGAGATGAGGAATGATTGTGATGAGGAATGTAGAACCATGCCCTTTGATTTTGTCCGGTAGGAGTGGAAGGACTAGAATAGGGGGCCTAGATGGGGCATTAATTAAAGTAGTTTTTGGTACAATTATGATAAGGGTACTGTATTTGGGAACTTTTTGGAGAAGCCAGGGTAATTGGAAATAATGTTATTGTGAGTTCCACCTCAGAAGAGGGAGGTGTATTCTATGTGGCAAGACTGAGCCTCAGTATATTATTAACCCTAGATTCGGGTGTGTAATTTGAGCTTTGGGGCAGTATCGGTAATATTATAGAGGGTATATCTATATATTTTTTGCGGTAGTGAGTTTTTATTTTCCTTCATTCGCAGTATTACTGGGTGTTAATATTTTGAAATTTTATCTAATTTTTACTACTCGTTTAGTACGTGCTAGACGAGCATAAAATATTTTGGTCGGCCAGAGCAATTGTAGGATAATGATCACAATAGTATTTGCGGTTCTATGGAGGAACTTGTTGTTCTGCTATATCTTACTTAGATATGAGTTGAGACCTTTTAGATATGGTCTAAGGTATACAAGAATTATTCTTTTACATGTTTTATGTTGACATATCCCCACGACCGACAAAGTTAAGTATTAGTGTATCAGAGGGGTTCCTTGCTTGGATTGCGCTTGCGAGACACTCTACGCATGATCCTTAATGACGGTTGGGAGTGGAGAGATGTTATTTTATGTAAGGATGTTGGTTTTGTTGGAATTAGTCGAGAGTCACGTGATTTATTAGGGGTAAATAAAACGTTAACGTGAGGTGCACAAGCATTGGAAATTTTCTCTCAGCGCACATATATGGGCGATACAAGGAAAAGGAATTCGGGTAGAGGCTTATGGACAGACCTTGTTTAGAAGGAAATTTTAAAGGAAATATATTTTCAATAGGAGGTTCGTAAAATATTATGAAAAATAGGCACCCCGATTAATTAGACTTTCTAGTTCGTCGAAATGGGAGGACGTAGAGGTAGAAGCGCATTGGTAGGGTTACGAGATAGGATTTTAAGTGGTCCCGATCGTGTGACTTAGGATATTATATCTTGATAACCGAAGATTTGAGGTAGTAGTGTAACGGGAGGGTTCCCTGTTTGGATTTCATCTTACGAGATGTCCAATGTATGAAACTGAGCAAATGTCGGAAATTGAGAAAGGTCTTGGGCACTAGGGGTATAGTTATTATAGTACTCATTCTATGTGTGTAGGAAATACATTGACCTTAGGATTATTAGGAAGCAAGGCCAGTGGGGAATGTGGTACTATTTTAGGAAGGTTGTGGTCAGTTAACCACGAGAAGATTGGTGGGTTAACTTTAAGAAGGATTGGGTTTCCAGGAATAAAGAGTATGGAATCTCAAGTAACTCAGGGTACCAGGCCCACATGAATGTGAGGCCCATCTTTAGAGAGAGTGTGACGTCTGTGACCTAGCTTTTGATGAGCTAAATGACAAGTTGACCTCTGCTCCTATACTCTCCTTGATAAGATTGGGACTGGATTATTTGGACTTTACAAACTCACCTCTACAGGAGAATGGGGCCATTGTATATGCGTCTCGTAAGTTTAAGCCCCGTGAGAAGAATTATCCCACACATGGCTTAGATCTCTCTGCAGTAGTGTTCGCCTTAAAGATGTGGAGGCAATACCTCCTGGGCAAGAAATTCAGCCTTTTCATGGACCATAAGTCGTTACAATATTTGTTCTCACAAAAAGATTAAATTATATGGCAAAGTCGGTGGTTGGAGTTCGTAAAACACTATCAATTCGATATTCATTATCACCCAGGAAAGAGCTTAGCCAGGAGGATGCTATAGAAAGAGCATTTATGTTAGTGTTGACCGTTACGCCTGCTATTATAAAGAAAGTCATGGAAGATCAAGGAAGGAACAAGACGGCCAAGACTGGGTATGTCAGTTGCTGACCAAGGGAGAGAGGTCCTACTCTATTAATTCTGAGGATGGATTATGTCTCTACAGAAGAAATATAATCCCGGATTCAGGAGACTTGAAACGTATTGCCATAATAGAATCTCATGGTTCTAGGTTTGCCGTACACCCAGGTGGGGACAAAATGTACCAAGATATGCATCGTCAGTAATGGTGGGCAACTAGAAAAAGTGGAATTTCTTAGTCTGTCTCCCAGTGTGCCGCTTGTCAATTGGTGAATGTGAACCACCAGCGACTGACTGGATTGTTGCAACCATTACAAATACCACTGTGGTAATGGGAGAGTATATCCATGGATTTTATCACTGGATTGCTAATGACGCAAAGCGGTAAGGATTCTATTTGGGTAATTGTCGATCATTAGACTAAATCACCACACTTCCTACCAGTATGGATGGATTATTATACTGCACGTTACTCCCGGCCCTTTATTGCGGAGTTTGTGAAGTTTTATGGGGTGTCTATCAATCTAGTGTCGAACTGAGGCAAGATTTTCGTATCTCATTACTGGTGAAGTTTCCTGAAAGTGATGGGAACCGAAATAAAGTTAAGTACATCCTACCACCCATGAACAGATGGACAAATGGGGAGAGTCAACCAAATGTTGGAGGACATGCTTTGGATGTGCATACTTGCCTTTAAAGAAGGATGGGAGCAGTTCCTTTCATTGGTCGAGTCTTCATACAATAATTTGTACCAATTCATGATAGGTATAACACCATATGTGGCATTATACGAACACCCGTGTAGATCACCTTCTCGTGGGTTGGAAGTAGGAGACAATAAGCTTCTTGGACGTGAAAATATCAAAGATATCCCTTCAAAAAGTGAGTTTATTCGAAATCGCATACGAATTGCACAAGATTGTGAGGAGGGCTATGCTGAGGTGAATAGAAATCATGTAAAATTGGAGGTAGGGGCGCAATTTTTGGTGCGGGTATCCCCGATGAAGGGTATAGAGCGATTCGAGAAGAAAGGAAAACTTGCGTCGCGTTATGCAGGCCTTTTCCCGTTGTTGCAAAAGTAGGCCCCTAGCATATCAGCTGCTTTGTTGGAACGCCTACAACAAATTCATGATGTGTTTCATGTGTCATCCTTGAAGATGTATGAAAGATGTGAAAGATCTCATCGGCATATTCCATCAGATGATATCGAGTTATAACCTGATATTTCATATGAGGGACAACCGGTTGCTATTTAGATCATGGAGAGCGTAGACTAAAATCGAAAGTGGTACCCTTGGTCCGAGTCCAATGGGGACACCACAATGCTGAGGAATTTACTTGAGATGAGAGAATGATATTTGAGAGTAGTACCCCCTACTCTTTTTATAAGGTATGCCTAAATTTTGAGGGGGAAATTCCCTTATAAGGGGGGGGGGGGTATGTAATACCCCTTACTTATGAGTAATTATATTTATATTAATTTGCCTTGTGGGTTAATTATATAAAATAAATAAAGTTGAAGTGAATATTATTTTAAGTGATTTAAGAGATAATATTTATCGAGTTTTGCATATTTACTGTTATGTGAATGTAAATAACATCATATTGTGTTTTATTGGGTCATTGTGCTTTAAGCGACGGTTAAGACTTATATTCCAATTGGATCATTATTAGTGATTTAATATGACGTTGGAGCATAAAATATTATACGATATTCCGAATGCCAATTTAGAGCGCATCGTTAGTCCGAAAATAGTTGAGATAGTCAAAATAAGTACCATGTTGTGTTTTTAGGTTTCGGGTACTTTTGACCGGTTATGACTTAATTATGTTGTTACAACTCATTTGAATTGTGTAGTAGCATTTAAATGCTAGACCTAATGTATTTGGGGTATTTAGTCTTGCAAGAGAATTTTATCTCTCATTTGTGTTTTTAAAACATATAGAGTTAGAGAGAGAGAGAGAGAGAGAGAGAGAGCTTGGGAGAAAGAGAAGAGAGAAGAGAGAATTGGAGATTTGGATCTTGGAATCGTTGCTACGGGAAGTGAATTCGAGACTACAAAATTGAGGCAAGTTTTGAACTTGAAAATGTTTGATTTAGTGTGGATAATTTGTATATATAGTTTTGTTTTTAGAGATTTAACCATTTATGGGTTTTGATGATTTTTCGTGTTTAAACCCTTAAACTTTGATTTGAATTTGATTTGAGTTGGAGATGTTAGTTAGTTATTGTGTAGAAATGATTTGGTTAAATTTTAGTTGATGATGTTGAGATTAAAGGGAATAATTGAAATTGGGGGATTTAGGGTTTATATCAACCCGTAGCCCTAACTGGGCAATCTAACCAGGGTGAATCAATTCTCCCTCTCTAGGTAATCAATTTTCTAATAATGGGGGTACAGGTTCGAGGAACCGAATCGATTCGGGTTAAGGCCAAATCGATTCGGGTTGAGACTGGAAGTTGGTTTTTCTCAGCCAAATAAATTCTCTTTTTGGGCGAATCGATTCGCTATCAGGGGAGAATCGATTTGGCCGTAGGTGAACCAATTCGGAACCCTACTGTTTTAGGATAGTTTTCTATTTTGTTTTCTAGTCATTTTCTTTTAGGTTTATATCCTAGGAACCTTCTATTGTAAAGTAATAAAGAGTATTAGGAGTCTATATTAGGGAGATTAGTCCCCTAGATTAGTATAGGGGTAATTGGGCTTATATTGAGGGTTACTCAATTGAGTGTCGTTTTCATCTCAGAAGTTGGCCGAAGACTACGGGAAATTAGGATGGTATTGTCTAGGAATCTTGGATACTAGTATGACAAGAATTTCACTTTGTAGTTTATAGTGTTGTTGTGAACTTTTAGAGATTAGTGTGGGAGTAATCGAACCTCGTAGCTTATATCGTGATGCACATTCAGTTCCGGAAATAAGAAATGTATATATATATATATATATATATATATATATATATATATATATATATATATATATATATATATATATTAGGGTATGCCCGTGCCTGAAGGCACAACGCGAATTTTCGAAAGTGTACGTCATTGATTGGACCATACGACGTATTTAATTCGCAACAGATAAACAAATTTTGAAATAACATATTGTACGAACCTATTAGTTTAAAAATTTTGGATTTTTTTTATGGTTTTACATACAGACACCGTGTTTATTTACATACATACAAACACCATGATACGAGCCTATTAGGTCAAAAAGTTTTTTTCCAACACATAATTGTAAATAATTTAAAAAATATGAGCAAATTTTCATGTTTATAGAACTATTAACCTTGGTTAATCCATCATGGTTCTCATAACAATTGTGAACTATTATTTAACACAAATATTTGTCAAACAATTAAAGAACGACGCAAATTTTTGAAAATGTACATCGTTGGTTAGCCCATACATCATTCAGTTCGCAACAGATAAATATTTTTTTTAAATAACCTATTGTTCCTATTAGTTTAAAATAATTGGCAAAATTTTGTTAGTTTTTTTACCATGTTTATGTACATCACATACATACACTGTGGGGAACCTATTTATATAATTCTCCAAAATATTGAAGTAATAAAAATACTACATCAATAATATCAATAGTCTATCCTCCACCTCGAATTAAAATCAACAGCCCGTCCAAAATATAAAATGTGTAAACAATTTAAGTCAGTTTTTCTTACAACACAAATGTTTAAAGATTTTTTAAAATTTGGGCAAATTTTACTTTTTTTATAGAACCATCCACCCTATTTAAAAGTAAAAAATACTCCCATAATAATATTAATAATATATCGAGGACTTCATATAAACAACGTAATAGCCATTAAATACTAATTTAAGTCATACGCTTCTAGTTTACAACAAAAATGTATAAATAACTTAGAAAATAATGAAAACCACAAAACACACCATTTCTGAAAGTAATCATCTTCAAAATGTAAAAGTGGAAGTAAGATCTATGCTTGGAAAATAATACAAAACCCTCTCAGGCCCACGAAACAAAATGATAAAACAAAACACTTTCAGGTCCGGTATAAGTTTTAAACCACAAAACTTTAATAGTTTGTGAAAGACTATTTGAAGTGTACTAAAAAAAATATCATCTCACCTATTGTAAATTGACGTAGTATTTGTAATGGAATTTCATTTTCAATTAATTTCAAAATGATAACACTCAAGGAAGTATTTGTAAATGATAACACTCAAGGAAGTATTTGTAAATGACGTAGTACTTGTTTATCTATTGAGTTTACAGAACTTTATATACCAGCTATGAGGCTACTCCGATTTGTTTTTTCTTCCATGAAAGTTGTCAAAGTCAAATTATATAAATGTAAACAGTAAAAACTCACAACCAATCCTAAAAAAAGTGCAACGGGAATATACATGTACATAGACAAAAACAGAGTAAATATTAGGAAACAACAAAACATAAATTATTTTTTTAGGATGAGAACTAAAATGTTAGAGTAAATCTCATACATTTTTTCTTTCTAGTTAAAGGTGTATACAACACCACCCTCGTTTGCATATGTGGAAATAGTGATTGTGGTGATTAAACTTACAAATTAAAATAAAATAAAATAAAAAAAGAAACAAAAAATCTTACCTAAAAACAACTCAAGTGAGTTGGTATCAACCAAACATAGATCAACACGTGTCCTCTCAAATTAAGTTATCTGGAAAAATAACACATAGTTAGAACAAATGGAAGTTTTCGTCCAATTTGTTTAGGATAAGACTAAAAAAGATGAATATGAAATTCACTGTTGAAGTGGCCATCCACACTGTTTACCCTCTCAAATACCCTTCACAATATTTATCTTGAAGTGAGAAGTGTAGCTTTCTCATGTCTGAAAAAAATATCCAAAGCATTAATTACATCATCACACTTAGAAAATTAATACATGATCCATAAATAGTGCCATATTGTGTAGGTCTTTTGCATTATGATCTGTGTGGCTTTGCATTTATGGATACCTTATTATAGGCAATCTTACCAGAAAATAAACCCTTACGGCATTTTAAGAAACAAAATTCAAGTGTCTCCCAAATATTAACAAAAGTTCAAAATCCACAAAAAAATAACAAAATCCACAAAAACAATAGACATGATACAAAAAAACAAAAGTGTAACTCGTAATAAGACATAGAGTACCTCTGAGCCAAAAATTGCAATGAAAAATTAATTTTTGGAAACCCAAAAGTTGAAATACCTGATTGCAGCTATACACAAACATGATTTTTAAAAAAATGGAAGGAGTGGCAGAAGAAGATCAAGTGAGGGAATTTTTTCATGGGGGTGGAGGAGAAGAAGGTGTTGAAACACACTTTTCCTCCGCCCAAACTCGTCCTGCAAACAGCCAAAAATGAACTTCTTACTCCATGTTCCCTTAACTAATCACCTATTGCTTCACAAATTAAGAATAATTAGTAATAAGGAATCATAATTTTTTTAAAAAGAGAGAGAGAGAGAGAGAGAGAGAGATAGATAGAGAGAGAGAACCCATTTCGTGTATCAAGCTTACGGTTGCCATGGTTTGGTTTTCTCTGAAAAAATTTGAATCAACATCAAAAGGGGTTGGTTCACTTGAGGAGCACAATTTCACAAAGTCACATTAAGAGAGACATAGAGCCAAACGTGCGATGATGGGTTGAAAAAATAAAGCTTCACTTGATCGCAACTAAAAAATATAAGCCAGAAAATAATATAAGCCAAAAAATAAAAATAAAGCTTACGGTGATGGGTTCATCTGATCCAGTTAGGGGTTGAAACAAAGTTTGAAACAAAGCTTCAATGGGTTTGAAGACAAAACATTGATGAGCCATTCGTATGATAGAACAAATCTTGCGGTGATGGGTTGATCCCGAACACTTGAAATAAAGCTTGCGGTGATGGGTTGAAGAAATTAAAAAAAAAAGCGTTTGGTGAGCCATTCGTATGGCATAACGAACCGTGTTGGGGTAGAGTGAGAAATTAGCTTTGAGGAACTGTTGTGAACGGTGGAGTGAAGAGATGGATTTGCAGAGCACATGGCTCGAGGTCTGAGGGGGAGTTAGTAAAAGAGCACATGGCTCGAGTGGAATGGATGTGTCAAACAAAGGTGGAAATAATGACACGAGTGAGAGAATGAAATTGGAATGTAGATCGCGGCCCTTCATTTTTTTTGGGAGAATCACAAACGTAAATATGTGTTTACATTTTTCAAATTCAAAAACCATCCTCCTTTGTTAGAATGTGTATTTTAGGTGTATTTACAAAAATACCCTTCAATTTGAATTTTGAAGAAAGGGAGGGATAAATTGGAATATATCAAAAGAGGGGGAATTCAAAATTTTATGGGATGAAAGAGAAAATGTAAAAAAACTCATATTGATGACATCATCTTTTCATCTTATGACATACATAAGTTTACTACTTTATTATATATATATATATATATATATATATATATATATATATATATATATATATATATAATTTGGCACATATTGCTAAGAAGCACATGATTTCGAAAATGTAAAAAGTGGATGTTTTCAAATTGGCATATCTTGAGATTATGGAATGCATGTACATACCTCTCTAAATGATATAATAAGGGAAGTTACGCGCATGAGGTGATGTCCCCTAGCTAGTGAAGGCATGGAGAATATAGTCCTCGGCCATAGGACCGATGGTTACATTGTGTGGTTGTTTTTATTCGAAGTGAGGTAATTCTGAGTATGGTTATGACTCACTGTCGATGGTAGATGGCCGCTTCCCACGCGACGCGATTTAGGATGCCCGGATTTTCTTGGTGATAGGCCCTGGAAGATGATAGCTATTTAGGGGCGCATCCAGTGGGGTGACTCCCGGAAGGATGGTCATAGAATCGTTATATTGTGACTATACCTATTCTCACGAAAGTGGTATTTTATAAATGGCTAAAGAATTTTACAATTTAACTTAGTGGCATAAGTTTCCCCATATGGTAAATGGACTTGTGAAGTAATATTTTATGAATTTGTTACTTAAGAATGATTCATGGAATTTATCTATTTCTCTTAATTAAACAGGTAGTTTAATTTATAATGATCTACTGTGAGGCTAGGATGTGCATTTAGATGAGAGGTGAGGACGATTCTTATATGGAAGAGTGAATCCAACTTGTTTATGATGTTTAGCACTCATAACTGTTATGCATTTTATTCACGTATATCATATCAAACCAGGTCGTGACCCGTTTATATTTCTCTTTCTTGCACGGTTCTTTTTTATGCTCAGGTGCTCCGCCGTAAGGGTGCCCGATATGATCTTTCCTTCTCAGTTCAGGGAGCTACAACATTTTTGCGGATGTTATAGGATTCTTGTTATAGACGCATACATTTTTTGTATATTCTAGTTACGATCAGTCTGGACATTCGGGCGGGTTGCCCAAGTTTTCTACTTGCTTATATATATTGTGATATTTGTTTGTAATACTTGGTGTAACCGTTGTATTGGTCTGTTAACCGACAGCTTATTTGGTTATTATTTTGTTGTATGTTAATTAAACTATTGTATGCGTTCTTTTATATCCACCTTCATTTATAAATTGGATTGTCCAAATGGTTCTATTTAAATTTACAAATTAATTTGACATTCGTTTTCTAAAATAATTGGTAGAAGAGGATTTAAATAGCTAAAGGACAATTGAAGGTTCTTGGGTTCGGGTATTGAGGTGTTTGGTTTCGATTTAGGTTCGGTCCCTAGGTCGACAGTGTTGGTTGTAGGTTCAAATCGGGTGGCGTCACCGCCGGGGGGGGGGGGGGGGGGGCATGGATCCCACTGGAATGGGGTTGGATTCAGGTGGGTAAGGCATCGGGTTGAGACTATTTTGGGTTTTTCTTGGTGGGTATGGACATGGGTGGTCTAGTTTGGTTGAGATGGCATCCGGATTGAAATCATTTTAAGAGATGGAAAAATAGAGAATAAATCCTAGAAAATTCTAAATAAATCTAAAATAATTCCTAAAAAATGAAATGAACTAGAATAAAAAAGTTTAAAAGTTAATAAAAGTTCAAACTCAACACACACCGGGCTCAGGGTAGGATTAGGTACGGTTTGGGACTGGGCTAGGGGCATTAAAACTCATCGGGCATGCTCAAATGGGACTTCTGACTTCCCGGTCTCTTTGATTTCTTTCAGGCATGCTTGTAAAACATGACGACGGTGTGTGATACCAATTTGAATTAATTTGCAAGTTTCCAAGTAAACCTTATTTAACTACAGTCTATTTAGAAACACCCCTAAACAAGGAACTACGTGTGTGCATATGTCAAATCATAAATAAATAGAGCATGCGACATAAATTTTAGGAAAAATCCCTGAATGGCAAAACCTTTTATTTCTAGAACTCTCACAAGTTTACAAGACCATTGACTTACATACCATCTTACTTTCGCCCACAAGAGTAACGCACGGTGCCTTCGTCAAACCGTCAAAGTGACAGCTAGAAATCATAAGTTGTTCACATGCAGCTATACCACAAGGACACACAGTCCTAGACACGCAGTCTTCACGGTGTAAGTTATCCTCCCCACAAGAGTAACTTCATAGAGACTCCCCCCACAATAGCACGCAGCTCTGCGATTGTAGAGTTCCCCCCACAAAGAATGAACAAAATCAAAGTGTGTTCTTGATCACAAAAACAATTCACCAAAGCATATGGGATTTTTGTCAATTGAAAACAAAAGGGATAAAAACCCTAAAAGAACAAGTCAAAAGATTTCTGCAGATTCACAGTTTTCTGACTTTCAAAATGTTGGGACTTCTGAATGAAAAAGAAACCATTTAATGAGTATTTATAGAAAAACGGTTGCCTCGATCGTTCAAACGAAAAGGGGTATCGCTCGAATGAAGTACATGTCTCGTTTGAACGACATCGCGTGACATGTTAGTGTCGCTCGAATGAGATGAAGATATCACTTGAACAAGTTGGGCATCAAAACTGAGGAATGCTACAGGACTTAGAAAAAATACTATTTCTCAAATTTTGAAGAAAAAGTCCGCTCTAACACTTAGAAAATATTTTGTAAGAATATCCCAAAGATGTAAGTGAAAAGTTAAGGTATTTAAAACATAAAATTACCAAAGTAAACATTGCGGAGGCTTATTTATGAAGAACCTTGATATATTCAGATCCGTACTGATGTAGATTCCTCTTGAACTTCTTCGACGGTTGTAACGGTATACGACATAATTAATTGTGACAAACATTTATAAAAATATGTCCTTACAAATCTCCCCATATGTCTATGACAGAACATACATAAAAACATCTGAATTATCAAATACAAAAATGTATATACAAATCTACCCTCCCATAACTCTCAAAACTAAAAAGGTACAAATTTGCAAGTTCTCAAACTTTTCTTCGAAAATCTTCATCAAATCTCTAAGCTTTTCTCATCAGGGTGTGCAACATAATATTCTTCAATCTTTATACCTACACATATGAGATAAAGAAAAAACCTTCGTGATGCATCAGGTTTGAAATGAAATAAGAATAAATAAATCAATACAATCAAATCTCCCCCATAATGAAAAAACTCCCCCACAATGCAAAAACTCCCCCACAACATGATAATTCTTTCTCCCCCATTTTATGATGTCCCAAATAGACAGATAAGAAAAAAAATAAAAATGAGGAGTGTCACGATAAAAGTTCATAGCAAATATTAATCAAACTACGCGCATGCAAAGGAGTATCTCAAAATATTCACAAACTAATTTTGATTTTTCAATTTTTTCGTACAAAAATAAGATACAAAAAATTCACACCATGGATTTAAACTCAAACAACCATGTCATGGAAACGGAATGAATGCGTGTGAACACATTCGATAGGAAAATGAACTCAATCAATCATATGTGCACGATGCATACGTGTACCCCTAACGAATGAACATTAAAAGTTTCCTTAGGAGTAAAATTATTTAATTTAGATGACATCGTCTTAATCAAATCAACAAATCAAAGTCAAAGTGATTTCCACACCAATAACATCCAAGACTATTTAAGGCTTTTCCAAGACTTTTAATGACGTTCAAACCCGTTTGAATTCCATCCAAACTCCCTCATGAATATTTTTCTTTTAAAGGTAATCTAAATTATCAAAAATTGGAGAATTAGTGCAAAAACCTAATGGCCGCTTTTTGGCATGAATTTCTTTTTATTTCCTTTAAATTTTTCGGACTTTTTTAAACCTCTTTGGACCCCGAATAATTAAAATTCCATAATTTTTTAGGTGCGATTTAACGGTGTCTTATTATTCGCAAAGGTCAAATGTGAACCTTTCTCATCCCTTCCCCGTTTTCAAATAAAGCACACAAACTCACAAACGGTTCTTACATGCACAACTTTCTTGTCAAGTTTTATCGCACTTGGTTCATTTTTGAAGACATGATTGAAGTGAAAACACCCAACCAACATGTCATAAGACAAGCAAAATAATGAAACAAATCTGTGCAATAAAGGAAATCGTGAGTCAAATATGTAGGAAGTAACACTTAATTACATCTCAATGACTTAAAACATTATAAATCACAAAGATGACATGATATATTGTCTCAAAATACTATCGAATATTCACACAGAAAATGGAATGATGTTGTGACTCGGTCATCCTAAGTGTCATTCCATAAATGGTGCAAACAAAATACAAAATTCTTTTTGGATTTTCTCAAAATTTTATCAAAATAAAAACTTTTTTGTATTTTTCAAAATTTTATCAATAACAAAAATTTAATACAAAAAGTACAGGTCAACACACCAACAAAAATATATTAAAAATCATAACTCGCATATGGCAAACATGCAAACACAACCATCTATATGATATGGAAAGAGAAGAATCATGTGCAAGTAAACGAGAATCAACTTTTCTAAAATCTAGTGCCTCTAAAAGTGATTTCCTAACCCAAATAGATGTGAAACGCCGTGTGGTGGATTTAGGAATCAAGTGAACACTAGACATCAACTTCCTAGTACTTTTTCCAAGATCAAAACAAAAATGCCTAAGGTGACCTTTCCCACCACAATATGAACATGTGTAAACAGGTGGAAAGACACCTATGGGTTGACCTTGTCTAACGTCCTTAGGAATGGCTGACCCTCTAAAATAAACTATGGTTTTGGCTTTTACACTAGAAGAATGAGAACAAAACGAACCATTACCATCACTATCAAACCTACTCGAGTCTGTCAAATCATTTTTTACCTTCAAAATTTTTTACTCAAGCAAAGAATTAGACTCTTATAATCTGAGTGACTCCTTCTTCAATTTATCAATCAAACCTAGAAGGTTATCTCGCTCCCCCTCAATAAAAACAAACTTTTCCCTAAGAGTCTTTTCATGTGCCACAAACTCATTGATTACAATATTTTTATCCTTTTTGGCACAAACACAAACCATCGAATTTTTAAGGTCCTCTAATTATTTTTCTAAAAATATGACCCTATCATCGCTCTCCTTCTTGGAAAATTTTAAAGAAACAAAGTCATGGTCCGAGGCAACAAATTTCTCATGATAAAAATCTGTTTGATTTTGAACCGCTTGCAAGTGATCCATGGCCGATTTAAAACAAGAATTTTCTTTTTTCAAAAAATCAATTCTTTTAGCAAACGTCAAATTAAAACTATTTATATCATCAAAACTTTTCCTCGTGGCATCAAAGGGGGGTATCCGATTACATAAGTGCTCCACCGAAAAATTGTGATTTTTCACAAAAATTGATTTAAAAAATTCAATATCACACAAATTTTTACGAAAAACAATGATCGCGCAATAAATTAGCATAACCCGCTCTGATACCAATTTGACGACGTGAGAAGTCAAATTGTATCAAAAAGAAAACCTTGAAAAATTAGGATCACGCGATAAATTAGTGCAACCCGCTCTGATACCAACTTGTAAAATATGACGACGATGTGTGATACCGATATAAATTAATTCGCAAGCTTCCAAGTAAACCTTATTTAATTAGAGTCTATTTAGAAATAGGCCCTAAAAAAGCAACTACTTGTGTGCGTGTGTCAAACCATAAATAAATAAAGCATGATAAACAAATTTCTGGAAAAATCCTCGAAGGGCAAAACCTTTTATTTCTAAAACTCTGACAAGTTTACAAGACCATTAATTTACACACCATCTTTCTTTCGCCCACAAGAATAACGCACGGTGCCTTCGTCAAACGTTCAATGTGACGGATAGAAATCAATAATGGTTCACACGTAGTTATATCACAAGGACACGCAGTCCTAGACACGCAGTCTTCACGATGTATGGTATCCTCCCCACAACAGTAACTTCATAGAGCCTCCCTCCACAATAGCACGCAGCTCTCCGATTGTATAGTTATCCCCATAAGGAATGAACAAAAGCAAAGTGTGTTCTTTAACACCAAAACAATTGACCAAAGCATATGGGATTTTAGTGAATTGAAAACAAAGGGGATAAAAACCCTAAAATAAGAAGTCAAAAGATTTCTGCAGATTCTCAGTTTTCTGTCTTTCAAAACGCTAGGACTTCTTAATGAAAATGTAACCATTTAATGAGTATTGATAGACAATCGCGTCACCTCGGTCGTTTGAACGAAAATGGATATCGCTCAAAAGAAATACAGGTGTTGTTTGAACGACACCGCGCGAATGCTAGTGTCGCTCGAATGAGATGGATATCTCGCTTGACCAAGCTGGGCATCAAAATCGAGGAACGCTACAGGACTTAGAAAAAAAACTCATTCTCAAATTTCGACGAAAAAGTCCGCTCCAACACATAGAAAATATTTTGTAAAAATATCCCAAAGATCTAATTGAAAAGTTAAGGTATTTAAAACATAACCTTACCAAAATAAACTTGATATGTTTGGATCCGTCTTGATGTAAATTGCTCTTGAACTTCTTCGACGATTGTAACGATACAAGACATAATTAATTATGACGGACATTTATAAAAATATGTCCTTGCAATGCTTTTGATCGCTATTATGTCGCAATTGACTGGATTTAGCACTATTTGTACAGAGACATCATATTGACCTACAAATTGATCAAATACGAACATAAGGCCAATTTTATTAAAAATGGGTGACTAAAATGCTCATATTCAAGGCTTAAATTAAAAACTTTTGGGTTCTTATCATACGTGACTAACTTGCCTCTTAGGAAATGATTGCCTAGTCACGGGACACCCAATTTGAGAACAAGATCGAAATTTGTAATTAAAAACACATATGTTTAAGAACTTGCCATTAGTTGGTGAAATCCACAAAAATATCCATAATGGCTGAGAAATTGGCATGAACACCTCTAACGCGACCCCCGAAACTGAAAGAAGTTGATTCCGTATTCGTGGGACTCTCGATTTGTGAACGGGACCAAAATTTGCAAATAGGCACACTTAATGTTAAAAACGTGCCGCTAGTGGGAAAAAAATCCCGAACAGCCCCTAAGGGGAACCTTAAGAGGATGGAACACCATTCACGTAACCAATAAAACTCGTAGCAACCGACAACATAGTCGTGGGACTCGCGATTCTACTATAAGATCAAAATTATCAAATACTCACACATAGGCTTCAAAACGGGTTACTAGTGGATGAAAACCAAGAATTCACCCAAAATGTCCCTGCAAGGGGAAAGAACACCACGCAGATGACCAACATAACCCCTAACAATCGACATAATAGTTGCGGGACTCTTAGTTTTAGAACAATGATGAAATTTTAAAGTAGTTTAACTTCAGCTTGAAAATGGGCCACTAGTGAATGAAACCCATGAATATCCCCCAACGGCCCCACAAGGGGCTTAAACACCTCGGACTTCACCAACGTAACTCCTTATAACCGACCCTGTAGTAAAGGGTCTCCTGATTGGAGAATAGGACCGAAATTTACAAATTGACACACTTAGGCTTGACAACGTGCCACAAGTGTACGATAACCTCAAATAGTCACCAAATGAACCCGTAGGGGCAAGAAACCTCGCACGTGCCAACAAAAGTCAAAGCAACTGACCGCATAGTTATGGGACACCCGATTTGAGGATAGGACCAAAATTTTCCACAAGGCACACTTAGGCTTAAAAGCATGTCGCTAACGGGTAAAAACCCCGAATAATCCCTAAACAGCTCTGTAAGGGAAATGGACACCTCATACGTGACTAACATGCCTCTTAGGAACTGATCGCGTAGTCATGAAACTCCCGGTTTAAGAATAGGACCGAAATTTGCAAATAAACACATTTAGGGTTTATAAGTGTCTCAAGTGCATGAAAACCTCAAAAATCTCTAAAATTGATTCGCAAGGGGAATGAAAACCTTTCACGCGACCAATGAAACTCGTAGTAGTCAACTCTGTAGTCGCAGGACTCTCGATTTTATAAAGGGACCCAAATTTTCAAATAGTCACACCCCTAAGCTTAAAAACGTGTCGCTAGCGCAAAAAATTCCCGAAGAACTATCAAATAGTCGCTCAAGGGGCTGGGACACCTCGCATGTGACCAATATAACTTTGAGAAACTGACGGCGTAGTCATGGGACTCGCAGTTTGGGTAAAGGGTCGAAGTTTGTAAAAATTCACACGTAGGTTTAAAAAATCATCACAAGTGGACGAAAAGCATGAATAGCCACTAAACATCCCTACACGGGGAAGAACACCTTACACATGACCAACGTAACTCCTAGCAACCAACTGCATCGTCGGGAGACTCTGAGTTTTAGAACAATATCGAAATTTGAAAATATTCACACTTAGGCTTGAAAACGTGCCGCTAGTGGATGAAAATAGTGAATATCCCTCGAACGTTCCCACAAGGGGCAAAACCACCTCACACTTGACCAACGTAACTCCTTACAACCGATCGTGTAGTCAAGGGACTCTTGATTTGAGAATAGGACCGAAATTTACAAATTGGCACACCTAGGCTTGAGAACGTGCCACAAGTGGACGAAAACCCCAAACAGCTATCAAATGGCCCCGTATGGGCATGAAAACCTCGCATGTGCGAACATAAGTCATAGCAACTGATCGTGTAGTTATGACACACCCTATTTGAGGATAGGACCAAAATTTAAAACTAGTCACACATAGGCTTGAAAGTGTGCCGTTAATGGGTGAAAGACCTGAACAACCCCCTAACAGCTTCGAAAGGGGTATGAACACCTCGTACGTAACTAACGTACCTCTTACGAACCGATCGTGTGGTCGCGGGACTCTCAGCATGAATACTGGACCAAAATTTGCAAATAAATGCACTTAAATTTAGAAAATGTCATTAGTTGGTGAAAACCTCAAAAATCTCTCAAATGGCCTCACAATTGGCACGTACACCTATCACGCGTCCCCCAAAACTCATAGTGGTTGAATGCGTATTCGTGGGGCTCTTGATTTTTTAACGTGACCAGTATTTGCAAATGGGCACACTTATGTTTAAAAATATGCCGCTAATGGAAAAAATCCCGAATAGCAACTCATAGAAACTGATAGCATAGTCGTGGGACTCCCGATTTGACTATAAGATCAAAATTCTCAAATACACACCTTTAGGCTTAAAAACGTGTTGCTAGTGGATGAAAACAATGAATATCCTCCAACTATCCTTACAAGGGGCATGAACACCACACAGATGATTAACGTAACTCCTAGCAACTGAACAAATAGTCACGGGACTCCCAGTTTGAGAACAATACCAAAATTGGAAAATAGTCACACTTAGGCTTGAAAACGTGCCACTAGTGGATGAAAACCATGAATATCTCGGAATGGCCCCACAAGGGCCTCAAATACTTTGGACTTAACAAACATAGCTCCTTGAGCCTAAGTCTATATTTTTGTAAATCATCGTCATATTCTCAAACTGGAAGTCCCATGACTACACGATAAGTTACTATGTGTTACATTATTCCCTTACGAGATGTTTGTGCCTCTTACAGGGCCGTTTGGGGTCTATTTTAGGTTTTCACCCTCTAACGACACGTTTTTAAGCCTAAATTTAAACGTTTGAAAATTATCATCATATTCTCAAAATTGGGAATCCCATTCGCGATATGATCCTACGTGTTATGTTGGTCCCATGCGAGGTGTTCGTGCATCTTATGGGGCTGCTGGGGCCTATTTTGGATTTTCTCCCTTTAACGACATATTTTTAAGCCTAAGTCTAGATTTTTCCAAATCTTCATCGTATTCTCAAATTGGGAGTCTCTAGACTATGCGATCAGTTCCTACGTGTTACGTTGGTCCCGTGGGAGGTGTTTGTGCCTTTTATTGGGCTGTTTGGGGGCTAGTTTTGAGAGTCACCCTCTAACAGCATGTTTTTAGCCTAAGTCTAGATTTTTGCAAATTATCATCGTATTCTCATATCGGGATGCCCGTAACTATGGGGTCAGTTCATACGTGTCATGTTGGTCCCGTGGGAAGTGTTCGAGCCTTATGCGAGCACATTTGGGGATTGTTTTGAGTTTTCACCCTCAAATGGCATATTTTAAGCCCAAGTCTAGATTTTTGTAAATTATCATCGTATTCGAAAACTGGGAGTCCCGTGACTACGCGGATAGTTAATACATGTTATATTGGTCCCGTGGGAGGTGTTCATGCCTTTTATGAGACCGTTAGCGATCTATTTTGGATTTCCAATATCTAACGTCTTGTTTTAAGCCTAAGTATAAATTTTTGCAAATTGTCATCGTATTCTCAAACTGTGAATCCTGTGACTACACGATCAGTTCCTACGTGCTAAGATGGTCCCATGAGAGGATTTCGTACTATTTACGATGCCGTTTGGGGGTGGCTTCGGGTTTTCACGATCTAATGACATGTTTTAAGCATAAGTCTAGATTTTTGCAAATTATCATCATATTCTCAATCTGGGAGTCCCGTGACTACACGGTAATTTCCTGCATGTTACATTAGTCCTTGCGAGGCATTCGTGCCTCTTACCAAGAAGTTTGGGGTCTATTTTGGATTTTCACCCTCTACCAGCATATTTTTAAGCCTAAATCTAGATTTTTGAAAATCATCCTCGTATTCTCAAACCAGCAGCCCCTTGACTAGGAAATAAGTAACTATGTGTTATATTCGTCCTATGGGAGGTGTTCATGCCTCTTACAGGACCATTAGGGATCTGTTTTGGGTTTTCACCCTCTAACGGCATGTTTTAAGTCTAAGTCTAAATTTTTACAAATTATCATCGTAGTTTCAAATCGGGAATCCCGCGACTACGCGATCAGTTTCTACGTGTTACGTTGATCCATTGGGGGAAGTTCGTGTCTTTTATGGTGTTGTTTGGGGGTTGTTTTCAGTGTTCAACATGTAACGACATGTTTTAAGCCTACGTCTAGATTTTTGGAAATTATCGTTTTATTCTCAAACAGGGAGTCCCGTGACTATGCGGTAATTTCTTATATGTTACATTAGTCCTTGCGTGGTGTTCGTACCTCTAACCAGGCCATTTGGGGCCTATTTTGGATTTTCACCTTCTAACGGCATGTTTTTAAGCCTAAATTCATGTTTTTAAAAATCATCCTCGTATTCTCAAATCGGGAGTCCCGTGACTACAAAATAAGTAACTACGTATTACATTGGTCCCGTGGGATGTGTTTGTTCCTCTTACAGGACCATTAGGGGTCTGGTTTGGGTTTTCACCCTCTAATGGCTTGTTTTAAGTCTAAGTCTAAATTTTTGCAAATTATCATTGTATTCTCAAACCGGGAATACCATAACTTTGCGGTTAAATTCCTACGTGTTACGTTGGTCCTGTGGGAGTTATTTGTACCTTTTATTGTCCCGTTTGGGGGTTGTTTGGAGTTTTCACCCTCTAATTACATGTTTTTATTCTGAGTCTAGATTTATGCAAATTATTTTCGCATTCTCAAATCGAGAGTCTCGTGATTACGCGATAAGTTACTATGTGTAACATTAGTCCCATGCGAGTTGTCAATGCCTTATACGGGGCCATTTCGGACTGTTTGGATTTTCTCTCGTTAATGGCATGTTTTTAAGGCTCGGTCTAAATTTTTACAAATCATCATTGTATTAGCAAACCGGGTGTCCTTTGACTACATGGTCAGTTCCTACATGATACGTCGATTCCCTACGAGGTGGTCGTGCATCTTTCGGGGCCGTTTGGGCCTGTTTTGGATTTTTTCCCTTTAACGATATGTTTTTAAGCCTAAGTCTAAATTTTTGTCAATTATCATCGTATCCTCAAACCGGGAGTCCCATGACTACGAGGTAAGTTACTACGTGTTACATTAGTCCCGTGCGAGGTGTTTCTGCCTCATACGGGGCCGTTTGGGGTCTATTTTCTATTTTCACCCTTTAACGACATGTTTTAAGCCCAAGTCTAGATTTTGGAAAATTATCTTTGTATTCTTAAATCGGGACTCCCTTGACTACACGGTAAGTTCCTACGAGGTGGTCGTGCCTCTTTCGTGTCCGTTTGGGGATTGTTTTGAGTTTTCACACTTTAATGACATGTTTTAATCTTAAGTTTAAATTTTTTCAAATTATAATCTTACTCTAAAATCGGGACTCCCATGAGTACGTGGTCAGTTTCTATGAGTTACATTGGTTCCATGCGAGGTGTTCGTTCCTTTTAAGGGTCCATTTGGAGCTATTTTGAGTTTTCTCCCTTTAAATGCTTATTTTTTAGCTTAAGTCTAGAATTTCATAAATTATCATCATATTTTCAAACTAGGACTCTCGTGACTACGCGATTAGTTCCTACGAGTTACATTGATCCCGTGCGAGGTGTTCGAACCACTTACGGGGCTGTTTGGGGGTCGTTTTGAGTTTTCACCCTCTAACGACGTGTTATAAACATAGGTCTAGATTTTTGCAAATTATCATCGTATTCTCAAACTGAGACTCCCGTGACTACGCAGTCAGTTCCTGCGACTTACATTACTCTTGTGTGAGGTGTTCGTGCCTCTTACGAGGCCATTTGGGGCTATTTTGGATTTTCTTCTATTAAATGCGTGTTTTTAAACGTAAGTCCACATTTGTAAATTATTGTCATATTCTCAAATCAAGACTCATGACTATGAGGTCATTTCCTCCAAGTTACACTTACGGGTCCATTTGGGGATGTTTGTGGGTTCACTCTTTAAATGCGTGTGTTTAAGCCTATTTCCATCTTTTTGTAAATTATCTTCGTATTCTGAAATTGGGACTTTCGGCGCTGCATAGTCAGTTCATACGAGTTACATTTGTCCCGTGCGAGGTGTCCGTTCCTCTTATGGGGCCGTTTGGGACTATTTTGGATTTTTCCCTTTAAATGTGTGTTTTTATTAATTTTAGAAAAGTTTGACAAAATTTCCTTTGTTTATTCATTAAATAGAACGTGTTTTAACATTTAAAATAAACTCAATAACAACAGAAAATTCCACAACCAAACCACCAAGAAATCCCTTCCACCAATTGAACTAGATAATCTCATAAACTAAGTCATTTTACTCTTGGCTAATTTATGTCGCTATTTCGGGGAATTCTTCTATTTAATGATGTAATTTATAAAAAGAATTTGAGATTTTGAGACTAACCAGATTTCATTTTCACTTTGATAACCACCCGATGAACTCTCCCCGCAATGACTTCTTTAATGCATCCCATTTTGCTCCGACAATGTCATCGAATTCTCAAATCTTTTATTCAGAGCGACGTTTAGTTCCTCAAAAGATCATATCTTGTCTTTCAAGTTTTTTCAGCTCTTCATTATACGACCGGGACTGTGCAATGACCATTGAAGTGTTAGATGGTTGTGTACATACACTGAATCCTCTCAAATATCATGACTTCTTCCCAAGCACCTCAATTGTTATCTCCTCCTGTGACATCTGAACTGCATCGGGCTCCTTCAATCTTTCATCTATCTTTAGAAACTCTTCTTTCCATTTTAAGCCCAAGTCTAGATTTTTGCAAATTATCATCGTATTCTGAAATCGAGAATCCCGTGATTACGTGGTTAAATTCCTACGTGTTACGTTGGTCCTGTGGGAGATGTTTGTACCTTTTACAGTGCAGTTTTGGGGTTGATTGGGGTTTTCACCCTCTAATGACATGTTTTTAGTCTGAGTCTAGATTTTTGCAAACTATCATCGCATTCTCAAACCGAGAGTCTCGTGGTTACGTGATAACTTACTACGTGTAACATTAGTCCCTTGCAAGTTGTTCGTCCCTCGTACCGAGCCACTTCGAAGTTTTTGGATTTTCTCCCATTGATGGTATGTTTTGAAACCTAAGTTTAGATTTTTACAAATCATCATCGTATTCTCAAACCGATTGTCCCGTAACTACGCGATAAGTTACTATGTGTTACATTGTCCCCGTGCGAGGTGTTCGTTCCTCTTACGGGGTCATTTAATTGATAATCTCATGACTACACGATATGTTCCTTCGTGTTACGTTGGTCCTGTACGAGGTGCTCGTACATCTTACGGGGTTGTTCGGGCCTATTTTGGATTTTATCTCTTTAATGATATGTTTTTAAACCTAAGTCTTGATTTTTTCAAATCTTCATCGTATTCTCAAACTGGGAGTCTCGAGACTACGTGGTGAGTTCCTACGTGTTACATTGGTCCCATGGGAGGTGGTCGTGCCTCTTACGGGACCGTTAGGATCTGTTTTGGATTTTCACTCTCTAACGGCATATTTTTAAGCCTAAGTTTAGATTTTTGCAAATTTTCATCATATTCTCAAATCGAGAATCTTGTGACTACGCGGGTCCCGTGGGAGGTGCTCGTGCATCTTACGAGATCGATTGGGATCGGTTTTGGGTTTTCACCCTCTAACGACAAGTTAAGCCTAAGTCTATATTTTTGCAAATTATCGTCATATTCTCAAACTAATAATCATGTGACTACGCGATTAGTTCCTACGTGCTACATTGGTCCTGTGGAAGGAGTTTGTGCCTTTTACGGTGCCATTTTGGGGTTATTTTGCTTTTTTAGCCTCTAACGACATGTTTTATGCCTAAGTCTAGATTTTTGTAAATTATCATTGTATTCTCAACCCGGGAGTCCCGTGACTACGCACTAAGTTCCATCATGTTACATTAGTCCTTGTGAGGTGTTCGTGCCTCTTACCAGGCCGTTTGGGGTCTATTTTGGATTTTCACCCTCTAACGACATATTTTTAAGCTCAGGTCATGATTTTGGCAAATTAATGTCCTATTCTCTATTCGGGAATCCCGTGACTACGCGGTCAGTTCCTACATGTTATGTTGGTCCAGTGGGAGGTGTTCGTGACTCTTACGGTGTCATTTTGGCTCTGGTCATGGTTTTCACTCTCTAACAGCATGTTTTAAGCCTAAGTCTTTATTTTTGCAAATTATCATCGTATTCTAAAATCGGGGGTCCTATGACTAAGCGGTAAGTTCTTACGTGTTATGTTGGTCCCGTGGGAGGTGTTCGTACCTTTTACGGGACCGTTAGGGGTCTATTTTGGTTTTTACTCTCTAACGTCATCTCTTAAGTCCAAGTCTAGATTTTTGCAAATTATTATCGTATTCTCAAATTGGGAATTTTGTGACTACGCGGTTAAATTCCTACGTGTTTCGTTGGTCATGTGGGAGAAGTTCGTTACTTTTATAGTATTGTTTGGGGGTTGTTTACGGCTTTTAACGTCTAATGACATATTTTTAGTCTGATTCTAGATTTCAACAAATTATCATCCCATTCTTAAATAGAGAGTCTCGTGATTACGCAATAAGTTACTACGTGTAACATTAGTCCCGTGCGATTTGTTTGTGCCTCTTACGGGACTGTTTCGGACTATTTGGATTTTCTATTATTAACGGCATGTTCTTAATCCTAAGTCTAGATTTTTGCAACTCCTCATTGTATTATCAAATTGGGAGTCCCGTGACTGCACGATAAGTTACCACGTGCTACATTATCCCCGTGCGAGGTGTTTGTGCCTCTTATGGGGCCGTTTGGGGTCTGTTTTGGGTTTTCACCCTCTAACTGTTTTTTTAAGCCAAAATTTAAACGTTCATAAATTATCATCATATTCTCAAATTGAAAATCCCGTGACTACGTGATATGTTCCATAGTGTTATGTTGGTCCCGTGCTAGGAGTTCGTGCATCTTACGGGGCTGTTTGGGCCTATTTTGGATTTTCTCCCATTAACGACATGTTTTTAAGCCTAAGTGTAGATTTTTTTCAAATCTTCATCGTATTCTCAAACTAGGAGTCTTGAGAATACTCAGTCAGTTCCTACGTGTCACGTTGGTCCCGTGGGAGGTGTTTGTGCCTTTTACGGGGCCGTTTGGGGGTTGGTTTGGGGATTCACCCTCTAATAGCATGGTTTGTGGATTCACCCTCTAATAGAATGTTTTCAAATTATCATCATATTCTTAAATCGGGATCCTCGTAACTATGGGGTCAGTTCTTACGTGTTATGTTGGTCCACTGGGAAGTGTTCATGCCTTTTGCAAGGACATTTGGGGTTTGTTTTGAGTTTTCACCCTCTAACGGCATGTTTTAAGACCAAGTCTAGATTTTTGCAAATTATCATTGTATTCGCAAATTGAGAGTCTCGTGACTACGCAGATAGTTCCTATGTGTTACATTGGTCCCGTGGGAGGTGTCCGTGCCTCTTATGCGACCATTAGTGGTCTGTTTTGGGTTTTCAATATCTAACGGCAGGTTTTAAGCCAAAGTCTAGATTTTTGCAAATTATCATCGTATTCTCAAATCGAGAATCCCGTGGCTACGCAATCAGTTCCTATGTGCTACGTTGGTCCCGTGGGAGGAGTTCATGCCTTTAATGGTGCCGTTTGGGGATGGCGTTTGGTTTTCACCCTCTAACAACATGTTTTAAACATAAGTCTAGATTTTTGCATATTATCATCGTATTCATAAGCCGGTAGTCCCGTGACTACGCAGTAATTTCCTGCATGTTGCATTAGTCCTTACGAGGCTTTTGTACCTCTTACTAGGTCATTTAGAGTCTATTTTGGATTTTAACCCTCTAACAGCACATTTTTAAGCCTAAATATAGATTTTTGAAAATTATCCTTGTATTCTCAAACCAAGAGTCCCGTTACTACGAAATAAGTAACTACGTGTTACATTGGTCCCGTGGGAGGTGTTCGTGACTGTTATAGATCCATTAGGGGTCTATTTTGGGTTTTCTACCACTAACGGCATGTTTTAAGTCTAAGTATAATTTTTTGCCAATTATCGTCGTATTCTCAAATCGGGAATCCAGTGACTATACGATCAGTTCCAACATGTTACGTTGATCCTTTGGGAGGAGTTCGTGTCTTTTACGGGGCTGTCTGGGGGCTGTTTTCAGTTTTCACCCTCTAATGGCATGTTTTAAGTCTACGTCTTGATATTTTATAAATTATCGTTGTATTCTCAAACCGAGAGTCCCGTGACTACACGGTAAGTTCCTATGTGTTACGTCAGTCCCGTGCGAGGTGTTCGTGCATCTTATGTGGTCGTTTTGGCCTGTTTTGGATTTTTTCCCTTTAATGGCATCTATTTTAAGCGTAAGTCTATGTTTCTATCAATTATCATAGCATTCTGACACCGGGAGTCCCATGACTACGTGATAATTTACTACGTGTTACATTAGTCCCATGTGAGTTGTTCCTGCCTCTTACGGGGCCGTTTGGGGTCATTATTTTTTTCACCCTCTAATGACATGCTTTAAGGCTAAGTCTATATTTTGGCAAATTATCATCGTATTCTCAAATCGGGACTTCCTTGACTACGTGGTAAGTGCCTACGAGTTAAATTGGTCCCGTGCGAGGTGTTTGTGCCTCTTACGGGGCCATTTGGGGATTGTTTTGAGTTTTCACTCTCTAACGACATGTTTTAAGTCTAAGTCTACATTTTTGAAAATTATATTCTTACTCTCAAATCGAGAATCCCATGAGTACGCATTCAGTTTCTATGAGTTACATTTGTTCCATGTGAGGTGTTCGTGCCTGTTACGGGTCCGTTTGGAGCAGTTTTGAGTTTTCTCCCTTTAAATGCATGTTTTTAAGCCTAAGTCTAGAATTTTGGAAATTATAGTCATATTCTCAAATCGGGACTCCCGTGACTACACGATCAGTTCCTACAAGTTACATTGATCCCGTGTAAGGTGTTCGCACCACATACGGGGTCGTTTGGTGGTTGTTTTGAGCTTTCACCCTGTAACGATGTGTTTTAAGATTTGGTCTATATTTTTGTAAATTATCATCGTATTCTCAAACTGAGACTAATGTGAATACACAATCAGTTCCTATGAGTTACATTACTCCTGTGACTACGCAGTCAGTTCCTACGAGTTCAAACTAAGACTGATGAGACTAATAATGAGGTGTTCGTGCCTCTTACGGGGACATTTAGGGATATTTTGAATTTTCTTCTGTTAAATGCGTGTTTTTAAGTCTAAGTCCAGATTTAGTAAATTATCGTCGTATTTTCAAATGAGGACTCGTGACTACATGTTCATTTCGCCCAAGTTACATTGGTCATCTCATGTTCTTGGCTCTTACAGGGCCGTTTGGGGTTATTTGGGGTTCTCTCTTTAAATGCGTGTTTTTAAGCCTATGTGCAAAGTTTTGCAAATTATCGTCGTATTCTCAAATCGGGAATTCTGGGGATATGTGGTCAGTTCATACGAGTTACATTGGTCCCGTACGAGGTGTTTAATCCTCTTACGGGGCCGTTTAGGGCTATTTTGGATTTTTTTTCCTCAAATGTGTGTTTTTATTAATTTTCAAAAAATTCAAAAAAAATTCCTTTGTCTGTTCATTAAATCCAACAGGTTTTAACATTTAAAGTAAACTTAACAACAATAAAAAATTCCACAACCAAACCACCAACAAATCCCGTCCACCAATTTAACTAGATAACCTCATAAACTATGTCATTTTACGCTTGGCTACTTTTTGTCGCTATTTCAGGACATTTTTCTCTTTAATGCTGTAATTTTAAAGAGAATTTGATGTTTTGAGACTAACCAGATTTCATTTTCATTTTGATAGCCACCCGATGAACTCTCACCGCAACGACTTCTTTAAAGTGTCCTGTTTTGCTCCAACAATGTCATCAAATTCTTACATCTTTTATTCTGAGCGACGTTTAGTTCCTCAAGAGACGATATCTTATCTTTCAAGTTTCTCACCTCTTAATTATAAGACCGGGACTGTGCTATGATTTTTGAAGTGTCAAATGGCTTTGGACTGACACTGAATCCTCTCAAATATCATAACTTCTTCCAAAGCACCTCAATTACTATCTCCTCCTGTGACATCTAAATTGCGTCGGGCTCTTTCAATCTCTCATCTAACTTTATAAAGTCGTCTTACCATTTTAAGCCCAAGTCTAATTTTTTGAAAATTATCATCGTATTCTCAAACCGGGAATCTCGTGACTATTATGTCAAATTCCTACGTGTTACGTTGGTCCTGTGGGAGCTATTCGTACCTTTCACAGTGTCGTTTAGGGGTTGTTTGGGGTTTTTAACGACTGATGACATGTTTTTAGTCCTAGTCTAGATTTTTTTAGATTAACATCGTATTCTCAAACCGAGAGTCTCGTGATTACACGATAAGTTTCTACGTATAACATTAGTCCCGTGTGAGATGGTCATACCTCTTACGGGGCCATTTTGGAAAGTTTGGATTTTCTCCCGTTAACGGTATGATTTCAAGCCTATGTTTAGATTTTTGCAAATCAATGTCACATTCTCAAACCAGGAGTCCCGTGACTACACGATAAGTTACTACGTGTTATATTAGCCACGTGTGAGGTGTGAGGTGTTCGTGCGTCTTACGGGGCCATTTGGGGTCTATTTCGGGTTTTCAACCTGTAACGGCATGTTTTTAAGCCTAAATTTAAATGTTTAAAAATTATCATCATATTCTTAAATCGGGAATCTTGTGACTACACAATATGTTCCTACGTGTTACCTTGTTCATGTGAGAGGTGTTCGTGCATCTTACGGGGCTGTTTGGGCCTGCTTTGAATTTTCTCCCATTAAATACATGTTTGTAAGCCTAAGTCTAGATTTTTTCAAATCTTCATCGTATTCTCAAATAGGGAGTCTCGAGACTACGCAATCAGTTCTTACATGTTTCGTTGGTCCTATGGGAGGTGTTGGTGCCTTTTACGGGCCAGTTTGGGGGATGGATTTGGGATTCACCCTCTAACATGTTTTTATCCCAAGTCTAGATTTTTGCAAATTATCGTCATATTCTCAAATCGGGATGCCCGTAACTATACGGTCAGTTCCTACATGTTATGTTGGTACCATGGGAAGTGTTCTTGTCTTTTGCAAGGCCATTTGGTAATTGTTTTGAGTTTTAACCGTCTAGTGGCATGTTTTAACCCAAGTCTAGATTTTTGCAAATTATCATCATATTCACGAATCGAGAGTCCCGTGACTACACAAATAACTCCTACGTGTTACATTGGTCCCGTGGGAGTTGTTCGTGCCTCTTACGAGACCGTTAGCGGTCTGTTTTGGATTTTCAGTCTCTAACATTATTTTTAATCCTATGTCTAGATCTTTACAAATTATCGTCATATTGTCAAACCAAGAATCCCGTGAATATGCGATCATTTCCTACGTGCTATGTTGGTCCCATGGGAGGAGCTTGTGCCTTTTACGGTGACATTTAGGGGTTGCTTTGGGTTTTCACCCTCTAACGACATGTCTTAAACCTAAGTTTAGATTTTTACAAATTATCATTGTATTCTTAATCATGGAGTCTTGTAACTACGTGGTAATTTCCTGCATCTTATATTAGTCCTTGCGAGGCGTTCGTGTCTCTTACAAGGCCATTTGGGGTCTGTTTTGGATTTTCACTCACTAACGGCATGTTTTTAAGCCTAAATCCAGATTTTTAAAAATCATCCTCGTATTCTCAAACTCGGAGTCCCGTGACTACGGAATAAGTAACTATGTGTTACATTGGTCCCGTGGGAGGTGTTCGTGACTCTTACTAGACCATTAGGGGACTGTTTTGGGTTTTCACCCTCTAACGACATGATTTAAGTCTAAGTCTAAATTTTTGCAAATTATCATCATATGCTCAAACCGGAAGTCCCGTGACTACGCGATCAGTTCCTACGTGTTACGTTGATCCTATGGGAGGAGTTTGTGTCTTTTTTGAGGCTGTTTGAGGGTTGTTTTCGATTCTCACCCTCTAACGGCATGTTATAAGCCTACGTCTAGATTTTTGCAAATTGTCATTGTATTCTGACACCGAGAGTCCCATGACTATACGGTAAGTTCCTACATAATATGTTTGTCCCATGTGAGGTCTTCGTGCATCTTAAAGGGCCGTTTAGGCCTGTTTTGGATTTTTCCCTTTAACGGCATGTTTTTAAGCCTAAGTCTAGATTTTTTCCAATTATCATCGTATTTTCAAATCGGGAGTCCCATGACTACGCGGTAAGTTACTACGTATTACATTAGTCGCGTGCGAGGTGTTGGTGCCTCTTTCAGGGTCATTTGGGGTCTATTTTTTATTTTCGCCCTCTAACGACATGTTTTAAGCCTAAGTCTAGATTTTTGCAAATTATCATCATATTATCAAATTGCGACTCCCGTGACTATGTGATCTGTTCCTGCGAGTTACATTGATCCTGTACGAGGTGTTCACACCACTTAGGGGGCCGTTTCGGGGCTATTTTGAGTTTTCACCCTCTAATGATGTGTTTTAAGTCTAGGTCTAGATTTTTGCAAATTATCATCGTATTCTCAAAACGAGACTCTAGTGGCTACGCAGTCAGTTCCTACGACTTACAATACTCTAGTGTGAGGTGCTCGTGCCTCTTACAGGGCCATTTGGGGTTATTTTGGATTTTCTTCTATTAAATGCATGTTTTTAAGCATAATTCCAGATTTGTCAAATTATCATCGTATTCTGAAATTAGGACTCGTGACTACGCGATCAGTTCCTCCAATTTACATTGGTCATCTCATGTTCTTGGCTATTACGGGGCCATTTGGGGTTATTTGGGGGTTCTCTCTTTAAATCTGTTTTTTTAAAACTATGTCCACATTTTTGCAAATTATTGTCGTATTCTCAAATCGGGACTTTTGGGGCTATACGGTCAGTTCATACGAGTTACATTGGTCCCGTGCGAGGTGTTCGTTCCTCTTACGAGGCTATTTCGGATTGTTTTGGATTTTCCCCTTAAATGCTTGTTTTTGTTAATTTTAGAACATTTCGTCAACATTTCCTTTGTTTATTCATTAAATCCATCATGTTTTAACATTTAAAATAAACTCAACAACAACACAAAATTCCATAACCAAACCACTAACAAATCCCTTCCACCAATTTAACTAGATACTCTCATAAACTAAGTCATTTTATGTTTGGCTACTTTTTGTCGGTATTTCGGGCCATTTTTCTATTTAATGCTCCAATTTTTAAAGAGAATTTGAGATTTTGAGACTAACCAGATTTAATTTGCATTTTGATAGCCACCCGATCAACTCTCCCCGCAAGGACTTCTTTAAAGTGTCCCATTTTGCTCCAACAATGTCATTAAATTCTCAAATCTTTTATTCTGAGTGACGTTTAGTTCCTCAAGAGACGATATCTTATCTTTCAAGTTTCTCAGCTCTTCATTATAAGACCGGGACTGTTCTATGACTATTGAAGTGTCAGATGGCTTTGAACTGACACTGAATCCTCTCAAATATCATGACTTCTTCCCAAGCACCTCAATTGCTATCTCCTCCTGTGACATCTGAACTGTGTAGGGCTCCTTCAATCTCTCATCTAACTTTAGAAACTCATCTTAACATTTTTAAAAAAAGTGAAAAATATATGAGACAAAATATTTTTTCATTAAACTATTGTTTGGTAAACAAATATTATGAAGACAAAAAAATTTATATTAGAAGGTTTGTCTTATAAAATACTAAAAGGGATAAAAGGGGGAAAGAACTAAAACATACATGTGTCTCCTTGAAGTTATCATTCATCCAATGACCCTTTCTCTTACTCCAATTAGATGTCTTAAAGAATTCGACAATGCCAGGTTTCACACCGGTTTAATGCTGAATCCAAAATTAATGCATGTAAGAATATAATCATAATAGTTGATGATGCATTTGAAACATGTTTAATATGACTTTTTCTTGATGTGTAATAAATAAAAATTAAGTTTTTCATGTGCTAGGAAAATGTATTTTCCCATAATCTTAAACCAAATTTAATAAATGTTTTTGAATTTGCATAACTAACAAAAAATAAGATCATCCGTACTTGTTCTATAGGATGTTGTGCTTCATTGTATTACTCTATTCCTCAAATCGCTTGTATGAAATCATTTCTGAGTTGAATTTTATTCATGTAAATATGATTATTGGTTTCTCGTATTTGTGTCCTAGAAATGGTGTTGATTGCAACACAGTTTGAGCTTTACTTGCAATGGTGAGAGTTATATGGCCTGCATTCTCAAGAGGCAGCATTGAAATGTTGCCTAAACATTTTCACTTCTCAAGGAAAAAAAATTATGACATTTTATAGGGAGGAATAATATCCAATTAGGCTGATGAATACATATATTTATATAATGATGATATTGTAACATTATTTGTGCGAGTCATGAAAAATTAGGCATTGAGAAATAATATGATGAAGGATACATATATTGATCGTAATATTATTTCCATGGATGTCAACAAATGACCAAAGGATACAAAGGTTTGCAACAAACGCCCAAAAGTTTTGCACAATTGCAACCAATGCCCAAATGTTGTGATAATATTACAAACTGAATTTTTAACAAACAATCCGATTTTCAACTAACACACTATTTAGACTAATTAAACAGTTCCAATAAAAAAATATGATAGTTTATTTTATGATTTTAATTCAAACAAATAGAACAAAATTTACAACTAAAGAAAAAAGGGGTTACTATCTTCAAATTCATCAAAAAAAGTTGAGATCAACTAAAAAATCAGAATAATACCTTGATTCAGGTGATTTGTTTGAGGACAGACACGGTGGAATTCAAATCACCCGGATAAGAATTGCCTCCCCCTCTTTTGGACAGAAACTAGATCAATAAGAACCAAAAAACAAATCGATTTGGAACCTAAATCGGCAAGAACCTAAATTTACAACAACGTAAATCGGTATTGTGGAAATCGATTTGGAAACAATCCAAAAAAAACAAATCAAAGTGGAAGAAATCGATTCAAACTAAATAACATCCAAACCATTACCAACACAGAGATGGGTCTATGGTTGGTTGACGCCGGGGAAGAGAAATGATTTTGTCGGAGGTCAACGCTGGGGGAGAGAGAGGTTTGTGTGTGGGTCGACGGTAGAGGAGAGAGGGAGAAATGTGTGTGGGTCAGCGTCGAGGAAGAGAGGGGTTGTATCCCGATAGGGGGTTGTAGAAGGAGGAGAGAGGCATTGGAGACGGTTATGTGAGAAAGAAAGTTTTTGGTGTTTTTTTAAAGAGGTGTTTTTTCTAAATGGGAGTTTTAGGAAATTTTAAAGGGGAACTAATATTTTGGTTGGAAAAAAAAGGAGGAAAATCAATTTTGATTTTTTATTTTTTAAATTAAATTAAAATATATATCGTGACATGCATGTGATGAAGTTGAAACTCAATATCATTTCGCGACATGATACACATGTCGCCAAAAGTAAGTGATACTTTCGCGACATCTAGAACATGTCTCCGAAAGTAGGGGACCAAATTCGCGACATCAATCGGATGTCACTGAATGTAAATGACATTGGGGGGGAAATTTTAGTAGGGAGCCCATCAAAATAACAACGTTTGGTGACACAAAAATTATATATGTAACCAAAAGTATACCCTTTGGCAACACGAAAACACTGGTGTCGCTGAAACGTGTCGCGAATTCTATTTTTTCTTTTAGTGATTCAAATCGTATCTTGTTGGGTCGCCCATCACACGTTTTACCGACCACGCAGCCCTGAAATATCTTCTTACGAAGAAGGACGCAAAGACGCACCTCATAAAGTGGATCCTACTCCTACAATAGTTTAATATCTCCATAAAAGTTAAAAGGGGGTAGAAAATGTCATTACCGACCATTTGTCATGGCTCTCATACGACGTGCCTTGTGATCCAATACCCATAGACGAGAACTTTTTGGATGAAGAGCTATTTTCTACTTCCTCTCTACCATGGTTTATGGAAATTGTTAATTATGTTTTTAAGTGCGTCGTTCTTCCCGAATGGACACTTCAAGAGAAGAAGAAATTCATCACTTGGTCCCTCATGTTATTCTATGATGACCCATTCCTGTTTAAATATTGTACGGACCAATTCATCCAAATATGCATACCAGATGAAGAAATCGAAGATGTGATCTAGTTTTGTCATACATAAGCTTATGGAGGCCACTTATCGAAGAATAAGATGGCTGCTAAAATCCTAGAAAATTGTCTCTATTGGACGACAATATTCCAGGATGTGAACGCTTATTGTAAATCTTGCGATAGCTGACAAATGATTTGAGCTATTACCCACCGTGACATGATGCCTCTAACCCCTAAACTCATCATTGAGTTATTTAATTGCTGGGGTATTGACTTCATGGGACAATTCCCTCCCCCCTTCGGCTTCTTATACATCCTCGTCGTGGAAGACTACATCTTTAAATGCACGGAGGTAATAGATACTCGGACAAATGACAACAAGGTAGTGATTAAGTTCCTACTAGAACACATACTTTCTCGTTTCAGTTCTCTCAAGGAGATTATAAGTGATAACCTCACAATTTTTTGCAAGAAGCCATTTTAAAAGTTAATGAGAAAGTATGGGGGCGTCCACAAGGTTAAGATGACTTATCACCCTCAAATAAGTGGATAAGACAAGTTAGGAAATCGTGAAATCAAAACAATCCTTGAGAAGACTGTCGATGCTACCAGAAAATATTGGTCACTTCGATTAAACGGTGCACTATGGGCTTACCGTATCTCCTACAAGAACCCCCTCAAGATGTTCCCATTTGGTTTTCTCCTTGGAAAGACTTGCCATCTCCCCGTGGATCTAGAGCACAAAGCATATTTGGCCATCAAGAGGTTGAATTACAATCTTGATAAAGATGGCAAAACTCGCAAGCTTAAGTTAAACGAGTTGGAAGAGTTGCGCAATGATGTGTAAGAGAATGCTAAAATTTCTAAGGAACGAATGAAACTCGCACATGACAAGATAATACGACACAAAGAGTTTCACCCGGGACAAAAAATTCTCCTCTATAACTCTCGACTACACTTATTTCTCAAAAAGTTGCGTTCAAGGTGGATTGGCCCATTTGTTGTCCGAGAAGTGTTCCCTCCTGGGGCTATGGAGTTAGAAGATTTGAAAGGGAGAACTAATTTCAAAGTGAATGGACAACGCATCAAATTGTACTACGAGGCGTGCGTCGAAGAAGCCCACACCATTTGGTTATCAAACCCCATCTATGGGGATTGATTGAGCAGTACGAGAAAGTCGCCACACCCCCGACGCATATGGGGTAATTGTTGTGTATATTCAATGTCTATAGGTTAGGTTAGTTGGATTCGGTAGGTACATGACACATAGGATAAGTGTGGGAGAACACATGTTGAGAGCGTTCCTAGGGTTTCGGAGCACACATTGAGCGAAGTTAGGTCGATTATGTATCATTATAGTTGTGAGAGAATCTAGAGATGTTGAGAGATGAGTGAATTTAGCCATTTGTAGACTCTGCTGAATTTTAGGCCCTGGACCGATCCACCCCTAGGGGCTCGGATTGGTTCTTTTTTAGGGAAAACTTAAATATATAGGGACTAGTCCGGTCTTGTCCTAGAAACCCGGACCGTTTTGGCTTCTATTTTTTACCATTCCCAAGGTGTAACCCCCATCTCCTAATCTAATTCTTTCCCTCCCAATACGCGTTCCCTCCACTATTTCCCTCCCAAGTTCACTCCCCCTTCCCTCCATAACAAACCTTTCCCTCCACCATACCCACCAATAAATACATCCTCACCCCTCCTCCTTTCCACCACCATTCCTCCTTACTCTTATACTCTCTCTCTTCTAGATTTTTATAGTCAAACAACTGTTGTTACACATGGCCAACCAACCCCGTCCTCAAAAACACAACTCTGTTGAGGTAGTTAACTACGAAAATGACTAATACCGCTCCAATAGTGAACAAATACGGTGTGAGAAGTTTTTCGGTCAGTCTCGAAAGTTACAAATGGAGCGCCAAGTGCACTGGAATGAACTGTCCAATTCCGTCACCAGACTATTCCTTCCACGAGGTTGGTGTAGGTTCTTTAACGAACCCGACGATGCGGTGTGGTATGCTGAGATGCACATTTTTTTATGGAACCCTTGTACCCACTGGTGACTTTGTTTTCGAGGCATTTGTCAATGGCCGATGAATTCCATTCTCCTCAGATATTCTCAACAAAAACTTGTGAAGAAAGATGTCCTAAACCCAGTCGAGTTCACGTACCCCAATGATTTCTACCCCGTCGACAAAGCTATTAACATTTCCTATATAGCACCCGACGCAGTTTGGGCCATCAAAAACTTCTTGATGGGCCGTATGAGTAACTTGGTATGCATCACCTTTCAAATCGTGTGCGCAAACATCCTACAAACATCTAATGATTCTGTAATGCGACCCCATCAAGTGACCAGGTCACATCATCTCTTTGACCCTAATAGAATGATCCACCTGCATCATATCATTTATAAACTCATTTTCTACATGGCCTTCGATAAAAAGGTGGCTACCCCTCTCCTGTATGCCCAACTTAACACTTTCATACTAGCCGATGCCTAAATTTAATTTCCAATCGGAATTGATCTAGGATGATGATGATGATAATGTATTGTTCAATAAGATGAAGTTACTTAAAAAGAAGGCTGAAGACTTTATTGGTAGTTCTAAAGTGCTGGTTAAAGAGAAGGAGGTGGAAAGAAAAAAAGGTGAAGAGGAGGAGAAACGAGAGAGAGAGAGAGAGAGAGAGAGAGAGAAACAAATAAGACGAGAGGAAGAGATAGGGAGAGAAGAGAAGGGCACATGCCTCAAAGTACACTATGGTGCATTTTATTGTTCCCGTTGAGGGAGCCTCAGTGGTTTCTTCTCCTTAACTTTCCCCTTTGCAACTAGAGTAGGCAATGCCTATAGCCGACTGCGAGCGCTCATCGAGCATGGAAGGATACCAGTTGGCCCTTAAATCTGCCCAAGGGCTTGCTTTGGTGCGTATTATTTCTCTATACTTGTTTCTTCTCCATTTTACTCTAACATGGCATGCTTAACCTGTGTTTCTTATTTTTTGTAGTTTGACTCTGACTATACTATGCTGCTCTGTGGTAGAGCTGAGTTGTCGAGGACAAATTCAGAGTTGTTGACAATTCTTCTAAGAAGGATATGGTCGATATGACATTTTCCTTTGATAAAAGGAGGGAAGAGTTAATTAAGGAGTTGCCCGACCTCCGAGAATCTTACAGTGATGTGATCACAGACAAGCTAGCAATGGGAGAGGCGAATAAAGAGTTGGTCTCCAAGTTAGACAAGCTGTAGGGGGAAGCAGCGACCATTCATGAGAGCAGGTATAATGAAAGTGGGTAGGCAGCGTAGGATAACTACAAGTGACATATTGACTATCTTTGGTGAGAATGCATTTAAAAAAGGATAAGACCAAGCCTTGACTAGTGCTGGGGTTACTGCTGACTCCCCCTTTTTCTACCAGCATCATCTCGGCCATAATCCTATTGAGGTATCTTTGTTTTCCCAACCTCGTGCTCAGGATGGCATGGAGCCCATTATTATTGTTGTGGGAGATGCATCGGTCAACCTATAGGGGGTCATTGTTCAATTTAAAAAAGCTACCTCAGGTGATGGGGGAGGTGAGGTCTTTGTCGACTAATATGCTGACAAGGGGAAGGGGTCCTCTACGTCTGACCAGGTTGAGGCCTCCTAGGAATTTAGGTTTTGTTATTATTTTGTTCATTTTTTGTAGTTTTTTCTTCTTCACTTCATTTGTACTCGCCTATTCCTTTTGATTTAATGAAAAGAAAACTTTTTCTTCCATTATTGATTTTTGATACCTTTGTTACTTGTTTGGTTGGTTGTAGCTCATTGATTTAGATGATTATTTTCCTAATAACTCCCGTCTAGGCCATATTCTTGGTCCAAACATTATTGCTAAAGCATAATGAGCTTTTATAAAGATATGTAAATCCCTCAGGGCAAGAAACGAGGATTATAAAGATGAATCTGAGGTAGTCGCTAAGCTCAAGGATAGGCTCAAGGAGATGGGGGGATTGGTGCCTCTATGTAGGAGGAAGTAGAAGCCGTTAAAGAAAAACTCCTATATGCGTTAGAAATCAACAAGGCGGGGGAGTTATTACAGAGTGAGAATGATGCTTTGAGAAGGGAAATTGCTCGTCTCAAAGAAAACACTCCATATGGTACTCCTTTGGTGCTCAAAGGATCCTCTTATTCGTCGACTATAGTTGCTCAAACTGACAATCAAGCTTCCAGGAGGGAGATTTTTTAGCTAAAAGGAGACGTTAAGGAAGTCAATTGATTAAGACATTTATTTCGAAAGGGTCCTCGGCAAGTCTGGGCTGATGGTTATGACGAAGGTTGGGCAGATTCCCCAGTAAGACTGAAAGAGGCTGAAGACCTTGCTTTTGTTAGGTGATGGGTGATCGCTCTTAAGGAATTTAAACTTCCTGAGGAATCCTCCCTTGTGTATAAGTATCAAACTATTTACTCATCTGGTATGCGGAAGCCCATTTTGATGGATAACCGTTGGATCCCAATAGATGTTATCCCTGTGCAACTTTTGGATCCACACCCAGAGGGCTTTAAAGAAAACTTATTTTCTCATCCTGATGATGGGCGGAGAGCTCGAGTACCAAACTACCTTGCTTGTCATCCTAGGCCATCGTAGGTCTTTAAGTATTTCATTTTTTTTTGATGTAAATGTAATCATATGATTCTTAATGAAAGGTACAACTCATTATTTATGTCTTGAGCATTTGCTGACTAAACATGTGTTAACCTTATTTGTTGATTGCTTAAAATCAGTGTTCGACCAAAAAGTAGTTGATATATCTGATCATAGTATGAACGATTAGTAACAAAACTTTTAATCATTTTGGGCTCTTTAACAGACTAAATGATGTTGAGTTTTTGTTATCTCGTGTTTGAACATTCTCCTAGTCTAATGTGCCTTCTCCATATCATTCCTTCCACTTTACCTTTTAGGTTATGTCTTCATACTTCCTTAGGCCTAAGTCGGGTAATGGCGAGAATGTACCTGGTTAATGGACCATCCGCTCGAATAGGATTTTTTAACCAACCTAAGTTGGAGACCAACATTGACTTGGATTTATTTCTTAAGGATCCCCTGTAGGTATTTTATTATTGTCGGAGCAAATAAAGAGTCCAATTGTGTTTTCAATAAAGACCCGAGGAAGGTTAATTGTAAACCTTGCTTCATATATTTTAGCTTTGAATCACATAAGTCTAGCACACTGTTGTAACCACAGGAGTTTTCTTTCTTGATGGAGCAAGTTGATCAACTTGCTGCAATCCTGTAACTTAGTTATGTTTTGAGGGGAGTATACTGCTTAGAAAATATACGTATTAAGGTTTGATAAAGAGATATTAAACATCCAAAAATTTTAGAATGCACAACCCTATCGACCTTTATTGATTAAAATGATAAATATACGGGAACATTAGTTGGTAAATTAAAATTCTCCTAAACTAATGATGCTGAAAAATAAAAGATATAGAAGTCTAAAAGATGAACTTTTAAGGTTGGTTGCATTACAGGCCCTTGGGATCTCCCTACCCTCCAACGTTTCTAAGTGATATGCTCCTTGTAGGTCGTCCATTATCTATATACTATTATAAATTCTATACAAGTAATTAATGGTGCTAATCATCTAAGGTATCCATGTGGCACTACATAATTTTCTTTCTTTCCTATCATTTCTTCGGTCTTAAGAAATCTCTCCTCATTCTAAATTCAATACCCTTTTTCTATTCCTCTACCCTAGAAAATAAAATGTTTAAATTATCCCCATTGTCTATCCTCTCATTTCTTTTATACAAATATTTTAAAAGACCTATTCATCTTTTCTTTTATTCTAGATTTGTTGCTCTCTCTTCAAAGCCTAAATAGCCCAGTACAATGTCCATTTATTTTCATATTTTGGGGGGGGGGGGGGGGGGGGGGGAACTCAATCACTAATGATATATTTAGTTGGTCGACCATAATTATTATTGAAAACCCAATTGTTGACTTCATCAAATGCATATTGATCGGAGTCAACTTTGCATACCGGCTGACAACATCAATAAACCAACAACCAATATATAACATGGAATGATATATGGTCAGTAAACCTCATCTCAAAGAGAAACATTTTCCCATCCGAGGATGAAATCTTAGTTTTTTATTAAATCAGGATTCAAAATTAAAAAAAAAATTCTTCAAATTAGTTCAGATCAGAGATCATTCTTAAAAATAGATCCCCTTATTTTGGTATAATTTACAAGGTGATGGCATTAGAACTCAAGGGAAAATTCATGTTTCATCCAAGATTAGAAATGATTAAGGCTCAAGTGATACCACTAATAACTTGGGTATGTTGATATACAAAAGTTAATACTTACCTGTTTATCTTTCTTGCCAAACTAATAAGGGAAATGTTATTATAGGCTAAAGGCATGTGAAAAAATGGTATCTATGCAAGGAGGAAGATATCAAAGAGAAACCTCTTATTATAGATCTCTAGAAAATATTGGGTGCTAAGATATCCAAATCACTTCTTTTTTATATTAGGTGCATACTTTATTCCTACTCTCCAACTATAGAGTCTCATTCACATGTTGAAAGAGAATCCATCAGGGTGTAGCCATCCAAGAAAATTCATATGTTGAAGATCTAATACTTTTGTATCTCCCTTTACAAAATTTTAATCAGGTAATAGGTATTTAAGAAATTTGACCTTTTTTTAAGTAGTTTGTATTCACAAATTAGTTTTTTTGCTGAGTTATATTACGTTACATGTTTATTTTAGTTTAATTTTAATGACTATGACAAATCAAATTTATTTACACATTTTAATTTTTTAATTTCTCACTAACAATTTTATTTCATCATCTTTACGAAGAGTAATACCATATATTTTTATTTATAACCATTTAAGACAGTGATATGGGGTTGTCATATATTTCTACCCATTGTGATTATATGATTTTAGTAGTAACTTTATAGTTTTTTTAATAACTATTGAATTTTAGATGATTAATGGGGTTGTTAATCGATTTCCTATTTTCGTTTAGATTTTTTTAATAACTTTATAGTTTTTTTAATAACTTTATAGTTTTTTTTAGTTGTTAGCAATTCCTCGACTATTTTTCGGATGCTAACGTATAACACAAAGTTTCTTCCCAGTTTATCGCCTGATTGTCTTATAGCTCTGCCGAGGACTTTCCTTAGGGCATAATAGTCTATTATAAATTTCCTCGGATTAACGTTTTGGTTGTCTTGTTTGTCTAGTTATTATCGGTAAGATGCCAACTTAACTAGTGCCAGTTTTCGTCGCTAATCATCTAAGTCAAGTTCAATGTTTAATGCTTCATCGTTGGGGCCTTGGTAGACCAAGGTGGTCCTCATAGTAGGGATTCCTCCTTCCAATGGGATGACTACTTCTATTCCACGGGAGAGCGCAAAGGGGGTTTCTCCTATTGCTCTCCTGGGAGTTGTACAATAAGCCTATAAAATGTGTGGTAGTTCATCTGCCCAGACACCATTGGCTCTTTCCAACCATTTTCCAGTAAGTCGATCATTGTTTTATTAAAAGCTTAAGCTTTCCCATTGATATGTGGATATGCTATAGAACTAAACTAGTGGTTGATGCCATGCTCATCGCAAAAGACATGAAAGAAACCACTTTCGAACTTCATGCCATTGTCAGTAATGATCGTTCTTGGTTCCCTAAAGCGGGTGATTATGTTCTTCCATTTGAACCTCATCATATCAGAGTCCCGGATGTTTGCGAGTGGTTATGCCTCTACCCATTTGGTAAAGTAGTCGATTTTGAGCAACAAATACTTGTGATTTCCAGATGCGGTAGGCAAAGGCCCTACAATATCCAAGTGCACTGGGCAAAAGGCCATGGGTTGGTTAATGACTTGAGGTCGCTAGCTGGATGGTGGACCATAGGGGAGTGCTTATGGAATTTTTCACACTTGCGAATGTAAATTCTAGCATCCTTCTACATGTACGCCCACCAGATTCCTTCCTTGATCTCTCGAAAATCCAATCATCTTCCCCGTGCATGACTCCCACAAATGCCTTCATGAAGTTCACTAACAACTTGCTCGAAATATTCTGGTTGAACGCATTGGATGTAGGGGTAAGTGAAATATTTTATGTAAATTTTTCCCTCAGGAGATAAGTTAAAGCGAGAAGACTTGACTCTTATCTGGTGGAAAAATCTCTTATTGCCTCGCAGTGTGTCACTCCATAGATAAGTCATGATGGGATCCATCAAAGTGGGTGCCTTTTCTATATGGAGGACTTGCTCGACTATTCATGCTTCGTTGATGCTTGTCTACGCGAGGAAGTTTATTTGGATGGTTCTCCTTAAATCGGAGTCAATGGCGGAGCTTTGAGATGCTAAGGTATCGACATGACTGTTCTACCCCTGGGGGACTACTGAACATCGACTCTATAAAAAATTTCCATAAGTCCCCTTAAAACAGTGAGGTAAGTTATCATCCTCTCATCCTTGGAATTGAAGTCTCCACTTATTTTCTTGGACACTAGCTTTGAATCTCCAAATACTCGTAGGCATTTTTCCCCTAGGAGTTGTGCTTTACGCAGGCCGACGATTAGTTCTTCATATTTTGCTTCGTTGTTTGAGGCTTCAAATCTTAGACTGATCCCTTGTTCAAGCGCAGTATTTTTTGTGATAACCAATACTATGCCTACTCTTACCCCTTTGAGTTAGAGGCTCTGTCAACGTAAAAGGTCCAATCAAAGTATTTTATTTCCTCCTATGTAGGCTACTTACTTTATTATTGGTTAGTAGACTGGTTTCCTATGAGTTCAATGATTAAATTGGGTAGAACATGCCCCTTAATTGTTATTTTTGGTTAAAAGTGGATATAAAATATACAAAGATCGATCGACCATTTTGATAGTCAACAAGAGAGGTTAGCTTTCCTTAGAACATCTTTGAGGGGATGTGAGGTAATCACAATAATTGAATGAGCCTTAAAGTAATTCTTCAGTTTCCGTAAGGCTACCACTAAGGCATAGGCGAGCTTTTCTAGGGGAAGAAAACATTGCTCGGCATCAAGAAGCATCTTACTTGCATAATAGACCAGGTGTTGGCCTATTTCCATCTCGTATACTACAGCGTATCTCACGGTATGGTTTGACACGATAAGGTAAAGATATAAGGGGTCACCTTCACTTAGAATAATAAGCAAAGGTGGGTTACGAAGGTAAGACTTGAGTTCTTCCAGGGCTTTGGAGAAGTCATCGTTCTATACAAGGCCTTTATCTTTCTTCAACAATTGGAAGAACGGTCGAAAATTCTCACTTAGAGATGAATCAATTAAGTGTGGTGAGAATGTCGGTAAGATTTTGGACATCTCTTATAGTTTGAGGGGGTTGGACTTTTGTAATGGCGTATAATTGATCAGGGTTTGCTTCAATACCTCTTTTGCTGACCAAATATCCTAGGAACTTTCATGACTGGACATCGAATGAATAATGCTAGCTTTATGTTTCATCTAGTATTTTCTGAGGATCTCAATGGTTACTACTAGGTCTGAGAGATGGCCACCCTTTAGTTTACTTTTGATGAGCATGTCATCGATGTCTACCTTCATTATTTCTCCGATTTTCTTACTGAACATCTTAGTGACCAGCCGCTGATAAGTCCCTCCTGCATTCTTGAGGCCAAACGACATGACATTCTAATAGTATAACCCAATACGAGTTATGAAGGAGGTCCTATTTTGGTCTGGCTTCTAAAGTGGGATCTGGTAGTATCAAGAGTAAGCATACAAAAAGCTCATTCTTTCATAACTTGTAGTGGTGTCGACCAGATGATCTATCTTTGGGAGAGGAAAACTATCTTTTAGACAAGACCCGTTGAAGTTAGTAAAGTTAATACATAGTCTCCAGCTTCCGTTTCTTTGGGGTAGGATGACTGGTTTGGATAGGCATTTGGGGAATTGAACTTCCTGAATGGAACCTGCATCTAGTAATTGTCCCACCTCTTTATCTACTTTCTTCGCCTTTAGGGATATTTGACAAGCCTCATGAGTGATAGGTTTAACAGTTGGATCGATGTGCTGTCGATGGCATATAGTAACGAGATCTATCCCAAGCAGCTCGTACGATTCCCAAGCAAAAACACCCATATTGCTCTGGAGGAACCTGGTTATCTCCTTCTTTTCTCGGTAGGTGAGAGAAGTACCGATTAAAAATCTCTTTTCAAATGAGTTGCCTTTAGGTATAACGTCTTCCAGATCTTTGATGACTTTATTTGCAGGATAAATGCTAGTTTCCTCCATCCCTGGTCGACCGTACCATAATTGCTATTTTGTGCAATAACCCTTTTTAGGCTTCCTCGTGGACTTTCCTCTAGTCTTTCATCTTCTCGTGTTTAGTGTGGATGGCTGTAATGAAGAATTTTCTACCCATAGCTTGGTCTTTATGAATCTCAACCACCCCTTCATCTATAATGAATTATATTTTCTAATGATATGAGAATGGTACGACCTTCATAGTATGGAGACAGCCTTTACCTATGATGACATGATAGGGTGATTCTCTATCTACTACCAAAACTCGATCACCTTAGAAATACTTCCCCCTGACTGGAAGGACTATCTTTCCTAGCTGCATGGTTAGCTTTCATGTAGAGTTGACCAATGGAACGGTGGCCTTTTTGAGGTCGGCGACATTCAATTTCAATTTGCGGAACAAGTCTAGGAACATAACTTGGGAAAACCTACTCATCGATGTCCTAATTAGATATCCTAAGTTTGATGACCAATGAATCATGGTGTGGGGTTATTACCCCAATTAATTCATCTTCTGTAAACACAATGTGTTTGATGTAGTCGACGTCTTTGGGTCACGGATGCTTCTCGACCTGAGTCAAGGCTTGGTCTATTTGAAAAGATTACATAACGGAGGTAAGCTTATTAACTTCCATCTGAATAATGTTTCCTTGTACTTATTGGAGGTCTAATGCCCCATGAATTACTGCGAACTCATGGACCATCTCATCCTCGAGTAGTTTGTTTATCTTTTGGTCGCTATTGGTTGCAACCTTATCTGCCTTATTATATATAAACTTGATGAGATGACCAGCCTGCGCCAACTCCTTAAGATGTGACTTGAGTGATTTGTAGTGTTTAGTCATATGATCGCCTGCTTTATGGAATGCACACCTTAGTGCGTTATTTTGCTTCATTGAATCTCCTCCCATTTTCTTGGGCCATTTTACAAATAGTTGTTCCTTATTTTTGTGGAGGATTTTGTATATTGATTCCTTGAATACTGTGTTAACACCTTGGAATGCTTTTGAGGGGTCATTCTTATTGTCATTTTTTGAGCCATTACTTCACTCATTCTTGTTCCCTTTATTCTAAGAATCATTCTTCTATGTCCCTTTGTTCATCTTTTCGCGACCACTATCCCCTGCATTATTATGGTTTACATCTTCGAATTTGGTGAATATTTTAATATGGGCCATCTGGTCATCAATGGAATTAACTTCCTTCTTAATTATGGATTGGTGAAATAAAGAACTGCTTGGCAGTCCGATCTTAAAGGATACTACGGCAACCTTCTTCGAGCAGTCCTTAATTTGGTTAAAAATCTCTTAGTACCCCTTGGCATACTCCCTAATGTTCTCTAATGGTTTTTTCTTCGTTGTGAGCATCATATATATGCTTAGGGTGTGAAATACTGGTTATAAAGTGAGTTGTGAATAATTTAACTAGATACTTAAAGCTCCTGATAGACCTATCTGGAAGCCTCTTGAACCACTTCGGTGCCACATTGTGCAGACTGGAAGGGAAGATGCGACACATCAATGCGTCATTTTTGCTCCACAAGGTCATGTCCTACATGTAGTGTCGTACATGATCGATAGGGTCAGTTTTACTATCATAGATCTTGAATCTAGGGACTTCAAATTTATTTAGGGGGCTCCTCCTATTCTATTGACCTTGAAAAAGGGGACTCCATCTGAGTGTTAAGAGCTCTTTTGGCTAGCTCTCGGGTGGATCAGGCTCCTCAGTGGGCTATATGTTGATCCATCTCCCTACAGACCAAGATCCTGATTTCATTATTCTGTAGACCAGGATTCCCACGACGTCGAACTGGCTATAGTCATTATGATTGACCATTCAATGACCTATTCATGTTAATTCTATCTTGGTTGTGCCTGTTGATCCTTCATTGGCTGTGAGATTCACTCACTTGAGGGCTAAGAGTCCGATCATAGCACCGTCTTGTATTTATATGGAGATTTATCTCCATTCTTTCCACTCACCTTTTTAGGCGAGCATTCTCTTCTTCTTGGTGATGTGTGGATTTTTTTTGCCCTCAAAGTCTGGACTCATAGGCGTCAACCAACCTGGAAATCTACGTGGACCTTGGTGGTCCCTTAAGATGCCTTTGTTGGCGAAGCCTTGGATTTGGTTGACAAATTTCAAACCTCATCCTGGGAGGGACGGGTTGTTTCTGAACATCACTGCCTAAAGGGATGTTGCACCTGTGGTTAAACATTAAGGGCTTTCAGTTAGTGAGCATTTTCTTAGGAATAACATTCGATTCCCACAGACAACCCCAAATTTGGTAACAAAAATATCACAAAAAAGGATTTATGAAGAATAATCACAATCAAATACGAAAGCAGATAATTGCACACACAAACACAACTATGTACATGGTTCGTCAACTTGCCTACGTCTACGGAGAGGTCAACTGTTTTATTAAGTATCTCTCAATATGCTCGGTTATATTCCCCTCTGCGCCAGACCAGGGGGCACAATTTGTAGATGTAGAATTTCAGTTGTTCAAGTAACTCCACGACGTCCATGAGGAACCATGAATATATCTCCACAAAACGGTTGGGGATTGACTAATTTTTGGGGTGGTGTGGACAACACATACTCGTATATTATTTCCACAATTTGGGTTGGGAAGGTTTCTAAATTTGTTGGGCCAGGTCGGCTACTCTTAGTGGGCTGAGAATAAAATTGGTCCCTATGGGTATCAATCCTGATATCAATATGACTATTTCGGATGAGTCCGAGAGGGATTTTGAAGGCCGACCAAGAGATATTCCTATCTATGAACAGATGTTTAAGGTCGGCCTTTGACTTTCCATTAACACCAATACTCGATCAATCCTTGCCAGTATCAACCTTGCCCTAGTCTAGCTCTCTCCCAATGCCTGAAGAATCTTTCTCGGCTTTATTTCCCCTTGGAATTTTTGATATAGTGTCGACCTTATACTTATCATATTTAAGGGTTGCTATACTGTCTTTTATACTTAGTCACAACCTGGCTATTACCACTTTATAGCTAGGAAGACAACAAAGAATATCATACTCATTAACTTGACATTTAACCATCAGTGGAAGCTGAGATAGGTTTTTGTCTCCGGCGCGTGGGAATTTCCATCCAACACTTCATGTTCTACCTCCAAGCCGAGGGTCCCCCATAAATGGGCAAAGGCCTTTATGTCAACAAAACTTGACCCTAGCTTTAGTATGTACGACATGGAAAAAGTCAAACTGATTAGGGTTTAGGGGGACAATGGTGGCTTGGCCGAATTTCAGCAACTGATGACCCTTGAGGTTATGGGCGAGACGGGGTTAGAATTTGACTCCCTAACATATATTCATAAGTTTATACTCCAACTCTAGTCTCGTCTTTTAACTTGTCTCTATTCTAAAATTTATGAATTTTTATTTTAAACTGTAGTGTTATCTATACTTTTGTTTACTTTTGATATTAACTTGCGACTGAATTATTTATAAATCGATCGAGTAACACCCTAGAATGTATTTCGAAAATGGTTTCCCCTAATCTTTGTTCAATGGTCAACATGTTTGTGAACAATTCTTCTCTTCCTCAGACAAAGCAAATGACATTGGGTCCCCACAGCCTGACCTATTATTATCGCAAGAGAAAGGAAGTGTTGGATAACACAACTGTCGCTCGACCTCACTAGAATAATAGGAGGGAGGTCCCGGTCACTGAAGGGTCAGATAGGGAAATCCCAATATTTTCTGATGATGCACTCTTGACTTGTCTCACCTAGTCGAATCTCAGTGATGAGACATTAATAGCGGATGCTAAAAGGACTCGGACGACCATTTTTTCGATGGTGCTCAGGGTTGACGGGCATTTCCTTGAGGAAATTGATGCATCTCATCTTATCGAATTCAGTGTCCACCAAGATGCCTAGGTAACTTTCAACTTCTGTTCTCTTTACATTCCTTTTTTATTTGAAGTGTTGTTTCGTACAGACCCATTTGCCCTTTTTCCTCTTGTATTCCCTTTTTACCCTCTCTCGTCTCGGTGAATGGGTTAAAAAGAGGCTTCCCTTGATCCAAAAAGGGAAAAAAGCCGAGACTGTTAAGAAGAGTTGGAGGGAGGAGTTGTCCAAAAAGGAGCGTACTCGTAAGACAGTCGACCAGGATCACTTTAAAAGTTGAAGGATGATCATGCTAATGTCTTGAGAGAGCTGGCTAAGAATAAGCAAGCTAATTTTGATGCAGAAGTCCAAGCAACCTTAGATTAGGCTAAACCACAGTCCATGGATGATTTCAAAGCCTGTAAGGAATTCGGGGGTTATGCTTTCAAGAACCTCAAGACAAGATTGAAGACATCCTCTCACTGGGCCAATGATAAGGACCCAAAAGTGTATATTTTATACTCCAAATAGTTTCTTTTTTATCACTAGCTCTCAATAAAATTGGCCTTATATTGATATTTATTTGTTTTGTAGGCTTGTACGGATTTGCAGATTTAAAACCTATATTTCGAGGAAGATGTGGTTTAAATGAGCCTAAACCGGTCCCGAACCAATCCCAATACACCCCTAACCTGTCCTAAAATTGCCCTATGTGTGTGTGGTGTTATTTTATATTTTTTGAGTCATTTTTACTATTATATTTTATTTTCTTTTATTTTCTATAGTGTTTTACCATTTTATGTACATATAATAGTGCAGGTGACTATGTGTGTCATTTTACATCGTATTAAGTTCGTATCTATAAATATAATAGGTCTGAGTTTTATTTTTATTTTATTCTAAGTTTTTATTATTAGTTTAGTTTTATTAATTTTTTATTATAATTGTTTTTATTTTATTTTATTATGTTAGTTTTATTATTTTTATTTTTATTTTATTTTTAATCTTTATATTAATATGTTAGGTTTTTAATTTTCATGGATTTTATTTTCTAATTTTTGTTAGTCTTGGTTTTAATTTATTTTTGTGCAACTAAACACACACACACACATACACATACACTAAACTACCATATACACCCCTACACCTAGACACTCACTCACCCTCACCCTTATCCCATACACCCATCTACACACTAAAGCACCCCGATCATCTTCCCCCCTCCCCCCCACACCAAACCTCACCCTTCTATCTCCTCGCTCCATTAATACCATTTCAAAGGCCCACCTTCTAAGTCATAAACCTTAACCCACCAAAAAAATAATCCGACCTTCGTTTAGTCTCATTCCCTCACTCGCCATGCTTCCATACCCCAAAACCTAGACTCTCCTACACTGACAAAAAAATAGGCACCGACTCGTGCTCCTGTCCTCGACCTCCATGAACCCGACAACCATGTCCACCTCCCGGACTCAAATCGACTCAACCTGAGTTCAGTCCCTTCCTAACCCATTTAACCCAAATACCCAACGATCTCCCAAAATAAGCCAATACAAAAGTCAAAGCCACACACATGTTTAATATGCACTTCCCCAATTTTCCAAAAATACCCCCAACACTCCAACCTCCCTCATTCCCTTATCACCTCATCCACATGCACGTTTAAAACTCCACAAATTACCCTCTAACACCTCTCACCAGTCATGCACAATTACATACCCAATTTTCCTCTTCTCCTTTTGCATCCTATAAATTGAAGACTTGGTGCCATTGAAGAAAAAAAAATCCTCATTTTAGTTTTTAATTTTCGGTGATAAATTCTCATCCACCCTTCTAAAGCGGGTATTTTCATTTTTAGAAAAATCTCAACATAGAGTGGTGTGGTAGAATTTATTTCTTGGATGAATTCGACTCCACCCCTTTTATAGTGACTTTTTGTATTTTTAGCAACTATCTCAATCAAGACTGATGTGGTTGAACTCATCCCTTTTGGAAGTAACTTCTTCTCCCTTCCTCTATGGTGAGTATTTGCATTTTTTGCACATATATCAACATATAGTGATGATGTAGAATGGAGTTCCTTGGATGAATTCTAATTTATAATTTGAGGATTTGTGGTTTTAGCAAATCTCTCTTATTATTTAAGAGTCCATTATGAATTCATCCATTGAGAATCTAACTTCCCAACTATTTGGGGTTTTTTATTTCTCTGATGAAATGCTCGGCACTACCCTAGCCGATGTAGAAAATTTCGAGAAATCGTCTATTGAAGTTATTGAGCAGCCTGCGGATGAGATGACCGAAGAAACAGAGTTGAATCCAGCCGAGGGTGGTGGTAACGGGGGTGGAGATTGAGACTCTGATGGACATTTTCATCATACTCTCGAACGAAACTATCGTTCATGAGACTCTCTAATCTTCTTTAATTTTCTTAGGCAACCATCTCTGTCCATATTTGCCATCTTCAAATTTTAACTTTGAACGTTTCTTTCCCTTGAATTTGGTGGTTAAAGTTTCGAACAATATATATATATATATATATATATATATATATATATATATATGTATGTATCCTATTCTTTAATGGATTATGTACAAGGTTTGGCTATCTGTTAAATGACAGATGCTTGCAAAGTTTTGCCAAATCTTCCAATTATGTTGTGCCTACTTGCTTTGAGTTTCTATTATTGTGAAGCAACCTTGCAACCTTAAGATTGTGGATACATTCTTTTCCTTGGACTAGAAGTAAATCAACCAACTTAATAATTTTTTAAACAAGGGATCACCAAATATATTATGTTTATCTCAAGTCTACTCTCATCCTTAGTCGGGAGGTTAATTAACCAACTTAATGATTTTTTAAACAAGACATTACCAAATATACGATGTTTGTCTCAGTCCCCTCTTGTTCTTAGTTGTGAGGTTAATTAACCAACATAATGATTTTTTAAACAAGAGATCAAAAAATATATGATTTTTGTCCCAGTCCCCTCTCATACTTATCCAAGAGGTTTATTAACCAACTTAATGATTTTTCAAACAAGAGACCGCCAAGTTAATGATGTTTGTCTGAGTCCCCTCTTATCCTCAGCTAAGAGGTTAATTAACCATCTTTAATGAATTTTCAAATAAAAGACCACCAAGTTAATGGTGTTTATTTCAGTCCCCTCTCCTCTATAGCCGAGAGGTTAATTAACCAACTCAATGATTTTTCAAATAAGAGACCACCAAGTTAATGCTGTTTGTCTCAGTCTCCTCTCATCCTTTGCCGAGAGGTTAATTAACCAACTTAATGATTTTTCAAACAATAGACCATCAAGTTAATGATTTTTAAGTCCCCTTTTGTCATTTTTTAGAGTGTATAGATAAGTGTCATCTCGTCCTACACTGTCGTCTCGTCGAGAGAGTTTTAAGTCCGATGTCAAAACGTTGATATGTTTAAAGGATTTAAAAGTTTATTTGTGTTTTTCACGATCTTAGTGATGTTATCACACCCTTCCCCCTCTTGATGTTATTAATAATCAATGGATGAGATAAGTCTTGTCTCATTTCTCATGTCACTAAGAGTGAGTTAATGATAATTCACCATATAAATGATGTTTTTTTAGCTTAGGACAACCTGAATCATGCATTTGAACACTCTGTAAAAGCAAAATATGAGATACCACTTGAAACTTTCCATTCGTCACTTTAGAATAATTTTCATACAATGTTAAAACAAAATTTATACAGAATTCTAGTGATAGTATTTCTTCAAATGGTCAGTGTTCCATGGGTTTGAGAATAGCAGTCCCTCCAAAATCTTAAGTCTATAGGTTCCTGGAATAACTTGTTCGGTGAATCTGTATGGGCGAGGATAATTTTAGTGGAGCTTATTAATAACTACCAAGTCTTCTTTGAAACCAGATCCCCAACGATTATCGGCCTAGCCTTAACCCTCCTTTTGTAAAACTTAACAGTCATGTGTTCATAAGCAACCTGTTTTACCTCTACATCTTCTTGTCTCTCTTCGATCAGGTTCAGGTCCAATATGCGTTACTCTATATTTTCCTTCGGGCTGTATGTTTGGACTCTGTGACTTAGTAAGCTATTCTCAATGGGTATCACGGCCTCTGAGCCATAGGCAAGCATGAAATGGGTCTCCCCTACTGGTGTTATCTATGTTATCCTGTAGGCCCACATGACGACATGTACTTCTTATTCCCAATGACCTTTGGTATCTTCTAATATCTTTTTGAGCCTATCTAAGATGGTCTGGTTTGTCACCTTAGTCTAGATATTTGCCTAAGGTCGGCCTGGTGCTGAATAGAACTGATTGATGTCGACCTTCTCATAATAGGCCTCTAAGGATGAGTTTATAAATTATTTATTATTGTCAGGGATCAATGTTTTGGGCAAATCATACTAGTAGATGAAATTCCTCCAAATAAATTGGAAGGTTTTTGTCTTACTTATAGTGATCATGGCCTCAGCCTCTACCCACATTGAGAAATAGTCAATCACCACTATTAGGTATTGTAGTAGCCTGTAGTCCTAAGCATGGTTACCACCAAGTCAATCCTCCAGGCTATAAATGGACAAGAGGAAGTGATAGTTTACAGGGGTTGGTGTGGTTGATGAGGGATGTAGGCATATCTCTGACACTTGTCGCACCGTTTTACATAGTCGGTTGCATCTTTGGCCAAGGTCAACCACCAGTAACCCTGAGTAACTATTATTTTTGCCAAAGACCTTCCTCCAATGTGTCTTGAGGAGGAACCCTCATGCATATATTTCAATACATACTCAACATTAGTGGGATGAACACATCGTAGTAATGGGAGGAGAACACCTTTTTATAAATGACATCTCCTATTATCGAATAATTTGCTCCTTTGTATCTCAACTTCTTCCTCTCAACCTTTCATTCTTGTAATTCACAGTATTTGATGTATAAGATGAGGGGATCCATCCATTAAGCTCCCACATTTTTGTTTAAATAAAACTCAACTGCATTATCGTCTGCATTATCGTCTTCTTCAATGGTTGACCTATAGAGGATCTCTACTGGCGCTGATCGTCTGATCTTAGTTCTCATTACAGATTCTAACCTTGCCAAGGCATCCTCTCGACTATTGTATGGCCGAGGGATACTTTTGAGCTTTACCACTCTTAAGTTCATCATCACTTTCTTCACTTGTGCCAAGTATTTGGCCATCCTTTCATCCTTAGCCTCACACACTCCCAAGATTTGATTTTCAACTAACTCATAATCACTATGAACTAACATTTCCCTGACGTTTAGTAAGTTATAGTCCTTCCAAAAGTGCTCCATACTCCAATTCACTGTTAAATACTTTAAAGGTGAACCTCAAGGCATACTCTATATTAGATCAATATAGGGTCGATACTATCAACTTGTTTCCACATCTTGCTTTACATGAGGGGCCATTTACAAATAAGATCAAAATTGTGACTCCTTTTCACCTTGGACACAATTTTTAAACAAAAAAATTTTCTTCTTCAGTGTCATCCATAATAGACCTTGGTACACTTGTCTCGACCTCAACCAAGATTCCATTTGATTTCTCTGTCTTAGTCGTTGCTACCACAAACTTATCACTATCGACCTCGTCCAAAGTGAACTCAACTATGAGGTTGACTAAATCTTTCCCTTTAATAACTATTCTTGGCTGGTATTCAATATCAAATTCTCACAAATCAATGGACCAAGCCATCAGCCTACCTGATTTCTTAATTTTTTTCCATAAACCATCTTAGAGGGGAGTCAACGAGGATGACCATCATATGGGCTTGAAAATAAGGTTTAATCTCTCTCGAGGCATGTCTCAAGGAATATTCTAACTTCTTCATCTTAGGGTACCTCTACTCAGCCCCTTGAAGGGACTTACTATTAAAATATATCATCATTTATCCCCCATAGTTGTCCTCAATGATCACTGCACTAATGGACGATTCAGATACAACCAATTATAAATACATCTTCTCTCCTTGAACTGGACGGGACAACAGCATTTGAGTACTAAAGTAAGGCTGAAGCTTCTAAAAGTCTTTTTCACATTCCTCATCCCATTCAAAGTCTTTCCTCAAAATTTTAAAGAAGGGTAGAAATTTATCTGTGTCCCTTGATACAATATGTGGTGACAATTTCTATGAAACACAAATAAATAAGAGAAGCGCAATCACCAAGCAAGAATAGGGAATCCAAAATGTCAATCACACAATAAAGGATGTACGTGGTTCAGCAAAAAGGTGCCTACGTCCATGGTAGTGCATTCAGTATTTTTTCTATATACTCCGGGGAGTGATTACAGTGAATATGATGTGTCCTTTGCCTCGAACCTAGGGTTTAATATATACATGTTCATTTTAGTGAGTGGGGGTATTGAACTCCCCCACGTTTTACATCTCTTCCTATAACCTCTCTTAATGGGAACATGGGAGGAGACTAAATCATAATCGGTTAAGATATGGAGGGTCTAGACTTTGGGCCACCACAATTGGGCTACTCGTCCAGGCCCATCATTCTAATTTTGAGTACCCACAATTGCCCCTAAGTTTGTTGGGCCATGCTTTGGGCTCAATAAATTTAAATGATTTGTCATAATGGTTCTTTGGTACATCGTGCAACTCTTCCAAAGTTCGAGGACTGATTTTAGGCGGCACTTGCTTCGTGGTCTGTGCATTATGATTAGGAGCACTCAAAAGCTATCCAGAGCAGTCATTTCTCGATCGTCATTTCAACCTTCTCAGTATTCTCCCATTTTTTGTGAGCTCTAGTGATTGACGTTCTCTTATCTCAGTCTCCATTCTTATTGCTTCCTTGTCATTTGGGCTCGTGATTCATCGTTCGAGTCGAACTTTCATCCTGTAAGTCTTCTGTGCCTTCCCTTTGTATTTTCTCTCTGAATTTGTAGTTTTTTAGGGTTTCCCAATGGCAAAGATCGGTAATAGGTCAATGTCTGAGTTTAGGAAGTTTTATAATATCCCAAAGTGGGTGGAGATTAAGTGTATCCCTCCCCTTAGAAATGTTAGAGAGATAGAGGGTGCCCATTGGATCCATGTCTTGCTGCGTTCCCAAGGGGGGCTAACTTTTCCTCCCAACAACCAATTCTTACATTTCTTTGTTTATTTCAACATTGTTCCTGCACAGTGTTTTCCCAATGTGTGGAAGATAATCAATGGTGTTCATAGAATAAATCAGTTATATGGTATCAAGTTAGGGCTTGCTGAGGTTTGCTTTTGCTATTCCTTTTTCTCGAACTACTTCTGGTGTTCTCTATTTTAAAACCATGAGTCCTGACAGGGTATTGGTAGTAAACCTACCTGATTCCCATAAGGACTATTGGCAAGAGGGCTTTCTTGATAGAAATTGGCAGTTTTCTCCCCAGTCTGAGGGGTCGAGGTCTGATAGGTTCTCTGTTCCCTTTTATGGGGAAGAATACATAGGTAGACTTTGCTCTGTTCCTCTAATTTCTTTACTGATTTGTGATCTTTCTGACCTTTCCTATTTTTTCTTCAGCAAGGTCGAAGAACTTGGAACCTGCTCTCAGCGAGGTTCGTCTTTCTGAATTGGTCAAGGCCTGGAATATTAGGGAGCCTTTAGCCAATGGCGAGCATCCCCGGTATGCTGCTTTCTTGCTCGAGTATAAAAATGTTGGTTCTAGCTTTATAGCGAGGCCGGTAGACAGTATCCCTGAATTTGATACCTCTGAAGAGACTGCTACTGATCCTATCCAGTTGGATGAGGAGGAGAGAAGTTCTGAGAGTGACATTGTAGGCGGTGTTGAAGGCAATTTTGGTGAGGAGAGCTCCAGTGGTGATAGTTCTTCTGACTCAGAAGAGGCTTCTGAAGCCCGAGGATCTTCGAGCGCGTCCAGCAGTTCAAGTGAGGAGATGGTTCCTCCCAGGAAAAATTTGATTTGGGATGATGACGATGATGATCACATGCTCCTCGCTCAGAGGTTAAAGAAGTAGAAGTACAGTACTGGGGTTGTTGCCACTGGCTCTCGGTCTTCTACTCAGGAGCAGGAGAGGATGAGGAAATAAGAAGAACAGTTGAAAGAGAGAGAGAGGGAAAAGGAAGAGGAGATAAAGAAGATGGAGGAGAAGAAAAGGATGGAGGAGAAGAGGAAGGTAGAGAAAGAGAAAGAGGAGGAGAGGAGAAGGGTGGAATCGAGGACGAAGGTTGGGCAGGACTTAGTCCCGGTGTTCGCATTTCTCGAGGGGGCCTCGGTTGCTATTTCTCCTCAGTTAGCCCTCGCACTTCTCGAGAGGTTAGTTCTTCCTGTTGATCGCCAAAGGGCGCTAGGGTCTGATCAATTGGCCCTACAAGCTAGCTAGAGGCTATCTCTGGTAAGACCGTTTCTTTTCTCCAATGCTTTATTAAGTGTTACTTATTTCCTTTTCTTAATGTCTTCTTTGTTTTTGCAGTTTGTGACTGACTTCCTCATGCTCTATCATTCTCGCAACGAGCTGGTGAGAAGGAATAGTGAGCTAGAGTAGCAAAATGCTGCTTTGAAAGTGAGGGGCACTCAGCTAGAGGTTGATCTGAAGACTGTTGATGCTACCCGAGCTTCTTCTGACTTGGCCGTCATCAATTCCAATTAGGAGAGGGATGCGACGGTTAAAGAATTGATCAAGCTGAGGCAGGCCTATGATCTGGTCTGCTTAAGAAAGTTGGTCGTCATAGAGGAGAATAAGGTACTGGCTGAGCAACTGAAGGAGAAAGAGTCCCATGAAGCCACCATCAAGGAGAATTCATACAACTCTGGGTGGGCTGCTGCATATGAAGACGCCGAGGTTCAGATAGGCTACATCAGTCATCTGAACTTCAAGAAGGGCTGGAATAAAGCCCTCTTAGCTGCTGGTGTTGATGCTGACTCTCCTCTTTTTGATGAGCACGATATGGGCTCGAAGCCAACTGTAGAGGAAGAAGCCCCTGCCCCAGCCATCGAAGGCGTGGATTCTACCTCTCAGACAACTCCTGCCAGTGCTCGCCCTGTCCAGGAGACTGAGGTTACCCCTGCAAAGAGGGGTGCCTCTACTGCTTCTGACAAGGAGAAGTATTTTACTACCTCTGAGAAGCCTGAGGTTTCCAGTTAATTTACCTCTAGGACTATTTTTGTATTTTTTCTTATAATTTTCCTTTTTGCTGCTCGATTTACTTTGACCCTCATTAATGAAATGAAAAGGTTTCTCATTCCCTTAGTGCGCTGAATGATTATGTCTTTCCTTGCTCTTTTATGTCTTGTAGTTGATTGATGTAGAAGAGTATATTCCTGCCACATCTCAATTGGGCAAGAGCCTTGGTCCCAATGCAAGTCCTCAGGTTCGCCAAGCCTTTGTTAAGATTTGCCAATCTCTTAGATTAAGGAATCAGAAGTATAAGGATCAGTCTGAACTTGTGGCCAAGTTGAATGACAGGATTTAAGAGATGGAAGAAGTTGGCACTTCGGTCCAAGAGGAGGTGAATACATTGAGATCAAGGCTCCTGGATGCCTCTGAGATCAATCAAGTCGGGGAGATTCTTCAGCAGGAGAATGAATCTTTGAGGAGGGAAGTCTCACGACTCAAGGAACATGCGTCGAGCACTGTTCCTGGGGTATTACGAGGTTCTTCCTCTTCACGAGTTGGAATCGGATCAAGCGATGTTCCTCCGGTGCTGCAAGGTTCTACCCCGTCAACTGTTCCATGAGCTGGTATAAGTGCTAGGGGACCAGCTGAGGAAATGGAAGAGCTTCGTGATGATGTCCGATGAGCATACATAATTGCTGCCGGGCTTCAAAGGGACGTTACTCGGTTGCGGCACCTATTTAAAAAAGGACCTCGGTGAGTATGGGCCGATGGTTACGACCAGGGTTGGTTAGATGCTCTAACGAGACTGACAGAGTTTGAGAAGCTCGCCTTCATCAGGGGGTGGTTGAGTGCCTTGATGGAGATGCAAGTTCCATGGAACTCAATGCTCTGGTATCGCCATAAAATATCTCCTTCTACTCGGATGCGTAACCCCTTCCGGAGAGATGATCAGTGGATACGCATTGATGCCATCCCTCGGTAGCTATTAGAGTCGGATGTTAACGAAGTCGAGGAAGAGTTAGTTCCCCCTCCTGATGATGGTTGAAGTGCTCAAGTGGCTGATTATCTTGCTCGGAGGCCTCACCCTCACTAAGATTTTGCCAGTAGTAACTTTGTATATTTTATATTGAAGTGACGTAAAGTTAATTTTTTGGGTGAACTCACCGACTAAACATATACTGTATTTGCTGTAAATATGATGAATTAATATAAAATTTATGTCTTTTGGGAAAATTTGTCGACTAAACAGATGTCTTATATTTTCCATATCTTTGCTTAAAAAATCTTGAGCCTATCTTGGCTGACAAGATTTGTATGTTCTCATTATCAAGCAAGTGTCCTTCCAGTCGAGTATGCCAACGAGATACCATTCTGACTCAGTTTACCTTTTAGGTTATGTCGTCACACTCCCTTAGGCCTAAGTGTGGCAATTGGCGAGGACACAACTGGGGTTGGATGCTCTATCCGATCAAGATTTTTTTCAACCAAACATCGTTTGGTGATAAATTTTGACTTGGCCATATTTCCTAAGGATCTCGTGGAGGGCTTTATATATTGCCAGGGGCAATGCTAAGAGGTCTTTCATATTTCATAACGAAAACCTGAGGAGGGTCATTTCCTTGCTATAGTGTAATGATCAATGTGCCTATTACTTAGAAAAGGTGTGTGGGTTATAAAGTTTATTCATTGATAGCTCGAAAAATGTAAATTAGTTGACTGATACTTCGTAGAATGCAACTGCCAAACGACTTCTTATTAATGATAAGGGAATAAACTTCCAGTTTCACAATCAAAGATGAAAAAAATGAATCTAGAAATAGAATTTCTTAAGGTTGGCTTCATTCCACGCTCGGGTTATCTCTCTGCCTTCCATCGTTTCCAAGTGATAGGCTCCTTACAGGTCGTCTCTAGTTATCTTGAATGGTCCTTCCTAGTTTGGCCCTAGTTTTTCGTCTGATGGTTTTACTGTGCTGCCTAGGACTTTCCTCAGGACATAGTCCCCAACTTGGAATGGCCTTGGGTTGACCCTTTTGTTGTAATGCCTTGCGAGCTGTTGTTGATAGCTCGCTAGTTTTACTAGGGCTAGCTCTCGGTGCTCGTCAGCTAGGTCAAGCTCAGCAAGCAATGCTGCATCATTATGGCCCTAGTCGACAAGGCTGGACCTCATTGTTGGCAAGCCTACTTCTGGAATGACTTCTTCCAGTCCATATGTCAGTGAAAATGGGGTTTCCCCCGTTGCTCGTTGTGGAGTGGTTCGGTAGGCCCATAAAATATGTGGTAATTCATTTACCCATGCTCCTTTGGCTCGCTCTAATCGTTTCTTTAATCCTTCAATCACTGTCTTGTTGGAAACCTCGGCTTGGCCATTGCTCTGAGGATAAGCCACCGAGCTAAAATGGTGTCCAATTCCATGCTCGTCGCAAAAACTCTGTAAGGAGCCTCTATCGAACTGTGTTCCATTGTCAGTGATGATGGTTCTAGGGATGCCAAAATGGGTGATTATGTTTCTCCATATGAACCTTATCATATCTGCATCTCAGATGTTCGCTAGGGGTTTCACCTCGATCCATTTGGTGAAGTAGTCAGTTGCAACCAAAAGATATTTGCGATTTTCGGTGGAAGTAGGAAGTGGTCCTATGATGTCCATTCCCCGTTGGGCGAATGGCCATGGGTTGGACAGTGATTTTAGGTTGCTAGCAGGTTGGTGGACCATGGGAGTGTGAAGTTGGCATTTCAGGCACTTGTGGACATACATCGCATAGTCCCTTTGCATATATGGCCACCAATAGCCTTCCTTCATTACTCGAAAAGCTAAAGACCTTCCTCCGATATGGCCTCCACATATTCCTTCTTAAAGCTCACGTAGAACTTGCTCGACATTCCTTGGGTGAACGCATTGAAGGTAGGGACCGGAAAAGGATCTCTTATATAGGTTGCCCTCTAGGGATAAGTGAAAGAGAGCAGCTTTGACTCTTATTTGGTGGGCGATCTTCTTATCATCTGGGAGCGTGCCATCCTTCAAATAGTTCCTTAAAGGTTCCATCCAGTTGGGATTTGATCCTACCTGGAGCACTTGTTCCAGACCTGACGGCTTGCTGTTACAGTTAATGCTCGGATGAGCAAGGAAATCGATGGGGATTATTCTTTTTAAGTCGAAATCGACTGTTGAACTCAGGGCTGCTAGGGCGTCAGCATGGCTATTCTGCCCTGTGGGAAAATTCTGGACATTGGTCTCTTTGAAGCTCGCCATTAGTCTTTTCACTAAGGCGAGGTAAGATGCCATTCTTTCATCTTTGGCATTGTAATCTCTACTTATCTAATTGGAGACTAATTGAGAATCGTCGAACACCAGTAAATGCTTTGCTCCCAAAGTGTGCACCTTCTGGAGGTCGGCTATTAAGGACTCGTATTCTTCTTCGTTGTTGGAGCCCAAAAATCCAAGCCTGATTCCTTGTTCAAGGATTGTATCCTCTGGAGTAATTAAGACAATGCCTACACCTGCCCCCTTTGAGTTGGATGCTCGATCAACGAGCAATTTCTAGGTTTCCTTCGTTGCATCGTTCCCCTTTTGTCTTACTGGTGGAGGTTGGTTGGAAGGTTGCTCTCTTGTGAACTCGGCTATGAAATCAACAAGGATTCGCCCCTTGATTGCGTTCCTTAGTCAAAATTAGATGTCAAATCGTCCAAGCTCGACTGACCATTTAGATAGTCTGCCCGATAATCCTCCTTCCTCAGGATTTATTTAAGGGGGTGTGATGTAAAGACGATCATAGTATTGGCTTAAAAATAGTGCTTCAGCTTTCTCGAAGCCACTACTAGTGCAAAGGAGAGCTTCTCCAGTGGTAGGTACATCTGCTCGGCGTATAGTAGGGTCTTACTCGCATAATAAACGGGGTGCTAGATTCCTGCAACTTCGCACATTAATGCAGAACTGAAAGTGTGGTTGGAAACGGAGAGGTACAAGTACAAGGAATTTGTTTATTGTGGTATAACGAGCAGTGGTGGGGAACTGAGGTAAGCCTTAAGTTCGTCCAATGCCCGTGAGAAATCCTGGTTCCATTATACCATTTTGTTTCCCTTTAGAAGCTGGAAGAAAGGCTTGAACTTCTCGGAGGACTTAGAGATAAAGCGATATAAGGCAATGAGCATACCGGTGAGATTTTGTACGTCCCGAATTGTGCGAAGAGGTTGTACCGTATTTATTGCATCAATCTGGTCTGGGTTGGCCTCGATGCCTCTTTTACTGACCAAGTACCCAAGAAATTTTCCTGACTGGACACCGAAGGAACAATTGCTCGCGTTGAGTTTCATTCGGTACTTCCTGAGGATTTTGAAGGTGTTTGACAGGTCTGAGAGGTGGTCTTCTTTCTTCTTGATTTTAACGAGCATGTCATCGATGTAGACCTCCATAGTGTCCCCCATATGGTCCTTAAACATCTTGGTGACCAGCCGCTGGTAGGTTGCCCCTGCATTTTTGAGCCCAAAGGGCATGACTTTGTAGCAGTATAACCCAACTGTGGTGATGAATGCTGTTTTTTCTTAGTTTGGGTTATACAGAGGGATCCGATGATACCCTGAGTATGCGTCCAGAAAACTCATTCTCTCGCGAGCTGCAGTGGCATCTACCAGTTGATCAATTTTTAGAAGGGGTAAACTGTCTTTAGGACATGCTCTATTGAGGTCAGTGAAGTCGATGTAAACTCTCCATTTCCATTTTCTTTTTGAAACTACTACTGGGTTGGATAACCACTTGGGGAATTGTACTTCCCGTATGGATCCTGCATCCAGTAGTTTTTCAACTTCTTTTTCCACCGCTTTTGCCTTCTCTGGTGCAGTTCGCCGTGCCTTATGCGTGATTGGATTAAAGGTGGGATCGATGTGCAGCTGATGACAAACCATACTAGGATCAATTCCAGGAAGTTCGTATGGTTCCCATGCGAAGACGTCTATATTTTTCCTTAGCAAGGCCATCAATTCCTTCTTCTCTTGATCTGTGAAAGAAGCTCCAATCAAGAAAATCCTGCTATCGTCGCTATCTCCAGCTGCGACTTCCTCCAGATCCTTGATGACCCGTTCGGAGGGGAGGAGCCTGGTCTCCTCTACTCCAGGTCTTCTGTACTTTAATTTCTATTTTGAAGGAATCAGACCTTTTGTTCTTCAACTCTTTCGCTGGACTTATCGGCCTTCTTTTCTAATTTTGGGCTGTTGTTCGCTATGAAGCATCTTCTTGCCATCGGTTGATCGCCACGGATCTCCATTACTCCTCGCTCGATCACATACTTGAGCTTCTGGTGGTAGGTTGAGGAAACTTCCTTCATTTCATGTAGCCATCCTCGGCCGAGGATTGCCTGGTATGGCGAGTTAATATCGACCACTAGAAATTCAATCATTAAAGAAACATTTCCTGCCCTTACTGGAAGCACGATCTTTCCCAAGGGCATAGTCATCTTTCCAGCAAAGACAACTAAAGGGACGGTAGCTTCCTTTAGGTCGACGATGCTTAATTTAAATTTTCTGAACAGGTCGGGATACATCACCTCAGATGATCTTCCTTGGTCGACGAGAAATTTGTTAACGTCATAGTTCGCTATTCTCAGAGTAATGATCAAAGCATCGTGATGTGGGGTTCTCACTCCCACCAGATCTTCATCTATAAACACGATATGCTTACTATAGTCGACTTCATCTGCTCGTGGGCGCTTTCCCGGCTGTGTTTTCGCTGGATCAATCTGAAAAGCTTGCATCACTATTATAAGATTTTTTACCTCCATGCGAGCTGAATTGCCTTGAATCTGTTTCGCATCGAATGCCCCGTGAATTACTGTGAATTTATGGCCGGCATCATCTTCGAGTACGTTGTCAGGCCTTGCTTCTCTATGGGCAGTAACTTTCTCTATCTTTTTCTCCATGAATTCGTTCAGGTGCCCGGAATGGGCCAGCTCCTTAAGGTGGGACTTAAGAGCTTTGCAATGCTCAGTATTATGCCATCCCTCTTTGTGAAAAACGCATCTTAGCACATTGTTCCTCTTTGAGGGATCTCCTCCCATCTTCCTGGGCCACTTGATGAATGGATCGTCTTTGATTTTTGTGAGAATTTTGTAAATTGGTTCTTTAAAGACGGTGTTGATCGCCTAAAATGCTTTCGAGATATCATTGTTACATCCGTGCTTGGAGCCATTTTTGCCCCCATTCTTTCCTCCTTTCTTCTGGTTCTCAATCTTGTCACTGCCCTTGGCAGCGAGCTTAGTTCGACTGTTTTCCCCTGTGCTGAGGCGGGTCACATCTTCCACCTTGGCATACTTCTCGATGCGGGCCATTAGGTCGTCGATGGTCATGGCCTCTTTCTTTGTCAGGGATTGGTACAGAAGGGAAGAGCTGGGTAGCCCAATTTTAAAAGAGGCCACCGCCACTTTCTCTGAACAGTCCTCGACCTCGTTAAATAATTCCCAGTACCTCTTCGCGTAGTCTTGGAGAGTCTCTTGGGGCGTATTTTTCAATGTTAGTAGAGCATCCATCATTTTGGGATGGGAGCTACTAGTAATGAATCGGGTCGTAAAGAGCCTGACCAGGGATTAGAAACTCCTGATGGACCGGTGGGGGATCCTTTCGAACCATTTATGTGCCAAATCATGCAGGCTCGAGGGGAAAATTCAGCACATTAGTGCGTCTCGATGGTTCCATAGGGTCATGGCCTGCCAGTACTACCTGACATGATCAATGAGATCAGTCTTATAATCATAAATTTTGAACCTTGGAATAGCAAACTTCTTGGGGGCTTCTTCTTCTTTAATTTCCCTCGAGAAAGGTGATTTCATCTGAGTTTTGAGAGCTCGCCTAGCGAGTTCTCGGGTCGATCTGGTACTGTGATGGGCAGGGTGCTGGTCCATCTCCTTTTGAACCAGACTTCGTATGTTCTCGTTGCTGCGATCTGGGATTGTGTGACTGCAAGCTAGTCATAGTTGCTCGATCAGGTTGTACTCTGACTCATTTCCCTCAGCTCTCTAGGATCCGTGCCTGGGGATCCTTCCTCGGCTGCGAGACCTGCTCGCCTGAGGGCTAGGAGTGTGGTACAGATGTTTCTTGGTACTACGATGGATCTCTCTCTACACTCTTTCTAATCTATTTTTGAGGCGAGCGTTCTCAGCTTCGTGCTTGTGAGAGGACTCCCTCTGCTCTTGGAGCCTCGCCTCGTATGCATCAATCAGCCTGGATATTTGCGTGGATCTCACTGGTCCTTGGCTTTCTTCTGAGGCTGGCCTCTCTGGGCTAGCCCTCTGATCTGAACGCCGAACTTCAGACCTAATCCTGCGAGGAGCAGGAGGTTCTTGAATATCTCCTGCTTGGGGAGCATTACTACTGTGACCAGACATTTCAAACTCCTTTTTGGGTGTGGGATTTCTCAGGGAAGATAAACATTTCCCACAGATGGCTCCAATTGTGGTGAAAACTATTATGCAACACAAATAGATAAGAGAAGAGCAATCACCAAGGAAGAATAGGGAATGCAAAATGCCAATCATACAATAAAGGATGTACGTGGTTCAACAAAAAGGTGCCTACGTCCACGGTGGTGCAGTCAGTATTATTTCTATATACTCCGGGGAGTGATTATAGAGAATACGATGTGTCCTTTTCCCCAGACCTAGGGTTTATTGTATACATGTTCATTTCAGTGAGTGGGGGTGTTGGACTCCCCCACGTTTTCCATCTCTTCCTAGAACCTCTCTTAATGGGAACACGGGAGGAGACTAAATAATAATCGGTTAAGATATAGAGGGTATGGACTTTGGGCCACCATAATTAGGCAACTCGTCCAGGCCCATCATTCTAATTTCGGGTACCCACACAATCCTTTTCAGTGTAGTGACTCATCATGTCAGCCTTTTCACATGCTTAATGGTCTTTCAGGTCTTCATCTCAATCAAAGCATTGATCTTTTCAACATTTGCCTCTATTCCCCACTAGTTAATACAAGAATTTTCCTGCTCCTACCCTAAACACACTTACCAGGCTTGAGCTTCATCTGGTATTCATCCATAGTGCTAAAAGTGCTCTCAAGGTCGGCCACATGTGTCTTGGCATTGAGGCTTTTTGTCAACATATCATCCACATACACTTCCATGGTGATGTCAATCTATTTCTCAAACATCTTATTAACCAATCTTCGATATGTTGCCCCAGCATTTTTTAGGACAAAGGGCCAGACTTTTTCGAATTAAGTTCCTTCATTGATGATGAATGAGGTCTTCTCAGCGTCAGCCGGGTCCATGAAGATTTGATTATAGCCTGAATAAGCATCGACGAATCTCACCATCTCGTGCCAAGTCGTGCCATCTACCATCTGATAGATCCATAGATTAAGAAAGTTATCCTTTGGATAAGTGTTATTCATGTCGATAAAGTCCATGAACGTCCTCCATTTACCTTTATCTTTAGTATGACGACTTCGTTAGACATCCACTATGGGTAAATCACTTCCACGATGAACTCATCATTTTATAACTTTTTAACTTCATCTATTACCACCTCACACTTTTCTCGAGAGTATATTCTTCTCCTTTGTCTAACCAACTTCATTCCTTCATCCACATTCAGCTTGTGAAAGAGAACCTTTAAGTCTATTCCTGGCATGTCCTCGGGACTCTAGGCGAATATACTCTGTCTCTTTCTCAGCAAATTGATGAGTTCATCGTTTATTTATTTCTTCAAGGCTTTGGTAATTTGGATATTTTTTTGGCTCATTTTCATTGAGGACAATGTATTCTACCTCCTTATTTGATTCACCTTTGTCTCGTCCCTTGGATTGAGAGTATCAATGTTATATGTGGTGGTGGCTTTTTTTGCTCTTATATCTCTTCGGCCGAGTTAAAGTAGCATTATTGAGACTCTACTCGATCACCCCGAACTTCCCCTAATTCATAGGGAGTCGAGAATTTTTTCATATCATGTACAATAGAGGTCCCTGCCTCAAACTCCTTAAGGGCTACCCTTCCCATGATTATATTATAAGCCGAATAGACATTCTCCTCCAATACAAATAAGTTTATCTTTTTGGTGAGGCACCTCAGCCAGGTCCGCAAACAAACATCCATATTATATACCCCCAAAAGATGGACCTTTTCACCACTGAATCCCATCGAAGGTTGATGGTATGAGATAAGTCTTTTCTTGCTAAGCCCCAATCCCAAGAAGCAATCACAAAACATCACATCAACTGAACGTCCTCCATCGATGAGCATTCTTGGAATTTCATATCCATGTACCCTTGTAGTAATCACCAGTTGGTCATCGTGAGGGGATAAGGTCCCTTTAAAGTATAATCTCGAGAAACCTACCACTATAGTTTTCATATCCACCTTATTCCTCTTACTCGACTTGGGGTCAACTTCAATCCAGTTTACCACTTCACTCTTATCGGCTGGTTCAGCCTCTGCTACATGGGCCTTCCTATCGGCTACATCTTTTCCATTATGTACTAGGCCACCACATATCATCTTCACTCCTAATGAGATCATATTCAGCTGACCTTTAGGTAAAGTTAACTTTGGTGGAAGTCTAGGGTCAATCTCATCGTAATTGTATAAGACATCATAATTTCTATTTGCCTGGACATACTGTTTAGGCTTATCATCTCGTCTCTTCCTTGTGTCATCTTTGTCACCTATGGAACTTTACTTATCAACATATTTTCTAAGATTCCCTGTGTAAGAGGGTAGTTTACGTAAGATGGAGGCGGAACCCCTTTTAGAGTATGGTAATGGTAAGTTAATTAGCCCAAGACCTTGGATTAATGATAGGGCATCCAAACACGAACTCAGTGGAGATGAACTCAGTTTAAGACTCTCAAATCTCTCATGTATAACTCAGAAAGTAGTAATAAAACTTAGAGATAACTTATATAGAGGGAGAGAGAAGTAAGCACCCTAGATACACCTTGGTAGGTACGTAGAAAACACACCAAACACCCTCAAGAATCTCTATCATGTATTAAAATCTTTGTAATAAATAACAATGGTGAGTGGGTGAAACTCTCTGGTTTGTAATAACTCTCCCTAGCAATCACTCCTCAACTCTTAGAAAAAGAACATCCCTTCCTTGGAGGTGGTTGGGGCTCTTGAATATCCCCCGCGCCACCCCCGAGGCGACTTAGTCATTAATGCATGTGAAAGACCTCCCTCATACTTTATGTCACCAACATTAAATACTTGATGCCCTAGTTGTCTCAACATCATAAACATTAAATGCCAAGATATGCCTTTTGCCTAACCACTGTGTGTCAGGGGGTTGTTGCCACAGAGGTTGCTTACCAACTGTCTGACAACCCCAAATACCACGGTGGTTTACTCAAGTGCAGATTTGACATTGTCTAGCTGGCCTAATGACATCACGTACAGTAGATGGGATATTAAGTAGAGGGCTATTTGGTTCACAGCTAAACACCAGATGGAACTCGAGGCTGCTCCGCTCGAGGTTCCACGATGAGGGTCCTTAGGTTTTTTACCAGGTGTATCTAAGACGATCAGGACAAGACCCAACGATGCCCCACTTCTCAATCCTCCAAACCAAGTCCCTCTAAATATCCCACGGTGAGGTCGTTCGATAGAGCATGAAAGCTCTCCCAGGCCTTGCCAAGCCTGGTCTCTTGAGAGTACCGTTCGACCTTACACATATTCATTATTCTCGTTACATCATTACAATCGTTATAGCTCATAGCCAATATAAACAAAGATACAATGTGACTAAGTAATCAACAAGCTAAGGTATGAGTTGCTACGCCAAGCTTCCACGCTTGAGCTGTGTCGCTTGAGCTTCCACGCTGTCTTAATCCCAAACACTATTGCCAATGGGTGGATTATCCCTAATCTCAGGATTACCTCCAAGCCCCCTCTACATTTTCCCCTTTGTGGAGGGATTTGTCGTGGGAACAAGAAATGCCTGCACGAAAACTTCTCAATTCGATGAACTTTTTTTGCGTGAAAAAATTCTGGCCTGTTTTACCTCATTTGGTGCTGGAGCGTCAGCGCTTTTAGGAAAAAGTGAAAATTCTCCCCAATTTACGTGACCCGAAGTGCTGAAGTTAGTTGAAGCTTGGGTTGAGGGACATCACCACTTTTTCTTTACGCTGAGCCTCAACTGTTGTCGCTTGAATATTTGAAATTCTCCCGAAAGACCTGATAACCTTCTCAAACGCTCATTTTGGCTCTATGACGAGGGGACATCGTGGCCTTGTGTGAACCGTTGGGACATCTTTTTCGTTAGGAGTTTATTGGATATGTCTGACAAAAAATTCTGGCACCAACACTTAAACTTTCTTAAGAAGGCGACATTTTCTCTCCCCCATGCGTCCCTTCATTAATGATATGGAACTGTCTTTTCAACTGCCGAAGTACTTCCCGAAGTGCCACGTGTTCATTTTAAATGATTATAGGAGACCTCGCACGTGCGATGGTGGGAAACTTAAAAGGAAAATTCATAAATTTCAAACGCCTATATCCAAACACTTAAACCCTTCTTTTCTCTTATTTTGCCTTCATCTTATTCAAGCTTCCATTTACATGAGAGAGAGAAAGTTTGTGAGAACTCCATTGTTATTGAGTCATTACCTACCTTCCTCCCCTCTAATCTTCTACAACACCACATGTGGTTGTGCTCCTCCATTCTCGTTCTCAAACCTTTCTTTCTTGAAGCTTTTCTATTACTTTATCAATATTTGCTATGGTGTCCTTAAGCAACCCCACCATATCTGCCACCATTGCTCCGCCTGCTACCTCTACCACTGCCACCACCCTGGATGCTGTTTGCTAGGAACAACTGAGTTTTTACTATCGATCATCTATTTTTGGGAAAGGTGATGATTTTTCTAGTGCATGCAAGATGGTCCATTTTTCTTCTAAGTTTGACCCTCTATTGTTGGGTGATGAAGATGAGGCTTCTACTGAGTGGGGCTTCCTTCCTCCTGAGGGGACTTTCAGATTTTGTTTGGAGCAATGGGACTTCCCGTGGTCCCACATTGATTTTGAAGCAACCGGGGGGTCTCCTGCTCAGTTTGCTGCGTGGAACTTCCACATGCAGAGCTCCTTTGCTGAAACACTCACCAAGATTGTACTGCAACGAGTTAAGTGGTTCGGTGAGTTCACTCTATCCAAGAATAATGATGCCCTTCCTATTCTAGTGTCTCGCTAGAATGTTGCTACCCATACATTCATCACTTCATGGGGTGAGTTCACCATAACATTGGAATATGTGTGTGAGCTCCTAGGCCTTGAAACAACAGGCTTCGAGCCTTATACTGGTAAGGGTCTAGATACCCAGGAAACTATTGACTATTTAGAGCTGAACCGAATATGCCGAAGCTGCACCGGTTCATTGAACAAGGCCACCTTCTCCCCACTTATCAAATTTTTCTTCAAGGATCCTACTGAAGGTAGTTCTTCTGGAGGTGCCCCTGGTCAAGGTACATTTCTGGAACTTCCTGCTTATATCCTTGTCATTCTTTCCCGTTTCCTTCTATCGGGAAAACCCAACGATCAGCCCCGAAGGGACCTTATCAATATATCCCTTCGTTTGTCCCGAGGTACCAAGCTTCCCCTAGTTGCAATCGCCTTGGGGTCTCTCTATACATGGATCGATAGGACCCTCTTCGACATGGAATGATCTCTTGGTCATTATAACTTGGAAAATTTTTCCAACTGTGTCCTTCTAACGAGCTTCCTCTATGTTCATTTCCCTACCGTTGCGGCTAAGATCAACCTCCCTCCTTCTGGGGAAACAATTCTGCCCCCACGCTCCTATATTTATCATAGGAAACTGAGTCGAAAGGAGTTTATCTCTGCGATTGACAATTTTGAGAACTTCGTGATGAAGCCCTACGGAGAGGACGTCTTCGTTCATAATTGTGACTTTTTCCAGCATGAAGCTAGGGTAGTAGAGGTAGGTGTAGATATTGAAGATCCCTCACTGGCTGTGGTCATTCTATTCTTACCTGGGTATCTTCCTTCTTATACCGAATGGGGATATTCTAACGAGCACTACAATCCCAACCGATGCAGCCGCTAATTTGGTTTTGATCAGGGGGCTCCTCGCCTCATTTTTCAATCATCAAACCCAAAAGTTCTGTGTGGGGAATAAGTTCTGCAATGCTCCCTATTTTCTTCTACTGCTGTGTGGGGAATAAGTTCTGCAATGGCTGGGCGAGTCACCATACCTAGCAACAAAAGGAAAGGGGATGTGTCCCCTCTGTTTGCTATACGGTACTGGCTGAAACAATTGGCTGATATTACAGAGTGCATCGAGGGGGATCCAGTGTATCCTCAAGTCTTTCCTTTTCTGCGTTAGAGCTGGATTTAAAGGGCAACTCCGTTCTTGGGATTGAGTTCCTTTTGAGTAAAACCCCTAAGGTATGTCCCACTTATCTTCCTCCCCTTTGTTCCATGATCCCTACTACCACGATAAACCCAAAAGAATTGCAACCTCTAAGAAAGTTGCCCTTTCGACCAAAGCTGCTACCGATGAACCTCCTTCCCAGAAGGCAAAGTGTGGGACTTTTTCCAAGTCCAAGTCCCAGACTAGACCCTAATCTCCTAAGGCGGCATTCCCCATTGCCTCCGTTCCTCCTCCCATACCTGCAGAGATGGATGAGGAGTTGAGAAAGAAAGTTCAAGCCGAGGTAGCATGCATAAATGCTGAGTTCGAATGGCGTGTTCCAGCTGTTCCTCCACCGAGAACCTTCCCCACAATCCTAGTACATCCCACGAAGCCCACGGCGAAGAGGAGAAAAAGTTCAAGGGTTCTTTGAGGTACTAGCACTGGTGCATCGGGAACGAGGAAGAAAACTTTGAATACCAAGTCCTAGAGGAAACAAACTCCTGAGGTACACCTGTCTCCTTCCCCCTCACCTGTTGCCTCCCCTCCTACTTCGCCGGTGGTTATATCCTCTGCCGCTCCTATCAGATCTGAGGTGTGTATACTTATTCAATTCTCATTTCCCATTTTCTTAAGGAAAACTACATTTGCTTATATTGTTATTATTTTTTTTTAAATTTGGTGCATGTGGTTGAAAAAGAAAGTGCCAATCCCCCTAGCCCTCCCGTGAGCCCTTTCGTGGGGGGACGTTTCGGTGTTTCTCCACCCGATGTGACTCCTACTCGTTCGCCCATAACCGAGCTTACCTATTCCCATCGTTCAGCCTCTTAACGTGCAAGGGATGTTGCCATGGTGGGTGATGTTGTTGACTCTGTGGGCGTCTCTTCGCAACCAGAGGCAACTCTCCCCATCCCTTCTGATTTATCTCCTCCACCCGATCTCCTTCTGCCCAACGTTCTGGCTGAAGAAAATGAGCCCGAGGTAAGATTTACTCTATAATTTTTTTGGTCCAACGTCCTTTCACTCTCACCCCCTTATTTATTTATCGTGTTAAACCTTGAGATTTTGGGTGACCTAGGTTGAAGTGTCCTCATTGTTAAATAACACTTTTCTTCTCATGATGCTAACGAGACCTTTGACCACAATTCCCCTTTTCAGTGGCATAACTAAGGTAAGTGAAATTTATAGGTACTTCTCCCTTTTTTTGTACTTATTCCTCTTTTTTAACACTGAGCTTCACGTTGCAGCTTTCTCCCAATCTTGCTCCACCATTTCTTGATGGTCTGCATGCGTATGGGGCCCAGGTTGGTGCTTCTGCCCCTCATGGTGGTTTTTCTACACCCGCACATGTTGGGGCCTCGTTTGGGAGTCAATAATCTTCTCTGAGTGAATCACATGTGCTGACTTTGGTACCCTATGTTGGCGGGGGAGCTTTTCCCATCGCTGAGGCTTCTGCAACCATTGGTCCTGTTGGAGCTTCTGATGTAATAAGCCCACCTCCAATGGTTTATTCCCCCACGGCCGCCATAGTGATTCCCGTTCTAGCTCCTACCATGTTTGAGGTATTTTTGCCAACTTCCCCCATATGGTGACTTAACAACGAAAGCGTTTGTTAAGGTTTTTTCATAAACTCCACTTTATAATTATGACTTAACAACGAAAATGCTTGTTAAGATTTTTTATAAATTATAACAGTGACTTTACAATGAAAAACGTTTGTTAATATTTTTCATAAACTCCACCTTGTAATGGTGACTTAACAATGAAAAACGCTTGTTAAGATTTTTCATAAACTCCACCTTATAACGGTGACTTAACAACGAAAATGCTTGTTAAGATTTTCCATAAACTCCACCTTATAACGGTGACTTAACAACGAAAATGCTTGTCAAGATTTTTCATAAACTCCAACTTATAACGGTAACTTAAAAACAAAAACACTTGTTAATATTTTTCTTCTAACACCCTCTGCCACTTCTCAGGTTGCACGGGAGAATTCTCCACCCGTTCTTTTACCTGTCGGCTCACCCCATCGAGAACCTGCCATCTTGAAAGATTCTGACCATGATGACCAAGGTTCCACGATCGGTGTTGTAGCAGAGAGTGAATCTGGGTGCAAGGTTCCTCTGCCTAACTTGACTCCTCATTCTTTCTGCCTGATGGTGCTTCAATGTTCTCCCCAAATGCCTGCCAACCATCGTTTAGTGATTGAACAACTTGTGAACCATCATCCTTAAACCTTCACGGTTGACTGCTTACGTTCAAACATCACTGTGATGAATTATAGGCTTCAAGGCATGACTATCGTTGTTACTGAAATTGCCAGTACTCCCACTACAAACGTTACCAGACCCCTCCTTAACTAATTTCTGGGCTATCTAAGGGAGTTGGGTCATTATGGCTTCCGATTTGATTGGCTTATAGTGCACTTGGGGACTTTGAAAAGACAGTAACTGGTCAGCCAGAGGGAACTACTGCGAAAACATCATGAGGACTAATGGGCTAAGGATGCTAGGTTGGCCGAATTAGCACCTCTTCTGGAAGTCGTGGACAAGGAGCTAGAGGATGTCGAAGAAGCTTTGCGTTTGGTCAACTGAAAAGAAAGACTCCTCATCGAACGTACACAAGTGAAAATGAGGTTGGATATTTCCATCAATGCCCAACAGTCTTGCACCACAACTTCTTTGGGCCTTCTTGGAGATTTTTTCTCGTCCTCAGATCTATGGTTCCTTTTAGGCTAATCAACTTTTGTATATATCTTCCTCTTGCTTCTTTCTATGTAATTCTCATGCAGTAGCTCTCAATTTTATAATACTGCATTATTTACGAATGAATGAGAAATGTATGTTTTCCAATTCGCCTCTATGTTATGACTGCTTTTGTATGTTATAAATTTCTACATTTCTGCAACTCTTTCATTTTTTTCAAGTCATAACTAAAACTTATATATTTATAACAACAGCTATTTACAACCATGGTTCAAACATAATTGTCTACACATGATAAACCTTCAGCCATTTATTATTAATCTTAAATGGCTTGTCTTCCTCCATCCTAGAAATTAAGCAATAACCTGAGTCATGAGCTTCTTTTACAACGAAAGGTCCCTCCCAATTGGCTGGAAACTTCGGTAGAGGAAGCCCCCTGATGTGCTTTACCGCTGCTTTCAAAATGAATTCTCCTTCCACGAACTTCCTGGGTCTTACCAAGTTATCATATGCCCTGGAGAGCTATTTCGTATACATTTGAAAGTGTTGCATCGCATTATCTCTGTGTTCATCTAACCCTTCCAACTACACGTGTCTATTCTGAGGGAGCATGCTGCTTCTCAAGGTGTATCGGGCAGAGGGAACTTCTAACTCCACTGGAAGGATTGCCTCCGCCCCATAAATAAGCGAGAATGGAGTGTACTCTGTGGGTTTCCTCTTGGTTGTTTGATAGGCCCATAACACAACTAGTATCTTGTCGTCCCACGATCCTGGGAAGTCCTCCATTACTTTAGCTAGAATATTAACCAACATTTTATTAGTCACTTCGACTTGACTGTTTCCCTTTGGGTATGCCACCATTGAAGTATGATGAATAATGGAGTACTTGTTCGTGTGTATTGTTACTTCTGAATTGACGAAGGGTGTCCCATTATCTAACAGAATAACCTTTGGGATCCCAAAACGATAAATGATGTATTCTCTGATGAAGTTGCTCACCACCCTAACCGTTGCTCTTTGGAGTGGTATCGTTTCGGCCCACTTTGTAAAGCACTTCGTTGCTACTAGTATCCATATCTTCGCTCTCGAGGAATTATGTATTGCCCCCACCAGGTCAAATTCCCAAGTGTGAAAAGGGTAAGGCATTGCCAAAGAATGTATGTCTACCAATGGGGCAAGGATCATGTTTCCATGTAGTTGGCAAGCTTTGCATTTTCAAACGAACTCAGCAGAGTCTTTCTCCATCGTTGGCCAATAATACCCCAACGTTATCAGTGGATCACACAACTTGGCCCCTCCTATGTGAGCTGGATCGTGCACCTGTTTGAGGACCTCAAATGCTTCTTCCTTCGTGATGCAATGCAATGGCCTGTTGAAGTATCCCCTTTGATAAAGCTGACTGTCCTGGACATAAAACTTTGGGGCCCTTTGCTTTAGTCCCATTGCATCAATTTTTTCTGTTAGGACAACTCCATCTTGAATGAAGTCGATATAGGGCTGCCTCCAGTCCCTTTCAGTTTCAACGAAATGACATTCAGCTGCTTTAAAAAATAGCTGACACTTATCACACCTCCGTTGTAGCTCCGCCGCGTCCTGCTTCTTTCTAGGCCAGAAATATCCCTCTCTCTGAATTCTCCTATAAAGAGGTACCTCAGTTGTTTCGCAGTGCTCCTCATGTGTTTTCTTTAACCCTCGCTCTGCTTCTTCTGGGCCAATACATCTCGACAACCACCCCCCTGCATTTTTGAAGTAGAGATTTCCATGGTTTGTAAAATATTGGGCCAACTCTCTTAGCCCCTTTTCTCATTCGCCAGACTCCAATTTCTTCCTAATCTCTCCCCTCCAGTCCGTGTCCTCCTCCATCGGTAGAATTGATTGTACCACCGAAGGAGCTATTCTCCGTTGGATCACGACGATAGTTGTATCATTCCTCATGACCATTTTCTGGGCAATAGTTTCATATGCATCTGGATGGCAGTTCGTCGTTCTAGGATGTCTTTTGATCTTAGTTCGATGGAACTGGCTAAGGAGCCTCTGAATGATCGTTCTGTATGGTTCCAGGTTCATGTTCTTCAACGCATATTCTCCATTTACTTACTGAATCACCAAGTTCGAATCACCCTTAATGCAGAGTGAACGAATTCCCCTTCGAATAGCCTCCAGCAACCCCAGTACTAATACCTCGTACTCTGCTTCGTTATTGGAACAAGGGAAATCTAACTTGTAGGAAAGGCAAATCTCCTCCATTCCTTTAAAAAGAATAGCCCCTGCCCCCCCCTTCTTTTCCTCCAAAGATCCATCAAACTACATCGTCCATTCCTCCTCAGTTATGTCCAGATAATTGGCTTGTAAGTCATCTCCTCGAATGTCTTCTTTAGGTGGTTCAAACGTTCCTGATGGAAAAATTATAAATAGATCAGCATACGCCTGGCTTTTGATCGCACGAGGGACCACACACTTCAAGTCGTATTCGGAGAGGATGAGGAACCACATAGCTGCCCTGCCAATCAATATAGTTCTTGCCAATAAATACTTAATAGGATCGCATCTAGTTATAATATGAATTGTAAAAGACAGCATATAATGCCTAAGTTTTTATGCTACAAATACTAAGGCCAAACAATACCTTTTTAGGCTTTTATATCTAATCTCTTGCCCATGTATGATTCTACTAAGGTAGTTAATTGGTCGTTCTTGCCCATCGATTTCTTGTGCTAGCAAAGCTCCAACGGACCTCATGGTAGATGTGAGATATAACTGCATCGGTATTCCTGCACGTTGGGGAACCATGGCCTGCGATGTTAGTAGCAGCTTCTTTAACCTAGTGAAAGTTAACTTAGTGCCCTTTCGCAACAGCTGCGTCAATGGGTGTGTTATTTCGGCAAATCCAGGCACAAATCTCCTAAGGTATGAGACTTTCTTGAGGAAACTCTTCAGCTCCTTAGCCGTTCTTGGACATGGCATCTCCAAGATCGCCCGCTGCTTATCCTGGTCCATCTGTACCCCTTGTCGGTCCACTATGAAGCCTAGGAATTTTCCACTTGTTACTCCGAATACACACTTTAGTGGATTCATCTTCAACTTATACTTCCTGCATCGAGATAACACCTTTCTCAAATCTCTCAGATGAGACTCCTCCTTCCTCAATTTGATGAATAAATAATCCACTTAGAATTCTCAAATTTATGGAAGAAGTCATGAAAAATGGCTATCATTCTTCTCTGATAAGTAGCCCTATCTTTGTTGAGTCCAAACGGCATTACTCTGTACATGAAGTTGCCCAGCGGGGTTCTGAATGTCATTTTCTCTACGTTTGTGGGGTATATCTTAATCTGGTTGTACCCCACATACCCATCCATGAAATTATACATCTCATGACCATCCGTGGCATCTATCAAACTTCGATGGAGGGTATAGGGAATTCATCCTTGGGGCAAGCCCTATACAAATCTCTGAAGTCCACACAGATCCTTATTTGGTTCTTGTCTTTCTTTCCCACTGGCACAATGCTAGACAGCCAAAGTGGATGTTGTATCGTCTTGATGAACCCTGCTGCTAATAGACGTTGGACCTCTTCCTTGATTTTCAAGTCTAACTCTGGCTTGTACATTCTCGTCGCTTGCTTCACCGGAATGGCCGAAGGCATCACATTTAACCTGTGGCAACTAACTTCCTCGTCTAGTCCCTCCATCTCAGTGTACATCCATGCAAAAACGTCTATAAAATCCCGAATTAACTCCACCAAGGCTTCTCCCTTTTCTTTGTTGAGGTCCTTCGCGATAAAGATACGTCGAGGATCCTCCCCTTCTTGAGCCAGGTTCAACTGCTCCAACTCTTGCGCTTGCGGCCTTGGTCTATCCGTCATGTAATCAGACTCTTTGGCCACATCTCCCATGAATTCTTATATGTTGGAGTTATCTATCACCATGCATTGCCCATATTGATCTACCAGAAAGCATTCATATACTGGGCAACCTCATCATTGGTCCCTTCAGTCTCCCGCTCACACCATCACGACCGATAGACCACCTTTCCTTCTTTGGTGATGACCTTCTTGCACTGTCTGTCGACCATTATGATTGCCTTGCTTTTCCTTTCTTTGGAAGCCTCAGCAATCCTTCCTCCTGAAAATAAACTCAACACGCTCTGGTATTAGGCCTCTTACTGCATCGGTTACATTCTAGGTCTCATCCTGTCTTTGAGCTACTTCAAAATATTATGGGGTCGAGGGGCCTCCTTAGACATCTCCCTTTCGCCATCGATACCTTCTTTGATTTGCTCGTTCAAAGGCCCCATTCTTTCTCTAATCGAGGGGACCCACGTTCCCTCCATTCTTTTCATCAGTACCCGGACATATTCCTCCAGCTCCGTGTGGAATGTTGCATCTACCAAATGAGCTTCTTCAACAGTAAAGGGCCTTCTCGTAGCCCTAATGGTCACCTCCGTCACTTTGATATTTTCCTTGGCGCATTGGTGATATGTGGATGGAACTAGCCCCTAGTTGTGCATCCACACTCTTCATATTAATAGATGATAGGAAGTTGCACTTTCTATTATATGGAACTTGATGTGGGAACTCAGGTTTCCCATCACGATCCCAACATTTACGTATCCGATGGACTTGGAAGATTGGTTGTCATATCCCGAAATAACCAAAGGCATGAGGACCAACCTTTCTTCTGGAATATTAGACGCGTGGAAGGAGTTGATCGGCATGATATTAATGGAAGCACCCCCATCCATAAGAGTCCTTATAAAACTAACCCCGTTGACGTTGTCGGTCACATACAGAGGCCTATTATGAGGGAACCTTATAGCACTGTTCGCATCGCTGAAGGTTACTTCTGACAGAAACCTTTTTACCAACCTATCCATGGGTCCCCTCCATCTCAACGAGGGGACTGTATTCCTCTTGGCAATGTCTAAGATCGCCTGAGTTATTTTTAGTCTACTCTCCTTTGGTATCCCTACTTGCTCAAAAAACCAAGTGAACTTTGGGGACTTTGAAACTTCACTGTATTCTATGACCGGGTCTGTTTCCTCGTCTTCAACGTTGTATACGTCTTTCGCATCTTTAACACTTGCTTCATCGTATGCTAAAACTACATTAGCCATTCCCATAGTACAACTCTCCAGAGCTTCTTCGAACTCCCTCTGCTCCATCGTTAACCCTCCCCCTTCCATTTCTGCCTCCTCATCATAGGCCATCACTAGATTGGCCCCGTACGCTAGAAGTGGGTTGTTGTTAACGTTCTGCAAAGGGATTTGCAACATTCCTGCCTTCATGTACTTTTTAATGATTCTTCTTAGTGTGAAGAAGCTTTCTATTGGATACTGAATCTTCTGATGAATCTGGAAATATTTAGGATCCGCCCTCATTGTAGCATCGGGTTCTTCCGTCGGAACTCCTTTTGGTTCATAGACCGTTCCACCCTGAACCATTGCGTTGTAACAACTCACCGCCTCTTCTATTGTGCAAGGCAATGGTGGTGGGTCTTCTCTATCTCTTCCAAACTTCCTCTTATTGTCCTTTTTCGGTGCCTTGCCCCCATCTGCTCCTTCCGTGTACCCCACCCGTGGGGGCTGAGGCCTTCCTCCCCCAGGTTGCATCAGCTGCTTAAAAATCATGGGAACCACTACCGGGTTTGGTCGTACAACCAATGAGATATTCCTTGCAGCCTTTAGAAACGCTAAAAAAGTTCCCTCGCGCGCCTCGTTGATGAAATGGCATATGTACTCCGGAAGAAGTCCTTATGCACATATATGTAATAGTTTATACTCTTTGGCCTCATCTCTTACATCGAGGGATCTTTCCCTGAACCTTCAAATGTAGGCCACCACATCTTCCCCAGTTTGTTGCCTCTCTCTCCCCAATTGGGTAAGAGTAAACCTGTCCTCCGCTAGAAAGAACTTCTGGACGAACAACACATGCATCTCCTCCCACGTGGAAACACTCTTGGGAGCCAAGTGTGAATACCAGGTGTACGCTTTATCGGTTAGGGATTTGGAAACCTCTCTCAACCTGAGATTTTTATTATTGCAATGCGCCTCCAAGTGCTACACAAAACGTTTAATATGCTCCTTAGGGTTTCCACCCTTTCCTGTTTATATTTCAAAGATAAGAAGAATATAGTCCTTTGGATAAGGCTCATCGTTGTATTCCTGAGAGTAAGGGCGTTCGAAAGTCGTCATAGACCGAGGCTACCTCGCTCACAGATTGCAAGGAAGCCTTCATGAACTTCAGCAATTCCTTTTTCGTCTCCTTTCTTATTTCCACCATTGGTGATGGGGCAACGACCAATGGGGTCACAGGCTGCACGCCCGTTATAGATGGAGCCATCGTTGCAGCTGGCACCATCGATACTCCTGAGGTTACAACCACTGTATTCACAATGGAGGGCATGCTTACTGGGACTGTTTCAGTTGTGATCGCACCTGGTGGGCCATTGGGGCTGCTCCTGGTGTTATGAAGGAATTGGCTTCAAATCCTCCTAGCGCTGTTGAAGCTATCGAAGTTTGCAAAAACTCGTAAAACTTGCTCATAAGGAGTGCCACCGGAGTGGGTCCCAACCCTGCACTCGTGGAAGCTTGTGTCACCCCTGGGACGCTTGTCGTTGCCTGGACCGTAGGTACGTCTATTCGAGGATGCCCATCCCTTAGATCCCCTAGTTTTGGATGTCATCAAAGTTGAGCCTTCGACTAACATCATCCTGCGCCATGCTCCTTACTTAGAAGAATGTCTCCCTAATGGAGTCGCCAAATGTAAGAGGGTAGTTTAAGTAAGATGGAGGCGTAACCCCTTTTAGAGTATGGTAATGATAAGTTAATTAGCCCAAGACCTTGGATTAATGATAGGGCATCCAAACACGAACTCAGTGGAGATGAACTCAGTTTAAGACTCTCAAATCTCTCGTGTATAACTCAGAAAGTAGTAATGAAACTTAGAGATAACTTAGCTAGAGGGAGAGAGAAGTAAGCACCCTAAATACACCTTGGTAGGCAGGTACAAAACACACCAAACACCATCAAGAATCTCTGTCAAGTATTAAAAGCTTTGTAATAAATTAAAATGGTGAGTGGGTTAAACTCTCTGATTTGTAATAACTCTCCCTAGCAATCACTCCTCAACTCTCAGAAAAAGAACATCCCTTCCTTGGAGGTGGTTGGGGCTCTTAAATAGCCCCCGCGCTACCCCCGGGGTGACTCAGTCATTAATGCATGTGAAAGACCTCCCTAATACTTTATGTCACCAACATTAAATACCTGATGCCCTAGTTGTCTCCACATCATAAACATTAAATGCCAAGATATGCCTTTTTCCTAACCACTGTGTCAGGGGGCTGTTGATGCAGAGGTTGCTTACCAACTGTTTGACAACCCCAAATACCACGATGGTTTACTTCAATGCAGATTTGACATTGTCTAGCTGGCCTAGTGACATCACCTACAGTAGATGGGACATTAAGTAGAGGGTTGTTGGGTTCACAACTAAACACCCGATGGAACTCAAGGCTGCTCCGCTTGAGGTTCCAGGGTGAGGGTACTTCGGTGTTTTACCAGTTGTATCTAAGATGGTCAGGACAAGCCCCAACGATGCCCCACTTCTCAATACTCCAAATCAAGTCCCTCTAAAGTTCCCACGGTGAGGTCGTTCGGTAGAGCATGAAAGCTCTCCCAGGCCCTGCCAAGCTTGGTCTCTCGTGAGTACCGTTCGACCTTACACCGATTCGTTATTCACTTTACATCATTACAATCGTTATAGATCATAGCCAATATAAAAAAATATACAATGTGACTAAGTAATCAATAAGCTAAAGTATGAGTTCTACGCCAAGCTGCAACGCTTGAGCTGCCTCGCTTGAGCTGCCACGATTTCTCAATCCCAAACACTATTGCCAATGGGTGGATTATCCCTAATCTCAGGATTACCTCCACGCCCACTCTACACCCTACTTTAACATTTTTTTATCTCATCCTTAAGTGCAAAGCATTTATCAGTAGTGTGACCGTGATCCTGGTGGAACTCACACCACTTACTCTTATCTCTCTTTTGAGGAGGGATCTCATCTTCTATGGCCATCTCAGAATTCGATCATCTTTGATCTCTTTTAGTATCTGTGGAGACAATGATTGTATAACACAAATAAATATGAGAGAAGTAATGACCAAGAAAGAATAAAGAAAATAAAACGCCAATCACACAACAACGGATGTACGTGGTTCAGCAAAGATGTGCCTACGTCCACGGTGGTGGAGTCAGTATTATTTCTCAATATTCTTGAGAATGAGTACAGAGAATACAACTTTTCCCTTGCCCCGGACCTAGGGTTTAATTTATATATGTGTATGTTAGTTAGTGGAGATGATGGGTTCCTCCTTATTATCCATCTTCCCTATAACTTCCCTCCATGGGATCGTGCTCCCCTATAACTTCCCTTCATGGGATCGTGGGGAAATTGGATCAATACAAAAGATGAGGGGCCTGGACTTTGGACCGCTAGGGCTGGGCTACTCGTCCAGGCCTGTAGCACTAAATTCCGGGTACCCACAGTATCATATTTGGATGAACCATCAATGGAGTGTAGTCAGTGAACTTATCAACTGCCGACCTCTTTTTGCCTTTTATTCCTTTCGATTTCTGGGACTTACTCCCACTCGCGTCTTTATCATCCAATATTTTGGCTTCTATGGACTCCTTCGCATTCATGACTCCCTCGGTTGTGGATAGGATTTCTTCCATGGTTTTTGGAGGATCTTCGTCCCGCTTTCATAAGAGTTTACCTTTCTACGGTCCACCTATAATGGCAGTCATATCAATGCTTTCCTCGTAGTTTTCTACTTATAGATTTTTTTATTAAAATGGTCTGTATAGTTTCTCAGTGACTCATTTTCCCTTTGCTTTACGTAGAGAAGATGTGTGGTCTTCTTATAAGGTTTCACTCTTAATCAAAAATTATGGATGAACCTCAGCACCAGTAATGGTGTTTGAGAAATCTCATCATTTCATCTCATTGGAGACCGAATAGATGTCGACTACTAAATTATAAATTTTGATGTGATAAAAAAGATTTGTGCTCCCACTGTACTTTGGCATGATAACGGACATCTTGAACTTGTCCCTGGTTGAATGGCTCACTATTCTTTCAATAAATGGATATCCTTCCAGATATCCCCTTTGCATGGGGTCACGTCTCTTCAAGATATCACTGATTTTGTTTTCAAGCCTCTGTATAGAGTTATTCCGTATCTTTTCAGTTGATGATGCCTTATCTCCCTCTACTACCATAACATTATCCCTAGCCCCTTCTCTATCGGTTGAGCGTTGCATAGGTTTTATGCCAATTATCCTCTAGTAATTGTTAACTTATCTTTGTTTTTTCCTCTCATTCACGTGGAGGCTGATTGTCACCACATCGTTCATTTCTCCTGTAACCTGCAATATTACGTGACCTAGAGAGTTAGTCTCGTAGATCATCAACCAGGTCGAGTCTGTCAAAGGTCGACCCTCTACTCATTATGTAAAGTTTTGAAGCTCGAGGTTGCCCATATCATCTCAGCTTACCACTCTTTCCTTTTCTAATGGGGACTGAATGCACTGTATTTCTAGAAATTTCATAAGGTTATCAGTACTCGTCCTCATCACCGCATGGGTCGTGTTGGAATTCTTGAGCCTATCTTCCTAATCCCAATAACCTAAGGTCGGTCCTATCTCTACATACATGATTTTCTAGATTTTTTTGTGTGCGGCTGAGGGTGGTCCCTCTGTCACTAGATCTACACCCTCTCTAGCGGCTGGAGTTATCATCTCCGCTACAGTACCGGTGGGTGTAGCCATTACATTTAGGTTGAAGATAATAAGTTGTTCCTTTATTTTCTTCTGGCTCGCAGCCAACGACTATAGAACTGTCATAACCTCACTCATACCTCACCAAGGAGATGCCTCGCTAGAGCTAGGTCGAGTGCCTTGAGGAAAAGCAAAGGCTGACGATTTTAACGAATGAATGGAATAAAGGGTGAACTAGATGAGATAAGTGACCTAGAGAAAATATTTAAAGAACCACAAAGAGCTCTCTTAATGGTGGCACGGATCCAATAGGGTGTGGAACTAGATCACCATCATAGAATCAAATGATAAACAAGGTGAAAATGAAGATGAATAAGATGAAGAACCTTCATTCCCAAAGGTGGCTCCAACTGATGATACCCAACTTGGTATCACAAAGTAAAGTTTTATGAGAGAAATATAGAACAACTTCAATGGTGCAACAATATTAGTAGATAAGTGTTTAAGTTAAGAAGGATATGAGGAGCAGATGAATAAGACTAGAATATAAGTGGTTCATCCATTGGCCAACTCCACCATGCAGGTGAATCTGAGTCTCACTATATGAATGGGCACTAATGGCCTTAGTGATACAATTCTCAATGCTTTATATCTTTACTATAATAAAATAAAAGCTTGTACTATTTATAGTTCTTGGGTGCATATTTTATCCCCAAGAATGTAAGATGCAGGTCCTTTAATGATCCATCGGTAAGTGGATGACACATGTATTCTATATTGTGTAGGTAATGATGATGTAATTTTCCCTCACGCGTTCATGTGGCTCAGTTATAAAAACCTATCTACATTGACTACTTACACCGTAAACTTGTATCACATGTGGTAGGATGTCATCGAGGGAGGTCTCTGCCCGACCGAGTATGAGACCTTCAGTGTTATGTTCTTACTAGTTGATTGAGTAATGTCGAAGTGTTGTCTGAGCCTTCAGTGGGTACTAGGTTGAGATAATTGTATGCAAGAGTTGGTAGATTGACTGGGGGTCTCGGCTGCCTATTAGGTTGGACGAGATGAGACCATGATGCCTAATGGGTATGTTATAGAGTGTTGGCCGAAGAGTTTGGATGAGACTGAGGTTGTTATCCCTGGATCTTCATAATTGTCATGTTTATAAAGATAGGCTATGTCCGCTAGAGTCCCATGATGCAACGAGGTCATACTTGGGTATATATGTCACTTTCCATTACCTCTCTCATTCTAAGAATAGCTACGTTAATGCATTGGTAATACTTGACTCTAGGGTCGACATTCCATAAATAATAACGGATACTCCCTTACAAGTTCACGGGCAGTTTAAGCTAACTCATTCCAACCACATTAATCTCTTAACGAAGGAAGATATAAAAAAGTTAGAGTGTTATATTATGTTAGTCGGTGCCTCCTCAAGCATGATGGATACCCTCAAGGGTCTGATAATAAAGATCACACGACTCTATGAAAACTCGCAGACTACTACATCATTTATGATTAATCTTTATTCAAGAAAAATTTCAATGACACCCATTTATAATTCATAGCATGGAATGACATTAAAGTGGTCATGGAAAATTCCATGATAGGGAGTGCCAACAACACATGACAACCACAAGCTTACCAAAAAGATCGTTCAACAAGCGTATAGTTCGAATAATATCATCCAGGATTACACCATGTACATTGAGAGGTTCCACAAAACAAATCAATTTGACAATATTTTAGCATTTACCTCCTCGAGAGTCAAAAAATATTACCTCTTCATGTCCCTCTCGACTTTAGGAATAGATATAATTGAGAAAGTCACTCCCAAAGCATCCAATGTGGTCGTCTAAGATGAAAATAAAAATCTCAAATCGGTTGTAAACAAAATGATCAAAACTTGTGGAGATTGGAATGGCATAATCCCTTACACTCTCTAGGGCTAGAGTACGTATAATAAAATGCCCACTGATGTTACCCCATATTCCCTAGTCTATGGAATGCAAGTAGTGTTACTCGTTGAACTTGAGATATCTGACTTGCAATTCATGTTTGAGAGGCAAATGGGAGAAGTAGATTGGAACCAAGCCACTACGATGAGTTTACACTCTTGGATGAAAAGAGACTAAAAGATCAATACCACATACATAATTATCATCACCACATTGCACAATCTTATACTGCGATGTGCGAGAAGGGGACCTATATGTCAAAGTGATTGTAGAAACGATATGGGATCCTAGAAAAAAAATCAAATACAACTTAAGTGGTCCATACCTTGTGAAAAAAATCTTATCAGGAGATATTACTCTACTCATAGATCTCGATGAATAAGAAACGACATGCCTAGTCAAGAAATTCTTCCCTTAATTGGACCGTCTTTTCACTACACAATTCTCATCTCTCTTATATTATAAAAAAAAACTCTTATCATCTTCTTCTAAAAGCACTACCTAGCACTTGAACCTATCAAAATATTTTGAAAAATGTCTTAAACCTCTTTTACCCCAAAGAGATAGGTAGGCAACCCATAAAGTGACTTTGGGTACAGACTTTTCTTTTTGACAAACTGATTTTTATTTTCTCCCATCTGGAGTCATAAGTGCCTCTCATCATTTTAATTTTACAAAAGGATCATATATTTTTTAGAGATTGGTATAAAAAGTTCAAATGTAAATGACTCTTACACAAAGGCACATTAAGATTTAATAAAATTAGCATTTATTTCAATGTTATAATTCAAAGTACAATCATATGACACAATAAAAACAATACCAAAACCCTACCCCATAAATAAATCGTCACTTATACCAACACCAATTGAAAGGTTAAACATGACTCATACATACACTAAATTCCTACTAAACAAACAAAATCAGTTATCTTATTATGGTCTTCATAAAAACCTTCGTCACTTGCTAAAAGGGACTCCTTCATTATTATCACCATCACCACTTTTTGGATATTCATAGTTATGCCCTTATGGGTTCGTATCCTCATACATTCATAAGGACAACACATCTTGAAGATATTAGTTGGGACCATTTAGCTCCACAACCTCAATTTCCATCAAACATCTCTCATTGGAAGCCCTGTGCATGTAGCTGTAGGACGAGTGTTAAAACACCTGACCAAGGTACCAAAATCATGAAATAACCATTTTCAGTATTCACCAAGACAACGAAAGACTCTTTAATAAATAGGGTCGAATAACAACCTAGCCTTCGAAGATACCACAAAATCCTCAATGACATCCTCATAGACTCACTCAAAACTTCTATGGAGAAGAAGTTAATTATGTGTGAAAAAATCTACTCCCAACCTACTGACGCAAATGTCACATTGAGAGGTAGAAAGAAGTGTTAAGGACGCCTACAAGATGAGCATAAAGATAATCATGTAGCTGTATGATGGGTGTTAAAACACACCACAAAGGCAAGAACCAACAAACAGAACTAACCCCATTTTCTATTAGCTAGTCTTACCCATCACCTATGGATGAACATAAATCTATGCAATGTTGAAGAAAAACGTTGTGCATACTAGGTGAAGGAAATCGAGGAGGCATAGCTAGGTGAAACAAATCAACTAGTCAAATGTACAACATCATAGGACTTTGACATAAAAATGTATAAGTATCCTATTTAAATTCATCAAGAATGTTTACCATCTTTGCTACAATATTGGTAATCGTCTTGTAGTGACCAAGCATCCTCAAAACTATGGAAAAGGCCTGGGTGTTTACACTCATGACACCCGTCATTAGAAGAAATTTAGCCGTTAAGACAAATGCCATAACTTTGTCATTACAAGCAAACTAAACACCTTGATAGTGTACTAACTCTAGCACTGCGGGGAGGTAAATTTATCACCCACGCATTAGTGGTCGACAACTAGAGGGAGAAATGCAGAGTAGCTCATCCAATACTCCCCTTGGAGATCAAAACATTTAGCCGTTATTGTAGGAATGTTAGGGTATATATTGACCATAGTGAATAACTCCTCGTAGGTTAGACATGCCTCATCTTGCACGACACAGAACATGTGGTCCTCACGATACCAGAAATTCAATGTCGCCTCTGAAGACTTCAATTAATCTAATAATCGCACTATAATGTGACTAGGAGTAAGTTTAATGCAGTGTAATCAATGTTACACGTGCACATAGCTTCTAAAGCGTCAACGTAGGTACAAAATTCTTCATACGTTGTAATATCGATTGGAAGAATTGAAGTTGACTACAAAGAGAGCAAAAGAAGAGAGGGTTGGTGATTGAAAAGGCCATTCTTGAGCCCCTTTTATAGACAAATTATCCAAACAATATTACATCAACTAAACTACCACCACTAATATAGGAATCTAAGGACCAAAGTTACCATAAGAAGGTAAAAAGGTTGAGAATCCAAGTTACAGAGCTGACATGCCAGTAGATTGGCAAGGGGGAATACTGGCCCACACCCCCATGTTTTGGAAAAAAAATCCCTTTTTGTTTTTGTTTCTACTTTCACCAATAAGTCCCCCCAAAATTTATTACTTTACCAAAAGCCTTCTGAGCAGTTCTTTACCCAAAAATATTCAATATTCAAAATAAAATTAGCCATTAAATCAAGATAATAAAATAAATGCAATACACACACACACACACACACACACACACACACACACACACACACATATATATATATATATATATATAAATATCCAAGTCTATCAGGTACATAGAGCAAAAAGAGGTACATAGAGCAAAAAGATAATAATAAAATAAAACAAAATTATCGGGACGCAACCCAGACTTTCTTACTAATCCGAACAAAACTATTGAAGGCATAAATGACCATGACGAGTGTTCTTCCCATGATGGATAGAAGTAGAGGCCACACTCCGAGAGCTCGAAGAATGGAGAAAATCATAAACCACTCGAAGAGTAGCAAAAGCATGAGCCAACACCTAGATCTACTCAACTGCTGAAGGCATCCAGTCTCGAATATCCCATATCTAATAAGTTTGAACGGATATGATCCACGAAGAAAAAGTACATTAGAATATAAAAATCAGAGATGCAAAAGGAAGAAATCATAATGGAAAAATTAAAGAATAAGGTAAGAACACTTACCCACGAATGACTATCCTCCACTGCAATAGGAGTAAGACACCCTAGAACTGCAAGAGGGTGATGAGGAATTTGTATCTTGTCCCCTCCCCATCTATGGATGTAGATATCGGTAGGGAAACACACACTCACCCAATGGGGGAACATACATGGTCTTCGCTCTACTCCGCAAGGCCTAACTCAATGACCCCATCACACCACTACCTCATTTCCTCACTGATGGAGGTGGTGCTCCCTTCAAATCATAGATTTATGATAACATTAAACAAATCATCATGATGTCCTATTAGTCATACTTCACCATCACGATCATGTGCATGTAGGTGGATTAAATGTTCCCTATCATGGTTTTCATTCTAGCCTTCTCTGTAATTTTCATTAGATCCCTAATAAAGGAAAGATAATTCGTCGGAAGAACCAAAACCTCCTCCATAATGATCTTACCTTCCACACTCTATCTCAAGTACCATCCATACCTTAAGTGGTGCCATAGCAGTCTTCGTATTTGTGTCTTCATATCGTTGATACTTATGTCCTCTAACGATCGACTCTAGGGAAAAAATGTCACCCACCTAAAAAATTTAGTAAACAAATTAACATTAAAAAAATAAGAAGAATAAAAAACCAAAAATTTAAAAATATGTAATAAAAAACCAACCCGGTCATTCATTATGGAATTGTGGGCCCCGAGAAGAGCTTGCGTCCATGGGGAACACTTTTTGTGTGTTAACATAAATGCCCTGAAATGCCTATCTCTCGATCCATCATCTCCCCCCAAGTTCGGGTTATCAATTAAATGTAGGTCTAAGGAATTTCCTCTAAAAGAAGTTTGCCGCCATGTCCAATTTAAGTTTCACACCCCTAATTTTTAGCATCGGCCTAAGTGTGTTTTGTGCAATAATGATTTGTGTTTGTTTGTTTGGAATTTTGAGTCTATTATATAAAAGACAAACAAAAGATTTGGTTTACCCCATTCAAGCTATTACTAAGGTAGGTTTAAGTCTTGGGTTGCTCTAAATTTTCTTACTATGTGGGTTTGGTAACCAGTTTTCATGTGGGGAGGGTATTAGGCATCCCACACGTTCTTTGTGCTTCCTTAATTTTATGCTTATTACCACTCTTAACATTAATTGATTACTTTTAGTTATTTTTAGAACTGGTTTAGAGACCTTAGGTTGAGAATAACTTAAACGTAGATAGGTTCTTAGGTATCAAATGCTATTAGTTAGAGGTGTAGTAGCATCACTTTAACTAGTGCAAGTACATAAGGGCGTTTATGTAAGACTATGTGCTTATGCATGATGGGTGGCCATTAGTATATATGTAAAAGTGCACTATAGAACATTTTTAAGATAGTTTGATATCTTTTTCGAGGTTTGAGGAGAGAAGGAAAGATAATATGAGCGATGATTGCATTCCTATTGTGATAGCATATCGAGATTTATTTGATTGAGGCTCGTGTTCATGAGAAGGACTCTACATCGAGTTTACGTCCCTAAGAAGACTTGGGATGAAAGCCTATGTATTTTAATTTTTTATATTCAGTTTACCATCTTTGTAGGTGTGTATGGGATGCCGCAACTTGAGATAGTTCTATGTATAATTGTTTTTGTTCAAGTGAGATAAGTGATGAGGGATAATGGTTTTCCATTATTTGAAATATGTATACTTGAATTTAGGATGATCACATATGTTTCAATGCTTATAGTCGCACTTCAGGGATGTCACAATCAAGCAAGTTATGAGCCTTACATTAATATGCTGAATCATGAGAGCATCAACAACTATGAATATACTTCTTTTTTTTTCAAAATCTTAATAAGGAATACTATTTTCAAGTTGGTGAAAGGATAATTCCTGGATCCTCCTTTTATGGATATGTGGGTGGATGTAGTTTTTTTGTGTACATTATGTATACATGTTTGTGTGTTTTTGTTAATTGCATGAGATATCATGACTATGAGATAGTTTAGTATCTTGTTTATAGTATGAAAGAGATGTGAGAGGTTAGAGGTGATTGAATCTCTGTGGGGACAATATATTGAGAGACACATTATCGACGCTTATCCTAATGAGAAGGACTCAGTATTATACCTACATAATTATGTAGAGAAGATATGAGAGCCCGTGTTGTTTGGGTGTTCACGTGTCCCAACATGATATTTTTGTAAGTGTAGGACTTGTATTAGGAGGGAGATAATTTATTTGTCTACCATTGGTTAGCTTTGGTGGAGGTTAAAAATAGGATTCGACCCGAAGATCACTTATATTCGCCTATCAAATTATGAGCGGCGGGTAATCACTTGCCATAAAGTATTGTCCTTCGGACTATCTTGGGGGGTGTAGAGTTAAAGATGTAATATTTTATAATATCCTTGGATTTTGGGTAAAGATAGAATTAGGGGAGTTTCGATTGGGATTGATTTATCCCTAAGAAATAATATGTCATGGGACGTATTATTAGTCTTGAGCTTCACTAGTTTAGTTCGGTATAGCCCCCACGTACCCAAGGAGACTTGGAATCAAATCCAATGTAGTTCCAATAGACATGAAATATTTATCGATGTAGGTTATGGCAGATCACTTACAATAAACACCAGTATGGTATTTATGAATCCTAGTCCTAGATATAGCATTTTCGTTGTGTTGGATCGATACATTTATATATTAAAGATAATATTTAGCCAAAGGCCAACATTTGATAAGTACTTGATATGGAAAAACATACTTGGGATGCCATCACGGGGAAGTGCTTTGTTCATTTGGAGAAGTATTGGGAGTAGTCATATTTTAGGCTTTGTCTTGTGTAAAGTTTCAGACTGAGTCGGCTCGTGGACATTTTCCTCATAACTATCTTGAAATGTATATTTTTATGTTTTATAATGTTTGTTGTGGCATTTGATTAACATTTTAACAGCATAAGAGCTTGTCAAGTCAATTAACAGTGGTTCTGAGTTATAAATTAGACTTTAAAATATAAACTTTGTAAATTGCACACCTTGTCCTCTAAACGGGGGCCAATTTAAAGCAGATAAATATATATGGACTTTGTAAAGGTATATATGTGGGGTCTTTGACCTAAAATTTCGGCAAAGTTTCCTTACCCGTGTAGCGTTAATCGTATTTTTCCCGTTGGAGTGTCCCCACTTGATGTGCCCGAGGTGGGTAGAGCTCTGTTTTTAGTTAAATAAAACTTCATTTAGAACTGCCAACTTTTGCAAAATGCCTGCCTGAGTTTGCCTCTTTTTTTCTTTTGTAGGAGACTTTTCAAAAGTATGAACCTTGTTCGGGACTGAAGTGACTCCGCAGATGTACAAGATTTCCTTAATATTTCATAATAACCTCGAGTATCTCAGATGCTTAGGGGGATAAAAGTGAAAAAATTATTGGAGTCATGTTTTGGTGCCCTTATCTTGGTTGGTGGGGACATGTATTTATTAGGGTATGCTTTGGCTCATTTAATCGATCGGTTAAAGACTTTGAACAGTGGATCAGATGGGTGAGACATGAGTATGGCTGAGAATAGATTTTCAAAGATCTCGTAATGATGACTCTGTGAGGAGATAATTAATTATCAGTTGGGAGTACCTTTCACACTAAAACAACTATTTACTAGATCCTAAACTAAAAGTTAAATTTTAAGTAATCTCCAAAAATGTGTAAAAAAAATATTTCACTTGGATGTTAGATTTGGTAGATATATTACATTAGGTCTTTCAAAATAAACCTATACTAATTCTTTAATGAGAAAACACACCATAAAAGTATTAAGAATAATCCAAGCAAGTTTGACATAATGTTTTTAACATGGTAAAATCCTAAATTAGGGAAAACATCCACAGTGACCACTACGCCACAAAAGAAAAATCCGCTATAATCAAACAATAGATACAAGATTACAAGCAACCAAACAAGCATTAAAATTACCAAGCTAAGAAAAGAAATATACTGACGCGAGCTTTCCTCTCCAATGCTATTTTTTATCTGACTTTGATCTTCCCAGCAGTTTCATTACTTTATTCCTTCTTCATGTTCCCAGTGTCTCAATCAATACAAAATCTCTCAAATGAACCTAACCTTAACTAGGTGTTCATGTTAGAGTGTCGTGGTTGTGATGTGAACCACATGCAAGATGCTACTCACGTCTCTCAAAATATTTATATAAAAAATCCTAATGAATTATAGAGAATATATCATACGAAGAGATTTCAATTTTTCTTTGAAATTCAGACTTATTAACCAACCGTAATATCTCAGATCTGAAAGATTGTGTTTTTGAAAAATAGATCAACTGTTTCAATATACTTATTTATGCACACACTAATTTTGCAAACTGCGAAATTGTGTTTTTCAATGTAACAACTTTATATCTTAAATATTAGTGATTTCAAAAGTCTATTTTTCAAGAAAACTTGAAATGAAGAGTGTATGTAAAAAAAATAGGAATACAAAACAAGATCCACATGGAAAGGGTAACAAAAACCCTAATGAACTAAGTGATATGTATCTCTTAGTAAATTTCACATTTTCTAAAAATAAACATAAGATCTACAATGAGAGTAGGTTTTTAAGAGAGATTTAGATTGAAGATATTCCTCAAAAATAGCCTAACACCAAACCATTATGAAAACCAATTTTTTATAACTCTAAAGAATGGAGGTTTTCTAGTGTACATAGAACGACGAAGTATGTGTTTAGTTTTATCAGAAAACCTAAAGATTTGTAACTCTGAAGTACTATTTTTCTCTCTCTCTATCTATCTAATCATTATATATTATCTCAACTCTCCCTTCCCTCTTTTTTCTCTCAAAATGACGAGATGCCAAAAGTTCTCAAATGCCTCAACTTCAGGCTGTGTTTATACTATGACTAGAAATATGTAGATGTTCGAATCAAATGAATCGCTGACATTTCTTGGGCAGGTTGAATTTTTTATCTAAGGGTTTTAAATGAATCGTACAATCTTATTCTCTCATTGGTCTAATCTAGAATAACAAGGATCTTTTGCATGTGTTAGAGATAATCCATGTGACGCTAGATTGGACCAATGATAGAATAAGATTGTACGGTTCATTTACAACCCTTTGATTAAGAATTCAAACCTTCCAAGCAATATCATCCACTCATTTCATTCAAATATCCAGATACTTCTACTACTAGTATAAATACAACCTTATCTTAAGGCATTTGAGAACTTTTGGAATCCCTTCATTCTGAGAGGAAAAAAAAAGAGAAGGGAGGGTAGAGAGAAAAGAGAAAGGTTGGATAGAGAGAGAGAAAAAATTAGTATTTCAGAGTTACAAATCATTAGATTTCCTCCAAAAAAAACATGTACTTCATCTTTATACATACACTTGAAAACCTACATTCCTGAGGGCTGAAAATATTAGTTTTTTGGAAGGGTTTGGTGTTTGACTATTTTTGAAAATTCTCTTCAATCTAAATATCTCTTAGGAATCTAGTCTCAGTGTAGATCTTATGTTTCATTATAGAAATTGTAAGATTTACCAAGAGATACATATCACATAGTACATTAGGGTTTCTGTTACCTTTTCTCTCTGGATGTTGTTTTACATTCGTATATTTTAAAGCAGGAAAAAGAGAATTTTTAAAGCACTAATATTTTAGATCTAAAGTTCTTGTTTCGAAAAACTCAGTTTCATAGTTTATGAAATTTGTGTGTGCATAAATAAGTATTTTAAAACACTTGATATATTTTCAAAAAGATACCCTTTTAGATATGAGATAATATGTTTGGTTAATAAGTCGTATTTTCAAAGAAAAATTGAAATCTTTGCATATCATATAGTTACTCTATAATTCATCAGGATTTATTTGTATAAATCTCTTGAGAGACATGAGTAGCATCTTGCATTTGGTTCACATAAAAATCACTACACTCTCACATGAACTCCTAGTTAAAGTACGGTTCATTTGAGATATTCTGTATTGATTGAGCCACTGGGAACACAAACCATGGAATAAAGACAGGAAACTACTGGGATGATCAAAGTCAGATCAGAATTGTCATTTGAGAGGAAAGATCTTATAGGTATATTTATTTTATTAGCTTAGGATCTTCAATGCATGTTTGGGTGCTTGTAATATTGTAGTTGTTGTTTGATTATAGTGGATTTCGTTTTTGTGGTACAGAGGTCACCGTGAATGTTTTACCTTATTTGGGATTTTACCATGTTAGAAATATTGTGTCAAACGTTTTTGGATTGTTCTTAATACTTAGATGATGTGGTTTCTCATTATAGATTTAGTATAGGTTTTATTTTGAAAAATCTAAGGCAATCTATCTACCAAATCTAACATCCAATTGAAATATGTTTTTACATATCTTGTGATTTGTTTTGAAAGGAGTTTCATTCAACTAGTTTAATTTTTGGAGTTTACTTAAAATATAACTTTTAGTTTAACATCTAGAAAATAGTTTTTTTCCATAACCGATCGATTAAAGGATCGAAGAAAACATTAACTTATCTACTAAAGGACTCAGGGGGGTGTCTGGCTTGCTTTTATGGTTTTTCTAATTGTATTTTACCCATGTTAGAGGTTTTATTTTTAGTTTTTGACCCCTTGAACTTCAATTCTTGGTTTGGGTGTTGGTGTTTTTGTGTATTTTTCGGGGTTTGTAGCCGAGATCGTTTGTGACATGATGGAATGTACCTCAATCTAATTATAAATCGGGTGTCCAAAGATATGGTAGACTAATAGTGTGCACGTGCGGGCACTTTTCATCAAAATTTCAAAGGATTGTTTTGAAAGAATAAGTTTGCATATTCTTGGAGAAGAATAAGGTATAAGGGCAGTAAGTGGAATGTTTTTTTTTCGTGGGGGGGGGGGGGGAGGGGGGAGTAGGGGGAATGGGATATTTAAAAAAAGCTGGGGGTGTTAATCAATCAATTAACCCTTACTTTTAAACTTTAAAACAATCAATTAACTTTTGGGTGTGAACATTTAACCAATCGGTAAGTGCTAGAAATATTTAACCGAATGGTAAAAAATTCCAGTGGCCCAAACCTATAAATCCTTTTTTCCTGAAAATTTTCTTCCTTTATTCTCTCATCTTCTCTTTCTCTCTATTATTAAGACCTATGTAATCATTTGAGTTAATCTTTGAACTCCATTAGTTGTTAGGGATCTGTTAGAGCCAGTTTTGGCGGATAAGGATGATGTTCTGATTTTGAACCAGGCTGAAGAGGATGTGGGGGATGATGGGGGTGATGGAGAATAAAGGATAAATAGATGCGTCATTATGGACATATATGTTCATTTTGGGGATCGATGGCCACCAGAGTGTGTCTCCTCATGAGTATAATAGTTTTGGGATAGTCTGGTGGGGAGAGGATGCGGTGCCCAGAGCACGTGTGTTGTTTTATGACCCACCCACTACTGGTGGAGGAGGAGGACACTCAGATCCTCTTGCGAGAGTGTCAGTTTTTTTACCATTTCACCTTTTATGATTTTGGTCGCAAGTTTTATGTGTTTGATTTTATTTTTAATGTTGACTTGGTGATTGTACGTTTATATGTCCTGAATGAACAAGATAATATAGTATATGTTGCTAAATTAAATATTATAACTATTGGACATTTATTGCTAAATAAAAATAATGATTCAAAATAAGAAATTAAGATAAAATAAAATAAAAATAAAGAATATAAGAAAAATGTATAATGTAGAGGGGGTATCCTTTATGGGCGAGGAAATAGAGGGGAGCCCTAAAGACTGGAAGAGGCGGGGTTGTGATATGGTAGAGGTAGTTTAAATAGAAAATAATGAAAATAGACGTAAAAAATAAATAACTAGGTAATTTGAGATCAAAAAATAAAATTAGACAATGGTGATAAGCGTAAGTGAAAAGAATAAACCTATATTGATAAAAAAAAATAGGGCTCTAGCTTATACCGAAGGAAACATATCGACAAGGGGATACAAAATGATTGGCCAAACCCGTGTATCAAGTCTGTAGATTTTTATGACAAAAAATGATAATATATTAGTGGATTTCAGTCAGATTATTGTCTATTATTACTAGTTGGTGGGAACTAAGGTTTGCGAGACTACATGGAGATTCATGGGGTTTGAAACACCGAGAGGGAGAAAGCTCTCAGGATAGGGTACCACCATTGTTTACATCGATTTTAGCAATGATTCAAAATATTTCAACTATCTATTTTAGGTTTCTTAGGGGTTCTATGGTAGAAACGCGAGGTTTTGGTAGTGTTTATTAGGGTGTAAGATCGCCTCATGACTAATTAAGCCCTTTAGTTAGTGGGTACTAAAGAGAGGTGGGTTAAGTGTTAACATAGGGCGAGTAAAACACTAAGAAAGAGAAAGCACCAGGGGAGTAGGGTATCTCTATTTTTTACTCTGTTTTTATTGATGATTCAAAATATTCCAACCCCTTCTATTTTAGGTCGCTCAAGTGAACAGATGAACAAAGGTGGGGTTTCAACGACATCTATTGGGGTGTAGGATCTCCTCAAAACTGGTTCACCTCTTTAGTTGGTAGTAACCATATATAGGCTACTTAACTGTGAATGTAGGGACATTTAAACACCGAGAGGGAGAAAGCTCCATGGGATGCAGTTTACCTCATTTTTTTACTTTGGTCTTTTAAAAGATTGAAAATTTTCCAACCCCTTCTATTTTAGGTTGCTCAGGGGACAAATGAAAAAATGTGGGGTGATGATGGAGTCTATTGGTGTGTATGATCTCCTCATAATTGGCTAACCTAACTATTTTGTGGAACTAAAGAGATGTAGCTTAAGTGCAAACGTATGTTAATTAAATCACCAAGAGGGATAAATCTCCTGAGGGTGAAAGGTATCCCTATCTTTTACATTGGCTTTACTAAAAGCTTCCAAAAATTCTGACTCTTCTATTTTAGGTCACTCAGGGGACCAAATGCAAAAATTCGGAGTTTCGACAACGTTTATTGGGGTGTAGGATCACCTCACAACTGGTTAGCCTCTTTAGTTAGTGGGAACTAAAGAGGGGTGACTTAAGTATGAACTTAGGGAGATTATAACATCGAGAGGTAGAAAGATAAAAGGGTGAGAGGTATACTAATTTTTTACTTTCATTTTAGAAAATATTCCAACCCCTTTTATTTTGTGGTCGTTTAGGGGACTAGACGCCAAAATGCGAGGTTTTGATGGCATCTATTGGGGTGTAGGATAGCCTCACACTAGTTAAACCTAGTTAATTAGTGGCGATTAAAAAGAGGCAGCTTAAGTGTGCACACATGGATATTAAAGCATCAAAAGGGAGAAAGATCCGGGAGTGCAGGTTATCTTAATTTTTTTCTTTGGTTTTAGGAAAGATTGAGAATACTAAAAGCCCTTTTATATTAGGTCTCTTAAAGGACCAAACGCAAAAATACTGGGTTTCAGCTACATCTATTGGTTTATAAGATCTCCCGACAACTCGTAAACTCTTTAGTTACTGGGAACTTAAGAGAGGTGGCTTATGGGTCACCGTAATGTGATTAAAACATGGTGATGGATAAATATTTGGGGAATAGGGTATTTCGATTTTTTATTTAGGTTTAGTAAAAGTTAAAATATTCCAACCCCTTATATTTTAGGATTCTTTGGGGATCAGACACAGAAATGGAAGGTTTCAATGTCGTCTATTGGGGAGTAGGATCGCATAAGAACTGGTTAACCACTTTAGCATGTGGGAATTGAATAAAGGTGGATTAAGTCTAAAGCTAAGGAGATTCAAACACCAAGAGGGAAAAAGATCGGTGGGGGGTCCTGACCACCTCAAGACTGATTATGCTTCTTGGCTAGTGGAAACTGAGGTTAGGGAGAATATGTGTTACTATGTTGTGATCCAAACACCAGGTATCCTGAGAAATTTTTGTATATGAATATCATTTGATTGTTATTTTCTTCTTATAGCCTATAGGGAGTACCTAAGTTAGGGGTTATGTAGGCCCATTATCTAGGGCTTCGACGAGGGATCTTGCTTTTGTTAGATCTTTCATATATGTTTTGGGATTTTGTCTGTTGCTGGATTTCATGTCTGATGTGAACTTAATGAGGAGTTATATCATTACAAAAATTATGAGAGAGAGTTGGTGCAATATTTCAACTAATTTCACTTGTCATTCGGGAAGATAACCATGAATCCATTAGACTTTTATGCTCTTATCAGACTCCCTTTGCCAAAGTGTCTCTAGTGGTAGATCGAGCTATAAATTTCAATATATGAGGAAGGCATTAAGGGGTAGAGGTTCCCCTTTTTCGTGGGAGTATATCGACGCCAGTGTTTTATCCACCTATTTTGAGGAGGTTGTGTTAGATCTGGGGTTGGACGTAGTGGCAGTGAGACATAATTCTCAAAGTTTGTTATTTATTGATATTTGGATATGTCTTGGTGTCGGTTACTTAGGGTGTTAATATAGTTTCTATTTTTATGTAGGTGCGTTGTTTTTTAGGAGATAATTAGTAGAGGATGAAGACAAAAGAGGTTCATCGGGTTCTTTGTAAGTTTTTCATATGTGTGGGAGGTATGTATTTTTTTTTTCATCTTAGTCATTTTAGTTAACTCTAATTCTTTATGTTTATGCATGTTTCTTCTTGCCTTTTTGTTTTGCGTAGATGTGGTTTTTTCCTTCTATGGCCACTTATTTTTAGCTTTCTTTGGTCATCTAGACGATGGATGGTGTTTTTTTCTCTCTTTAGGCAATCTGTATTAGGGAACTTGAGGGCTAGGTCATCCATGTCGTTAGTGGTGGCTAGGGCGCTTCTAAACGGGATGATCGTATAGGCTATAAGTAGGTCAGTATATTTTACTTTCAATATTCATTTCTTACTATATATACCTACATATTTATACTGACTTGGTTTGATTCTTGGTGTTTTCTTATCTCATGTGCCTCGGGTTTTGACCCATCCTGCGACAGGTTGTGGTATTTTAATGTGTGATCTATTGGGTAGGAGGTTATTATAGGAAGACCCGTATGGGGACATTTTTCACTTAGGAGAGAAAATGACTTGTTAGTATGCATGGTATGGGATGGTTATGATACAATTACCCCCATATATTGTATGGGGCATACAGAAGAGCTAATTGAGGGGAACGAGAAGGTGTACATTGATGCGGTTTTCATTGTGAATTTTTTTGAGGGGGAACCTTTTTCATTAAGGATTTATGGAGTTGTTGGTGATGAAAATGCACCTCCCTCAGCTTAGGGAGGTCTTGTTGGCTTGGGCGGGAGTGGTGTTGAAGGTTGAGGGGCCTATAGCAGTGGATAGGGAGATAATTGACTTGACAGGTGAGCTAGAGGTTTTAGTTGAGGATTAGTTGAGTCCTGAGGTAGAGTAAGAGGAGGTGACGGTGGTGCCCTAGCTTGAGGTTGAAGTTTAAAGGGTAGTGCATATGGTGGGAGTGAGGGTTCATGAGGCGATTCTTAATAGGGTAGTCCCTATGGTTGTGCCCCGCACCAGTGTACTCTGACCATATGAGATGAGTAGAGGGAGTGTCGTTTAGGGGGAGGTGCCCTTTAGGAGGGTGGATCTTCTCGTTTTCCCATTTGGAGTGGATTACCCAGATTATGGTATCCAAGACTCATTTCCCCTTTCTCCATCAACTTATCACTCGGATTGCATGGTTCATGACTTAGTGGGATTTGGAAGATGAGATCCATGTTTTCTAATTTACTTTCTTATCTTTTTTTTCTTTTCTTCTCCTTTTTTTTCCTTACTAATGATTTCCTTGTTTTGGTCTTTTTCAGGATGTGTTTGTTTTGGCATCCGACTTGCAGAGGTAAATGATTAACTGGTCCTCTCTATGCCTAGAGTTGTCTTCTTATATTTGATTTTATGGCCCTACAATCACGAATTAGAGTTGGACAGCTAGTTAGTGATGTCTAGGTCCTAGTACCGTACTCCTACTCACGTACGCTCATATTTTAAGGATGTTTAAGAGTTTAGTATAGGTTTGATGCAACTTTTGGGGGTTGTTCGCATGCCTCCCAATCAAGCTCATTTGATCTCCAAGTGTCTTGAGTATCCCGATGGTGTAAGTATAGTTAGTAACGGTGATGAACAAGAAAATAATGGTCATCACAATTAGTTTCCGACTTATATTGGCTCGGTGGAGGGCATGTCTCCCCTAATTCATACATTTGATCATTCTCTTTTATTATTTCCCGTGTTTAAGGATATTGGTTCTTGGTAATTGGATAATATGGATTTTAAAATCTTTCAATTTTCATGACATTATTTTGGATTTTTTTTTCTCAGGGTCATTAAACTTTTCACGGGGAAAGATTATCGATGATGCTTTTATAAAGTGGGTGCCATGTTATTTTTATTTATAGGATAAATAATGCCCAAAACATTTATGAAATCAAGTTATCCTAAGCCCTATAGAATGGGGGTAATAAATATGTACATGGAAGGAAAACATAAAAATAAGAGGTTTACCTATATGTTAGGAAACAAAAGTAAGTCTAATATTTATTATTAAAACGGGAGTCACACATAAAAAAAATAAAAGATATATATACAGGAACAAAAGTTCCCCGTCTTTTTTAGACTTCTCTTTTAGCGATAAACAACTTTTATCTCCTCGATGACGATTCATTTGTCTATATTGATATCATAATGGTGAGGTAAATAAGTTCCATTTTCTTTGCTTGTTATCGGGCGAGAGTTGTTAATGTGGTTTTGGAATAAAAGTGATGATTCTTATCCCATATACAGTGCATTTTATAGGGTCCTTGGCGATTTTGCCTGCGAATGATCTGTCCTAGTGATGAGGGGAGGTTTAAAGGGATAATGTTTGGTGTTTAATTTATTTGGGAAGAGGAGTGTAAGGGTTGTTTATTCTTCTTTTTTGGCTTGTTTTGACTGTTACATTCATTATATTATCCTTCGTGTGATGTTTTAAATACGGGTGACCTTACGTAGTCTTAAAATGTATTAGAGCACTATTTTATTACCTGAAATGTAGTTTATTTTTACCATCTTGTCTTGTTTTGAGCAACGTAATAGTGAACATAAGATATACCCATAAAATGAGATTTTTTATGTTTATTTGAACCGGTCCCAAAGTGATATCTTGGGTTGCCTACGTATCTCTGTATACTGGCAATTGTTGGGCCTAGTCAATTTTGGCCACTTGTCTTTTGAGCATGACCCGTAATGATGGTGTCTCATGTTCTATGGGTAGGACATCCTACATTCCATAAATTAAAGAAAATGGGTGCCCTGAATTGATTTTTTCCGACCAGGCGCTATAAGTCTCAGTCATCTTATTGATGTTGTTTTTTATGTTCTTATTATCATCTTTGACTTCTCCATTTGTTTGGAGTCTATATGGATATCATTTATGGAGTGTAAAATCATATTCGTGTAGTAGGTTTAATACCTCTTTCTCAAAGTGAGTCCCGATATATGATACCAACTCATAGGGTATGCCGAAGTGATATATGGTATTTTAACATGTGAATTTAGACATTTTCTTAGCGTTTAGCACCACGTAAGATTCATCGTCAACCCATTTAAAGAAAATTCGTTGCCGACTAAGATGTATTCGGTACAGGTGGAGGCCTTAGGAGTTAACTTCCCCATGACGTCATCCCTTGGGTGGAGAAAGGAAACATGATATCATGCACTAGAGTTCTTGGGGAGGTAGATGTTGTCATCGGGAATACAAATTACATTTTAAGCACTTATTTATTTAATCAATGCAATCCCTTTGCATGATAGTCTAGTAGTATGATTGTTTGAGGATTTTTTTGGAGAGGGTATTACCACTCATGTGCAATCAACATTCTCTGTTATGTATTTTGTCCATATTTTCAAGGGTCTCACCTTCGTGATACACTGTAAGTGTACCGCATCGAACCTCCTTTTGTAAAGTTGTCCCCCATAGATAATAAATTGGGTTGACAATTCTCTTAGGGTGAATCAGTTACTTGAAGAAAATTTTTTTGGGTAGTGGTTATTATAGAGAAAGTTCCATGAGTCGTAGTACCATATTATAAGTCCTAATATTGTCTCCTCGATGGAATTGATCTCAAAATGGTAAGAAGGGTTCTCTCACTGGTAACGTTATACCTGATTTATGTGGTTCTTTACAACATATCTATCATGGAGGGTAGTGTGGATAGTTCATCTACATGATTATTTTTATCCCTCGGGAGGAAGTAAAATTTGTAATGTATAAAATGCAAAGCTACATCTTCTTTGTAGGCAGGGTATGTTTGCATTTTTTCATTAAGGATTATACATTTTCCTAATATAAAACTAATGGCTAGGCTTAAATACCGATTGTCTTTCAGATCGATGATTCCTATTTTTGATGTTATTTTGAGACCCATGATGCAAGCCTCATACTTTTCCATAGTGCTGATGCATTCGTAGGGGAGTTTGATGGTCATAGGGAGTCTTCGTCAATCGGAAGATATTAGAAGCATTCTCATGTTGTATACCCTTTTTTGGAGGGCCCATTAAAGTAGGTTTTTCAATTTTTTATATCATTTAGGGAGATGAGATCCTTGTTGGGGAATTCTGCATTATTTTGTTCTTCTTCGTCTCACCGGGTATGTCCTACAAGGAAGTAAGAGATGGTCGTTCTTTGGTAGATTTTTTTATGACATACGTGATTTAGAATGTGGATGACACCAGTAGCCATTTATCCATTTATCTAGATAGAGTAACTTTCTCAAAGAGGTATTTCAAGGAATCCATTTTGGGGATGAGTCATATACTGAAGGACATTATATATGTCGTGGTTCATGGTTGATTCATACGAGGGATACATAAGCCTTTTCAAAGGAGTTGTATTTGAGATCATAGGAGATAGTATTTTTAATGACATAGTAGATGGCACATTCCTTTCGGGAGCTTTTAACATATTGGGCCAGCATAGATTCGAAAGAGGTGTCGATTATGTTTACGTAGAGCTAGACAGTTTGTCTCTATTAGGGAGGTAGAACAACAGTGGGTTAGTGAGGTGCTCTTATATTTTCTTGAATGCTTCTTGGCACGGAGAATTCCATTCTTTAGGTGTGTCCTTCTTGAGTATTTAGAATATGAGTTTCTAATGTTACTAAATTAGTTAATGAATTTATTTATGACCTGACTTTGGCCTAGGAACCCTCTAATATCTTTTTCTATTTTGGGTGGTGGCATTTCCCATATGTCTTTGACCTTTGTGAGATTTACCTCAATTCCTCCTTGTTGATAACGAAGTGGAGAACTTTCCCTTTAATGACATCGAAGACACATTTTTATGAATTTAGCCTCATTTTGAAGAGGCATAACCTTTGTAATAATTTTAGGAGTGCCAGTGTGCATCTTTCTCGATCTTTGGATTTGATGATCATATAGTCTATGTAGACCTTTACTTCTTTATGTTTGATATAGTGTACGATGGTTGTGGTCGCTATTTACTAAGTTATACCTGTAATTTTTTTAGATCGAAGGGCATAACTTTATAATAGTATATACCCCGTGGGTAAATGAACTCAGGTTTCTCATTATAATTAGGGTCAAACATCTGTTAGAGTAAACATCTTATGCATGACGATAGTCGGGTCACTACGGCACATGTCAACCTAAGAGACACAATTATATCTATGAAGCTGGTGAGGATATCTGTGAGTTCATTTCTTCATTTTTTTGTCTAGGGAGGACCCCATTTGTATCTATTTAGGGTTTTAGGGTGTGCCTAAATTTATGGTTATTGTGTCATCCTCTTTGGCAGACTTATGCTTATTTTTACTTTGGTGAACTTTTAGAAGTATTTTAAGTATTTTAAGTCCCCATAGCAATCATTATTAGGTCTGAGTTATAATTCGTTATCGGATTCGTGATCATCACATGTAACACATGCAAAAAAATACTGTAAATCACTATTTATTATCCCATAAAAAGAGGCAAGATGACATTGATAATAACACAAAAGTAGGCTTTATAGAGGGAAGTTGTAACAAAACACCCTAAATAGGCATTTACCACCTCCAAAGTTTGAAAACTTCCAAGAAACATTCAACTTTGTCAAATTTTTCAAATGCACTTGAGTAAGAATCATGTTATTATGGACTTTCCTATAGTAATTAATCCCCTATTTTAACCTAAAGTTTGACCAAAAAACTAATATTTTACAAGAATATAATGGACCAATCCCCTATGTTTGAGAAATTGCACATAAGCCCATAAAACTTTTAAAAAGTAACCTATAAGTCTTAAACTATAAGCCAAAACTATCTAAGGACCCAACTAAGAAGCTAACTTTTTTCCACTTACCTCACTGCTAATGTGGGACCAACTGGACTGCTAACATTGCATTTACCACATGGTGTACAAATGATACCCATTTAACCCCACGTGTACCTTGGTTGAAACTTGTACAAAACTAGGCTAAAAAAACACCTCCAATTCCACTAATGAACTTTCCCCCACAAACCCTATGAAAGTCACAATTTACCCCTGAGGAAACTCACTTCAACTCAATTCACTTTCAGAGCAAAAATCTGAGTTTTATTGCATCCCGTTCATTTTATGTATGAATGTTGTGTTCTTTCATTTGGTTATTTTTCTGCACGTATATATAGTAAATTTGTGTCTTTACATGTGAATTTTAACGTGTGAATGCACTGTATAAGTTTAAAACCTAGAAAACTCCATTGAAGCATGAGCTTCAATGGTAGATGTTGCTTCCGTGACTTTGAACCAGTTTCAAAGTGAGGAACATTAATCTTTGGTTCTTAGGAAGCTAGGTGCAATGTGTAATTGAACCAAAACAAAGCTTTAATGTCCGAAATTGGTGTTTGAATTTTTTGGGCCGAAAATGTTCAGAATTCAAAATCACGAGTTATACTCAACAACAATCCGTCAAATAAAGCATGTTCGGCTACATTTTCAACATAGAATCCAACAATTACTATGACAGAATAAGAAACATAACATTCAATATCTTATTCTCAGGATAAATTTTGCCATTTTTACTGAAAATTAATTGCTCAAACTAGACCACCAAAATCTTTGACACCAATATGGTTGGGTTCCTATTCAAAAATTACACAACTTTTATTCATGAACATACTAAAATTGATTTCTAAAATGTCTCAACCTTAAGGTTAAAGTTTCAAAATCCTATAGTCAAACTATCAAAAGTAGAAGGTAAAGTGGATTACACGCGCACAGGTGGAGATCAAACTAGGTGCGCATGATGTTTGACTAACGTGTGAGAGCGCTTCTCGAATAAAAAAAATATGATTTTTTCTACAATTTCTATTTTCAAATTATATATAAAATGGTAAATTACATCACCATGTTTGGATCCATGGAAAGCATAATTTCGAGAAAATCAGTTTTATGTTTAAAATCCAACTTTCATTTTACACATAACCCACTGGCCAATTTTCCATGTATTTCAAAACATTTCCAAGGTCAAACAAAGTCATTTCTTCTCTTTTCATTAAACCCAAATCCCAATGGAACCTAAGAAAAATGTTTGCTTTTCAACTTTTGAAAATTTCATATTACACCTTCTTAATTATTTTTACATTGAAATATATTTCAATTTTTCAACCTACTGCATCACATAAGCATTATTTTAGACCTATAATACCTAACTATACTCTCCCTGATTTTAGACTATCCAATCAACCACCGTGACATAGACGCACAAAACCACAAATCGCATTTTCAAAATAAATCATTATGTTTTCAGTATTAAACAATTGAACTTATGTCTTTGCACATTATTATGTTATTGTAACTGTGACAACCCGCTCACCAAAATAAGGGGTGGCCAGCCCGATACTCTAATATAACAGGAATCATGGATGGAATCATTCTCAGCATCACAACAACATAGTAAGTATACGGGATAACCACTCCATAATTCAGAAAAACGGGTTACCAAAAATTTTGTTTTATTAGTTAAAGAAGGAATTTAACCAACCTAATTTGGAAAAGAAAGTGGAAATCCAAAAGAACTTATATTACATCCACAACAAGTATACAATAAGGGGACTGAATATGCTATCGGTTAATAGGTACGTACAACATACTCAACAAGTTTAATTTAAGTTACATAATACATCCATTAGACAGTTACAAAAGTTTGGTCCACACGCCCGAGTAAATGACCCGATCATAACTAGAGACCTTAGGTTGAGAATACCTTAAACGTAGATAGGTTCTTAGGTATCAAATGCTATTAGTTAGAGGTGTAGGAACATCACTTTAACTAGTGCAAGTACATAAGGGCATTTATGTAAGACTATGTGCTTGTGCATGATGGGTGGCCATTAGTATATATGTAAAAGTGCAAAATAGAACATTTTTAAGATAGTTTGATATCTTTTTCGAGGTTTAAGGAGAGATAGAAAGATAATATGAGCGATGATTGCATTCCTATTGTGATAGCATATCGAGATATATTTTATCGAGACTCGTGTTCATGAGAAGGACTCTGCATTGAGTTTACGTGCCTAAGAAGACATGGGATGAAAGCCTATGTATTTTAATTTTTTATATTCATTTTACCATCTTTGTAGGTGTGTATGGGATGCCGCAACTTGAGATAGTTCTATATATAATTTTTTTTGTTCAAGTGAGATAAGTGATGAGGGATAATGGTTTTCCATGATTTGAAATATGTTTACTTGAATTTAGAATGATCACACTTGTTTCAATGCTTATAGTCGTACTTCAGGTATGTCACAATCAAGCAAGGTATGAGCCTTACATTAATATGCTTAATCATGATAGCATCAACAACTATGAATATACTTCTTTTTCTTTCGAAATCTCAATAAGGAATACTATTTTCAAGTTGGTGAAAGGATAATTCCTGGATCCTCCTTTTATGGATATGTGGGTGGATGTAGTTTTTTTGTGTACACGATGTATACATGTTTGTGTGTTTTTGTTAATTGCGTGAGATATAATGACTTTGAGATAGTTTAGTATCTTGTTTATAGTATGAAAGAGATTTAGTATCTTGTTTATAGTATGAAAGAGATGTGAGAGGTGAGAGGTGATTGAATCTCTGGGGGGACAATATATTGAGAGACACATTACCGACGCTTATCCTCATGAGAAGGACTCAGTATTATACCTACATACTTATGTAGAGAAGATATGAGAGCCTGTGTAGTTTGGGTGTTCACGTGCCCCAACATGATATTTGTGCAAGTGTAGGACTTGTATTAGGAGGGAGATAATATATTTGTCTACCATTAGTTAGCTTTGGTGGAGGTTAAAAATAGGATTCGACCTGAAGATCACTTATATTCGCCTATCAAATTATGAGCGGCGGGTAATCACTTGCCATAAAGTATTGTCCTTCGGGATATCTTGGGGGGTGTAGAGTTAAAGATGTAATATTTTATAACATCCTTGGATTTTGGGTAAAGATAGAATTAGGGGAGTTTCGATTGGGATTGATTTATCCCTAAGAAATAATATGTCGTGGGACGTATTATTAGTCTTGAGCTTCACTAGTTTAGTTCGGTATAGCCCCCACGTACTCAAGGAGACTTGGAATCAAATCCAATGTAGTTCCAATAGACATGAAATATTTATGGGTGTGGGTTAAGGCAGATCACTTACAATATACACCAGTATGGTATTTATGAATCCTAGTCCTAGATATAGCGTTTCCGTTGTGTTGGATCGATACATTTATGTATTAAAGATAATATTTAGCCAAAGGCCAACATTTGATAAGTACTTGATATGGAAACACATAGTTGGGATGCCATCGCGGGGAAGGGCTTTGTTCATTTGGAGAAGTATTGGGAGTAGTCATATTTTAGGCTTTGTCTTGTCCAAAGTTTCAGATTGAGTCGGCTCGTAGACATTTTCCTCATAACTATCTTGAAATGTATATTTTTATGTTTTATAATGTTTGTTGTGGCATTTGATTAACATTTATACAGCATAAGAGCTTGTCAAGTCAATTAACAGTGGTTCCGAGTTATAAATTAGACTTTAAAATATAAACTTTGTAAATTGCACACCTTGTCCTCTAAACGGGGGCCAATTTAAAGCAGATAAATATATATGGACTTTGTAAAGGTATATATGTGGGGTCTTTGACCTAAAATTTCGGCAAATTTTCCTTACCCTTGTAGCGTTAATCATATTTTTCCCATTGGAGTGTCCCCACTTGATGTGCCCGAGGTGGGCAGAGCTCTGTTTTTAGTTAAATAAAACATCATTTAGAACTGCCAACTTTTGCAAAATGCCTGCCTGAGTTTGCCTCTTTTTTTCTTTTGGAGGAGACTTTTCAAAAGTACGAACCTTGTTTGGGACTGAAGTGACTTCACAGATGTACAAGATTTCCTTAAGAGGAAAAGGACCTTTTTGAAGTGCAAACTTTGTCAAAAAAAATCATAATAACCTCGAGTATCTCAGATGCTTAGGGGGATAAAAGTGAAAAATTTATTGGAGTCATGTTTTGGTGCCCTTATCTTGGTTGGTGGGGACATGTATTTATTAGGGTATGCTTTGGCTCATTTAATCGATCGGTTAAAGACTTTGAACAGTGGATCAGATGGGTGAGACATGAGTATGGCTGAGAATAGATTTTCAAAGATCTCGTAATGATGACTCTGTGAGGAGATAATTAATTATCAGTTGGGAGTACCTTTCACACTAAAACAACTATTTACTAGATCCTAAACTAAAAGTTAAATTTTAAGTAATCTCCAAAAATGTGTAAAAAAAATATTTCACTTGGATGTTAGATTTGGTAGATATATTACATTAGGTCTTTCAAAATAAACCTATACTAATTCTTTAATGAGAAAACACACCATAAAAGTATTAAGAACAATCCAAGCAAGTTTGACATAATGTTTTTAACATGGTAAAATCCTAAATTAGGGAAAACATCCACAGTGACCACTACGCCACAGAAGAAAAATCCGCTATAATCAAACAATAGATACAAGATTACAAGCAACCAAACAAGCATTAAAATTACCAAGCTAAGAAAAGAAATATACTGACGCGAGCTTTCCTCTCCAATGCTATTTTTTATCTGACTTTGATCTTCCCAGCAGTTTCATTACTTTATTCCTTCTTCGTGTTCCCAGTGTCTCAATCAATACAAAATCTCTCAAATGAACCAAACCTTAACTAGGTGTTCATGTTAGAGTGTCGTGGTTGTGATGTGAACCACATGCAAGATGCTACTCACGTCTCTCAAAATATTAATATAAAAAATCCTAATGAATTATAGAGAATATATCATATGAAGAGATTTCAATTTTTCTTTGAAATTCAGACTTATTAACCAACCGTAATATCTCAGATCTGAAAGATTGTGTTTTTGAAAAATAGATCAACTGTTTCAATATACTTATTTATGCACACACTAATTTTGCAAACTGCGAAATTGTGTTTTTCAATGTAACAACTTTATATCTTAAATATTAGTGATTTCAAAAGTCTATTTTTCAAGAACACTTGAAATGAAGAGTGTATGTAAAAAAAAATAGGAATACAAAACAAGATCCACATGGAAAGGGTAACGAAAACCCTAATGAACTAAGTGATATGTATCTCTTAGTAAATTTCACGTTTTCTCAAAATAAACATAAGATCTACAATGAGAGTAGGTTTCTAAGAGAGATTTAGATTGAAGATATTCCTCAAAAATAGCCTAACACCAAACCATTATGAAAACCAATTTTTTATAACTCTAAAGAATGGAGGTTTTCTAGTGTACATAGAACGACGAAGTATGTGTTTAGTTTTATCAGGATACCTAAAGATTTGTAACTCTGAAGTACTATTTTTCTCTCTCTTTATCTATCTAATCATTATATATTATCTCAACTCTCCCTTCCCCCTTTTTTCTCTCAAAATGACGAGATGCCAAAAGTTCTCAAATGCCTCAACTTCAAGCTGTGTTTATACTATGAGTAGAAATATGTAGATGTTCGAATCAAATGAATCGCTGACATTTCTTGGGCAGGTTGAATTTTTTATCTAAGGGTTTTAAATGAATCGTACAATCTTATTCTCTCATTGGTCTAATCTAGAATAACAAGGATCTTTTGCATGTGTTAGAGATAATCCATGTGACACTAGATTGGACCAATGATAGAATAAGATTGTACGGTTCATTTACAACCCTTTGATTAAGAATTCAAACCTTCCAAGCAATATCATCCACTCATTTCATTCAAACATCCAGATACGTCTACTACTAGTATAAATACAACCTTATCTTAAGGCATTTGAGAACTTTTGGAATCCCTTCATTCTGAGAGGAAAAAAAAAAAGAGAAGGGAGGGTAGAGAGAAAAGAGAAAGGTTAGATAGAGAGAGAGAAAAAATTAGTATTTCAGAGTTACAAATCATTAGATTTCCTCCAAAAAAAACATGTACTTCATCTTTATACATACACTTGAAAACCTACATTCCCGAGGGCTGAAAATATTAGTTTTTTGGAAGGGTTTGGTGTTTGACTATTTTTGAAAATTCTCTTCAATCTAAATATCTCTTAGGAATCTAGTCTCAGTGTAGATCTTATGTTTCATTATAGAAATTGTAAGATTTACCAAGAGATACATATCACATAGTACATTAGGGTTTCTGTTACCTTTTCTCTCTGGATGTTGTTTTACATTCGTATATTTTAAAGCAGGAAAAAGAGACTTTTTAAAGCACTAATATTTTAGATCTAAAGTTCTTGTTTCGAAAAACTCAGTTTCATAGTTTATGAAATTTGTGTGTGCATAAATAAGTATTTTAAAACACTTGATATATTTTCAAAAAGATACCCTTTTAGATATGAGATAATATGTTTGGTTAATAAGTCGTATTTTCAAAAAAAATTGAAATCTTTGCATATCATATAGTTTCTTTATAATTCATCAGGATTTATTTGTATAAATCTCTTGAGAGACGTGATAAGCATCTTGCATTTGGTTCACATAAAAATAACTACACTCTCACATGAACTCCTAGTTGAAGTAAGGTTCATTTGAGAGATTCTGTATTGATTGAGCCACTGGGAACACAAACCAATGAATAAAGACAGGAAACTACTGGGATGATCAAAGTCAGATCAGAATTACCATTTGAGAGGAAAGATCCTATAGGTATATTTATTTTATTAGCTTAGGATCTTAAATGCATGTTTGGGTGCTTGTAATATTGTAGTTGTTGTTTGATTATAGTGGATTTCATTTTTGTGGTGCAGAGGTCACCTTGAATGTTTTACCTTATTTGGGATTTTACCATGTTAGAAATATTGTGTCAAACGTTTTTGGATTGTTCTTAATACTTTGATGATGTGGTTTCTCATTATAGAATTAGTACAGGTTTTATTTTGAAAAACCTAAGGCAATCTATCTACCAATTGAAATATGTTTTTACATATCTTGTGTATTGTTTTGAAAGGAGTTTCATTCAACGAGTTTAATTTTTGGAGTTTACTTAAAATATAACTTTTAGTTTAACATCTAGAAAATAGTTTTTTTTTTCATAACCGATCGATTAAAGGATCGAAGAAAACATTAACTTATCTACTAAAGGACTCAGGGGGGTGTCTGGCTTGCTTTTATGGTTTTTCTAATTTTATTTTACCCATGTTAGAGGTTTTATTTTTAGTTTTTGACCCCTTGAACTTCAATTCTTGGTTTGGGTGTTGGTGTTTTTGTGTATTTTTCGGGGTTTGTAGCCGAGATCGTTTGTGACATGATGGAATGTACCTCAATCTGATTATAAATCGGGATGTCCAAAGATATGGTCGACTAATAGTGTGCACGTGCGGGCACTTTTCATCAAAATTTCAAAGGATTGTTTTGAAAGAATAAGTTTGCATATTCTTGGAGAAGAATAAGGTATAAGGGCAGTAAATGGAAAGTTTTTTTTTCGTGGGGGGGGGGGGGGGGGGGGAAGGGGGAGTAGGGGGAATGGGATATTTAAAAAAATATGGGGGTGTTAATCGATCAATTAACATTTAGGTTTAAACTTTAAAACAATCAATTAACTTTTGGGTGTGAACATTTAACCAATCGGTTAAGTGCTAGAAATATTTAACCGAATGGTAAAAAATTCCAGTGGCCCAAACCTATAAATCCTTTTTCCCTGAAAATTTTCTTCCTATATTCTCTCATCTTCTCTTTCTCTCTATTATTAAGACCAATGAAATCATTTGAGTTAATTTTTGAACTCCATTGGTTGTTAGGGGTCTGTTAGAGCCATTTTTGGCGGATAAGGATGATGTTCTGATTTTGAACCAGGCCGAAGAGGATGTGGGGGATGATGGGGGTGATGGTGAATAAAGGATAAATAGATTCGTCATTATGGACATATGTGTTCATTTTGGGGATCGATTGCCACCAGAGTGTGGCTCCTCATGAGTATAATAGTTTTGGTATAGCCTGGTGGGGAGAGGATGCGGTGCCCGGGGCACGTGTGTTGTTTTATGACCCACCCACTACCAGTGGAGGAGGAGGACACCGAGATCCTCTTGCGAGAGTGTCAGTTTTTTTACCATTTCACAGTTTATGATTTTGGTCGCATGTTTTATGTGTTTGATTTGATTTTTAATGTTGACTTGGTGATTGTACGTTTATATGTCCTGAATGAACAAGATAATATAGTATATGTTGCTAAATTAAATATTATAACTATTGGACATTTATTGCTAAATAAAAATAATGATTCAAAAAAAGAAATTAAGATAAAATAAAATAACAATAAAGAATATAAGAAAAACATATAATGGAGAGGGGTTATCCTTTATGGGCGAGGAAATAGTGGGGAGCCCTAAAGACTGGAAGAGACGGGGTTGCGATATGGTAGAGGTAGTTTAAAAAGAAAATAATGAAAATAGACGTAAAAAATAAATAACTAGGTAATTTGAGATCAAAAAATAAAATTAGACAATGTTGATAAGCGTAAGTGAAAAAAACAAACCTATATTGATAAAAAAAAATAGGGCTTTAGCTTGTACCTAAGGAAACAAATCGACAAGGGGATACAAAATGATTGGCCAAACCCGTGTATCAAGTCTGTAGACTTTTATGACAAAAAATGATAATATATTAGTGGATTTCAGTCAGATTATTGTCTATTATTACTAGTTGGTGGGAACTTAGGTTTGCGAGACTACATGGAGATTTATGGGGTTTGAAACACCGAGAGGGAGAAAGCTCTCAGGATAGGGTACCACCATTGTTTACATCGATTTTAGCAATGATTCAAAATATTTCAACTATCTATTTTAGGTTTCTTAGGGGACCTATGGTAGAAACACGAGGTTTTGGTAGTGTTTATTAGGGTGTAAGATCGCCTCATGACTAATTAAGCCCTTTAGTTAGTGGGTACTAAAGAGAGGTGGGTTAAGTGTTAACATAGGGCGATTAAAACACTAAGAAAGAGAAAGCACCAGGGGAGTAGGGTATCTCTATTTTTTACTTTGTTTTTATTGATGATTCAAAATATTCCAACCCCTTCTATTTTAGGTCGCTCAAGTGAACAGATGAACAAAGGTGGGGTTTCGACGACATCTACTAGGGTGTAGGATCTCTTCAAAACTGGTTCACCTCTTTAGTTGGTAGTAACCATATAGAGGCTACTTAATTGTGAATGTAGGGACATTAAAACACCGAGAGGGAGAAAGCTCCAAGGGATGAGTTTTACCTCATTTTTTTACTTTGGTCTTTTAAAAGATTGAAAATTTTCCAACCCCTTCTATTTTAGGTTGCTCAGGGGTCAAATGAAAAAATGCAGGGTGATGATGGAGTCTATTGGTGTGTATGATCTCCTCATAACTGGATAACCTAACTATTTTGTGGAACTAAAGAGATGTAGCTTAAGTGCAAACGTATGTTGATTAAATTACCAAGAGGGATAAAGCTCCTGAGGGTGAAAGGTATCCCTATCTTTTACATTGGCTTTACTAAAGATTCCAAAAATTCTGACTCTTTTATTTTAGGTCACTCAGGGGACCAAATACAAAAAATTGGAGTTTCGACAACGTCTATTGGGGTGTAGGATCACCTCACAACTGGTTAGCCTCTTTAGTTAGTGGGAACTAAAGAGGGGTGACTTAAGTGGGAACTTAGGGAGATTAAAACATCGACAGGTAGAAAGATAAAAGGGTGAGAGGTATACTAATTTTTTACGTTCATTTTAGAAAATATTCCAACCCCTTTTATTTTGTGGTCATTTAGGGGACTAGACGCCAAAATGCGAGGTTTTGATGGAATCTATTGGGGTGTAGGATAGCCTCACAACAGTTAAACCTAGTTAATTAGTGGCGACTAAAAAGAGGCAGCTTAAGTGTGCACACATGGCTATTAAAGCATTGAGAGGGAGAAAGATCCGGGAGTGCAGGTTATCTAAATTTTTTTCTTTGGTTTTAAGAAATATTGAGAATATTAAAAGCCCTTTTATATTATGTCTCTTAAAGGACCAAACGCAAAAATACTGGGTTTCAGCAGCTTCTATTGGTTTATAAGATCTCCTCACAACTCGTTAACCTCTTTAGTTATTGGGAACTTAAGAGCGGTGGATTTTGGGTCACCATAATGTGATTAAAACATGGTGGTGGATAAATATTTGGGTGAATAGGGTATTTCAATTTTTTATTTAGGTATAGTAAAAGTTAAAATATTTCAACCCCTTATATTTTAGGATTCTTTGGGGATCAGACACTGAAATGGAAGGTTTTAATGTCGTCTATTGGGGAGTAGGATCACATAAGAACTGGTTAACCACTTTAGCATGTGGGAATTGAATAAACGTGGATTAATTCTAAAGCCAAGGAGATTCAAACACCAAGAGGGAAAGATATCGGTGGGGGGTGGGGGGTCCTGACCACCTCAAGACTGATTATGCTTCTTGGCTAGTGGAAACTGGCGTTAGGGAGAATATGTGTTAATATGTTGTGATCCAAACACTAGGTATCCTGAGAAATTTTTTTATGTGACTATCATTTGTTTGTTATTTTCTTCTTATAGCCTATAGGGAGTACCTAAGTTAGGGGTTATGTAGGCCCATTATCTAGGGCTTTGACGAGGGATCCTGATTTTGTTAGATCTTTCATATATGTTTTGGGATTTTGTCTGTTGCTGGATTTCATGTTTGATCTTAACTTAATGAGGAGTTATATCATTACGAAAATTATGAGAGAGGGTTGGTGCAATATTACAACTAATTTTCACTTGTCATTCGGGAAGATAACCATGAATCCATTAGACTTTTATGCTCTTATCAGACTCTCTCTGCCAAAGTGTCTCTAGTGGTAGATCGAACAATAAATTTCAATATCTAGGGGATGAGGAAGGCATGAAGGGGTAGAGGTTCCCCTTTTTTGGGGGAGTATATCGACGCCAGTGTTTTATCCACCTATTTTGAGGAGGTTGTGTTAGATCTGGGGTTGGACATAATGGCAGTGAGAGATAATTCTCAAAGTTTGTTATTTATTAATATTTGGAGATGTCTTGGAGTCGGGTACTTAGGGTGTTAATATAGTTTTTTTTATGGATGTGTGTTATTTTTTAGGATATACTTAGTGGAGGATGAAGACAATAGAGGTTCATCGGGTTCTTTGTAAGTTTTTCATATGTGTGGGAGGTATGTATTTTTTTTTCACCTTAGTCATTTTAGTTAACTCTAATTCTTTCCATTTATGCATGTTTTTTCTTGCTTTTTTGTTTTGCGTAGATGTGTTTTTTTCCTTCTATGGCCACTTATTCTTGGCTTTCTCTGGTCAGCTAGATGATGGATGGTGTTTTTTCTCTCTTTAGGCAATCTGTACGAGGGAACTTGAGGGCTAGGTCATCCATGTCGTTAGTGGTGGCTAGGGCGCTTCTAAACGGGATGATCGTATAGACTATAAGTAGGTCAGTATATTTTACTTTCAATATTCATTTCTTACTATATATACCTACATGTTTATATTGACTTTGTTTGATTCTTGGTGTTTTCTTATCTCATGTGCCTCGGGTTTTGACCCATCCTGCGACAGGTTGTGGTATTTAATTGTGTGATCTATTGGGTAGGAGGTTATTATAGGAAGACCCGTATGGGGCCATTTTTCACTTAATAGAGAAAATGACTTGTTAGTATGCATGGTATGGGATGGTTATGATACAACTACCCCCATATACTGTATGGGGCATACAAAAGAGCTAATTGAGGGGAACGAGAAGATGTACGTTGATGCGGTTTTCATTGCAAATTTTTTTGAGGGGGAACCTTTTTCATTAGGGATTTATGGAGTGGTGGGTGATGAAAATGCACCTCCCTAAGATTAGGGAGGCCTTGTTGGCTTGGGCGGGAGTGGAGTTAAAGGTTGAGGGACCTATAGCAGTGGATAGGGAGATAATTGACTTGACAGGTGAGCTAGAGGTTTTTGTTGAGGATTAGTTGAGCCCTGAAGTAGAGTAAGAGGAGGTGACGGTGGTGCCCTAGCTTGAGGTTGAAGTTTAAAGGGTAGTGCATATGGTGGGAGTGAGGGTTCATGAGGCGATTCTTGATAGGGTAGTGCCTATGGTTATGCCCCGCACCGGTGTACCCTGACCATGTGAGATGAGTAGAGGGAGCGTCATTTAGGGGGAGGCTCCCTTTAGGAGGGTGGGTCTTCCCATTTTCCCATTTGGAGTGGATTACCCAGATTATGGTATCCAAGACTCATTTCTCCTTTCTTCATCAACTTATCACTCGGATTGCATGGTTCATGACTTAGTGGGATTTGGAAGATGAGATCCATGTTTTCCTATTTACTTTCTTATCTTTTTTCTTTTCTTCTCCTTTTTTGTCCTTACTAATGATTTCCTTGTTTAGGTATTTTTAAGGATGTGTTTATTTTGGCATCTGACTTGCAGAGGTAAATGATTAACTGGTCCTCTCTATGCCAAGAGTTGTCTTATTATATTCTATTTTATGGCCCTATAATCACTAATTAGAGTTGGACAGCTAGTTAGTGACGTCTAGGTCCTAGTACCGTAGTCCTACTCATATACGGTCATATTTTGAGGATGTTTAAGAGTTTGGTATAGGTTTGATGAAACTTTTGGGTGTTGTTCGCATGCCTCCCAATCAATCTCATTTGATCTCCAAGTGTCTTGAGTATCCCGATGGTGTAAGTATAGTTAGTAACGGTGATGAACAAGCAAATAATGGTCATCACGATTAGTTTCCGACTTATATTGGCTAGGTGGAGGGCATGTCGCCCCTGATTCATACATTTGATCATTCTCTTTTATTATTTCTCTAGTTTAAGGATATTGGTTCTTGGTAATTGGATAATAGGGATTTTAAAATCTTTCAATTTTCATGACATTACTTTGGAATTTTTTTTCTTAGGGTCATTACACTTTTCACGGGGAAAGATTATCGATGATGCTTTTATAAAGTGGGTGCCATGTTATTTTTATTTGTAGGATAAATAATGCCCAACACATTTATGAAATCAAGTTACCCAAAGCCCTATAGAATGGGGGTAATAAATATGTACACGGAAGGAAAACATAAAAATAAGAGGTTTACCTATATGTTGGGAAACAAAAGTAAGTCTAATCTTGATTATTAAAACGGGAGTCACACATAAAAAAATTAAAGTTATATATACAGGAACAAAAGTTCTCTGTCTTTTTTAGACTTCTCTTTTAGCGATAAACAACTTTTATCTCCTCGATGATGATTCATTTGTCTATATTGATGTCAGAATGGTGAGGTAAATAAGTTCCCTTTTCTTTGCTTCTTATCGGGCGATAATTGTTAATGTAGGTTTGGAATAAAAGTGATTTTTTCTTATCCCACATACAGTGCATTTTATAGGGTCCTTGGTGATTTTTCCTGCTAATGATCTGTCCTAGTGATGTGGGGTGGATTAAAGGGATAATGTTTGGTGTTTAATTTATTTCCGAAGAGGAGTGTAAGGGTTTTTTATTCTTCTTTTTTGGCTTGTTTTGACCGTTGCATTCATTATATTATCCTTCGTGTGATGTTTTAAATACGGGTGACCTTACGTAGTCTTAAAATGTATTAGAGCGCTATTTTATTACGTGAAATGTAGTTTATTTTTACCATCTTGTCTTGTTTTGAGAAACGTAATAGCGAACATAAGATTTACCCGTAAAATGAGGTTTTTTTTGTTTATTTTGACCGGTACCAAAGTGATATCTTGGGTCGCCTACGTATCTCTGTATACTTGCAATTGTTGGGCCTAGTCAATTTTGGCCACTTGTCTTTTGAGCATAACACGTAATGATGGTATCTCATGTTCTATGGGCATGACATCCTACATTCCATAAATTAAAGGAAAGGGGTGCCCTAAATTGATTTTGTCCGACCAGGCACTATAAGTCTCAGTCATCTTATTGATGTTGTTTTTGATGTTCTTATTATCATCTTCGACTTCTCCATTTGTTTGGAGTCTATATGGAGATCACTTATGGAGTGTAAAATCATATTCGTGTAGAAGGTTTAATACCTCTTTCTCAAAGTGAGTCCCGATATATGATACCAACTCATAGGGTATGCCGAAGTGATATATGGTATTTTAATTTAGACATTTTCTTAGCATTTAACACCACGTAAGATTCATCGTCAACCCATTTAATGAAATATTCGTTGGGTACTAAGATGTATTCGGTACGGGTGGAGGCCTTAGGAGTTACCTTCCCCATGACGTCATCCCTCGGGTGGAGAAAGGAAACATGATATCATGCACTAGAGTTCTTTAGGAGGTAGATGTTGTCATCGGGAATATAAATTACATTTTAAGCACTTATTTATTTAATCTAAGTTATCCATTTGCATGATAGTCTAGTAGTATGATTGTTTGAGGATTTTTTTTGATAGGGTATTCCCACTCATGTGCGATCAACATTCTCTATTATGTATTTTGTCCATATTTTCAAGGGTCTCATCTTCGGTGATACACTGTAAGTGTGCCGCATCGAACCTCCTTTTGTAAAGTTGTCCCCCATAGATAATAAATTGGGTTGACAATTCTCTTAGGGTGAATCAGTTACTTGAAGAAAATTTTTGTGGGTAGTGGTTATTATAGAGAAAGTTCCATGAGTCGTAGTACCATATTATAGGTCCTAATATTGTCTCCTCGATGGAATTGATCTCAAAATGGTAAGAAGGGTGTTCTCACTGGTAACGTTATACCTGATTTATGTGGTTCTTTACAACATATCTATCATGGAGGGTAGTGTGGATAGTTCATCTACATGATTGTTTTTATCCCTCGGGAGGAAGTAAAATTTGTAATGGATAAAATTCAAAGCTACATCTTCTTAGTAGGCAGGGTATGTTTGCATTTTTTTAATTAAGGATTATACATTTTCCTAATATGAAACTAATGGCTAGGCTCAAATACCCATTGTCTTTCAGATCGATGATTCCTATTTTCGATGTTATTTTGAGACCCATGATGCAAGCCTCATACTTTTCCATACTGATGATGCATTCGTAGGGGAGTTTGATGGTCATAGGGAGTCTTAATCAATAGGAAGATATTAGAAGCATTCTCAAGTTGTATACCCTTTTTTGGATGGCCCATCAAAGTCGGATTTTTAATTTTTTGTATCGTTTAGGGCGATGAGATCCTTGTTGGGGAATTCTGCATTGTTTTGTTCTTCTTCGTCTCACAGGGTCTGTCCTATAAGGAAGTAAGAGATGGTCATTCTTTGGTAGATTTTTGTATGACATACGTGATTTAGAACGTGGTTGACATCAGTAGCCATTTATCCATTCATTTAGATAGAGTAACTTTCTCAAAGAGGTATTTAAAGGAATCCATTTTGGGGATGAGTCATATATTAAAGGACATTATATATGTCCTGGTTCATGGATGATTCATACGAGGGATACATAAGCCTTTTCAAAGGAGTTGTATTTGAGATCATAGGAGATAGTATTTTTAATGACATAGTATATGGCACATTCCTTTTGGGAGCTTTTAACATATTGGTCCAGCATGGATTCGAAAGAGGTGTCGATTATGTTTACGTAGAGCTAGAGAGTTTGTCTCTATTAGGGAGGTAGAACAACAGTGGGTTAGTGAGGTGCTCTTATATTTTCTTGAATGCTTCCTGGCACGGAGAATTCCATTCTTTAGGTGTGTCCTTCTTGAGTATTTAGAATATGGGTTTCTAATGTTACTAAATTAGTTAATGAATTTGTTTATGAACTGACTTTGGCCTAGGAACCCTCTAATCTCTTTTTCTATTTTGGGTGGTGGCATTTCCATATGTCTTTGACCTTTGTGAGATTTACCTCAATTCCTCCTTGTTGATAACAAAGTGGAGAACTTTCCCTTTAGTGACATCGAAGGCACATTTTTATGAATTTAGCCTCATTTTGAAGAGGCATAACCTTTGTAATAATTTTAGGAGTGCCGGTGTTTGTCTTTCTCAAACTTTGGATTTGATGATCATATAGTCTATGTAGACCTTTACTTCTTTATGTATGAGATAGTGTAGGATGGTTGTGGTCGCTATTTAGTAAGTTATACCTGTAATTTTTTAGATCGAAGGGCATAACTTTATAATAGTACATACCCCATAGGTAAATGAACTCAGGTTTCTCTTTATAATTAGGGTACATTTTTATCTGGTTAGATCTTGTGAACCCATATACGAATTAATTAAGTGCATTACTAGTCATACTACCTATTAAGAATTTGATGTGGGGTAGGTAAAATCATCTTTCGCGTAGGTCTGATGAGATCCTTACAGTTTACTCGCATTACTACATTGCAGTTGGCCTTTGGTACTAGTACGATGGTTGCTAGGCAAGTGGGATATTTGATTACTCGATGATGGAGACATTGAGTAGTTTCACTACTTCATCCTTAACTTTCAAGGACCATTCATGTATCAGCTTATATGTCTGTTGGTTTATGGGTCAAACATTTGTTAGAGTAAACATCTTATGCATGAAGATAGTCGGGACACTACGGCACATGTCAACCAAAGAGACACAATTATATCTATGAAGCTGGTGAGGATATCTGAGAGTTCATTTCTTCATTTTTTGTCTAGGGAGGACCCCATTTGTATCTATTTAGGGTTTTAGGGGGTGCTTAAATTTATGGTTATTGTGTCATCCTCTTTGGTAGACTTATGCTTATTTTTACTTTGGTGAACTTTTTATAAGTATTTTAAGTATTTTAAGTCCCCATAGCTATCATTATTAGGTCTGAGTTATAATTCGTTATCGGATTCATGATCATCACATATAACATATGCAAAAAAATACAGGAAATCACTATTTATTATCGCATAAAAAGAGGCAAGATGACATTGATAATAGCACAAAAGTCGACTTTATATAGGGAAGTTGTAACAAAACACCCTAAATAGGCATTTACCACCTCCAAAGTTTGAAAACTCCTAAGAAACCTTCAACTTTGTCAAATTTCTAAAATACCATTGAGTAAAGAATCATGTTATTATCGACTTTCCTATAGTAATTAATCCCCTATTTTAACCTAAAGTTTGACCAAAAAACTAATATTTTACAAGAATATAATGGACCAATCCCCTATGTTTGAGAAATTGCACATAAGCCCATAAAACTTTTAAAAAGTAACCTATAAGTCCTAATCTATAAGCCAAAACTACCTAAGGACCAAACTAAGAAGCTAACTTTTTTCCACTTACCTAATTGCTAATGTGGGACCAACTGGACTGCTAACATTGCATTTACCACATGGTGTACAAATGGTACCCATTTAACCCCACGTGTACCTTGGTTGAAACTTGTACAAAACTAGGCTAAAAAAACACCTCCAATTCCACTATTGAACTTTCCCCCACAAACCCTATGAAAGTCACAATTTACCCCTGAGGAAACTCACTTCAACTCAACTCACTTTCAGAGCAAAAATCTGAGTTTTATTGCATCCTGTTCATTTTATGCATAAATGTTGTGTTCTTTCGTTTGGTTATTTTTCTGCACGTATATATATTAAATTTGTGTCTTTACATGTGAATTTTAACGTGTGAATGCACTGTATAAGTTTAAAACCTAGAAAACTCCATTGAAGCATGAGCTTCAATGGTGGATGTTGCTTCCGTGACTTTGAACCAGTTTCAAAGTGAGTAACATTAATCTTTGGTTCTTAGGAAGCTAGGTGCAATGTGTAATTGAACTAAAACAAAGCTTTAATGTCCGAAATTGGTGTTTGAATTTTTTGGGCTGAAAAGGTTCAAAATTCAAAATCACGAGTTATACTCAACCAAAATCGTTCAAACAAAGCATGTTTGGCTGCATTTTCAACATAGAATCCAACAATTACTATGACAGAATAAGAAACATAACTTTCAATAACTTATTCTCAGGATAAATTTTGCCATTTTTACTGAAAATTAATTGCTCAAACTAGACCACCAAAATCTTTGACACCAATATGGTTGGATTCCTATTCAAAAATTACACAACTTTTATTCATGAACATACTAAAATTGATTTCTAAAATGTCTCAAACTGAAGGTTAAAGTTTCAAAATCCTAAAGTCAAACTATCAAAAGTAGAAGGTGAAGTGGATTACACGTGCACAGGTGGAGATCAAACAAGGCGCGCATGATGTTTGACTAACGTGTGAGAGCGCTTCTCAAATCAAAAAAATATTATTTTTTTCTAAAATTTCTATTTTCAAATTATGAATAAAATGGTACATTACATCACCATGTTTGGATCCATGGAAAGCATAATTTCGAGAAAATCAATTTTATGTTTAAAATCCAACTTTCATTTTACACATAACCCACGAGCCAATTTTCCATGAATTTCAAAACATTTTCAAGGTCAAACAAAGTCATTTCTTCTCTTTTCATTAAATCCAAATCCCAATGGAACCTAAGAAAAATGTTAGCTTTTCAACTTTTGAAAATTTCATATTACACCCTCTTAATTATTTTTACATTGAAATATATTTCAATTTTTTAACCTACTGCATCACGTAAGCATTATTTTAGACCTATAATACCTAATTATACTCTCCCTGATTTTAGACTATCCAATCAACCACCGTGACATGGACGCACAAAACCACAAATCGCATTTTCAAAATAGGTCATTATGTTTTCAGTATTAAACAATTGAACTTATGTCTTTGCACATTATTATGTTATTGTAACTGTGACAACCCTCTCACCAAAATAAGGGGTGGCCAGCCCGATACTCTAATATAGCATGAATCATGGATTGAATCATTCTCAGCATCACAACAACATAGTAAGTATACGGGATAACCACTCCATAATTCAGAAAAACGGGTTGCCAAAAAATTTGTTTTATTAGTTAAAGAAAGAATTTAAATTACCTAACTTGGAAAAAAAAGTGGAAACCCAAAAGAACTTATATTACATCCACAACAAGTATACAATAAGGGGATTGAATATGCTATCGATTAACAGGGACGTACAAGATACTCAACAAGTTTAATTTAAGTTACATAATACATCCATTAGACTGTTACAAAAGTTTGGTCCACACGCCCGAGTAAATGACCCGATCATAACTAGATTACAAAAATGAAAGCGTCTACACAATATATCCCGTATTATACGCAAAGTATCACGCCTCCCCAAAATTCACCGGAATGGGAAAGTCAGTACGGGCGTCCTTGCGGTTTGAGCACCTCAGCAGATAGAACATTCATGCACAACAAGAAATATGAACGGGTCAGGGCCCGGTTTTATATGATCACCAGATGAATAAAGAGTATGACAGTTATGAACTGTAAATCATGAATGATAAAGATTAGAATCTATCAACAAAACCTCAAGGCATAAACTAAGACAATTTAAATGATTATAAATTTCATTTAGTCACGCAAGAGGATTTAATTGAATATCATTAATTAAAAACCTTCATCCTATTTCACTATTTCATTTCATCTTTCCATCCCTTATCAGGAATATAATTAAAGCCATATGCTCTTTGTGGAATTCCATTCCTTAGCAGGAATATAATCACTGTTACATGCTCTTTGTGGCATTTACTATACATCAAGTCCCACTTGATTATTAATAGTTATATTCATATACATATAACGATTCTAAGACCGCCTGTCCGGGTTTCTCCACTGTGCGCACCCCTAAATGACCATTATCTTCCAGGGCCAATAAACCAAGACAACCTGGGCACCTATCGCAAGACGTCGGGAAGCGGCCATATGCCTGCGGGAGAGTCATAACCACACCCGGAATTACTTCTCCATCACAGAAAAATATACAACAACGCTCATATGGCCTAGGACTATATCCACCCTGCATTTATTAGCCATGGGGCGTCACCTCATGCGCGCACTTCCCTTATGATGGCATTTAGAGAGGTGTGTTTAAATAAATTAGCATTTATCATATTAGTCTCATTTTCATTTCCATTTTACATGCGTATGTTTCATTTTATTCGAAACCATAATCATTGAATATTCTCATTAGTATTCATCGTATACAAAGTCCCGAATTATTCTCCAAGAGACCACAATATTTATATAAGTCACAAGGTTTTATATACCTCAATTGATCCCCTAAAGTCTCCAAGTATGGGCTTATAACTCCTAGACTCCCAATAATTAACTAAAGAAAAGAATGCCCTAATCCTCAATTTTTACACCCCCAGAATAAGCCCCGTTTATCCCATTTCTAATGTAAGGTAATGACCCAAATCATCTAAGACTCTAGTAATCTAAGTTTACTTCATACAAGAAGGTTCCTAGGTCCTAAGCCTAAAAGAAAAGGATCAAAATTGAGTTAGAAAACTAACTCAAAATAGCAAGGTTTCCGAATCGATTCGCCCAAAAGCGAATCGATTTGGAGGACAAATTCCAGTTTCTACCTTGGCCGAATCGATTCGGTCTTAACCCGAATCGATTCGATCTTGCAAACCTGTAACTTGACCCCTAAGCGAATCGATTCGCCCAAGGGCCGAATCGATTCACCCCTGTGATTTGGCCAAGGATGGGGCTACGGGTAATGAACCCTAGATGTCCCCAAAACTCAAATCTTCTCCATTTATATACACATCCAACAACATTAATCTATCCCAAATCATCCTACACGATTATCATCCACCATAATCCCCAATATCATCAATTTAAACTAAGATTAGGTCTTAAATGCCATAAATCCATAATTTCCATTTGATTCACATACACAACAATCAATACAATTTATTCATCTTAAATCACATATTAGCAAGTAGAAAACTTGCCTTAAGCTTGCAAATTCAGATTGTAGGAATATGGAAGCAAGATCAAACTCCAAATCTTCAATCTCCAATCCCTCTCTTTTCTTCTCCACCAATTCTCTTCTTCTCTCTATCTCTCTCTGTAGGTTTAATAAATGCACTTAAGAGAAATAAATGAAAAGAAAGACATAAATCATGTCTTTAGTCTAAATTCCGAACTTAAATGGTTAATACTACGTTAAAATAACATGCAACTACGCATTTATAACAAAACCAGTCAAAAGTGCCCAAAACATAAAAATACAATATGACACTTATTTCGACTATCTCGCACATTTCGGGACTAACTACACCCTCCAAATTATCATTTGGAAATTTTATAACTCATTTAAAGTTCCAGTTTTATTTAAACCATAAATGTCATTTAAAACATATGACACTACAAAATGCCACATGATGATATTTACTTGCATATATAGTAAATATACAATAATTTAGTAAATATTAACTTTTATCTCATTCAATTAATAGTTACTTCATATTCCGACATTTTATATAATTACTTCACACAGTAAATTAATATAAAATAGGTTCTCAAAAGCGAGGGTTGTTACATACTTCCCCCCATATGAGGGAATTTTTCCCCTAAAATTCAAGCATACCTTGCAAGAAGAGATGCGGATACTTTTTCTGTATGTCATCCTCGCGCTCCCACATCGATTCCTCGGTGTTGTGATGACCCCATTGAACTCGAACCAAGGGTACCAATCGAGATCTCAATCATTGCTCCCTCTCCTCTAAGATAGCAACTGCTTGTTCTTCATATGAAATGTCGGGTTGCAAATCGATATCCTCGAAAGGAACATGCCAAGGGGAACCTTCACACCTCTTGTACTTCTTCAAAGAGGAAACATGGAACACATCACGGATTTTTTGTAAGTGTTCCGATAAGGCAAGTTGATACGCCAGTGGACCTACCTTAGAAATAATAGGAAAATCTCCCACATAGCGCGACACAAGCTTCCCTTTCTTCCCAAAATGCTTAATAACTTTCATTGGCGATACTCGCACCAAGACTTGATCTCCAATTTCCAAACCCATATGCCTTCTATTCGCATCGGCGTAACTCTTTTGACGATCTTGAGCTATTCGGATGCGATTCCAGATGAGTTCAATCTTGGAAGAAGTATCCTGGATCATTTCAGGTCCAAGAAACTTATTATCCCCCATCTCCAACCAAAAAGTGGGTGACCTACGTGGCCTTCCATAAAGCACTTCATAGGGTGCCATCCCAATAGTGAATTGGAATGAATTATTATAAGAAAATTCGAACAAAGGGAGATATTGTTCCCAACTACCCCTGAAATCAAGCACACACATTCAGAGCATATCCTCCAACATCTGTTGACTCTTTCTATATGCCCATCTGTTTGAGGGTGATAAGAAGTACTCAATTTCAATTCGGTTCCCATATCTTCTTATAAACTTCGCCAAATGTGGGAAATGAAGATCTTATCTCGATCGGAAACTATATTTAAGGGCACCCCATGAAGTCTAATAGCCTCCTCAATAAACAACTGGGCATAACGAGTGGTATTATAATAGGTGTGTACCGATAGGAAATGTGCCGACTTAGTTAAACGATCAACAATAACCCAAATAAAATTATGACCATTTTGCGACATTGGCAAACCTGTGACAAAATCCATTGATACGCTCTCCTACTTCCACATCGTAATTTCCAATGGTTGCAATAAACCTGTCGGTCGTTGATGATCTATCTTGACCAATTGACAAGTGGTGCATTGGGACACGAACTCAAAAATATCCCTCTTCATGCCTAGCCACCAATACTGATGGCGCATGTCTTGATACAATTTGTTATTACCCGGATGCACTGCAAACTTGGAACCATGAGATTCTGTCATTACGGCCCGCCTTAAGTCCTCTTCGTCCGGGACAATGAGTCTCTTGTGGAAACATACCCCGCCCTCAGAGCCTATAGAGTAGGATTCGGCTCCCTCGGTCAACAACTTGTGCATATGGTCCTGACAACCTTTGTCCCTCCTTTGGTCTTCTACAACCCTTACCACCATAATAGGCGTTACGGTCATCACTGATATAAAAGCCCTCGCAATCGCATCCTCCTGACTAAGCTCCTTCCATTTTGCCTTCCATACTTCCGCTAACTCCCCCTCGGGCTTTCGACTTAAAGCATCCGCCACCACATTCACCTTGCCCGGGTGATAGTGGATGTCGAATTGATAGTCTTTCACAAACTCTATCCATTGGCGTTATCGCATATTTAAATCTTTCTGTGAAAACAAATATTGCAATGACCTGGGGTCCGTGAAAAGACTAAACTTCTCCCCGACGAGATAATGCCTCCAAATCTTCAAGGAAAAAACAATTGTGATAAGCTCCAAATGGTGCACTAGATAATTCCTCTCATGAGGCTTTAGCTTTCAAGAAGCATAAGCAATAGCCTGTTGCTCTTGCTGAAGTAAACCTCCAAATCCTTGTAGAGATGCATCGATAAAGACTAAATATTCCAATCCCGGCCTTGGTAACACAAGGACTGGAGCAGAAGTCAACCTATCCTTGAGCTCATCAATAGATGACTGACAAGAATTATCCCATACAAACCTCACCCCTTTTTAGGTTAAATTTATCAAAGGGCTAGCAATTTTAGAAAAAACCCTGATAAATCGACGATAATATCCCGCCAAACCCAGAAAACTACGAATCTTAGTAGGTGTCGTGGGATGACCCCACTCTTTCACCGCAGAAACTTTATTTGGGTCTACCGAAATACCCTGGGCCGTCACAATGTGACCCAGAAACTGTACCTCTTGCAACCAAAAACCACACTTCTCGAATTTTGCATACAATCGGTGATCCCTCAACCTTTGCAGGACCAACCGCAAATGAGTAGCATGGTCAATCTCTGTTCGAGAATACACAAGGATGTCGTCGATGAACACAATGACAAACTGGTCCAGGAAGTCTCGAAACACCCTATTTATGAGGTCCATAAACACGGCGGGGGCATTGGCTAGTCCAAAAGTCATAACCAAAAATTCATCGGACCCATATCTCGTAAGGAAAGAAGTCTTGGACACATCTTGCTCCCGTATCCACAACTGGTGATATTCCATCCTCAAGACTATCTTAGAGAAGTATGACACTCCCGTAAGTTGATCAAACAAATCATCAATCTGAGGCAACGGGTATTTGTTCTGGGTGGTGACTTTATTCAACTCTCTGTAGTCAACACACAACCGGAGAGAACCGCCTATTTTCTTCACAAATAACACTGAAGCACCCCATGGTGACGTGCTACGCCTAATAAACCCTTGCTCTAGGAAGTCCTGAATCTAATCCCTTAACTCCCTCATTTCAACAGGAGCCACACAATACGTCTCTCTCGCAATCGGTCGAGTTCCCAATGCCAAGTCAATTACAAACTCAATCTCCCTGGTGGGAGGCAAACTCGGTATTTCTCAAAAAACATCTTCAAAATGTCTAACAATCGGAATAGAATTTAAGGAAACAACTACATCGCGAGAAGTCTCCTCTACAATACAATACAAGTAAGTGCTAGTACCTCCTTCTAAGCGAGGCATAACCACTAAAAACATTTCTTGCCCCATAATGGCAAAAACTATACTCTTTCCAAAGCAATTAACTATCGTATGATACTTCACTAGCCAATCCATACCCAAAATCACACCATACCCGATCATGTCAAGGACGAGCAAATCGGCCTCAAAGCATAAATTACCAAGACTTATCCCTATTTGTTTACCAATAAACAAAATGAGTGGACCATCACCCATAGAAGACTCAACGCTAGTGAAGGTAATCCCTGCAGATTTTATCAACTCTGTAGTCTGTGCAAAACTTCTAGAAATGAACGAGTGCGTTGCACCCATATCAAACAAAATACGACCCATGTACCCATGAGTGAGAAACTTACCCTAAATGGCTAGCGGCACCGATGAAGATGGAGGAAGCATAGCATCCTGAATATGATAAACACGCCCATACTGTATCTGACCCTGCTGTGGAGGGACAATTGCATTAGGTGCCTGCGGCAGTAACTGAACCTGGGGTTGTTATGGGATCCTAGGAAGCTGTCGTCTAATCAAGTGAGGAAACATCCTCTTGATATGGCCCGGCTCTCCGCATTGAAACCATCGATTCATTAGATTCTCCTTACCTCGACCCCTGTTATTTCTAAACTGCCCGAGGCCTTGGCCAGGATGGCCTCTACCTCCATTTCCACCTCTACCTGCTTGTTGTGGTTGCGGTCCTCCTTAACCTTGAATATTGTTATTGCCACCCGCGATAAACCCACCAAAACGTTGCCTCTTTGACAAGTACCCTTGTTGGGGATCCATTTCTTTCTGCTTATTACCCGAAGATTAGGACGAGGGAAATTCTCCTCCTTTAGTCCCATTGACTCCGAATTTTCTCGCTTGCCCCATTACTGTAGCCTTCTTTCTACTCTGGACATATAACCGATGTTCTTGGCAATGAAGCAATGCCGCATTCATCACATCCCCAAAAGTTTGCAAAGATGGATTACCTAGTAAATGTTGTCGAATCCTCCAGTTCAAGCCTCCCATGAACTTCGATATTTTCCTCTCTTCTAGAGTCACCTCATTTCGTACAAAACTTGCTAACCGGGTGAACTCCTCTTCATATTCTTCAACTGACCATTCTCCCTGTACCACATCTTGAAGCTTCCTTCTCATCTCCCTTTAAGCTGCGGGACGGAAGTACTTTCGATCACACAAAGCCCAAAAATCATTGATAGTCATGGTATCTCTCTAATCTGGTGTAGTCATCGACTCCCACCAATGTAACGCAGATCCGACGAGCTTAAAAGTAGCAAGGACTTGTTTCCTCTCCTCATTACACTCTACCATACGTAGATGGCACTGCATATCCTTCTTCCACTGATTTGCTCTAATAACATCAGAGCCTCCATCAAATTTTGGGGGATGGCCCTTTAAAAATGACTCTCTAACTCTCTCCCACCGAGAAGGTCCCGTAGGATCTTATGCATCCTGAGCCCATTGTTGTTGAGCTTGTGGTAATTGCAGAACCACGGCAGTCATCGCTGCATTAATTGCTTGGACCACGATATTTGCTACATTAGTAGCATTTACAGTTCCCTGCTGCAGCGGCGATGGAGGACTAACATGTAACACCCCGTATTTTTGGGTTCATTTAAAATTTAATTAATTCGGAAATTCAAATTACTAGTGTGTTGTGATTTAATGAATTAATTATGGTAAAATAAAATTTAAATATTAATCGGAGAGTGAATGGTTAATATTTAGGCAAATTAAATTACTGAGTGAATAGTAATAATCTATTTAAGTCATTTCCAGTGTCAATGACAAAGTATACACTTATCTCAACCTGAAGTCGGTATAGACAATATGGGGTGGGGGGATAAGTAATTTTATAAATTTATTCGGATGCCAATTCTGGGTGTACAGTTGAGTCCGGATGGGCCGAGATAGTCGGAAAAGTGTACCTGGGGGTAGTAAACGGGTCACGGGACGTTTTTAGACATAGCCGGGCCCACTCGGGGGCATTTGGGTCACTTGGGCTTGGCCCATTAGTCAAAAAACGGGATTAAGTTAATTAATCTAATAAAAAGAAATAAGGGGGTGGCTGAACTTAATTAGAAAAAGCAAATTAAGGGTTAGGAAACCCTAACAGCAGCCAAAGCCAAATTGGGGATCAAAAGAGAGCCAACAAAGGTCATCTTCAACCTTGGGATTTAGCTCCAATTCAGATTCTACGAACCTTAAGGCAAGTGGATAACTTGCAATAGCATTAAATCTGTTTTCAATTCATATTCATGTGTAGTGATTAAGTAGAAATTCGTTTTTGGGTGTTAATGGTATGAACATGAGATTTTGAAAACAACAATTCTGATTTACAAAATTGGGTGGTGATTCTTGTAAAAATCTGATAATTGTAAGTTAATGCATATCTGGTAGAATGATATCTGAATATTTGGAAACGAATTTGATGATGAGATTTGGGGTATAAATGGGTTTAGGGTTAATGATGAAACTTTCCCCAAACTTAGAAATTGGAGTTAATGGACGAATTAAAACAATGTTGATGAATGTTCTGAAGATCCCTAATGAGTTTCCTAATATATACAAATGCTAAAAGGGATTTACTTTTAGTGTAGAAGGAATTAGGACTTGAAAACTCGTCCATGGATGTCTGTCTTCGCGAAGGAGACGAGTACCTGATCGATCGATCGATCGACGCCATGAAGTCGATCGATCTATGGTCGGTAGAAACTGACAATTCGCCCAGTTTTGTTTATATAGAAAGAGATTTATATAAAAGTTGTTATGTAATTAATTATTGTGGAGAAATTAATGCATGAGTTAAACCTGATTAAATGTGAGTGAATTAATTAGGAGATGGGAGTAGAAATTTGGGTGACACGTCAAAATTGGTTGAGCGACATCGAGGTAAATTATTTTACTTAGTAATGAACTAAGAAATTTAGACTCGGGATTTAGACTCGGGTGAGGTTAATTCGGGCTATGAGATTGAGTCCAATTAAATGGTTAGGGAAACATCAAAAGTAACTGAATTTATTAATGTGCAAATTAATTAATAAATCGAGTTGGGTAACAAACTCATAATAAAAATGTAATAGGCTTGTGTCACGGGTTTAGTACACGGTGTAGCTGGAACATTTATATATATATATATATATATATATATATATACGGTGTGGGATAGTATATATATATAGTGTATGCCTTAATATCAGTGGTTAGATATTATTATACTCTAGTGCTATAGGGGGAGGTTACACGCAGTGGATGAATCCCCTAGCTTGAGGAGTAGGGCGAGTAGATTCCCAGGTCATAGCGTCCGTTACAGGGGGTGAGGGGCATCTCACTTTCCGGGAAGGAATATGACCGCCTCCAATCGTATACTAAACCAAGTTAGTGAGCGATTCTAACTTGGATAACTAGGGTATGTGAATATACCTAGTGTGCTAGCACTTTAGAGAAATTATGTCCGGTGAGTACTTTTACTCGGGTGGATGTTAGTGTTTTATGTATTTCAGTATGTGTGTGAATGCTGCAATATTTCTAAGTATATAATTAGGTGATTATTATATACGGGCTAAATAAATACAAGCATGAGTTGTTGTATATGTATAACGAGTGGAGAAGTTATATGAATCAAAAAGGGAAATGATTAATTAAGTTGATATTACTAATAACTTAAAAATCATAATCACATTATACTCAAATTAGAGTAGGGGGGTACAAGGAGACTTTAATAATTATCTAGTCATGAGATAGATAACTAGGTGATAATTGAAGCGTTAGTGGTGCACATTAGAAGAGGGGTAAGGAAGTTCTCAAGAGAGTGCGACACTAACTAAAATATGAAGAGCATGCATATTTATTATTACTGCAAGTTAATCATTTGTTAAATGTTTTCAAATGTTTTGGGTACTAACCCTTGCTATAAAAAAACTTTTAAAAACCCTTTTAGGTGTCCAACCACAGGGACGCCAGCCTTGACTCAATTCCAGGGATTCGTTGCTGCAGCATATGTGGATGTTGCGGGGTTTTGATAGACGCCTCATTTTTCATTCTTAATGTAGAAATTCATTATTAGTTATTCGAGCATGTCGCTCACATTCCACTTATTTGTATTGGACTTGCTGGGAGTTCATTCTTGTCTTTACGGGATTTATTTTGGACTGATGGTTTATTCGGTTAATTATTTCTATTTGTGGATGATTATTTCAGTTATCTGTGATTGTTGTATTGTTTTATTTTTTCCGCATGGGTTTTGTTTAATTAATGAAAGATAAAAATTGGCACCAGTCTATTTTTCTCACTTAGGTGGTTAGTAATTTAATAAAACGACAGTGATGCTAAGAATGGACCAAATGAGAAACCTGTTCTAACTTGATTTAGGACTGATCACCCGGGATTAATTAGGCGGGGTGTCACAGATGGTATCAGAGCATCAGGTTCTAGTGTCCTTAGGATCTGTGCGGCTTTCTACGTTTCTGCGTAGCATTCGGTTGTTATAGAGCCCTATTATTAGGACTGTTGATTATATCTTCTGCTTGTGAGAGATCGTATTTATGCTATTAGTTTTGTATAAATTGTGTACTTATACAATTCAATCTATTTCAGATGTCACCGAAGGGACAGAGTGCGAAGAGGGCTGAGGCTAGGGATGAGGTGAGGGAGGCTCACCAGGAGCCACATATACCGCCACCACCACCCCCACCCGAGTTGATTTCTACTACTCAAGTGGCAGTGATAGTGGCCCAGGCAGTCGAGACAGCGATGCAAGCTATGGCAGCTCATTTTCCACAGCCCCAGGCACCGCCTCCAATGGCTCCAGCAGTTCAGGCTCCAGTGGGGCCACCGTCTTGGCAGCGAGTTAGGGAGACCTTTCAGAAGGGCCACCCACCTGAGTTTCAGGGGAGCATCGATGTGGTGGAGGCTTTTGACTGCAAGAAGAATATTCAGCGCCATCTGCGCATGCTGGAGTGTGCCGATGTGCAGAGGCAGAAGCTTGCTTCCTTTCGTCTGTCGGAGGCAGCCCTACAATGGTGGGAGTCAGTGACCACCACTGAAGAGCGAGATTTCATGGCGGTACCCGAATCCGGGGTGCGGTTCGACCGTAACCACGTTCCACCAGCGGTAGAGGCGGAGATGCGAAGGAAGTTCAGTGAGTTAATACAGGGTGACCGGTCAGTGGCAGATTATGAGCAAGAGTTCACCCGTTTGGCAAGATTTGTACCAAATGAGGTGAGCAATGAGGAGTGGAAGAGGTCAAGGTTCATGAATGGCCTAGCCTGGGGGATCAGGCAGCATTTGATTGGGAATTCGACGTTAATGACTTATGCAGATGTCGTTAATGCCGCCCTCGTACTTTGTCAGGATCATCGTGCCCATACGAAGGGGAATAAGAGAGCAGGTGAATCGAGCCAGCAGGGCAAGGCGGTTACGGGTGGTTGCACTAGTAGTACTCAGCCACAATTCATTCAGCAAGGGAATCAGGCAAAGAGATTTAAGCCTGGTGGATTCCAATCGGGAGGACAGGGGTCCAGGCAGGGGAAGCCAGACCCTAAACAGCAGCAGCAGGTTCCTCAAGGCCGTCAGGGCTAGGGGTGTAAATGGGTCGGGTCTGGATCGGGTAAGGGTATATCCAGATACGATCCGGGTATTTTTTTAGCGGATCGGGTCTTACCCGATTACCCGTCGGATCTCAGAAAATGGATCCAGACCCGGATCCGTTAAGGACCCGAAGACCCGATCCGAAGACCCGACCCGAATAGTTATAACTAAACTAACTATATATATATTATATTATATATACATAACTGTAATTATATTATATATACAAAACTATAAAACTGTAATTATACATATAATATATACAAAACTATAATTATACATATATATTATATATACAAAACTATAAAACTGTAATTATACATATAATATATACAAAACTGTAAATATATTATATATAAAAAACTATAAAACTGTAATTATACATACATATATATATATATACAAAACTAAAAAACTGTAACTCTAAAAACTAAACTATAAAACTGTAATTATATTACTATTAAACTATAAAACTGTAATTATATTACTATATATATATATATATATATATATATATAAATATATATTTATTATATAATATATATACACATTCGGGTCGGGTCCTTATCGGATCGGAGTCATGTATATCCAGATCCGGTCCATTAACTAATCGGGTAATCGGGTAATCGGATAATCGGGTCTATAAAATTTGCTCAGATCAGTTAATTCGGATCGGGTCCGGATCGGGCCCGGGTCCGGATCCGGTCCATTGACAGCCCTAGTCAGGGCCAAGGGAACAATCGGGGAGGCCAGCAGGGCCAGCCACGTCAGGGCCAACGACAGGGAGACGTGAAGAAGCTCTGTTTTGTCTGTCGCTAGCCAGGACACTTCAAGAGGGAGTGCCCGCAGAGGGGCAGAAGCCGTCAGCAGGGTACCCATCAGGGACAACAGGGGCAGATACCACCGGTCGCACCAACTCCACTCGCCCCAAAGCATCAGTGGCAGATACACTACGGGCGTGTGTATAATGTCCGAAATGTTCCCAATCCTCCGGCACAGCAGGCGCCGCCAGCAGTTGAGGGTATGTTTTTCATTCATGGTCATGTATGTAGCATAATTTTAACATGGGAGCATTCATTCATTAAATCTAATTTTGCTAAACGGGCTGGGTTATTAGAGGCAGCGGGTAGTCTCCGCATGAGTGTAGAGTCGCCAGTAGGCAGCGGGGCTTTGATTCGTTCGATTTGTCGAGGAGTAGACATTTTGTTTGGGAGGCTCAACTTAGCAGCAGACCTCTTAGAGTTAGATATGGAGGGATATGATGTCATCTTGGGCATGGATTGGTTGGCAGGTTACCGGGCTACGGTAGATTGTTATGAGAGGACAATTGCGTTCTCCATTCCGGGACAGGAGATGTCCCTGATAGCAATGCCGCTTCCTGAGGGAGGGTCGCACACTCACTTATATTACATTGAGGAGGAAACCTCATAGGAGGTGGTAGTCCCTTTAGACTCTATTCCTGTAGTGAGGGACTTTGAGGATGTATTCCAGGAGATACCAGGGTTACCACCCAGCAGAGAAATCAAATTTGTTATCGATTTGGCACCGGGGACGAGGCCGATTGCTCGGGCACCTTACCGTATGGCCCCTTCAGAGATGCGTGAATTGAGGGAACAGATTCAGCAACTACTGGGTCCGGGTTTTATTCGGCGGAGTACATCATCGTGGGATGCGCCGCTGTTGTTTGTAAAGAAGCGAGATGGTTCACTCCACTTGTGCGTGGATTATAGGAGCTGAACAAGGTGATGATACGGAATAAGTATCTGTTACCTCGAATTGATGATTTATTTGACCAATTGAGAGGGGCGTCTTACTTCTCCAAGGTCGACTTGAGGTCAGGGTATCATTAATTGCGTATCCGAGAGGAGGATGTTCCTAAGAGCGCTTTCTTGTCGCAATATGGATCATATGGGTGATGCCCTTCGGGCTCACCAATGCACCAGCAGTGTTCATGGATCTCATGAACAGGGTTTTCAGGGAGTACCTAGATCAGTTTGTCATCGTGTTCATTGATGACATCCTAATCTCCTCGCGCACCGAGGAGGAGCACGCAGAGCATCTGCGCATGGTTCTACAGACACTGAGGGATCATCAACTCTATGCGAAATTCGGGAAGTGTGGATTTTGGCTGTGGGAGGTACAGTCCCTTGGTCACGTCGTGTCAGATCAGGGTATTGCAGTGGATCCGAATAAGGCGTCGGCGGTGAGGGAGTGGGGACAGCCCACGACACCGACCGAGGTGTGCAGTTTTCTGGGTTTGGCCGGTTATTACAGGCGATTCATTAAGGGATTCTCTAAGTTTACAGGACCTTTGACGAATTTGACTCGGAAAGGGGTACCTTTCAAGTGGGATAATCGTTGTCAATTAGCGTTCGACGAGCTAAAGGACAAGTTGACATCTTCACCCGTGCTTGCATTGCCAAAGGGAGAGCTAGAGTATCGGGTTTACACAGACGCATCCTTATGGGGTCTTGGGGGTGTGCTCCAGCAAGAGGAAAGGGCTATAGCTTACGCTTCCAGGAAGCTAAAGCCCCACGAGAGGAATTACCCCACTCACGACCTGGAGTTAGCAGCGGTCGTTTTTGCTTTGAGGATATGGAGGCATTATCTTCTAGGAGAGCAGTTCACTTTATTCACGGATCACAAGTCACTTCAGTATCTCTTCACACAGAAGGATCTGAATATGAGGCAGAGGCGGTGGCTAGAATTCGTGAAGGATTACCAGTTTGATATTCAGTATCATCCTGGTAAGGCCAATGTGGTAGCAGACGCATTGAGCCGAAGGCCGACTGGGGAGATATCGGAGGTATGGAAAGCGAAGTGGAGAGAGCTTCGACATGAGTATGACGTAGCCAAGGCTTGCATGTCAGCATTATCCATCACACCTGAGATCATTATGCGAGTTGTGAAGGCTCAGGCAGAGGATCAGATTTGCCGGGATAGGGTGGGCCAGTTGTTAGCTGAGGGAGCAGAGGGTTACTCAATTAGCTCAGAAGGAGGCATACGCTTTAATGGGAGGTTAATGGTGCCAGAGGATGAGGATTTGAGGCACGCTGTTATGACAGAGTCCCATGGTTCAAAATTTGCGGTACATCCCGGTGGGGATAAAATGTACCAAGATATGAGGAGGCAGTATTGGTGGGCAGGGATGAAACGGGACATAGCGGAGTTTGTTTCGAAATGTGCCACGTGTCAGCTTGTGAAAGTTGACCACCAGAGACCATCAGGGATGCTACAGCCATTAGAAATTACCGTGTGGAAGTGGGAGAGCATCTCCATGGACTTCATCACAGGGTTACCTGCATCGCAGAGGGGTCACGACTCCATATGGGTTATTGTGGATCGGTTGACTAAGGTGGCCAACTTTCTGCCGGTACGCACGGACTTTGAGATGATGCGTTATGCACAGCTATTCATAGCAGAGATTGTTAAGCTGCATGGGGTGCCGATAAATATAGTATCCGACCGAGACAAAATCTTTGTCGCCCACTTTTGGCAGAGCTTTCAGGAGGCAATGGGCACGGAGTTACGCTTGAGTACAACGTATCACCCACAGACTGACGGAAAGACTGAGAGAGTTAATCAGATGCTGTAAGACATGCTAAGAATGTGCATTTTGGACTTCGGGGGAGGTTGGGAGAAATATCTTCCTTTGGTAGAGTTTGCGTATAACAACTCTTACCAATTCACGATTGGCATGGCACCGTTTGAGGCACTGTACGGGAGACCTTGTCGTTCACCCGCTTGTTGGTTAGAGGTGGGGGATAACAAACTCTTGGGGCCGGAGGTTGTCCAGGAGACTTCTGCCAAGATAGAGTTGATTCGAGGTAGGATTCGGATAGCTCAAGACAGACAGAAGAGTTATGCTGATGCTTCTCGGAGGCACGTGGAGCTAGAAATCGGGGACCAGGTTTTAGTCCGGGTATCACCTATGAAAGGGGTGATGAGGTTCGGCAAAAAGGGTAAGTTAGCACCGAGGTACGTAGGACCTTTCCCTATTATTGAGAGGGTAGGACCGGTAGCGTATAGACTGGGGTTACCAGAACACCTTCAGCGGGTACACGATGTGTTTCATGTGGCATGGCTGAAGAAATATCGAAGGAGCGAGAGAGCCTTTTGGCACATTCCACTTGAGGAAATCGACTTACAGCCAGACATCTCTTATGAGGAGAGGCCGGTAGCTATTCTGGATCATAGTGAGCGTAAATTAAGATCCAAGGTGGTTCCATTGGATAGAGTACAGTGGGGTCATCACAATGTTGACGAGTCTACCTGGGAACGGGAGGAGGATATGCAGGAACAATATCCAGAGCTTTTCACCACAAGTACGACCTAATTTCGGGGACGAAATTCTTTTGTAAGGGGGGAGTATGTAACACCCCGTATTTTTGGGTTCATTTAAAATTTAATTAGTTCGGAAATTCAAATTACTAGTGTGTTGTGATTTAATGAATTAATTATGGTAAAATAAAATTTAAATATTAATCGGAGAGTGAATGGTTAATATTTAGGCAAATTAAATTACTAAGTGAATAGTAATAATCTATTTAAGTCATTTCGAGTGTCAATGACAAAGTATACACTTATCTCAACCTGAAGTCGGTATAGACAATATGGGGTGGGGGGATAAGTAATTTTATAAATTTATTCGGATGCCAATTCTGGGTGTACAGTTGAGTCCGGATGGGCCGAGATAGTCGGAAAAGTGTACCTGGAGGTAGTAAACGGGTCACGGGACGTTTTTAGACATAGCCGGGCCCACTCAGGGGCATTTGGGTCACTTGGGCTTGGCCCATTAGTCAAAAAACGGGATTAAGTTAATTAATCTAATAAAAAGAAATAAGGGGGTGGCTGAACTTAATTAGAAAAAGCAAATTAAGGGTTAGGAAACCCTAACAGCAGCCAAAGCCAAATTGGGGATCAAAAGAGAGCCAACAAAGGTCATCTTCAACCTTGGGATTTAGCTCCAATTCAGACTCTACGAACCTTAAGGCAAGTGGATAACTTGCAATAGCATTAAATCTGTTTTTAATTCATATTCATGTGTAGTGATTAAGTAGAAATTCGTTTTTGGGTGTTAATGGTATGAACATGAGATTTTGAAAACAACAATTCTGATTTACGAAATTGGGTGGTGATTCTTGTAAAAATCTGATAATTGTAAGTTAATGCATATCTGGTAGAATGATATCTGAATATTTGGAAACGAATTTGATGATGAGATTTGGGGTATAAATGGGTTTAGGGTTAATGATGAAACTTTCCCCAAACTTAGAAATTGGAGTTAATGGACGAATTAAAACAATGTTGATGAATGTTCTGGAGATCCCTAATGAGTTTCCTAATATATACAAATGCTAAAAGGGATTTAGTTTTAGTGTAGAAGGAATTAGGACTTGAAAACTCGTCCATGGCTGTCTGTCTTCGCGAAGGAGACGAGTACCTGATCGATCGATCGATGGTCGGCAGAAACTGACAATTCGCCCAGTTTTGTTTATATAGAAAGAGATTTATATAAAAGTTGTTATGTAATTAATTATTGTGGAGAAATTAATGCATGAGTTAAACCTGATTAAATGTGAGTGAACTAATTAGGAGATGGGAGTAGAAATTTGGGTGACACGTCAAAATTGGTTGAGCGACATCGAGGTAAATTATTTTACTTAGTAATGAACTAAGAAATTTAGAGTCGGGATTTAGACTCGGGTGAGGTTAATTCGGGCTATGATATTGAGTCCAATTAAATGGTGAGGGCAACATCAAAAGTAACTGAATTTATTAATGTGCAAATTAATTAATAATTCGAGTTGGGTAACAAACTCATAATAAAAATGGAATAGGCTTGTGTCACGGGTTTAGTACACGGTGTAGCTGGAACATTTTTATATATGTATATATATATATATATATATATATATATACGGTGTGGGATTGTGTATATATATAGTGTATGCCTTAATATCAGTGGTTAGATATTATTATACTCTAGTGCTATAGGGGGAGGTTACACGCAGTGGATGAATCCCCTAGCTTGAGGAGTAGGGCGAGTAGATTCCCAGGTCATAGCGTCCGTTACAGGGGGTGAGGGGCATCTCACTTTCCGGGAAGGAATATGACCGCCTCCAATCGTATACTAAACCAAGTTAGTGAGCGATTCTAACTTGGATAACTAGGGTATGTGAATATACCTAGTGTGCTAGCACTTTAGAGAAATTATGTCCGGTGAGTACTTTTACTCGGGTGGATGTTAGTGTTTTATGTATTTCAGTATGTGTGTGAATGCTGCAATATTTCTAAGTATATAATTAGGTGATTATTATATACGGGCTAAATAAATACAAGCATGAGTTGTTGTATATGTATAACGAGTGGAGAAGTTATATGAATCAAAAAGGGAAATGATTAATTAAGTTGATGTTACTAATAACTTAAAAATCATAATCACATTATACTCAAATTAGAGTAGGGGGTACAAGGAGACTTTAATAATTATCTAGTCATGAGATAGATAACTAGGTGATAATTAAAGCGTTAGTGGTGCACATTAGAGGAGGGGTAAGGAAGTTCTCAAGAGAGTGCGACACTAACTAAAATATGAAGAGCATGCATATTTATTATTACTGCAAGTTAATCATTTGTTAAATGTTTTCAAATGTTTTGGGTACTAACCCTTGCTATAAAAAAAACTTTTAAAAACCCTTTTAGGTGTCCAACAACAGGGACGCCAGCCTTGACTCAATTCCAGGGATTCGTTGCTGCAGCATATGTGGATGTTGCGGGGTTTTGATAGACGCCTCATTTTTCATTCTTAATGTAGAAATTCATTATTAGTTATTCAAGCATGTCGCTCACATTCCACTTATTTGTATTAGACTTGTTGGGAGTTCATTCTTGTCTTTACGGGATTTATTTTGGACCGATGGTTTATTCGGTTAATTATTTCTATTTGTGGATGATTATTTCAGTTATCTGTGATTGTTGTATTGTTTTATTTTTCCGCATGGGTTTTGTTTAATTAATGAAAGATAAAAATTGGCACCAGTCTATTTTTGTCACTTAGGTGGTTAGTAATTTAATAAAACGACAGTGATGCTAAGAATGGACCAAATGAGAAACCTGTTCTAACTTGATTTAGGACTGATCACCCGGGATTAATTAGGCGGGGTGTCACACAACATCCTCTTCTACAACTCTATTGTGTCTCGCTGGGCGACCTCTCTTAGGCAGCATCTGAGATGAATAAATAATAGAGTTAGAATACTACTTTAAAAAATCTAATTTTGCAGAAGATCGTAAACATAGGCAACAAGGCAGACCTGACAATAAGCTCTATATTAAAGGACGTTATGGTAGAACATGACAAGTCCACATAGATCTTAAAGACTCTAAAACCTGATGCTCTGATACCATCTGTGACAACCGGCTCACCAAAATAAGGGGTGGCCAGCCCGAAACTCTAATATAATAGGAATCATGGATGGAATCATTCTCATCATCACAACAAAATAGTAAGTATATGGGATAACCACTCCATAATTCAGAAAAACGGGTTTCCAAAAATTTATTTTATAAGTTAAAGAAATAATTTAAACAACCCAATTTGGAAAAGAAAGTGGAAACCCAAAAGAACTTATATTACATCCACAACAAGTATACAATAAGGGGACCGAATATGCTGTCGGTTAATAGGTACATAAAACATACTCAACAAGTTTAATTTAAGTTACATGACACATCCATTAGACAGTTACAAAAGTTTGGGCCACACGCCCGAGTAAATGACCCAATCATACCAACATTACAAAAATGAAAGCGTTTACACAAAATATCCCGTAATATTCTCAAAGTATCACAGCTCCCAAAAATTCATCGGAATGGGAAAGTCGGTACGGGCGTCCTTGCGGCGGAGCACCTGAGCAGATAGAAGATTCATGCACAACAAGAAATATGAACAGGTCAGGGCCCAATTTTATATGATCACCAGGCGAATAAAGAGTATGACAGTTATGAATAGTAAACCATGAAAGATAAAGATGAGAATCTATCAACAAAACCTCAAGGCATAAACTAAGACGATTTAAATGATTATAAATTTCATTTAGTCATGCAGGAGGATTTAAATGAATATCATTAATTAAAAACCTTCATCCTATTTCAATATTTCATTTCATCTTTCCATCCCTTATCAGGAATATAATTACTGTCATATGCTCTTTGTGGCATTCCATTCCTTAGCAGGAATATAATCATTGTTACATGCTCTTTGTGGCATTTATTATACATCAAGTCCCACTTGATTACGAAGAATTATATTCATATACATATAATGATTCTAAGACCGCCCGTCCGGGTTTCCCCATTGTGTGCTCTCCTAAATGACCATCATCTTCTAGGGCCTATATACCAAGATAACCTGGGCACCTATCGCAAGACGTCGGGAAGTGGCCATATGCCTGCGGGAGAGAAATAACCACACCCGGAATTACTTCTCCATCGCAGAAAAATATACAACAACGCTCATATGGCCTAGGACTATATCCACCCTGCATTCATTAGCCAGGGGGCTTCACCTCATGCACGCACTTCCCTTATGATGGCATTTAGAGAGGTGTGTTTAAATAAATTAGCATTTATCATATTAGTCTCATTTTCATTTCCATTTTACATGTGTATGTTTCATTTTATTTGAAAGCATATTCATTGAATATTCTCATTAGTATTCATCGCATACTAAGTACCAAATTATTCTCCAAGAGACCACAATATTTATATAAGTTACAAGGTTTTATATACCTCAATTGATCCCTAAAGTCTCCAAGTATGGGCTTACAACTCCTAGACTCCCAATAATTAACTAAAGAAAAGAATGCCCTGATCCTCAATTTGTACATCCCCGGAATAAGCCTTGTTTATCCCATTTCTAATGTAAGGTAATGACTCAACTCATCTAAGACTCTAGGACTCTAAGTTTACTTCATATAATAAGGTTCCTAGGTACTAAGCCTAAAAGAAAAGGATCAAAATTGAGTTAGAAAAATAACTCAAAATAGCAAGTATTCCGAATCGATTCGCCCAAAAGAAAATCGATTCAGAGGACAAATTCGAGTTTCTTCCTTGGCCGAATCGATTTTTCCTTAACCCGAATTGATTCGGTCTTGCAGACCTGTAACTTGACCCCTGAGAAAATTGATTCGCTCAAGTGCCGAATCGATTTGCCCCTACGATTTGGCCAAGGATGGGGCTACGGGTTATGAACCCTAGATTGCCCCAAAACTCAAATCTTCTCCATTTTTATACACATCCAACAAAATTAATCTATCCCAAATCATCCTACATGATTATCATCCACCATAATCCCCAATATCATCAATTTAAACTAAGATTAGTGCTTAAATGCCATAAATCCATAATTTCCATTTGATTCACATACACAACAATCAATACAATTTATTCATCTTAAATCACATATTAGCAAGTAGAAAACTTGCCTTAAGCTTACAAATTCAGATTCTAGGAAGATGGACGTAAGATCAAACTCCAAATCTTCAATCTCCAATCCCTCTCTTTTATTCTCCACCAGTTCTCTTATTCTCTCTATCTCTCTCTAGGTTTAATAAATGCACTTAAGAGAAATAAATGAAAGGCAAGACATAAATCATGCCTTTAGTCTAAATTCACAATTTAAATGGTTAATACAATGTTAAAATAACGTGCAACTACGCATTTATAACAAAACCAGTCAAAAGTGCCAAAACATAAAAATACAATATGGCACTTATTTCGACTATCTCGCACATTTCGGGACTAACTACACCCTCCAAATTATCATTTGGAAATTTTATAACTCATTTAAAGTTCTGGTTTCATTTAAACCATAAATGTCATTTAAAACATATGACACTACAAAATGCAACATGATGATATTTACTTACATATACAGTAAATATACAATAATTTAGTAAATATTAACTTTTATCTCATTCAATTAATATTTACTTCATATTCCTACATTTTATATAATTACTTCACACAGTAAATTAATATAAAATAGGTTCTCAAAAGTGAGGACATTATGTGATAATTTGAACTCATACCCATATTAGAACTCTTTTTTGTAGTTGATATTTATCATGAATATTAATTGTATCAATATCTCAATTATTCTTAAAACTTGGTACACCGCTACAACCTGTAAATTCAGTATGCCATTGAATTGATTTTAACCCTTAATTGTGGTATAACCTTGCATCCTATTTAGATTAATTACAATAAACCATTCAATTTGTACCTTTTATCAGTGAAACCTTAGTCGCACACCTTATGATTCAGGGATTAGTCCCGGGTATACCACGATAGTTTTAATTAGCCTGTAGGATTCAGAGGGTGAGTGCCAAGTTATTATTTTTCTACTTACATATGAGTGCATGTATAGCTAAGTGTGCTAAGATATTTATTATTCCAAAATTATTTGAGACTGTCTGTCCAAATGTATTATATTCTTTGGATGATATTTTAACGGTATGACTTCCCAGTTGCAGACCCTATAACTAATCATTTATCGGTTATGTGGTTATAATCTGAACCTTTATCATTGTAACTTCATATAATATGTTACAATCCAACCTATTATTCTTTTACATATCAGTAGACTTCAATATACCCCAGCTAGTTCTATGATATTTCCTTTTGTTTTTATCTATAACATCTGCATAATTTTACTCCAGTATATTCTCATAATATGTGCTACTCACACCTCGTATAGAAATAAAATTATTCACCTCGCATATTAGCCTAAATATATCCTTTAAGATGGACATGGAGTTCGAAGCAGATGAAATGTCACCCACGCCTAAGAACTTTTACTCCGTTTTACCCCTAAAGAGTATTTCAACAACACACATGTGGGCGGTAAAAGACAAGGATGTAGTTCCCACTGGAATGTTTATACTACAACCTACTAGATCTTATGATTCCTTTTGTTCTCTATATGTTTCTCCTATTATATGTGGCATGTACGAATAAATATGTATTTTCACTCATTTCAGATGCATGATGTAACAACATGCCTAGCCTCCCCCTATTATAAAAGCATTCAAATTATGCTTTCCTTCAATTATTTCTTTCATATTATTAGCCAATGGTTAGCATTAAAGCATTAAATCGCGGATGTGATATGATGATTAGGAGAGGGGATAAGGGGGACTCTTTAGGTAACATGACAAAGTGACGGACCTCCAGATGACAAGAAACTGGATGCATTTGACAGAAGTTGAGTTGTTGAGTACTAAAGATATCATGATGCTGGTTATGAGGTGAATTAGATTCTACCGGGGGACCTTTTAAGTAATCTTTGGGGATGTGGGTCCTTATCATACACTACAGGCTAGGGAAGAAACTAGATTCTTTCGGGGGACCGAACATTCCCTTATGTTCCATGGAAGAGATGGCTTGAAGGGTTCCTTATTTGTTTCTTCCAAGGTCGAACCCTAGAATGTATCACATTTTTTTATTATTCGAGTGGCTACACAATATATAATCCAATATAGTTATCTCATGTGAGCAAGTACGACTACATGATATTCGCAAAGGCAGATGTCACTATGGTCGTGGAGGGTATTCAGGAAAGGAATTGTACTAGTACATGAAAACATGGCCCAACTAATAGGTCACGGATATCGTATTTTGTTCCCATTTATTCATATGCAGTTTAGCCCATAAGTAAGCTTAATTTATATATTTATGCTCGTTAACTGTACAATCTCTTATATGTTTGTATATATGGTTTGCTAGGCATAATTGAGCCTTTATAGGTATTAAGGTGCTATGCATGAAATGTGGTTGAATTTCGAGAATGTTTTGTCTCAAATAGGACATTCAAGGACATTTTAATCATTTCAGTATTTGAGTTTCCATTCCAAAGTCTTTGTGAAAGTCTATCCCTATGTGTTACACTCGTGTAGCTTCCCATCATTCGTCATTCTGATTTATAACAAAAAAATATATGACATTTTTTTAAAATGATCCAATTTGAGATAGAAGGTGGCAATAATTATTCAAACCTGTAGGTTTCAAATTGATTAGGACCTTCTCAAAATCGATTCATACCATATCAAAGTCAAAATTACCCTAGTCTGAATGGATTCGAATTTAGCACAAATCTATTTGGCCCCTACATTTTTAGCCTTTTTTTTTTACAACTTATCCATTCTTGGATTTGGTATAATTATGTTTCCCCTCTATTAGTTCATATGTAGAACATTACTAGGTTTAATTTATAAGGGTTTGGGTTAGATTTTGGGATCTTCTCCTTCTCTCTACAAGAGTTTACCCATTTGGGCATGTAAATTAATATTCATCTTCTTTTTCCTATAATTTATGATTTCTTTTGTCATTTCATGCTTTGTTAACTTAGTTGCTTTCAGCAATTTACTTTATTTCCTTTAAATACATGTCATTTAATATGTGTTGTAACTAAATTACTTTAGTTTCAGATTATTGAACTAACCTTGGATTAGTTGGTTGCTTTGCTTTGGTAATGCATTATACTAGTTTTAATGGGTTATGTAGTTCTTAATTTTACGCCTAGGAGATTTAATAGTGTTATCATGTATGAGCGATATTTACGACCTCGAGTGTGTAATCTTCGGAATTTATTGATACTAAAATCATTGTAGGCTTTTCTGACAATTTAGGAGGTGAGAACTCTAGGTTTTATTAATTGATAAAATGAGAATTAATCTTGCATTTTTTCCCATGTAACCATTTATACTAATTAACCCAAGGTGGGGGATATTATTTTCAATCTATTATGTTAACTTAGTTAAAATACATGCCTAGATTAATTTATAATTAAAACTATTATTGTTTAGACTTTTATTCAGAAGTAACAAATCAATTAACGTCTAGCAATCATTTGACATTAATTCGGTACCTGTAATGGCTGATATACTCCCATATGAGTGTTGTTAAGGTTTAGGTATTTGTATTGTGTAGGAAACGATAACAACAAATAGCATATTAACTCGAATGCTTTATTTTCCTACCGCTATCAAATGGCACTATTGTCCAGGATCATTCTATTTTAGATTGTAATTGATTCAGTATTTCACAGTGTTCTAAAAGGCGCGCATAGGCGGCTTGGGAGAAACTCCCCGCCTTAAGCCTTTTACGTCTTATTCTTGGTAAAAGGCTTCATGCGCACTTTTTAAAAACAAAAAGACTTACGAGAAACGATATTTCCTTTTAAAGACTATTATAAAACAAAATAGGACCAATTTCTCATTCAAAACAATCAAAAGACAAATGGTATGCCAAACCTCTCTGCCTCTGGTCCAAAATACATGCTCGTTTTTTCTTTTTTTTTCCTTTTTTTCTTAGTATTTAAAAAGAACGGTGTTTTAGTTTTCATTTATTCAGACATATTTTAATGTATGTATAATTTTAGTATTTTTAATAGTCTTGTTATAGTTAAAAATGCTAAAAATATATTAAACAAATGCCTAACCGCCTTTTCACGCCTAATGCCTGCCTAGGCTTCTAAGGCTTAAGGCTTGGTCTCAACGCCTTAGTCACGCCCCACATTTTTTAGAAGTTGGGTATTTTATAATATTTTCTTTCTATTTTTATTCTTTGTTCTAATTTATTTTGAATACTTATACATTTAAGAGCTAAGAAACTTTTCAATTGAAGGTTGTACACCTCTCTTTATAGATTTTCCATCTACGAACTTTTTGGTACTCCTATTTGATTCTAGTACTCATAGTAAATGTGATGTTTCACAATTTTTTTATGCGGATAATTTTTTAAGTCTCCCAAAGGCTATGACTTTTGGTAAATACTTGCAAAAGTAGGAAATTAAAAATCATGTGGCTTTGAGTATTTACAAAATCAAACAATGGATGTGAGGATGTCTTAAAATTATTCTCATAATGAAATGACATAAAATTCTTATTACAACATTGAGGACTCTTATGATAGTAGTTATGATAGAAATTACGAGAATGACCCTCGAACGTGTCATACTAATAATTTTGATAGAAGTTACGATAATAGTTATCAAAAATTTCTTTTTGGTGATGTTTCCTTATGGCCAAATTGATTTGGGGTGTTCTTTATATTTCACAAAAATAAAAAATTTTAGAACTATGATGAGGAGGAGAATCATTGTTGTAAGCATGGTTTTAATGAACTTTTTTGAAAATGACAATGACTTTTCGCTTGAAACTCTAAAGGAAGAGGAATGTTTTGAAACAAGTGAGGAATCCATGCCTACTTTGGAATAAATCGTTCTTCTTTTCTCTCAAGACATAATAGAGAACGAAAATGTTCAAGATATGGTAATTGAATCATTTTAAAATTAAATGATGTCCTATTTGGGAAACAAAGAGGAGGTGGAGATTTGTTTTTCACATTATAAAATTTTGGAAGAACATTTCATTAAAAATGAATCTTTTTATTTCGGAATTCAATCTTCGAGTGATGATGATTCATCTACTGATATTGAAGTTATTTCTTCCCCATTCCCATTCACCGTTATTGATGTTGGTTTTTTATTCTTAAACCCATGTATGACAGTTGTTGTTATGTAAAAGTGTATAAATTCATTTTGTAATAAGAATTATGGTTACGAAAATAACTTATATTTTGTTTAAATATATTATAGACATCTCGATCAATAAATCTTAGTAGGAATTATAGTGATTCAACTTTGGGTTAATAACAAGGAGATTAGAATTTTGGTTCTAGTTCTATTGATATGTTCACAAGCTATATAGGTATTTAACACTCCATCGAAATGTTAACGATACAATGCTATTAGTTCAACTGAAACAATGGGACATGTTTGATGGTTCGTAAAATTTTTTGATAGTTTCTTCGAGGATTGTGATAGGTACATCCCAAGAACGTATTGAATAGGGAAACCCATGAGATTTGAGTCTAAGGGATGTCTTGATTAGACATGGGAAATATCATAACATTTCCAAAGAGTACATAGATTCTTAATCTCAATAATTACGAGGATTGGAATGTTGGCCCAAATGTCACTTTGATTTCTATGGGTGTGATCTAATTTACATCGGGTCAAATGATCTCACCATATCAGGTGACAATTGTGTAAGTAGATTTTAGATCAAAATTCTGAGAAATTCTCATCCAATGGATACCGTGGATTATGATACACCCTTAATAGACTTATTTGTTTTGTTTCCACCAAGTAAAACTTGATCGGTGGATTATTTGATAATTCTGGTGGGGTAAAAAATTATATTAGTGTGAGAATTAATGAATTGATTAGATGTTGGTTAAAATCGATTAACAGTAAATTGATTTGACCAAAAGGGTATCGGACTCTTAACATTGGGAATCATATTGCATACCATAATCAACTTTGAAAATGATACCTCATTAGATCCAGGCGATTTCTGTGATAATTAAATTCGAATGCAGTCGTGATTATTTAATAGAGTCAATCGAGGATTAAATAAAGAAAAGAAATAATTGTGTTAATATAATTAGGATTTTTAATTATCTATTTGGATCTAATTTAATTATTTGTCTTGGGTCCCTAGTCTAATCCATATACCCAAGTAATTAGTCCCAAACTCTCAAGAAACCTAGTTTATATCAAGCCCGCATTTTGTACCTATATATAAATGTTTGGGAAAAGGGTTTTTGTTAACAAAATGGTTCATTAGGGTTTGAGAAAGATGAAATAAGAGGCCTAGAGGGAGAGTACCATATCTCACTCATAAGGAAGGATTTTCTTGTCAAAAGGAGCCCACACACCTAATTAGCTTTGGGGAGGATCATAAATGAGAAGATTCAAGCTTTACAGAGGGTTAGGTGAGATTTTTGAGATCCAAAACAAGGCATCCCCATCATTAACACATAATTTTATCCACATTGGATCACAACCGAATCTGAAAAGGTATTGTATTTTAAATCATAGGTTCGTTCTTCAAACCTTGTTCTAGTTTTGTTTTTAATACATGATTAAGTAAAGACACATATGGCTGAATTTTTTCACATTTAAGATGGCAATCTCAAGTTTTTTTCCCAAAAATTTGTATCAGAGCCCCGATTGAGATTTATTGTGTATTCACAAGATCCATGTTTTACACCATGAAACCCTAATTTTGTATGTTGGTTAATGTATGCATCGTTGTATGTATTTGGTTTTAACCGTAGTTATATTTTTGTCAGTTCTAATTTGGAACAATCATGTTCTGGGTGAGATTGTGAAGGGATGTAATCTTTTTGAGTTTTTTTTTACTTAACACCCATTTTCAATACACTATTTGGCCTAACCTAAAGTTTACTAATCTTTTTGACTTACCCCCCCCCCCCCCCCCCCAATAAATGTGGTTATGTCTGATTTTGTATTATAAACACGGGGCAAAGTCAAATAAATTATTTAACTTAGGACCCTATGTTTATTTATTATTTTGAAATAACCCTCCTCTCCCCCCATTCAGGGGCGAAGTCAAAGAGATTAGAAAAATGGGTGTCTAAGTCAAGTAGCATATTAAAAAGTGGGGATAATGTCAAAAAAGCCCATTTTATTGTGATTTTTCTTTGTAATGATGGATAATGATCATGGAAAATGTTGGAGATAGTTTGGGGACTTCTTGCAGAAGAACTGTTTTTGGTAAAGTTTCATGGAGATTAAAGAACGGTTCTTGGCAGGGTGATGGATATCCTTGAAGGGCAAATTTAATAACTTATTTTATTTATTCTAGATGATCATATCATTGGAATTTTCTAAAATTTGGATATTTTCTTGTGGGAGAGATGAAGCAGCTATCCAAAATAATATTGATCGGAGAAAGTTAAGGTCATTTGCATCATGTTTTGGAGATCGGTCCATCGATTTTCCTTGATTTTTGGATATTTGCGTGGTGAATATGAGATGAAGCCTTGTTTGAAGAATCATCTCAATCGAAAAACATTAAAGTTTCCCGCATCAGCTTTTAATATAGTTTACTTCAACTTGAAATCTTACCCAAAGGAAGTATTTTTCATCAAGGGTTCTTTTTTATGAAGAGTTTTACTTCAAGTTGGACTCTTGCCCAAAACGAATTCTTCTTCAACAAGGACTCTTATGCACGAAGAGTTTTACTTCATGTTGAAGTCTAAGCCATGATGAAAGGGATTCAATTTCCATTTTATTTATAATGTCATGTATTATAATTGTTTCCTCTATGTTATTTTGTTGTATATTTGGTGTGCTAATTGGATGAATTAGGAACAACTGTTTTATGGACAACATGGAATATTTTTTTCACATTGGTCTAGATCACCAATTTTCTGCAAAAAATTGTAATGCTTTTATAATTTTCTAAATTGAGTTTAATTGGGGTAACTAATTTAAAGGTATGAATTTAAATTGAGATCTCCAGAATTATTATTTTGGAAAAATTAAATTATATATTGTTTTAAGAAATTAAAAAAATATGATTAGGTGATTTAATTTAGGTCCTTTTTTAATTAACCCCTACCTTTTAATATGCTATTTAACATAACCATCAGTTTACTAATCTCTTTGACTGTACCCGACGTGTGGGGGTTATCTCAAAATAATGATGAAAACGAAGGTTATGTTAAATAATATATTTGACTTAGACCATTGTTTATAATGAAAACTATACTTAACCACATTTGTTGGGGATAACTCAAAGAGGTTAACAAACCAGGGCTAAAACCAAATAGTATATTAAAATGTGGGGATAAAGTTAAAAAGATTTAATTTGTACAAGTAAATTTAAAATTACGAAGGATTTATATTCGCACATTTATAATTAAATGTTCAGTATTTTCAAACCCTAAAGTTGTAAAATACTAAGTGGTAGAGTGGTTTAAACATAAACCATACAATCTCCATCAAAGATGTGTTGACCTTTAATATTATGTAAGTCTTCGAAAGAGGAATACTAGTTATTTTAATTGTCGGTACAAGTTTCCTAATCGATAATTCTGGATTCATATTCACATGGGTGGCCCTCCAAAGGAGGTGTCTATGCAATATGGGATAATCGTAAATTAGTTGGGAGTATACACTTAGACATGACTTTTGTTATCCTCCCAAAGGAGTCACTGTTATTAGGAGTGGGACAAAAAGTCATTAAATATTCACTACGTTGGGCAGAGGCTCTTGATGTGTCTTGATGGCATAATGAAAGATGAAAATTTGTCTAGTTTAAGATGTAGTGATTTAATCTCCCAACGAGAAATCTCACCTCATAAAGGAACTAGGATGTCCAACGGATTTATTTTAAATTAGCAAATTTGTAATGCCACTTAAATTATAATCAAATTATTTCTCATATTTATCTGAAAATTAATTTTTTTCTATTTCATGTTTCTAAGATTCATATACGAATTCAATTTGTTTCTCTTTGTTTAAGTCTTAAATTATTGATTTTAATAAGTTTCATATACTGTTAATGTAAATAGACATGGTAATGGTTTTCCTCTTAAAAGTGAATTCATTATTTCTGGTCCGATCTGCATTAACTTGGTATGTAGACTCGAGGACCACAAATTAGGACTGTAACTCATTGAAACGTTCCAAGTAATCGGGTTTCAATGCATCCACTATGTTTTTCTGTGATCATTATATTGGGATTATATGGATACTTTCTATAATAGGCTTACTATTTTTATGGGTCTAATTATTCTTATAGGAAAGCTCGAATGAGGTCGGCTTTGAAAGCGATTGACGAGTGTGTCTTGCTTGTTTGTGAAAGAGGGTGGACACCACCCACGGTAACTAATGGAGATGTCATAAGTCCTAAAAATGTCACCACTTGGACGAAGAATGAACTAAAATGGAGTAATTTTAACTCACGTGGTTTAAATGTTATTTCTTGAACCATCATCCCTGACGAGTTCTACCGCATCATGATGTGCATCATGTCTAAGGAAGTATGGGATAATCTCCAACTCACTCACGAGAGTACCAACATTGTGAAAGATTTTAAGCTTCAAAATCTCAGCAGAATGTTTGTGACCATTTCTATGTTAGAGAGTGAGTCGTTTGATGAATTTTATGCACGATTGGTTGATATCGTTAACTCTAGTTTTAATTTGTGAGAGATAATTCCTGACATGTGCTTTGTGAAAAATATTTTGAGATCCCTTCCATCTCTCTTTATTACTAAAGTCACTGTCCTTAACTATTTAAGAATTTTAGATATGATTAGGTTCAAAGAACTCATAGGAGACCTTTTACGTAAAAAGGAATTGCTTTGAAATCTCTATCTAAAAAGAATGAGGATGTTTCTTCTAAGTTCGAGTATGATTTTGATTTAAACGCTCTTTTCCTTTTTAAAAAAACTTCAAAATATTTCTCAAACTAAGAAAAAAATACTTCCAAAGAAAATAAAAGTTTTGAGAAAAATAAAAAGTATAAATCGGGCCAGACAACTTTTGAAAATGCGATAATGAGCCTATCCATTCTTGAGACAATGGGGGAGATGATGTTCTGAGTGGGGGAGAAAGTCATCCTCAACATGCTTACGACGAGATTTACCCATATTCTTTTAAAATGAAAAAGAAAAATAAAATTTTGGCTTTTAGGGTATTAATTATAGAGAATCAGTTGATATAATAGAGAGAAAGTGAGTCCTTTGTGAGAGACTATTTGGGAGAGAGTCATTTTAGTGGAAAGGCAAAATGGCGACATGACCAATAAAGTTGCTTGTCTTATGAGAGATCTTAAAGCTTCATTGGAGACTCACAGAAAATTGGAATCCCTTGTATTCCAACTTAAGAAAGATCTCAAACTTTCCCGGAAGGTCATGTTTAATATAAAGGATGGATCGAAGAAGGTAGGAAAGATGTTTACAAAAATGGAAGTATAATCTAGATTGAAATGATAATCAGAGTAAGATGAAATCATACTTGGTGTCGGATGATTTGATTCTTAAAACCATGTATGATGGTAACTTTCATGTAAATGTGTCCCAATTGATTTTTAAATAAGAATCACAGCTACGAGAAGAACTTATATTTTGTTTCAATATATTATAGAAATATGATACTTTTAGTTGATCACGGATTCTAGCACTGTTGAAATGTTCACATTTTAGATAGATATTTGACACCATATAATAATGCTTGCAATGCAATCCTAGCAGTTTATCTCAAATAACTAGAACTTGTTTGATTATTTGAGTACTTGTTCAATAGTTCGATAGAGGATTGTGATCAGTACATCCTAGGAATGTATTGAACGGGGAAAGATGTGAGATTTGAGTCTAAGGGATGTCTTCATTAGACTCGATCAATGTCATAGGATTTCCAAATGGTTCATAAGTTCTTAATCCTGAGAATTATGAGGATTGGAATGCTTGCACAAATGAAAGTTTAATTGCTATGGATTCAATCCGATTAATATCCGGTCAAATGATCTATGCATATTACGTGATAATTATGTAAGTAGGTGCGAGATTGTAATTCGTAGGAATCAATGTCCATGGGGATACTATGGATTGTGATACCCACTTAATATACTTATATGTTTGTTTCCACTAAGTAAAACCCTTCTGGTGGACTATTTCAAAATCCCGATGGAGTATGACATAACTTAAATCTGAGAATTAAGTAATTGATTAGATGTAGGTTAAAATCGATTAATGGTAAATTGATTTGACCAAGTGGGAATCAGACTCTAAACGTGGGGAATCATATTGTGTACCATAATGAACTTCATAAATAATACCTTATTACATCTGAGTGATTTATAAGATAATTAAATTAGAGTGCCATCATGATTATTCAGTAAAGTTAATTCACAATTAAATAAAGAAAGAAAATAATTTCAGTAATGTCATTGGAATTTCTAAGTATTTATTTGGAGAAAATTTAATTAATTTCCTTAGGTCCTTAGTGTAGTCCACATACCCAAATAGTTAGATCAAGCTGTCAAGAAACCCAGTTTGGCCTAAAGTCAACTTTTGTACTTGTATATAAAGGTGTGGAAAACGGTTTTTATTAATATAATGGTTCATTAGGGTTTAGGATTGGTGATAGAAAACACTATTCACATTTTTGTGAAGAGGCCTAAAGGGAGAGGACCATATACAAGTCATAAGGATGATTTTTTTTCAAAAGGTGACAAGACACCTACCTAGATTTGGGGAGGATCATACACTAGAATATCCACAATTTACAAATTATTAATCGATGTTTTGGAGATTAAAACCAAGGCATCCCCATCATTAACAAATACTTTTCTCCACATCGGATCATAATCGGATCAACAATGGTATTGTATTCTAAACTCTAGGTTTGTTCTTCAAGCCTAGCTATTGTTTTGTTTTTAATACATGATTAATCAAAGATCCATATGGTTGAATTTTTTTGCATTTAAAATGTCAATCCCAAGTTTGTTTTCTAAATAATCGATCCATTGCAAATACCATAAGAATCGGACGAATATGTTGAACCTTTGACCCGATTCTTATCAAGGAATGCTTTTTCAAAATTAATTCTATGATGGGATTATAGTTTACTTGTTCCCTATCTCCCATTCCATTTGAAAAATCCTTTGTAGGAAATTCATGTTTTTTTGGATCCCACTTATACTTATCACCCATTTAATGTGAACGCCACATTATCCACCAAAAACTTTTAATTTGTGATGGTGCGTATATTAAAACTAATATATGGATTCCATTGTTCATAAAGAATTATTATATTCCGAAAGGTATGAATTCAAATGAGGGTACATGAATTATCCCGCAAAATCAAATTGTATTTTGGGTGGACCCTCAAAAATTTCATCTTCTAGTGTATAGTTAGTTAGAAGTTAAAATTTTAGGTTATACATAGTAGATTGTTTTATTTTTCTTTTTACTTATTGTCAAATGTGAATAGCTAAATTTTTGTTATTCTTTTTTGTTATGATTGGTGCTAACATATTTTGGGGAATATTTGTGATTGTGCTATTCGGAGATTGCTCAATTTTAGGTAGTATCACTATCTTCTTCTCTTTAACTTGGTTATTGATTCACATTGAGGACAATGCAAGGTTTAAGTTAGGGGATGTAGGATATTATTCCCAGCATGAATTTCATATAAAAAGTGAAAAATTTCAGAAAATTTTCTTTCATTTTTCCTTTTATTCAGCATTTTTCTATTGTTTCTCATGATAAATTATAAATAAATGCCCGATATTTTAGATAATTCAATGATGAATCTTCTCGATTTTAGAAGTTATTAGAATTTAGTCCTCTAGTCATTGATATTCTGAAAATCTTCATGAATTCAAATTTAAAACCATTAGCACGTGCACTTTTTCTTTCTAAATGATTTAATTTAAGATTTTTATGACTCGATAATCTTTTCTTGATTTGTATATACTTACACCATGTGAGCTTTGCTCTTTTCTTCATTTGCGAGTGTTTGTACATTACTTTTTCCCCTTGAAAACATCAAAATTGTCAGTAATCTCACAATTCTATAATTGATCGTTCATTAATTGAATTCATTACGAAATGTGTTACTTGGGGATGATTTTCAAAGTTGTTTTGACTCGAGAATCACATAATCTTAAGGAAATGATAATAGGCCCTCTTTGTTATACACCCATATTGACCATAACACCACCTTATAAGTCCCAATCAACCTTTTTGAGCCTTAATATATTCATTCATTTCAAAACCCAAAATCCCATATCCAACACCATATTGGAGTTTTTAAACTATATATCAACCTTATATACCTTTTTTGGAAAGACAGTTAGGATTGAATGATGATCTTATTATGTTGTAGCAATGGAGCATGAGAGACTGACAATAATGGAAAAAAATTAGAAGAAAAGGCATAGAAAATTTGAAAAACAAAAGAAAAACAAAATAAAACAATGAGAAAAGGAAGAAAATAAAATAAATAGTATTATTTCCTTAATGTTCATTGTGTTTAATAATCTTTTTCATTCTATTTGATGTTTTATCCAATGATTTTATGGAAATTATATTCCAATTTTTGAATTGCCCACAAGTTTCCATTATCTCGAGTTTTATCGCATAACACTTTGAATCCGTACACATTCCTTTCATTTAATAACCTTAACCCCAAACATTATAACCTTATAAAATTCCTATGTGATCCTAAGAATAATGTCGTTTAAAAGTCATAATAATTGCGATAGTATGTGAAAATACGTTTCACCTCCCTTAATGAACAATATCTTTCATTGAGATTACAATTTTTCAATTTATATATAGCTTTACATTAACTCATTTCTCCTGCATGTCCCGTGTGTGTTACACCCTATTTTTAATTATTTTTCATTTGTTAAGTGTAATAATTGAAGATGATTGATATAATGCCAACTTTAATATTTGTTCGAATTTCAAACGTTTTGCCAATTCAATATTTTCATGTGGCCACTCTTGCTCCCACGTTTTAAGGTTTCTATTGTTATGAAATATTCAAGTGTTAATAATTAGTAATTCAATATGCTAATAACATGTTTAAATGCTTTTTGTCATTGTTGAGCTTGTCTTATAGATTTATTGGGCATCTTTTTGAGTAAACTCCTATGTTTATGACTTTCATCCCTGAAATACCTCACGTGATCGCAATCATCTACGAGGGTAACCTAGGGGTTTAATTACTTATTGCATACGCTAAATGAAATCGTTCACCCATTAAAGTGGAATTTATATCCTTTATACATATTACCTACTTATAGTATTATTGTAGTCTTATTTATTTCCATTTTCATCGCTAGGGACCACATTTGTCTAAGTTAGGGGTGTGATAGGCGATGAATATTGTATTTTGTTGCCTTTTATTCTTATGAATTTTAGCCCCCCCCCCCCCAACCCCCTGGTACCTGGTACATTAATCACTATATCTATGAACATTAATCATAGTTAATCTTTCATGTACATTTATATGCTTTACCAGGTATAATTGAGCTTTTTCAGGCATTAGGGTGCAATGCATGAAACTCGGTTGCATGCTAAAAAAGTTTCGCCTAAAAGTGTGCATTCAGGGGCATTTTATTCATTATAATATATGAGTTTATGTGATAAAATATTTACGGAAGTGTATCCCTTTGTGCTATCTTCGTGTATCATTTAATGTTGTAAGGACAAAATTTTAATCGAGTACATTGTATAGTTTTACTTATTCCCAGAACAATACACGTTTGAGTCATAGGTCTATTTTTATTTGTCATGATCCCACATAGACTATGACGTCTTGCAGACGTTGCGATAAATCTTAAAGGAATTAATTATGCCGAAGTTTAATTGGCGCATGTTTATTCATCTTCAAAGTTTAATTGATGTCCGAGATCACTCAGGTATGAATGCATAAATTTAATGAGACTCGGAATATGAGATGAAAGTCGATTGAACAACAATGGAAGTCGTTCATGCGGGATGTACATGTCATTCGAATGACATGGCCATTGCGTTAGAACGACAACCGATGTCGCTCAAACGACGCACGAACTTAAAAATCCTATTTAAAGCGTGTTTCAGTCCTTGTTTCGATGTGTGTGCAGAAGGAATTTCAGTTTTCAAACACTACAATTTTTGCAAATAGTTTTCTAAGTTTTTTAAGTCTAAACACATCCTTAGAGTTTCAAAGATCCGAGTTATCATTGCTATTTGATATAGTGATCTTTGTGGCACCAAGGAGATTTGTTCTACACTAGAAAAATGTTGGTTTTACAGTGAAGATTCCGTGGAACCCGATTTTAACATCGTAGACATTACAAGCCTTATCGGTGGACACCGAGACATATGTGGATGTGTTTGCTGTCGACAAGCACCGTGGAAGAAGGTTATATTCTGTGTGGGAACTATGAGAGGAGTGGTTGAATATCATAGGAGCGTCAAGTCTCATGGGTGGATCGAGTCGTTGAACAAGACTACCGTCTCTACCTTTGTAAAACCATATTCACAATGATTGTCAGGCTGTGGCCATCCGAGGTTTTCCCGTTTGTGATTTTTCTCGTACATCTGGTGCCGTGAATATTCTTTACTTTATTTTACTTTCTTTAATCACTATATTTATCTTTATGATTAATTAAGATAAAATTTGGTTAAGTTATAATTTTTTCACAACTTGGCGCGAATTAAAAATTGGAAAGAGTTTTTCATAAAAATAGAATTTCTTTTGTCATCTTAAAACACTTTCCACATAAGAAATTAAAAGGGACCATCAAATTGGTATCAGAGCTAGAAACATATTTTTATTGTGTTTGATCCTTTGTGTTATTTGGAATGTATTTATGAGGTGTTGAAAGTTTTTGTGCTCCTATTTTTTATGGAAGAAATTATGCTTATTGGAAAATACGAATGAGAATTGCTGTAGAATGCATTGACGGACATGTTTGGTTAGTGGTTGAAAAAGGTTGGAAACCACCAGTCACACAAGAGGGTGAGTTCACTAGTTTGAAACCTATTAAATCACGGACTGATGCTGAACATAGGCTTGCACTGTAAAACTCTAAATGTATGCACGTAATTTCCTCACATGTCACACCGAGAGAGTATAATAGAATTATGACTTGTGAAAATTCAAAAGAGGCCTGGGACACACTTGCACTTACTCATAAGGGCACTATCACGTTTAGGGAGTCTAAGTTACAACAACTTACTACACAGTTTGAGACGATTAAAATGTTAGATAGTGAGTTATTTGATGAGTTTTATGTTAGATTGTCTAATATCGTCAACTCGTCGTTTAACTTAGGTGAGAGGATTCCCGACAACCGTGTCATAAAGAAAAGTTTAAGATCTTTACCAAGTAGGTTTGATGCAAAAGTCACTGTTTTAAACTCCTTAGGAATGCTTTATTTGACAAAACTTGAAGAGATTGTATGTGACTTACAAACCTATGAACTCGATATATTTACCTCCAAGCAAGTGACAAAGAAAGAAAAGGGAATTGTTTTGAAAGACCGAAAAGAGGAAACTAAAATTTCAGATGACAATTCTGATTCCGAGTTTGATGATGTCGCCTTGTTGGCTAAAAAATTCAAAAAATTTCTTAAATCTCAAAAGCAATCGAAAGATGCCAAAAAGTTTGACAAATTCAAAAACAACAAGGTTGAGTCCACCCCTAAAGATAAAAGTGAGAAACTTAATAGGGTTCAGTTGGATAGGTGTTTTGGGTGGGGGGGTATTGTCACAAAGTTGTCGAGTGTCCCACTAGACTTAAGAAAGAGGGGAAGAAACCAATTTCATATAATGCCACCTTAAGTGATAGTGACATAGAAGAGGGAGAGAGTTACCCCAATAAGAGCAAGTTTTGTTTCTTTCTATGCATGTCATGTGAGCCACGATGATAAATCTTCCCATGAAATTTCTCATGTGCATGACACTTTCGAGGCCATTGAATCCCAAGTGACTAAGGGTGAAGTGAGTGAGGATGAGGATGTGAATGTGAAAGAGTTGCAAGTTGCATTTAATGAGTTGTATGCCTAAGTAGTTAAAGTGAATAAGGATAACTCTAAATTGCAAGATAGGTTGAATGAGAGTTCCACAAGAAATAATGATGCTTTGATTGAGGATCTTAAGGCATCGGAGAAGATTCTTAAGTAGAAGCTAGAGTAAGTTGAGAAAGAGAGAGAGAGAGAGTCTTTGTGGCTTGATGGAGACTTTGAAAAAGGAGTTACTAGAGTTTGAGGATCCTAGGCATGTGCTTAAGTTTAGGATTCGTGAGTTGGAAGAAAAATTAAAAGCCTCGAGTAAGGTTAAGTTTGACTTGGAATCTAGGTCGGAGAAGTTGGATAGGATGTTAGGCACCGTCCAAGTCAAAAGTGATAGGTGTGGTATAGGCTATGACGATAGTGTTCCCATTTTCAAACCCAATACCAATCGTGTAAGAGATCCCACTAGGAATGTGAGGAGAGGTCGATATTTTGGTAATGATTCCCGTCGTCTTTACACTAGCACACATTGCAGTAGGAAAGGTCACCTTAGACATTTTTTCTATGACCTTGGGAATGCTCCAAGTAAGTTTAGGAATAAAGTCGTGTAGGTTCCCAAAAACCCCACCCGTTATGTTACACCTACTTAGGTTGGGAAATCGCACTTAGTGGCTTTAGGACTAAAACTTCATGGTTCTCATTTGGTTGCACTTGATTCTTCTCATGTTAAATCTAAGGGATGATTATGTAACCATATTTGTTATAGGCTAGTCTTTGTGTCAAAATTTATATTTTGGTAGTTTTATGACATGTGTATCATTATGTATTATGTTTTTCATTTATTGAGTCTCATTTGAAAACTACAAAAAGATTTTTGGATTATAATTTTTTGAAAAATATAAAAATATTTTTCTTTTATTTGAGTCAAGATATTTGAAAAAGCCAAAAATATTTTTATTTTTTCTCGTTTTTGAATTTACATGTTTGATGTGGCATATTGATGTGCTTGGACCCCCTTACTTTCATTATCCACGTGAATAGGAAATTTGGTCATAATTATTGATGCTTAGAATGATCTTAACCATTGTATTATGGGGTAGTTTCTAAGTTGATATGCATTTTGAATTGACTTTGTATATATCCCATCTTTTCACACATGCACGAGCTTATATGAATGTTTGACATCTCTTGCATATTTGAGTTTGGTTAGACGTTCTTATCTCAATTTTATCATCTACGCATAAGTACATGTCAGGAGGAGGTGTGCATGTAAGATTCATTTACCGTTAGGATAGTAATAGAAAAAATTATGAGTGTTCACGAGTAAGAGCTGAGAGAGTATAAAATTAACTCATCGTGAAAGCCACCGTTTAAAACAGCCCGAAGTCATTGAAAGGAAATAAAAAGAATCTTATGCCAAAGTTGGTACAAAGTAGTTTGTGTTCATTTAAAAGATAAGTAAGATATATTTGATGGAGTTTTGATGGATAAATTAAACGGGTTTGCACCACGAATCCTAAGCGTTGAAAAATTGTGTCATAACATTATTGTTTATAGAATCGTCAAAATTCTGAATTTGTGTGCATGTTTGATTATTTAGTTCATTAAGATCACTCTTCAATTGTCACATATGGCTAAAATAAGGTTTGATGATTTATAGCTATCAATTAGAGCTTCTTGATTGCTTCGATGTGTTGGAATTGTGATTCATTTATTGTAGTTCACACCCATACATTCTATGTTCATGTTTGAAGACATTGATAATATGTTAGCATGTAACTCACATTTGGCTGTTTTGAGTTTTCTTAGTTTAGCTACTGTTTTGGTACTGTTTTGATCCCCTTCTAGTTAGATTTTTGTCGAAATTTTTTCACTTGGCAAAACTATATGAAATTCCAGCACTGGAAGTGCAGTTTAATTTTCTCGTTTGAGCGAGATTGTTGTGTCACAAGAAGCTTCTTCTCGCGAGATCACTCTATCGTTCGAGCGAAAGAGGACTCTTGTTCGAGGGACGTTGGAATTTTTCCCTTCATACTGTTTCAGTACCCTGGGTTATTTGGTTATATAGTTTGGTACTGCTGGTTGTTATTATGATTCTATTATGTAGCGTACTTTGATAGATTACATATCTTGCTGCATTGAGTTCCTTTAATCACACCTTCTTAGATTGATGAATTCATTTGTGTGATCATTTGTTTGCTAGCTACTAATTTGACATTGTTGATCATTTTTAACTGGTTGTTTGCATGAATATCTAGATATATTTCATTAATTATGCTTGTGCTAGATATTTTGTTAAATTGTTATCTTTTCACTGGGTTGTCTATTTGAGACAAAAAGGGAGAGAGATGTATGTGATGTAGGGGGAGATTTGTTTGGCAATGTGTTTATTTGTTGCACTCATTTGTATCTACATTGGTATCTTGTTTATGTGCATATTTGATATTCGGATTTCAAAGATGTTTTGTTTCAAATCGGTGCCAAGTAATTTTGCTCACATGTTTCATTATGATTTATATCATTTGTTCCTCCATACTTCAATGGGTATTTGTTTTTTCATGTGTATATCTTAACTTTAAGAGAATCAAGATTTCAAGTCCACATCACATTCAGAGACAATTCATGCTTGTCGGTCCATTATTTACTAGTCTTATCCTGTATTTTTTGATTTTGGGTTTATGGGATCGAATTTAGGCATTATACGTCTTGATGGACATGATTAGGCATTTAACTGATGGTTTTGTTCCGAAATAGTCAAAGTGGGAAATTTATAAGGACAAAATTTCCAATTGAGTCCATTATATAGTTTTGAGTTATTCACAGAAAAATACACATTTGAGTCATCGGTCTATTTTTATTAGTCATTATCCCACACAGACTATGATGTGTTAAAGGCATTGTGAAAAAGCTTCAAGGAATTAATTATGTCAAAGTATAATTGGTGTAAGTTTATTCTTCTTCAAAGTTTTAGTGATGTCTGAGATCACTCAGGTATGAACGCATAAATTTAATGAGACTCGGAATTTATTTCAAAATGATTAAGGATGTAATTTTTATTAAATAAATATTTTTGAAATGTTTTATAAGTGTTTGAAAAGGTTTACACTTCGTTTTAAACTGATAACGATGGATTAGATTTGGTTCTGGTTTGGACTCTAATTGAGCATGTCGCTTGAACAACAGTGGAAGTCATTCATGTGAGATGTACATTTCATTCGAACGACATGGCCATCTCGTTAGAATGACAATCAGTGTCGCTCGAATGATGCTCCAATGTGAAAATCCTATTTAATGCACGTTTCATTCCTTGTTTCGAAGTGTGTGCAGAACGAATTTCATTTTTCAAACAGTACGATTTATGCAAACAACTTTCCAATGTTTTTAAGTCTAAACACATCCTTAGAGTTTCAAAGATCTGAGTCATTATTGATATTTTCTATAGTCATATTTGTGGCACCAAGAAGATTTTTTCTACACTTGAACATTGTTGGTTTTTCGATCAAGATTTGGCGGAGTTCGGTTTCAACATCGTAGACGTTACAAGCCATATCGATGGACACCAAGACATACCTGGACCCGTGTTTTGTGAACAGGCATCGTTGAATAAGGTTTCTTTCTGCGTGGGCACTGTAAGAGGACCGGTTGAAGATCATAGGACCATCAAGTATCCTAGGTGGATCGAGTCATTGAGTAAGACTACCATTGTAAAACCATATTTATAATGATTGTATGGCTTGGGTCATGTGAGGTTTTTCCCGTTTGTGGTTTTCCTCGTACATTTGGCATTGTGAGTACTATTTACTTTTTTTACTTGCTTTAATCACTAGATGGATGTTTAGGATTAATCAAGATAAAATTTTGTTAAGTTAGAATTTGTTCCCAACCTGATGTGAATTAAAAATTGGAAAAAAGGTTTTTTCATAAAAATAGAATTTGTTTCGTCATCCTTAAAACACTCTCTGCATAAGAAATTAAAAGGGACCATCAATCGTGAGACATTTCGACTCATAACAAAGAAGATACGATAATTTTTTGGGAAGATCCATGTTAATAAAAGGAATCAACAATGATTCAGACCTTTAGGAATCAAATTTTGGCATTATTTTAAAGTGTGCCAAATTGCTATTAAACCGTGCCAAAAATTGGCACAACTTTAAACTGTGCGTGATTTTTAATATCGGGGTGTGACAAATTGTTGTTTTTGTTGTAGTGTATGCTATTTCGGTTGAAACTACTTCCTTAGACCCATAAGCTATCATGAAGGGTATTTTCCCTATTCGGGTTCTTGGAGTTGTCCTATAAGACCATAGGACACTATAAATCTCTTCCAGTCACTTTCATTTAGCATCTTCCAACCTCACTTTTATCCCCAATAATAAAGTCTAGTTCTTCACTTGTTTCTAATCATTAGTCTAACGTTGAGCCCATATGCAAAAGTAGAGCTTAGTTACTTTCTTTTCATATTAAGATTCAAGTTAGTCATTGTGAAATTGGGATTCATGTTCCATGATAAATTATTTGATCATTAGATATATGTACATTATATTTCTCCAAATAAATTGGAAACCTTCTTGTTAGCAATCATTATCATTGCTTTTTCCTCTACCCATTTCCTAAAGAAATTAACTTATACTCTGAGTATTTAAAACTACCATAGGGTAAAGGGAAGACGATTTATATACCCCATGAAGAAAATGTCCAAGAAACCATTATGGTTGTGAACCTTTAATGGGTCTAGTGATTGATATTGGCACGACGTTTACATGCATCATACATCTTGTCATAATCATAATTATCCTTGGACAGAGTTAACTGATAATAACCTCATGTGAAGATTCTTCTATAAAGGTATCTTCACATTTTATATCTTTTATAAGAACATTTATGACCACTTTCATAACATAATCTATCTCAATGAGATGTACTTTTCTCAATAGAGTTAATAAAAACCCTATCGAATAAAACACCTCTCTAAATACAAAAAACTTAGCGACTCTGAATCTAACCCTCCTCGCTTCCCACTTGGATTATTTTAAATTTCCATTATGTAAATAGTCAATGACATGATTCACCAAAGAAAAATCATTTTTGAGGTGAAAACTTGTATTTATGTGTCCTCCACACTGATCTAGCTTCGGCGACGATCTCTATTACCACTAATCTATGAAATTTTATTCTTATAGTAAAGTTTAATGAACTAATTCGTCAGCTTTGATGTTATCTATTCTTGGGATTCAATATTTCTTCACCCTTTTAAACACCCTATTATATCATTCACGTTGCCCAATTATATGACCATATTTCCATATTTTGTCTCACACTCTCCCAAAGTTTTTGTTACTACTAGTTGTGAATCATTGTGTTCTTGGAGTTTCATTACTCAAATAGATTGTGATAAGTTCCTGTAAAGATTCATATTGGCCTCATTATTGGAGTCCATAAAATTGAATCACAATGTGTATTTAACGTTCGTTTCATAGAGGCCCAAGGTATAAAGCTTCCATCATTGTCGGTCATATAGGACGACTCATCCCCATATAAGTTCCAAATGACAGATTTATTTGATAAGAAAGTAAAAGAAGAAGATTAGATCAGTAGGAAGACATAAGATGACTCAAATAAGAAGACACTCATAAATATCATTAACAATAAACCTTTATATAGGCCAATAGACAACCAACTATCTCCACTAAACCAAGTGCAGTAAGCTAGTGCAATTGACAAGATAAGCATTAAACCATGTGCATCAAGCTAATGCTATTAACAAGGTATGCACTAAGCAATATGAAATAAAAAAACTAAAACATCATTTTGAACAATCCCCCACTTAAACTAAAAGTTTTCGAACATATAGTTTTAAAAAAAAAACTGTGTGGCACCCTTTCTCAAGGACAAATTTCCTGAGTGCAAACTCCAAGTAACTTTCTTAGCTTCAAAAATGTAACCAATTTGAGGGGCTTGGTTAGTATATCAGCAACTTGGTCTTCACTTCTGCAGTAAATGAGATCAATAACTCCTTCCTTCGTGAGGTCCCTTAAGTAGTGATAATTCACATCTATATGCTTACTTCTGCCAAAAAAATATGATTTTTAGAGAGTTTGATTGCAGAGTTATTGTCACAGTAAATTGTGGCAAGTCATTTTTGTTTGAAGTTCAGTTCTTCAAGTATTTTCTTCAACCAAACAGCTTGACATGCACACAAAGTTGCAGCTACAAACTCAGCTTCGACAGTTGATAAAGTAACAATTGGTTGCTTCTTTCATGACCATAAAATAGATCCTAACCCCAGCATAAAAACATATCCCGAAGTTCTTTTCTGATCATCTAAATCAACGGCATAATCATTATCTGTAAAGACGATCAAATCTGACTTTTCTCCCTTATTATAAAATAACCAATAATCAGAGCCTTGCAAGTACCTAAAGATTCTCTTAGCAGATAGAAGATGCATCTCCCTACGGATTTCCATATACCTGCTAATAAGACTTACTGCGTGCATTATGTCAAGTCTTGTTGCAGTCAAATACATTAAACTTCGTACGATCTTCTTGAAGAGAGTGTTGTCAATCGTCCTTCCTTCATAATCTTTAACAAGTTTCAAACCAAACTCAGTTGATGTGCTCACTAGATTGCAATTCTTCATCTGAAATTTGTCTAAAATTTCTAGCACATATTTCTTTTGAGAAATAAAAATTCCAGTAGCTGATTGCACTACTTCTATACCAAGAAAGTAGTGAATTTTTCCAAGATTAGACATATCAAATTCAACCATCTTAGGCTCCTTGAATTCTTCAAACATAGAACTGTCATTTCTATTGTATATTAAATTATTGACATATAAGCATACATTAAGCATTTTTCCTCCATCTTTAATTTTAATAAAAAGTGTATGCTCATGGACATTTGTGAAATCCTTCCCTCGAAAAATAAGCATTTATGCGGCTATACCAAGCCCGTGGGGTTTGTTTTAGTCCATACAGAGCCTTTTTTAATTTATACACCTTATGCCCACTTCCAAACTTCACATAACCAAGAGGTTGATCAATAAATACCTGTTCTTGGAAGTCACCATACAAGAATGCCAATTTCACATCCAATTTGAAGATAGGTCATGAGTATCGTGTTGCGAGTGCGATCATTAACCTAATTGTATCATGCCTTGCAACAAGATTAAAGACTTCTTTTTAATCAATGCCGAACTCTTATTTATAGCCTTTAGCTACCAAGCGTGACTTGTATTTATCAACTTCGCCATTCTCCTTCGATTTTGTCTTGTACACCCATTTGTCACGAATCATCTTTTTCCCTTTTGGAAGATTAGTCAACTCCCAAGTGTTGTTTCTTTCAATAACGGCAATTTCATCATCCATATCCTTCTGCCACTTTGATTTTTTGATAGCAACATCGAAACATACAGGATCAAAATATGAAAATAGAGCAGAATGTGTAAGTGGATCCTTAGATCGTTCAATCCTTGTTACTTCATAATCTGACATCCATGTTAGTCTCTGTTTGGATCGTTGAGGCCCTTGTTCATCATTTACTTCAGCTACAGGAGGACTTTGAGGATCTGCTGGATCGTTCTGAATAACTCTGGGAACTAGTCGTTGCTCGTCCTCCTCGGGTTGTTGCTTTCTATCTACATTTCCACCATTAAAATATGTTGGAATTGGTTGTCCAGTAACATTTTTGCTCCATGGCCAGGTTTTGTCTTCATCAAATACATCATCATGACTAATAATATTTTTTTTAGTGATAGGATTGTACAATTTGTATGCTTTTGACTGATCACTAACACCAAGAAAAATGCATTTTTCTCCTTTATCATCTAGCTTTCTTCTCTTTGCATCTAGAATATGGGCATATGCAATACACCTAAAAATTTTGAAGTAATCAACTACTGGTGTGCAGCCACTTCATGCCTCCTCCGACATCATATTTTGAATAGCAAAAGTGGGACTTCTATGAAAAACATGAATGCTCCTATTAACTGATTCAGGCCAAAAAAATTTTGGAATGCCGCTACTTCTCAAGAGACTTCACACCATCTTTAGAATTATGCGATTCTTCCTTTCACTCACACCATTTTGTTGTGGTGTATAAGTTGCTGTAAGTTTTCTTTTGATGCCATATGTTTCACAGAAATTTGAAAATTCATGTGAATTATATTCTCCTCCACGATCGGTGCATAGCACTTGTATTTGGCTGGTAGTTTCTTTCTCAACAAGTAATTTATAATTTTTGAAAGCTATAAAAGCTTCAGATTTATCCTAGAAAAAGTACACCCATGTTTTTTGACTATAATCATCAATGAAAGTAATGAAATACCATTTACCTCCATTAGATGTTGGATTTATTGGCCCGCAAATATCGGAATGGACCATCTATAACACTCTTTTTTCTCTCCATGTTTTTTCCTTTGGAAATTTCTCACGGTGTTGTTTAACAATGACACACTCTTCACAAACTTGATAAGGACTTGATATTTCAGGAAGACTAGTCACTATATTTTTCTGTTGGAGCATCTTTAATCCACCAAAATTAATATACCCATACCGAAAATCCCATTGCCATGTTGTATCTTTAAACTTTACAGAAAAACAAGCATGAGTATTATTATTCAGATATAGAGGAAACATAGGATTGGTTGGCATATTGACTTGAGCGATTAATCCTTGTTTTGGATCTTGAATTTGACAAACTCCTTCTCTAATAACGATCTCATATCCCTTCTTTGGAAGCTGATCAATACTAAGAAAGTTTGTTTTCAGATCTAGAATAAAGAAAACATTATAAATAACTTGGTCAAAAAAAATTTTGGTCTGAATTTTGACATTTCCTTTTCCCATGACAGAGACCATAGAGTTATCTCCAAGCTTTACTGTATTTCAAAAAGATTCATCTAAACCGAAAAATAAAGACTTATCACTTCACATATGATTGTTGCATCCAGTATCTAAATACCACAAGTTTTTATGATATTCTTCCTTTGCGTGACATGCCAATAAAAGAGACACTTCTTCTTCCTTCTCTACAAAGTTAGATTTTTCTCCACGATCTTTATTCAAATTAGTTCGACATTCTGACTTATAATGTCCATACCTGTGACACCGAAAGCATTTAACTTTTGATTTGTCTACTGACTTTAGCTTGTAAGAATTTGAATGATGATCGTCATAACTTCTTTCTCTTCCATGAAAGAGAGAAAATTGACTATGTTCTAATTTTTTGTGTGAGATTTTGCGATCATTGTTTCCTCTGCCTCTTCCTCTTCCTCTTCCTCGACCTTCTCTATTTGAAGTTGAAAAATAATTATTAGATGAGACTTGCAAAGATTGCACCTCTTTGTCTTGTCAATTTATTTTTTATTCATGAACCAACAAAGAACTCTGTAACTCATCAATAGAAATAGCATCAATATCTTTGGATTCCTCTATTGAACAAACGATGTAATTGAATTTCACTTTCATCGAACGCAAAATATTCCCAATGATTCTGACGTCCTCCAACTTTTCTCCTTGAATCTTCATCTTTTTTGCAATTGCCATCGTCCTCGAGAAGTACTCTGAAACCGACTCTCTCGCCTTCATGCGTGAAGTCTCAAATTCAGCACGAATTGCTTGAAGTTGTGCTCGTTTTTCCCTTACTGTCCTTTTATATTTCTTCTTCATAGAATCCCACATTTTCTTGGAAGTTTCTTTGCAAAGAATGGTTTCCAATATTGATTGATCAATGGACTGGAATAGGTAGTTCTTGTCTTTAAGGTCCTTCAGCCTCTCCCCATCCATCTTAGCTTTTTACGGACCAGTTAACACGACACCAGCTGCTAGTTCTGCTATTCCAGTTTCAATAATTTGCTAGAACTCCTTTGATCTTAAGAATTTCTCCATCAGCATACTCCAGTGGTCATTATGACCATCAAAGCGTGGCATAGAAGGTTGAACGAACTTTTCAGAAGCCATTTTATATTGCTACTACAGTGAAAAATGAAGAGAATAAAACGGTTGTTATTTACTCTCACTCTGCTCTCTTAGTGGCTCCAATACCACTGTTAGATAAGAAAGTAAAAGAAGAAGATTAGATAAGTAAGAAGATAAAAGTTGAATCAAAGCATAAGACACTCATAATTATCATTAACAATAAGACTTTATATAGGAAAATACACCACCAACTATCTCCACTAAACCAAGTGAAGAAAACTAGTGCAATTGACTAGATAAGCACTAAACCATGTGCAGCAAGCTAATGTTATTGACACGGTATGCACTAAGCAATATGCAATAAAAACCTAAAACAACATTTCCAACAAAATTATCGTTTATAGGGTCCTTAGCCTACATCCTCTTGATGATACCAATGTATCATTTTAGAATATTCTACATCATTTCTAATGATTTATTTTCATTTTCCTAAGCACGCATTATTCAATAGTCTGTCGGTTAAGTATTCGACACAAACTTTAAATGTTAAGGTCGATGTTTTGGTAGGACCTTAAGATGTTGATGCTAAGATTGTATTTTAGCTTATCAAAAATTAGTTCTTTTGAAGTTAATGACGAGTAGATTATTTTTCATGATTTATTCCCAAATCTAGTCATTGTTTGGACGACTGTATCATAAATAATGAACTTTAGAGTAATTTTTGTTGTTTAGAACAAAAAATCACATTTGAAAAGGATTGAAGTTAATAATGATATTTTTGCAATCTCGGAAGGTGAAACTATAATTACAAGAACTTTAAGAGACTAAAAATAATTTTATAATCTTTATCTCGACAATATAAAGCTTCCTTTGAAATTTTACAGAATTCATGATAAAAATGAAGAAGTTATGAATTTTGGGGGCTAAAATATAAAATGGTCTAATTGTAATTTTTTTAAACACTATGATCCTAAATTTGAATTAAATACTTTTATTTTATTTTTTTACATGTATTCTTGAAAAATAATGAAGAATGGAGGTCAAATGAAGAAGTTTCATACCTTGGGGGTTCAAAGGGCAAAAAGAGGAAATTGATTGAAGGAAGATGAATAAATTACTATTGGCATATTCAATAAATGAACATGTCGGTCGGTGGTTGTCAGACATGTCTGTTAGATTATGGGAGGTATAGGTTGTGGGTTCAAATATGTTGGGAAACTTTTAAAATTAATATAAGTGGATTCTCGTAATATTGGCATCTTAGCTCCACTCGCTTAGGCATGGCAAGGCTTCCAAAAGGTATTATGTTTGAACCAACCCCCCCACCCACCCAATATTTTTGGGATATTTGACATAAAATACATAAATAAAAAAATTATTTTTTAAAAGAATAATAATAAATTGAAAAAAGTTGCCACTAACTCATTTACTCACTTTACATGACTCTATCATCTTTTCTCTTTTTCATGCCCATCACCCACATGTTTTGTTTTTTCTTTTTTATTCTTTCTCCCACTGCCTTATTATTTGTCACATACTCTTATTGTTTTTTTATTATATCTCCCATCTTCACGAATACTCCTCGCACACCCTATAAATAAGTCCTTTGGAAGACCTTTTTTTTTTGTTGGGGGGGGGGGGGGGGGGGGGGATTGAGTTTTGATAAAAAAAATTCACATAATGCGAGCAAAATTTGTAGTCTATTTTAGGAGCACAAAGAGGAGTAAATACTTGTATTCTTAATTTTGAGTGTTCGTGGGCCATTTTTTGTTCAAGATTTGGGAGGAACTTTTCGTACTGGAATTCAGAATTTGGAACTCAATTTTTTAAATTTGATTATTATTAATGAGAATTATATTTCGTCTTTTAATTTTATTGTTTCATTTATATGGTAGCTTAATTTAATTTCTAGGACTATGCGAAGTTTGCCATGATTACTTAGTGTATATTTTAATTAGTTTAATTCTCTTAAATTCTCTACTTGCTTTAAAAAAGTTTTAAAATTTTGTTATTCATTGAAATAATCACGAGAGTGATATTTTAAACCTTCAAAAATAATTATTGTATTTACATTATTTGATTTTAGTGCTTACGTTTTATGGATTATGCTTATATTAAATTATTTGATAGTCAATTCTCATGTTTTACATAAAATGCTTAGAAGTGATAAATATAATTTATATCCTTTGATATATTATTCTTACGTTCCATGGATTATGCTTATGTAAAATTGTTTGATAGTTCACGCTTATATTTGACCTAAAATTCTTAGGAGTAATGCATTTAAGAGAATACAAATTTTGGGTATTTAAAAAGTGATATAAAAAATACTTTATTTGAGCTTTCACGTTTACATCATCTAAAATTTACGTGACAATAGTAGGTACAACTTTGAGTCATAACATTGAGTTATAATTTATGCAAAATTTACGGACTAATTAATCATAGACTCGTAAAAACGACAAACAGATTCAAAATCCCTTTAATATTATTATCATTGTTTATTTTATTTTATCACTACATCTTATTTCTTTACCAATAATGTCTAGTTAAAAGGTTTTAATTTATAAAAAATTAACAAATCCCTACGAGTTCAACCAATAATTACACTCGATTTATTACAATAGCCCGTGCACTTGCGATAATTACAAATTTAACAACGGGTTTTTGGCACCGTTGCAAGGGATTTGTGTCAATTTTAAAATTTGTTGATTTGTGGACTAGTTTTTTTCATTTACATGCAATAAAGCCCGTAAAAACACATAAATTTCAAAACACTAAATAAAAAAAATACTTTCATGTAATTTTCAGGATCTACTTTTTTTAATTACTTCAAAAAAATTAAGTTTATTCTTAGTAACTACTAGTTTTATCATAAAAAATAGAAAAATACATAACAATTTGAAAACTTTATATTGTTTTTAAAACTTTCAAGATTTAATCTATTCTGTAGTTCGTCCCTAAAATTTAATAATAAAAATCCTAAAATTCAATTTTTTAGTAACCTATTTTTTTCTAGAATATTAAAAAAAAAATCATAGTGTGCTTTTTGTATTATTATTTATTTTTTTCATAGCAAACGACACCGTTAGTCCATGTGTCGTGTTATTTTTATTATTATTTTTTATGTTGCATTTTACGCTTTGTGTAGTTATTTTATGTTATTTTTTGATAGCACATTCATACAATGAGAAGAAAAAGCAAAAGATGAAAAAATACCAAGAATCCCCAATAAACAAAGCATTAGTGTGAGAGCGCTTAAGATATTTGAGCAATCTTTTCACATGCCGAAAGCACTCTCGAAGATGACTGAAATCCAGGTGACGCGTAACGCTCAAAATTTTGACGAATTAATAAAATTGCATTATAAGAAATTATGGGATTAATTTAAATCGAATAATATTGTAATTAAATTAAGAAGAAAATACAAAAACGTCATGTACCATGTTACTCGTATTAAATTAAGTTACGCATTTTAAATATAATTACAAGAAATTATACAAAATAAAATATATAATTACACTTATAATTATATTAAATGCAAGCCAAGTTCGAAATAACTCGATGAAACTCATGGTTAATATCAAATTAAGTATCTAAAGTCATTACCAAATGTCCTAGCCACATGGAAATTGCGAAGTGAAGGGGATTCAAACAGACCAATATGTCATAACATAAGTGCATACTAAAAACACAAAAAAAATAAAAACAAAAATATTTTGTATTTTTCTCAAAGTGGATCAAAGAAAGAGAAATATAAAAATGCAAAATACACACGTCAAAACCCTAGAAATGATATATCTAACAGACACAACTAGAATATGACAAACCGACACACATGCTCAACCATAAGATCTAACATGGGAGAACCATGTGAAATCAAACTAGAATCACCAAGTATAAGGCCTAAAGCCTCTAGATCTGATTTTCTAACCCGAGTAGGTGTGTAATGACAAATAGGGGTTTTGGTAACCGAAATGACTCTATTCTTAGACTTTCTAGGGTCGTTCTTAAGGGCATAGCAATAACGTATAAGGTGACCCTTCTTACCGCAATGAGTGCAAGTGTATATACGACGAGGAATGTCACCTAAAGGTTGGCCTTTCCTAATGTTCCTTGTCATCTCTCTCATATTCACAGTCTTAGCATTTGGAATAGAAGAAACATGATCATAGAAGACAATACCACACTTATTTTGTTCTATTAGGATGGTGCCTAACATCATATCCAACTTTTCTGACCTAGTTTCCTAATAAAACTTAACTCTACTCGAGTTTCTCAACTTCTCCTAATTATGACCTATCCTAGACTCAAGTAAATGCCTAGACTCCTCAAACTCTACATACTCCTTCTTCATATCCTCTATCAAACAACGAAGACCATCTCCCTCATCTTAAATATATTTTAGTTTCTCCCAAACAGTGTTCTCTCGTGCTATAAAATCCTCGATGAATGCGTAATTATTTTCTACATCACATTATTTCAACTTACCTTCTAACTTCACGTTTGACTTCTTCACCTTTAATGTTTTCGCATATAATTTGTGGAAGGAAACTTACGACTCACACTCCTATATATCCTCATCCTCACTCCTATCACCCACAGTCTCTTGGGGATCACTCATTATGGCCACAGAAGTGTCATGCAAAGAAATATCGTCATGGGAATATTTATCTTCGTCGCTCACATGACTAGCCATGAACACTATGTAGTTTCGCTCATTATGGTAATCTTATCCGTCTATTGGATCACTATAACAAAGGGTGGCATGAAATGCTATCGGTTTCTTACCCTCCTTCTTAAGTCTAGTGAGGCACTCTACTACCATATGGTCATAACCCTCATAATCATAAAATCTGTCCGACTCATCCCTCTTAATATTCTTACTTCAGTTATTAGGGAAGCTATCGGACTTTTGTTCTTATTTTTCTCAAGTCTTTTTGCATCTTTCGATTTCTTTTGAAACTTAAGAAACTTCTTGAACTTATTTTCTAACATAGCCAATCTTTGGACTCGATGTCAGACTCATCATTCGAAACTTTAGTTTCCTCCTCCGAACCTTTCAAAGCAATATCTTTTTGTTTATTCGGTACTTGCTTGGATGTAAACATGTCAATATCATAAGCTGTAAGTCACCTACAAGTTATTCAACTTTCGTAGAGTCAAGCATAACCAAAGAGTCTAAAACGATAACCATTGGACTAAATCTATCCGGCAACGAACTCAAGATTTTCTTTATGACTTGGTTGTCGGGTATCTTCTCTTTTAAGTTAAATGATGAGTTAACAATATCGGATAATCTAGAGTCAAACTCATCAAAGGTCTCACTCTTTAACATCTTAATCATCTCAAACTAAGTGGTGAGATTTTGGAGTTTGGAAGCCTTAACAATATTATTTCCTTCATGGGTAAGTTGGAGAACATCTCAAGCCTCTTTAGATGTCTCACACATCATAATACGGTGGAATTCCTCCAGGGACACAGAACAGAAGAGTGCATTCAAGCCCATAGAATTTTATTGTTCTAATTTGTCCTTCGCAACAGTCCACGACTAAACAAGTATTAAACTAATAACTTCTCCATCTCTCCTGCCCCTTAACAACGGCTAACCACACTCTCTCATCTGTTGCTTTAAGAGATGACTTAGTACGCATTTTCTAGTAAGCGTAATTAGTCCCATCAACATAATTGTTCTAATAACCTCAAACTCTCCTGAATTCTTGACTTAAGACTAGGGATCACAAACACATTAAATAAGTGTTCTAGAACTAATACCAATTTGAAAAGGCCCATAAGTCTTTATCTTTAGGCAAATGAAATATTTTAAAATTTTCCAAATTTTATCTTTAGCACCCACAAACTTATCTTGTGAAAATCAATTTGATTTAACAATTTTATCTTGTTACCCTATAGCATGCATCTACATGATTAAGCAGATAAAGTAAATAAATCAAACACAAGACACACTTAGGTACTAGGAAACCACTTATGGAAAACCTTGGACAGCCAGGCCAAGCAATTACTATGATACAGAAAATTACAAAGAGAGAATTTAGTCTTACTCAATGACCCATCACCCACAAGCCTTGACGCCTCTTTTTCTCCTCTATTGCTCCTCCACAGTGATACATAGGAGTCCACTCATGTAAGAGTCTACAGTACATGAGTCCACTTGCACCTCGGTATCCACCGATGCAGCCTCAGCAACGTCTATGAATCCAAACACGAAATCCATCACTTATTCTTTGTAATTAGCACGTATGAAATCCACCGCGTGGAAACAATTGTTCAAAGTGATGAAACAATTTCGGGTTCCAAACTCAAGATCATATATCTTCTTAATTTTCAAACTTTATCTTTAAAACTAAGGATGATGGGAAACATTTGGGAACTTTTTCATACCAGATATAGAAACATTTTTTGCTAGTTCTTATCCTTTTTTAGTGAAAGAAGTCCTTAAATATGAAAACAAAATTTTGGAGGCGGAAGATCGTTTGAATAATAAACTAGTCTCGTTCGAACGAGAAACACATATTGTTTGAATGAATCTCAGATTCATTTGAACGAATGGTAAAATCATTTTCATTTAAAAAAATATCCTCGAATTTTCTAAAACAAAATCAACTTAGAACATATTTTAAAAGTAATTTCCAAAAATATTTTTTCAAATTCCCAACATAATATAATTTGAAAACGCATGCTCAATTAAGATCCTAAATCTTACAATCCAATAATAATTCGTACCTACGTGATCTAGGATTTACAAGGTGTGAAGACATATGAATGCACTAAACACGGCACATATATGATCTTCAAAGCTTTACCATGCATATTCTTAAACACTAAACATCATAGGGTTTATGGGATCACAACTAAAAGACTAACCTATGACTCAAACAGTTTTGTCCAGAATTAAGCCAATGATAAACAAATTGACTTGATTGGAAATTTTTCCTTACAAATCTCTCCATTTGGCTAGTATGGGGCAAAACCAAAAACAGTGAAATGGCGAGCCGAGTCTTCAAGACAAAATCCTATGTCCATCAAAAAATCCAAAAAAAAGAAAATACAGGGTATGACAAATATTGACAGAATCCGGCGAAGCAAACATGTATGAATGTGATGTTGCCACTAAATAAAACTCTGAAGATCACTACACACATCAAACTAACAAACATACCACCAATAAAGTATCGAGGTATATAAAAAATATATAAATGAATATCAGTAATATCCCCTATCACGTATCTCTCCCCTTTTTGTCAGGAATAGAAAAATCGTGGAACAGATAAGCCATAAACATCATATCTAGAAAGATAATAATCAATCAATAAAAACATGACTAGGTATACATAATCTCAATAATAGCAAACAATATAGACAAATGACTATGGATAATAAGCTAGTAGTAAAAAGATATATGAAACAAATAATTACTAGAAATGTGAAACATGGTACCTAAATAGAAATCATATGCTTCAATAGTATAGAATAACTACATAGCCAACCACTTTTGGAGGGGGCCATGGCCCCGCTTAACTTTTAAAAGGTTTTACATAATCACCCCTTAATTTTTTATAGTACAAAATTTAGTCATTTTCTTCACAAATTTTACCCATACAATGTGTATTGGCCCCTTTAAGGTCAATTTCTGACTTCGCTACATCTCCACGTCAAACAGATATACAAGTAACTGATATATATATATATATATATATTCGAAAAGTGATAATCCAATAATTTCATAAAGTACATCATATATAAAGTACATCATATAGGAATATATAATAAATAAGTACATCATGAACACTAATGTGTCTAAGAACACAATGTAAACAAAAGGAATCTCAACACTCTACATCAAAATCATCATCTTCGTCAAGAGTTGTGTCATCATCACTCTGTCTCCTCGACGTCCCTGCTCTGTCCTCTCTGCGATGCATCTCATCAATAAATGCGGAAAGAAGGGACTGCGAGATAGCTCTCTATCGTGCCTCTGCCTCAAAACATTCTATCATAGACTGACTCAACCAACGATGCTCAGCTAATTCTACCGTCATAAGAATCCTCTCCTGCTTAAATATATGCTCTGCGGCATCTCTACTATCTCTCTAGACTCAGTAGAATGATGCTCAGTGTGAGCGGGACCAGATGTCTGTAATGACAAACCACCACTAGAAGATGATCTGGGAGTAGATGGAACATGATGAGATGCCTCACTCAGGTGACTCTCTGATCTATGAACAGTATTTTCCTAGATCGACGAAATCCATATCGTCTCAACCGCATCCTGGAGGAGAGGTACCAGGGCAGCCTCACATACACGAGAGACCAAAACACAATATGGAAGAGAAATATGGACAGGAGTGGATTTGACTACCTGAATAAACGACATCACGTGAACAAGGATCGTAGGTAAGTCAATCAGCCAACCCTGACTGTCAATGTACATAAAGTATACGAATTTGAAAGAAATCTGAGTATGGATGGTCCGAGGAGAGAATGCTTTGGAAACAAACCAAGTAAGTAGACACTAATCTAGATGGAGTTACTGGTGATACATAATGGCCGAACGATGAGAAAGCATTAGTGTGAGAGCGCTTAAGATATTTGAGCAATCTTTTCACATGCCGAAAGCACTCTCGAAGATGACTGAAATCCAGGTGACGCGTAACGCTCAAAATTTTGACGAATTAATAAAATTGCATTATAAGAAATTATGGGATTAATTTAAATCGAATAATATTGTAATTAAATTAAGAAGAAAATACAAAAATGTCATGTACCATGTTACTCATATTAAATTAAGTTACGCACTTTAAATATAATTACAAGAAATTATACAAAATAAAATATATAAATACACTTATAAGTATGTTAAATGCAAGCCAAGTTCGAAATAACTCGATGAAACTCATGGTTAAGATCAAATTAAGTATCTAAAGTCATTACCAAATGTCCTAGCCACATGAAAATTGCGAAGTGAAGGGGATTCAAACAGACCAATATGTCATAACATAAGTGCATACTAAAAACACAAAAAAATAAAAACAAAAATATGTTTGTATTTTTCTCAAAGTGGATCAAAGAAAGAGAACTATAAAAATGCAAAATACACACGTCAAAACCCTAGAAACGATATATCTAAAAGACACAACTAGAATATGACAAACCGACAAACGCGCTTAACCATAAGATCTAACATGGGAGAACCATGTGAAGTCAAACGAGAATCACCAAGTATAAGGCCTAAAGCCTCTAGATCTGATTTTCTAACCCAAGTAGGTGTGTAATGACGAATAGGGGTTTTAGTAACCGAAATGACTCTATTTTTAGACATTCTAGGATCGTTCTTAAGGTCGTAGCAAGTGTATATACGACGAGGAGTGTCACCTAAAGATTGGCCTTTCCTAATGTTCCTTGTCAGCTCTCTCATATTCACGGTCTTGGCATTTGGAATGGGAGAAACATGATCATAGAAGACAATACCACACTTATTATGTTCTATTGGGATGGTGCCTAACATCATATCTAACTTTTCTGACCTAGTTTTCTAATAAAACTTAACTCTACTCGAGTTTCTCAACTTCTCCTAATTATCACCTATCCTAGACTCAAGTAAACGCCTAGACTCCTCAAACTCTACATACTCCTTCTTCATAGCCTCTATCAAACAACGAAGAACATCTCCCTCATCTTAAATATATTTTAGTTTCTCCCAAACAGTGTTCTCTTGTGCCATAAAATCCTCGATGAATGCGTAATTATTTTCTACATCGCATTATTTCAACTTAGCTTCTAACTTCAAGTTTGACTTCTTGACCTTTAATGTTTTCGCATATAATTTGGGGAAGGAAACTTACGACTCACACTCCTATATATCCTCATCCTCACTCCTATCACCCACAGTCTCTTGGGGATCACTCATTATGGCCACAGAAGTGTCATGCAAAGAAATATCGTCATGGGAATATTTATCTTCGTCGCTCACATGACTAGCCATGAACACTATGTAGTTTCTCTCATTATGGTAATCTTATCCCTCTATTGGATCACTATAACTAAGGGTGGCATGAAATGCTATCGGTTTCTTACCCTCCTTCTTAAGTCTAGTGAGGCACTCTACTACCATATGGTCATAACCCTCATAATCATAAAATCTGTCCGACTCATCCCTCTTAATATTCTTACTCCAATTATTAGGGACGCTATCAGACTTTTGTTCTTGTTTTTCTCAAGCCTTTTTGCATCTTTCGATTTCTTTTGAAACTTAAGAAGCTTCTTGAACTTATTTTCCAACCTGGCCACATCTTTGGACTCGATGTCAGACTCATGATTCGAAACTTTAGTTTCCTCCTCCGAACCTTTCAAAGCAATATCTTTTTATTTCTTCGGTACTTGCTTGGATGTAAACATGTCAATATCATAAGTTGTAAGTCACCTACAAGCTATTCAACTTTTGTAGAGTCAAGCATACCCAAAGAGTCTAAAACGATAACCATTGGACTAAATCTATCCGGCAACGAACTCAATATTTTCTTTATGACTTGGTTGTCGGGTATCTTCTCTTTCAAGTTAACTGATGAGTTAACAATATCGGATAATCTAGAGTCAAACTCATCAAAAGTCTCACTCTTTAACATCTTAATCATCTCAAACTAGGTGGTGAGGTTTTGGAGTTTGGAAGCCTTAACAATATTATTTCCTTCATGGGTAAGTTGGAGAACATCCCAAGCCTCTTTAGATGTCTCACACATCATAATACGGTGGAATTCCTCCTGGTACACAGAACAGAAGAGTGCATTCAAACCCATAGAATTTTATTGTTCTAATTTGTCCTTCGCAACAGTCCACGACTAAACAAGTATTGAACTAATAACTTCTCCATCTCTCCTGCCCCTTAACAACGGCTAACCACACTCTCTCATCTGTTGCTTTAAGAGATGACTTAGTACGCATTTTCCAGTAAGCGTAATTAGTCCCATCAACATAAGTATTCTAATAACCTCAAACTCTCCTGAATTCATGACTTAAGACTAGGGATTACAAACACATTAAATTAGTGTTTTAGCACTAATATCAATTTGAAAAGGCCCATAAGTCTTTATCTCTAGGCAAATGAAATATTTTTAAATTTTCCAAATTTTATCTTTAGCACCCACAAACTTATCTTGTGAAAATTAAGTTGATTCAACAATTTTATCTTGTTACCCTATAGTATGCATCTACATGATTAAGCAGATAAAGTAAATAAATCAAACACAAGACACACTTAGGTACTAGGAAACCACTTATGGAAAACCTTGGACAGCCAGGCCAAGCAATTACTATGATACAGAAAATTACAAAGAGAGAATTTAGTCTTACTCAATGACCCATCACCCACAAGCCTTGACGCCTCTTTTTCTCCTCTACTGCTCCTCCACAGTGATACATGGGAGTCCACTCATGCAAGAGTTTACAGTACATGAGTCCACATGCACCTCGGTATCTACCGATGCAGCCTCAGCAACGTCTATGAATACAAACACGAAATCCATCACTTATTCTTGGTAATTAGCACGTATGAAATCCACCGCGTGGAAACAATTGTTCAAAGTGATGGAACAATTTCGGGTTCCAAACTCAAGATCATAGATCTTCTTAATTTTCAAACTTTATCTTTAAAACTACGGATGATGGGAAACATTTGGGAACTTTTTCATACCAGATATAGAAACATTTTTTGCTAAAGTTCTTATCCTTTTTTAGTGAAAGAAGTCCTTAAATATGAGAATAAAATTTTGGAGGCGGAAGGTCGTTTGAATAATAAACTAGTCTCGTTCGAACGAGAAACAAATATTTTTTGAATGAATCTCAGATTCATTTGAACGAATGGTAAAATCATTTTCATTTAAAAAAATATCCTCGAATTTTCTAAAACAAAATCAACTGAGAACATATTTTAAAAGTAATTTGCAAAAATATTTTTTCCAATTCCCAACATAATATAATTTGAAAACGCATGCTCAATTAAGATCCTAAATCTTACAATCCAATAATAATTCGTACATGTGTGATCTAGGATTTACAAGGTGTGAAGACATATGAAGGCACTAAACACGGCACATATATGATCTTCAAAGCTTTACCATGCATATTCTTAAACACTAAACATCATAGGGTTTACGGGATCACAACTAAAAGACTAACCTATGACTCAAACAGTTTTGTCCAGAATTAAGCCAATAATAAAGAATTGACTTGATTGGAAATTTTTCCTTACAAATCTCTCCATTTGGCTAGTATGGAGCAAAACCAAAAAGAGTGAAATGGCGAGCCGAGTCTTCAAGACAAAATCCTATGCCCATCCAAAAATCCAAAAAATGAAAATACAGGGTATGACAAATATTGACATAATCCGGCGAAGCAAACATGTATGAATGTGATGTTGCCACTAAATAAGACTCTGAAGATCACTACACACAGGAAACTAACAAACATACCACCAGTAAAGTATCGAGGTACATAAAAAATATATAAATGAATATCAGTAATATCCCCTATCACGTATCTCTCCCCTTTTTGTCAGGAATAGAAAAATCGTGGAACAGATAAGCCATAAACATCATATCTAGAAAGATAATAATCAATCAATAAAAACATGACTAGGTATACATAATCTCAATATTAGCAAACAATATAGACAAATGACTATGGATAATAAGCTAGCAGTAAAAAGATATATGAAACAAATAATTACTAGAAATGTGAAACATGGTACCTAAATAGAAATCATATGCTTCAACGGTATAGAATAACTACATAGAGTGACCATGGACGAAGCCAGCCACTTTTGGAGGGGGTCATGGCCCCCCTTAACTTTTAAAAGGTTTTACATAATCACCCCTTAATTTTTTTATAATACAAAATTTAGTCATTTTCTTCACAAATTTTACCCATACAATGTGTATTGACCCCCCTTAAGATTAATTTCTGGCTTCACTACATCTCCGCGTCAAACAAATATACAAGTAATTGATATATATATATATATATATATATATATATAGAGAGAGAGAGAGAGAGAGAGAGAGAGACAGACTCCTGTGCACACTAAGTTTGCACACTAAGTTTGCACATTACCTTTTTAAAGTATGCAAACTTAGTGTTGGCGCACACCAATTTTTTTATGTGATATTTTAACATTTCAACGGACTCACATAAAAAAAATTAGCTAAAAAAAACTTTTTTTGCTATTTTTAAAAAATCGGTCAAACTTTCGGAGTTTTTAAAGGGCTTAAAAGCATAGAAAGTTTGACCGATTTTTTAAAACTAGCAAAAAAAGTTTTTTTGAGCTGATTTTTTTTATATGTGTTCCTTGAAATGTTTAAATATCACACAAAAAAAATCAACTCAAAAATATTTTTTTTACTACTTTAAAAAGGTAATGTGCAAACTTAGTGTGCAAACTTAATGTGCACAAGAGCGTGGCTCTCTCTCTCTCTATATATATATATATATATTCGAAAAGTGATAATCCAATAATCCAATAATTTCATAAGGTACATCATATAGGAATATATAATAAATAAGTACATCATGAACACTAATGTGTCTAAGAACACAATGTAAACAAAAGGAATCTCAACACTCTACATCAAAATCATCATCTTCGTCAAGAGTTGTGTCATCATCACTCTGTCTCCTCGACGTCCCTGCTCTGTCCTCTCTGCGATGCATCTCATCAATAAATGCGGAAAGAAGGGACTGCGAGATAGCTCTCTATCGTGCCTCTGCCTCAAAACATTCTATCATAGACTGACTCAACCAACGATGCTCAGCTAATTCTACCGTCATAAGAATCCTCTCCTGCTTAAATATATGCTCTGCGGCATCTCTACTATCTCTCTAGACTCAGTAGAATGATGCTCAGTGTGAGCGGGACCAGATGTCTGTAATGACAAACCACCACTAGAAGATGATCTGGGAGTAGATGGAACATGATGAGATGCCTCACTCAGGTGACTCTCTGATCTATGAACAGTATTTTCCTAGATCGACGAAATCCATATCGTCTCAACCGCATCCTGGAGGAGAGGTACCAGGGCAGCCTCACATACACGAGAGACCAAAACACAATATGGAAGAGAAATATGGACAGGAGTGGATTTGACTACCTGAATAAACGACATCACGTGAACAAGGATCGTAGGTAAGTCAATCAGCCAACCCTGACTGTCAATGTACATAAAGTATACGAATTTGAAAGAAATCTGAGTATGGATGGTCCGAGGAGAGAATGCTTTGGAAACAAACCAAGTAAGTAGACACTAATCTAGATGGAGTTACTGGTGATACATAATGGCCGAACGATGAGAAAGATCTCAAAAATAGTGACGGGTGATGCCATCAAAATCAGGACTACCGGGGACACGACCTGGGAAACTAGCATCGGAAACTCTGGGAATCTATAGGATCCGAGAGATAAGATCACCGAAGACAATAACCATAACACCACGGACAAAAGTTTGAAGACCAATGGCAGTCCTAACAGCTCTAAAGTAAAACTTTCTGACTATATCAGGAGGAACAATATCATATATCTCGAACATAGGCTCTCAACCTCTCCCACTCAACCAGTTCGAGACACGATATTGTCCAAAATGAGCTATCTGGAAAACTCCATCGCTAAAAATAGTATGAATGAGTAACCCAAGGATGTAGTACTGCCCGTACTTAACTCTACTATCCCCACGATCAGCAGAGTAATGTGTGTGATTATCTTGAGAGGCCTGAGCTCGATTCGAGGTCGAGTGCTCATCCAAATGTCTAGCATGAAGTGAATACCTACGCTGTTCGCTTGCCATGGAATACAGAAAGTAGTGGGAATAGAGAATGTGTATAAGAAAGAACTAAGCCTAGCCCAAACAGACACAAACGCTCTAACACCTTATCTATGTACAAAGTCCGACCAAACCACCAATGAAAACAAATAACCACAGCCAATAATAGAAAAATAAGATAAGCAATGTTCAGTAACACATATAAACCACATATGCGTAAAAAATACACAACAAAACTCGGTGTATGGGTCTTAAATATCATAAAAAATTAAAAAATAATTCTTTAAAAATCAAATTTTCGGATATTTTGGGGCTCACGCACAACCGAACTAGGGGAAGTTATCTCTCTACAAAAAAAATCAAAAAAACAAAAAAATCATCAAAGAAAACCCCCCCAAAAAATCAATTTTGATCCTAAAATCCAATGAACCAACTTTCATCCAAACTTATGAGAAAATTAATCAGAAAATAATGGGATAAGTATGTAGAAATCTCACATTTGATTTTAAAACCAAAATACACCAAAACGTAACAAAAACTCTACATAAACATGAAATAACGTAAAATACAAGAAAATGAAAGGTGGATGAATGAATCAGGAATCCATCTTGAGAAATCAAACTGAACGATGATTTTCAAAGGTTGAAATGAGAAACAATGACCATCAATAAGAACAAGAAGAGGATGAAGTCTTACAGAGGTAAGTGGGTAAAACAACGAAAAAGGGAAGGTAAATACCTTAAACACAATTTCAAACATCATTCGAACAAAATCTACTAGTTGTTCGAATAACAAAGGAACATCGTCAGTACCAAACCAACGATCGTTCTAACGATAACTACCTCTCGTTATAACTGAAAAACCCTCGCTTCTAATGACACCAAACAATAGATTCTCATTCGAAGCTCAAATGAAGTCAACTTCTAACGACCAACTAATTACCATGGTTCTAAAAAACGCGGGGCGTGATTGAGGCGTGGAGGCCAAGCCTTAAGCCTTAGAAGCCTAGGCGGGCCTAGGCGTAAAAAGGCATGAAAAGACGTTTAGGCCTTCTTAATATATTTTAATATTTTTTAACCATAATAAGGCTATTAAAATACAAAAATTGCACATATCATAAAAATATGTCTGAATATATGCAAATTAAAATACTATTTGATTATTTTGGATAAGATAATGGTCCGATTTGTAAATTTTTTTTTTAAAAGGCGACATCGTTTCACTAAGGAATTGTTGTTTTTAGAAAAAAGTGTGCATTAATAGTTTTACCAAGAATAAGGCGTGAAAAGCGTAACGCGAGGCGTTTCTCCCAAGCCTTAAGCCTAGGCGTGCCTAGGCAGAGCCTAGGCGGGTTTTTTAGAACAGTGCTAATTACCCCTCACTGTCTAAATGTAATCCATGAAAAGAATATCGTTTAAACCCACCTATCGAACGACATTAGCATATCGCTGAAACAAGACAGTGATATCATTCAAACGAGACCTCAAAACATTGACTCTTCTCCTTAAAACATAGAAATTCAACCCAAAATAGTAGAATCATTGAAACATCCCCCTTACACATACGAAAAAAATGTAAAAAGACAAACTCAAAAACAAAAGAGTTACACTTTAATACTGTATTGATGTGCCTAGACATGGAATGGAATGACTGGGTGTGAATTAACACAAATGAATCATAACAAAACACCTACGCATTCAATAAGCTTTAATTGACCGATAAATATTATCAAACTACGGTTTAGCCAGATGTGACAATTATAACTTGAACTTCATGAACAAAACATAAATCGTGTCCACAAGTCTAGAGTTTTGAGGATTCCATCACACAATAGCGTCATGGTACTACTGTTCAACCTAGGACTCACTGTGCAAACCCGTTGTTCTTCGATTAAACTCCCTCAAAAGATAAACATGTATTAAAATGCGGACTAGTCCGCACAAGAGCAGGAATATATATATATATATATATATATATATATATATATATATATATATATATATATAGTCCTGCTCTTGTGCGGACTAGTTCGCATTTTAAGAATGCAGACCGGACATGTGTCACCTGGCGGTGAGTCCAGAAAAGAGAGAAAATGTGCCTATAATTTAGGCGATAATTTCTAGGCGCACCATTAGGTGACACATATCTGGTCCACATTCTTAAAATGCGGACTAGTCAGCACAAGAGCATTATTATATATATATATATATATATATATATATATATATATATATATTCTTTTCAATGAAAAATTCTTTTGAAGTATTATTCTCTTTTTTAAGAGATATCCTATTCGCCCATTGTGGCAATATTTTTTTTAATGCCTTAATTTTTCTTGGGCTCTTTTAAATGGTGACTTTCACACAAAGTCAACCTATCTTTCTCAGATTTTTCCTGTGTACACTCAAATTTTTTTCAAATAAATTAATAAATATCCTCACGAGAAACGGTTTTACATGCACAACTCCCCCTAAGTAATATACGCATTTAGATGACAAGATTGAAAGGAGAACATCTCACGAAACTCAAATGTAGATGAGAAGTCAAATGTTCAAACATATTCGTGAATGTGTGTGAGATGGCATATACATAGTCGAATCCAAATGCAAGTTAAATTCGAAACAACTTCATGAAAATCATAGTTAAGATCAACCTAAGTATCTAATGTCATGGCCAAAGGTCTTAGCCACATGGAAATTATGAAGTGAAGCGGATCCAAGGACACCAATATTACATACCATAAGTTTATACTCACAACACAAAAAAACGAAAATCTTTTTGAGTTATTCGAAGTATTTTTGACCAAATTTTTTTTTTGTATTTTTCTCAAAATGGCTCAAAGAAAGAGAAATATCAAAATACAAAATATACACGTCATAACTCAAGAAAAGATACATCTAGAAGACACAACTAGAGTTTGAAAAAATGGCGAACATGCTCAACTATACGATCTAGCATGGGTAGAATTGAATGCAATCAAACGATAATCACCAAGTCTAATCCCTAAAGCCTTTTGATACGATTCCCTAACCCAAGTAGGTGTGTAATGATCAATTAGAATTTTGGGAACCAAAATAACTCTATTTTTAGACTTTTTAGGAGTGTTCTTAATATTGTAGAAATAACGTCTTAGGTGGCCCTTCCTTCCGCAATGATAGCAAGTGTATATACAGTGAGGAGTGTTACCTAAAGGTTGAACTTTACTAACGCTCCTAGTCGGCTCTCTCATATGAATGGTATTTGTTTTTAGAAATGGATAAAAATGATAATAGAAGCCAATACCACACCTATCATCTTTGATTTTGACGATTCCTAATGCCCTATCCAACTTTTTCAACCTAGCCTCCAAATCAAACTTAACTCTACTCGAGTCTCTCAACTTCTCCTCAAGCATACCTACCCTAGACTTAAGTGAACATCTAGACTTATAAAACTCAATAATCTCCCTCTTCAAATCCTCCCTCAAACCACGAAGGCTATCTCTCCCACCTTCAACATATTTTAGTTTCTTCCAAAGGGTCTTCTCTCGTCCCTAAAGATCCTCAATCAATGCATCATTATTTCCTACGTCACATTCTTTCAACTTAACTTCTAACTTCAAGTTTTCCTTTTTCACCTTCAATTTTTATGCATATAATTCATAAAGGGCAAATTACAACACATTCTCCTCTGTTTCCACACCCTCACTCACATCATCCCGACTCGCTTGGGGATCACTCACTATGGGCTCAAAAGTGTCTTGCAAAGAAATATCTTCATGAGAAGATTTATCGTCATCGCTCACATGACTAGACATGAACGTGGTGTAGTTGCGCTCATTGTGGTAATCTTATTGCTTTTCTGAATCACTATCACTAAGGGTGTCGTTAAATGCTATAGGTTTCTTGCACTAGTTCTTAAGTCTAGTGGGGCACTCCGCTACCCTATGGACATAACCCTCACAACCATAACACCTATCCAACTCATCCATCATAATATTCTTACTCCAGTTCTTAGGAAAGAGATCGACCTTGTTGTTCTTATTTCTCTCAAATCTTTTTGCATCTTTCTATTGCTTTCAGAATTTAATAAACTTCTTGAACTTCTTTGCCAACATGGCCACATCTTCAAACTCGATATCACACTTGTCATCCAAATGTTTAGTTTCCACCTTCGGAGTTTTCAAAGAAATGCCCTTTTCTTTTTTTATCACTTGCTTAGAGGTAAACATGTCAAGTTCGTAAGTTTATAGGTCACCAACAAGCTCTTCAAAACTCATAGAATCAAGCATATCCAAAGAGTTTAAAATTGTCACCTTTAGATTAAATGAATCAGGTAGTGACAGACAATCCACATTGAACTAATCAAAGTTATCATTCTCTAGCATCTTAATCGTCTCAAACTAGGTGGTGACATTTTGGAGTTTGGAAGCCTAAACAATGTTACTTCCTTTATGGGTAAGCTGGTGAATATCCCAAGCTTCTTTACACATCTCACACGTCATTATACAATGAAATTCTTCCAGGGACATAGAACAAAAGAGTGAATTCAAACCCTTAGAATTGTATTATGCTAGTTTCCGCTCAGCATCAGTCTAAGACTCAATAGGCTTTAAACTAATAACCTCTCCATCTCTTGTGATTGGTGTTGTCCACCCCTTAGCAACGGCTAACCACACTCGTTCATATATTTTGTTACTTCATTCGCATTCTCCAATAAGCGTAATTAGTCCCATGAAACATATATGTTCTAATAACCTCAAACTCTTCTTAATTCATGCCTAAAGACTTGGGATCACAAAAAAGAAAGTAAATTAGTGTTCTAGCTCTGATACCAATTTGAGAAGACCCCTATGCAGTAATCTCAAGGCAAATTGAATCTGTTTAAATTTTTTAAATTTTATCTTTAACACCCAAAAATTTATCTTGTGAGAACATATTTAATTTACCAATCTTATCTTTCTAACCCTATATCATGTATCTACGTGATTAAGATGACAAAGTAAATAAATCAAACATAAAACATGTTGATGTAAAAAGAAACCACTTAGGAAAAAAACCTTGAATGGCCAGGCCAAACATCACTATGATATAGAAAATTATAAAGAGAGAATTTAGTCTTACTCAATGACTCGATCACCTACAAGCCTTGATGCCTATTCTTATCTTCTACCACTCCTCCACAGTGACACATATTAGTCCACCCACGTAAGATTTCATGGTACATGTGTCCACATGAAGCTCAATATCCATTAATACATCCTCAATAACGTTTACGAATGGTAACTAATAATCATCTATTTCTTCTTCGTAATCATCACGTACAGAATCCACCACATGAAAACAATTGTTCACAGTGATGGAATAATTTCTGGTGCCAAACTCAAAATCAAAAAAGTTTTGAATCATCATATTTGATCTTTCAAACTAAGGATGATAGGAAACTTTTGGGAACTTTTGTAAACCAGATGCAGAAACGTTTTTTTGCAAAAGTTGTTATCTTTTATGATTGAAAGAAGTCCTTGAATATGAAAACATAATTTTTGAGGCGGCAAGTCGTTCTAAAGATAAACCACTCTTGTTCAATTGAGTAATAATGCTTGTTTGAAGGAATCTCAGATTCATTTGAATGATAGGTAAAATAATTTTCATTTTAAAAATATCATCAAGTTATCTAAAACAAAATCAACTCAGAAAATATTTTTAAAATATGCTTCCAATTTTTTTTTTCAAATTCCCAACATAATTTAATATTAAAACTCATATGTGACTATCCCGTAATCTTCCCCTCCTCCTCAAGGCGCTTTCGGATGGGGGGAATAGGGAGAGATAAAGGTTCCACACCCCTTGCTACATCGTGGGGTGTTTCGGTCTTCGTCAATTTTTGGGGTGATGTAAAGAGATAGAGTCTCCAGCCTATTTTTCACAAAACATGCAAAAGAACATGTCGCTGCCTCGAGAGAGAGACATCAAAGACAAACTGATGCTTGCGAAAACAATAGTTCAGAGGTTTGGTGGCTAAGTTATAGAATGAGAAGGTGTTAGGCAAACATCCCTCCCTTTCGGTCTCTCCTAGGCTTGTGTTACTATTTTCATGAATTTCTCTGTGAAGTGTGTGTGCGTGTATATTATTTGGAGTTTAGAATAGCTTGGCTTTCATCATGGAAAGGATGGAGTGAGGTCATCCATAAGAATGTTCCTAAAATAATAATTAAAAAAAATTGTGCGTGTCCTTATCGAGATATTGATCATTGTGACGAAACAATAATATATGTTTACATAAGTGACGCAAGTATGAATCACAAGTATGATATATATGAATAATATATTGATTAAATAGGAAAAATATGAAAGTATGGAAATAGGGCTCGAGTCTCGGATTATATCCCGAGAAGCCTACGTAGACTATAAAGGTATCAAAGTCCACATAGTTTGTATATGGCACAAGGGTGTGTACGTAGAAAATATATTTTTAGTTTTGAGAAAATGTGATGAAGAATCACGTTGGAATTTACGGATGTATCCCTAGTTTTCTTTGTTTTTGGTTTTTTAAGAAAAAAAACTTATGTGCAATATAACTAATAAAAGGGTTAGGTACTGATGTGTACGATCTAAAGTAAAAGATAAATTGAGAATTTATATAACTAATACGAAAATAAAGAAATTTAAAGAGAGAAAGATATTTGGACCCTATTTGGAGACTTGAAACTTTACCTTGATTCTTGATGAGCTTCCTTGCAAGTTGCTATGAATGTAGAATGATAGAAAATGATATTCTTGCTAAATTGGATGTGAGAATGATGGGAATGAAAGGTGGATAGGAATATCACACAAGAAAACTTGCTTATTGTAGAAGAATGTTGTTCAGATCACTGATATTGATGTATCTGGGGTTCTCTCGAAGTGAGATCATGATTTCCTTATATAGGGTAGGGGGACTTCCGATCGGCACTATCCTTGTCCTGCCTATCGGTAGGTAACCCAAGACACACTACTGATAGGCAGGGAAATGGATCTGCCAATTAGCAGTCTCGTGAAGATTTACCTGGAAAATAGTCATGAAATGCAATCCGTAAGTCCAAATCGTGCACGAAGCATACCATTAGAAAGGTAATTCAGAGACCTTTAAGAATACATTTGTTTTCTCCCGGGTTTGGGAGTTGACTTTGGGACAAATGGGGCTCAGACACGCTCGTTGGTCCTTTGAATGGAAGATTATTGGACAACCATGGATCATTCGTCCAAACTATAAGTCTGAATCATGCACTTAGTGGACCTTTGGGATGGTTTTGCGAGGTACTTTGATGTTCTAAAGAGCTTTACTCTGTTTAGAGAGTTGACTATGGTCAAATGTGGCCCGAAAGTGTCCGTGACCTTTCAGAGTGAAACATATCGTTTGTCCGTACCATAAGATTGATTCACGCATAGGCCAAACCGCTAGAAAGGTATTTAATGCCCTTAGATGATTCATTTAGTCTAGTTTGAGCTTAACAATTGAATTTTGTCAAACAAAGACTAAGAGCGCCCAATGTACTCCAGATCAATTTTCGGGGAAAAATGGATCGTTCGTCTGAGTTGTTATGCCATTTTACGCATGGGGAAGATCATTAGAAATGGGTTTCAGTGCCCTTGGAGGATCGATTGAGATTTTTCTTTGACGGTGAAGTTGATTAGGGTAAAATCGAGGCCTGGTAGCGCCCGATGGCCTTCAGAGAAGTTTTTGATAGTAAAATGCTCTATTCGTCCAAATCGTTATGTCGATTCGCACACGGAGTGGTCCATTGGATGGGGGATTCAGAGGCAGAGGCCTTTAAATATTCATTGAGCATTTTCTCGGATGATGAAGATGATCGGAGTTAAATGGGGTCCGAGAGAGCCTTATGGACACTAGATCGGTACTTAGAGAATGAAATAGGATTTCTAGTGAATTATGGAGGTGCTAGGGACCTTTACAGATACTTAGGGTTCTTAAAATGTGGTGCTAAATAGCCCCTCAATGGGTGAACTTCGAATAAGTTAAAGTCGTCGAATAGACAATATATGATGCTTGGGGAAGAGGTCAATTCTACGGACCTAAAAGGAAGAGGATGACAGTTTTAGACGGTTGAGGTCAGTCTGGGGACTTAAGGAAATTTTGGGAATAATCAATTATGTGGGCCGAGTTTAATTCAGAGGACATAAAGTGGAGGTGACTAATTCGGAGGGTCATGGTCTATCATGAGGACCTTAAGTAGGAGCGACCAATTCTGAGGGTCGAGGTCAATCTGAGGACCTTAAGGGGGAACGACCAATTCTAAGGATCGAGGTCAATTATGAGGACCTTAAGTTTGATCGACCAATTCGAAACGTCGAGTTTAATTCCAAGGACCTTAATTAGGAGTAACCAATTCTGAGCGTCTAGGTCAATTCTAAGGACCTTGAGTAGGGAACGACTAATTCTCAGGGTCGAGGTCAAATCTGAGGACCTTAAGTAGAAGCAACCAATTCTAGGGGTTAAGGTCAATTCTGAGGACCGTAAGTTGGGGCAACCAATTTTGAGGGCTGAGGTCAATTCTGAGGACCATAAGTGGTGGCGACCAATTCTAAGGACCTTAAGTGGGAGCGACCAATTCTGATGGTCGAGGCCAATTCTAAGGAACTTAAGTGGGGGCGACCAATTCTGAGGGTTGTGGTCAATATTGAGGACCTTATGTGGGAGCAACTAATTCTGAGGGTCGAGGTCAATTCTGAGGACCTTATATTAGAGCGACCAATTTTGAGGACCAAGGTAAATTCTGAGTGCCTTATGTTTAAGCGACCAATTCTAAGGGTCGAGGTCATTTTTGAGGACCTTAAGTGGGAGCGACCAGTTCTGATGGTCGAGGTCAATTCTAAGGAACTTAAGGCGTGGAGAATATCTCTCCTGGAGAATTTTAAATTGACCCTTTTTGGAGACTTTAATAGGGAAGAGTCATCTTTCTGGGGATTATGTTTTTTAGAAGAGCTGGAATTCTTAGTCTTGAAATTCCACTTGTGGAAATAGTTGATAACCCGAGATTTTTGGATTTTGCTGGGGATTATGTTGTCGGTGAGAGATGTCTGATTAGGGATCTAGCTATACTTTGGGGGAAATTCAATTTTTTTTGGGAATAAGTTTTATTTGGTAATTCCTGTTGGGGAAATGGGTAACTCTATTTAGGAAGCATTTGACTACTCTTGAGTATGAGTTTTTTGAGATTCTGTTGGGGAGTTGTAGTGGGCTTTGTAGGCATCCAGATTTTTAGGGTTTAAGCTGGGGATAAAATGTGGTATTAATCCAGCTCAGTATTTGGGATCTTGAAAAATGATTTTCTTACTCGAGAATTGTTCCAATATTTATTTGGAATTTAAAAAAAATTTGGGAAAATTTTGGAATTTTCTTGCATTTTTTGGGATTTTTTTAAAAAAAATTAGGAGGGGAGATCGACATGTTTTAGGGATTGTCAATTGATAGTGTCACGATCTTTAGGGTTACCTTGGGAAGTGTAAGGGACAGTGTCAATCAGTGGTTGTCAGTGGACTGCCGATCGGAGGGTTTCAAATTGAGGTAAATCATATGCTGAAGGTGACGTCGAAGGCGGTGCAGGTGGCATTGGGTAGTATGATTGAATCTTTGTTGGGGATTTATGTGACCTTTTTACCCTTGGAGGAGAAGTGGGGTTTGCATATTAGCATATGCAGATGCAACGGTTCTTGGCACATGAGTTTGGGTGCGTCTGGTACGTAGGAGAGAGGGTTGTGGGGGAGATGGGGTGGCATCCAATTCATATTCTTTCCCCTTGGTATTTGTTAAAGATTTATCATTGACTTTGGGAGCTTTCCATTGACCATATTACATGCTTGATGTAATGGCATTACACTGTAAAAGAGACTCAAAAAAGGTAAAAATATATGCATATTTTGTTTGATTCTCTTGATTTAGTGATTTACTCTACATGCACTTTAATTTGTTGCTGAGTTTTTATTTTGAGAAAGAATAGGAAAATGTGCTTTTAGAGTCTTTTTAACAGAGAGAGGCCTTGGAGGCATAGTAGAAAGGAGTTTCCTTTTGAAGGGATTTATTTTGGGAAAAAGTAGGAAAAATGAGTTTTTTGGAATTTTTGAATAGAGGAAGGCCTTGGAGGCTTGGTTGGTATATGGATGAGGATATAAAAACCTTTTTTGTAAAATAGAACTTGCCACCTTCGTTGGATTATGTTAAATTTTTTGTGTTGAAGAGGTTGTACTAATGTTTGTTTTGCTGGAGCTGTTGCTTTGGGGCTTACTTCGAGGCTTCTGCTAGTGACCGTGGACCTGATAGTTGACCCTCAATTGGCTTCTATTATAGTGTGGATGTCATATCATCAAAATACTGTGGAGGTGATACTGGTAGTGACCCTGAATGGTCTAGATACCGGGCAATAAGGTCATTCTGATTTTCAGAGAGGAAGCCCAATTATGATGTTCATGTGGCTGGCCGAGAGATTTCATTTGGCGGTCCACTTGAATATCCCTTTGAAGTTGTGCCAAATTTCTTTACTCATTATTTCATCATCTTTGGCCCATCCATAGTGAACTGGGTGAACTGTTTTATGGAGCACAGATCTCGATGTCTACATTGGTATATGTCATGGGGCGGAGTTCCATACAATTCTGGAATTGGGGGAATACTAATATGTTCGGTTAGTTGGTCTATGGAAGACCATTCTATTTCACTTGATGTGTCCTGCATAGAATTGGATGGGGTTAAATTGTGATTTACCTTACATTGTATTTTTACCCTATCGAGGATTGGACTAAAGGCTTGCGCATGCGATTGGGTTCTCTGTTGGATAATCGTCGATCGTCAACCCATCCTTCCCAATCTATTGGCCGAGTTTTACATGTTTTTAGAGACTATATGAAATTGTTGTGGAAAAGGTCAGTGGTTAAGTTCTTGGTCGAGGATACCAGGAAGAGATGGTTTTCCATGTTTGACGCTATGGAGGTGAAGTTTGGCAACCTCAACGAGAAGATGACGATGGATTTGGGTCCTCTGGTAGCAATGTGTAGGGTCTTTTGTGAAGATAATGATTATTCATGAAGCTTTATGTGTTTGGCTATTTTTTGTTATGGGAATAAATTTGGGAAGGTTTGGCTAGTTTGTTTGGAAGTAGTTTGGTTTGATTGATTTTAGGAAATTTTGGTTAGCGGAGAAAGTTGTTTGACTCCCTACGATGATATTTCTTGTAATCGTACTGAATTTTCCCATAATGGAATAAAATATGATTTTAATTATATTATTGTGACTCTTGATGAGTTTTACATATGAATTATCTATATCAATCTCTAAGTCATATATAATCCCTTTTTTCATGTAAATGATAAAATGAACAATAATTCTTGGAGGTGAGAAAAAAGTAGCATTTTGTGAAAAATAAGGGGACCGTGCCCATGTAAAGCAAAAGGTTTTTTTAGAGGTTTAGGCCCCACGTAGTTCTAAGTGGAGGGAAGTGAATATTTTCTTTTTTAAGAGAATGGGGTGAGAGGAGTCGTAACGCCCTACGATTTCATACTAGGGTAGAATTTCTTGAGATGGTCCAGGTTAACTGGATGCGACATCTCTTCTCCATCAAGGTCAGTGAGCATAGTGGCACCACCGGACAGGATCTTCTTCCGAATGTAGGGGCCATTTAAAATTGGCTTCAGTTTCTTTCTGGGCCCCAAACGGGTTCTATGATTTCTTTTATGGATAAGTCCCCTTCTCGAACACCATGCTCGTTGACTCTCTTATTGAATTACCTCTCTATCCGGTGATGGTATCTCTGTATATGATATAGAGTCTTTAATCTCCCTTTGTCTAAGAGAAATAACTCATTAAAATGACTCTAATGATAGTCTTCTTTATTGACTTTGCTTTCAAGCATGACGCATAGTGAAGGTATTTCTAGTTCAATAGGTAGTAATGCTTCCATCTCATATACTAGAAAGTAAGGTGTAGCCCCATTATATTCCCAGACTGAAGTGCGGTAGCCCCAGAGGGCGTAAGAGATCCGATCATCCCAATCTCAATAACTCTTGGTCAGGTTACTGAAGATTGCTTTGATGTTCTTATTAATGTCTTCAACTACACCGTTTGTTTGTCGTTGGTAAGGAGATGATTTGTGTCTTTGAATCCCGTACTCGTTGACCAATTATGTGACTTCAGCCTCAAAATGTAACTTATTATCTAATACTTGTTCGTGGGCAACCCTGTATCGGTAGATAATGTTCTTTCGAGTGAGCTTGGCTACCTTTTTGGCATTCAGTACTACATATGACTTGGCTTTAACCCATCTGGTGAAGTAATCAATGGAATTTAGGATGAACTTATGCCCATTGGAGGCTTTGGGTATAACTTTCCCTATGAGATCAAGGTCTCCTGTGGAGAATGGCTAAGGATAGGTTATGTTGTATACTTATTGCGGAGTCAAGTGTTGGAGATTGGAAAAGTGTTGGCATTTAAGGCATCTCCGGATATAGTCAGTGTAATTCTGAACCATGGTACTCCAATAGCAACCGTGCTGGATAATATTCTTAGTGATCATATGGAAATTCATGTGGGGTTCACATTCCCCATTATTGATCTTCTGCATCATCCCTTCAATTTCAACCCATGCGATGTAGTGTAAGTGGGTTCCATCAAAGTTTTTCTTAAATAGTGCTTTATCACAGATAATGTATTGGGTAGCCAGTTTATGGAGGGTTGCTCGATCTTTATTGTTGGACTCTTAGGGGTATCTATAGTGCTTGAGGAGGCGCTAAATGTCGTAGTACCAACACTCGATCATATCAGAGTCATCTTATGTGATGAGCTCAAGATAATAATAATGGGTCGATTTATATTGTTTTTGGACTAGGAAATGAGCCTTTATTATTCCCTCGAGCATATTGATCATAGAGGCCAAGGTAGCAAGGGTATCAGCTAAGTTGTTCCTTACACGAGGCAAGATGTGGAAGGTGATATCTCAAAACTGGGAGGCTAGCACTTCTAGGTGGGCGTCTAAGGGTATGAGCTTTTCATCTTTGACTTTTTGTCTTCTAAGGACCTAGTTGATGATGAGGTTTGAATCCCCGTAGATATCTAGGCACCGGATTCCTTTCTTGAGAGTGACTTTGCGGCCTATGGTGCATGCCTAATATTCGGTCACATTATTGCTGCAAGGATAATCTAGCTTGATAGAAATGGGAGTGTGAGATACTTCAAGGGAAATCAGGAGTATCCCAATGTCGTATCCTTTTTTATTGGAAGAAACTTTGAAGAACATTTTCCATCGAAAGTATTCCTAAGAGGTGAAAGTCATGTCTTTGTTTGGAATTCGGTGATCTAAATGTCGACTTCTTTCATGGGGTAGTCCGTAAGGTAGTCAGAGATGGATCTTCCTTTCATGGTTTTCGTCATGACATATACAATATCAAACTCGGTAAGCAACATCAACCATTGGGCCATTCAGCTAGACATGGAAGGTTTCTTAAGCAGGTATTTGATAAGATCCATTCGGGATACAAGTCTAATTGGAGAAGAAACCATATAGTGAAGTAATTATTGGGTGACCCAGATAAGAGCAACACATTTTTTCTTCAAGGCAGTGTATTTAACTTCGTATCCGGCCAATTTGTGACTAGAAGAGTAGATGGCCCACTCTTTGTGGGATTCTTCAAGGTATTGGGCTAGCAAAGCCCCAACTACAGTGTCTATTACAATCAAGTATAGAAGTTGAGGGAGATAAGGCTGCAATGGCATGATTACCACAGGCCGGGTTAGATATTGCTTGATTCAATCGAAGGCTACCTGACAAGATTCATTCCAAACTTTGGTTGAATCCCTACGGAGGAGTTTAAAGGTGGGTTCTCAAATAAAAGTCAACGATTAGATGAACCGGATGATATAATGTAACTTTTCAAAGAATCCTCGTGCTTCCTTCCCCCTTTGGGGTGGTGGCATTTCGAGTATGTCTTTTAATTTGGAAGGGTCTGCTTCAATTATAAAAAAAATCTTTCGGTTATGACAAAAATGCATTTTTGTGGGTTAAGTCGCATCTAGTATCTTTGCATTAATTCGAAGAACTTTTGAAGAACTTCTGAAGAGAGGGAACCATACCTTCTTGAGTATTAGACTTGATGATCATATCATCCACGTAGACCTCGACCTCTTTGTGTATCAGATCATAGAAGATGGTTGTGGTAGCCCTTTAAATGGTAACCCCGACGTTTTAAAGACCGAATGACATAACTGTGTAACAGAAGGTTCCTTAAGAGGTAAGGAATGTTGTTTTTTCTTGATTAACTTGGTGCATCTTGATCTGATTATATCCGCCAAACCCATCGACGAATTATTTGAGAGTGTTAATGGTTGTGTTTTCCACGATCATGTCGATATTGGGAAGCAGGTAATCATCGTTTGGATAGGCCTTCTTCAAATATCAGAAATCAATGCACATGTGGACCTTTCCTCCTAATTTTGGCATGGGTACTTTGTTGGCTAACCATTCGGGATATTCGATCGCCAATATGAAGTCTACGTTCAACTGTTTGACGAACTCTTCTTTAACCTTGAGCTACCATTTGGTACGGAGCTTTTGTAATTTATGTTTGACCGATTTACATTCCAGGAGAGTTAAAATCTCATGTTGAGATATCTGAGGATCAATATTGGGCATGTCATTGTATGACCATTCAAAAACGTCGATAAATTCCTTCAGTAGGTCATCGAGTTTCGTGCGCTCGTGCTCATTAAGAGTGGACCCTATTCTAATCTTGCACAGCTTCTACTACAACTGAGATTGATAACAATAATTTCATCCTCATTAATTTGAAGCGGTTACGTTGTTTGTTATTCACCTTATTAAGATCAGTTAAGAATTGTTCATTTGCAAAATCATCATCATCAAGAGTTTGATTAGAATAAAGATAATTAATGTAAGGCACAATAAGATACTCAAAACCTTTGTTAATTTCATTTTTGGGGAAAACAATATCGAGAACCTCATCAAAGGAGGTCTTAATTACATTGTGATCAGGATAAGGAGGAACAACAAAAGAGGAACAAATAGGATAAACATCTGGGTTGGGTTACATTTCAGCTAGTGGAACTAGTAAAACATTGTAGTTGAGGAGGGGTGCATCAGTATCCTTGATCAGGATGGATGGATACAGTGATGTAACACCTGAGTGGATCATGTAGAGTGCCATCCCCAATGTCTGTAGATTGAATGAGTCCTATGAGTTACTTCCCACAAAAACCTCGACAACAATTATGAATTTCTCTATGAGTGGATACACACGATGTTGGGAACTATTGGACCGTGAGTAGCTTCGTGGAAGAAGATCTCCATCCCTAGATTCATCTTGTCCACATGCTCATACTATGGTTCAGTAAAGCCATAAAAGGTAAAAATGTCACCCTCTTTGGCGAATCTCTCCTTCAAGTAATATCTTGAAACAATCTTGGAAATTTCTAACCTTCCCTTCAACAAAGGTTGGCAGAGCATTCTGAGTTCCTATGATGATGGTTGATAACCCATGTCCTGACCCCGACACAAACATAGTAGGGAACGAGTGTCTTGACATGCCACCAAAGCATTCAATATTCTGGATTTAAAATTTTCCTCTTAAAATATATGTAGCGGAAATACAATCACATGGTTATGAATCGTAAAATACTGAAAATGAAGGAATTACATCATGAGATCTTTCTAAGGGAAACTTCATTTATAGTAAAATATCAACGAGTTACAACTTGACAAAAAATTTAAAACCTTTTAATTAAAGAGTCAAACATGATCTATCTAGTACAACAAATTTCTAGTTAATGTAACAAAAGGAGTTCTAAAATTTAAAATCTCCAACACAGTCCTTTTAAATTCCATCCATGAGCTTAATTATTTCCTAAAAATGGTTATTTATACAAAGTCAGCTAAAAGCCGAATAAGATTCAATCTCCAGATATTCTCGGGTTTTTGAGAAAATTGATACCTATTCAATTTAGAACAGAAGGCATATACGTAGAGATAGGAATTTCCAGTAATACAAATAAAGTAAATGACAATATATATATTCAGAATAAAGAGTTCAGAAAAGAGAAAATACAATAATTGAGCATATGTTAATTACTTAGTTTTAGCAGCCATATATGCTCTAATACCCAGACAAATAGTGTTACCAGATGTTTCCACCTAATAACATCATAGACAGAAAATCATGATTTCTGGAACACGCCTTATTCAGGGCACACCAGCGATAAACTAGCTGGGAAGGTACCACCCAAATATTTCCACCCGGTGGTCAAGGCCAACATAGTAAGAGAGTTTGAATAGGCCGAAGCAATAATTTTGGAATTCAAATCAGATGTATATATCAAGAGATATACATATATAGCAAACGACGGAATCATTGATATCATATGTAATCTGAGGATAAAATATTTCACAAAATAGATATAGTTTTCATCATATCATAAAATCAAAATACGCAAGGATTGTCACAGAGTACTCACCTAAGATAGAGGCTCGAAAATACACATATTGAGTCTTGGATCACACGTTAATCTAATAAATACAATAAAGGTTTAATTACGTATTCTATATGAACCCAATTGAAAATCTTGTGTTCTAATCCTTACATAACTTTCTGTAAAAGGTTAATAAAACCATTTTCTCAATTTTTAATATTCATTCATCATATTTAAAGAATTCAAATCATAGTTCTTCCTGATCAGTTGGTTCCCAGTAGAGATTGTAACACCCCGCCCGCCCGGAGAGAGCGAACGGAGCGCTAATGCGATAAAATAAATCCAAATCCACAATAACAAGGTATAGAGCATCTAAAAACCCATAATAATGTAAATCCACTAATCTCAATCTCTTCAATTACAACAAGTCTCTCCAATTAAAATAAAAATCTCCAATGCTCTATACAACAAAATAAATAAGACAAATCTTTCCCAAACAATCCTCGCTAAAATCAATATCCATAGCTCCCCAAAATCCGCGCTAACCTACCACTAAAAGAAAATATGGGGAAGTACACAATACGACAGGAAAGATGCTCAACAAATATATTAGTAATAAGGTGTAACAACACGAGTACGAATATTCAAATCAAAATGCAAATCTCAAAGCATTTATCAATATAATTTCTCAACAACACTTTAACCGGGTCACCAGGCCTCACCACCTCCGTATATGCTTTATCAATCCATAGCCCGGGAAACAGGAATTTTGGCGGGTGCCCAAAATCCGTGCCATATTAAAATCTCATGACAATGTGCTCAATTACAACATGAATAATACCACATGAATCAAAATAATTCCAACAATTATTTTTTCAGATTTCAATGGATTTAACAATTCAAAATATGAGTTCAATAATCGCAAGAATTCAAAGGGAATAACTCTCGGGAGATTTAAAGAGCATATTGTGTAAAATACCATACCTCAAACCATGATGAGAAACCAATGATCACATCCTCAATATCAACACAAAAGATCTACAGAATCTCCTCCAAGAACCTCCAACAAAATAGCCCCAAGAACACCTCTAATCTAAGGTTGGAACTCACAAATCTCAAGGGCCAATGTGTATATAAAAAGAAGAGGAATATAAAATATATTTGCTGCCAAAATTTGTGCCAAAATTATGTTAAAAAGGTTGTCCACGACTCCCCTTTATAATGCAAAGAAATGAAGAGTTGGAATCCAAAAGACTCCTTTAAATAAGGCAAAGAAATGAAGAGTTGGAAGTCAAAACAACTCCAAGAGTTAAAAACATTTAAAAATCCGTTTTAACTCCGTTTTTGAAACCGTTTGAAATTCTCGCCTTTAAAAATAATAACCAACATATTTGAGCAATAAAAATAATTTTATCAAAAATTTTATTTTCCTCCATTTTCCAAAAATTAATTAAAATAGCCCAAAATTACGCGGGTTATTACACTTCCCCACTAACAATGGAATTTCGCCCTCGAAATTCGCCGAATGCCTAACTCTCAAAATCAGGCCAACAAACTCCAAAAATTATCTCGTCTCCAAAAATAATTCCTCACCTCTAATCTCGAAACTTAACACGAATATCACCTAAAATTTTCTATCTTCAAAAATTGCTAACCACGCAATGAACCCAAAACCCAAGCCCCGAAGGTTGCCGTATACCTAAGCTGTGATACTATTTTGTAACACCTCGCTTGCCCGGGGAGAGCGAACGGAGCGCTAATGCGATAAAATAAATCCCAATCCACAATAACAAGGTATAGAGCATCTAAAAACCAATAATAATTTAAATCCACTAATCTCAATCTCTTCAATTACAACAAGTCTCTCGAATTAAAATAAAAATCTCCAATGCTCTATATAACAAAATAAATAATACAAATCTTTCCCAAACAATCCTCGCTAAAATCAATTTCCATAGCTCCCCAAAATCCGCGCTAACCAGCCACTAAAAGAAAATATGGGGAAGTACACAATACTACAGGAAAGATGCTCAACAAATATATTAGCAATAAGGCATAACAACACGAGTATGAATATTCAAATCAAAATGTAAATCTCAAAGCATTTATCAATATGATTTCTCAACAACACTTTAACCGGGTCACCAGGCCTCACCACCTCCGTATATGCTTTATCAAGCCATAGCCCGGGAAACAGGAATTTGGGCGGGTGCCCAACATCCGTGCCATATTAAAAGCTCATGACAATGTGCTCAATTACAACATGAATAATACCACATGAATCAAAATAATTCCAACAATTATTTTTTCAGATTTCAATGAATTTAACAATTCAAAATATGAGTTCAATAATCGCAAGAATTCAAAGGGAATAACTCTCGAGAGATTTATAGAGCATATTGTGTAAAATCCCATACCTCAAACCATGATGAGAAACCAATGATCACATCCTCAAGATCAACACAAAAGATCTACAGAATCTCCTCCAAGAACCTCCAACAAAATAGCCCCGAGAACACCTCTAATCTAAGGTTGGAACTCACAAATCTCAAGGGCCAATGTGTATATAAAAATAAGAGGAATATAAAATATTTTTGCTGCCAAAATTTGTACCAGAAGTAGGTTAAAAGGCTTACTCCATTTTCCAAAAATTAATTAAAATAGCCCAAAATTACGCGGGTTAATACAGAGATGTAGGGTCATAGGGGTACCACTTAAATACCATATCATCTAGACAAAATATTTCTGAATTTATTCCCAATAGAGATAGAGGGTCACTGGGGCACCACCTAAATTCCATGTGAACTACTGACTTTGGAATTACTTATATGAGATTCCATAATAACGAGAAATTATTTACAAAAATCATTTTAAAAAGCATATATATATTTTCAAAAAAGTTTACATATTTTGAAAATAAAATCAATTTAGATTGTTTCCAAATTTTAAGTTTTGATTAGTGGAGCCTTTAGTGTATTTTCCCAGCATAACTACAAAGTAAAGCTATACAGTACGAAATTAAAACTTTAAAAATGCATTACAATATTCAAATAAAATCATACCTACGAAATGAATTCTTTCTTCAAAATTATATAACTCCTTCTTAAGATATTTCCCAAGCTATCACTTTTTCTTACTATAATTCTCAAGGAATTGGTGGGAGTTATAAATGTTCCCAAAGGCCCTATTTATAGGTTTCCAAGGATGTTACGGTGTTGACACGTGTCTAATGACTAACCTTTTTGGAGTGGTGATTCAACGCCGAGGTGTCACGATACGGAGTGGTCTTGCAGTGTTAATATCACCAAATGATGACAAGTGTTTTGTGTTTCTCTCTGAAGATGACATGTGTAAGGTGGAGGTGACCAGCATGTGGAGGAAATGTGATAAGGGTATAAGGGTCATTTTACACATGAAGGGTTTTTTTGTAATTTCACACTATATATTTTCAATATTTCTTAGAGGTCCTTGGAAATATTTTTATTTATAAAATGGCCCTTTTTAGATTTTTATTTTAGTCCTTAAAGTTTCATAAAATTATATTTTCTACCCCAAAGCTTATCAGTTACCTTAAGATATGTCATAATACTTAGATTTGATCCAATTTACAATTGATTCTTCATATTTAAAATGGGGTTTGTTATTTTAATAGCCAATAATACCACATATTTAATAATACAACATTTATAAGATTATAAGTAAACATGAGTGTAAAAACCAACTCTCTCTCTCTCTCTCTCTCTCTATATATATATATATATATATATATATATATATATATATATATATATATATATATATATATACATATATGAGCATATAAAAGTGGGGTCATTACAGCCTACCCTCCTTATAAAATGTTTAGTCCCCAAACTTGGCTCATATTAATTTACAAAAAAGCATCATGGGGCTTCTTCATCTGAATGACTATGCCATAATACTTTTACTAGTGGAATTACCTTGGTTCGTAGTATTGATCCTTATGGTCCAAAATTTCTATCGGATGTTCAATGTATGACAAATCTTCTCTAACTTGAAGAGGTTTGTGACTCAAGATATGTGTTGGATCTGGGACATATTTCTTTATGACTAATACGTGAAACACATTATGTACACTAAAGAGTTCATGTTGTAAGGCTATTTTATACACAACAGCTCTTATCCTTTCAAGGACTTCGAAATTTCCTATGTATCTTGGGCTCAACTTCCCTTTCTTACCAAATTGTATTACTCCCTTTGTAGGCGATACTCTCAAGAACACGTAATCTCCTCTTTGGAATTCTAACTGCCGGTGTCGATTGTCAGCATAACTCTTTTGACGGCTTTGAGCGATCTTGTATAAATTTCACCTTCTCTATTGTGATCTGAATCAATTCTGATCCCAACAATATTCTATCCCCAACTTCTATCCAACTTATAGGGGAACGACACCTTCTACCATAGAGTGGCTCATACGGAGCCATTTGAATACTTGATTGATAATTATAATTAAATGCAAATTCCACTAACGGTAAATGATCATCCCAATTCCGTTTCAAATCAAGTGCAGATGCCCTAATCATATCCTCTAAGGTTTGAATAGTTCTCTCTGATTGTCCATCCGTTTGAGGATGAAAAGCAGTGCTGATATTCAATTTTATTCCCATGGCTGCTTGTAGGCTTTTCGAGAAATGAGACATAAATCTAGAGTCATGGTCTGAAACAATTGAAATTGGGGTTCCATAAAGCCTAATAATTTCCCCCACATACAACTTAGCTAACTTTTCTAAAGAATGAGTAATCTTAATGGAAAGAAAATGAGCAGATGTAGTTATCCTATCAATAATTACCCAAATAAAATCATTATCATTTTAACTCCTTGGTAAACCTATCACAAAAACTATAGTGATATGTTCCTATTTTCACTCAGGGATAGGTAGGGGTTGAAGTAATCCTGATGGTTTTTTATGTTCAGCTTTTACTTGTTGACAGACCAAACACTGAGATATAAATTTTGCGATCTACTTTTTCATGTTATTCCACCAAAACACTTCTTGAAGGTCTCTATACATCTTGGTATTTTCGGGATGAAACGTGAATCTCGAGTAATGACTTTCCACCAAAATTTGCCTCTTCAGTTGGGCATCACGTGGAACACACACTCTATTTCCAAACCTCAATATATCATCCCGTATCGCAAATTCCATTATCTTCCCTTTAATAACCTATACTCTAATCTTCTTCAGTTGTGGGTCATTTACTTGTGCAATTTTGATCATTTCCATCATTATGGGTTGTACTTGTAAGTTTAAATTATTTCACCTTTATTATAAATACGAACATCTATTTCCAGATTTCTTAAATCCTTTAATAGACCCTCTTGGTTTGTAATAATACATGCTAAATTTGGTGTATACTTCCTACTTAAAGTGTCAGCTACTACATTAGCTTTCCCTGGGTGATAATGGATATTTAAATCATAATCCTTCATCAATTCTAACCACCTCCTTTGTCTCATGTTTAATTCTCTCTGAGTAAATAGATATTTCAAACTCTTATGATCCATATAGATCTCACAAGTCTTACCATATAAATAGTGTCTCCAAATCTTAAGAGCAAAAATTACAATTGCTAATTTTATGTCATGGGTTGGATAATTCGGCTCATATGGTTTTAACTATCTTGAGGCATAAGCAACTACTTTTCCATTTTGCATTAGCACACATACTAAACCATTTTTTAAGGCATCACTATAAATCACCAATCCTTTTGTACCTGAAGGAATAGTCAAAATTGGGGCAGTCACTAATAGATTCTTAAGTTCTTGAAAACTTTTCTTGGCTTCCTCAGACCATTCATATTTTACCTTCTTTTGTGTTAACCTAGATAGAGGTTTGGCAATGCTATAAAATCCTTCAACAAATCTTCGATAATAACCTGCTAATCCAAGGAAACTATGAATCTTTTTCACATTAGTTGGTCTAGGCCAATCTAGTATAGCCTCGATATTTTGAGGGCCATCCGAAAGTCCTTCCTTGTAAATGACATGTCCTAGACAAGAAATGATAGGCAACCAAAACTCACACTTCTTTAATTTCGCATATAATTTCTCTTTCCTAAGGATTTGTAATACTATATCTAAATGCTTCTCATGTTCTTCCATACTCTTAGAATAAATAAGGATGTCATAAATAAAAAACAACCACACATCGATCAAAATATTTCCTAAACATTTTATTCATCATATCCATAAAAGCGGATGGTGCATTAGTTAGTCCAAATGGCATTACCAGAAACTCATAGTGACCATATCTAGTAATAAAAGATGATTCCAAAATATCATCTTCCTTAATCTTCAATTGATGATAGCCTAACCTAAGGTCAATCTTCGAAAATATTTTCTCACCTTATAGTTGGTCAAACAAATCATCTACATGAGGTAAGGGGTTATTATTCTTAATGGTTACCTTCTTCAGTTCGCGATAATCTATACATAACCTCATCATCCCATCCTTCTTTTTAACAAATAATACTGGAGCACCCAAGGCGATATACTTGGTCTGATAAAACCCTTATCTAAATGGTCTTCTAATTGCACTTTTAACTCTCTTAATTATAAAGGTGCCATAAGATATGGTGGTTTTGAGATTGGTATAGTTCCAGGAATAAGGTCAATGGTAAATTATATTTATCTATTGGGAGGTAGAGTGGGTAAATCATCAGGGAAAACATCCATAAATTTCTTAGCAATAGGTATATCTTCTAATCTAGACTCTATCGTCTGCAAACTAGTAAAAGTTGTAAGAAATCCTTAACATCCCATCTTAAGAAAACTATAGGCTTGCATTGCAAAAAAATACACATCGGAGATATGATGCCAGTTCCTTCAAAACTAAATTTTGGTTGGTTAGTAATTTGGAAAGTAACTCTCTTCTCAAAACAATCTACATTAGCATGATATGATGCTAACCAATCCATCCCCAAACTGACTTCAAAATCTATTATGTCTAAGACTATCAAATCGACAAATATTTTATGACTACTAACATATATAGGGCAAGATTTGTATACTAATGTATCCATCAATAAATCACCAGAAGGAGTAGAAACATGTATATTATAATTCAAGGGTTCTGGAATACTAGGAAAGGGATTAACAAAACGTAAAGACACAAATGAATGGGTAGAATCAGGATCTAGTAAAACTTAAAAAGGGTGTGCACATATAGAAAGTATACCTGACACTACTGCATTAGAAGCCTTTGCATCTGAAAGATTAAAAACTCTACCTTGTGTGCCAGACTTTGTTAGCGTCAACCCTTTGTTAGGCCAATCTCTCATTTTATGTCCCTTTTGGCCACACCCAAAGAAATTTCTTGTCTCCAGGTAACATGGTTTCCCTCTATGAATATTAACACATCGTTGGCATCTCTAAACATTAAAGGGTTTGTTTAGAAAAGGTCGTCATGTATTGGATATAGTCCTAAAGGGTTTATTATTGGGGTTCCTTACTCTTTGTTCCCCATACTTCCTTTTCCCCTCTCTAACCTGATTATATTATTCATTGTCGTTCTCAGCTATCATTGTTCTAGTCACCACGTCAGTATATGATGTCAACTTCAGGATGGAAATTCGACTATGAATATTCAACCTTAACCCACATTCAAAATTCTTGGCCTTTAAAACATCAGTTATCACAACATGATGTGAAAAATGGGATAACTCGATAAACTTCACCTTGTATTGACTAACCGCCATATTTCCTTGAACTAAACTCATGAAGTCGGCTACTTTTTGGTCTTGTACCATTTCAGGAAAGTATTTCTCATATAATATCACTAAAAAGTCATTCCAACCTATGGGATTCTTCCTTTCCTCGTATATTCTCTTAGTCATTCTCCACCAATGTTCGGCTTCACCTTCTAACATAAAGGTTCCAAATAAAACTATTTTTTCATCAGTACACTTAAGAACATCGAGAATCTTTTCCATCCACATTACCCAACTTTTCGCTTCAGTCGGGTTAGGAGTACCTTTAAAAGATGACGGATTTAACTTCTTGAACTGTTCAATAGTACATCTACTTAGTTCAGGATTCCTTATTGCTCCATTATTCACCTGATGCTCCACAATCTTTGCTAGACTCTTCGTTTCCTTGTATGCACCTTCCAGTCCTTCCACAATTGAACCACTAGTTCCCGGAGTTGATTTTGTCTTGGTCATTTTTTACAATCATGGACAAACATAAGATGTATTATACTATTCCAAGATTGCAATTTAGAAGAACAATTATATATAAACAATCATATATATATATATCACATATGGAGCCTTATAACATAAGTTGGATATTTCATCCAATCTCATATGTATGGAAAGTTAAAATCTATAACGTTCAAAACTTATGTTCAGTAGTCTACGGTTCCATAAGCTATGCTCTGATACCACCTCTGTCACGATACCGACCCTAACATAGTAGGGAACAAGTGTCTTGACATGCCACCAAGGCATTCAATATTCTGGATTTAAAAATTTTCCCTTAAAATATATGTAGTGGAAATACAATCACATGGTTATGAATCGTAAAATATTGAAAGTGAAGGAATTACATCATCAGAGATTTCTAACGAAAACTTCATTTATATTAAAATATCAACGAGTTACAACTTGACACAAAATTTAAAACCTTTTAATTAAAGAGCCAAACATGTTGTATCTAATACAACAAACTTTCAGTTAATGTAACAAAAGCATCTCTAAAAGCTAAAATCTTCAACATATTCCTTTTATGTTACATCAACGAGCTTAATTATTTCCTGAAAAATGGTTATTTATTCAACGTGAGCTTTGAGCCGAATGAGATTCAATCTTTTCAGATATTCTAGTATTTTTCAAAAAATTGATACCTATTCAATTAACAACAGAAGGCATATACGTAGAGATAGGAATTTCAAGGATTATATATAAAGTAAATGACAATATATATATTCAGAATAACCAGTTCAGAACAGAGAAGATAAAACAATTGAGCATATATCAATTACTCAGTTTTAGTGCCCATGTATTCTCTAATACCCAGACAAATAGTGTTACCAGATGTTTCCACGTGATAAAATCACATATAGAAAATCATGATTTCTAGAACACGCTTTATTTTGGCCACACTAGGGATAAACCAGCTGGGAAGGTACCACCTAAATATTTCCACCCGGTAGTCAAGGCCAACAAAATAAGAGAGTTTCCATAGGCCGAATCAATAATTTCATAATTATAATCAGAAGTATATATCGAGAGATATACACATATAACAAACAACGAAATCGTTGCTTTTAGATGTAATTTGAGGATAAAACATTTCATAAAATAGATATTGTTTGCATAATATCATATAATCAAAATACGCAAGGAATGTCACACAGTACTCACCTAAGATAGAGGCTTGAAAATACTGATATTTAGTCTTGGATCACACGTTAATATAATAAATACAATAAAGGTTTAATTACATATTCTAAATAAACCCAATTCTCAATATTGTGTTTTAATCCTAAAATAACTTACTGTAAAAGGTTACTAAAACCATTTTCTCAATTTTTAATATTCATTCATCGAGTTTAAAGAATTCAATTCATAGTTCTTCCTAATCAGTCGGTTACCAGTAGAGATGGAGGGTCACAGGGGCCCCACTTAAATGCCATCTCATCTAGACAGAACATTTTTGGATTTATTCCCAGTAGAGATGGAGGGTCATAGGGGCACCACTTAAATACCATCTCAGCTAGATAGAATTTCACCAGGACTAACTTTGGAATTACTTAAATGAGATTCCATAATAACGAGCAATTACCTACAAAAATCATTTTATAGAGCATATATATATTTTCAAACAAGTTTACATATTTTGAAAATAAAATCAATTTAGATTGTTTCCAAATTTTAAGTTTTGATTAGTGCATCCTTTAGTGTAATTTTCCATCATAACTACTAAGTAAACCTATACGGCATGAAATTAAAACTATAAAAATGAATTACAACATTTAAATAAAATCATATATACGAAATGAATTCTTTCTTCAAAATTATAGAACTCCTTCTTAAGATATTTTCCAAGATATCACTCTTTCTTACTACAATTCTCAAAGAATTGGTTTGAGTTATAAATGATCCCAAACGCCCTATTTATAGGCTTCCAAGGATATTACGGTGTTGGCACGTGTCTAATGACTAACCTTTTTGGAGTGGTGATTCAACGCCGAGGTGTCTCGATCAAGAGTGGTCTTGCAGTGTTATTGTCACCAAATGATGACAACTATTTTGGCTCTCTCTGAAGATGACATGTGTAAGGTGGAGGTGACCAGCATGTGGTGGAAAGGTGATAAGAGTATAAGGGTCATTTTACACATGAAGGGTAATTTGGTAATTTCACACTATATATTTTCAATATTTCATAGAGGTCCTTTAAAATATTTTATTTACAAAATAGCCCTTTTTATATTTTTATTTTAGTACTTAAAGTTTCATAAAATTATATTTTCTACCCCAAAACTTATTATTTACATTAAGATATGTCGTAAGACTTCGATTTGATCCAATTAACAGTTTATTCTTCATATTTAAAAATGGGGTTTGTTTTATTGATAGCCAATAATACCACATTATTAATAATGCAACATTTATAAGATAATAAGCAACACATGAGTGTAAAAACAAACTTTCTCTCTCTCTCTCTCTCTATATATATATATATATATATATATATATATATATATATTGAGCATATAAAAATGGGGTCATTATAACCCAGGACACATGGATAAAAGGCCTTCTTCATCACTATGGGTTCTAGTATTCCCTATTGTTATGATCCCAACCCCAGTCCGCGCATGAAGTGCATATTCTTGAACATATGTATCACGTTGACATTGTCGTGAGGGTTATCGTCTGGGCAGACTCTGTTTTTGAAATCAAGACAGAAGCATGTCATTATCCCCATCTTGTATGTCTAGTACTGGATTACATGTTCTTGCATTCTCGGTACTATCACCGTCGCCCCAGATGGTGATAACATGCCCCTTGGCGAAGAACATCATTTTTTATGGAGAGAGGAGGATACACCCTTGATGCTGGGAAGCCACGATCTACTGAGCAATGGGTTAAAATAATAAGGTATATAGATAACTTGGATTTTCATAATGATATTTATAGGGCCATCCCCAATTGTAAGATTTATGGATCCCATCACCTCCCGACAAGTATTATCATAAGTCTGCACTGTGGAGGAAGTCAGATCAAGGTCGTTTCTTTCAAACCCAAGTAGTTTATGGTTCTTAATGGGAAAACATTTAGTGTTGATCTGTTATCGACGAGTGAGAGTCGAACCATATTCCCCATTACTTCAACGGAGATATTGAGAGCGTAGTTGTTACTAGGACCAACCATTGGGTTTTCTTATAAAGAGAAAGATAGCATTCTAGCAGAAGTTAAAGACCTGGACATGTCCATGACTTCTTCTGGAATGGTGGTAGAAGCGATAGTGGGGCCAATTAGAAATTTTAACAAGGAATTTTGGTGTAGTTGGTAAGACATATAGAGTCCCCATAAGGTGATGTTCGCATGAGTTTTCTTCAAGTGGTCAAGTATCTTGCTCTCCTCGACTGTTATTTCTGGCAAGGGGAGTTTCTCGACAACACCCTTTCCTTTGTTTGTCATTGTTGAAGGATGATTCATTCTCTAGCAATTCGTCCCAAATCTAATCATATAGTTCACATAATAAGGTGAGAATAGAAACCCTATTTCTTCATATATCTCGGGTTGTCCAGCCGCTTTGTTGATCTAGCCCAGAAGATCTTCAAACGATATCATCCCACATAGACTGATCACTGGGCTAACCTTTTCCTGGCATGGATTTTCATAGGGACTATCAAATTTTTCCCCCTATATGAAGAAAATAATTTCATCCTTCCATGAGAAGTTAATGAATTCCACAACCTCAATGGATTCTTCATATAAATCTTCCCACTCAACAAGGAGATGCACAATTGAAGGGACCAATTCCCCATATAGCCTTAAGAAATTGAGTAATTCAGATATACTACAAATATCATTGTTCTATTAGAACACGTTTTCCATGTTCTGAACTGCATCGTCTAAACTGACTTCATCCATGGGTACTACCCAATTATCTCACTCTCAACCCCACTTTCAGGATTCCACGAATAGTGTGCTAAACTTCTGACAACTAATGGTCATTTTTAGTGCAATTTCATCCCAAGCACTAGGAACTGGTTCAGTATTGTTAGCAATTCTATATCCTTTCCTCCGAACCGGGTACGAACAACAATGCATGCTCTTGTAATTGGTGATAGGTTTTGATTGGAAAAATAGGTAGGGTGTAGGATAAAATATAGGAAAACTTTAAGGAGTTTGGGTGAATATACGAGTATAATGGGTGATTTATTGGGTGCAATATGGGTAAAAGGGTCGAACTCTGGGTCATTTTCTAGAAAGATAGTATTTGTATGGTTTGTAAGTGGATTGTGAGTAGTGTTTTTTTTAGGATTGGCTGGAGGGGAGATGACACCCTGGGTAATCAGACCTTGGATTACATTTCGGAGATGGAAGCACTGATTAGTGGTATGATCGATATTTTGATGGCAATCCACAATGGACGTCGGGTTTGAAATTTTGAGGAAGTGGGTTTGGTAATGGACAATGGTCTAACGGCTTGATAATATTTCAACTTAATAGGGCTTAATAGACTTTAGAGAGAGGATCATAAAGATATGTGCATTCTTTTCTTATGGGGTTGGCACGACTTTCAAGAATCCAAGAGGTAGAAGGTTGTGAGATGTTTTTGATGATCGAGACTATAGCGGGTTTCTCCAATTTTGTTGGAGTAAACTGTCCTGATACTCTCTTTGGATCAACTTCTATCTCGGCAAGACTTTCTTCAATATCCACCCCTGCTTCACAAAGAGATCTAAAATGGGGGTAATTTTATTCACCCATCATCGCTCGGACATGGGTTATGAAATTTTTCTTCACATTACTAACTTGCTCATCTTTGAAAGGTCAGTTGGTCAAGGTGGCCACTTTATCCCTCCACCTTGCTATGAAATTCCTGATAGTTTCCTCGATATTTTTCTTTAGAAGTTAATCACGACGTGTAACCTCCAACTCCTCGTTGTACTTGCACTGTGACATGAATTCACGGGTAACATCCTCCTAACTGTGAATTTTGGATTCCTTGAGGTATAAGAACCAACAAAGAGTGTTATTCTTAAAAATATTTTGGAACATCTGGGATATTATTTCCTTGGAGGCTCCAAATAGAGTCATGGCTTGGTGGTAGCTTCGAAGATGAACAATTGGGACCCTGCTACCTCAAAACTTCTCAATGTTGGGCATCTTGAATTTTTTTGGCAGCCTTGCTTTAGGTTATGGAGATATATGGGTGTAATCCACGTAGTTCCCAGAGACTCAAAAATGGTAAAACTTCTTGGTCAATAGCTTAAAGTCCCCCTTGACCTTGTTCAACTCTTTTCCTTTGAACCTTCAGATATTGGTAGGTTAGCCCCTGGCATGGCAAGATTCGATATAGGGAGCAGAGCTTGTGGAATGTGATGATATTCTTTCGGGACCCAAATAGGCTCAAGTTTGGGAGGACCCAAAGCATAAGGGAATAGGACCTCAGGATCTTTGGGAATAGGGACCCGATGGCACTGCATCTCATGAACCTCGGTTTGAAGGTTGTCAATCTTGGTGGTAAGTTAGACTAAAAATGCAATCAAATCAAGTTGCACATTACGTACTTGGTATGCGCTCTCCATAAAGAGTTAGTGAAGGTGGGTTTCGGACTCAACAGAAGTGGAGGGAGAATTGACGGAGCTTTATGGAGATTTAATGTAAGCCTAAATACAATAGAGATCTAGGCCAAGGGTTAGGTATGCGATTGATCTGAACGGGAAAAATTATTCGAATTTATTTTTGAAAGAGAAAAGGAAGAATCTTTTATAGGAAAAGTGGAAAATGTTTTTGACAATTTTTGGAAAAAGGAGGAAAAAATGTCTTTAGGTGTTTTTTGATAAAAGAGGATGAAAAATGTTTTTGGTATTTTGATAAAAAAGGATAAAAATGTTTTGGACACTGTTGGTAAGCACAGAGGAAAAACGAGATAAGAGTCTCGGCATGATTATTATTATGTTTATGTTTTCACTTCTATTAGGTTTACCTAAATGAAAAACGAAAGTCCATACGGGACCCCAACTTGGGAAAATTTGGGTTTAAAAATATATAAAACATGGTTTGACTTGTTGCCAGGCTCATGGACGTGGTCCTATTTGGAAAAAGCAAAATCATGCAAAAATTTGGGTGGCATGCTGACCCGACATTTCGTTAGAGATTTGAGTAGTAACCGACAAACTAAATATGAGTGCGCCAGGTTTGACACCTGTATGAAGATATGCAGTTGTTGGGTCAGTGTAAAGGTTCCCCCCTTTGGCATGACTTCCACGATATACGTTTTACTTCTGAGGGAAATCGGTACTCGTGGACAAGCCATTTGATATACACGAATGTACATGAATTTCCTCATTATATACATTGAGGCAACACTATGTGTGAGAGAAAATTTGATATACTCAACGTACGTGAAGGAGTTCCCAGCTACATACCTCCCATCATGACTTCGGTCAAGTGGTACGATGCGGGAGGAACTGTTCGATATACGTCGAAGGTACTTGCATAATTGAAGGTGAGAGTCATTTTACTTAGGCTAACTGTTACCTACCAGACCAGCGCCCATCACAAAGTCACCCCAAAACAAGGGACAAAACTTGGGTCAATAGCCATTCTTTTGGTGATGTAGTGTGAAAAATGCATGATTTTTTATTAGTAAATTATGGAGAGAGTATTTTATTTGGCATGAGTATTATATTAATAAGGAAGGATATACAAGTATTATGAAAAGTTAATCAATCATGGAGATTATACTACGCATAGATATGTGAGAATGAGTGATGTGTGAATATCTATAAGTGACTATGTGGTAGTGAACCTAAGTATGGATCAACTACAAGTTATTCGTGATAAGTGTGGGTGAGCATGTATATATACAAGTGTGATAAGTGGAAGTGTTTGATAGTGACTCCTAATCATGGATATTCTAAGTGGTGTGCGAAGCATGTGAGTATAAGTGAACCAATATACAAGTGTAGGTAGTGTGATGTGTACACACAAATTATGTATAAGTGGGTGATGTGAAAAGTGAGAAAAAGGTGATACCAAACATGAGGTAGATATATACAAGAAGTAATAGAGGAGAAAATTGGAACATACAGGTAGGTGCATATGCACACGAGTAGAAAATTATAACACCCATGCAAATAGAATGTAGCCCTCAAATGTCAATCCCTATCCGAGTCGCCACGGTGGCCATCCCGAGATCTTCCCCTCCTCCCCGAGGTGCTTTTTTTTTGGGAGGGGGGAGGGAGATATCAATGTACTGTGCCCCTTATTATGTGGGGAGTTCTGATCATCATCGATTTTGGGGTGATGTAAAGAGATGGAATCACCAGCCTATTTTTCACAAAACAGATAAAAGAACATGTCGCCACATCGAGAGAGTGGCATCAAAGACAAACTAATGCTTGCTAAACTAATAGTTCAGAGGTTTAGGGGATAAGTTACGGAATGGAAAAGTGTTAGGCACTCATCCCTCCCTTGTAGTCTCTTATGGTCATATGTTACTATTTTCCTCAATTTCTTCATGAAATTTATGCGTTTATATATAAGTGGAGATCGGAATCGCTCGACTCGCATCATGGAAAGGATGGAGTGAGGTCATCAATAGGAATGTTCCCAAAATAATAATTAGAAAAATATGATGTGTGAGCTTATCGAGATATTGATCGTTATCATGAAACGATAATATATGTTAAGATAAGATGTGGAAGTATGAATCATAAGTATTTTATAAATGAATAATATATGGATAAAATATAAAAAGTATGAAAATAGGACTTGAGTCTCGGGTTTTAGCCCGAGACGCATATAAAGTCATCAAAGTCCATGTAGTTCGTATGCAGCACAAGGGTGGGGTTTTATCCCATGAATTCAAATGGGAGTTTATTTTTGTGTGTGTGTGTGTAGAAAAGATATTTTTAGTTTTGAGAAAATTTAATGAAGAATCTCATCGGAATTTATAGGTGTCACACTCCTTTTCTTTGTATTGTGTCTTTTATTGAAAATAAATTATGTGCAATATAACTAATGAAAGGGTGACGTATTAATGTGTATGATCTAAAGTAAAAGCTAAATTGATAATTTATATAACTATTGAGAAAATAAATAAATTTAAAGAAAGAAGGATGTTTGGACCTTCTTTGGAGACTTGAACTTGATCTTGATCCGTTATGAGCTTCCTTGCAAGTTGGGGTAAATGTAAGATGAGAGAGAATGAATTTTTTGCTAAATTGGGTCTGAGAATGATGGGAATGAAAGTTAAAAAGGAATTTCACACAAGAAAACGTCGTTGATTGCAGAAGAATGTTGCTGAGATTACTGATATTGATGGATCTGGGTCTCGAAGTGAGCTCATTCGATCCTTATATAGGGTAGGGAGACTTTCAATCGGCACTATCATTGTCCTTCCTATCAGTAGGTAATCCAAGACACATTATCGATGGATAGGGAAATAGGTCTACCAATTGGCAGTCTCATGCAGATTTCTCAAAACAATGGTCATAAAATGCATTTCGTAAGTCCAGCGCGCGCACGAAGCATACCATTAGAAAGGTAATTCATAGACCTTTAAGAATCCTTGAGGCCACTCCTGAGTCCGGGAGTTGACTTTGGGTTAAATGGGGGATGGAAGATCAATGGAATATGATGGATCGTTCGCCTGAACTGTAAGTCTGAATCGTACACGGAAAAGATCGTTGGAAAGGTTGTGTCAGACACTTCGATTTTATAAAGAGTTTCGCTCGGTTTAGAGAGTTGACTTTAGTCAAATGGGTCCTGAAAGCGCCTAATGACCTTTCAGATTAGTTTTTGGGAGGAAAATGATTGTTCGTCCTAACTGCTATGTCATTTTGCACATGGGGTAGACTATTTGATACGGGTTTTAGTGACCTTCGAGGATCCATTAAGGTTTTTCTCTGACGGTGATGTTGATTGGGGTCAAATCGGGGATCGAGAACACCTGGTGGCCTCCAAATCGATTTTTGGTAGTATAATTTTCCGTTCATCTGAATCGGTATGTCGATTTGCGTAAGGGGTGGACCATTGGAAAGGGGATTCAAATAATTTCTATGATTCATTAATCTTTAGCTCTTACGATGAAGTTGACCAGAGTCAAACGGGGCTCGAAAGGGCCCGATGGCCCCTAGATCCGTATTGAAGTATGACCTAGGTTTTTTAGTGAATTAGGGAGGTTTTAAGGACCTAGGGATAGGTTTAGGGGGTCCTAAAATGTGGTGTCTATGACATCCTCATTTGGGATACTAAATCCTATAATCCAATAAGCATTCACACATGTGTGATCTAAGATATACCAAGGACGAAGAAATACGAAAGCACTAAACACGACACAAATATGATCTTCAAAGCTTTTTCGTGCAAATTCCTCAACACTAACTGTCATAGGATTTGAGGGATCACAACTCAAAGAATAACCTAAGACTCAAAAAGTTTTGTCCGAAAGTAATCCATTTACAAACAAATGGACTCGATTGGAAATTTTCCCTTACAACATTTTAAGTTGAATTAGTTTAAATCACTTCATTAATAAACAAAATAATTTGTGGTTCTGAGATGTGAGTTTAATATGATGAAAATACATTTAAACAGACCTTTTAACATGAAGTAATAATTTTGAAAAAATCAAAATATTACTCGCATAAAATGATACTACTTTGATATGAAAAAAGTTTAAGAAGCTTAAGAAATAAGGGACTATAGGTTAAGATAGTAAAGAATTGAGGTTAAAACATAAAATATAGTAAAATTTACACATAAAATGACAAGAGTACGAGGTCAAAAATATGAAGTTATAAAGTTGTAAAGTAGTCTTGAGATGTTAAAGTAAAGTTTTTACCCATATATGTCGCTAAATAGAAATTAGGGTTAAAGAATGTGATGAAACTCATATTTTGAATAACTAAGTTGAAAATTAATATTTTGGAAAATAAAGGTGAAAAGTATTGTTTTGGAAAATAAAAGTGAAAAGTAGTATTTTGGAAAGTAGAGGTGAAAAGTAGTATTTTGGAAAGTAAAGGTGAAGAGTAGTATTTCACAAAATAAAGATGGAAATTAGTATTTTGGAATGTAAATGTAAAAAAATTGTATTTCTGACAAAGTAATAAAGTAGAAGGTTCACTAGTATATACGAATAATGAAAATAATGCATGGAAATGAAGTTGAAATTAAAGTGTTAAGTTTCACCAAGAGTTACTAAGTAAAGTTTATTTTATAAAGAAATACATTAAGTTTGAGTTAAAAATGAAAATGGGTTTTGATAAAATGTGAAACATGGAAATGAAGAATGTCGAGACTAGTCTCATCCCGAGTAATGTGGCCTCATCGACCGAGGTATAAAATAAAGGATAAAAAGGAAAATGGAAATTAAATGAAAAATGAAAAGGACACTAAAAGGGTTACAAAGACGTAAGAAAATAAAAGATACTCGGAGGTAGTAGGAAAATTTAAGAAGGGCCCGGAGCCTTAGGGTGCGGCTTAATGATGAGACCCAGACCACTGATTAGGAGCAAATTGTGGCAAGATGACAGTTAGTGGAAGGTCGTACGACAATCATGGATTGGTGCCCCGATAAATCTAGTGATAAGATAATTGTAGCACGACGCTCATTAATGTAAATGAAAGTTTATGAAAGAACTTGAAAATTTTGAAGGTACGTTAACAGTTAAATTAATGGGGGTATGGGTAGTATTAAGCTTCAGTGGGCTCATCGCTCGAGTTTCATAGTGAAAACATCAATTGCATTGTTAACATACAAGTGAGAACAATTAATCAAATGAAGGATGATTTAATAACAGCTAAAATACATTATATATTTACAGATATTCATTTGTGCTTATACTCTGACAGAATTTCTTCTATTGGTCCCACGCTCATACCGTACCATTCCCCCTCACCCCAAGTACTTCAGGGTAAGATAAATGTAAGAAAATTATAAGAGGCAAAGAAGTATTTACGCAACAATAGAGCTCTATTTACTATTCATTTTAAATATGTAACATAATTTCAAACAATGGTTTTATCATGTTAACTTTTATGTAAGTATTTTAATTTTGTTTATAATAAGATAAGAAGATGTAGATTTTATTTAATTGTTATTTATTTTATTAAAATGGAAACACTATTTTTCATAAATGATACTATGTTAATCAATGGTCACTATTTGATAAAAACAAGAGAATTAAATTTTGCGACACGAATCAGTTAATCAAGTATACATTAAATTGTATTTTCTCAAATAAAATAAAAAATAAAGGTTTTTCACATTACACACGAAATCTGGGCATCACAACTTGATATTAGAGTGAAGGTTACATGTGAGTGGGAGAGATCCTTTACGTTTCATTTTTATTTTATTAAAAAGCAGTTCTCTATATTCTATCCAATTCTATACTGTCATCCCATCATAAAATTTGTACACATAGAGGAGGCGGGCATACTAGTGGAAGAAGTATAGGTGGAAACACCAATTAGTTATGCCAAATGACTAAGGAAGCGTGGGATTTGTCTTATTCTCTCTCTCAACAGCACTAAGACAATGATAGCTTAGTGAAGATAGGAAGAGCAGACACAATACCAAGGGAGTTTAGGAAACTCAACACCCTATGTTTAACGGGACTACGGGATCGAAAAAGGCTGAGGAGCGGCTACATCGCGTAAATCATATTTTTAAGGTTCTTGACGTGTCTCATTATTATCGAGTTCATGTGGAAACATTTAAATTTATGGACCATGATAAAAAATGTTGGTTGTCCGATCAGTCCAGTTTCAATCGAACAGTCTTTTGGGAAGATTTCAAGGCAATATTTCTGGACCAATACTTTCTAGAAGCTTACTGTTACGGAAATATGGATGAGTTTCATATGTTTTTCCAAGGAAATATATTTGTTGTCTAATATAAGGTGAAGTTTTAAATCTTGTCATATTATGAGAAGTATGTGGTGAGTCATGATAAAGAAAAAACTTGTTTATTCATAAAGGGTCGTAATCCGTCCACCCGAAGATTCGTAGTCGAATAATATGTTCATGGGTTTAGGAAAATGGTTAAAAAAAATATCAGTTTAGAGATGGAGTTCGATGACGCTAAGCTAATCAATGAGAAGAAAAGATGGTCCAATGGTGGGAAAAATAAAGGTGTAAATAAACGTAAAGATAGTGGCTCTAAAGGCTTCTTAGCATAACTAAAAGTGGTAGTGGGGAATTGTTCCTCCTAGATTCAGGGTGGGGTTTAGTTCAACCAGACAAAGGGTGATTGATATATGGAGAAACTATCAATTTGAAGATGGAATGCCCCAAGATACATAGCAGTCCTCAGCCCAACAATCAGGGTTCCAACTTTTGCCCAATGAGGAACTCAAATTTTAGTACACCCACCCAACATCCATAGCACTCTGGTGGATTCCAAAAGGTTAGGTACAACAATAATGGTTCACGTCTTAGAAAAATTAATGGTGGAAATGAACAATCAAATCAACAAGGCAATCAGAGAAAGGGGTTTAACCAAGGGCATGCTTATGCCTTGACACAACCAACAACTCAACCATATGATATAGTTATGGAAGGTATGATCTTAATTTACCATATATGGGTCCAAGCATTGATTGATTCTAGCACATCTTATTCATTCATATCCACTTCTTTATCTTGTTGTTGTGGTCTTAATGTTGATTGTTTTTATCCTCTATTTTTGTGGGACTTCCTATTGATAGTGATATTTATCTAAACCATATTTGTCGTAGTTCCATAATTCTTGTGGGAGAGTATGCTCTTGAGTATGACTTAATTTTCAATGACACTGAGGGTTTATAGGTAATCCTCGAGACAGACTGTCTATCTTATTTACATACCACTATAGAATGTCATCGGCATAGTGTTTTATTACCATTGTCGGATGAGTCCAACCACATATTTAATAGTTAATAATTCACGGAACATCCTTACAAATACACTAGCACTAATGAACAATGGAATTACTTTGGATGGCTTTCGAGCGTTGTGGCACAAGATACTCCTAACTGTATGGTCTTTCACTATTCGATTTTGAGGGAATTCATGGACATGTTTTTGAAGGATCTTCCAATGTTACCAATATAAAGAGACATCGACCTTAAGATAGGGATAAAATTAAAAGTCTCACCCAAATCTATTTCTCCACACTATTTAGCCCCAGTTGAACTAAATGAAATGAAGATTTAGTTAGAGGATTTGTTGTCCAAGGGAAACATTAAACCAAGTGTGTCATAGTGAGGCACACTATTTCTTTTTCATAAAGAGAAGGACAATCCCCTTAGGCTCTACATTGACTACAAATAGTTGAATAGATTCACGATTAAGAATGTATCATATGTCAAAAATTGATGACCCATTCAATCAATTACAAGGGGTGGGTATATTTTTTTAAAAAGACCTTCGGAATAAAAGGTAAAGGCCATTCATACAATAAAAGGTACTTAATGCAAAAGCTTATGATGATGATTTAATGCACTTCGTAATAAGATTTTAGAAGGAGAACCAATCGAGGACTTATCTCCCGATAAGGATAACGGTGTCTAGTTATGAGGAAGGTTAGTAGTTTTGGTTATTGTGAATCTCATGGAAGAAGTCATGGCAGAAGTGCACTAGTCTCATTTAAGCATTCGCCCAGAAAGTACAAAGATGTACTTGGATTTATGTAGAGACTACTAGTGGCCATGAATGAAAATGAATGGCTCATTTTTTATGGAAATGTGTCTCAGTTGTCATCATGTAAAGGTCGAGAGCTATAAGCCAACAAGATTGTTACAACCACTACTAGTAGAACAGTGGAAGTGGGAGCACATAACGATGGACTTCGTAACAACTTTGGGTAGGATTTAGGAAGGGCATGATGTGGTGTGGGTTTCTAGTTAATCGAATCACTAAGTCGACAAACAATCCTCCTATTAAAGTCACTAATAATATGGCCAAGTTTTCCATACTCTACATTCGATAAATTATAAGGTTGTACGGTTCACCTTTATCCATCATTTCGAATAGAGATCCGAGATTTGGTACAAGTTTTAAAATAAATTGTAGTAAGAGTTGGGATATAATCTTGATCTTACTATAACCTATCATCCCCAGACGAATCGACAATATGAGATAACTATTTAGATACTCGAAGATATGTTGCAAGCTTACGCTATTGATTTTCAAGGTAGTTGGGCTAATCATGTACCATTAGCAGAGTTAACCTACACGCTAGTATTAGGATGGAATCATTTGAAGCTTTATACGAAAGACATTTCCAATCACCAGTTTATTGGGAGGAGGTTGGCGAAAAGCACATCTCAGGGTAAAAAATGATTGTAGAGGACATTGAAAAGATTCAAGTCATTGGTAATAGACTTGAAACTGCTCCGAGCCGTAAGTGTGGGTGACCATGTATTTTTAAATACCAAGGCTAGACTAGGGGTTATACAGTTTGGAAATAAAGGAAAATTGGCACAACGGTACACAGGACCATTGGAGATATTGGATAGGATTGGTCAAGTAACGTAAGGTTTGGCTTTACCGCCTCAGTTGTCTAGTGTTCATAACATTTTTACCGTATCAATGTTACGAAAGTATGTTTTGGATCCGCTCATATAATTAATTGGGTTCAGTTAGATCTCCAGGACGATGTTTCCTACAAGACTAAGCCAATGGCAATAATAGAACGCAAATAAAAGATGCTTAGTAAAAAGATGATTTACCTTGTCACGGTAGTTTGGGATAACAATGGCACTGAGGGAGAGACTTAGGAATTAGAATCTAAGATGAAAAGATAACATCCCAAATTTTTACTTTAATATGTATAATGTTCTTATTTGGGGGACGAAAATTCCCAAAGTGGGAAGGTTCTAATGCCCGGATTTTTGAAGAATTAATAAATTTAAGTTATGAGAAATAATGGGATTAATTTAAATAGAATAATCTTGTAATTAAATTTCAAGAAGAAAAATTCAAAAACCCCTCGTATCGTGTTATGCTTGTTAAATTATGTTACTCATTTTAAATTGAATTATAGGAAATCAAATAGAATAAATTATATAAATACACTTTATAATAGCATTAAAATAAATAAGTGATTCACAAAAATAATATTATGACAAAAAATTTCACCCGTCACTTGCGAATCGATTCTGGCTAGGTCCCGATCGATTTAGAAGAAACATATTACTTTTACTTTTTAGCTTCCTACATGTGCATTTTTATGTAATAAAAGGTATCCTACCCCCACGTTTTTAGGTCTTGTTATCCAGCTTACTACTCCATTAGAACAAGTGGGAACATTATTCAGTGATGGGGGATCATTAGAATGAAATTTGGGCACTTTATAAGGGCGACGAATAAGAGCCTTGGCTCAGGTTATCTCAACTTTGCTGAGTGCAAGACAACCCCTAAGCCAAGACTTTGAGTCTTCTTCCTCCCACATTTCAGTAGATAAAAGTACCCATAATCATCTATATACATCAAGCTTGCAAAACTACCATTTCACTTTTCAATTATCAAGAGTTAAGGATGGTGCTGAAGATGTTAATTTGGATAAGAAAGCTTGCAATGAGATATGAGATTATTCAGATTTATTTTTACCTCTTCTTCAAAGAATTTATATCTTTAAGAGGTAGGGTTCTAAATTATTTTCATGTTCAAAACTCAAGCATGCTATATATATGATTTACATGACTTCTTATCACTACTTATGAATATATGTTGAGAAATATGTGAAAAAAATGGTTAAAAGTTAAAGTTGGAATTAAGTTACAATCTCATAATGTTTATGGTAGTTATCCCTTATAAAAATTATCTTTAAACTTGTTATTTCATTTCAAATTTTAAGTCGAACTTGAAGAAGAAATGTTAGGATGCATAAATAGGTTTTATTAGTGTAAATCCCTTCACTCACGAATAAACTCATATGTGGTTATCGAACATAGGTTTAATATGTTGAAAATATATTATTTGAACATGAAATAATAACTTTGGAAAAATTAGAATATTACTTACATAAAATGATGCTACTTTGATGCGAAGAAAGGTTAAGAAGATTAAGAAATAAGGGACTAAAAGTGAAGATAATAAAGTGTTGAGGTTAAAACATGAAATATAGTAAAACTAGTGGATTCCTCTGCCTAATGTCACGTCTATAATTTTTTAAAATATACATGCCTGTTACATGTATGGTGAAACTCAACAAAAATTTATTTGTCAATACAGAACCAAAGAATTTTTTTTATTAATTTTAATGTTAATTATAATGCATACAAATTTTTTGAATGATAGTGCTATTAAATTTTATTATTTTAATATTATTTAGTTTTATTATTTACTATTACACATCACCCATATCTTATCCAAGAGGCCATTAGCCAAATCCATGAAACACATACTCACCATTTATCATGAAATGTTGCTACCATATATTCTTTCCAACATTCAACACACATAATGTAATAAAGAAACTAAATTTATTAAACACGAAAAGCAACACTAAAATAATATAAAAAACACATTTGGATTTATTGTACTAAGATCAAAACAAAGCATGAAATAATAAAATTTTATTACCACGGGGAAGGCTTGTCTCTAAGATAGAATAAAAATATAAATATAGACCAGTGTTAACCATCAAATTACTTTTCAAACCAGAAAAACTAAATGAAGACGATGGTCAAGTCTAGCGGTTGAAATGAAGAAGAGATTTTGAAATATCTGAGAAACAACCACAACCTTTAGTCTAAAATTGAATCCCAGTCGTTAGTGAAGCTTTATAGTGTGGGGTTAATGAATCTCAAATTAAAGAGGTCGTAATCGATCTTCATGGCTTGATTAGACAAACCATGATGTCAAAATGTAGTAACAATGATAAATGTAATCTATAGTCTTGGATGTATTCTATAGTTTGGGGAATTTAACTTCAATGTCTTGGTCGCAATACTTGTTCAGTGGATTGAATGCAATATATAGTCTCAAGTATTTGATATTCCTTTAACCAAGATAAATGTAGGTACCATAAAACGAACCTGAAAAAGAAAAAATATCAACTGGACTTCATAAACACTATAATCAGAGCAATACTCTAAATCATAACTAATAGAGTGAGTGGGAGAGTTTATAAAGAGAGTGAATTGGCATACCAATAATAGAATAACAAACATCCATAACATTTGATTAATCGAGTCTTATATACCCAAAAATCAAGTCTTAGATACTGTAAATATCTATTTGAACACGCTATAGAATGATAGACTTCCATTCCTTAATACATTCATATAAATTCTAACACTTAAATTAACTAACATACAATAGAATTATAGACCTGCCACCCATCTCCCAGTTGGTAAATCCCATATGTTATAAAATAACTTTATTACTTTATGTTGTTCACATGAATTAAGTGAAACACATATTGCACATCATGGAAAGACATAAGCAAACCTAAATAATGAATAGTCATGGCCAAAATTTTTGAATTAAAATAAGTATAACTAGTGGAATTCTCTAATACCACTACGTAAGCGTGTAAGAACACGCTCTGCAAGGATGGTCACAAAATAAAATTAGCATTTTTTGTATTTTTACCAATCTCAGTCCCAAAAACATAAATACAATTTTAAACAAATTTTAATCTTTGATTAAATTAGATATGCATACGAGAAAAGTTCCAATCACCAAAAATAAACTAAGCCAGAAATCAACCACGACAAATAAGAAAAAATGTCTTTTTAAGGCAAAACCTATATTTCAGCACTTTAGAGAGTTTTACAAGACTATCGAGTTACAGAGCAATGACTTCAAATCCTCTGAAGCAAATGGCTCGGTCCAGAGTCGTCCACAGCTGGTGGTCCAACCTCGGTATCAACCAATCAACCTTCAGCCTTCTTCGTCCTTCTTCTGGCATGACCTATCGGGTTAGAAAATAAGTTGTAGAGATCTCTCTCTAGAAAGTGTCTATATAGTATACAAACTCCTCAGGCTTTCAAAAATATTCGCAAAACTATTTAGAGATGAAAATTTGTGAATTAAAAAGTGTTTAGAAACCCAAAAGATGGAAAAACTTTGATAAATATATTCTTGTTATCTTTTTTCCCCAGTGCCATGAAAAAGGAATCAAAATAGTTATTTATAGACGTTGTGAAAATTTCGAGGCGGTGGCTCGTTTGAATGAAATTCCAAGTCATTTGAACAAGATTGGCATCTCGTTAGAATGAAAAACCATATCATCCGAATGAGATAGCCATCTTGTTTGAACTAGGATCAAATGACCTTCGAACGAATTTGAACAGTGAGCCTTCGTTAGTAGTTCTTTTTATGTTGGATTGAATGAGGCATCAAATGACAAATCCAGGTGGTTCGATGAAGATGCTAATCTCGTTTGAAGGAGGTCAAAATAAAAAAATTATTTTTAAAACATAAAAAAAAATCATTCCTTGCTTTTTCAAAAAACGTACCTTCCAAACAAACTTATGAATAATTTTAACATCCTAAAAGATTTGTACCTTTTTGGGATGTAGGAAAGTCTTCAATCTTGGAGATGTTAAGGTTTAGCTCATTATGTTGGCATGTATCATTTTGTAATGGGATATCCCAAATATGCCAAAGTCCAAATAAAACAAATAAAAAGCCTCAGCTAAAATATTTGCGCTTACAAATCTCCCTCTTTGGCTATCCCAGTAGAAAAATTAGCCAAAACCCAAATTACATAAAAGTACCCAATATGATAAAATCCAAATACCTTTCCCAACCCCTAGAAATAGAACGACATAGATTAATTGTCTTCAATCTTCACTTGTTCTTCTTGATCTTTCCTTGAGAACTTTGTTTTCCTTCGGTGTAATATGATCTTTCTTTTAATATCTACACACATTAATAAACAAAAATACCACGTGGTACATCGAGATTGAAACATAAAACAAACACATCACTCATAAAATGTCTCCCCCATAAATCAAACTCATCATTAAATCAATAGATCTCTCCCATAATTTGTTCTCGCCCATTTTGTCCGAAATAGACGAAGATTTGAAGTAAACATGAAGAAATAAAGCATCACATAGAACAATTAAGATATCATAACAAAGATATTCAAACAACGTGCATGTAATGATAATCTCAAAGGCAAAATCAACTAACCATTTTTGAAAATTTTCAAATTTTTTAAAAAGTGGAAATTTTAAAAATATAACATGATACCGTATATAATATATGCAAAATGTACCAAATATCATGTAGCACACATATATAGGTATAAACGATCACGAAACTCGACACAGAACACATAAGCCTTACACACTAGCATAGTATCGATGTGTCTAAACATGTGAAATGGAATGATGGATTTGAACTATATGAAAATGAATTATAACCCAAACACTCAAATATGTTCAAGAAGTTCTAATTGACCACAAAATTTTATCAAACTAAGCTTTATCCTCAAGTGACAAAATAAAGTGAACTTCAACAAACAAACAATTACAATACACATAAGCCCAGAATATTAATGATTTTTCAAATCAATAGCGTCATGACAAAATAGGCATAATTAGGATTGATTGTGAAAACCCGTTAAACACCCTGAAAAGATAAACATATATCTTTCTATTATTTTATTTTATTTTATTTTATTTTGAAGTTATTTCTTTTGAATGATCAATCAAACTGAACTATGTTGACCCCTTTTTGTCAATTTTTCTGTTTTTATTACCGTTAATATTTGTATTGGGCCCTTTCCAATGATAGCTTTCCTATAAAGTAGATTTTTTCCTTTTGTAGCCCTTTCTTGTGCACTCTCGTATTTTTTTCAACACTAATCACACATCCTCGGGGAAACGATTCTTACAAGCACAAATCCCCCATAGTCACATAAACATGTAGATGAAAAAATTGATGGGAGAATATCTTACAAAGAACAAATATACATGTGAAGTTGACCTTCGAAAATCTCGTGCATTTATGTGTAGAGCCGTATACAAAGTCTAACATGTAACGAAAAGCAAGTTCAAAACAACTTGATAAAAACATGGTTATGAATAATCTAGTTATCTACAATCATAACTAGATGTCATAGCCATGTGGAAATTACGGAGTGAATTGGAATCAAACACCCGAATGTGCCATACCAAATGTGTAAAACTAAAATACACAAAAACCAAAAATCTTTTTGGAGTTTTCAAAAAATTTATCAAAATAAAATCTTTTTGTTTTTTTCAATATGACTCAAGAAAAAAAATATATAATACAAAAGATACACATTCCATAACCCTTGAAAACATACATCATGTATCACAACAAGAGTACGGCATACAAAAACATGCAAGAAATAACTCATAAGATATAGCATGAGAAGAGTCATGTGCAGGCAAGCGAGAATCATGCAGTTGAACAATTAGCGGCTCTAAAATAGATTTCCTAACCCAAATAAATGTATACTTAAGGCGTTGGATTTTGGGAATCAAAGGGACACTAGAAATCAACCTACTAGGACTTCTTCTAATATCATAGCAAAAATACCTAAGGTGACATTTACTACCATAATGTGAACATGTCTAAACAGAAGGAATGTTACCTATTTATTGACCTTTTCTAATGTCCCTGGATGCGATTAACCATCTAAAACAAACAATGGTCTTAACTTTGGGGATGAGAGCATTAGAATCACAAGGGCGAGAAGCAATACTATCAACACTACAAGAGTCTTTTGAATCATCTTTTAATTTCAAAATTTCAAAGTCAATTAAAGAATTTGACTTTTTATTTTTTAGGGACTCCTTCTTGATATTTTTAATCATTCCTATAAGGTTATCTTGTTCCACCTCAATGCATGTGAAGTTATTCTTAAGAGTCTTCTCGTGTGCCTTTATATTTAAAATCAATTTATCATTATCCTTAATGGCACATACAATACCCCTAGAAATTTTAAATTCCTTCAATTCTTTCTCTAGAAAACCGAACTCTAGCATCTCTCACTTTCTTGGACAATTCTAAATTTTAAAGTCACGATCCATGTCCACATGCTTCTCACGAAAGAAATATCTTTGAGTTTGAACAGTTTGTAAAAGTTCCATAGGAGCTTTAAAATGAAAATTTTCTTTTTCAAGAACTTTAATTCTTTTAGCAAACTTAAATTCAAACGAGATAAATTTTCACTACGGTTATCATCGAAAATAAAAAAAATAAACCAACATAAGAGAGTTGAATAAATAACCACACTAAACAATGATCTACATGATAAATTAGTCCACCCCGCTTTGACTCACCTCCTCTATTGCTTCCCTTCACACAGAAGTGATGGTCTTGGAAATGTATAAGTGAGGCATTGACAACATATTTATACATCATCAATGCGGGGTTATCAATCAAGTATTGCCTAATCCTCCAGGATAGTCCATCCATAAACTTCAGTTTCTTCTTCTATTCACTGTTCACCTCGTCTGGCTCAAAATTAGGAAAACGAGTGAACTCATCCTCATACTTAACTATCGAGAAGTCACCATCAGTTACCTCAATAAATATCTTCTGCATATTTGTCTCAACAGCTGGCGAAAAATACTAGCGGTCAAATTGCACCTAGAACTCAGTAATTGACACCGTGTCCCTCTAGTCGGTAGTGGCAATCGTCTCCCACCATTGTAATGCTTCACTAATAAGACTAAAATTATCGAAAATCTAATTTTTCCTATCGCTACACTCAACCATGCACAGGTGGAATTGAATATCTTTCTTCCACTGGTAGACCAAAATCACGCTTGAGATACCCTGGAACTCGGGTGGGTGGCCCTTCTAAAACACCTCCCTCACTATCTGCCAATCTGAGGGGCTCGGATGGGCCTAGACAATCGGTGCCACCAGCTGCAGTGGCTACTTTGCCTTAGGAAAGTGGAGATCCATAGCAGTCATAATGGTGTTAATTGCTTGTCCCACAATCGTTACAACCTATGTTGCTGACATTGTCCCCTATGGTGGCTATGGTGCCTGTGGCTCCTGCTGAGACTCTCTCTCATCATCTCTCACCGCTGGTCTCATCAGTCGTCTTCTCTTAGGTGGCATTTAAAAAAATATTGAATTGTATGAGTTCACAGTCAATACAAATATAATAGCAGAAGAACATAATCTTAAATTCATAATCATGAATGTAATAGTCCTAATAATAGGGCTCTATGTCAAAGAATGCTATGCTAAAATCACAGTAAGACGTACAGATCCTATGGACACTAGAACCTGATGCTCTGATAAAATATGTGACACCCTGCCTATTTTAACCACTGGTGATCAGTCATTAATTAAAACGAATAATAATCTCATTTGTTCATTCTTAGCATCATCATCGAAAACTTTTAAAATTATTAACCACCTACGTTAAACTAAGTCAATGCCAACTTTTATCTTGCATTAATATAACAACATGTGGAAATTAAATACATTCATAGAACAATCCACATAATATAATAGTGCATAAATAATACCAAATAAACCATTGATTCTCAAAATGAAATCAAACTACAACTCTAAAATAATAAACTGAATTTAAATAAAGTCTGATAAATACAGAATATCTGAAATAGTAAATATTTTGAAGGGGCAACATGCCCAAATGGAAATACTGAAATAGAATTCCCAATCTAAGAATGAATACCTGCAGCATATACGTCAATCCTGTAAGCCTCCACAAGTGCTGCAACTACGTATCCCTAAAAAAATTATCAACCCGAATATCCTTATGGATGGACACCTAAAAGGTTTTGGGAAATTAATTTGACAAGGGTCAGGGACCAAAACCTTTTGAAACTATTTTGTAAGTACTTAAATCACAGTTTAAATCAGTTATTAGATACACATGTTAGTTCCACGTACACTCCCTTGAGATTCGTCACCCCTCATCTAAAGTGCACACCTAATGCATCCTACCTACCTACCTATGCTACCCAATATAACTAGATAACGTATCTAACTAACTACAAAGGGTTTATCTCCCTCGTATTATACATACGATACTCTAATGTACTAACAATCATTAATATTACTCGAATATTATGAGTGAATCATTATTTAAGTTTCTCTACCTAAATTACTTTTAGATATATACAATTCATTAATTATACCATCATACATAAGTAGATTTATCACACCTTTTTATATTTATCACACTATAATATATACAACTATAGCATCCCCCGAAATTTCCATCGCAAGGCTTGCATACTATGCTATCATGTCCATGTACGTCTCATACCAAATTAAGGACTATAGGTTCGGAATGTCTCCTCTAACCCTCAATCAAACAACACGCAATGGAGGCAAACATACTTATAAGCCTTTGGGATATACACATACCCAACATACCCAAATGAAACGTCGGTCCCACTAACACAAGTGGGATGCTCTAAGTTCTATGTTCAGGGGCACACATCCAGACCTCACTAAAATCGTTAAGGTGGGATCGCCCTCTGTGATGAATTTAACCATTATCTCTCCTGATTAATATTATAATTAACACATAATATTTAATTCCATCAACAGGTATGAACAACACGAAATCAGACCTTATAGAGCAAAGTAAAGTATTATTCAGAAGGTATACACACAACTTGCACTTAGTAATTTTAATTCCATCAGTAGGTTAACACTTATTCCAAAACATGCAAGATAAACACTTGCCTTTGCACTAGAAGGTTTGATTTTGTTTTGTGTGTGATGATGATGCCTTTCTTTACTTTTTATTGCACTCCGATAGTGTAGAGTGACTCAGATGGTGATTTTAATGTATTATCAACGCTAAAAATTATTTATATACCCTTATTTGATGTTGGGTTAGAGTATGCTGGAGTTTTGTTGTGAAACATGAGAGTCATGATGAACAAAAATGGTCAAAAATGTAATAGCGTAACAAAGAAGATGACATGTAGCATTTCGAATCAATTGGTCTCAAATAGCGAATTGATTTGGTAAGCGAATCGATTCAGTATCTTCACCGAATCGATTCGGTTACCTAGATTTGCCTATTTTTTTTGTTAATGCCCGAAATTTATGGATAATTAATCGAGAAAATTTTGGGTTATTCTTAAACTATAGTGAGGGACATTGTGAATTTTAGTAGATTTATGATATAGTTTAAGCTTAGCCGAAATGGGATATTTAAGGCTAGAACCTATCGGGCATAACGTGAAACTTAATTAAGTTACGAGAATTAGAATGTGTCACGGAGAGAATGAGTGAACCTAAAATCAGATCAGTAGTAGAGAGATGTTATAACTACGAAAATAACTTAAGGGGTAACTAGGACCCTTTGGGATATGAGCGATACCTGGGAATATATGATAAGAAGTTATAACTTGTGAATTGATAGTACGATGAGTATTGGAGAGAGATATATTACGTACAGACTATGATTATGGGTTGTGTGTATACCTACTGAATAATATGCATATATAGGTTAAGTTATTACCTATTGTTGTGATTTGATTATGTGTATAAATATATCTACACTTCCTTCTATCATGGGAGGTTCCACACAGAGGATGATCCCACCATGACGATTCCAATGAGGTCTGCATGTGTGCCCAAAACATAGAACTTAGGGCGGCTCACTATGTTGTGTATATTAGTAGGATCAGTGTGTCATTTGGGTACGTTAGGTATGTGTGTATCCCAAAGTTTTAGAACTATGTTCGCCTCCATTGTGTGTTGTTAGATTAAGGGTTCGAGGAGACATTCAGAATCGATAGTCCTTGATTTAGTACATGGACATGATAGCAGAGTATGCAAGCATTGCGGTGGCCATTCCGGGGGATATTATAGTTGTATATATTATTGTGTGATATATATATATATATATATATATAAAAGTTTGATAAATCTACTTATGTGTGATGGTAGAATTCATAGATTGTGTATATCTAAAAGTAATTAAAGTAGAGAAAGTTAAATAACGATTCAATGATAATATATGAGTAATAATAATGATTAGCAGTACAATAGCGTATCGTATGTGTAATACGGTGGAGCTAAACCTTTGGTGGTTAGTTAGATACATTATCTAGTTAGGTTGGGTAGCATAGATAGGTAGGATGCATTAGGTGTGCACTTTGGATGAGGGGTGAGGAATCTCAAAGGAGTGTACGTGGAACTAATATATGTATCTAATAGCTGTTTTAAAATTTGATTTAAATAGGTACAAAATATTTTCAAATGGTTTCAACATCTGACCCTTGCCAAATCTATTTTCCAAAATATTTTACGTGTCCAGCCACAAGGACGCCCAACATGATGATTATTTCGGGGGATGCGTAGCTGCAGCACTTGTGGAGGCTTGCAGGATTGATGTAGACGCTTCAGTCATTCATTACTAGATTAGGAGTTCCATTTTATTATTTTCATTTGCGCATGTTTCCCTTCAGACGATTTAGTATTTCAGATATTCAGTATTTATCAAACTTTATTTGGATTCGGTTTATTGTTTTGTACTCGTAGTTGGATTTTATTTTAAGAACCGATGGTTTATTCGATACTATTTTTTCAGTTATTTTAATATGATTGGTTCACACAATTATATGATGTGGATGGTTTGGTGAATGTATTTAATTTTTGCATGTTGTTATATTAATGCAAGAAAAAATTTCGCATCGACTTAATTTAACATACGTGGTTAGTAATTTAAAAAATTTCGACAGTGATGCTAAGAATGAACCAAATGTGATTCTTGTTTGTTTTAATGAAGGACATATCACCCATGGTTAAAATAGGCATGGTGTCATATAGTGTATCATATTGTGTTTATTTATACTCAAACTTGTAATATATTGACTAAAACTATTTTTTTTAAGAATGCCCCTAAAATTTGGGTAATTTCGAGACTTAGACAGAGCATTTATGAAACATAGATATTCAGTTGCAAACATTATTTTTTACAATTCAAGTAGTGATTTATATTTTTTATTAGATTAATTATGGTTATGTGGTATTTTTATATCTTGACGGACGCATTTTCAAATTGTCAAAAATTGAAGTTGAAGAAAATATTTTTAAAAGACAAAGGGAAAAATGGAGATTTGCGAAGCAAACGACTGGGGTCAAAATGAAGAGTAGAAAAGAAAGAAAAAAGTGGCGTCTAGAATTGGGAAAAATATTTATTATTATTATTATTATTTTTAATTTATCCCAAAAGACTCCAAACATATACAAATACCAAAAACCATATTTAATAGAGGGAGCACACCCCAAAAGAGAGGACTCCCTTATAATACCCCATGTTTTAGGATTTAATTTTGATATTATTGGATGAATTATCATAATTATTTGTGAATTAGAAACTAATAATGTGATATTTTATGGATTTTACTAAAATTATATCAATAATATATGGGTTCAATAGATAAAGTGTAAAATATATTTATTTGAAATTGTTTTTGTTAAAGAAAATTTTTGTTGAATTTTTATTTGACTAATTTTTTAATATGCTAGTAAGTGACATGTTAAAAATTTTGCGCATTTTATATATTTTTATATTTTTTTCATGATAATTATACACTAAATATGATGGAAATATTATGAGTACTTCTTAAATACAAAACAAGAAAAATAATAAGTTGAAATGAATATTAGTTGTAGAGTGATTAATGGTGTTAATTTGCTAGTTAGTTTGACTTTATTTGTGAGTTTGAGGGAAATTACGTGAGGGCGGTGAGAAGGGTGAGTTGTGAATGGATTTTGTATGTATTTTACGTATTTACTATTTGTAAGCCCGCGCGATGAGCATGTGAGGCGTAATATGTGCGATGCAAGAGTCATTTATAACTTATTTACAATTTGTTATGCAAATTATTTTTTTTTTTAAATTAATCTAAACAAATATGCATGATCACAATATTTGTTCCTAAATGGAATAATGTGTATATGATGTTGAAATATTTTGCACTATTTTCATAAAACTGCAGAAGTCACAATTCTACCCTAAGTCATAAAAACAATGCACTTAAGAAAATTTTTAATCTTTCAGTTTTATTAACTTTATGGCATATCTTTATTTCTTTAGACTCAAAACATATTATTATTATTATTATTATTATTATTATTATTATTATTATTATTATTATTATCTCTAAAATATCCTTATTTTTTCGACTTAAAATCGAAATAGAGTCGGGTTACTATTTAAAAGTGAAAGATCTGAGCAAAAAGGGGATGTAGAATAAACTAAAAAGATAAAAAAAAATACATAACAAATAAAAAGCGGGGTATAAGGGTGATTGATATGAAATTAAAAGAGAGAGAGAGAGAGAGAGAGAGATAGGGGGGTGTTTGACATGAGAAAAACAATAGAAAAGGAAGTGTAAGGGTGTTCGAGAGTAAGAAAGAAAAAAGGATAACAAAGTGATGATGAGGGTGATGCTTCTTCTATAAATTGAACAAACGATTCAAACAAACATTTTATCATACACCATACATACACAATCATATGTGGTTTTTGTAAGTGGTTATATACACAAACTCTGACATTAAATATATAAAAGAAATATAAAACTATTTAAATAAAACCTACCAACATCATAACATGTAAATAAAATTAACCTCAAATTTTAAATAAAGAAATAAAAAAGCTAAATATTAATTCAAGGTGTAACCCATGTTTTTTTGAAAAAAATATAGAAAATTAAAAATAAATGACTACTAAAATGGGGTAAAAATTAAATAACTCTAAATTTTAATGAGAACTATCACCTTGTTATATAAAACCATCTTAAGAATCCCCCAAATTTTCGTGCATCCTATTGTGCTTCCAAAGAAAATTCCATCTTATACTTCATGTTATGAGAACATAAAAAACACATATATATAAACACTAAACATTGGAAATTAATAGTGTACAAAACTCCAACAACTAAAAATGAGGGGTTCTATTAAAATACTAACAAAGTAATAAAGAAAAATGATTTAAAAATATGACCAACCATATCGTATTCCATTGTTTAACTAGCTCAAAATGTTGAAAACCTACTGAAAAACCTGTGCAAACAAAACTCAAAATATGTTTCGAGTTTTTTTTAGGTAAGTTATTTAAAGTGAATAGAATACGCAAGAAATTCCAGGAAGAAAAGTCGGAGTCGCCTTAAGGAACTACTATAATAATTTAAGGCCATATATGCTAATGTTAATCGATACACGTATGCTAATAATACATAAATCAATACATATCATTGTATATTTGTTGATAACATATGACTAACCGAAAGAGAGGAGCCAGCAAAAGCTATTTTCCTCCTTGCAATTGCCCACATCATGCCTCTAATTTCACTCTTTTTTCCCTTAAAAAATTACAACAAAAGATGATATATTAATATATAATATATTTCACGCTCATACATACAAACAAGGTGTGGTGTTTCAATTGATTTAGCAGTAGTGATCTAATGGATACATAAATGCGAAATAGAAAAACCAATATGCAATTAATTAACGATACAAAACACACCGAATATATATATATATATATATATATATATACAGGGCGGACTCTATAGTTTTCGGGGCTCTAGGAGAAAAATCAAAATGGGACCCTTTTATATAAAAAAAATCAATTTAAAGAAAATGTGTTCTTCTCGCATTTTTCGATGCAAAACCAATTTTTGTATAGAAAATCAATTTTAATATACTAATGTCTAATACCATCACTAGAATTCTCATCAAAATATTTTTTTTCTATAAATATTACGCTTTTCACAAAATACGTGTTCAATTTCCATTTCTTAGCAATATCAATAGGCATATTCACACAACACAATACAACAAGTGTAATTTGCTAGTAGACATATTCACACAACACAAAAACAACTGTAATTTGAAAAAACAAAAATTAATCACACAATCACAAGATTCTCAATAAAATTGACAAACCATATTAAAGAAAAATGTTAAAGAGGAACAATAGAACCTGATTTGAGTGCCAATTTGAGAGCAATCTCAAATTTTAATTTTTAAATGCCCAAATAATGAATTGGAATCTACAAAAAAAAAAAAAAAAATATTAGTAGTAACACAAACAAATTTATATAGTGGGATATAATAAAGTAAATAAATAATATATACTTACACAAACAAGGTCCAACCAATCTCCAATCAAGCCCTAACTTTCTGAAATTGAAGAAATTGAAACCCTAGATTTTTAACCCTTACTTTGATGAGATTAGTTCAAGAAAAAAAGGGAAGGGGGGGGGGGGGGGGGGGTTGTCGAAAATTACTTTTTTGGGGGTGGGGCGGCTAAGGGTTTTGGGGAGGTGGGGTGGGTAAAAGAGTGTTTATTCTTGCTTTGGTTAGTAGAGAAAGAGAGTAGTGTGAGTGAGAGAGAAGAAGAGAGGAAAATAAGAAGAAAGTGGGTGAGTGAGTTGAGTTTGGATTGGGTTGGGTTGGGTTGTGATGGTGGGTTTATTGTGTGGGTTTATTTTTTAGTGTGTGGGTAGGTTATTATGTTGTTGTTGGGTTTAGTATATGAGTTAATTTTAAATAGAACAAACTTATTTTTGGGGGCCTTTTTTTAAGTGATAACTCTATTTTTTTCATAACTATTTTTTTTTTTTGGGGGGGGGGGGGGGGGGGGGACTATTTTTTTACAACTAATTTTTTTTAATACCTATTTTTTTCCCCGAAAATGGCCCCAATTAATCGGGGGCCCTAGGCGGCGGCCTAACCCGCCTATGTATAAAGACAACCCTTTATATATATATGTGTGTGTGTGTGTGTGTGAGTGTGTGTGTGTGCGCGCGCGCACGCGCGCTTATATGTATAAGATAATATTGTAGAAAGAGAAAGAGAGATGCTATACTTGGGATTAAAATAATTAAAGAGAAATGGAGGATTTTTTTATTATTGCTTTATGAAGCGAATAGAATACACAAGAAATTTTAGAAAGCAAAGTCAGAGTCGTCGCAAGGAACTACTATAATTCGCCACTTGAAAGTCTTATATCAAGAAATAAACGGTAGGGTTCTAATCTTGGTTTCAAATATATAAATCGTTTGAACTGTTGATTTTTTAGAAATGTAGAAAATGGATGTATTTAAGAGGAGAAGAGGAATGTCAATAGTTAAGGAGAGGAGACGAAACACTCTCCAACGTGGAGACTATTTGAGGTTTATTGGGAGTTTTATTGGTTGTCCAACGTGGACACCTCTTAGCAAAGGAGAATTAATAATGTTGTATAACATTTTAGATCAATATAGTGATTATGATTATAAATAAAATAAATGAAGTTAGTAGTAATATTAGTTGTTAAATAATCAATAATGGAGTCAAGGTTCATTTAATAGGGCATATATAAGGGGATTTGAAGGGTTAAATTGGATATTGATGGAAGGAAGAGTTTGGTTCAACTCTTAACGTATATTAAAGGGATAAATGTTATTTTTAACCAATCTACTAATATATCAAAATGTGTTATGTTTTGTGGGCTTTAGACACCTTTAAGTGAGATAATTCTAGAGGATTAAGAGAGAAAATAAGAGAAATGATTTGGGAGAAAATAAGAGAGAACTTAATAGTAATGAATTGAGAAATAAAATGACTTATTTCCTATATAAAAGGAAGAATGTGATTATAATTATTTACATGTAAAGATTTGGAATCTTTTTGGCGCTTTGATTCGGAATTTTTAACTTTTACGATTTAAGGAAGTTTTGTGCTCCCGTGGTTTTAATTGTGTCCTTCTCATATTCACCCATGATTGTAAATGTTATACGTGCTACTTGTGCATCTTATATATATATATATATATATATATATATATATATATATATATATATATATATATATTATTATTCGTTTTTGTTGGATCCATGTTGTATGATGTGTTTTCAAGTTGTGTAGTAGGGTTAATGTAAATATAATTGATATACGAGAGTGTTTAGGATTTGAATTTTGGAAGATAATTTATACTTTAAGTTGTAGAAATTGATTTATATTGTGATTAAAATTGGAAGAATGATTATTTTTTGTTGTTCAAATTACTGGAGGATGCATATGTATCCATTACCCAAACAACTCACGATACGGGGTATGCTTTTGGGCTACGATTTTGTCTCTTACCCTGTGAATTGGACCATGGGTCTAATTTGGAGGTTATGCGATGTTTAGAAGTTAGGCTAGGATCGTTATGTTAGGGAAATGTGGAGGATTTTCCCATATTTCCTTTATAAGTATGTTTCTTACTTTTGGGCCATCAATTGTTCGTATGATAATTGACAAGTATAATGAATGTCCATATCATCTAGCGACAAGTGACGCGATGAACTCATATATGGGAATGGGATTATGTAGAGATGTTGTGAGATTTCTAGAGTCATATTAGTCCTTTGGATTTAGAATTAGTATTATGTTTCACACACTTGATATATGTGCAGGCAAGATTACGTTTATTTCACTTTAAGCATTTATATGACCTATGGTGTTTCCCTCGTTCCACCAATAGTTTTATATTTGTATTCTAGGTTTATACACATATTGGAATCATTAAAGACATCTGGATTATTTGAGATGCATGGGAATTTTTAGAAGCCCTTTGTACTTTATTTTTTATTAAAAATCAAAAGTTGTATTTATTTCATTTATTGTAAAAAGGATATAGTTGTATAATTTATTTTTACTCCATATTTGTAAAAAAAGGACTTCGATTACTAAGGAGAAAAGATTTTTTGTATTTTTATCACAATTGAAAATTAGTTATTTATTTATAAATGTCATTTTATGCTTTAGCAAGTTAAATCGTTAATAAATGGTAACTCTTTTAAAAAGGTTCAATTTGGAAGGCATTTTAAGTATTCATTTTTAAAAAAAATCACAATTATTACATCCCTTGGCTACCACTTACTCTATCTCTTTCTTTCTCTCTCACGCCTCTTTATTTATTCTCGTTACGTTGTATTTTTCCTTTTTTTGTCTTCACCTCGTTTATCTACTAACACATTTCTTTCTTTCTCTTTTTCCATTTATCTTTTCACCTCTCTAAAAGCCTTTGTATTTTCTCTCAAGTGGACATTTTATTTCCTTTTATTTTGTTATTAGCAATTGTTCAATGACTGTGTTGGTGTTGAATGATATTTCTGGTAACTAGTCTATTGATCATTAATTAAATTAGTTTTTATTTATTATTAAATAATCTCAGCCTGTTTTGCTTTTGTATATTGTTAATAAGTTTGAATATGAGTAGATGGATTTTTTTTTATTATGATCTTATGATAACCAATTAAAGTAATCAATGGTCATGTGTTAGAATAATCACGAATGATAATTAGTTTTGCAAAACTAATTTGATTTTAATTCTATTAAGTAAACAAGAATTTTCTCACGCAACTTTTTTAGCTATTGAATGATTGTGCTATTGTCCAAATTATACAGTTTATACATTTTTCTTATTATTAGGAACATGCTCTATCATGTATTGAATGGGTTGAACATAAAAAATAATTAAACTATTATAAATGTGTGCTTATTGATAAATGTTTGGATATATAATGACTAAAAACATAAATCTTTCCATGCATTTTTATGAAGTTAATTTGAATATCTAAAGTCATTTTATGATGTAGATTGAATTTCTATAATGTTATTATCACAAATTATTTGGCAGAAAAAATATTACTAATGAATAATTTAAAGCAGAATCATCAGTTTTTAACAATCTCTATATGTTAATTAAAACCTATATATTAATTTTAGGGCTTGTTTAAAATTAGCTCAATCGAATTCATTTACATAATTGCATTTGTTTATCTTACTATTCTTTTAAATTACTATCATTTGATTTCCTGCTTGAATTCAACCTTAAAAAAAATAAAAATGGAAAACAAAATATATTAAGGATTCCACTCAAACTAATTTCGTGTCAGGCTCCCTTGGGTTTGACATTCGAATTTACCAAAAATTATTACTACTTAACACAAGAACATATGCTTGAGTGATATTAAAATGCACACAAATCAAGTCGTTTCAAACAATTATCACCACGATGTCATTCAGAAATCAACTGCACATCCTTTACATCTACCCATACTAGGGAGTGTTGCTCTAGTCCTTGAATCAACTACATATCTTGAAAGGCAGTAATATCCCCTAATATCGATTGATGATGGTCAACACACATGGAATCCAATGTACTATCTTCTTGTAAGTAGAAGATCTCAGGGGATATTGGAACCTGTAGTCTACTTTGTTTGGATGGAGTTGACAACATCTCACAAACAAGAATGAATCCTGAAAAACCAAATTACGGTTTTGGAAAAACTCTAATTCTTACTTTGGAAGATGATTTTAAAGATGTTTAAATAGTGAAGCAATAAAAGATATTCAATTAAATAAGCTTTCCAAGATAAAGAGCTTCGTTTGATCTAGGGTTCGCTTATTTGAGCAAGATGATAAAAAAAATTGATCGAGGGTAAATGTTTTAAGACATTGTTCCGTCGTTTGAAGCTAACATCGATCGATGGACATTGTGTGAAGGTGTTTTTAATTGAGTTCCAATTCTTTTAAAGACAGACGCTCATCTAAAACCATCTTTGGTCGAGGGGGACCTCATTTGAACGAGGTTCCTGATCCCCATAACAAAATTTTATATAAAAAAACATTTAAAAAATATTTTCCTGACTCGATTTAAAAAATGTCATGTATTGTCACTTCCTAATAATAAATTACAGTACAAGGAAATATAAAAACTACAAAAACCAATACCTTAACCAAATGTTTTACATGGAATTAATGTTCAAATCTAGTTTGGTAATCTCGTCACGGTGCTTTTTTGTTTGTCTTCACTTAATGTAACATTACAAATCAGTATACTCGATACAAAGACACAACTACATAAGGATTTTTTCTGAAATTAATCTGAGACAAAATAAAAACTAAGGAGGTGTAAAACATATCTTTTAAAATCTCCCTTTTGTCTGTTTTGGGAAAAAAATGAAAAAGTTCTAAAAAAATACCGGATCAAAAATACCTAAATGTGAATCTACCTATCCTAATCCTCGTTAAAATAAATAAAGAAGTATGACCTTTTCACTCCATGGAAAATTGTCACCATGATTCCTATATGTCATGAACACTTAAACACATATCTCGTGAAGTACTAAAGATACAAGCGGTGTATATAAATTGACTGGAATTGAAAATGCAATGCAAGAACTAAAATACTCTGTGTAAATATATATTCCTCTAGAACACCAAATTGTCTTCCTGTTTTTGTATATGCTTAATGATATAATATCGGAAACTAAGAAAATTTCCTCTTGAAACCCAAAAAAAATTACCGCAAATCAGTCCAATCAAGCAATTAAGAACCATTAAATAAAGTAAATTTTAAATGAAATAAGTGAATGGAAATACGAACATGGTAAAACATATATCAATTGATGACATCATATTCATATCTTAATGTGAGCAAAAAACATATAAAAAGACTAAACACAAGTTGACTACAAGTGCAAGTTGAGGTAAAATCTATGAAATTCGACACAAGTTATCTTACGGGAATATGAATGATCTTAAAACCCGAAACACATAGATAGACAATTTTTTTTTATGCATGAACCCTTTGATGAAACCGATACATCAAAAATAATTATAAGTTAACCATATTGGAAAATGTTAAGCGTTCATAGGTTCTTTCTAATTAATACCTAAAATAAATTGCTTACGTTAACAATTCAATAAATCCCAAAAAATCACATTCTAAACAAAAATGTGGAAACTCACTGATCTTCAACTTATAATTCCCTCAAATATGTGCTTTCATACTCCCCTTTTTATTTTTGACAATATGCATTTGTATATATATTTAATTTTCTTTCTTGATCATTTACGCATAAAATTTAGTTTCTTTCCAATGGTTGTTAACACCTTTTTAGGTTGCACTTACAAAAGATTTTCTCAAAATTATTTAATTTATCTCAGAAGTAGTGATTTTTACAACAGCATTATAAAAATATAGTATATAAAGTATGAACCATTGAGTAAAAACACACGTAGGTAAATTTTTAGGACCAAAATAAAAAAATACGCCCTAGTTAAGTCGTGTATTTGTGTTCCGTATGGCTATGACCATAGCATAGTCAACATAAACTTCATGTGAATAATTAAGCAAAAACATGCATTAGTTTTCACTACCTTATAAAAAATATAATCCAAGAATAGGGAAATAAATAGCATGGTGTGCTCCACAAATTTTCAATCACCTCAACACTAGTTATCTACTAAAATCCCAGATCACAATTTTTTTAAAATTTTCTAAAAAAGTTTCCAAAATAAAAATATTTTTGTTTTTTAACTTAAATGAACAACAAAACAAAATACTTTTCTATGTTTATTTATAAAACAAAAGGCGAAGTCCCAAAATAATTAAAAAAATCAATATGTGGTTTTTATTATTTTTCAAATAACATATGCAAAATAAAATGATACACATTTAATCAATAATATAAATAATCATACACTAACCACGTCCAGGGCTATAATAAATCTCAAACCAAGACTCGGGAAAGAATTAACAATAGACACATCTAGTCTATTGAGAAAAAAATATGACTCATTCACGAGGAGAAAACTCTTTACCAACTAGAGGTTCAAAGATAGGTATATCAAAAGGAAAAAAATGTGGAACCAAATTGGATTCCCTACCCCAAATAGGTCTAACACCGGGAACATAGGGTTTGATAATCCGTTTGGTTCTAGTCGTAGGAGGTTCTCAGTGTTAGAAATTAGAAATAAAAACATAATATGTTTAGTTGCATCATTGAATTCTCTAATGAGGTTCCCAATCCTTTTACCTATGTAGTTAGACTCCATGTTTTGGACAGTGAAATGGTACGTTCTAGGCATCCTATGGAAATATGTTCAACCATATGGATGTGTCGTGTTCACCTTATTAAATTTAGGAATGTTTGTAGGTGGGATAAATGTAGTATTTTTGTTTGAACTTTTTACAAAGATGGTCTCGGCTTTTGGAATTGACCCTTTCGAATTAAAATAGGCAAGTCCAATCTTCATATTTGAGGATTGAGTGGTTCAAGAAGAATATTCCTTAAGTTCTTGGATATCTTTTCAAGGTCAATCGAAAAAATGTTTGACTCCTCAAGGTCCTTTTTTAGAATAGAATTTTCAACCTTTTTCAACGTTTGAGTCTACAAAGACTCAAAAAGTATGTTATTTAGTCTAGTAACCTTTTCGTACAAAAGCTTATGCATCGCACTCCCCACTTTAAGCTTCTCAGGAAGAGTGGCTTCCTTAAATTTCAAATGGCTCACAAGGGACTCACATTCCTCCGTGTCATGATTCTCCTCATCATAGTTATTAAGCTTATTATTCATCTTGTCATTTACTATCCCCATCTTTTGGAACATGACATAAATATCGAAGTAAGAATTTTCAATGTCAACGTCTATCTATACATATTCATGAAACTGTAACACCCCGCCTAATTAAATATTGGGTGATCAAGCATTTATTAAATTAAAACAAGGTTCCCATTTGGTTCATTATTAGCATCACTGTTGAAAACATTTTTAAACTTTACTAACCACCTAGTATTCAAAAAGCCGGTGCAAAATTTTAACTTCTTAATTAAACAAAAACCAAATTCGAAAATATAGTAAAATTAAACCATCCATGCAATAAACTAAGTATCTAAATCAACACTGAAATAAACTAATACCGAATAAAACCTCGATTCACCAATCCAATATAAAACTTCAATATAAAATCTGAAATAAAATCTAACTGACATAAATGAAATAAATGAGGGCAACATGCCCGAATGAAATACTAAATTGCACCCTACATAAGGAATGGAGTAACTAAAGCATCTAGATCCTAATACTGCAAGCATCCACAAGTGCTGCAACTATGCATCCTTAGAACAAATCATCCTTTTTAGCATCCCTGTGACTGGACACCTAAAAGATTTTGGAAAATATTTTGCAAGAAGGGGTCAAAGCACGAGTAAAACCCATTTTGAAAACATAACAAGTATTTAAATAGCAATTTAAATAACCAGTTATTATATACACATCTTGGGCTACGTACACTCGCTTGAGTTTCTCACCTTGCAATTATAGTGCGCACCTAACGTCCCCTAGTCATACTACCCAAACTATTGAGGTCTCAAGTATCTAACTAACCACCAACAAATCTGGCTCACTCGTGCTTCCCATATTGTACGTTACCGAATAACTAATAATTAACATCACCTTTATGTTATTATTAAATCAAGTTAACATTTCACACATGTTATCGTTCACACCATGTCATTAAGTTTCTCCGCTTAAATTTCATTTTTATCATAGGTTATATATTCTTCCTAATATTTACACATTAGTAGATTCAACATTGTTGAGATATACACTATCTAGTCTTATGACTATCGCACATAAGTAGCTAATCATTAATTTAGATATACGCTATCTAGTCTCACTACTATCATCCATAAGTATAATAAAATACCATTTTAGATATGCACTATCTATTCTCACTTCTATCACAGATAAGTATATTAAATAGAATTCAGGTATACACCATTTAATCTCACTACTATAACACATAAGTTGATTAAACATAATTCCGGTATATATTTCGCACACAATATATACTATAAGTGCATACTTTGGATTTATGTCCCCATATCACACATTAAGGACTATTAGTTCGGAATGTCCTCTCGAACATGGTTCTGAATGTCTCATCGAACTTGATTTCGGAATGACTGAACAAACTTGGTTCGGATTGTCTCATCAAACTTGATTCGAATTGTCTCATCGAACTTGGTTTGGAATGTCTCATCGAATTTATCAATCAAGTTAGTTCGAAATGTCCCCTAGAACTGGATTCAGACTGTCTCATCGAACTTGGTTCGAATTGTCTCATAGAACTTGGTTCGGATTGTCTCATCGAACTTATCAATTAGGTAAAAAATAGGTGTTCACTCCACCTATAGTTAAATCAGTAGGTACACACACAACCTTATTATCCTTTCTTATACATAGTATATTTCTCTCAAATACTCACCGTACATATTACTTTACGATTTACCTCACTATCGTATTTATTTGGGTATTCACCCAACTCTAAGGGCCATGGTTACCCCTTTATTAATTTCAGTAGTTAAATCAAAATTTACCCTACTGGTCTATTTATTTATTCATTCAAAATTTTCGTAATTCGTTATCATTCTCTCAGATAAATTATGACATAAATCCTCCCAATTTATTTTCAGCTTAATCCTCTCAATAAGACTAAGGCACAACCCCAACATAGGACTACTATAATATAATAAATCCCATATTATTATTTCTACAACGTCCCAAAGGTTTTCACGAAAATGATTTAGGAATTCTAGGCTTAAAAGGGAAAAATCAAGTTTTCGGGTAAACTGAATCGATTCGCCCCTGGCCGAATCGATTCGAAAATGTACAGTTTGACTACTTCGTCTTCTTCTTGTGTTTTCCACCATTAATGATTATCAAACTCCTATGACACTTCACCAAAATCACAACTAATTGTCTAAAATGTATGCTACATGTATTTGGATGATTTCCAACGTGATTAATTCATCAAAACATCACATATTCAATTCAAGATCATATTAACTTTAAAAAAAACCCATGAAAACCCTAGTTTATGTGTTATCCAAGTTGGTTAATCAACAACCCATATTTACTTCGTTGTAATCACCCAAAATCCTTTGATTTCGTATTATAAACATAAAGGAATATCTCGACATGCATTCCTATCTCAATTCGTGAATTAAACTCACCCAAAAACCATATTAATTCTTCCAAAAACATGAAATCAAACCCTATTCTGCATGGGTATTATAACATGATTGTAATAAATGCAAGATAAATACATGACTAGAAGGTTTGAAATTCGTTGGTTTGATGGTGTGGTTGTTCTCACCTCGCTTCGATCTCGATTCCGTCGTGTTCGAGGCAAAAAACGGTGTAGGAAGTTTGGTTCTCCACTCTTCTTCCTCTCTTGTGGCCTCTCTTGCTCTCCCAGGACATATCTTCCTTTAAATTTGTTTTAACCCTAGTTCTCTTTCTCTAATGGTAGATATAAACTTAATATTTTCGGAGTTCCATAAACCACAAACTCCCGAATGATCAAAAAGCCCTCAAACGATGTCGGGATGGTCTAAAATCGTCCCGGGACCCAAACTATACACCCGAGTACACTTTTTCAACTATTTAGACCCTTTTGGAACCAACCGTTACCTCACACTCACCATCCGAATCACTTTATAAAATCATCTTATTTCCACCTCGAAATGTGACACACTTGAATTTAAACTTAAACTGAATCAATTAAATCAAAATCCTTGAATTAGATAATTTATCCCAACTAAATGAATTTCTAAATCACCCATTTAATAATTTTCCATTTTCTCCAAAAATACGTGGTGTTACATACTTCCCCTTTACAAAGGAATTTCATCCTTGAAATTCAGATAATGCTCGTACTCTAAGCTTTCGAATATAATCCTATTCCCATACTCGTACGATCGCAACATCTATTTCTAACCCTTTTGATCGTTGATTATAAAATAATACCATTGCCTAGGGCACTCATATACCCTATATCCGTGCATATTTGCACCAATGTTATATGACTTCACTAGTCTCTAACTTAACCTAGTTATTATACCTTAGATATAACCCTATAATCAAAACATAACTAAAGTACTAACACCATGTCCTAATGATCAAACATCACCCCACTTTCAACATTGTTCTAAGTTTCATGCATGGGATGTCTCGCAAAGATAAATCCAAATAAGGAACCCCTTCCCCTAATACACTACTACCTAACATTGTCGGTCGTAAAGATCTATTAAGCCCTCAGTCCATGGAACGTACCCTCAAATACCCATATTTTGACATAAAATTATACTCGTCTACTCTTATGCTACACAAGACAACATATAACACAACTCTCTTACTATCAATAGTTTCTTAAAGCAATAAATCACGAGCTATATTTATCCGCTCGATAAAATCCAATATACCCTGAATCACATCAGTAACCGTCCCTACACACTGGGATCAATTATAACTAGACAACATACACACATAAGTCCACTACACAATATATTATAATATATATATATATATATATATATATATATATAGTTTCAGGTGATACGTAGTGAAAATATATCATACCCTGGAACAGCGAACACGAGATTTCACTACCACTATCTACAATCGATCAACCCATCACTAACCAGTAAAATCTTGACAAGTAGTCTACACTATTCTCATAACTCTCGAAAATAGTAAACTAATCACGTACTATAAATGTCCTCTTAGTGAACACACCCGCTCTTTGTCGTAGGCGACACCAAAGAGCCCCACCACTCCACGATAATTATATATAAATACATATTATGGTTATTACGCCCAACGCCCTCACTAAATACTACTCACTTGCGAATTCTAGTGATCCAAAAGCTTACTTTTGATGCACCCATGTCACTCGAACAAATCCCATACTCAAAAGTATGAAGAAAAAATTTAGATCTCCACTTACCATCTAGCTTGCTTAATTAATGGGTCCCTGAGCCTAACTCTTAAGTTGGGACTAACCCGTGATCTACTCTATATCCAAGATCTCGTCCTGTAGTTGTCCCATATCTCATTTTGGGACAATCCTTCTTCATATGGACCCTTTCCTAACAATCATAACAACTTTCCAGAGAAGCTCTCTTACTTCTGATCCTGACCCTACTGGCCTTTCCCCGGCCCCTCCCTTAGCCCTGGAGACCCAGAGGAATGGTATGCTACTGCTGTTGAGGACACTGTTGGTTCAATATGAACTTATCCTCTCTTAAGTTGGTTACTTTTGGAACTAAATCTCTTAGCCCGATTCTCCTACCAGAAATCTCACTCTTACTACTGTCATACCTCCCCTAACTCCATTCCATCTACCTCTCCAATCTGACTAGTCTCATTTTTTCGTTGTAAATAAATTTAAAATAGTTGGTCCTATTAGCCATACATAGGACACCTATATATGACATCTCCCTTTGGCCCAGCTGGCCTTATGGAACTCATTTTTGGCCTGAACGGTGCTAACTTAATTCACCATCACTTTATGGGAATTTAATTGATTTAAAACATTTAAATGGGTCTCCCACTGAGTACACCTTCCTTTGGTGCTTCACTATCACCAATAAACCCAGTCTTGCTATTTAACTAGACTTTCCAATCCACCTGGCTCCCTTCTCATGGGAGCATTGATATAAACTTACAAGTGCTCGACGTTGATGAAATCGACACTAGTCATACTAACCATATTTCTCATCCATGCTTGTGTATTCTAATCACGGCTCCATTATCAATTTACGGATCCTTTTTCCATTCTCTGTACCCCCTTCGTCGGGTATAAAATTTGCTAAACAGGTCATTGTTTCTGTCATGATCGGTCTATATCTACTTCCTTATATGGGGTGACTAACTAATCTCATCACAATCCTGCTCCTATGAAAAAAATAATTTCATCCTAAATTTAGTCCTAGGTGTCGTCGTACTCCACCCTACACCGTTTCCTTTGGATGACCTCCATCCATTGGTCCATCATACTTTCTCTCTTTCTCCAATCTTTAAAGATGCCTCTTCAAAAGAGTCCCTCTCACTCTCCCCCTTACTTACTACGCTGGGTGAGTCTGAAATAGTACCACCGTTCTTTATGAGTTTGCTTGGGGAAATTACTATCCCCGAGTTGTTATCCTATCATCATCTGCCCGAGTAATAATCATGGTGACTTCGCTCGCAATCATCGTTCTTAGAATCCTCTATGTCTTATGCCTCTCCTTTCCTCATGCAGTACTTCTAATGCCCCTCGCATGTCGTGCCATATTGCTCAGTGTACGAATATCAACCAAACTTGTATACAAATCACATAAACTATACTTAATAGCAAGAGAACGTAAGTCACATACGTAGAGGAATACAACAATCCTATCATAAGACTCTACATCAAAGAATGGCAAGCTAAAACGTGAAAAGATGCACAGATCCTAAGAACTCTAGAACCTAATCCTCTGATACCATCTGTGACACCCCGCCTAATTAAATATTGGTTGATCGGGCCTTTATTAAATTAAAACAAGGTTCCTATTTGGTTCATTCTTAGCATCATTGTCGAAATTTTTTAAAACTTTACTAACCACCTAGTATTAAAAAATTTGGTGCCAAATTTTATCTTTTTATTTGAACAAAATACAATTGCAAAAACATAATAAAACTAAACCATCCATGCAATAAAATAAGGATCTGAATCAAAATTGAAATAAACTAATACCGAATAAAACCTCGGTTCAACAATCCAATATAAAAGTTCAATATAAAATATGAAATAAAATCTAACTAAGATAAATGAAATAACTAAGGTCAACATGCTCGAATGATAACTGAACTGCACCCTACAGAAGGAATGAAGTAACTGAAGAGACTAGGTCCAAATCTAGCGAGCACCACAAGTGCAGCTACGCATCCCTAGAACAAATCATCCTGCTTGGCATCCCTGTAGCTGAACACCTAAAAGGTTTTGGAAAATATTTTGAAATAACGGGTTAGAGCCCGAGTAAAAAACATATTGAAAACATAATAAGTATTTAAATCACAGTTTAAATAACCAGTTATTAGATACACATGTTAGGCTGCATACACTGACTTGAGTTTCTCACCTCTCATTTATAGTGCGCACCTAACATCCCCCTAGTCATACTACCCAAACTAGCTAGGTATCAAGTATTTAACTAACCACCAACCAATCTGGCTCACCCGGTACCTCCCATATAGTACATTAGCAAATAACTAATAATTAACATCACCCTTAAGTTATTATTAATTCAAGTTAACATTTCACACTTTTTATCGTTCATGCTATATTATTAAGTTTCTCCACTTAAATTTATTTCTATCATACATTATCTATTCGTCCTACTATTTACACATTATTAGATTCAACATTGTTTAGATATACACTATCAAGTCTCACTACTATCGCACATAAGTGGTTGATCATTAATTTAGATATACGCCATCTAGTCACACTACTATCATCCATAAGTATAATAAAACAACATTTTAGATATGCACCATCTATTCTCACTACTATCACACATAAGTATATTAAACATAATTCCGGTATATATTTCACACACAATATATACTATAAGTGCATACTTTGCATTTATTTCCCCGTATCACACATTAAGAACTATTAATTCAGAATGTACCCTCGAACTTGGTTCGAAATGTCTCATCGAACTTAATTCGGAATGTCTCATCGAACTTGGTTTGGATTGTCTCATCAAAGTTGGTTTGGATTGTCTTATCAAACTTATCAATCAAGTTAGTTCGGAATGTCCTCTCAAACTTGGTTCAAAATGTCTTATCGAACTTGGTTCGAATTATCTCATCGAACTTGGTTCAGATTGTCTCATTGAACTTATCAATCAGGTACATAATAGGTATTCACTCCATTTATAATTAAATCAGTAGGTGTACACATAACCTAATTATCCTTATTTGTATGTAGTATATTCCTCTCGAATGGTGCATACTACTTTATGATTTACCTCACTATCGTATTTATTTCAGTATTCACCCAACTCTAAGGGCCCTAGTTGCCCCTTTATTAATTTCGGTTGTTAAATCAATATTTACCCTACTGGTCTATTTATTTTTTCAAAAAAAAAATCGTAATTCGTTATCTCTCTCTCTGATAAATTATGACATAATTCCTCCCAATTTATTTTCATTTTAATCCTCTTAATAAGACTAAGGCCCAACCCCAATTTAGACCTACTGTAATATAAAAAATCCCCCATTATTATTTCAATAACGTCCCAAAGGTTTTCACGACAACGATTTAGTAATTCTAGGCTTACAAGGGAGATATCAAGTTTTTTGGTAAACCGAATTGATTCGCCCCTCGCCGAATCGATTCGAAAATATAAAGTTTGCCTCCTTTGTCTTCTTCATGCATTTTTCCACCTTTAATTATTATCAAAATCCCATGATACTTCACCAAACTCACAAGTAATTGTGCCAAAGGTTTTCTACATGTATTTGGATGATTTCTAACATGATTAACTCATCAAAACATTACAGATTCAATTCAAGATAATATTGTCTTTAAAACCCCCCCCGATAAAACCCTAGTTTGTGTGTTCTCCAAGTTTATTCATCAAGAACCCATATTTAATTCGTTCTTGTCACCCAAAATCCTCTAATTGCATATTATAAACATAAACGAATATCTCTACATGCATTCCTATCTCAATTTGTGAATTAAACCCACCCAAAAACCATATTAATCTTCCAAAAACATGAAATTAAATCCTGTTCTACATGGATATTATAACATGATTATAATAAATGCAAGGTAAATACTTTCCACTCAATAGCAGGTCAAAAATCCATTGGTTTGATGGTGTGGTTGTTATCCTCTCGATTCCATCGCATTCAAGGCGACAAATAGTGTATGAAGCTTGGTTCCCCCCCCCCCCTCTTCCTCTCATGTGACATCTCTTTCTTTAGCTTTGTGTTAACCCTAGTTCCTATTATCTAATGGCAGATATAAAATTAATATTTTCGAAGTTCCACAAACCACGAACTCCCAAATGTCCTAAATGCCCTTAAACGATATCGGGATGTTCTAAATTTTTCCGGGACCCAAACTATACACATGAGTACACTTTTTCAACTATTTCAACCCTTCTGGAACAAAACGTGACCTAAAAATCACCATCTGAGTAACTTTATAAAATCATCTTATTTCCACCTCGAAATGCGACACGCGTGAATTTAAACTTAAACTGAATCAATTAAATCCAAATCCTCAAATTAGATAATTTCTCCCAACTAAATGAATTTCTAAATCAACCATTTAATCATTTTCCATACTCTCTAAAAATACGGGGTGTTACAGAAACTCCTCATCTTGATCTTGGGAGTTATCGTAATGTCACACTATGCTATCATACTCAACCTTTCCATAAACAATGGAAAGAATAATACAGTACACATCTTTAATAGCGACGAAATCAGTAATTTTGCATTTTACAGACGACTCGCACATGGAGCTCGAGTCACTATTACTCAGAGTGCATTCAACTTCTTCTTGCCCTCACTCCTTGATTTAATAGGCACTTCAATTACTTGTTACCAAACCCTTGATATTGTAAGAATATCTTTGAATCCTTTTTTATCCCGCAATTTTTCTTTCTATGGTTCACAAAGATATTACCTTATTCGCACAATATTTCACAAAAAATTTGGTATATCAAATTTATTTCTTTGAGAATTTTTTTAGCGTTACAACTAATTTTGTTAAATCATATTCTTCACAACTAGTCATGCCAGGTTCATAAGAATCGGCCTTGTGGGCTTTTAAAATAATGCACTTCCTCTTGAGTGGACAGTTTTTTTCAATTAAAGATTTTCGTGGACCCTATTATCTCCTCTACCTTCGTATTCTATATACCTCCTATGGACATCCCATCACCCACTCGGCATGCGCGCGTGGTGGTTTGGTTCGTTCCCTTCCTCGGGGCACTTTGGTCGTTGTCGATGTGGCGTGATCTATAGAAATAGAGTTGCCAACTTATTTTGCAGAAAATAGGCAAAAAATGTTTACACCTCAAGATAACAGCATCAAATACATACGGATGCTTGGGAAACCAATTATTTTGAGAATTAAAGGGCTAAGTTACGAAATGGAAGGGTGTTAGGCACCCATACCTCCCTTTCGGTCTCTCATGGGCATGTGTTATTCTTCTCCTTAATAGCATTGTGAAGTATATGTGCGTGTATATATAAATGGAGAATGTAATTACTCGACTCGGGTTATGGAGAAACGCAGAGTGAGGTCATCCGTAGGAGTGTTCCCAAAATCGTAATTAAAGACCTAATTTGTGAATTTTTCGGGTCACCGATCGTTTATAGAAAGACGAAGGTGTAAATTTGAAAAAATGCGAGCATGAATCATATATATAATACGTGGGAATAATGCATGAACAAAAAATAAGAAAAGAGGACTCGAATCTTAGATTTTACCCGAGACACCTACGTAACCTAAAAAGGTATCAAAGCCCACGTAGTTCGTATGCAACACGGGGGGGTGGGGGGGGGGGGGTGGGGGGGGAGGGGTATCCCGTAAATCCAGCCGGGGGATTTATTATAAGTGTGTGTGTATAAAAAGTATTTTTAGTGCGACAAAATGTAGTGATAAATCACCCACTGGAATTTAAAAGCAACCCCTCTTGTTCTTGTTTTTGGATTTTTTTTATAGAAAATATAGTACGTGAAATACTAATCATAAAAAGTGGGATATTAATCTCTGTGAATTCTAAATCGTGCATGCGACGTACAATTGTAAAGGGTAGTTATATTCCTTTAAGAATCTATGGGTTGCTCCCGGGTTCAGGAGTTGACTGTGGTCAAACATGTCTCAGAAATGCCCAATAGTGCTTTGGACGAGGTTCTCAATGCTATTTTTCCCAAAAGTGAAATAGAGGATTCTCAAAATGGTATTGAGATACCTTTAAATATTCATTAAGTCTCGTTCAATTTAGAGAGTTAACCTTGGTCAAACGGGGCCCCAAAGTGCCCAATGACCCTTCGGAGTAAAACGGGTCGGTCGTTCATACTGTAAGGTTGATTTGCACACAGGAAAACTATTCAAAAGGGGATTCAATTCCCTTCGAAGATTCATTTAGCATCACTCCAGCTAAAGAGGTGATGAGGGTCAAATGGAGCCCGGGTGCTCCCGATGGCCTCCATATCAATTTTTGGGGGAAAATAGATTGTTCGTCTGAAATGTAAGGTTGATTTGCACATAGGGAAGATCGTTGAAAAGGAGATTTGAAGAACTTTGAAGCATCATTGATATTTCTCTCAGGCGAGAAAGTTTATTGGGTTCAAAACGAGGATCGAGAGCACCCAATGGTGTCGTGATTGATTTTTTATAGTAAAATGTATCGTTTGTCTTAATCATAAGGCCAATTTCCGTACAAGGTAGACTGTTAGAAAATGAATTAAGATACCTTAGAAGATTTATTGAGCATTTTCTCATATGAGAAAGTTAATCAGAGAAAAATAGGGCTCAGGAGTGCTCGGTGGCCTCTAGATTTGTACTCAGAGTATGATGTAGGGTTTATAGTGAAGGAGGAAGTGTTAGGGACCTAAGGAGATACTTATAGGGATCCTAGCATGTGGTGTCTATAGATCCCCTCGATGGGTGATCTTGGAACAAGGGAAGGCCATTGAATAGACACCACATTGACATTTTAGGGAAAGAGGTTAGTTCTAAGGACCTAAAGAGACGAGGATGACTGGTTCATAGGGTCGAGGTTGATTCCGAGGACCTAATGTAATGTTGAGGATGATCGATTATACAAGTCTAGGTCAATTCTGGGGACCTAAAGTTACAAAGATCGATTCTGAGAGTCGAGGTAATTTCTACTGACCTAAAGTGGTGACGATCGGTTCTGAGGGCCAAGGTCAATTCAAAGGACCTAAGGTTGTAGTGATTAAGGGCCAAGGTCAATTCTGAGGACCTAATGTTGTTACGACCGATTCGGAGGGCCGAGGTCAATTCTGAGGACCTAAAGTTGGGACAATCGATTCTGCGGATTAGGTCAATTATGTTGACCTAAAGTTAAGACAATTGATTCTGAAGGTCGAGGTTAATTCTAAGGACCTAAAGTTGTAGCGACCGATTTTTGAGGGTTGAGATCAATTCATTGGACCTAAAGTTTTGACGATCAATTCAGTGGGTCAAGGTTAATTCTGCGAAACTAAAGTAGTGACGACCGACTCTACAGGCCGAGTTCAATTCTGAGGACCTAAAGTTGTGATGGTCGATTCTAAGGCCAAGGTCAATTACGAGGACTTAAAGTTATGATGACCGATTTTGAGGTCTGAGGTAAATTCTGAGGACCTAAAGTTATGACGGCCAATTATGAGGGTAGAGGTCAATTCTGCATACTTAAAGTAGTAAGATTTAGGGTGTTGGTTTCCTATGGAATTGGTATATCTTTGGGATGGAGATGCATTTATTGTTTTGTTCAAGATCGTGTTTTTTTTAAACTCTTTTGGGGAAGGTTTCACCCTTTCAGACATCTGGTTGGGGATTACGCTATTTTGAGAGGGGACAGCTTCTCTCGGGAAATTGGGAAGGTATTATTTTTCAATCTTGTTGGGGAGTGAAAAGTACAAGTACCCCGTATTTTAAAATTCTCAAATTTCAATTTCCTAAAGATGCGCAATAAAGATGGTTCAACACAGCAATTTAATTTTCCAAATTTATTTGATTTTATTTTCTTAAAAAGATGAAAAATTAAACTAAACACAAATTTTAATTTCTAAAAACAAAATTAAAATTAAACCTAAATAAGTGAATTATGGTGAACAGACACACATAAAATTCCAACAAACCAATATTTGAATTTTCTCACAAAAAAAATAACACTTGATGTTATCTATAAGAAATGTACTTTTAGGCCCAAAATTAATTTAACACAAGTCCTAAAATTTGCCTACACAATATTTTCAATATTACCAAATTAGGCCAAATCAAATTTAACAAATTAAATTACCGACTTGAATTAAATTAACCTATATTTCACCCAAATTAAATTATAGCACCAAAATTAAATACGTGTGATAAATAAACCAATTTTATCTTGTTAAGCTAAGCATGCATTCTAAGTGTTTTAAGCAAGATAAAATTAACAATATCACACGATGCACCGATGTACGAGAAAAACCCATAACGGGAAAAACCTTGAACGGCCCTTAGCCTTAAGTCCACTAAGTATGGATTTAATGTTATAAGATAGATGACTTAGTACACACGACTTGACTTCGTCCAAGCCTTGACGCATCTTCTTGCAACTACCTTCGCCTAGCCGACAATCCCAGACTCAACCAGAACCTTGGAATCCACCAATGAAGGTTTTTGGATAGCCTTCAACCCGCACCCGAAGCCTTTCTTCAAGTGGTAATGCCGCAACAAAACAATTCTTCTTCTTTGTGGGATATAGAAGCAGACCCAAAAAAACTCTTGAAATGGTAGAGTAGAACCCGGTGCCAAACACTCCAAGAAGAGATAAATATATATATATATATATATATATATATATATATATATATATATGTGTGTGTGTGTGTGTGTGTGTGTGTGTGTGTGTGCGCGCGCGCGCGCGTGAAGAACTTGGAATTGAAACTATGGGTGTGAAACACTTGGTTTTGTTCTAAGGATTAAACATTTTTAACAAAAACCAATGAGACCTTTCTCAAAGAAGTTTTTCTCTCAAGAGCCCTTCGAAAAGTATGAAAAGTCTTAGCAAAAAGTGTCTTCCCTCACATATTAAAACTAGTACAAAGGAGTGGGGTAGCGGGGGTTAAAAATGAAAACTGGCAAAAAAATGGACAAACTGAAATCTCATTTAAAATCGCGTTCGAATGAAATATCTTTTGAACGAGATCATTCAAACGACCTTTTTGATGACATTTCAGGCCATGGTTCTAGATAATTTTGTTACAAACACGTGGTCACCAGTTTCATATTTTTCTGATATTTTTTGGATTTGATATGATTTTTCTACGAAAAGGTGTCCGAGAACAAAATCTTTAGAACTATGAATTAAAAAAAAATTAACAAAAGAATACTAACACCCAAATCAAATTTCCAAGCTCCTATATATATTAATGCATTCATTCCTTTAAGAGACTATGAAATCCTCATGTCCATGATGTGAAACGAGGCACTGAAACGTGACAAAGATGTTTTCTTGAAACGCGGGTCGCAATGTCTTCAACTATAATAGGTCATAGGCTTGAAGGATGCTCAAGAACTCTATCCTATGACTCAAGTGTTTTTGTCCGAAATTGACCCACACTACATTAAGACTCAATCGGAGACTTGTATCCTTACAAATCTCCCACTTTGGCTATTCTGGGACAAAAACCAAAATCCTAAAGGGCCTTCAAGCTCTTACTATAGTCAAAAACATCCCACCCAAAGAAAATAAAATTACAAGCTTGACTCAAAAACCCAAGGAACACTATATTTTCTGAATGAGAGTTTCCATTTAGAATAAAACATGAACACTTAAGCAAAACATTAAACGCGTAAGGAATATCAAAATATTAAAATAAATACTCCCCCTAAATTAATTCTCCCCTTTATCAAATAAATGACCACCTTAGAAAGACATCTCCCCCTAAGTTAAATATCCCGAACTAAGATACGATTAAAATTAGAATAAATACCATTTCTCCCCTATCATTCTTACCCTTTTTGCTCAGGAATAGACAAAGGATAAAAGAACTAATCAATTACCCGATTCTTCCCATTTTAACTAAGTACGATTTCTCTGCCTAAAAACGACATAAGGGATATAAATATGGGAAAACAAGTAAAACAAAATGATGCTTAAGAGATAGGATCAAAAGGAAGTATGGGCAACAAAAGACAATAACTAATCCAAGTAAGTGACAACGGATACTAACTACGATGCGAACAAAATGATATCAATTTGAAACATAAGAAACTAGGCATGTGAAATTAAACAAAATTTTGCAACAACTTAGGTACCAATTATGAATTAAGGCATATATGGACTAGCTAAAATAGCAAATACTCAAAATAAAACATAATATCATATATATGTATACGCAATAGATATAAAATATATACAAGCACACATATATAAATATAAACTCACAAATGACACAAAATAATATAACAAGAGTTTTTCACACTCTTATGGCTTAAATGTGTCATATGGAAACGGAAGTGAAGGGGTGTGAACTAGATACTAAAAAATTAAAACTCAATCACTTAAACATATTCACGGAGTTCTTATTTGATTGCAAAACTTTATCAACTAAAATTTAGCCTTTATGTGACAAGATAAAGTGAACTCGTGAACAAACAAACACAATGCATATAAGCCTAGCATGTTAATGATTCTACAAACCAATAGAGACATGACATTTAAAGAATAACTAGGATAAATGGACAATGTGCAAACCGTTGATATACCATTCAAACTCCCTCAAAATAAACATATTATTATTTTGAATGACTATATCAAACTAAACAACTATAAGCCTTGGCTAAATATTTTCTTTTATTGCCCTATTCTTTTAGGCCTTTGGATCACGTATTTCTTTTAGGTCCATAGCAAACGGTGGCTTACTCCCAAAGGAAAGTATTTCCTTTCGGAACCCTTTCCCGTGCACAAATATATATATATATCATTTTTTTATGTCTCAATTCTCACGGTCAACGGATTTTAACATGCACTAGTCCTCCTAGGTCATAGTTAGTAGATGACTAGATTGGTAGGAGAACACCTCACAAAGCTCAAATATACATGTGAAGTTGAAATTCAAAAGAGCTCGTGCATGTGTCTGAAAAGGCATATAAAAGTGAATCCACTAAGAAAGACAAACTTAAACTACTCCATGTAAGCGTGATAAAGAACATTTTAAGCATTAAAATTCTAACCAAAAGTTCTAGCCACATGGTAGCGGGATGAAGGATTCAAACACAAACATATGCCATAAAAGGTGTGTAAAATCAAAATACACACAAAAGAAAAAAATATTTTTGAGTTTTTCAAAATTTTAACTAAACACAAAGATATTTACTCAAAAGACAAACAAAAATCATTTGTATTTTTCATTAAGTCTAAATTACTCCTAAGATAAAACACAAATGATAAACAAAATCTTTTTGTATTTTTCAATTAATGCAAACAAAAATGAAAAGAATATAATACAAAATATAAACAAAAATCAAAATTCTAGCATGAGATATGTGATAAAGCAATGACTAGAAAATGATAACCATGCAAACAAATATCAATGATATAAGATATAAAGCACAAAAGGCTAGAGTATGCAAACATGCAAGCAATTAATAATAGGATATAAAAAGTGAAGAGTCATGAACTAGCATGTTAGAACCATCAAAAACTCCGAAATTTTAAAAAATGCATATTTTCCCAAAAAAAATTCCTAAAAATTAGGATCACGCAATAATTTAGTGTAACCCGCTCTGTTACCAATTTGAAAAGTGCAAGTACCCCGTATTTTAAAATTCTCAAATTTCAATTTCCTAAAGACACGGAATAAAGATGGTTCAACACAACAATTTGCTTTTCCAAGTTTATTTGATTTTCTTTTCTTAAAAAGATAAAAAATTAAATTAAACTCAATTTTTAATTTTTTAAAAAGAATTAAAATTAAACCTAAAAAAGTGAATTATGGTGAACACACACACACACAAAATTCACAAAAACCAATATTTGAATTTTCTCGTAAACAAAAATAACACTGGAAGTTAACTATGAGAAATTTACTTTTATCCCAAAATTAATTTAACACAAGTCCTAAAATTTGCCTACACAATATTTTCAATATTACCAAATTAGGCCAAATCAAATTTAACAAATGAAACTATCGACTTGAATTAAATTAACCTATATTTCACCCAAATTAAATTATAGAACCAAATTAAATACGTGTGATAAATAAACCAATTTTATCTTGTTAACCTAAGCATGAATTCTAAGTGTTTTAAGCAAGATAAAATTAACAATATCACACGACGCGCCGATGTACGAGGAAAACCCAAAATGGGAAACACCTAGAACGACCCTTAGCCTTAAGTCCACTAAGTATGGATTTAATGTTATAAGAAAGATGACTTCCTACACACGACTTGACTCCGTCCAAGCCTTGACGCATCTTCTTACAACTACGTACGCCTAACCGACAATCCCAGACTCCACCAGAACCTTGGAATCCACCAATGAAGATTTTTGGACAACTGTCAACCCCCACCTGAAGCCTTTCTTCAAGTGGGAACGCCGCAGCAAAACAATTCTTCTTCTTTATGGGATATAGAAGCAAACCCAAAGAAGCTCTTGAAATGGTAGAGTAGAACCCGGTGCCAAACACTCCAAGAAAATAATATATATATATATATATATATATATATATATATATATATATATATATATATATATATATATATATATATATGTGTGTGTGTGTGTGTGTGTGTGTGTGTGTGTGTGTGTGTGTGTGTGTGAAGAACTTGGAATTAAAACTATGGGTGTGAAACACTTGGTTTTGTTCTAAGGATTAAACATTTTTAACAAAAATCAAGGAGACCTTTCTGAGAGAAGTTTTTCTCTCAAGATCCCTTAGAAAAGTATGAAAAGTCTTAGAAAAAAGTGTCTTCTCTCACATATTAAAACTAGAACAAAGGAATGGGGTAGTGGGGGGTTAAAAATGAAAACTGGAAAAACAAACGGACAAGCTGAAATCTCGTTTGAAATATCATTCGAACGAGGTTGTTCAAATGATCTTTCTAATGATATTTCAGCCCATGGTTCTAGATAATTTCGATACGAACGCGTGGCCACCAGTTTCGTATTTTTCTGATTTTTTTTTACTTGATATGATTTTTATACAAAAAGGTGTCCGAGAACAAAATCTTTAGAACTATGAATTCAAAAAAAATTAACAAAAAATACTAACACCCAAATTAAATTTCCAAGCTCCTGTATATATATTAATGCATTCATACCTTTAGGAGGCTATGAAATACGCATGTTGATGACGTGAAATGAGGCACCAAAACGTGGCAAAGATGTTTTCTTGAAATGCGAGCCGCAACGTATTCAACTGTAACAGGTCATAGGCTTGAAGGATGTTCAAGAACGTTATCCTATGACTCAAGTGTTTTTATATGGAATTGAGACAACACTACATTAATACTGAATCGAAGACTTGTGTCCTTACAGGGAGGCATTTGAGTTCCATTGGAGAAGACTTGAGATTTGAGATTTCACTAGGGAATTGTAGTTGGACTTGGTTTTGTTTAGGGAATATGTTTAGGGTTTATGTTGAGGGTAAGAGCGCCATATTAATCCTGTTGGGTATTTTGGGAGTATATAAGGGATTTAGTGTTCGAAAAAATGTTTTTCTTGACGAAAAATTGTTCCAATATTTGTTTAGCTTTTTAGAAATTTTCCAAGTAATTTTTGGATTTTTTTGGCATTTTTTTGGCACTTTTGTACAAAATTTGTCAGGGTCTGCCGATCAGTATGCTGTAGAGGTTTCCATTTGGAAATAACACTAACTCTTGGGATTCCTTGAGAAGAGGAATAGGCAGAGGTGCCAATCGGTATATACTGGGGTCTTTCGATCGGCATGTCGTTTAGCGTCCTGTAAAAAGGGGACGATCCCTCCTCATTTTTCACATCTTTTGGTATTAGAATCTTTTTCTTCCTCTATTTATAAACCATTCCCAAATGCTTTCTTTTTCAAGACTTCAAGTGGAGGGATTTTACAGTGAAAAATACAACTTGGAGTGGTTAAGCGTTGATGAATGGGTTGGAATATAGTTGCAGGCTTGGGTTCCCATTGCCTTGGGTAATGAGAATGGATTTGATATGTTTGAGCCATTAGCTAAGGATTGCTTACTTTTGCATGATCCTTCACGCCACCATTCGTCTAGAGTGAGGAACCCTAGTGGCTACGTAAGTATGGTGACTTTTGGTATTCCTTTTTCATTTTTTCTCATGAAAGGTTTTTCCTTCATTTTGGCTTTGGCAGACTAACATAACTCCTTCGAGCATGAATTTTAGGGGGCAAATAGGTTAAGGGATGTATGTGAGCATCTTTAGGCATTGGGGCGTTGAATGGTTTCTTCTTCTGGCTTTGACCATTTGGCACAGGTCTTGGACGAGACCCATGCTTTATAGTGGTGTGCCCTTAGGGAGAGAGGTGGAACACTACCCACACCTTCCACTTGGGTTTCGGAGAGATGAAGATTACTCCCATTGATATGCAGATGCTACCGGGGATAGATTACGAGGGTGCACAAATTGAGGTGGGCCGTATTGTGAGGGTGAAGTCGAAGGCGATTAAAGTGGAGTTGGGGGATGTGGGTAGGATCGTTTCTGGGGATTCTATCTCCATCTATTATCTTTGGGAGGTGCTTTTACTTAGAAGAATTTATGAGACTTATGGGCGACATGTGAGACAGATGGCCCGATTATTTATTCTGATTATATTTGGTGGTTTTTTCATGGCGAGGTCGTTCATCTTTGGTTTTTGCCCTTTTGAGGAAGTTTTCTGACGTCCCACTCCATGATTAAGGGAGACTGACCTTAGAGACCCTTTACTTTTCTCTAAATGCATTCAGCCAGTGTTTTCGATAGACTTTTATAGGGGCCACGTACTTATTTGAGGTAACTTTCATATTTTTTCTTATTGTGCATTTATTTGAATTTTCCATTAGTTTCTTCATTTGCTAATTCTAGTCTTTTTGCATGCGTGGTTATATGAGGTGATTGGGCTCAATGTGAGGTTGGTATCCCTAAAGGATGAGTATTTACGGGACTTGTGTCAAATGTACCGATGGCAAAAGTCCAACAGGCGGTTAAACTAGTCATTGTCCCTGACAGCAGTGTGGTTGGCCCTGAACACGTCGACGAGTGTTCAAGTTATCTCATTTTTCTTTTGAATCCTTTTTTGGAATTTTTCTTTCGTTGCATGAGTATTGATATTTTTCTCAAGGCTTGTAGGTGACCTTTTACCCATGGCGTACATCTCCTCAGCATACAGGGGTGACATGTATGCATGTGTAGATGTAGAGGTTGATGGTGCATGAGTTTGGATATGTATGGTACTTGGGAGAGAGGGTGGTGGGGAAGATCAGGGAGTATGAGGTGACGATGTCACTATTGGTGAGACCTATGGATATGAGGAGAATGAGGGAGATCTCTGTCGAGGATAGGGCGGCGATGATGGTTGGAGAGGCTTATACGCTCAACACGAACACGACAACTAGCCATGCCTACCTGGATTTCATGACGATCTTGTTGGTGTCAGGTTGCATTTATGACGTGGTGAACATTCCATCACCTCCTACGACTTCAGGGGTACCAGCAGTCCGGTGGGATCTTCCCACTTCAGGGGTGATACGTCATTGGTGGAAGTAAAAGTAGAGGAGGCTCCGGTTATTCAGGTCACTCCCCTTTCTTATAATTTATGGTTGACTATTGGGGGGATATTGTGCATGACAAACTCCCCTAATGCAACGGCGTCAATATTGGTGGGGCATAAGAATGATGGCTATGTGCTTGCAGTATGTTCTGGTGTTGGCCACTTATCTAAAGGATATCAAGGATTGGGTGGCCTCCGCCACTGGTTATAGAAAGGGATATGTTCCTTCTTACTTGGTTTCAACTTCCACCTTAGATGTGGGATATGTTTCTGGTAATGTAGGTTCTACCGCTCATCACCACGGGAAACATGTTCATTATGGGGGTGAGGGTTTGAGAGAGAGAGAGACTGTGGGTTCAGGCTGAGTCCCGGTGTTTTGTTTTTTTTTCTTTTCTTCTTTTTATTTTACCTTAAAAAAGTAATCATGCAATGGAAGCATATGTATATGGATGATATTTTTATTTTTAATTCTTGTTTTAATGACTTTTTCTATATGCATTTTAACATTGTTGTTGACACTGTAAAATTGACAGGATGTTAATTTTAGAAAAATAGAGCTTAATTATCTCGAGAAGAAGATTTATTTTGGGAAATGAAAACTAAAAATGGATAAGTAGAAGAAATAACTCGGGGATTTTTAATAAGGATTTTTTTTTGAGAATTTGATTTTGACAAAAAAAAGGAAAGATATAATCTTCTAAAATAGTGGGGTTGCTGATCGACATACCCCTTATTTTACCTATCGGCATATGGGTCAAGTCAAATAACTCTAAGGCATTGATTGAACATTCTTGAAGATTAGAGTACATTATAGGAAAAAGAATTCATTCGGACTCCTTAGATCCCTTATCTTTTTCCAATCCATTTTTGTATAAAAAAGGAGGTAATAAGTGTAGTTTTTCCATCCACACCCACTTTCTTCTTCTTGCTTCTTGCTTCTTGTTTTCTTCTTCATTATCCTTTAAATGGCCCTTTCGATGCATGTATAATTTTGTTCCTACCTCAAGAGTCTTGAAGCCATGTGTTTGTATAACATGGGTTATGAGGCTTTCAACTTGTGTAGAGTCTCCTTATGGCACAACAGAGCCATTGACTGGAATATGCTAGCGGCGGCAGTGTAGTTTTGGTATCCTAAAGACCATGTTTTTCGTTTTGATTTAGACAAGGTCTACCCGGCCTACGAAAAGTTCTCAGCCATGTTGGGAATTCATCCCAGTGTAGCAGCGACTGTGCCCAAATTTTCTTAGTCTTCTCGGGTGTTATTAGCAGAGTTTCTCCATATTTCCCCTTTGGAGGCTCGATCATTGGTTACTGGGGGGATAATATTTCTTCGATTTATCATGCATTATGTGCGCTTGATGGATTTTAATGACGCCAGATATACCGGGGTTGTTACTTTGGGGCAAACTTCGAGGTTCAACTAGTGATGGCAGACTTAATGGTGGATCCTAGTTAGCTAGGATAACACTGTGGATTTCCTACCATCGCAGTCCTGTGATGGTGATACTGGAAGAGACTCTAAATGGTCTTGATGATTGGAGGGAAGGTCACTCTAGTTTTCTGAGAGGGATCCTAGTGATGTTGTTCATGTGTCTAGCTAAGAGGTTTCATCTAGCAATTTCTTCTGACTATCCCTTGGTAGGCGTGCTAAATTTCTTTTCTCGACACTTTATTAGTTTTGACCCATCCATAGAGAACTGGGTAAATTATTTTGTGGAGCATGGAGCTCGGTTAATTCGTTGGTCGGTGCCATAATGGGGGAAATGATTCCTATTTTGGATCTAAGATAGTACCAATAGGCTCAATTGGTTGGCCTGCAACAGACTTTGTTCACTTGCCATATCAAAATGCTGAACATGGCCTAAGCTTGGGAACATAACCTAAGCTTGGGAAAATTGGGTTTCAAAAATAGGTAAGATATGGTTTGACTTGTTTCTAATATCATGGACAGGGTCATATATTGAAAAATGATGAAATAACGAAAAAAATTGGGAGGTATGCCGACCAGGCATAGTTTTGTGTAGCAATTGGCCAAGTAAATATGTGTGACCTAGGTTTGACACCTATATGAGGTTTATGCAGTTGTTTGGTTAGTGAAAGGGTTTCCCCTTTTGGCATGACTTCCATGATATACTTTTTTCTTTTGAGGGAAATTAGTACTTGTGTGTAGGCCATTTAATATACCTCAGTGTATGTTAAATGCCTCACTATATACATCACAGGGATAGTACGTGTGAGGGAAAATTAAATACACTCGACATACGTGAACGAGTTCCCTGTTATTTACCTTCTGTCAGGTGTTAGGCAAGAGGTATGATGTAGGGGGAATCGTTCGATATATGTCAAAGTTACAAGGTCAATGGAATGTGTGAGTTATACTTCTTAGGCTAACTGCAACTCGCCGAACAAGCACTAATCACAAAGTGATCCCCCAGTACGGGACAGAATTTTGTGCAATAGCCATGCTCTTGGTGATGTTGTTTAGAAAATGCATGATTCTTAATTAGTATATTATGGAAAGAGTCTTTTATTTCCCTTGATGAGTAAAAGAAGCACTATACTAATAGGAAAGAATGTACAAGTATCATGAAAAGTAAATCTAGCATGGATCATGAAGACTACACAAAGCATGGATACGAGTGAGTGATGTGTGAATATCTACAAGTGAGTGTATGGTAGTGAACCTAAGCATGGATCAACTACAAGTGGCGTGTGATATGTGCAACTGAGCATGGACATACACAAGTGTGATAAGTGTGGTTCCGTGCTAGTGACACCTATGCATGGGTATTCTAATAATGTGTCAAACATGTGGATATAAGTGATCCTACCTACAAGTGTAAGTAGTGTGAGTTGTACATGGAGGGTATTTATAAGTGCGTAAAGGAGAAAAGTGATATACATGAGGTAGATATATACTAGAAGTAATAGAGGAAAAGGGAACATATAGTTAGAAAGACAATGGTATATACTAGAAGTAATAGAGGAAAAGTTATATACATGAGGTAGATATATAATAGAAGCAAATAAAGATATAATGTGTGCATTTGTCATGTCACCGATCATTTATAGAAAGATAATGGTATAAATTGGACAAATTGTGAGAATGAATCACAAATATAATATGTGGGAATAATGTATGAACAAAAAGTAGGAAAAGATTACTTGAATCTTGAATTTTACCTGAGACGCCAACGTAGCCTAAAAATGCATCAAAGTCCACGTAGTTCGCATGCAACACGGGGGGTTGAGTTTATCCCATAAATCCAATTGGGGACTTTATTATATATATATATATATATATGTGTGTGTGTGTGTGTGTGTGTGTGTAAAAGGATGTTTTAGTGTGAGAAATCCCCATTTGGAATTTATAAGTAAACCCTATTTTTCTTGTTTCTGGATTTTATATTGAAAATATAGTATGCACAAAACTTCTAATAAAAAGTGGGATATTAATATGTGTGAAATAAGAAAGATGAAATGCTAAAGTAATAATTGAATAACTGATGCGAAATAAGAGAATTTAAATAGAGAGTGAAAGGTTTGGACCTTTTTCGAAAGCTTTGATATTGATATTGATTTTGATTGTTGAAGGGTTGCTCTTGCAAATGGATGGAGGTGGTAGGAGTAGAAGGAATGGAATTTTATAAATCGGGTAAGAAAAGGATGGAAATATATTATGGGGGACATGTTTAAATATGGAAACCATAGAATGTTATTGAGATCACTGAGAGGAATGTTTCTTAGGTGCCCTTCAAAGTGAGCTCGTGCTACATTTATCTGGGGTCAAGGGGGTGTCGATCGGCATTGTCCTTAACATGCCTAACGATAGGCAACCCCAGACACACTATCGATAGGAAGGGAAATAGGTTTGCCATTCGGAAGTATCTTGTATATTTTCTAAAAAATGGTCATAAAATGAAATTCGTAAGTTCGAATCGCGCAAGGGATGTACTGTTGGAAAGGGTATTTAGGGACCTTTAAGAATCCATTGGGCCCCTCTCAGGTTGGGGAGTTAACTTTGTTCAAATAAGGCTTAGAAGTTCTCCACGGTATTTTTAAGAAGAGATTTTGGAGGAAAACGGATAGATCATCCCAATCATAAGGATGATTTGCATAAGGGATGGACTGTTGGAAAGAGTATTCAGACTCGTTCAAAGATTTAACCTTGGTTAAACGGGGATCAAAACTACTTGATGACCCTTCGAAGTAAAATGGGTCATTCATCCATACCGTAAAGTTAATTCATGCACGGAGAAGATAGTTGGAAAGGGTATTCATAGCCTTCGAAGATTCATTTAGTCTCATTTAAAATGAAGTCATGACAGGAGTCAAATGGATCCTAAGAGTGCTTAGTGGCCTTCGTATCAATTTTTGGGGAAATGAATCGTTCGTCCATACCGTAAGAACAATTTGTGCATAAGGAGGACGGTTGGAGAGGTGATTTGGATCCCTTCAAAGATTCATTAAGCTTTCACTTTGATGATGAAGTTGATTGGTGTCAAAATGCAGCCCGAGAGAGCCCAATGGACTCTAAATCAGTCTTTGATAGTAAAATGGATTATCCGCCCAAACTGTAAGTCTGATTCACACATGGGGTGGAGCATTGGAAAGGGGATTCAGATCACTTAGAAGATTCATTGAGATTTTTCACAGGCGAGAAAATTGATTAGAGGAAAAAGAGGTCCGGGAGCGCTCAGTGGCCTCTCGATCGGTACTCAGAGTATGATCTGGGATTTATGGTGAAGGAGGAAGGTCTAGATACCTTAGGAGATGCTTAGGATGGTCTTAGAATGTGGTGTTTACACCTCCCATAACGTTTAAGGTTAATACATGGGGAAGGAACCTAGTCGGTAGTGACCTAATAATTTTCCTAACTACCCTTGAGTCTTGGATCTACTCACCTATATAAAATGAGAGTTCATGGTGTGGGAGAGTTTTTCATAAAACTCGTCAAAGGTCTAATTTTTTAGCATCTTGAATAACTCAAACCAGGTGGTCATATTTTGGATCTTGGAGACCTAAATGGTATTGATATTGTTTATGTCTAAATTTGGATATTGATTTTAGATGATAATCACCCAATTTACAACCATAGATAAAGAGAATAAAGAGACAATAGATAATTTTAATGTTGTTCAGCTCAGAAAGTGAGCCTACATCCCCGGGTAAATTTTATTAGGGTTTATTTTGAATCTTTGGGATATAATTACAAGCTGTAATTATGATGTCAAATCATGCCTCCTCATCTAGGGGAAATGGTGTAATTATAGTCAGTAGGAAGCAAAGAGGTGGAATGCCTTTATAGATTCAATCATTTACACATGTACATACTAATATACAGTTGGGTGTCTCTTTTCATGTATGTGGAGGGTGACTGTTCAATATCCCATATATGGCTTCTCATATGGCAAACGGTTCAACTTCTTAGAGGTGGTCGACTGAGTAGTCGACCAATATGTGCTTGTGCCGATGAGGTTTGATCTAGTGTGGCAGGATTCATGATAACATTGATAGTGTCACTATATTATTGGTCCACATGGTTAAATAATTTTAACCAATAACAAAAGTTCCCAATGCCCCATACTTGACGATTTTTCAAAGTAATGGAGTATTATCTTCAAGAAGATGCTCAGTGCTAAAAAAGATTGAAGGTTGGTGGCTAGCCTCGTGAACATTTAAATATTTCACTCTTGTACTAGAACGATGGAACTTTTGTAAATAAATTAAAAAATGGGGAACCACCGGAGGATACATTGGTCCTTTTGCCATCTTGGATTTCAAAAGTCGTCAAAAGTTCAATCGTTTGGTTAAATTAATCATTTTAAATCATGAATATATAGAGCGTTCACTATATTGTAACACCCTGCCTAATTAAATACCGGGTGGCCAGTCCCATACCAAATTAAAACAGAATATAAAGTTGGCTCATTCTTAGCATCACTGTTGAAAACATTTACAACTCACCCAATACTCAATTAAGCTGGTGTTAAAAACTTTCCAAATTTTAATTTAACAAAATCCATTTCCAGTTTAAGAATAACACAGCACATTTTATACTACAACATTGATAACCAAATAGGTAACACAAAAGAATTTAAATGAAATTGGAATAAACATTCCCAAATAATATTAATCCATTACAGTAATCCCAACAATCACAAATGTACTAAATGAAACGAACACAATAGTATTTGACTCCGATAGAAACTGACAACTGAAATCCTTTGGGCGACATGACCTAACTAGAAGATCACTGTGAAGCAAAAGAAGATAAGCATCTAAGAAACACTCCATAGTTCCATAGCTTTGAATAATCCGTTAAGGTTGGCGTCCCTATTGCTGGACACCTGATATAGAAGATACAATAGAAAATAAAATATGCAAGGTAACGGATCAGAGCCCGATGTGAAAATGATTTGGAAAACAACAAGTATTTAACAAGTGCAATAAAGCATTTATTATGTACATGTTAGCATCCCACTCTCACTTGTTATTCTCACCTCTCAACTAGGGTGCACAGTTAACGTTTTCCTATTAACCTCCTAGTTAATGTTTCCTCTTTTCAAATTTCCATATTATGATTCCATCCCATATCATAACCCCGTATGTCCCATACCATACGTCGTATAATTATTCATATACGTTTTTCATTTATATGAATCATTTCTCGTTAATATGAATTAAGCACTTCAATAAATATTCATTAACTTACTTCAATGTTTTTCTCCATTCACCGTTATCTACAATTATCATACAGTAGATTATTTAACCACAAAATATATCCATTCATTCATTTAGTTCATTATATATATATACATATATAATACGGCACCCCGAGTCACAGCTGCGGTGCAATGCATTACTCTGCTACCACGTCCCAATATTGCAGCTGCTCGCCGAATAGGGGACTAAAGGTTCGTTAAGGATTCCTCAAACCACATACAACAAGACAATCATTAGAGGTGAACATAGTTCTCATATCCACGGGAAACGCACATACCTACGTTCCCATAGTCAGCGGACTTATCAACTCCCCGATAGGTCTTTCATAGACCTATGTTCTCGAGCGACAAATCAAAGAACCCATGGATTCATCAGGATATGACTTCCCTCACGCGCAAACCTCCCGATGATAGCAAGTAAGCTAGGTATGTCATACACATAAGCATAAATCAATCAAATAGGCGTTATCATACCTATAATATACTATCAACAAGGTACTCACATTACCCTTAGATTATTCCCATACGTAGCGTTATATCTCTTTAAATCCCACGTATTAAAATATCATAACTTTACTTATTAATTTAATTATCCCCGAGCGTCACTCAATACTCAAGGATAAAATAGGTTTTCCTCAATAGTATATTCATTAAGAAGTTATTAATATCCTACTAGTCCATATCATCATATCTCTCGAATTACTACGAATTAAACTCTCCTTTTAATTAGGGTTAAAACCGATAGTTTCAAATCTCTTATAAGCACATCTTCTTTCACTTAGGATTAAACCCTCTTGTAAACTTAAGGATACCCAAGTGTTATGTTCAATCATCCCTACTGGTCCTATATTTAATCCTAATGTATACCAATTAGAATCCAAAATTTGAATCTAGCAACCGAAATATTTTTCAATTTAATTATCATAATTCTAATCAATTAAATCCCAATCACATTAATTCGATTCTAATCTAGGGCTTATTGAACCTCCCTAAGTCCCATAATATCCAATTAATAATCACCAAAGATTTACAAAAGGTTAGGGATAAGAACAAGTATTAAAAAGAAACAACTTCAAAGATTTTAGGGAGGTCGATCGATCGAAGGTAGGGGGTTGATCGATCGATCGCCCAAATAACAACCCAGTTTTTCTGCATTTTCTTCTACTACGGGTTTAACCATTTTTTATCAATCCAACCATCATATAAACAACCCAAATGACTTTTAATACTTACTACATGATATATCAACATATATAAATGATTTCTAATGCTCTAAACATCCTATAATGATCAAGAGATTGAATTAAAAACATGTTTATCTCCTCTTTTTCCAGAAAATTATCAACATAATATCTTTAAGAACACAACAATGGTTTTCAGAATTTCTTCAATAGATCTATGATTATTTTGTGGATTAGTAACTACCTACAACATGAGTTTGATTCCTATAAACCTCCATTTTTCAGAAATCCATGAACAACTCTTCATTATCTTCCAAACATGTAAAAATCTCATCTTTTTATAACTATCATAACATGGACAATATACAAACTTAGATTGAAATTATCAAACACTTGCCTCTAATGAAGATCTGATCATTTGGTGTAGTATATCACAGGTGGTTCTCCCTTTTTCGGCCAACTTCCGATGGTGGTTGGTGGTGGTAACCTTTGGTCTTTGGTTCTTCTCCTTCCCAAGTAAACTTTTCTCTTCTCAAGCAACCTTTCACTTTCTCTACGAAGATGACCTTTCAATTTTGTGTAGAAGAGATGAATGAACCCACATTCAACTAATCTCCAAATATTTATAATAGGACAAAATCCGAAATCACTATTCATCCCCCTTGTAAAAATGACCAAAACGCCCTTTTGGGTTTTCTTTTCAATTCCAAATGACCCGAGACTCAAAATTAACATCTAAATAGACTTTTGTGACTATTTCAACCCTTCTGGACGCAACGACGCACTCGAAACGACTATATGGTCGATATAAAAATAAGTTTCTTATTTAATCTCACAATTTAGTACCGACACGTCCCATACCGCGTCCAATTAAAAATCAAAATTACTGAATTAACAACCCACAACAATATCAATAATCATCACATTCATATATTACCTAAATGTAACAACCCAGGTTTTTGAGCGACTATTTTAAACTATTTTGCCTGATGGGCTAATTTTATAAAATAGGGGATGTTGGAGTAAATATTATTTTCCCGTGAGACTTAGGGATAATATTTACTATGTTTTGTCTATTTACCGTTATGAGAAGGTAAATAGCATTATATTGTGATATTTTGCGTTGTTATATGTAAAACGACGGTTATGACCTATATATAAAATTGGGTAAAATTAATGAATTAAAATGAAATTGGAACATAAAAATAGTTCACACTTTCCCCGAATGCCAAAATAGGGGGTGCGATTATTTTTAGAATAGTTGAGATAGTCAAAATAAGTGCCCAGTTGTAATTTCTGAGATTCGGGCATTTTTAAGGGGTTATGACTCAAATTAGTGGTTACGAGTCATTTTGGTGGTGTATTAGCAACTAAAAGTGGTCATTTATGTATTGAGACCCGTATAAGTCCCCCACCCCCTTTTTCTTTCTTCATTTATGAGAGAGAAGCCAAAGGAGAGAGAGAGAGAAAGAAGAGAGAGTTGGGAGAAATGGAGAGAAAGAGAGAAAATGGAAGATTTGGGCCGAATTCCGTCACTATCGGAGGTGATCCGAGACTACGAACCTCGAGGCAAGTTTCTTACTTGCTAGATATTGATTTAATGCGATAAATCTGCATGTGTAGTTAATTTTGGGAGGTTTAAACCATAAATGGGTTTTTGGTTGATTTTGGTGTTTAATCCTTAAATCTTGTAGATTGTGTGGTTTAAGGTTATTATATGGGTTTCTTTTGTTGGGGTAATGTTTTTGGTGGAGGGGAATGAAGAAAGTATAGGATTATGGGTTTTAGGGTTCGATTTTGGCTTTTAAGAAGAAAGGTTTTTTGTGGATTTGATAGGTGCGGACGACCGCGGTCCCAGGACCGGTCGACCGGTCATGCCAAAACTAGCTTATTGCTTTTGTTGGTAGACCAAACCTGAAAGGGCGGTCGACCGCGATCCCTTGACCGGTCGACCGGTCCCCTATGTTTCAACTTTAATTTTCCTTAGTTTTCTTTAGCCTCTTTATTTTGAGATAGGAACTTAGGAACCTTCCTTTGGGAAGTAATGAGGCGTCCTAGAGGGTTGTATTGGGTAGACTAATGTCCTAGGCTAAGAGTGGATATTTGGGTTTACCCGAGGGCTAGTTTGTATAGGTTAATGTCCGATTGATATAGGAGGTTAACCAAAAGATAAATTGAATTTAAAATATTAATGTTGAGCTTTTGGGAGACACTCCATTATGGAGACTCACTTTTAGGGTTTATGAAACTATATGAACTCCTGGAGGCTAGTTTGAGGTTAGTGGCACTCTGGGTATTAGGTCATTAATAAATATGACTTAATGAATAAAGAATGAATATTATAAAACATGGTACTAAATGAATAAGTAAAAAAGGTTGATTTTTGGAAATGTAAAATATGATGTTTTCAAAAGGAAAAAGTAAAGTTTTCATAAATGATAATATATGGATTACACACCTCCCTAAATCGCTATCATAAGGGAAGTTGCGCGCATTATGGTGAAGCCTCTGGCTGTTGAGCAGGGTGGATATATCCCTAGGCCATATGATCGGTTATTGTATATTTTTCTGTGCTGGATAGGTGATTCTGGGTGTGGTCATGACTATCCCGCAGGGGTATGACCGCTTTTCGACGTTTCGGTAGGTTACCAGGTTGTCTCGTATAGATAGGCCCTGGAAGATAATATCCATTTAGGGGCGCGTCCAGTGGGGAAACATGGAGATACGGTCTTAGATTTATTAAAGCAATTCATGATAATGGATTGGCTTTAATTACATTTCCTTGATGAAAGAAGGGAAATGGGATATATGGTTTGGCTTCGGATAACATTTCCCAAAAGAAAGGAATGAAATGGAAGCATATGGCATACAAAAGTATTTTTATGATAGTAAAAATGACTTTTGATTACACTTCGTGGATGAAAGAAGGGAAGTGGGGTTTTAGGAAAAAGGATAAAGCACTTTTTATGGTAAATAAACTTGCTTTAAATTATGTATTCTTCCTAGATGGAAGAAAGGAAATAAAAGAATTGGTAAATAAGTTTGACTTGGTAAAAATTTGATAAAATGTTGTACCATTTATGTATATTCCTAAAGAAAGAAATTAGGAATTTTGCCATTAGATGATGGATTGGGTTTTATTTTATATTTTCTTTGTGTAGCTGTAGATGTGACCTCCCACACATATGCACACACATATACATTTATTGATTATTTGGTGCTAAGGATCTAATGGATCTCGACGATCAAACCTGCCTAAGTAGTAGTGAATCGAGGGGGTTATTTGTTTGGATTTTGCTTTGCGAGACACCCCTCGCACGAATAGGGCATAGTGTTGAGAATGGGGAGAAGTTAGCCCTTAGTATTTAGGGTTAACTGGAACATCTCACGATATTGTGCTAGGTTGCTGCTAGATTGAGAGGTGAGAAATATTACTGTTATCTGCAAGAGAATTACGCACTTAACTGTCATGCATTTTTAGTCACATGGTAATCATATCAAACCGGGCCCTGAACCGTATATATATTTCTTTGTTTCTGCATATATTCCTTGCCGTACAGGTGCTCTACCGCATGGACACCCCTATTTACATTTCCATTCCAGTTTTCATGGAGCTACAGCATATTGCGGATGTTGTAGGTTACTTGTATTAGACGTTTCTTTCTATTGTACTCTAATTATGTTCAGTATATTTATTCGGGCGTGTTTTGCCCAAGGTATTGCACTAATTCATTATATTGTAAATATTGAATTGTAATACTCGATGTACTATTTGTATTGGTCTGTTCATCGACAGCTTATTCGGTGATATTTATTATATTGTCATTCTTATCCATTGATTTTTGATATCCACCATTTTTATAAATGGGATTGTCTAAGTGTTTTTCTTTTCTTTTCAAAATTATAAATTTGACAGTCCATTTTCTAAAATGATTGGTGGTTATCTCATACTATTATTTTAGTCGACAGTGATGCTGAGAATGGACCATCTATGATTCCTGTGATTATTAGAGTATTGGGCTTGCCACCTATTATTTTAGTAGGCGGGTTGTCACAGATGGTATCAGAGCATTAGGTTCTAGAGTCCTTAGGAATCTGTACGGACGTTTTACGTCTTCTGCATTTCTCTCTATTTGATGTAGAGACCTAAGATTAAGATTGTTGAATTCTCTTGTTAGATTTCGTTCTCCTATTATGGTACGAGAACCCCTAAGATCTTTTGCGCGTTCAAGTGAGACTTATGAGTCGTCGGATATAGGGCTTCGAGGTAGGCTGCGGCGGAGGCATCATATAACGGGATTACTAAGAACTATAGGCTATAGTCGGGGATGACGGCCGCTTTGGAGGTCTTTCCCTTTGTAGCATTATTTTATATTGCTGCCGTGACTACTAAGTACAGTGGAAATGGTTTTCCCAAGTACCGCTGTCGGTAGAGAGTGGTACTATGCTTGGGGTTCCAAGCAATGTCAATTCGGAGTTGAGAGGTCCTTGACGAGGACCACATGTTGAAGTTCTATTGGATAGAGGAAGTGTAACCTTGTTCGGTGAGAATGTAAGGACCGAGAGTTTTGGCCTAGAGATGGGTATTGAAGTGCCCAGGTGTGAGGATTTGAGGAAAACCTTTCACCCATTAGAGTAAGGTTGAAGTGGCGGAAATAATAGTCGCCCCTTTATGGTGGGGCAGAATGTTTTGCCATAGAGAGGGCCTTTAAGTGGAAATGATAGGCTCGTGAGTAAGTGTTGCTAACACTTTTGGAGAAGAAGTGTTCATGAGACCCCATTGGTGAACATCCACCCGAGGAAAGACTCGTGGAGCTAAGGCCGGGGAGACTGGTAGAATATTCTCTTTGCTGAAGAAGTTAAGGGAACTATGCGTTCTGATCTTGTCGATTGAAGGTAACCGGCAAGGATGGGATGCCTAGTTGGGACATTTATGGAAGTAGTTTAGTTCGGATAAGACTAGAATGACGTGTCTTGGAAACAGTGGTAGAGGCCAAGGAGGTTGGCTAGTATGTTGGTGGGACTTTCCAACTAAGGTACGAGTGGTGCATTCCTTAGGTAAAGATGGAGTAGTAGGGTGTTAACCCTAGGTCCGGGTGTGTATATTGAGCTTGTGGTAGTGTATCTATATGGCTTCCATGATAGGGAAGTTATATATTTTCTTTCACTCGTTATGGGGTGAGTGATGATATGTGTGGTACGTACTACTTGTATTATATCTATTATACGAGTAGAGATATTTTTGGTTTAGTTGCTGTGATAGCAAGCGAATAAATTGCAGGGCTATCCTATCTCTAGTTCTAGAAGAAAGAGCTAGTGGTTCTATAATATCTCCCCTGGATACAGGTTGAGACTTTATAGAGGTGGTTTACGGCATGTAGGTAGTTTTATTTTTATTTTGGTTATTATTTGTTTGTCTTGCTTTATTCTTTTTCCTTGATTGTTTGCTTGCTTTATTTGCTTTTCTTGTGTATGATTTTCCTTATCTCCACGACCATCTAGTTAAGGGGATTGTGTGGAGGGGTTCCTTGTTTGGATTTCGCTTAGGCGAGACGCTCCACGCATGAACCTTAACGACGTTGGGAGTGGAGAGATGTGCATTTTCTTTTCTGTTCTTTCTTTTTTCTATTGATTGAGGTGCTGGGTTGGAAGGTTTAGCCAAGAATCACGTATATGAGTAATTAAAGGCTAAGTTGATGTGCGATATATGAGCACTATGATAGTTTTCCTCTGATCGATGTGGGGAAGACTAAGATTATGAAAGTCCGATAGAGACTTATGGTTGTGCCTTAATGAGAAGGCCATTTGTAAAGAGGTATATGTGTATTTTGGGATATAGTATTTGTGGCATCTTACTGAAAGTAAATGCCTCAGTTGATTGTTATGGTATGACGTAGAAGTAAATATGTATTAGTAGAGTTACCAGTTAGAACCTTAGCGTTCCCGATTATGTGTCTTCAACCGTTACTTCTTGACGACCGACGATGCGAGGTAGTAGTGTAATGGGAGGGTTCATTGTTTGGATTTTGCTTCGGCGAGAAGTCCCACGCATGAAACCGAGCGAATGTCGGAAGTTGGGAAAGGTCTTGGATACTAGGGATATATTTAGTATTATATTTATACGACTAGATTAGGATAGATAGATCGGCTTTAGGATTCTTAGGACGCTAGGCCCTTAGGGCATGTGATGTTATGTTAGGAGGGTGGTTGGGAGTTGACCACAATAGGTTTGTGGGTTAACTCTAAGTAGGATTTGATCCCTAGAACGAGAAGTAAATGATCTCGAGAGGTTCGGGATGGTGGGCCAAAGGAGATGAGGCCTTTCTTAGATAGAGTGTTTCGTTGGTAACCTACCTTTTGAGGAGTTGAAGTATGAGCTGATTTTTTTTTCTCCTCACTCGTGTTGTTATGATCGAGAGTATATTTAACGTACGAGTCTTTGGCAGGAATGGGAAGTATTAATACGGGAGCATTGAACTATTATTCGTGTGTCTCACAATTTTACGAAGTGTCAATACCCGCTTGACGAAGAGTTCGTAGCGGTAGTATTCACCTTAAAGAATTAGAGGCACTACTTCCTGGGCAGGAATTTGGGTCTTTTCACGAGCAACAAGTTTGTGATCGTGAAGGACTATCGATATGATATTCCCTTTCGCTAGGGCAATATGGAGGGAGTATTATAGGCGCTGAGTACAAAACCGTTAGAGAGTTTGGTCGTGGCATGGAATGCCAAGTGGAACGAGCTTAACTGAGGGGGCGCTATTGTAAGAGCATTTATGTCCGTGATTGACCCTTTCACCTACTTGTGTGCAAAGAGTAGTGAGGAACGAGGTTGGGTATATCCATGGACATTAGTATCGAGTTTTCTATCATGCAACGTTCATGATTCTAGTTGATCATTGGATCGATTGCTGCTTACTCAATGGAAATGGGTGGACTATGTGCAGATGAGTACGCCCAGCTCTTCGTAGCAGAGTTATAGAATTGTATGGATATGGGGTATTTCCTACCACCCGTAAGTGGATGTGTGGGTTTGATTTAAAGGAAGGATTTGAGTAGTGGTTTTTATGGATATAATTTCCAGACAATAGTTTGGATCGTTTCCTACGAGTTTGATTGCCGTGTGTGGCTTAGTGTAGTCTGCTAAAAAGTTGCATGTTCGTTGGAATGGAACCAGTGGACATTATATTTCTTGGGCTTGGAGTAGTCTGAGAATATCTTTTTCACGATTGGATTCGTTGAGCCGTATACTTTTGAGGGCTACGCCAATAGGAATAGGGTTTGTAGTATTGGGGTGAGCGATTATAAGTTAGTGTACTTATTCCCTAGTAAGGGTGTAATGTGTTTCGAAAATTAAGGCAAATTTGTGCCGAAATTGTGTAGATATCTCCTCCCGTAGTAAAAGGGTGGGATCGATAGTTCCTGAGGAACGAATTGGTGCTATGTTATAGCATGATGATGTGGACTGAGATCGAATAGTGATGACCTTAGTCTGTGTCCTATGGGGACGCTGCACTGCAGAGGGGTTTGCTAGTATGATAGCACGGTTTTTGGTATAGTATACCCTTTATATGGTTATGGGTTACGCCTGAATTTTGAGGGAAAAATTCCCCTTTAAGGGGGGGGGGGGGAGTATGTAACAACCCAGGTTTTTAAGCGACTATTTTACCTGATGGGCTAATTTTATAAAATAGGGGATGTTGAAGTAAACATTATTTTCCCGTGAGACTTAGGGATAATATTTACTATGTTTTGTCTATTTACCGTTATGAGAAGGTAAATAGCATTATATTATGATATGTTGCGTCGTTATATGTAAAACGACGGTTATGACCTATATATAAAATTGGGTAAAATTAATGAATTAAAATGAAATGGGAACATAAAAATAGTTCACACTTCCCCGAATGCCAAAATAGGGGGTGCGATTATTTTTAGAATAGTCGAGATAGTCGAAATAAGTGCCTAGTTGTAATTTTTGAGATTCGGGCATTTTTAAGGGGTTATGACTCAAATTAGTGGTTACGAGTCATTTTGGTGGCGTATTAGCAACTAAAAGTGGGGATTTATGTGTTGAGACCCGTATAAGTCCCCAACCCCCTTTTTCTTTCTTCATTTTTGTGAGAGAAGCCAAAGGAGAGAGAGAGAGAGAGAAGAGAGAGTTGGGAGAAATGGAGAGAAAGGGAGAAAATGGAAGATTTGGGCCGAATTTCGTCGCTACCGGAGGCGATCCGAGACTACGAACCTTGAGGCAAGTTTCTTACTTGCTAGATATTGATTTAATGTGATAAATCTGCATGTTTAGTTAATTTTGGGAGGTTTAAACCATAAATGGGTTTTTGGTTGATTTTGGTGTTTAATCCTTAAATCTTGTAGATTGTATGGTTTAAGGTTATTATATAGCTTTCTTTTGGTGTATAATTGTTGGGGTAATGTTGTTGGTGGAGGGGAATGAATAAAGTTTAGGATTATGGGTTTTAGGGTTCGGTTTTGGCTTTGAAGAAGAAAAGTTTTTCGTGGATCTAATAGGCGTGGTCCACCTCGGTCCCAGGACCGGTAGAACGATCATGCCAAAGCTAGCTTACTGCTTTTGTTGGTAGACCAAACCTGAACGGGCGGTCGACCGCGGTCCCTTGATTGGTCGACCGGTCCCCTATTTTTCACCTTTAATTTTCCTTAGTTTTCTTTAGCCTCTTTATTTTAAGATAGGAACTTAGGAACCTTCCTTTGGGAAGTAATGGGGCGTCCTAGAGGGTTGTATTGGGTAGACTAATGTCCTAGGCTAAGAGTGGATATTTGGGTTTACTCGAGGGCTAGTTTGTATAGGTTAATGTCCGATTGATATAGGAGGTTAACCTAAAGATAAATTGAAGTTAAAATATTAATGTTGAGCTTTTGGGAGACACTCCATTATGGAGACTCACTTTTAGGGTTTATGAAATTATATGAACTCTTGGAGGCTAGTTTGAGGTTAGTGGCACTCTGGGTCTTAGGTCATTAATAAATATGACTTAATGAACAAAGAATGAATATTATAAAACATGGTACTAAATGAATAAGTACAAATGGATGAGTTTTGGAAATGTAAAATATGATGTTTTCAAAAGTAAAAAGTAAAGTTTTCATATATGATAATTTATGGATTACACACTTCCCTAAATCGCTATCATAAGGGAAGTTGCGCGCGTTGTGGTGAAGCCCCTGGCTGTTGAGCAGGGCGGATATATCCCTAGGCCATATGACCGGTTATTGTATATTTTTCTGCGCTGGATAGGTAATTCTGGGTGTGGTCATGACTATCCCGCAGGGGTATGGCCGCTTCTCGACGTTTTGGTAGGTTCACAGGTTGTCTTGTATAGATAGGCCCTGGAAGATGATAGCCATTTAGGGGCGTGTTCAGTGGGGAAACCCGTAGGGACGGTCTTAGATTTATTAAAGCAATTGATGATAATGGATTGGCTTTAATTACATTTCCTGGATGAAATAAGGGAAATGGGATATATGGTTTGGCTTCGGATAACATTTCCCAAAAGAAAGGAATGAAATGGAAGCATATGGCATACAAAAGTATTTTTATGATAGTAAAAATGACTTTTGATTACACTTCGTGGATGAAAGAAGGGAAGTGGGGTTTTAGGAAAAAGGATAAAGCACTTTTTATGGTAAATAAACTTGCTTTAAATTTTGTATTCTTCCTAAATGGAAGAAAGGAAATAAAAGAATTGGTAAATAAGTTTGACTTGGTAAACAATTGATAAAATGTTGTACCATTTATGTATATTCCTAAAGAAAGAAATTAGGAATTGTGCCATTAGATGATGGATTGGGTTTTATTTTATATTTTCTTTGTATAGTTGTAGATGTGACCTCCCACACATATGCACACACATATACATTTATTGATTATTTGGTGCTAAGGATCTAGTGGATCTCGACGATCAACCCTGCCTAAGTAGTAGTGTATCGGGGGGGGGGGGTTCCTTATTTGGATTTTGCTTTGCGAGACACCCCACGCACGAATAGGGCATAGTGTTGAGAATGGGGAGAAGTTAGCCCTTAGTACTAAGGGTTAACTAGAACATCTCACGATATTGCGCTAGGTTGCTGCTAGATTGAGAGCTGAGAAATATTACTGTTATCTGCGAGAGAATTACGCACTTAACTATCATGAATTTTCGGTCACATGGTAATCATATCAAACTGGGCCCTTACCCGTATCTATATGTCTTTATTTCTGCATATATTCCTTGTCGTATAGGTGCTCTACCGCATGGACACTCGTATTTACATTTCCATTCCAGTTGTCATGGAGCTACAGCATATTGCGTATGTTGTAGGTTACTTTTATTAGACTCTTCTTTCTATTGTACTCTAATTATGTTCAATATATTTATTTGGGCGTGTTTTGCCCAAGGTATTGCATTCATTCATTATATTGTAAATATTGAATTGTAATACTCGATGTACTATTTGTATTGGTCTGTTCACCAACAGCTTATTCGATGATATTTATTATATTGTCATTCTTTGTCCATTGATTTTTGATATCCACCGTTTTTACAAATGGGATTGTCTAAGTGTTTTTCTTTTCTTTTCAAAATTTTAAATTTGATAGTCCATTTTCTAAAATGATTGGTGGTTATCTCATACTATTATTTTAGTCGACAGTGATGCTGAGAATGGACCATCTATGATTCCTGTGATTATTAGAGTATTGGCCTGGACACCTATTATTTTAGTAGTCGGGTTGCCACACTAAATATCTTTAAGTAATATTCAGAATCATTTATTTGAATATCCACAATTCGGATAAAACTCAAATGAATTAATTTATAATAAAATACAATTAATCCATTAATTTAAAATATAACCCATTTTAAAAGTCATTAAAATTACGGGGTATTACATATATCTATAAAAGGTTGAGTTTCCCTCCATTTCCTTCACCTCAGCATTCTCGAACTTCCTTTCTTATAGTGTTTCATTTTCTCTTTGCTACTTGGGAGTTTTCCATCCCTATAGTAGCAATTTTAAAACTCTTCTCTCATTTATCTTTTTCTTTATGAATTTGTTAGGATGGTTTATATTGTTGATGAAGTGTCTTTAGAGGTGTTTAAGGAAAAGAGGAAAGTTTTGAATGGGTAACAGTGTAAATGGTGTCTGTACATTGTGATTTATGTGCATTGGATGAGGATTAATGGTTGCCAAAAATATTTATAGCTAAATATGGAGTCCTTTTCCTCCCAACAATCTATTTTTAGAATTTTGCCAATACTTTGATGTGGTCCCTGAAAAAGTATCTCCAACAGTTGGAGGGTAGTAAATGGGGTTAACCGTCTTAACAAACTATACGGAACCCACATAGGAATAAAGAAGTTTGTGTATTGTTATAAGTGGGGAACCACTAGAGATAATACTTATTGCTTGAATATGTGTAAAGCAGACAAGGCTTTGGTATTTAACTTTCCTCATTCTAATAAGGATTATTTGGATTCTGGAGTTGTTATGAAGAACTAGAAACATGTCCCCCTTCTTGAGATTGTAAAATCGGTGATCGCTTAAACAAGCTCTGATACTAATTTTTAAAATCGGTGATCGCTTAAATAAGCTCTGATACCAAATTTTAAATGCACGGTGTGATACTTAATAAACCGAATTTGAAAATTTCCAAGTTAACCTTATTTAATCGGTGTCAATTTTTAATCCAATTCAATACAAATTTAAAACATGCATCTAGGTGTAGTGGATCATGACAACACAAACAAATATGAATTTCTCACTCACAGATTTCAGGAAAAATCCCAAAAGGCCAAAACCTTTTATTTCACAATAATACTCATAATGATTACAAACGAAATCTGTAAAGAATTTACTACATCAAACTCTCATAGGCCATAACCTAAATCAACCTCAGAATATCCATAAATACACGCAGTCCAGTCAGCCCAGGAACACCCACGAGTACTCCCTGTGACACGCAGTCAAGACAGCCTAGCACCTCCCTTAAGTGGAGCCTAGATCAACAGTAGGTTATCCCCCCTACAAGAGAAACTCTAGCAAAATCGTATCTTGGATTCTAAAATAATTCACTAAAATAAATTGGGATTCGTGAATTGAAAACAAAAGAATTTGAACCCTAAATGAAGAAGACAAATGTAATTTGTTTTTAGCAGTTTTTGCAGAAAGAAATTTTCCATGTCTTCTTAACGATAACGGAGTGGTTTAACACGATTTATAAACAAAACTTAAGGTGGAGCGTTGCTCGAATGAAATGTAAAGTTACTTGAACAAAACCTTACTATCGCTCGAACAATAGCTTCGCATGACATGCCCTTGTCACTTGAACGATAGGTAGTGGTCGCTCGAACGACCAATGTGAAAAAAAAAATTATTTCGAAAAAAAAATTCGAATCAAGACTTAGAAAGATTTCTTTTTGAAGAAAAGTAACGCCTCAACACTTAGAAAATATTTAGAAAAATATCCTAACACTTTCAAATGAACCGTTAAGTATCCAAAACACAACCTTACCAAAATTCATCTCATGGAGGCTTGAATATTGAAGAACTTTGATATTCGGATCCGTATTGAGGCATGGCTGAACTTGAATAAGTGTTCGGCGATTGTAGTGGTATATGACATTAACTAATGTAAACAAGACTTATAAAATATGTCCTTACAAAAGTCGGGTGGGATAAATGGTGGTGGAAGATGATCCAACTCAAGAGTGTAAGACACACACTCCTCATGAGGCGCGAAGTGATCCACAAGGGAACTCGCAGGAGGAAGTGTGGAAATAAACAAGTGCGTCATCAACTTATCCATCATTATGTCGCCATCCGATGTGGTGAAATGGTCTAACGAGGCATTAAGATCCGAGATAGATGAATCAACATCAATATTCGGCTCAAGGGGAGCCAAATATGACGGGGTAGGATCCATATCGAGAGAGGTGGGAACCATCTCTGATGTGTAACACCCCGCCCGTCCAGGAAGAGCGAACGGAGCGCCACTATCGATAAAATTAATCAAATCCACAAATAACAAGGTATAGAGCATCTAAAAAATCCCACTATATAAATGAAACCACTAATCTCAAATCTCTTCAAATAAATACAACAAATCTCTCGAATTAAATACAATATCTAACTCGAAATAAAATAAATCCAATGCCCTATGCATCAAAATAAATAAATACAAGTCTTCCAAAAAATATTCTTTCCAAAATAATCCACGCTAAAATCATCCCAATTGGTCCATAGCTCTCAAATCCACGCTAACCTTCCAACTAAAAGAAAATATGGGGAAGTACACAATATGACAGGAAAGATTCTCAACAAATATATTGGCGGCGAATAAAATGTAACAACACGAGTACGAATATTCAAATTAGTCTCATAAGCATTTATCAATAAATTTCTCAACAACACATCAATGGGTCACCATGCCTCACCCCATCCGCATATGCTTTATCAAGACATAGCCCGAGAAGAAGAAATTTTGGCGGGTGCCCAACATCCGTGGCATATTAAAATCTTATGACAACGTTCTCAACAACAATATAATGATGCCACATGAATCAAAATAATTCAACAATTATTTCTGCGGATTTCAATGAATTTAACAATTCATATATGAGTTCAATTAACAAGAATTCAAAGGGAATAACTCTCGAGAGATTTAAAGAGCATATTTTGTAAAACCCCATACCTCAAAATCATCACATAAATTCAGCCTCCAAATTTGATCACACCATCACGTTCCTCTCGCGAAAATAATCAAATCATGTTCTAGTCCCAACACAAGATAACCCCAAATAGTCCTATTTTAAAAACTCAGAAAAATCATATCCAAAAATTATTCGAATCTCCAATACGACTTCAGATTTGAATTCTACACGAAAAATTGAGTCAGGTATATGTTTTGAGTTTTTCTTAACTCTCATTCGAATGCACACAAAAAGAAGATCCAAACATTCCAAATTGGCTCTTCTCATTCCACTCGTTTTTGCCTCTTTTGATTTCATTTTTTGCCTCTCTTTTTCATCTCCCTTTCCTTATAATCACCCATAATATTCCATATATAGCCCCTCTCTCAAACCCTAGCTTGGTGCCTAAGCTAACGGATATTACCAAATTGCCCTTTAATTCAAAATTATCAACTTTACCTATTTAAACCATTATAAAAGGTCCAAAAGTCAATTAACTTTGAATTTAAATAGTCGATTCATTTAAATTAAAAATAAATATAATATTAATATCCCGATTAATAAAATAATAATATTATTAAAATTATATACCATATTCATAAATAAAGTCCTTAAAATTATGGGGTATTACATACTTCCTCCCTTGAAAAGGAATTTCGTCCTCGAAATTCGACGAAACCTAACACTCAAAATAAAGTTCTACTAGATTCTATTTCCCAAAAATCACACACTAAAGTCCTCAAATTAATTATGAACATCCTCACCACGACGCGTAACACATCCTCAAAAATTTTATATCTCTAAAGAAAACATATCTAAGCTGCATGTTAGACCCAGTATCCAATATCCAAGGGTTATCGTATACCTAAGCTCTGATACCATCTGTAACATCCCGCCCATCCAGGGAGAGCGAACGGAGCGCCACTATCGATAAAACTAATCAAATCCACAAATAAAAAGGTATAGAGCATCTAAAAAATCCCACAATATAAACGAAACCACTAATCTCAAATCTCTTCAAATAAATACAACATATCTCTCGAATTAAATACAACATCTAACTCGAAATAAAATAAATCCCAATGCTCTATACATCAAAATAAATAAATACAAGTCTTCCAAAAAATATTCTTTCCAAAATAATCCACGCTAAAATCATCCCAATTGGTCCATATCTCTCAAATCCATGCTAACCTGCCAACTAAAAGAAAATATGGGGAAGTACACAATACGACAGGAATGATGCTCAACAAATATATTAGCAGCGAATAAAACGTAACAACATGAGTACAAATATTCAAATTAGTCTCATAAGCATTTATCAATATATTTCTCAGCAACACATCAATGGGTCACCAGGCCTCACCACATCCGCATATGCTTTATCAAGACGTAGGCCGAGAAGCAGGAATTTTGGCGGCTGCCCAACATCCGTGTCATATTAAAATCTCATGACAACGTTCTCAACAACAATATAATGATGCCACATGAATCAAAATAATTCAACAATTATTTCTCCACATTTCAATGAATTTAACAATTCAAATATGAGTTCAATTAACAAGAATTCAAAGGGAATAACTCTAGAGAGATTTAAAGCGCATATTGTGTAAAACCCCATACCTCAAAATCATCACATAAATTCAGCCTCCAAATCTGATCCCACCATCACGTGCCTCTCGCGAAAATAATCAATTCATGTTCTAGTCCCAACATGAGATAACCCCAAATAGTCCTATTTTAAAAACTCAGAAAAATCATATCCAAAAATTATTCGAATCGCCAATACAACTTTAGATTTGGATTCTACACGAAAAATTGAGTCAGGTATGTGTTTTGAGTTTTTCTCAACTCTCATTCGAATGCACTCAAAAAGAAGATCTAAACATTGTAAATTGACTCTTCTCATTCCACTCGTTTTTGCCTCTTTTGATTTCATTTTTGGCCTCTCTTTTTCATCTCCCTTTCCTTATAATCACCCATAATATTCCTTATATAGCCCCTCTCTCAAACCCTAACTTGGTGCCTAAGCTAAAGCATATTACCAAATTGTCCTTTAATTCAAAATTATCAACTTTACATATTTAAACCATTATAAAATGTCCAAAAGTCAATTAACTTTGAATTTAGATATTCGATTCATTTAAATTAAAAATAAATATAATATCAATATCCCGATTACTAAAATAATAATACTATTAAAATTATATACCATATTCATAAATAAAGTCCTCAAAATTACGGGGTATTACATGATGCTATCTCGGTACAATGGTGAGAACTCGTAGTCAGAGCGAACCTAAAAGATATGGTCATGTCAGAGACATAGGCAATTGGGGCATAAGATAAAAGTTTGGGCATATTTTTGGATTCTATGGGAAAGTGAGTGGGAACCTCAAAATGGGGTGCATGTGGACATGGTGGGATTGGATCAGGCTCACTATCGAAAGGTAAGTCAACACAATTGCCGACTTGGGACCCAGACCATGGAATGGTCTGAACTTCATGATTCTCGGGAGGATAGGGTTGGTCACACTCAAAGTCTGTGTCACAAGAGGACACATCATCATCACACTCGATTTCAACGATGGGTGGATGCATGGGAATCTCCGACTCTCGCTCACACTCAAGTTCAGTTAATCATTGTTCAAGCCGTTGGAGGGCTTCATTTTGAAATTGAGTGTCTTTCTCTTGCTCGAGTATGAAGTTTTTCAAGAGTCATTCGAGAGCGGATGTGGAGGGTGGTGGTGGATTGATGGGTGGTGGTGGAGTGACGGGTGGTGGAGGTGGTTGAGGTGGACACAACTCGCTACTATCATGAGTGTATAGAGAGTACTCAAACGAAGTGTGTGGGGTGGGGCCAAGTTCATCATACACGAAATGACCGCTTTTGTTATGGAAAAATGGGTGATACTCATGGGGTGCGTAGTGAGGGAACTGATTGTGAACGGGTGCACAAGGTTTCCATGACAACTGTTGGAACGTGTGAGGATCCACAACATCGGGTTGGGATTCGTATTATGTGGAAGGTTAATCAGGCCTCCATGAATAGCTCGGGTACTCACATAACTCGGGATTGGGTATATCGGAATAATAGGACGAGTTTGGTTCCGAAATAGTTTCATATGGATACACATGTTCCATTGTGGTTTCAGATGGATATGGAATGCAAGGGCACTCATGGGACATGTTATCAGCATAATAACGGTGGGTGCACAACAAAGGATGAGACACGTCGAGACTTAACACCGAGGGTGATAGAAAATGAGGTGCGTGCATGGACGGGTCAAGAGTACCAATGGTACTCGTGATAAAGCCGAAACCACAAAAAATCTCATAAAGAGACGGCTCGGGATCACTCTCACACGTGTCGCGTGACAATGGAAAATGACCAAAGTAGTCCCGTAAGGGATGTTCTTCGGCCATGTGGAGAGAAGTATTTTTTTTGGAGTTTTTTAAATTTTTTCAAAAGGAATGAAAATATTTTTGTATTTTCTAAAAATAATGGAAAGAAAGAAAATATTTTTGGATTTTTCTAAAAAGGAATGAAAGAAAATATTTTTACATTTTTCATAAAAATAATAGAAGAAAATATTTTTGGATTTTTTAGAAGAAAATGTGGGGAAAATATGGACTCTTTGAATTTTGACGAACTCACTAAAATCCGACTACCAAGAAAATTGAATTTGACACACACAAGCCAAGGAGAAATCCTAACTAGCACATAGCCAATTTTATCTTTAAATTTAGTGAAAGGGTAGTCAAATTTTAATTAAGTCCGCGGGCGATAAAAAAATCACGAAAATCTGAGTGATCGCCTTTGCAAAATTGTCCTCCTAGTGGGCTACCTAGTTAATAGATTTTAAATTTAGTGATGGCTAGGGTAGCACACAATGGTAAGCGAGTGAGTCGGGTGATAAAATCCCTTCTCGTGAGTGACCGGGTGTAGGTCTTAGTAATTTAATTCATCACACCATTCGAAAATAAATGTGAGAATAAGATAACACAAGAGCACACAAAATTGACTCGCTAACAGGAGAGGCGCGAGGGTTTAAGAAATGTACCTCCCACGGTTTTTACGTTGTGGGGTGCCGAAAAATTTGAGTCGATCAGGGGGAGATCACGCCAATCTCCGTCTTCTCCGGGAGTCCTACCGACCCAAGGTAGAGAGGCTTCTAAATCCTTGCCAATGGACGCTCTCTCTCTACCTTGTCCGGTTTTCCTATCACGCTTGTCTTCGATTATTACAATTTTTAAAATGAAAAATAAAATGAAGGTGTCTCTATGCACCGCAATACAAGCAATGATAAAAATTCTAATACAAGCCTTCTAATAATATAAAAATGGTACAAAAAATAATAAAGTGCAAAAAAAAACGAACTACAAGATTGAATTCGCTTCGAGTGCTTCACGCTCCCAAGAATGGTAATGGCGCCATTTGATAACTTTTTATTTCCCCCGCAATGGCGTCATTTGTTAACTTTGCTTTTTGTATGTCGTTGTTGAAAGCCAAGTTAGTCAAAACCTCAAATACCTACAAATAATATCAACTCAAGTGTAAAGGTAAGTAAGGGTATCAATCCACTTCCAAGGGGGTAAAGCAAAGGGAACACATGTGTAATTCACTTTTTTATTTTCTTTTTGGGCTTTTGCTTTTTCTATTTTTTTTAGCCTTTTCAAATATTAAAAAAATTAGGTGAGGTGTGGTGCAATAACACTAATTTATAATGTGAGATGAAAACAACTAACTAGAAAGTTACTAAAATGAAAAATAAAGTCTAAACTAAAATAAGAGATAGAGTGAGGTAAGTAAATGTGAGAACAATCAAGGAGTGGGATTACACCACAAATTTTAGCTATTCTAATCAATTAATTTAATTAATTGAATTCTCCCAAATTAAAATCAACCTAACAAATCAACTCTCGTTGCAAATGTAATTTTGATAGTAACCTTTTAGAAAATAAAGTTTAACACCTCACAACACTAGAAAAATAGATCTACACTCCTTTTAATTAATCACCTGCTAGGATCGATCAATTCAAATGTATGTAAATATTAGAAAATAAATTTGTAGTTGAAATTCAAGTTATAATACCCCCACTTAAGAAACCCATATCTCTAGTTCGAATCTAAAATGGGTATTATAACTAGAATTTCGATTTTCTCTCGAAAATCATTTACCCTCCCTCGAGGCGTAAATCTAAGGGTGAGGGATCAAAATTAATATTCAAAGGGAATTTTCATGTAATCAAACTAATTAAACTAAAATAACATCAAATATGGGCTTCCCCCCACCCCTTGAAAGGGGATTTAGACTAACATGATATTAAACATGATGAACAAATAATGAAAGACATATATAATAAAAGAGTAGAGAAAGAGAACAAATCTTCAACAAGTCTCCTTGAAATTGGCAATTTGAACTCTATCATATTCCATACAATTCAATTACTCACAATTAAATCTCACCAAATCCCTATAAAATAAAAATAAAAACTATTTACAAAATGGTATTTATCTCGATACAATTCTTTCTCTAAAAATTCCTATCTAAAAGCTCTTTTTTGAATCTAAACTAAAAATTACAAAATAAAAATAAAAAGGATAGTGGATGAATTCATAATGGACAATTAAATAATAAAAAATATTTGCTAAAAATGCAAATCCTAACATTATAAAATTGTACATTAGAACTCATCTAAAGAAATAAATTCTAGATCATTACTTTATATTGAGATAAATGCTAAAAATGCAAAATCTCAACATAAAGGAATGGGTTAGAATTTACCTCTCATAAGGGATAAATTCAACTATATCAATCTATTTTGAAATAATTGCTAAAAATGCAAAAATTCAAAATAGAGGGTTGGGGTGAAATTTATCCTAGAGATAATTTTCACTACACACCTCTATGTTGAGGTATTTCCTAAAAATGAAAATACTCAACATAGAGGGGTGGAGAGAATTTTATCACACCAAGCTTAAAACTAAATTTGATATCTTCTTTGAAATTGGCCCAAGTCTTCAATTTATATGGTGCACATGGAGGCTAGGGGTAAATTAGGTAATTGACATGAGTGTGCATGGAAATGGTGAGGGGAGCATGAGGTGTGAGTGTGTTGAGGTCATGTGGGTGAGGAGATTTGGGAATAAAATATGATAAGGTTAAAGGGGTATTTATGAAAAAAGGGTGTGAAAGATGTAGTTGGGGGTAGAATGGGAAAAGGGGTTTAAATGGTTTTAACACATATGGGTATTAATTGACTTGGTATTTGTTTTGTGGGATTGTCTTTGGCAGGTGGAAGTCGTGTAAGTCTTTGGCTCATGGGTTTGAAATGGTTGGGTCTGAATGGGAAATGGGTTCGGGGTTTTGGACTTTGGTTTGATGGTTGTCGGGTTGTTGGTTGTTGTTCCCCGGAGAGGGGGTTTATCGCCGCCGAAAGGGGCTGTGGTCAGTGCCAGAGTCGCGACGAAGCAGGTGGTGAGGGTTGTGGACGGTCGGCGGGTGTGATCGCGGGTTGGGGTTAGGTCGGCCGCGGGAGGGTTGGTGACGGCGGCAGTTGGGCTTGGGGTTAGATGGGTGCGGCCGGAGGTGGCTCTGCCCGGATCTGAGCGAGGGGGAAGTCAGAATCGGAATTGGGGGTTGATTTCGATTGGTGGGTTTACGGTTAGGTGGAGGGTCAGCCATGGTGGCTCGGGTGGATATGGGTTGGAAAGGGCGGGTTTTAGTTGGTGGGTTTGGGTCCGATTTTGGGTTTGTTATTGTAAATGGGTTCTTAGGTTTCTAATGGTGGGAGGTTGAGTTTGTTAATGGAGGGAGAGGAGAGAGAAAGTGGTAAGGTTGAAGATGAAGAGGAGGGATAAGGTGAGGGTGAGTATAGGGTAAAAGGTGTGGGTGAGGGTTTAGATTTGGTGTAAATGGGTGTAAGAGGGGTTTGTGTGTGTGTGTGTTTAATTTGGACACCTATAAAAAATTAAAAAAGACTCAACTAAAATTAATAAAACTAAAAATAAAAAATAAAATCTAACTAAAAATAAAATAAACTAAAGAAAATAAAAATAAAAATATTAAAACTAAAAAAATAAAATCCTAAGCTTATATAAAACTAAGATAAAACAAAAGAAATAAAAACTTAAAATCTAAATGAAAACTAAATTCCTAAAAAATATATATATATAATCTAATAAACTAAAAATAAATGAAATCCTAAAAATAAACTAATCCTAATAAAATAAAATAAAAATAATAATAATAATAATAATAAAATAAAATTACACTAATAAAAATAGAAAATAAAACCAAGAAAATACTAAATAAATCCTAAAAATAAAAATGACTCAAACTAAAAATCTAAAAAATATAAAAAAAAAAGGCACAAACTAAACACAGACGGGCTTTGTGGTAGGTTTAGGGACGGTTTAGGGTAGGCTAGGATACAGGACAAGGCTATTTAGCTCCATAAAATGCGCATTTGCCTCGATATATAGCTTTTGACATCGCAAATGGACATTTTACCTAAAAGATAAAAATTTAAGAACATAAGACCCATATTGCCGAGAATTAGGAACAAAAATACGTCTATTCGGGGTATAAAATGTACAGTTTTGGGTGCTTATCATCTCCCCCTATGCCTATGCTAATACCGGTGTTCTAGGCTCACGCACTCATATTTTTTCTTGAAATTGTGAGTTAGTCATCCTAAATGTCCATCCATAAACGGTGTAGACAAAATACAAAACTCTTTTTGTCTTTTTCCGAACAAATTTATCAAAATAATTTTTTTCCTATTTTTTCAAAAGTTTTATCAAAAACAAAAAGTACACGTGTCATAATACTAGCAAACATATATCATGAAGCACAATTAGCGTATGATGAATAAACCATGCAAACACAATCATCTATAAGATATAGCAAGAGAAGAATCATATGCAAGCAACCGATAATCAACAAGTTTACCATCTAGCTCCTCTAAAAGTGATTTCCTAACCCCAAATAGGTGTGCAACGACGTACAGGAGTTTTGGGAACCAAGGGAATACTAGACTTCAACTTTCTTGGATTTCTTTCAAGGTCAAAATAAAAACGCCTAAGGTGACCTTTCCTACAACAATGTGAACATGTGTAAACGGGTGGAACGACACCTATGGGTTTGACCTTTTCTAATGTCCTTGGGATTGATTGACCCTCCAAAACAAATAATGGTCTTGGCTTTAACACTCAAAACATGAGAACATGAGGAGCCACTACTATTGCTACCAACATTACTCGAGCCTTTCATATTATTTTTTTATCTCCATTTTTTTTTACTCATGCAAAGAATTAGACTCTTACAACTTTAGGGACCCCTTCTCCAAACTTTCAATTATTCCTAGAAGGTTAGCACGTTCTCCCTTAACATATGCACACTTATCCCTAAGAGTGTCTTCACATGGCACAAACTCATCGATTAAAATATTTTTATCGTCTTTGGCAAAAACACAAACCCTAGAGTTTTTAAAGTCCTCCAATTCTTTTTCTAAAAATAGGACTCTATCATTGCTCTCCTTTTTGTACAATTCTAATTTTCTAAAGTCGAGGTCCAAGGCAAGAAATTTGTCACGATAAAAATCTCTTTGATTTTGAATCGTTTGCAAAAGATCCAGAGGGGATTTAAAATGACCATTTTCTTTTTCCAAAAAATTAATTCTTTTAGCAAATGTCAAATTCAAACTATTTAAATCATCAAAACTCTGACTTGTGGCAATGGAGGAGGGCATCTTATTACATACGTGCTGCATCAAAAAATTGCAATTTTTTATAAAATAGATTTTTCAAAAAAAAAATCAATATCACACAGTTTATTGGAAATAGGATTAGACAATAAATTAGTGTAACCTCCTCTGATACCAATTTGTTAAATCGATGATCACTTAAATAAGCTCTCATACCAATTTGTAAAATTGGTGATCACTTAAATAAGCTTTGATTCCAATTTGTAAATGCACGGTGTGATACTGATTAAACCGAATTCGTAAATTTTCAAGTTAACCTTATCTAATCGGTGTCAATTTTAAATACAATTTAATTCATCCCTAAAACATGCATCTAGGTGTAGTGGATCATGACAACATAAACCAATATGAATTACTGACTCACAGATTTTAGGAAAAATCCTCAAAGGGAAAAACCTTTTGCTTCACTAATAATACTCACAATGATTACAAGCAAAATCTACAAAGAATTTATCGCAGCAAACTCTTACAGGCCGGAACCTAATCAGCACTGAATCAACCTCAGAAGATCCACAAACACACACAGTCCAGTCACCCGGGAACACCCACGAGTACTCCCTATGACATGAAGCCAAGTCATCTCAAAACCTACCTCAAATGGCACCTAGATCAGCAGTAGGTTATCCTCCCTACAAGAGAAACTCCAGTAAAACTATATCTTGGGTTGTAAAAAGAATTCACGAAAAGAAATTGGGATATATGAATTGAAAACAAAATAATTTGAAACTTGAATGAAGAAGACCAATGTAATATGTTGTTAGCAGTTTTTGCGAAAAGAAATTCATCAAGTCTTCTTAATGAAAACGAAGTGGTTTAATACGATTTATATAAAAACCTTAAAGCGACGCATCTCTAGAACAAAATGTAAAGTATTTCGAACAAAACCTCATTGTCCCTCGAACAACAGCTTCGCATGACATTCCCTTGTCGCTTGAATGACAAGTCATGGTCGTTCAAATGACCAGCGCGAAAAAAATTATTTTTTATTTCGGAAAAAAACTCCACCTCAACACTTAGAAAAATTACTTTTTGACAAAAAGTAACGCCTCAACACTTAGAAAATATTTTAGAAAAATATCCCAACACTTTTAAATGAACCGTTAAGTATCCAAAACACATAATTACAAAAATTCATCTCGCGGAGGCTTGAATGTTGAAGAACATTGATATTCGGATCCGTCTTGAGGAATGATTGAAATTGAATAAGTCTTTGGCGGTTTTAGTGGTATAAGACATACACTAATATACTTATAAAATATGTCCTTACATAGATGGTACGGTACACTGGTCCTAGATGCCCCAGGAAAGTCATGGAATGGGTTGGCGACATATATTACATGTGTTTGATTACTCATAGTTTCAATTTGTTGATGTTTCGACTAATATATTATGCCATTTTACAGAGAGAAGGAAAAAATATTCTCCCCCCTAACCCCAAGGTAAACTTTGAGGAGCTTAAATTCGTTTTTTCCATTTAGTAAAGAATTATAGAAGATCACCCAAGGTCATCCTGTTTTCTTGGAGTATAAGAGCTCCATTACGTCCTTTGTAGATCGGTCTATGGAGGATATTCCCTCTGCCCCCATAGATTTGGAGGATTCAACCTCATCTTTATTACATCTGAATCCCCCCGGGAAGAAGGAGACACCATTCTAGGAGGAACATATTCCTCATTTAACTCACTTGATCTAACTTATATCCTAATGACTTCCTCATCTCCATGCAAGATGGTGAAGAGAAAAAGCCCAAACTTGATGTCACGAGCTATGTCTCCTCCTCTAGTCGAGAAGAAGAAAAGCACTGGGTAAGGTTCAAAGAGATAGTAGTTGTTACTAGTGAAGAAATCAAGAATAGTGAATCTCATTTTAAAATATTTAAAGGAGGTCCTACTGTTCAGCAGGAATCTGTCCAGAAAACCCAGGGAGAATAGGTGTCACACCCCAAACCCAAATATATTCTAATCATTTCATTTATATTATGATTAAATCATAATCTTCAGTCCATTCGAAATATAATTCATTTATCAATATTTTTTTCCATGTACAATAAACATAATCATGTTCTTTGTACCACAACGTAATTAACATTAGAGTCTTAATTAAATGAACATGATATACTACGATTGACTATGATTAAATATTACAATCATCAAATCAACCAATGCTAACTCAATATATAAGATGTGCGAGTGTAGTTAAACCTCAGTGTGACAATGACAAAATCCCCACGTCTAATCCCCAAATCTTTCTAACAGTGAAACTCTCAAATCACCGATCATATGATATCCTAACTAGCATCATACAAACATGAAAATGTTAAAATATAAATCGTAAGTATTAAGTTTAGTGAGTTACTCCCTCCCTAAAATGAAATAACGGTTCTTTATCAAATATGTGGATATATAATCCTTCCCTGCTATGAAATAGCAATATTATATCAAATCTCTAGATATAAAATCCAAACAATCCTTCCCTAAAATGAAATGACAATTCTATATCAAATCTGTGGATATATAATCCCAATAATCCTGCCTTGCTATGAAATAATAGTTTTATATCAAATTGGTGGATATGAAATCCAAATAATCCTGACCGTTGGCAATAACGAATACTGCAACATAAGTTCCAACAAATCCTTGTCATAAGACGAATCAAATTATTGGATCCTTGTCGAATTCCAATCCTGGATCATAAGATCCAAACAAATCCTAGATATTTTAATATCCAAACAAATCTGAATACCGAAGTATTCAAACAAATCCAGCGGCATATTGATATTGTCACAGTTAGCCAATGGAAGAAAGACATCCAGCGGCATCTCCGTATGTATGAGTGCACTGACGTGCAAAAGCAGTTATTGGCTTCCTTTAAGCTGGTGGGAGCTGCATTACAGTGTTGGGAGTCCACAACCACTTTGGAGGAGAGGGAAACGATCCCTATTCAGTTGTTATGGGAGCGGTTTGACCGCAAGTATTTTCCACCCGCAGTGCAGACTGAGATGAGGCGGAAATTACTAAATCTGAAGCAGGAGAATCTTACTGTAGCTGAGTATGAGGAGGAGTTCACGAGACTTCTCACCATTGTGCCAGATGAGGCACCTACTGAGAGTAAGAGGATTATGTTGTTTGTCGACGGGTTAGCTTGGAGGATCCGTCAGCACCTTATTGGGAATTTATCTCTGAGTACTTTCACTGATGTACTCAATGCAACGTTACTACATTTCCAGGATCACCGCTTCCATCTTTAGGGAAGCAAGAGAGCAGGAGAGTCCAGCCAGCAGGGCAGGGCCGTGGGTAATAGTGCCAGTGGGGCACCATCTCATGGACAAACTCGTCAGCACGAGCAGAGTTCCCATCAGGGGAGCCCTGCTAAGCGATTCCATTCAAGTGATTCCAGGCAGGGATATGGGGGTTATAGGCAGGGCCAGCCTAATCAGCAGGGCCAGCACCGACAACAGGGTCAACAATAGGGCCATCAGGTCCAACAGCGTGCACATCAGGGCCAACAGGGCCAGTGGCGTGGAGGTAATGGCCAACAAGGCCGTGGACAGCAGGGTCAGAGGGGAGGTAACTTCAAAGGACGATGTTTTGGGTGCGATAAACATGGCCATAGGCGTCAGGATTGCCCAGAGGGCGATTGGACCCCACAGCAGCAGGGAGCCCGTAATGAGCCATAGAGACCACTTTTTCCACCTGCCCTCCCAGCTCCAGCCCAGGTGCCAGCCCTACCAGTCATTCCAGCAGCTCCAGTGCAGTAGGGGCAATTACAGTATGGACATGTCTATAACGTCCACCAGGCAGCAGCTCCATAGGCACCACCCGCGATTGAGGGTATATTTCCTATCCATGGTACTATGGGTCGAGTTTTGTTTGATACGGGGCAACGCATTATTTTATACCTACGCATTTTGCGAAGGCCTTAGGGTTGTTAGCCATAGCAGAGAGCACAGTGACGTGTGTAGACTCACCACTGGGGAGTGGGTCCCTTATTTTCTTTATATGCCGGGGAGTAGGGGTAGAGATTGGTAGCTTGGTATTACCTACAGACATGTTAGTTTTAGACATGCACGAGCATGATGTGATTATTGGTATGGATTGGCTCGCAGCTTATAGAGCCATGGTTGATTGCTTTGGTGGGAGCATTGTTTTTGCCATTCCGGGGCAAGAAATGTTTGTAGTGGCGATGCCTCGCCCAGAGGGAGGTTCGACCGCTCATTTGTATTACATAGAGGAGGATACCTCTAAGGAGGTTGTGATTCCCTTAGTTTCGATCCCAGTTGTCAGGGAGTATTCCGATTTGTTTCAGGAGATACCAGGCCTACCCCCTAGTCGAGAGATAGACTTTGTCATAGATTTATTGCCAGATACGAGACCTATAACACGCGCACCGTACCATGTGGCTCCGACAGAGATGCGAGAGCTACGAGATGAGATAGAGCAGCTGTTAGGTTAGGGCTTCATTCGCAGGAGTACCTCACCTTGGGTCGCTCCAGTTTTGTTTGTAAAAAAGAGAGATGGTTCACTAAGATTGTGTGTGGACTACCGGGAGCTGAACAAGGTCATGATACGAAATAAATATCCGTTGCCTCGAATCGATGATATGTTCGACTAGCTGAGGGGAGCAACTTTCGTTTCGAAGATAGATCTGAGGTCGGGGTACCATCATCTACGTATTAGGGAGCAGGATGTTTCGAAGACTGCTTTCTTGACGAGATATGGGTCTTATGAGTTTCGGGTGATGCCGTTCGGACTTATAAATGCTCCAGCCATTTTCATGGACTTGATGAACCGAGTATTCAGAGAGTTCTTGGATCAGTTTGTCATCGTTTTCATAGATGACATTTTGATATATTCACACTCCGAGGAGGAGCATGCCGAGCACTTGAGGCAGGTTCTTCAGACTCTACGAGATCATCAGTTGTATGCTAAGTACGAGAAGTGCGGATTCTGGTTATGAGAGGTACAGTTCTTAGGGCATGTTTTTTCTGAGCAGGGGATAGAAGTTGACCCGAGTAAAATGTCAGCGGTGAGGGAGTGGGGACAGCCCACGACACCGAAGGAATTGCGTAGTTTCTTAGGGTTAGCTGGTTACTACAGGAGATTCATTCGGGGATTCTCCAAAATAGCGAGTCCATTGACCAATCTGACTCGCAAGGGGGTACCATATGTTTGGGATGACGCTTGTCAGTTGGCTTTCGACGAGCTTAAAGACAAGCTTACTTCAGCGCCAGTCCTTGCGTTACCGAAGCCGGGTGTGGAGTACCTGGTTTACACCGATGCGTCCTTACGGGAACTTGGGGGAGTACTTCAGCAGGAAGAGAAGGCTATAGCTTTTGCCTCCCTCAATCTTAAGCCGCATGAGAAGAATTACCCCACCCACGACCTGAAGTTAGCAACGGTCGTCTTTGCATTGAGGATATGGAGACACTATTTGTTGGGAGAGAAATTCCGTTTGTTCACAGACCATAAGTCTTCGTAGTACCTGTTCACTCAGCGAGAGCTGAATATGCATCATCGCAGATGGCTAGAGTTTGTGAAGGACTACCAGTTCGATATACAGTATCATCTGGGAAAGGCAAACATAGTTGTTGATGCATTGAGTCGTAGACCGGTAGACGAAGTAGCAGACGTCTGGAAAGAAAAGTGGAAGGAATTGGGTCACCAGGATGCAGTAGCACGTTCTTTCATATCCGTGATGTCAGTCACACCCGAGATTGTTATGAGGGTGATACAGGCACAAACCACAAACCCGTTTTTCCAGGAGCAGATTGTGCGACTTCTAGCCGAGGGTGCTGAGTCCTATTCTGTTAGTTCTGATGGAGGTTTGCGGTTTAATGGGAGATTGGTGGTTCCAGAAGGAGCAGAATTACGTCATGCAGTGATGACTCATTCTCATGGGTCCCGATTTATAGTACATCCGGGAGGCGATAAGATGTACCAGGATATGAGGCGACAATACTGGTGGAGTGGGATGAATTGGGAGAGTATTTCCATGTATTTTATTACAGGGTTGTCTACATCACAGCGGGGCCACGATTCTATCTGGGTGATTGTAGACCGTTTGATCAAGGTGGGTCATTTTCTGTCGGTGCGGACAGATTATACCATGGGTCAGTATGCTCAGTTGTTCATCGCTGAGATTGTCAGATTACACGGGGTGGCCCTGAATATTGTGTCAGATAGGGATAAGATTTTCTTCTCACAATTTTGGGAAAGCTTTCAGGAGGCTATGGGTACTGAGTTGAGGTTGAGTTCAGCTTACCACCCACAGACAGATGGAAAGACAGAGCATACTAATCAGATGTTAGAGGATATTCTACGCATGTGTATTCTCGATTTTGGAGGAGGTTGGGATCCACATCTTCCACTGGTAGAGTTTGCTTATAATAACTCTTATAAGTTTACGATTAGTATGGCTCCATTTGAGGATTTGTACAGCAGGCCTTGTCGTTCCCCAACTTGTTGGCTCGAAGTGGGGGATAACAAGTTGCTAGGACCAGAGGTGATTCAGGAGACCTCCGCGAGGATTGAGATGATCAGGAGTCGCATTCGGGTAGCCCAGGACAGGCAAAAGAGTTACGCCGATTGGAAACGGTTCTTTCGGGAGTTTAGTGTGGGGGAACAAGTGTTATTATGTGTATCTCCTATGAAGGGAGTGATGAGGTTAGGGAAGAAGGGGAAGTTGGCTCCGAGGTACGTGGGACCATTTCCCATCATCGAGAGGATTGGGCTGGTTGCATACAGGTTGGGACTGCCAGAACATTTACATCGCATCCACGATGTATTCCACATCTCGTCGTTGAGACGATATCTTCGGGATAATATGGCCCATACTCACATTGCGATAGATGAGATCGACTTACAGCCTGATGGCTCTTACGAGGAAAGACTGGTGGCTATCCTAGACTATAGTGAGAGGAGATTGAGGTCGAAGATAGTTCCACTTGTGCGGGTCCAGTGGGAGCATCATAATGTGGAGGAATCCACTTGGAAGCGCGAGGCAGATATGCGCGAGAGATATCCAGAGTTGTTTTTACCAGGTATGCCTTATTTTCAGAATTTCGGGACGAAATTCCGTTATTAGGGGGGAAGTATGTAATACCCCGTATTTTTATGCTATATTAATTTGGGGATTTATTAAAGTTAATGTGAATGAATTATTTAATAAAAATCCGAAAATTAATTATGTTATAATTATTAACGTGACGAGAGTTAGTAATTATGGGAAATTTGTTGAATACTACTAATGAGCAAAGTAATATATTATATTGGTTATATTGAATGTCATGAGTGAGTTAAATGACAATTTCGGAAATTTAAGTCGGAAGGTGCTCATGTCGCGTCGGGACTAAATTTTGATAAATAAAAACTGAATATTGTATAAGTTGCCCGTATGTTCATTTTGAGTGCGCCAACGCGTCCGGAAGGGTCGAGATAGTCAAAAAAGTGTACCCGAGGATGTAGTTTGGGTCTCGGGGCATTTTTGGCCTAATTAGTAACCCGGGAGGGCATTTTGGTCATTTTACATTTATGGGTAATTAAACCCACGAAAATTAGAGGGACTATATCTGATATTGAGGTTGTCACCTAGGGTTACAATTCCCAAAACCTAGAACGGCCATTGAAGAAGAGAGGAGAGAGATCTCAAGCAATTTCAAGGCCCAAAACTCAAAGGTTTGCGCATCCGCCACCACCGACGCATAGATCGCGAGACGAGGAACGCAACCATACCAAAATCAGCCGTAAATCAGAATACCAAAAATCCCAGGCAAGTGTTTATCTTGCTATTTTCATTGGTGCAATTTCCATATTAGTTTAGGAATGATTAGGGATGAAATATATGGAAGAAAACCCAAATTTTGATAGGAATTTGCATGTAGTAAAGACTTAAACCTTATTCTGGAATTCTTTTGTGATGTAGAAGAATAACCCACGAAATTTTGATGATGTATTATAAGGAAATTCTCGTAAAAACATATTAGAACCATGATTAAGAAAACTCTAGGGTTCTTGATGATTAGATAAGATTTTGGGTTGATTATCCATGTTTAATGATAGAAATACACATGCTTTACGTTGAAAACATCTGGTATAATGTTATAATGTTAGTAGTAGAATTTTTGGGACGTTTGGAGTTGAAAAATATGGATTTGGATGAAGATAGATTGTAGAACCCGTAACTGCAATTCTGCAGAAATCAAAATACCTGCTTGATCGATCGATCGAGCATAGAGCTTCGATCGATCGAGTCCCAGACCACGATCGATCGACCCCTCCAGTAGGAAAGACCAGTAGGAGATATGAATAAGTGTTTGGAACTTTATTATAAGACGAGAATTTTTTCTTTTGGGATAATTATTGATGATGCTAAGAATCAGCACCACCAGGTAAGGTGTTTTCAAGATCAATATAGGAATAACAATGGCAGCACAGTTATATAGAGAGATAAGAGAATGGGGTGAGGATAAGAGGAATCAACACCGGAATATAAGTGGTTCAGCCAATCTGGACTACGTCCACTGTGAGTGTGTGAGCAATATCACTGAATGAAGGGACTAATGGCCATGGATACAATCTCTCAAGCTTTCTCTCTCTATTGTATATTTAGATAAAGTTTTTGCTAGGGTTGAATAACTGGGATCCCTTTGCAAGGTAGGGGATGATCCCTATATATAGTGCCTAGGGGGTGTTATGTACCCCCCATGCATGTAATGAGCATGTGTGTGGTAGCCTCACCAATGTGGGTGTGGCATCTATCACTGTCACATGTAAGTAATGATGATGAAATATTCTCCCCACATGTGGAAAATAATCTTGTTACAACTGATTTATGCCCATGTGTCCTTATCCAAATGTTTGACAGATGCTCGACCGCCATGTTGGTGGATGACCTCGGCCTGGCAGAGGCCGAGCAGTAAAGGCTTGATATTTGTTCAATCCAAGATGTGTCATAGGGAGTTTCAGCCTGATCTCAGCCGAGACATTATGATGGGGTCGGCCCCGGCCGAGGTAGGAATGATTCCATGCTGACAATTACTAAAGCTTCTTTAGACCTCGGCCTAAGCCGAGGTTGGACTGGTTCCATGCTGAAGGTTACCAAGGCTCCCCTGTCACCTCGGCCTAGACTCGGCCGAGGTTACCATACCCAGGTACGAGAGTGTTGTTGATGCCTGTGATGCGCGTAGTGTCCCTTGGAAATATAGGTGATAGTGTCGGCCTGGGCCGACCCTGGTCCGGCCGAGGGATGATATCGTGTGCCCACGGCTAATCTAGGGTTGATCAATATCTCGGCCATCATATCGAGTCGAGGTTGGTGTCTCTGGGCCGAGGTTATACTTGGGCATATCAATTACCGCCAAGCCCTTAGTCATATGCGAGAGCAAGAGGATGAGGGATTACTACACCTCCGAGGCCTGTCCGTCCCAAGCTAATACCGGCATGACACCTGTCCCTAGCTAGAGCATGTGTACTTGGTTGGCGTGTGCTATCAGCCATCCTTTGGGTTTCCCAAGGCAATGATGGGCCTTGGGAAGTTTGCCTAAGTATTTAAGGGTTTAAACCCTTCCTTTTCTCTTTCTTCTTCATTTCCTCTCCCGCACACACTGTTCTTGCGATTTCTCCCTGCGATTTTCTCTCTCTACAGCTTCTTCAATCAGCGCTCTTCTGCAGAGTTTTCTTGCGAGTTTTCCTCATGTCGTTCATTGATTCATCTTCAGGTACTTCTTCCTTTCCACTTCCTTTGTTTCTGGTATTTGGTATTAATTTTTCGACGAGTTTTTAAGTTTTCCGGCAAGCTTTTAAGTTTTTCGGCGAGCTCTATTCTGATCAGGGGCGAACTGGGTTTGCTTTAAACTTCCAAGTTTGATCTTTAAACTCCTTTATATTTCAATTCAATCGTGTTTGTAGTTTTAGGAGTTTTTCCCAATTTTAGGGTCGTCCTCTGATGCTCAGACCTTTATACCAGCTTCTTGAGGATTTCCCCTCTCTTAGAGAGAAGACTCTAGAAAAAATTTGTCAAATAGAGAGAGCTCAAGAGGAAGCTCGTAGGTCACAAGAGTTTCCTATTAGACCCTTGTTTCGACCACCTCTGATCATTATATATCCTGACCCCCCGAAGAACTTCTATTATACAGGTGTGCCTGATGATCCAACTCCTATGTCTGAGTCTGAAGCTTCTACCTCAGACCCCATGTCAGTGGACTCCTTCCAGGAAGCCATGGATTTTACACATCGGCCTGATCAGGCCCCTGACCAGGCCGAGGTATCCAACCGAGCTTCATCCCATAATGGGTCCAGCACCTCAGCCTATTCTTCAGAGTTTGAAGTGCTTGAGCCGAGTGTGGTTGTGCCACCCATTCTTGATGCTATCCCCCTGTCGGCTGTCACAGGGGAAGAGTTTTCTCAGAGATTCCCTAGTAACCCGGCTACATCTGCTCCGGCCGACGTTGAGCTTGATGATGACGAGGAGCGATGTTCATACCTCTGAGGCTACCGAGTTCGAGAGCACAGTCACTGAGGTTGATCTTCTGTGCTTCAGATACTTGTACTCCATCAGTCCTTCCATCAAATTAAGGAGACCTCTGAGGGAAGAGAGGGCCTATCATGGCCGAGATGGGGAAATCTTCTTGTATGAGCAGATGTTTAGGTTAGGGTTTCACCTACCCATTCCTCCCATCATCAGATCCATTCTCTCTTTTATCAACTTGGCCCCCTCGCAGCTCTCTCCCAATGCCTGGAGAGTCATTATAGGGGCCATTATCTTGTGGAGGGAAGTCCACCACTCTGACCTCCCAGTTCAGGTCTTTACTAGTTGTTATGTCCCAACCTCGGCCAAAAACCATCCGAGCTACTATCATTTCGTGGCTCGGAGGCCTGAGAAGAAGATGCTCCAGGTGACTCAGACCCCAAATCACAATTGGAAGCCCTGATATTTTTTCGCCTCAGGGCCATGGGAATTCGGGTCATCTGTTCCCTCTTCCACTCTCGGGCCGAGGATACCCCTCAGATGGGGTAAGGTCACCATGTCTGCAAGGTCCGATCCTGGTCTAAGTCTTCAAAATATCCAAAAGGTGAAGGCCCTGCAAGACCAAGGGGCACATGGCCTGTTTGTTAAGTTCGAGCATTTGCTGACCCCTCAGTTTCTCTCGGGGACAAGACTGGGTGGAAGTACCCTTGTTGACTTTGGTAAGGGTTTTTCTTTTCAAGTCTAACCTCTGACCTCATTCATATCTGATCTCTAACCCTTATCTTTTAACTTCTACAGAGCGACCACCAGGTGTCCCAGACGAACTGTGGGAGATGGCAGCTCCGAGCTTGGCGAGGCTTGCAAAAAAGGCTAGTTTGAACGCTCCTCCCCCAGCTCCCACTACATCCAAATCCCAGGCTTCAAAGAAGAGGGCCCCTGAGGTCCCGTCCTCTGAGGATCAGAGGCCAACCTAGAGACAAAAGAAGACTTCTGAGGCTGCGATCCCAATTTCTTCAGCTGACAACCTGACGGCTCGTCTGGATCTGTTGAAGTTAACTGACAGTGTGGTCGGCAACAGCAGACAGGCTATGAATGCACTCGCCTCTATAATGATCGAGGTAGACAAGCATTTCTATAGATCCATGGACACCCCCGTGATGGTTGAGTTCGGCCTTCACAGAGTCGTCCATGTATGACTTGTTCTTTTGTTAAAATTTTATAAGTGCAACATCTGACTTTTCTCCCACTTAACCTCTTCATTAAATGTGCAGGGAGTGACTGCCATGTATCAATTGTCTAACTCGGCTATGAGGAAACTGCCCCTCATCCAGAGGGGGCAGGAGGCCGAGAAGGTTGAGAGTGCCCTGAATGCTGAGGTTGATCGCCTGAAGTCAGAGTTGCAGAACTCTAAAAATAAGGCTAAGGGGTTGGAAAAGGACATGTTTGTGCTCGTCACGGACCATGCAAGAGCCCTGAAGGCAAAAGATGATGCCCTTCAGCAGAAGGTCAACGCAGATGTCAAAGCTGCCCTTGAAGATGCCACTCCCAAAATAATTTCTGAATATAAAGGCTCAGACGAGTTCATTGGTTTTGGCTTTGAATATCTTGAAAGAGGTATCAAGGCCACTACCAAACGGGCTGAAGTCCGAGAGAAGGAGGCTGGTACTCTAAAGGCCTCTGATTTTGTGGGTCTCAGCTTTGCCGACCCTCAGTCTTCATAGGCCCTTCAAGAGGTAGAAGACGAGGCTGCTGCTCCAGCCGAAACTGCAACTCTGGGAGCGACTGAGCTCGGAGGGACTCACCCTACTGATGATGTGGATGAGGTGACCAACGCTGATCAAGTCAACCCAGCCGAGACTGTCAATGCTCCCCCCTTAGACCTTTAACTTGTAACAAATTTGTATTTTGTAACTTGTAACTTTTAACTTGTATCTTGTAACTGAACTTGTAATTTGTAACACCTCTGAATGCTATATGATCTCTTCCTTTTTCTGAATGGAAATCTCTTCTCTTATTTTGTTGTGGTGTTCTTGTTTATATTGTCAATAATTCTGATCTCACTACTGAATTGCTATTAGGCTCTGAACTCATTTCATAATATGCTCTCCTCATCATAGTTTTCACCAAATTAATGATGTTAAGAGTCTGAGGTCCTCTGCTAAGGTGTCTGAGCTCAGACCTCATCACCACCGAGTGATGTTATGAGGGTCTGAGGTCATCACCTAAGAGGTTATCCCCATAATAATATCACCAAATTAATGATGTTAAGAGTCCGAGGTCCTCTGCTAAGGTGTCTGAGCTCAGACCTCGTCACCACCGAGTGAGGGTCTGAGGTCATCACCTAAGAGGTTATCCCCATAATAATATCACCAAATTAATGATGTTAAGAGTCTGAGGTCCTCTGCTAAGGTGTCTGAGCTCAGACCTCGTCACCACCGAGTGATGTTATGAGGGTCTGAGGTCATCACCTAAGAGGTTATCCCCATAATAATATCACCAAATTAATGATGTTAAGAGTCCGAGGTCCTCTGCTAAGGTGTCTGAGCTCAGACCTCGTCACCACCGAGTGATGTTATGAGGGTCTGAGGTCATCACCTAAGAGGTTATCCCCATAATAATATCACCAAATTAATGATGTTAAGGGTCTGAGGTCCTCTGCTAAGGTGTCTGAGCTCAGACCTCGTCACCACCGAGTGATGTTATGAGAGTCTGAGGTCATCACCTAAGAGGTTATCCCCATAATACTATCACTAAATTAATGATGTTAAGGGTCTGAGGTCCTCTGCTAAGGTGTCTGAGCTCAGACCTCGTCACCACCGAGTGATGTTATGAGGGTCTGAGGTCATCACCTAAGAGGTTATCCCAATAATAATATCACCAAGCTAGTGATGTTAAGGGTCTGAGGTCCTCTACTAAGGTGTCTGAGCTCAGACCTCGTCACCACCGAGTGATGTTATAAGGGTCTGAGATCATCACCTAAGAGGTTATCCCCATAAGATGGTACACTTACTTAAATTTCTGATCTAAGAATGAAGCAAGAACTGTTATGGAAACTGATCTTTATTAATAACCTCTTCTCAATAAGATGATACATTTACATAAAATTCTTGGCAACATCATATGTAATATTTCTTAAGATGGTCAGCATTCCATGGGTTAGTGAAAGGTTCTCCTTCTAGGTTTTCTAGCCTGTAAGTGCCAGGCATAACCTCTTCCGTTACTTTGTAGGGGCCATACCAGTTTGGGTGTAGCTTGTTTGCCTTCTGTAGGGTCTTCTTTATCATTAGGTCTCCCACTGCAATGGATCTTGACTTCACCCTCTGGTTGTAGAATCTCGCTGCCCTCTACTGGTAGGCTGCTTTCCTGACCTCTGCGTCTTCTCTTCTCTCTTCGATAAGATCCAGGTCTAGCCTCCTTTTTTCCCCATTGCTGTTAGGGTCGTAGGTTTGAATCCGATGAGTTGGTAGTCCTACTTCCATTGGTATGACAGCCTCTGAGCCATGTGCTAGCATGAATGGGGTTTCTCCTGTTGGTGTCCTGGCCGTAGTTCTGTAGGCCCACAACACTGCGTAGACCTCTTTTGTCCATCTCCCCTTTGCGTCTTCTAACCTCTTCTTGATTCCGTCCAAGATGGTTCTGTTTGTGACCTCAATTTGGCCATTGGCCTGAGGTCGACCAGGAGATGAGAAGAACTGTTTAATCCCCACACTTTGGCAATACTTCTCTAAGGAGGAGTTCTTGAACTGGGTCCCATTATCGAAGATGAGCATCTTTGGGAGGCCATATCTACATATGATCTTCTTTCAAATGAACTGGAAGGTCTTCTGCTCTGTAATTGTTATCATTGGTTCTGCCTCCACCCACTTTGAAAAGTAGTCAATGGCAACTATTAAGAATCTATAGTTGTTGACAGCTCTTGGCAAAGGTCCTACCAGGTCAATTCCCCATATCGTAAATGGCCATGGAGAAGAGATTGACGTCATAGGCTGATGGGGTTGATGAGGGATAGTGGCGAACCTTTAACATTTATCGCACCTCTTCACATAGTCTGTAGCGTCCTTAGACAAGGTAGGCCACCAGTATCCCTGAGTGATGATCCTCTTGGCTAAGGGCCTCCCCCCAATGTGGCTAGAGCAAGAACCCTCATGAACCTCCTGTAAGACCCGGGGTACCTCCATGGGATGCACACATATGAGGAGGGGCCCCTTTTTTATACAAGACATCTCCTACCAATGAGAACTTTGCAGCCTTGTATCTTAACTTTCTCCTTTCCAGCTTGGACTCAGGTAGCTCTCCCTCTCTTAGGTACCGGACGAGCGGGTCAATCCATGAGTCTCCTAGGTTCACATTGTGACAAGGGCTACATACCCCGTCCTCCTCGATGCTTGCTTTTCCTAAGACCTCGATTGGGATGGTCCTTCACAAATCTGTTTTCATTGCCGAGGCCAGCCTTGCCAATGCATCGGCGTGGTTGTTGCTCATCCGAGGCACTCTCTTCAACTTTGCTTCTTCAAAATACTCTAGCAACCCTCTTACCTTCTCTAAGTACTTGGCCATCCTTTCATCTTTGGCCTCGTATACCCCCAACACTTGATTGACAACCAACCTTGAGTCGCTATGGAGTAGGATTCGCTTTACTCAAAGAGTTGTTGCTAATAAGAGACTTGTTATCATGGCCTCATACTCGGACTCGTTGTTTGAGGCCTGAAAGTTGAATCTCAAGGCATATTCAATGTTGGCGCCATCTGGAGCCGAGAGCATTAGCCCCGCACCGCTTCCACTGTCACAGGAAGAGCCATCAATGAAGAGGCTCCATACATTTGCATCTGATGAGAAGACCCCTTCTCTTATAACCCCTTTCTCGAAGAGGTATCGATCTTCTTCGTTCTCTTCTACTCTGCACCGAGTTTTTCCTGGGACGACCTCTTCTCGGCCTCGAAAGACGTTCGGTGCAGCCTCTTCTAAATCTCGGAAGACACTACGATTCGTCTCTTCGCCATCATCTAAACCTTTCTCTGTCTCGGCCTCTTCCAAACCTCTATCGGTCTCTTCCCAAGTGAACTCTGTGACGAAGTCTGCGAGGGACTGCCCCTTGATGGCTGTCCTGGGCTGGTAGGTAAGGTTATACTCTCCTACCTCGATGGCCCAGGTCATCAATCTTCCTGACTTCTCTGGTTTGTGCAGAACCTGCCTTAGTGGGGAGTCAGTAAGGACTACCATGGAGTGAGCTTGGAAGTAAGGCTTCATTTTCCTTGAGGCATGGATAAGGGCATAGGCTAACTTCTCCATGCGGGGATAGTTTTATTCAGACCCTTGAAGGGCCTTACTGTTGAAGTACACAGGCCTCTGGATTCCATCCTCTTCTCGTATGATGGCTGCGCTGATGGCTGATTCAGAGACTGCCAGATACACAAATAACCTTTCCCCCGTAATGGGTCGAGACAGCAACAAGGGAGACCCCAAGTAGGACTTGAGTTGGTTGAAGGCTTTTTCACACTTTTCATCCCATTGGAAGGCCTTTCTTAGAACTTTAAAGAATGGAAGACACTTGTTTGTTGCCCTAGAGATAAACCTGTTAAGGGAGGCCACTCTTCATGTGAGTCTCTGGACATCCTTGATACTCCTAGGAGTCTTCATGTCGAGCAAGGCCTTGATCTTCTCAGGGTTTGCTTCAATCCCCCTCTGATTAACGATGAACCCCAGGAACTTCTCGGCTCCTACCCCAAAGACACACTTCGCTGGGTTGAGCTTCATTCTATACGAGTCCATGACGTCAAAGGTCTTCTCAATGTCCGCTACGTGCGTACATGCTTTCAGGCTCTTCGTTAGCATATCATCCACATACACCTCCATGAACTTACCTATTTTCTCCTCAAACATCTAATTGACAAGACGTTGATACATTGCCCCCGCATTTTTTAGACCGAAGGGCATCACCTTATAGCAGTATGTCCCTTTGTCAGTAATGAAGGTTGTCTTCTCAGAGTCTTCAGCATCCATGAAGATTTGGTTGTAGCCAGAATAAGCGTCCATGAAGTTCATGAGCTCATGCCCTGTCGTTGCGTCCACCATTTGATCTATCCTAGGCAAGGGATAGTTGTCTTTCGGGAAAGACCTGTTCAGATCGGTGAAATCTACACACATTCGCCACTTCCCATTGGCCTTAGGCACGATGACTACATTTGAGAGCCACTCCGGGTAGGTGACCTCTCTTATGAACTCAGCCTCTTCCAACTTTTTTACCTCTTCCCGGATGACATCATACTTCTCCCTGGAGTACACTCTTCGCCTCTACTCTATCGGCTTGGCATCTCTGTCTACGTTGAGCTTGTGGCTCATGACCTTAGGGTCCATACCAGGCATGTTTGTGTGGCTCCATGCGAAGATACTCTGTCTCCTTCTAAGGAATTTTACAAGCTCTTCCTTGATCCCTGGCTCTAGGGCCTTACCGACCTGGATGGTTTTTTCCGGCTCGTCCTCATTGAGGACGATGGATTCTACCTCTTCCGCGGCCTCGTCCTTCTTCAATTTTGTTTCATCTCTTGGGTCAAGAGTGTCAATGCTGTAAGTGGTGGTTGCTCTCTTATGGGCCTCTCTCTCTTCAGCCGAGTTGAAGTAACACTCCCGCGCCGTGGTCTGGTCCCCTTGCACTTCCCCTACTCTATAAGGAGTCGAGAATTTTAGCATCTGATGGACTCTCGACGGCACGGCTTCAAACTCTTTGAGGGCCACTCTTCCGATGATGAGGTTGTAGGCCGAGAAGACATTTTTGTCCATAACAAAAAAGTTTATCTTCTTGGTCAACCTCTTAGGCCACTCATCCCCCATCCGTACATCCATTTCATACATGCCTGAGGGGTGCACCTTTTCACCACTGAAGCCTATCAATGGGTGATGGTAGGGCACCAGCCTCGCCCTGCTAAGACCCAGGCTCTTAAAACAAGGCCAGAACATCACATCTGCTGAGCTTTTCCCGTCTATGAGGATTTTCCCTACCTCGCACCCAGGCACCCTTGTTGTTATGACCAAAGGGTCATCATGGGGGGCTAAGATGCCCTTGAAGTCGAGTCTGGAGAACCCCACTATGAGGGTGTCGATGTCTACCTTCTTCCTCTTCTGCACTGCGTCAGAAGACGTTAGATTCACAACCTCAGGCTTGGCCACTGACCTGGCCTCTGCTACATGAGCCTTCCTGTCGGCTACCTCAGAGCCACCTCCTGCAAATCCCCCACAGATGGTGCTAACACCAAAGGAGATCATTCCGACCCTCTTTAAGGGGGACTTATCATCCTTTGGCGGAAGATCTGGGTCGTCTTCATCATCTCCCTCTGAATCGCCGTCCCTTCTGGCCGGGACATCGCCACGGCATCTGTCATTACTTCTTTTCTTAGGGTCTTCTCTTCCACCCTTTGGAGCTTTGCCATCCACATACTTCCTCAGCTTTTCGGACTTCAGCATCTTCTCAATCTCATCCTTTAAAGCGAAGCATCTATCTGTGACGTGGCCATGATCTTGATGGAACTCACACCAGAGGTTTTTGTTCCTCTTATGTGGTGAGGCCTTCAGCTTTTCTGGCCACCTCAAAGTCCGATCAGTCTTAATCTCATTAAGGATGTGCTCACACCTCACAGTCAGAGGAGTGTAATGAGTGAACTTGTAATCTCCTGACCTCTTCTTCCCCTCTTTCTTGCCCTGGGACCTCCCAGTGCTGCCGCGGTTCTCCTCCTCATACTTGGCTGCCATTGCCTCTTCCACATTCATCACTTTCCCTGCGGTTGCCAGCAGCTCCGCCATAGACCTAGGAGGGTCTTCTGCCAGTTTCCACAATAATTTCCACTTCTGGAGGCCTCCTATAAGGGCGGTCATAGCTATGCTCTCTTCATAGTCTTCCACCTCCAACTTTTCTTTGTTGAATCTTACTATATAGTCTCTTAGGCTTTCTCCCTTGGCGTGTTTGACATACAGCAAGTGGGTAGTCTTCTTGTGAGGTCTTACCCCAAATCAGAAGTTGTGGATGAACTGCTCTGCCAAGCCTTTGAAGTTCTCGATCGAGTTCTTCGGAAGAGAGGTGAACCAGCTGTGTGCTGCCCCTGTCAAGGTTCCCGAGAAGGCCCTACACTTCATCTCATCGGGTATCGAGTAAATGTCTGCCACCGATTGGTACATCGCGATATGGTGCACAGGGTTAGTGCTTCCATCATACTTGGGAGTCACTGTAGGAGGCTTGAACTTGGCTGGGGTCGGGAACCCCACTATCCTAGCCACAAATGGGGAGCCCTCTGAGTAACCCCACTGTAATGGGTCCCTGCTTTTAATGAGGTCTCCTATCTTCTCTTCGAGGTGTTGGATGGAATCATTCCAGGGTCTTCTGTCATCAACTTGGCCGAGGTTATCCCCTGCCACCTCCCTGCGATGGATAGAGGGTTCCCCAACCACGACCCGTTGGCTGTTGACCTCTTCCTGCTCCCTGGCTCTTCTCTCACAGGGTCGGCCTTGGTCTGGCCGAGCCTGCCTATCTCCTCTTTGGGAGCCTACCTCTCTCCTTGACCTCGATAGCCTCTGTCTTAGGTCATTGATTGGGCCCAGCCTCTCGAAGGCTGACCCTCTACTCAACTTGTCAAAGGCCGACCCTCTTTGTTGGGCCTCTTCTCTTCTTCGGCCGACGCATCCCTGACTCTGCCTAAGAGGTCGTATGGTGTTATCTGACACCTCATACGACTCCCAGCAGTCTTCGGGGGCCTCTTCAGCTCCTAGGTCATCATACCTGTCCTCTGGGCAAGGGTTTCCTTGCCTCCTCAGGCACAAGCGCCTAGGGTCAGCAACGTCCCTTCTCCGCTGGGGTGCAGGCTGGTCCTTCATCGGCGCCTGGGGTGGTCCTCTGGCGTCAGGATGAGGCTGAATTGCCGTCGGAGTGATCATGTCTGTTGAGACTCCAGGTGGCCTCATCATCATGGTTTGACTGAGCTGGGCAAATTGCTCCTTCATGGCTTGTTGTGTTGCAGCCAAAGACTTCAAGGCCGCTGCTACCTCCGCCATTTAGGACTGGGGAGGAGCCTGACTGGAACTAGCCCCTCCACCCCCGGGCGGCGGAAAAGGCGGTGGCAAGTCTGGTGCCATATGTTAACTGTATAGAGCTTGAGTAGCAAGTGACCTTAATACCTTAAAGGACCTCTTTCAATGGTGAAACAACTCCACACTAGGGGTGGTTCCTAGTTCACCACCAGAGTCTCCGATGAGGTTAAGCAGAAAAAGAGGAAGAGATAGCTTCTCGTTCCCACAGACGGCGCCAAAATGATGATGCTAAGAATCAGCACCACCAGGTAAGGTGTTTTCAAGCTCAATATAGGAATAACAATGGCAGCACAGTTATATAGAGAGATAAGAGAATGAGGTGAGGATAAGAGGAATCAACACCGGAATATAAGTGGTTCAGCCAATCTGGCCTACGTCCACTGTGAGTGTGTGAGCAATATCACTGAATGAAGGCACTAATGGCCATGGATACAATCTCTCAAGCTTTCTCTCTCTACTCTATATTTAGACAGAGTTTTTGCTAGGGTTGAATAACTGGGATCCCTTTGCAAGGTAGGGGATGATCCCTATATATAGTGCCTAGGGGGTGTAATGTACCCCCCATGCATGTAATGAGCATGTGTGTGGTAGCCTCACCAATGTGGGTGTGCCATCTGTCACTGTCACATGTAAGTAATGATGATGAAATATTCTCCCCACATGTGGAGAATAATCTTGTTACAACTGATTTATGCCCATGTGTCCTTATCCAAATGTTCGACAGATGCTCGGAAGCCATGTTGGTGGATGACCTCGGCCTGGGAGAGGCCGAGCTGTAAAGGCTTGATATTTGTTCAATCCGAGATGTGTCATAGGGAGTCTCGGCCTGATCTCAGCCGAGACATTATGCTGGGGTTGGCCCCAGCCGAGGTAGGAATGATTCCATGCTGACGATTACTAAGGCTTCTTTAGACCTCGACCTAAGCCGAGGTTGGATTGGTTCCATGATGAAGGTTACCAAGGCTCCCCTGTCATCTCGGCCTAGACTCGGCCGAGGTTACCATACCCAGGTACGAGAGTGCTGTTGATGCATGTGATACGCATAGTGTCCCTTGGAAATGTAGGTGATAGTATCTGCCTGGGCTGACCCTGGTCCGGTCGAGGGATGATATCGTGGGCCCACGGCTTATCTAGGGTTGGTGTCTCTGGGTCGAGGTTATACTTGGGCATATCAATTATGTAATGAACGATGAAACTACGTATTTCAAGTGAGAGATTACGGAGAATAGCTATGATAGTGAATAGAGGTATACCTACTGAATTTTCTACTTAGAAGGATAGAGTCCACGAGTGTCACGTAATAAGTGAGAAAACCCTTCGAGTTAAGGTTAGAGATGAAACCTTATAAGTAATACTAATAATGTGAAATTAAGGATAAATGTTGTAATTATGGGTGACGATAGGAACCTATATTAATATGATAAAAGTGGTATATTTATATGATTGTGTGTACATATATTATATACATGTGAAAAACATACCGCGCTACTTGCTATCCTTGAGGTTACCGCACTGGGACAGTCTTATCTCGATGGGACCTTTATGGGGGATATTGACTTGTACCCTAGAAGATAGATATCCTTGGTACAGGCTATCGAATTGATAGTTCAGACGGTCCTAAGAGACGCGAGTATGTGCCATCCTCTTAGAGACTTGGAATCTATGCTTCGCCTCGATATTATTTATGTATGTGTTAATACAGTTCGAGACTGATTCCGAATTTGTATTCCCCTTTATATGAGTGGTATGGGGTTTGGATAGTAGAAGTATGCACGCACCATAGTTTTATTTAGGGTGCTGTTATTTTATATATATTATACGAGTAGTTAATATATATATATACAAGATTAGGAAATTTGAAACCGCCTACTGTGATTTGATAAGTAGGACATGGTTGATGACTCAAATAGTAAATACTTATTTTGTGAAAGTACAATATGACACTGGGAAACTTTATAAATTGATAAAGCTAAAACGAGAGTTGTGCTGCTAATTGGAAGTATCCTTTTTAAACAATGATATTGTTCGGTTTTGAAATCTTATGAGCAAGTTAAGATAAGCTAAATTATTTGGAAGGTTAGTATGATAAAATGATAAGATAAACCCTTGGGAAGGTTAGTACGATAGGCGTGCACATTAGAAGAGAGGTGAAAATTTCTCAAGAGAGTGTCGCTCTAATATGTTGTTGCATTGGTCTGTATCAATTTAAATACTTACTAAACAAATTTTAAATCATACACACTATCGGGCTCTGACCCGTTTTTCTCTCTCTCTCTCTCTCTCTTGTATATATATGTATGTATTACAGGTGCCCAGCCACAGGGGCGTCTTGCTTAGGATCTCTTGGAAGGAACGCGCTGCAGCTTAGGTGGGAGTTGCAGGTCTCTTGATTAGACGATTTCGTTCATTCGGATCCACTCTTAGTACTTTCATCTATTTGGACATGTGTAGCTCTTTCCATTATTCCGTTGTTATTGGACATTTGTATTTCAGTTATTTCCAGTATTGTTACTATGGGATTTATTCAGTTTGGATGTGTGACTTTAGATTTCGTATGTTGACATTCGATTGACGAATGTATTAAATTAATTGGACTATGTTGCAGAATTTAAATGTGGTGTAATTCTTACTTATTGAATGTGGTTAAATAAATAAATAAATCATTTTCTTTAAATTAAAAAAATTTGGAAAGTAATGTTTAAATATGGTTTTGACACTTAGCTTAATTATTTAGGGTGTTAAATTGGAAAGTTTATTTTTACGACAGTGATGCTAAGAATGAACCAAATTGTTCACCTTGATTTAATTTAATAAAGGAGTTATCGTCCGGTATTTAATTAGGCGGGGTGTCACATTTGCTTTAGTCGATTCTATCTTTGTATATCTAGATTAGGATTCAGTTGTATTGAGTTAGTATTCAAGTGTTGTAAATTAACACTTTCATATTTCATTTATCAGATTATTGTACTGTCTGTTACCCGACAGCATATTCGGGTATTTTATTGTTGAGATTTTATTTGTACATTGTTTTTTACTCCTTTATTTTATTGGAGTTTACACTTATCACTCATCATAGTTAGATGTTTATTGTTGGTTGAGTTATATTATTGGTTTTGTTGTTGTTTTTAAATATAAAAAAAAACTTTTAAATTTTGACAATTCGCTTTTTATGATTATGGGTAATTAGCCTTATATTATAGTGTTGTATGTTGATGTTGAGACTGTACCATCTGAGATACCTGATTTATGTAGTATAGGGCTGGCCACGCGTTATTATTTAGAGCGGGTTGTCACAGAAGTTATCAGAGCATCAGGTTCTAGTGTCTTTAGGATATGTGTGTGTTACTACAATCTTCCGTAAGCGTTCTTGATGTAGAGTTTTACTATTAGGACGATTACATTCATACGTCTATATCTTTCTGTGATTCGAAAATATTTGAAAGGCGTTCTGATACAATTGTTCTTGTTTCAGATGCCACCGAAGGGAGGTCGTTCAGTCAGGGAAAACAAAGGACAACCCCAAATGCCTCAAAGGAACATGACTACGGATGATGTTACCAATATTGTGGCACAAGCGGTCACTGCTGCCGTTTCTACGATGGCTCAGCAATCTGCCGCTCAAGCAGCCCCACCCCATTTAGGATTGACTTTATGGGAGAGAGTGAAGGAAGATTTTAGTAAGGGGCATCCTCCCGAGTTTGCCGGGGGAGTTGATGAAATGGCTGTAAGTAAATGGAAGAATAGTATACAGAGGCAGGTTCGTATAGTTGAGTGTAGTGAAGTGCAGAAGCAATTTTTAGCCACTTTTATGTTATCGGGTGCAGCTCTTAAATGGTGGGAGTCTGTCACCACATCTGAACAGAGAGATACTTTACCTATAACAACATTTTGGGAGCTTTTTGATCGAAGGTATTTTCTTTCCCCTACTCAGGATATGAGGATTTTTCAAGGAAATAGGACGGTGGTAGAATATGAAGAAGATTTTTCTCTATGGGCAAGATTAGTATCTAATGAGGTAAATACGGAAGAGAAACGTATATCGAAGTTTGTTTGAGGTTTAGATTGGAAAATCCAACAACATTTGTTAGAGAGTACTAAGTTAATGACTTTTGTCGAGGTAGTAAATACGGCACTATTAAAGTGTCAAGAATATCATTTTTGTTCGCAAGAGAGTAAGAACTTTGGAGATTCGAGTTCATCAAGTAAGTTTGGCAAAGAGAGTGCCAGTAATGCGAGTGGGAATAAAGCATTTGTGGGTAAATGTTTCTTTTGTAAAGAAATAGGTCATAAAAATAGAGATTGTCCTCAAAGAGGTAAAAGACCACAGTTTGATGAAATTTTGGAAGTGCAACCCCTACAGTAGATTCGAGGTCTCTTTAGACCGGGGGACTATGTTTGGGAGCCCATTGATGAGGAAGGGCAATCGGACTAGAGATGGATGTTGTAAGTTAATTTTCCTTTATAAATATGATAATTAATATTTAGTGTTTTGGAAATATCGCATGGGAGATATTTATGAATGGGTAGTGCTATAGCCCTTTTATGTTTATGTATGGTATGAAATGACCCTAAGGGGAATTTTGAGCAAAATAGGCTCTTATTCTATGATTTTGTAAAAGGATAGATGATTTTGCAAGGTGCTCAAAAAGAGCTTTAAACCTTGTGGTAAATGTAAGAATGCTAATGGTGATAAGTAGTAATCATAAAAGCTACTTCTTTTTATATAGTCAGGATAGACTATTATAATTGTTGTATTCCAGATATGGATGTGCCTTATAAAAAGGCTATATATATTGAAATGGTGTAAGATGTTGTTTATGTATGAAAGTTGAGATTGTGGTTTGATGGGACGCAGGTAAAAAAAATTTAGCTCATGAGTATGATAATATTTGTGAGCTATATATTATGTATATGATAATTCAAAAGACCTTGTGTTGGACATAAGGCATTTTATATTACAGTATAATATATAAACCGTTTTCAAAATAAACTATTTTCAAAATAAAACTTTTATCGGCCTTCGGGCCCTTTCAAAATAAATTTTCCACTAAAATATTTTCAAACTCTAGTCCGGATTTAACAAACTCTCAATCCCCGATGTCGCCACATAGTAGTGTATTGGGAGGGTTCCTTGTTTGGATTTCACTTTTGCGAGACGTCCCCCGCATGAAAGTGGCGATTGTCAGGAATTGAGAGGAGTTATTTCATTGGACCATTCAAAATATTCACACCATTAAAATGTTAGTATTATATTTATGGAATTGTGGAACTTGGAGGCAAATAAAGGCCTCATTATGACTGTTGTGAGCATAAAGCTCAAATATAAAGGGTGTATGGGCGCCCTTGTTGTGGAAATTGGTTCTATTTAACTCATAATTAACTTAATAATAAAAATAATTATATAAATTCGTCGTGGGAAGTTAGAAGTTGGAGATAGGATTATTGAGCATGGGTAGATGAGAAGTAGTTGAGCTTTGGAGAATTAGGCTTAGCTAAATTTCGAGGACGAAATTTTTGTAAGAGGGGAAGATTGTAACACCCCAAGACTTTTGGAACAGTAATTAATTTATTTGGGGAGAAATAAATAATATTTTATTGGAGAAACAATTAAATTGACAATTGAGGTCGAGATTTGAAGTTGTTAGAAAGTGTGTCGAATGTCGATTCTGAGGGTACCTTAGTGTCCGGAAGGGTCGAGAAAGTCGAAATGATTGTACTTGGGGTCTATTTACGTTCCGAAATAATTTAGGACCGTTTGACTCGAATTAAAGTCACCGAGTCATTTAAAGTGTGTATTATCATTCAAAGATGTGTATTTTGGGATTTAGGCTTAATTAGCCTACGGGAGATAATTCTCCAAAGAGAGAAAGAGAAAAAGAAAGAAAGAAAGAGAGAAGAAGAAAGAAGGAGAAAAAATAGAGGGAGAAAGAGGATTTCCGGGTAAATACGCGATCTCAAGGCGGATTCAGACCCTACGAACCCGAGGCAAGTGATTAAACTTGCTAAATAATTGTTGTGTACTAATTATTGCATGATTTTTGGATTGAATTTTGGGTTTTAGGTTTAAATTGTTAAAACCTAACTTTTGGGAAAAGCCTTAGATTTGTAGTGTTTATAATGGATTTAAGGGTAGAAATTAGTTTATATGTATTCTAGGATGAATATTAATGTTATATATGTGATTGGGTTGGATGAAAATGGTTGGAAGATGATTAAAATGATTTTTGGGTATTTTGGGTTAAGAAGAAAACCACCCATTTCGTAGCTTGCTGCACTTGCCGAATCGATTCGCCCCTTCCGAATCGATTCGGTTTGTTGCAGATTGCCCAGGTCTTTAGGGCCGAATCGATTCGCCCCTTGCGAATCGATTCGGTATATAGCAGACTCCCAGGTCCTTTGGACCGAATCGATTCGGATGGGCCGAATCGATTCGAAAACAGGGGATTTTGGAGATGTTTTCTAGGAAGAATTCTATCCCGTTTCGTGTAAGGTTATCAATTGGGGATTTCTATGGGAGTTAATTGGAGTATGTTTTGGAGACTTTTAGAGAGTTTCCTTATAAGGAATGATTAGAGTCATATTGACTAAATTCGAGGAATACCGATTAGATATTTTGGTTTATTCTAAGTGGGGAAGCCCACTTTGACATGGAGATAATAAATTCAATTCATATGAAAGAATGTGAATAATTTAGAGATACCGAATCTTAGGATCCAAACCCCAAATGGGAAAATTTCAAAGGTTCATAAAATGAATGGAACCCTATTATGAATGGAAAATAATAAATGTTAATTGATGTGTATACGGATATAAAAATATCCTTATTGATGATTGATTTGGGAGATATCTCACACAATGAGAAATGCTAATTGAGGTGCATTAGGATATAGAATATCCTTAACTTAAATGGAATTGAAAGACAATTCATTATTAGAAGTGACATGTGAGCTTCAAGCGAGAATTAGTATAGCATATACTAAGTGGGGAAAAATGTGTGAGTATTGACGGTTAGTGTATCAAAAGAGAGGGATATACTAATAATGATATTAATCTATTGCGCCTAAGAGCGTATAATGAAAATAAATATGTTGTTGCAGGTATACCTTATATAATGGTATATCTTTATTATGTGGGATGTATGTATACCTTATATGATGGTGTATATACATGTTAAGCATACCCCCTCCTTGATATCATTGGGAAGTTTCGTGCGTAGAGGGTGAGCATTCTGACTAGAAAAGCAGGATGTGGATATTCCCCAGGTCATAGTCGTCCTTTGTGGTCAGCAAATGACATATATATATACATTTATTTATTTTGGGGGTGAGAGGTCGTGGGTATGTGTCGCTCTCACTTGCCGGTTAGGAACTATGACCGCTTCCCGGACGTTGTGTGCGTGAGTAGATCACGAGGTGGGTGTCGTTGAACCCCACCAGTTGGCCCCAGTTTGCTACGTATATGGGCAACTGGAAGATGATAGCATGTGAGCATGCGTCCTTCGAGTTATAGCTCGGTTGGATGGTTATTATTGCTTGTGTTTGTATTTGGGTGCCAAGGGCATAATGGACCTCAATGACCTACATTGCCAGGATTAGTGTATCGGGGGGGTTCCTTGTTTGGATTTCGCTTCGGCGAGACATCCCACGCACGAACCGTAGTGTAATGTTGGAACTTGGGGATAAGTTTAGTCCTTAATGCTCATAATTATATATATATATATATATATATATATATATATATATATATATATATATATATATATATATATCACCAATCCCGACGATCGACAGTGCCAGGAGTAGTGTAACGGGGGGGTTCCTTATTTGGATTTCGCTTCGGCGAGTCGTCCCACGCATGAAACGCCGTGTACTGCTGAGAATTGGGAATATTAATTAATTAAAATTGGATAATAATAATTTGAGTTACATGCATCATGCATTGAGGGCATAATGAGCCTCGAGGATTAATACGGTCAGGAGTAGTGTAACGGGGGGTTCCTTATTTGGATTTTGCCTCGGCGAGACGTCCCACGCACGAAACGCAGTGCCGTGTTGAGAATCGACAGGAGTTTAGTCTTTAAATTTATGATGTTAATAACTCATATATAATACTATAATATTTATATATATGGTTTCATGGCTTATAAGGGCATCACTAGAATATAAAATTCTTGTAAATAAGATTGTTCATGTATTGTGATGATGTGGGCATGATTGGATCATGTAACTTTATATGTTCAACAAATGAACATTATAAAGATAATTATAACTATTACAATAAAGTTAATGTATATAACTTATAAATTATGGAAACAAATGCATTGGGAGATAGGTTAGATGATTTCACTTAAATACTTCTTTTGGGTTTACGTTAGAATCCTCTTACCTAAATTAGAATCGGACGTCCATTTGGAGATCACGTGCATACGCTTAGTGCGCGCTTTAGATGAGAGGTGAGTTGAATTATTATGGAGAGTCCGATTCCAGCTAAATCATGTAATAATGCATTTATAATTATTATGCATTTTAATACACTTGCTATAAAATGTTTTTCAAACTCGGGCTCTGACCCGTTTATATTTTCTTCCTCCATGTATATATTGTACTACTTCAGGTGTTCCTCCGCAAGGACGCCTTTGATGTTCATCCATTCAGGATTCGTGGGTTGTGGCAGTAACGGACTATTGCGGCACTTTGCTTTAGTCGATTCCTATCTTTGTATATCTAGATTAGGATTCAGTTGTAATGAGTTAGTATTCAAGTGTTGTAGATTAACACTTTCATATTTCATTTATCAAATTATTGTACTGTTTGTTACCCGACAGCATATTCGGGTATTTTATTATTGAGATTTTATTTGTACATTGTTTTGTACTCCTTTATTTTATTGGAGTTTACACTTATCACTCATCATAGTTAGATGTTTATTGTTGGTTGAGTTGTATTATTGGTTTTGTTGTTGTTGTTGTTAAATATAAAAAAAAAGTTTTAAATTTTGACAATTCGCTTTTTATGATTATGGGTGGTTAGCGTTATATTATAGTGTTGTATGTTGATGTTGAGACTGTACCATCTAAGATACTGATTTATATAGTATGGGACTGATCACCCATTATTATTTAGAGCGAGTTATCACATAAAATAAAATGAAATTATGTGCATCTAACAAAAAAGATAAGATCTGATCAGCATGTGAATTTCGCTGTGGAAGTTGCTGTTGTAAATCACCGTGTCGTAGATCAGATGACTGAAATCGTGGTTCATGTTCTTCTATACCTTTCTCAATTAAAAAAAAAGGGTCAATTATTAAATAGTCTCTACTATAAATATATATTTTTTAAAAAGGACACATATTTTTAGTTTAACTCATTTAGTCACTCAAGCACTCAATATCCTCTTATTTTTAGAGGTTCGCGTCAGCGGCACTCCCTCTCCAAAATATGTGGCAAAGGACTTTTTGAGGCAAAATAAAAAAGTTTAAACTAAATGGGTATTAAAAAATATCCGAAAGACTATTTGGCATATGTCCCAAAAAAAAATTACTTCTAAAGTTTTGCTCCTACGTGTTATTGGAATCCTCCATGAACATTGATATCTGACATAAAATATTTAGTGCCGCATCATCTTTGACGTAAAAAAATATAATTTCAGACCCAAATGGCCTGAGGGAGGGCATATGTGAAGAGCCAATAGGTTTGGACTACTTTTATCTAGTACTTATTAATTGTGGCGTGTAATGCTTTACATGAGAATCACTTTCTATCTTCCATCACCGTAAGGATGCAAATGGACTTTTTTTTTTTAAATGCAGCGACCATTCAAATGTGCGAATAATATACGAATAATATAATGCTTGTGACCTCATTATTTACCCATTTTTTGTGGTGTAAAAAAAACATAAAATCGTCCTATAAATATTTGATTTGAATTTGGTTCAAAATACACTAGAATAATTCAAAATAGACGAATCGCTAAAATAATTCGGATGAAAAGATATAAAAAGAAGTTTCAACAACATAATGCCGCAGCTCAAATTTGGTTTTTGTGTTTATATATGATTTTCTGTTTTGTAATGTTTATATGAAATTTTGCATATATGTGAGATTTTTTTAAAATTTATATCAGTTAAGTGTCTGTATACGCTAGCATATCATGTATATATTGAGCTCGGAGTCTTATGTGGTGACAAATATGTTAGTGGGGTATTGGGAAATTCTTATTAACTAGGGTTCTAATTAGCGCTGTGTTTTTTTTTTTTAACATTTCGATTTTTTCGATATTCGATCCGATATTTTCCGATTTTGGAACGTATACAAGGTTTTCGATTTTTTCGAAAAAAATCGGATCGAAAATTGGAAATAATTCTGAATTTCCGATTTTCCGATTTTTCCGATCCGATTTTTTCGAAACTATGCCGATTCAAATTTTTCCAAATTTTTTTCGATTTTTTTCGAAATATTTTCCAACTTCCAATTTGTTTAAACATTCTCATGTGTCCCACTTCAGCTAAGAGAGGAAGAGAGACCCAAAAAAGTCTTCTATAAAAGGAGAATATCCATCTATCCTCTACACAAATGAAAAAAATGGTTAAATCCTTATATATTTACATGTTGGGTTAAATCTTTTTTTCGATTTCTTTAAAATGAGAATTTCGAGTAATCGAAAATCCTATATTAATTTTTTTGAAATTTTGGAATTACCAAAATTTTTTAATTTTTAGTATATTTTTGGAATTTTCGATTTTTTGCGATTTTTCCGAATTCGGAAACTTTTTTGATTTTCAGAAAAAATTGGATAGAAAATCGGAACAAATATTTTATTTTCGAAAAAATTAGAATTTTTGCCGAAGGGTCATTTTCCGATCGGATCCAGCCGAAACATAGCTCTAGTTGTAATTGATAAGCTTCTTATTTTTTACTCTAAATTAAAATTATATTACGTATAATGTCTTTGAATTATATAATGTAGATTTATGATCATAATGAAGATTTATCAATTTTGTCCCCAAAGACCAAAATAGTGAAGTTTCACAAATCATGTCGGGAGATACAAAAGTAAAATTAGAGGCATCGAAGCACGCTAAAAGTATTGGGTTTATCTATTATTTCAGCTTTATTTTATATTCATTTATAGATTCACTTATTATTTCTCAATATTGTTGATCTTCTATTTTAATTTTCAATTATTATTCTCCAAAACACAATTCATCACCTTTGAAAAAAAGCTTTAACTAAAATCAAAGCACATTTAGTTAGTTAATCTAAACCAAAATAAAATGAAATTGTTTTATCATTTTATATTATGAAAAATAAATATGATATTCTTATTGTTATTGTTAATAATTTTTTTGCTAGATACTTTAAACACCTATACGTTTAATTAATAGGGTATTGTTAACATTTGCAGCTCATTATTTTAAGCTTCAAACACTTCACTAGGGCATATGCTATTATCTTCTAAGTAAAAAGTAGTGTAAAAATATATTTAAATAAATCGGTTATAAAAAAATTTGACCAACTTTTCCATCAACATTATCTAAAGGAAAATGAGATATACTCCAAACATATCCCCCAATACATTCCCAATATGTAGAGTTTAAATTTGGACTCCAAAGGGTATTAAGTGGTTGTATATGGGGTAAACTCACTTAATGTGCAAGCACTTATGCCTCGTTTGATGCGCCGAGTTTGATAAAATTATCATATCCAGCATATGGTGCATGTTAGAGCATGTGTAATGCTGGAGAGTAAATAAAAGGTATTTTTACAAATTAGAGAGGGTTTTGCCTTTCCTCGGGAGAACGTTCTCATAGTGGTGAGTCAAGAGAATTGGTAACTGACAGTTCCAACGAAGAAGTCTTCCTCGTAGGAAATAAAAGCAATTTTTCTTACAAACAACATTTGTTCGTAGGAATTGTTACCAACAAATATTGTTAGTAAGAACCTAAATATGTAATAAAAATTATTTTTTTATATTCGCTACGAACTTAATTTGTTCGTAGGAGTTCCAACGAACTTCTAAAGTTCGTAGAAATTCCTACGAACAAATGAAGTTTGTAGGAATCATTTATAAATTCAGTAGTCGTTCCGTAAATTTAGAGACCCACTACCATTTCTCATGCAAATTTTGTTGACTCTCGCCCACCACTACGAACCTTTCGATTTGTAACTTTACCCGTTGGTGTGTCTTTTAGCTCAACCATTGTGGATGCTCTTAGGATGGGATATAAGATTGAGTAAGTTAGCTCAAGTGAGCTCCTTATCCCACAAGGAGTGGGATAAAAAAAATTCCACCTCCTAACTGGTATAAAATTATACGGAGTCAAGCCTTGAATTAAATTTACTGTCGTATCATTTTTAAGTGGAAAAAAACCAAACCAACATGGACTCTCAACAATAGAAATTGACCTAGATTTCTTGTTCATCTCTTCCATTGCAGCATCCATAGGTTTGTTCTCACCATCAGGTATCCTCCTTCTTTCTTCCTTCTTAATTTGTATTTACTACTTTTTTTTAGATCTGCAACTTAATGACATATCTTAGCAAAAAAAAATTATTTTTTATCTTTTGCAACTTCTATTACCCCTAGATTTTTTTTTTGTCTGTGGTAGTTTAGAGTTTTTTGTGCTACAGTGGACGACATGGTTGACTTAGAATTTTTTTTGTCTGTGTTGATTTAACCCATATATTGTCACTGTGAACGGTGCATCAACACACGTACTAAACTGATCTAATTTTTTTTATTGTGTAAACTAGACTAACAGGAGGACACACATACACACAAAAGCTACATTTGAAAATTCTCATTTAATTTGATGTCACTCTGAAATGTTTTTTCAAAGTATACTTAAAATCTATACAATACAAAAGTAGAATAAGGAGGATTCTACTTGAATTCATCAACCACATCCTTAATCTCATCAAGTCCATGTTCAAGAGTCAGCTCGATCATTTTTTTGTGTGTTTGTTGGTTTAAAGAATAATTCCCAAAGGGCTGTTATAATTTATTTTGTTGGTTTAACCCACCTACCATCCATGCCAAAAGGTCTGTTAGCTTTTTTTAGTACATGAAGACAATGGAGGTCACACACCAGCTAAACCGGTCTGTTTTTTCTTTTCATTAGTCTGAACTAGACTGATTTGCACATATTTACTACTAACAATAGCTAACAATATATATATATATATATATATATATATATATATATATATATATATATAACTAGATTGTCTCTTGTGAGGTCTTTAAATGAGGACCTCCTATGCGAACTATTTTTTCTAAATAGTAAAAGAAATATTTTTGAGTTTATTTTGTTGTATAGTACTTAAACATTTTATAGAACCCCATAAAAAAATATCAGCTCAAAATCATTTTTTTCCTATTTTAAAAAAAAAATAGTCAAAATATGTAAGTTTTTAAGCTCCATCAAAACTCACGTATTTTTATCCATATATTTAAAATAGCCAAAAAAAAAATTTTGAATTATCATTTTTTTGTGAGGTTCCCTGAAATGTTTAAATACCATATGTGAGTGAAAAAAATCACAGTTAATGAATTCTAGAAATCAATTAAAGAAAGAGCATCCAAATATCACACACAACACACAAATATACATGGTTCGACAAATTTGCTACGTCCGCAGAAAGGCCACTGGATTTTTATTAGTGTCTCTCAAAGTTCAAAAATTACATCCCCCTTGGCCTTGTGGCGTGGGCTGTATTTATAGTTGTATTGAACTACAGTAGTTTAATTGATCAAGGAACTCCATTGGCTTGCTATTGGCTCATAAGGTGATTCCCTAATTATCTCATCCGAGATTTTGGGTAACCGAAGTGAGCTTATTTAAAGGATAACTACTTCATAATTATCCATGTGATAAATGTTTGTGCTGATTCTTTTTGTTAATAGATTGGGCAGAACTGGCGTCAGGAATTACTAGGTTTTCACGGACGACCAACGTTGGGACCAATTATGGTTTCGTCCTCACAATTGCCCTTAAAATTCCTGGCCAAATTAAGGCCAAAATTAGGCTCGAGAATTTTACACTTACTAAAAGCCCATTAATCTTGATCCAATTTGGGCAAATTTTTGCCGGAAGGTTAATTTTGTAAATATGTGTCAAGTAGCAGGGGTACGCCGGTCCTTGATAAAAATGAAGCGCCAAAACCCCCCTCGATACCCGTTCCATATGATTGTATGAACTTCTCAAACATATTTCATTTCCACAATCAAGGTCAAACTGTCACTTTGCCTCCTTTCATCGGCTAAAAAGTCCTCAGATTTTCTTTGATCATGTTCGTCTAATTCGTTGTTCCTCCTCCTCCTCTTTGTGGTATCTTATTCTTCCTAGCTTCATTCTCTCCCATCTTCTTTATTTTTTTTAGTTGTTGTACTTTATTTCTCTGAAAATGGTGGGCACTCTTAATGGAAAAAATGTTAAGGATTTTAGGAAAACTTATTCCATTCCTCCATGGGTTACAATCGACTGTGTCCCCATTCCCAAAAATGTCATTATCGTGGACGGGGGGCACTGGATTCATACCCTGGATTTGGTTCGGGGGGGGGGGGGGTTTGAATTTTCCCCTAAACCCTCTTTTCTTAGTGTTCTGTGAGTTCTTTTTTTTTTTTTTTTGGGGGGGGGGGGGGTCCCAGCTCAATGTGCCCCCAATATATGGCGTATTGTCAATGGGGTGCACAAAATCAATGAACTTTATGGGACTAACCTTGGTATCTAAGAAATTAGGTACTCTTACACCTGGTCCCACACCACTGATGGCCTTGTTTACTTAAAGGTGAGGAAGGCCAATAAAGTTTTGGTCGTGAACCTCCATGATTCCAATAAGAGATATTGGGATCAAGGGTTTATTCTCAGAAATTGGTAACATCCACCCCTCCCTGATGTCGAAGAATACGATGGGTTTTTGTGCCTAGATTTGGGATGACATAGGTTAATGATCATATCTCTTTCATTTGTCTTTTATACATTATTTTGAACTATTGTTGCTGATAATGCTTCTTGTTCTGTTTTTTAGAAGATCACAGAAAGAACAAAGAGCCCCCTCTCAACCATATAAATGGTCATGATATTTTGAAGGCTTAGCAAGTAAAAGAATATCTTGTTGGAGGTGATCACCCTCGATCAACCTCATTTCTCTTAGAATATACCAACACTATCGAAAGTTTTACTGCTCGTACGATAGATGACATTCTTGATCTTCCCATTCCAGATGAGGAGGCTTTTATTTCCTCTTCATTTGAATCTTTTGACATCAACTCCATTATTACTGAGGAAGAGGATTCGATGGAACCTCCTAGGAAGATAATTATCCTGATAGAACATGACGATGATGTCCTCTTCTCCCCACAATCCAAGTCCTAGAAGAGGACTGACCCTGAAGGCCCTAATGATGATGATCGAAGTTTGGTCATCAAATAAAAAAAGGAAGGAGAAGACCCTTGTGGTCCATCTTCCTTCTAGTAAGTATAAAATTCCTCCTCCCCTCCCCATGTCCTCTCAGGCCATGTTTGTGGCCCAAAATCAATCCCTGACCCATGGTCTATTGAGGGGTGTCATGCTTACTAGTGATCGTGAGCAGTTGAAGTTACTGTATCCTGATCAACTTTCCTTTTGTGCTTCCCAAACTCTGTCCATTGTGAGAGTTCTACATCCCTTTTCTTCCAATTAATCCTCTCATTTATGATTGTGAATTTATCTAACACTTGTCATGTGTTTCTATTTTGAAGTTTGTGGTGAATTTTACCCAGCTCTTTGATGGTCACTAAGACTAATTCAAGATTAATGATGAACTTATCCTAACCCTTAAAAAAATTGAAGAGGACATGTATAAGTCCTAGAAGGTCTATGATCGAGAGAAAAATTCCTCCATCGAGGTTATGGGCTTTGCTTAAGACTGATAATAGCCTATTAAAGGTTGAGTATACTCAACTAAAAGATGAAAATAATCGGTTGGTGAAGGAGGCTATAGAGTTACCTGTAGATAAAGAGGACAACTTTGGGAAATGATAGGAAGAGGCTTATGATGACGCCAAGGTTCATCTGGCCTACATCCGAAAGGATAACTTCGAAGGGCAGCGATACAACACTAATGAAGGTTGAGGTCCCTATTGAGTTCGAGCTCTTTGGTGAGCACCATCATGCCTCCCCATAGGTTGATGAGGAATATTCCACTAGCATCTTAAGCAACCAGGCCAAGAAAGTGAGAACCAAGTATAAAGCAGTCAAGGCTGAAGAGAAGGAGATAAACGAGGCCTCTTAGATTTAGGTTCTTTTGGGTTTTGTACTTTTTTTTGTCGAATTGTTAAGGCTCTACCCACTTTATTATACATATCATTGAAGAGTTATTCTTATAACTATTCATATTATCTTGAATGACTTTATTGAATGTTTTTGGTTCTACATTTGTTTACTTTTGCAACATATTATCGAGAAGATTCAATCCTTTTCTGATAGCCTTGATAGTTTGCTTGGCCAAGGCACAAGTCCTCAAGCTCACCAAGCATTTTTGACTATTCATAAGGCCTTGAAGAAGATGAACAAGTCCTACAAGGATCAGTCCATCTTGGTAGCTAAGCTAAAGGATGACCTAAAGGAGTTAGAAGATGTGGTCTCCTCCATGCAAAAGAAGATAAATGATTTAAAGGGCCAACGTACTGAGGCTAAGGATGCGGGGGAGGTCAGCACCCTAATGTAGTTTGAGAATTATTATATCAAGAATAAGCTTACTTAGTTTAAGGAGGATGTTCATAGAGGCAAAATTATGGTTATTAGACTCAGCGATGATGTGAAAAAGGTTTAATACTTATTTAGAATGGGCCCCAGAGCAGTATGGTCGACAAGATATAATGAGAGATATAAGATGCTTTAGTTAACCTGTAAGAGAATAAGTACAAAGCCTACAATCATGGCTGGTTGAATGCCCTAAAGTTAGTGAATGAGATAAAAGACACTCAACTTTAGTTTTTGTACCATGTGTGACTATCCGGCCTACAGGTGACCACCTTTTGGTAAGGACGAGAAGTGTGTCCCTTTGGATGCCATACCTCTCCAACTTGCTGAATAATACTTGGAAGGTCATGATACTGATGACGAATACTAATCAAATCCCAATGATAGTAGCAGGAGGAAGATTGTAAAGTTCCTATCCCACCAACCATAAATTGTTTTAATAATTTTTTGTACTACTTATAGTAGCCTTTTGTAATTGGTATCATTTTGTAATTGGACATTGATAAAAAGTTAAACTAATACCATATTCTACACATTTTCCATTCCTTTATGCAAAGCATATGTTAGATTTGTCAATCTTACCTTTTAGGTCATGTTGTCACACTCCCTTAGGCTAATGGCAAAAATGCACCTGGTGTATGGGCATTCCACTCGTTAAAAAAAAATTCGACTAAACAAAATTGATTTACTACCTAGGGATCCCCCTTAGGACTTTATCTTATCTAGGCAAGTAATGAGGTCACTTGTGATGGTAGTGACAAGTGTCTGGGGACTTTAACTTTGACTGTAATAAGAAAAGTTTCCCTTATAATTAAGTTAAAGCCTGATCGACACTTTTAAAGATTAATGCCAATTTTGAGCCCGTTACATGGAAATAATATACATCAACTGAACAATTGAGAAATTGAGTTAATAAAAAAGCCTTTATTCATGACTGATGCAACAAACGAAGAGCAATATGAGTTTTGAAATGGAAATTTGCAAAAACTAAGTGCCGAAAGTAAAAATTAAAATAGAACTTCTTGAGGTTAGTCGCATTCCATGTTCGAGGTATCTCTATGCCCTCCATTATTTCTATGTGGTAGGATCCTTGCAAATCATCCCTGATTACTTTGAATGGACCCTCCTAATTAGTCCTTTACTTTCCATCCGATGGCCTTATGGAACTCTCAAAAACTTTTCTAAGGACGTAATCCCCAACCTAGAATTTTTTTGAATTTACCCTTTGTTGCACTGTTTCTCCAACTATTTATAGTAGAAGGCAAACTTGATAATGGACTACTCTCTTCGTTTGTTGTTCAGTTCAAGTTTAGTGTGAAGGGCATCATCGTTCAGTCCTTGATTGGTAATTTTTGTTCTCATGGTTGGGATACCAACTTAGAGTAGAATCACAACTTCTATTTTGTATGTGATGGCGAAGGGTGTTTCCCTAATGGTTCTTCTCTGTGTGGTATGATATGCCCAGAGGAAATGAGGGCGTTTATACACCCAAGAGCCTTTTGCTCTTCCCAGCCTCTTCTTTAGTCCATTAAGCATCGTCTTATTGGAGGCCTTTGCCTAACCATTGCCTTGGGGGTATGCTACAGAGCTGTAGTGGTGACTGATTCCTTGCCCATTGCAGAAGACTTGAAAAGGTACACTCTCAAATCATGTATCCTTATCTGTTATGATGGTTTGAGAAACCACAAAGAAATTTATAATGTTTCTCTAGATGAACCTGATCATATCGGTATCTCTAATGTTTTCTAGTGGTTCTGCCTTAATCCATTTCGTGAAAATAGTTTGCGCTAACCAATAGATACTTGTAATTCCCTAACGCATTTGGTAGTGGCCCTACGATATCCAACCCCCCATTATGGAAATGACCACGGACTACTCAATGGCCTCAGGTAACTAGCCAATTGATGGAGCATGTGATATGAGTTTTGGCACTTTTCACACTTTCAAGCATCAATTCTTGTGTCTTTCCACATATATGGCCACCAATAGCCTTCTTTATTGTTTAGAACACCAAATACCTTCCACTTGCATGGCTCCCATAAATCCCATCGTGAATTTCATAGAGGACTTATTCGACATCCTTTGGGTGTATGAATTGAAGGTAGGGGCTTATAAAATACCTCTTATAATGATTTCCCCCAGGGCCTATGTAAAATAGAGCAACTTATGCCCTAACTTAATAATCCCATTTCTTATCTGTTGGTAGTATCTCATTTTGTAAGTATGTGACGATTGGATCCATCCATCTCTAACCCTTCTCAATAGAGAGAACGTACTCTAATGTTGTTGCTTTATCAATGCTAGGCTTGACGAGGAATTCCACTTCAATTTTTCTCCAGAGATTGGAGTCAATTATTGAGCTTAGGGTTTCTAGGGCATCTGCATGGCTATTGTTCCCTCGGGGGAACTGTTGAGCGTTAACTTCCTTGAACCTTGAAATTAGCTCACGCGCCACTGCAAGGTAGGCCGCCATTCTCTCATCCTTGGCGTTGATGTCCCTATTGACTTGATTTGACACTAGTTTTGAATCACAATACACTTTGAGTTATGTTACCCTTACCAAGCATGCTTTGTACAATACAACTATTAGCACTTCGTACTCGGTTTTATTATTTGGGGATTCAATGTCCAACCTGGTCCCTTGCTTAATCAATGCCTCCTATGGGGTCCTAATGATGATTCCTCCTCCTTCCTCATTGGAGTTTAAGGCACCATCCACGTAAAGTGTCCATCTTTCTAAGTGTTCCTACTTACGATATTTTGATTGCTCGACCATTTGCAGGTCGATAGGGGCTTCCCCTGTAAACTCTACTACGAAGTTGGCCAATATTTGCCCCTTAATTATTATCCTTGGTTGAAAATAGATATCGAATCTTCCAAGTTCTACCAACCACTTTAACATGCGTCCAAAAATATTGTCTCTACAAAGAATAGCTATAAGGGGGAATAAAGTGATAACAGTGATAAAGTGGGCCTCAAAATAGTGCTTGAGCTTCTAGGAAGCTATCACTAATGTGTAAGACAATTTTTCTAGTGGTAAGTAGCATTGTTTGGCATTTAAGAGCGTTATACTGGCATAATAAATAGGAAATTATTTTTCTTCTTTTCGTAGACCAAGGTCGAGCTGACCGCATGGCTTGAAACAACAAGGTACAGTTAAAGTGGGTCCCTTTGATCAGGAATTACCAGCAAAGGAGGTTTGCTTAGGTAGGATTTAATTCCCTCAAGATATTTTGAGCATTCTACATACCAAGAGATATCTTTCTCTTTCTTGAGGAGCTAGAAAAATCATTGGCAATGCTCCGATGAATTGGAAATAAAGCGATTAAGCGCTCCTTGTATCCCAGTGAGCTTTTCAATCTCGCATAATGTTCAGGGAGGCTGTACATTGTTGATAGCCTCTATCTGATTTGGGTTTACCTCGATTCCCTTGTCACTGATCGGGTACCTCAGAAAATTTCCTAATTGGAGCCCGAATGAGCACTTGCTCGCGTTGAGCTTAATTCGGGTAACGCTTGAGATTTTAAAGGTATTGGTCAAGTCTCTGAGATGATATCTCTTACTTCCACTTTTGGCAAGCATATCTTCAATGTATACTTCCATTATTTCCCCCATTTGTTGTTTGCACATATTTGTGATCAGTGTCTAGTAGGTAGCTCAAGTGTTCTTATGGATGAATGGCATGACCTTGTAACAGTACAAGACTAATGGTGTTATGAATGATGTTTTATCTTGATCAGGTCCGAGCAGAGGAATCCGGTGATACCCTGAGTAAGCGTATAGAAAATTCATCCGTTCATGGGTTGCAGTGGCATCGACCAGTTGATCTGTTATTAGTAGAGGAAATTGTCCTTGGGACAAGCCCGAATGAGGTCGGTGAAGTGGATACAAACTTTCCATCTACCATTGCTTTTACAGACTACAACTAAATTTGAGAAGAATGATAACTTATTTAGTGACGCCTGATGTATTTTAGTGGCGACCGACACCAGAATGTGCGAGGTGTTACAGATAACTTGAGCTTGCGGAAGATCTCCAAGTACATCACCTCCGAGGAGCTCCCCTAGTCTACCAGTAACTTGTCCATATCCTAATTTGCAATAATAAGAGTAATTACCAACACATCATGGTGTGGGGTCCTCACCCAAACCAAATCTTCCTCCGTGAAATCAATATGCTTGTTCTAATCGACGTCCTCTAGATGTCGGTGATTCCTAGCTTAGCTTTTGGCGAAATCTATTTGGAAAGCCTCCATCAAGGCTGTGACCTTCTTAAGCTCTATCCGAACAACATTTTCCTAGATATGCTTGAGTTCGGAACCTCCATGTGTCACTGCGAACTCATGTTTTATCTCATAGTCCAAGACGATTTTTAGTTTTGGGTCGCCGTTATCGACGATATGGTAGTACTTTTTCTCTATGTACTAATTTAAGTTCATAGCCTGAGCCAACTCCTCTAGGTGAGATTTTAGTGACTTATAGTTCTCTATCTTATGTCCATTTTCCTTATGGAACGCACACTGGATCATGTTGTTACTCTTGGTTAGATCCCCTCCTATTTTCTTTGTCCACTTGAGAAATTATTGATCCTTGATCTTCACTAGGATCTTGTAGATCGGTTCTTTGAAAAATATGTTGATGGATTAAAAAGCTTTGGATAAATCTACTTTGCCCCCATTATTGGAACCATTTTATTCTTAGGATTATTCCCCTTGCACCCCATTTGTAAACTTTTGCGCGACCAGATTCTCTCTGGCTGGTCTAGACCACATCCTCCACCTTAGCGTACTTTTCAATAAGAGACATAAGATCATCAATTGTATCAGCCTCTTTTCTGGTGAGAGATTGGTGCAGTATAAATATACGGGGTAAATCAATTTTGAAATATGCCACAGTAACTTGCTCCGAGCAGTCTTTCACTTTATTGAACACTCCCAATACTGCTTGGCATACTAGCTCAGAATGTCCCGTGGTTTCTTCCTCATTGTGAGCAATGATTCCATCATCTTAGGGTGATAACTTCCAATTATGAAGAGAGATGTGAAGGCTTCAACGAGGACCTTGAAGCTCTTAATGGATTGGGTAAGAATCCTCTCAAACCACTTATGGGAAATATCGCCCAAGATAGAACGGAAAATACGACACATTACGGCATCGTTGTTACTCCATAAGGTCATGGCCTACCTATACTATCAAAAATAATCTATAGGGTTTGTCTTGCCATCATAGATTTTGAAACTCGATGTTACAAATTCCTTCAAGGATTCCTCCTCCTCAACGGCCCTTAGGAAAGGAGACTTCCTCTCGGTAATTAGATCTTGCCTTACTAGCACTTTTGTGGATGTGAATTCTCGATGATCTGGGTGTTGGTACATTTTCCTCTGGACTAGACTCCTTATGTCGTCCATGTGGAACTCATTATCTCAGTGGCTCCTCCCTAGATGAATTCCATGTTCTGAACGTTCTTGGTCGGCCCGGTGCTCTTTCCATGACTATGAGTCTTGCTCGCCTGAGGGCTAGAAGTCAAACCACAACATTTTTGGCTTTTTAAGTGGAGTTCTCTCTATATTTTTTCCAGTCTCCGCTGGAAGTGAGAATTCTCCTAAACCTGGAGGTGAGTTGCCTCCACCTATTGCTAAAGTGTTATTTCATATGCATCGACCAACCGTGAGTTTTGTGTTGATCTAGGCTATCCGTGTCTTTCATTGGAAAGGTGTTGCTCTAGATAAAATCTTGGGTTCCTATCTTGGTGAACTTCATACCAAACCCTAAGTAGATCTAGGTCAGCTTGCAAGTGACATGGTTGGGTTGCACTGTTTAGCGGGTGATACGTCATAGTTTATTCTTTTATAGGGATTGTTATCGTAGAAATAAAATTAGTTCCCACAAATGGTGCCAATTGTGAGTGCAAATAATCGCAATTAATGAATTCTAGAAAACAATCAAAGAAAGAGAATGAAAATGTCACACATAACACACAAATATATGAGGTTTGACAAATTGACTACGTCCATAGAGAGCTCACTGAGTTTTTATTAGTATCTCTCAAAGTTCAAAAATTACATCCCCCTTAGACCTGGAATGTGGGCTATATTTATAGTCATGAAGAACTACAGTGGTTGAATTGATCAAGAAACTCTATTGGCTTGCTATTGGTTCGTGTGGGGACTTCCTTAATATCTCGTTCGAGATTTTGGGTAACCAAACTGAGCTTATTTAAAGGATAACTAATTTATAATTATCCATGTGATAAATGATTATTTTTTTGTCTTCAATTGCCAAAACCACCTCTAACAAAAGCATCACTTGTATTTTTGTAATGCTACTTTATAATGCCCATGATAATTATTTCCACGTGATAATTATAACTACTTTATAATGCCCAACTGAGCTTTTTTTGCCTTTAATTGCCAAAACCACCTCTAACAAAAGCATAACTTGTATTTTTGTCCGAGGATTCCAGACAAAATAAATAAAAAGGCAAACAAATTGAAAATTGAGTTTCTTTAACTAAATAAATTAAAACGCAAGAAACAAATTGAAAATTGAAAACATTAAATATTGGGTTTCTTTTAATTGAATAAATTAACTGAATAAAAATTGAAAGGAATAAAAATAGAGATACAGATAACTCTTAAAGGGAAAAAACTAGTGATACCCACTTGAAGTGAACCACTTCCATTTGTAGAGGCCGGAATATTATTTAACTCACTGAGAAGTTAGAACCCATCTTACCCTGTCTCATTGAGAACCCATCTTACCCTCTCTCTTCAATACCCATGAAAACAAAACAGATATCTCATGAATACCCATGGAAACAAAATAGATATCTCACTTCCATTTCATCAATCAATCAACCCATGAAAAGAATTAGAGTCCCGAATATACATACCTTCATCACCGAGGTGATTCACCGGAGAAGCTGAGCTTGGTTACGGTGGGGGTTAACCAAGCTGGAGTGGGGAATGGGGTTTACTTCTTTAGTGGACGTGCTTCTGAGGATTGGGGTTTATAATTTATGGGTATGTAGTTGTGTTATGCTTCCGAGCGAACGGGTTAATTAGGTTAACTTTTTTTTAAATCATGGGCGATACACATTCATCCCCCAGGGCTATTCTCCCTCCGCTACTGCCTACCACTACTTCGTCTATATCTTAACCAATCTCTCTATCCTCATTAGTTTTTTCCAAATTACTCCCGCTAGTACACACATATATACTATACCTATTCTCTTTCCTCGTCTATATCTTTTTCCAAGAACTGTTGTCAGTATAATGGGAGACCATCACAATACTTTGAGGGGTTCCTGTGATAGGATCTGCAATTTTTCTAAACGAATATAACCAAGATTTACACGAAGTAGCTTACCATGATTGGATTTGCAATTTGTCTAAATGAATATAACCAAGATTTACACGAAGTAGCTTAGAAAGAGTAAATAAATAACAATTTGAGCATTTACAAACAAAACATCATATTTGAGCATAAATATGAACTGAGATATGCAAAATAAATAAAATAAATTTTGGTGTTAAATATGCAAATAGTAGTAGAACAACATAAATTAGGCTCAAACCCATATATCAATTCGTCAAATTTTACAAATTCGAAACTGAATATAGAGAGATAAACATAGATGACAAAAAAATCACTTAAGAGAAGCCAAGCCACATGAGAGAAGTCGAAGAGAGATAGGGAGCAGGGGTAAGTGAGGGTCGGTGGGTTTTGTTTGAGAGGAGAGAGTGAAAGGTTGAAAAGTGAGACCAAAATAGGTACAATACTATTCTAACCTTATGTTTGAATTTTGAAGAAAAGAGGGAAACAAATTATAGTGTGACAAAAGAGAGGAAACAAAAAAATTCAAGGGTAAAATAGGAAGGGAAAACAAAATTCATTTTGTGATGTCATAGTTGAATCTTATAACATACATAAGTTTCCTACTTTATTTTATATATATATATACTAGTGTATGCCCGTGCCTAAAAGCACAACGAAAATTTTCAAAGTACGTAATCGCAAAACGACGAAAAATTTCAAAGTACGTAATTGCAAACGAAAAAAAAATTGTTCCTCGACAAAAAAAAGTAATTTTAAAAACAATTGGTCATAATTTCCAAATTCGTGCACATCATGACCCCAACTCGCATGCGTGCAACACTTCTTGCATCGTAAATATTATGCGTGAAGATAAAAGTTATATGTAAATAAAATAATATTTGACATTTGTTGTATGTAAATAACATAATACTTGGATTTAGTTTTAGTGGATGTATGAATCTTGAAGACCTTATTTTGATGTTTGTTTAGTAGATGTTGTTGTTTAGTTGTATAAGTTGTTAAACAGCTAAACTATCATGATTTTTTATGGATTTGATGAATTTTGAAACTGTTAAACCATTTACAACATCCTTTTATGAGGCTACACAATGCATATTGTAATATGATATAAACTGTATGAGGCGACACAATAAACATTTTTCCAAACCAAAATACCAATTTCATTACAAAAGTCAAACTAATTTCATTCAAAATATCAATCCACTACATTACAATCAAACTACTTTCATTCAAATTACATATTACAATCAAGTTTCCCAATAATTTAAAACTAATTCAGTTGAGCAGTAGAGGTGTCATCTTCTTCCTCCAATAAAATTGGAAACAATAGTTGTAATAGCTTTTGGAACAAGAATCTTTAGTTTCTTCTCGAGTGGACCCCTCTAACTGCAGATGCTTCTTACCAATATTGAGCGAGTGGTCATCACCATCAATCACATGCAATTCATTAACATAATTCATTTTCTTCCTTACAGCGTCCAACTTTTCTAGTGGGAAAATACCATATTTGCTACCCTATACAAAAATAACGGGAACTTTAAGTTGCAATAGAGTCTCATCACGTACTGCACCATTCATACTCTTTATTGGGTATCCCAAGCAAACTACCATTGAGACTTCAATATTTTCTCCACCAGCTACCATGTAGCTGACCCTTGAACCCATGGATTTCCCAACCAAAATAAGTGGATGTTCAAGGTACTTAGCGATAATCTTTTTGACAATATCCGAGTGAAACTTGACCTACTTATCTGCCTTTGGAGGAGCCCTCTTTTTCTCACCAGAAATGTATGGGCAGTCAAAAGTGACTACTTCAATTGCATCCAATGTCTTGGTCAACAATTCCTTCCATCTAATCATCCAATGAGAAGAAGAAGGGGTGTGACACCATGAGCGAAAACCACCACTGGAGATTTGTTAATCTTCGTGTCAAAGACACGGTGTGATGAGGTGTCAGTTGGTACATCATCTGATTGCTTTTCTTCTCCTACACTCTTACACTTGAGCTTTACCATGTAAGTTAGAGATGATAATACGCACTTAAGATAAGTATAAATAAAATATGAGCAAAGCAGGAAATAATATGCGAAGTTTACATAAGATGAGAAAAACATGAAATAATATGATCAATAAGAAAAATATATTGCATGAATCTCAACCTAATACATCAATTGATAAAATAAACAAATATCATATATATTAAATTGATACATCATCATATAACCATACCATATAGAACCCAAAGTCTAAAATTCATACCAACTTTTTTCCTAGACTAAGAACCGGTGTTCAACCATATATGCATAATGGAACTTTGGCATCATGGGCTAATATATTCACAATCTGCATATGTAGAGATTAATCATCAGTTTCAATGGTGGATGTGACCAACTCACGGCATTTTTGGATAAAATTTAATAGAGTAATCTGGATAAATAAATTATTTTCAGTTGATGAATAATTGACTAATATAGCCTGTTGTGAGATTCAAAGCATCTTCTGTAACAAAACTTATGTACTTTTTCTTTCTCCTCAGTTTTTTATTTGTTAGCATGCCAGATTGATTCATTGATGAGGATCTATGGACACACAAAATTGATTCCTATAGATTCCTTTTTAAAACCATCCATGTTCTTAGTTTTCTCATTATTCCAATGATAGTTCTTCAACTTCAACCATTTAACTTCTCAACTGACTGTATGAAGTCATTTGATAATCTCAAGATCTAATAGATTGAAAAAAAACTAATATGATTCCATATTCTTTCAAATTATACCATTCAACAATAATACAAAAAAATGAAAATACATTCACATCAGATGTAAGTATAAACAGATTTACTTGAGATACTAAATGGCACAAAACATAATTAATTGATATAATTTTATGGAATAGAAAATAGTCATAAAGAAAAAAAAAAGAGCTCTACAAATGGAATAGAGATATTGGATTTGGGAAGCATGTATATTCACCTACTTTTGTCAAAAGTAATGAGGCACCATCGACAGTCTATGTATGCAATATCCCCTGCATAAGAAAGAAAGTGAAAAAAATAGTTGTGTTTTAAATGTTTTTAGAAGAAAAAGAGTATAAAAATAAAAATGGATAGAGAGAGAGAGATTTGGTGTTGTCCATGTCTCCCACAATGAGTATTAGATTTATGTATACAGAGTGAGGATAGAGGCACACAGACATTTTTGTAGAAGTAGATTGATAATGACTCTTGGGGTTATATGAGAAGGTGAGGAGTGCAAGAAATAAATAGTTTGACACATGTAGTAGTTATTGAGGGTGTAGATAAAAATGTTGTAATGTGTTTTATAATATTTTAGATATTCACATGAAACTCCATAAACCAAATTCAAATGAAAAGTGATAATGATTCATATAAAACAGGTTTGATATATAAATGGCCAAGACAGTAAACTCAACAAATAGTGCTTTCTACTCAGTAACTACACGAGGGTGGAATGACATCTTATAGCTTATTCGACCTCAAATTTATAAAAGAGACAATGAAAAAGCAAACAGGACATGATGCGAGAGAAATAATTCAAATCTGAATGAAATTTCAAAACCATAACATAAGAATATAGTTATATAAATGATTAAATGATACACAACATTTTTGGAACGAAGAATAAGCTAGACATAACCACAAGCATACAACTATTTTAGGTATTTTGGTGTCAATAACCACAAACTTGCTATTTTGGTGTCAATAACCATAGCAGTAGTGTAGGATATAGCTCAATCGTTAAAAAATGGGGTTTATGCTGAAATCTAGCACCACCAGATAAGTGATGATGAGCTCAAACAGTAATAACAATGGCAGCCATAGAGATGTATGTGTGTAAGTGCATAAAAGGGGGTCAATATAAGAGGAATAAGACAATGATTTATAGTGGTTCAGCCAATTAGGCCTACATCTACTATGAGTGTGTGATCCACTAAGTATGGGCACTAATGGCCTTGGATACAATGCACATAAGCTCACTTTCTCTCTATACTGTGTGTATAAGCAGAGTTTCAGCTAGGGTTACAATTCTCGATCCCTTTGTAGGGTTGTAGGTGACAAGTATATATAGGTCTTGGGGGGTATAGTGTACCCCCCAAGCATGCATGGTGCATGTGAATGATGATCTAGCCAATCCCATGCTGACACTTATAGATTCCACCTGTGACTAATGATGACATAATATTCCCTCACGTGAGGGGGTGATTTCGTTATAACGGTCTCCCACGTGCCATGCGCCCTCACACGCACTATTCCACGCGTCTCCCAAACCACGCGCTGTGATGATGTCACCCTCGGCCTATGATATGAGGCTGAGGGAAAAGTTCCTTCTGGCAGTGAGTCTGGCCTAAATTGGGCCTCGTACTATCGTACCCTCGGTGGGTCATCCAGACCATCATGATGGGTCAACCCCTTAGAGGGTCGTTTGAGCCATGATGATGGGTCGGCCCCTTGAGGGGTCGTCTGGGCCTGATGAGGGGTTGGACTGTGCTTGATGATGGGTTGGCCCCTTGGAGGGTTTTCTGGGCCTGATGAGGGGTCATCCCTTTGAAGGGTCATTTGGGCCTGATGAGGGGTCGGCCCCTTAGAGGGTCGTCTGGGCTTTATGAGGGGTCGACCCCTTGGAGGGTCGTTGTGCCTGATGATGGGTCGGCCCCTTAGAGGGTCATGTGGGCTTGATGAGGGGTCGGCCCCTTGGAGGGTCGGCTGTGCCTAATGAAGGGTCGACCCCTTGGAGGGTCCTTTGAACCTAGTGAGGGGTTGTCCCATTGAAGGGTCAAGAGACCATCTTAGGCTCGTCTTGGTGGAGGGTGTCCTCGGCCTGGCTGAGGGTATATATGGGTATATCAATCACCCCCAACCTTTAGCCATAGATGTTGTTGAGATAGCTGAGGGATAGTGTTACTTTTGAGATGACTGTATGATCAGTTTGGTGAGTGACACCTGTCAAACTAATGTGACACCTAGGAAGATATCCACTGTCATTCCAGTTTCCCAAGCATGACGACTACACACTTTGCTTGGGACTTTATGCCCTAATGATGCTCTCCTCAAGGGTTGTGCTCTGCCTTGGTTAATGGTCCCACTCATTAGCAAGATATTTAAATAATTTTTGAAGTCATTTCCTTTCTTTTTTTTCTTCACGCCTAAACTCTCTCTCTCTCTAGCCTCTCACCAGCTCTATTGCCATTTCTGCAACTTCATCATTTCGAGCTTTGGTAGTCTCACTTGTTCTTTATCATGTAATCCTTCTGCCCTAGTACCCTTTTTATATTCCATTACTTTTACACTTCGACTATTTTAGGCTTGTAGGGTTGGATTTTCCTTTGGATGTTTCATAACTTTCCAGCTTTCTTCTCCGGCGACTTATTCTTAAGATTTCTTCATTAAAACCCTTGCTTCCCTTAGTTTTAATCCAAAAGTCTAGCTTGGTCAATAGAGAATTTGTTTGTAATTAGCTTAGCCAAATTCTTTTAATTGTAGGGTCTTCCCTTTAATGCTTAGGAGGCTTTATGATTTAGCTGAGGAGTCCCATCCTTAAGAGAGAAGTTTTTTGTGGAGATTAGACGAATAGAGGAAGAGGAGGAGAGAAGACGAGGGCCTGAACCTAATTGGGTATGACCCATTTTTCCCATTACATTAGCCACTATCGTACCCCTGAGTCCTGCGGGTCATCTGGTTAGTCATTCATATGAAGGAGAGATGGATGAGAGAGCATCGTCACCAATAAGCGATGGGCCTTCTGGGAGGAGAGAAATGTCTGATCTTAGCCCAGGCCAATAGGCCGAGGTAGTGGTCCCTTCTGAGGCTATTCCTGTGACAAATTGATCCCCTCATGCCTTCCAGATGGACCTCTGACAGGTGATGAGGCCGAGGGAGAGGGGACTGAGGATGATGGTGAGGATTCGGACGCTGACCCAGTTGACACCTCCCATGCCTCATCTTATGTTTCCACAGTTAGAGATCGCGACCGTTTACTGTGGAGGCATACATTTGGTGTGCCCCCTAACATAAGTATGAGGGTTCCATCTAAGTCTGAGCTGGTCTTCAAGGGTGATGAGGGAGAGGTCGCTGTATATGAACAAATGTTAAAGGTCAATGGTAGGTTCCCTATGCACCCTGCCATAGTCAATATATTGTCAGCCATCGGCGTTGCCCCCTCTCAACTTCCTCCCAACTCTTGGAGGACTATCCTCGGTTATGTCTCCTTGTGGAAGAATACCTTCACTGATGAGCCTTCAGCCGATGTGTTCTTAGCTTGCTATAATATCACTTCCTCATGTAAACATCCTGGTTACTATCATCTGGGGGCGAGGAAGTCTGATAAAAAACTTCTCCACGTGGCACAAACCTCTAACCACGACTGGAAGAAGATATTTTTCTTCATATCTGGGGAATGGGAATTTACTGTCGGGGCTCAGCCTTTGAACGACGATCCGAGGGTTCTAAGGAGATTGTCTAACTCCTCTATGAAGGCTAGGTCAGACCCCGAACTTAGTCTGGATGAAAAGGACATAGTCGAGTATCTGAGAGAACGAGGGAAAGAGGGTGAACTTACAAAGTTTGAAGATTTGATGACCCCTCGATTCCTCAAAGAAGATAGTCTAAGGGTCGGCCCCTTGACAGAGCTATGTGAGTTATTATTTTTGCTCAATCTTTGATTTTTTCCAAGTGTTTCATCTTTGCCTCTGTATTTTTCTGATGTGTCTTCTCCCTTTCAGGTCATCCTGCAGGTATCTCTGACCATCTTTAGGAAATGATTGCCCCAAGCTTACTGTCTGGTCTAGGCAAAAAGAAAGGAAAGGAGCCTCAGCAGGCTCCGAGGAAGTCAAAGGCCGTGGGTTCGATAGCAGTTGAACCGTTTGTCGATAGCCATAAAAGAAAGGGCCCCGAAGTTCCTATTGACCCTCGGTTGGATTCAAGGATGAGGGCGAGGGTGGAGGCGTCTGAGGGGACTGGCTCCTCTTACAGCATGGGAGCCTTTTGGTCCCAAAACTTAACATTCTTGAAGGTTTAGCCGTCTTCCCTAATAGCTAATCTGAGGGCGGCCAAGGCTTCTATGTTCTCTACCCCCTCAGCCGCTGACTATGACTTCCTGTCAAAGATGCCCCCGGCTAAGGTGTATGACTATGGTCTGCACACTCTGGCCCAGGTATTTTTTTTACTTCATTTACTTAGTCGAATTTTTCACTAACTATTTCCTCGGCCCCTTAACAAGTGTCATTTTCTGTGCAGTCTATTTGTTCCTTCACGTCTGCTACCAAGTGGATGGCCGAGAATAAATAGAAATTCTATGAATTTGAGAGGGCTATTCATCATGAGACTGACCTACAAACCGAGCTCAAGACTACAAGGTTCGAGTTGGAGAGTGCGAGGACTGAACATGCAGGGGTCCTGGACGGGCTGACGAAGTAACATAATGCTGATTTGAAGATGAGGGATGACCTCTTTAAGGTGAAGGAAGAAGCCCTGACTGCCCAATTCAAGAATGATCTATCTGAGGTAATGAAGAAGGCAGAGGCCGATGCAGTAGAGGCCTATAAACTCTCGAGCGAGTTTCAAGGCTTCGGTCTTGAATACTTAGAGAGAGGAATCAGGACGGCCTATCGGTGGGTCATCCTTAAGTTCGTTGATGCAGTATCGTCTGTCCGTCCCTCTCTTGAGGCAGTTTAACTGGATGATCCTCTTATTGCCGAGGCCTTAGCCCACGTCGAATCTCAAGTGGACGTCGAAGGTACCGGCACGTCAGAGGCTCGGCATGTCTTGGTCATAGAGGAAACTCCCATTGATGTCGAGGCCTTGCCCCCTGATGTCGCTCAATAGGGTGGTTGTTTGTAGCCAATACCCTCTGCATGTAAACCATTTTTTGTACTTTACTTTTGTTGGAAAAACATCGATAACATTTTGTAATATAATGCCTATTTCTATCTTTTATGCTTGTCTCTTGTATGCCTTATCTTGTGATGCTTTAAATTAATAATCTCACCAACTCCTCCCTCGTCTTTCTTGAGGGTAAACGAGGGGTCGTCCCCACTATTTTCCCTCATCATAGCCAAGGGTGGTTTCCCACCAACTTAATGGTTTCAAATTTCTAGTCCCCCCTCGTCTTTATTGAGGGTAAATGAGGGGTCATCCCCACCATTTTCCCTCATCATAGTCGAGGGTGGTTATCACCAACTTAATGATGTTTTCAATTTAGTCCCCCCTCGTCTTTCTTGAGGGTAAATGAGGGGTCTTCCCCACCATTTTCCCTCATCATAGCCGAGGGTGGTTATCACCAACTTAATGATGTTTTCAATAAGGCCCCCCCTCGTCTTTCTTGAGGGTGAATAGGAGGTCGGCCCGACCATTGACCCTCATTATAACCGAGGGTGGTTTCCCACCAACTTAATGATGTTTTCAATAAGGTCCCCCTCATCTTTCTTGAGGGTGAATGGGGGGTCGGCCCCACCATTGACCCTTATTATAGCCGAGGGTGGTTTCCCACCAACTTAATGGTTTCGAATTTCAAGTCCCCCTCGTCTTTCTTGAGGGTAAATGAGGGGTCATCCCCACCATTTGCCCTCTTCATAGCCGAGGGTATTTTCCCACCAACTGAATGATGTTTTAAATTTTGAAGTCCCCCCTCGTCTTTCTTGAGGGTAAATGAAGCGTCGTCCCCACCATTTTCCCTCATCATAGCCGAGGGTGGTTACCACCACAAATGATGTTTAAATATCAAGCCCCCCTCCTCTTTCTTGAGGGTAAATGAGGGGTCGTCCCCAAGATTTCCCCTCTTCATAGCCGAGGGTGTTTTCCAAACTACTGAATGATGTTTTAAAATTTGAATTCCTCCCTCGTCTTTCTTGAGGGTAAATGAGGGTCGTCCCCACCATTTGCCCTCATCATAGCCGAGGATGGTTACCACCACAAATGATGTTTAAATTTCAAGTCCCCCCTCATCTTTCTTGAGGGTAAATGAGGGGTTGTCCCCACCATTTTCCCTCTTCATAGCCGAGGGTGTTTTCCCACCAACTGAATGATGTTTTAAATTTTGAAGTCCTCCCTCGTCTTTCTTGAGGGTAAATGAGGGTCGTCCCCAGCATTTGCCCTCATCATAGCAGAGAGTGGTTACCACCACAAATGATGTTTAAATATCAAGTCCCTCCTCGTCTTTCTTGAGGGTAAATGAGGGTTCATCCCCACCATTTTCCCTCATCATAGCCGAGGGTGGTTACCACCCCAAGTGATGTTTAAATATCAAGTCCCCCCTCGTCTTTCTTGAGGGTAAATGAGGGGTCGTCCCCACCATTTTCCCTTATCATGGCCGAGGGTGGTTACCACCACAAATGATGTTTAAATATCAAGTCCCCCCTCGTCTTTCTTGAGGGTAAATGAGGGGTCGTCCCCACCATTTTCCACAATCATAGCCGAGGGTGGTTACCACCAATATAATTAATTTAAATTTCAAGTCCCCCCTCGTCTTTCTTGATGGTAAATGAGGGGTCATCCCCACCATTTGTCCTCATCATAGCCGAGGGTGGTTTTGTGAATATGATCCTGATCATACTAGAATTGACAAACACAACATGAGGGGCTAATATGACATTCTCGTTAACATTCTAAGTGTTCTGTTGGAGCGACACATTCATTACAACAGTGGTTTGATAGGACGTTACAAATTTATGGATAGTATTTCTTCGAATGATCTACATTCCAGGGGTTGGAAAAGGGATCCCCTTCTAGAATTTCTAGTCTATAGGTTCCAGTGGCAACTTCATCAATGACCCTATAAGGGACATGCCAATTTGGGTGGAGCTTGTTGGGCTTCTGCCAAGTCTTTTTGAGCACTAAGTCCCCCACTCCAATTTTCCTATGCTTCACCATCTGGTTTAAAACCTTGTAGTCCTCTGCTAGTAGGCGACTTGCCTTATCTAGACGTCTTCCCTCCTTTCCTCAATCAGGTCCAAGTCAAGTCTCCTCTCTTCCATATTTCTCTGGGGATAATACATTTGGACACTGTGAGTAGGAAACCCAATCTCAGTGGGGATGACGGCTTTTGCGCCATAAGCTAGCATGAACGGGGTTTCTCCGGTAGAGGTCTTTATTGTCGTCCTGTAGGCCCACAGTACATCATATAACTCCTCAACCCATCTTCCTTTTTCCTCCTCGAGCTTTTTCCTGATCCCATCTAGGATTGTTCTGTTTGTAACTTCCGTTTACCCGTTGGCCTGAGGTCGGCCTGGGGTAGAGAAAAATTGTATGATACTCACCCTTTCATAATACTTCTCTAGAGATGTATTATTGAATTGAGTCCCGTTATCTGACATGAGGGTGTTGGGAAGACCATATCTTCATATAATGTTTTTTCAGATGAACGGGAGGGTCTTCTGCTCTGTAAACGTGACCATCGTCTCCACCTCCACCCATTTTGAAAAAAATAGTCAATTTCTACGATGAGGAACCGATAGTTATTGACGGCCCTAGGCAAGGGGCCTACTAGGTCAATCCCCCACACTGCAAATGGCCATGGGGATGTAATGGAGGTAAGAGGCTGATGGGGTTGGTGAGGGATGGTGGCAAACCTTTGACATTTATCACACTTTTTTACATATGATGTGGCATCTTTCCCCAAGGTTGGCCACCAGTACCCCTGGGTGATCACCCTCTTCGCCAAAGACCTGCCTCCAATGTGGATTGAACATGACCCCTCGTGCATCTCTTGCAAAATGCGTGAGACTTCAGATGGGTGCACACACCTAAGTAAGGGGAGCAAAAACCCTTTTTTGTATAAGGTGTCTCCGATGATAGTGAATTTCACAGCTCTGTATCTCAACTTCTTCCTTTCTTGCCTTGCTACTGGCATCTCGCCCTCTTTAATGTATCTGAACAGAGGGTCCATCCATGAAGCTTCTTTAAAAACATTTAAGCAAGTGCCAAGTGTTACCTCAGTATCTTCAATAGTTGGTCAAAGAAAAATTTCCACTGGGACTGTCCTCCTGATATCTGTCCTAGTTGTCGAGGCCAACCTAGCAAGTGCATCAGCTCGACCATTATCGATCCTAGGTATCCTCTTCAATTTTTCTTCTCTGAAGCTCTTCAACAGTGACTTCACTTTTTCAAGGTACTTGGCCATCCTCTCGTCCTTGGCCTCGTAGGCTCCTAGTATCTGATTCACTACTAGCCTTGAATCACTATGGACCAAAATCTAGATGACACTAAGAGACTTGGCCAAGGAGAGCCCTGCTATCAAGGCCTTATATTCAGACTCGTTATTGGAGGCTTTGAAGTTGAACCTAAGGTAATACTCAATGTCTGTGCCATCAGGTGATGATACTATCAGTCCAGCTCCATTTTCGCTATCGCAGGAGGACCAGTCGACAAAGAGGCTCCACACGGTCTGTTCTTCTGAGAAATTTCCCTCGGTGAGGGACCCCTGTCTAAAGAGATATCTTCCCTCTTCGTTTTCAGCCATTATTCCTCTAGCAGTGCTTGTCTCATCCTTATCTGCGAGTGTGTCGGTGAGTCTTCCTTGTAGGGTATCTGTCTTCTCGAGGCTCTCATCTTCAGCTTCATCATCTTCCTAAGTAAATTTAGCCACAAAATCTGCCAATGCTTGCCCCTTAATGGACATCCTAGGTTGATACACAATGTCAAACTCCCCCAACTCTATAGCCCAGGCCATTAGCCTCCCTGATTTTTCTGTCTTGTGCAAGACCTGCCTAATAGGAGAGTCAGTGAGGATGACCATTGTATGGGACTGAAGGTATGGTTTCATCTTTCTTGATGTATGGATCAAGGCATAGTCTAACTTCTCCATTCGTGGGTATCTTTGCTTTGCCCCCTAGAGTGCCTTACTGTTGAAATACACAGGCTTTTGTAACCCATCTTCGTCTCTGACGATTGATGCGCTGATGGATGATTCTGAGATAGCTAGGTACACATAAAGTCGTTCACCCTATACTGGTCGTGACAACAGCAAGGGAAACCCTAGGTATGTCTTTAGCTCCCTGAAAGCCTCATCACACTCATCACTCCATTCGAAGGCCTTTCTGAGAATTTTAAAGAACGATAAACACTTATTTGTGTCCCTGGACATGAACCCATTCAAAGCAGCCACTCGCCCCGTGACCCTCTGAACGTCTTTAATGGTCTTGGGGATCTTCATTTCTAGGAGGGCCTTTATTTTCTCAGGATTGGCCTCAATGCCTCTTTGATTCATGATGAACCCCAAGAATTTCCTTACTCCGACTCGAAACACACATTTGGTCGGGTTGAGCTTCATTCGGTACTTGTCCATTGTCTTAAAGTTCCTCTCAAGGTCGGCCACATGATCCTCGGCCTTTAAGCTTTTGGTCAGCATGTCGTCTACATAAACCTCCATAGACTTCCCAATTTGGTCTTCAAACATTTTATTCACAAGGCATTGATACGTTTCCCCCACATTTTTTAGGCCAAAGGGCATGACCCTATAATAGTTTAATACCCCGTATTTTTATGCTATATTAATTTGGGGATTTATTAAATTTAATGTGAATTAATTATTTAATAAAAATCCGAAAATTAATTATGTTATAATTATTAACGTGATGAGAGTTAGTAATTGTGGGAAAATTTGTTGAATATTACTAATGAGCAAAGTAATATATAATATTGGTTATATTGAATGTCACAAGTGAATAAAATGACAATTTTGGAAATTTGAGTCAGGACGCGCCCGTGTCGCGTCGGGACTAAATATTGATAAATAAAAGTGAATATTTTATAAGTTGTCCGTATGGTCATTTTGAGTGCGTCAACGCGTCCAGAAGGGTCGAGATAGCCAGAAAAGTATACCCGGGGATTTGATTTGGGTCTCAGGGCGTTTTTTGACTTAATTAGTACCTCGGGAGGGCATTTTAGTCATTTCGTATTTTGGGGTAATTAAATTCACGAAAATTAGTAATCTATATCAGCCATTTAGGTTAGTCATCTAGGGTTAGAAAACTCAAAACTCTAGAACAGCCATTGGAGAAGAGAGGAGAGAGCTCTCAAGGCAATCCAAGGCTCAAAACTCAACCATTTGCACCGCCGCCACCGCCAACGCGTAGATCGCGATACGGGGAACGCAACCACACCAATTTCGGCACTAAACCAGACTTCTGAAAATCCCAGGTAAGTGTTTATCTTGCTTATTTCATTGATGCATCTTTCATATTGGTGTAGGAATGATTAGGATGATTTATATGGAAGAAAAACCCAATTTGAGATAGGAAATTTCATGTAGTTATGGTTTAAATGAAAATTCTGGAAACCCTTTGTCATGTAGAGGAGCAAACCACGAAATTATGATGTTTGCAAGAAGGAAATTCTAGAAAATGCTTGTTAGAACCATGTTTAAGAGATTTCTAGGGTTCTTGATAATTATATAATTGTTTGGGTTGTTAATCCATGTTTAGTGATAGAAATCTACATGCTTTACGTTGGAAATATCTGGTATGATGATATAATGTTAGTAGTATAAATTTTGGGACGATTGGGGTCGAAAAATATGGATTTGGTGAAGGTTAGAAGATGAAACCCGTAACTGCAAATCTGCAAATTTCGCAGACCGGCTTGATCGATCGATCGAGCCCAGAGCTTCGATCGATCGACCCCTCCTGGCAGAGTCATATCTTTCCTTCTTCATTAGTTGAAATTCACTTTAATGAGGAATAATTCATGTTCACCCTTATAAATATGTTTTGGGAGATAAAGAGGACTAGTAGGGTATATGAATAAATTTTGGGACCTCTAATATATGACGAGAATTGTATTTTTGGGATAATTATATAAGGAACGATGAAACTACGTATTTAAGGTGGGAGTTGCAGGCCACTTGCTTAGACGATTTCATTTACTTGATTCCACTTCTATCATTCTCAGTTATCGGGGCATGTGTCGCCCTTTCCACTATTTATCTATTTTATTGGGACATTTGTATTTCAGTTATTTCTAGTACTGTTACTTTGGTATTTATTCAGTATGAATGTTTTACTTTAAGTTTTAAATGTTGGGATTTTGAATGTTGAATGTTTAAATTAATTGGATTATGTTTCCAGTATATTTGTGGTATGATTCTTACTTATTGAAAATGTTGTTAATAAATAAATAAATAATTTCTCTTTAAAAATAAAATTTGGAAGGAATGTTAAAAATGGTTTTGACACTTAGCCTAATTAATTAGGGTGTTTAAATTGGAAATTTATTTTCACGACAGTGATGCTATAAATGATCCAACTGTTCACCTTGATTTTAATTTAATAAAGGAGTGAGCACCCGGTATTTAATTAGGCGGGATGTCACAGGTGGTATCAGAGCATCAGGTTCTAGTGTCCATAGGATCTGTACGGCTTATTTTCGCTTTCAGCTTAACGTCTTTGCTATAGAGGCCTATTTTTAGGATTGTTGTATTTCTTCTTTTACGTTACGTCTTCAGCTATTTGAGATTTGATAATGACTCTAGACTAATAAACTTCTTCACGTTTCAAATGCCTCCGAGACGTGCACCGAAGGATAGGCCTGCCCAGGCCGAGCAACCAGCAGCTCCGGCACAAGGCACTATGAATGCTAATGAAGTAGCCGCCATTGTTGCTCAGGCGGTGAATGCCGCGCTAGCGGTGGTTCAGCAGGCTCCACCCCAGATTCAGGCAGTGGCGCCAGTACCAGCACAGCTTCCATCTGCATGGGAGAGGGTTAGGGATGCTTTTCAGAAGGCGCATCCCCCTGAGTTCTCTGGTAGCTCAAATATCGTCACAGTCAGCCAATGGAAGAAAGACATCCAGCGGCATCTTCGTATGTATGAGTGCACCGACGTGCAAAGGCAGTTATTGGCTTCCTTTAAGCCGGTGGAGGCCGCTTTGCAGTGGTGGGAGTCCACTACCACCTTGGAGGAGAGGGACACGATCCCTATTCGGTCATTCTGGGAGCGGTTTGACCGCAAGGACTTTCCACCCGCTATGCAGACTGAGATGAAGCGGAAATTACTGAATTTGAAACAGGAGAACTCTACCGTTGCTGAGTATGAGGAGGAGTTCATGAGACTTTCCACCATAGTGCCAGATGAGGCACTAACTGAGAGTAAGAGAATTTTATTGTTTGTGGACGGGTTAGCTTGGAGGATCCGTCAGCATCTTATAGGGAATCTATCTCTGAGTAATTTCACTGATGTACTCAATGCTGCGTTACTACATTGCCAGGATCACCGCTTCCATCTGCAAGGAATCAAGAGAGTAGGAGAGTCCAGCCAGCTGGGCAGGACCGAGCGTAGTAGTGCCAGTGGGGCACCATCTCATGGACAGACTCGTCAGCACGAGCAGAGTTCCCATCAGGGGGACCCTACTAAGCGATTCCATTCAGGTGATTCTAGACAGGGATTTAGGGGTTATAGGCAGGGTCAGCAGGGCCAGCCTAATCAGCAGGGCCAGTAGGGCCAACACCGACAGCAGGGTCAGCAGCAGGGTCAACAGCGTGTTCATCAGGGCCAACAGGGCCAGTGGCGTAGTGGTAACGGCCAGCAGGGCTGTGGTTAGTAGGGTCAGAGGGGAGGCAACTTCAAAGGCCGATGTTTTGGGTGTGGTAAGCATGTCCATAGGCGCCAGGATTGTCCGGAGGGAGATAGGGCCCCGCAGCAGCAAGGTGCCCGTAATGAGCCGCAGAGACCACTTTTTCCACCTGCCCTCCCAACTCCAGCCCAGGTGCCAGCCCTACCAGCCATTCCAGCAGCTCCAGTGCAGCAAGGGGAGTTACAGTATGGACGTGTCTATAACGTCCACCAGGAAGCAGCTCCACAGGCACCACCCGCGATTGAGGGTATGTCTCCTATCCATGGTACTATGGGTCGGGTTTTGTTTGATACTGGGGCGACGCATTGTTTTATACTTACGCATTTTATGAAGGACTTAGGGTTGTTAGCCATAGCAGAGAGCACAGTGACATGTGTAGACTCACCACTGGGGAGTGGGTCACTTATCTTCTTTATATGCCGGGGAGTGGGGGTAGAGATTGGTAGTTTGGTATTACCTGCAGACATGTTAGTCTTAGATATGCATGAGCACGATGTGATTATCGGTATGGATTGGCTCGCAGCTTTTAGAGCCATGATTGATTGCTTCAGTGGGAGCATTATTTTTTCCATTCTAGGGAAAGAGATGTTTGTAGTGGCGATGCCTCTCCCAGAGGGAGGCTCGACCGCTCATTTGTATTATATAGAGGAGGATACCTCTAAGGAGGTTGTGATTCCATTAGACTCAATTCCAGTTGTTCATGAGTATTCCAATGTGTTTCAGGAGATAACAGGCCTACCCCCAGTCGAGAGATAGACTTTGTCATAGATTTATTGCAACATACGAGACCTATAGCACGCGCTCCATACCGTATGGCTCCGGCAGAGATGCGAGAGTTACGAGATCAGATAGAGCAGCTGTTAGGTCAGGGCTTCATTTGCAGGAGTACCTCACCTTGGGGCGCTCCAGTCTTATTCGTGAAGTAGAGAGATAGTTCACTGAGGTTATGTGTGGACTACCGGGTGTTGAACAAGGTCACGATACAGAATAAGTATCCGTTGCCTCGAATCGATGATCTGTTCGACCAACTGAGGGGAGCAACTTTCTTTTAGAAGATAGATCTGAGGTCGGGGTACCATCAGCTACATATTAGGGAGCATGATGTTTCAAAGACTTCCTTCTTGATGAGATATGGGTCTTACGAGTTCAGAGTGATGCCATTTGGTCTCATAAATGCTCCAGATGTATTCATGGACTTAATGAACCGAGTATTCAGAGAGTTCTTGGATCAGTTTCTCATCCTCTTCATAGATGACATTTTGATATATTAACACTCTGAGGAGGAGCATGCCAAGCACTTGAGGCAGGTTCTTCAGACTTTACGAGAGCATCAGTTGTATGCTAAGTACGAGAAGTGTGGATTCTGGTTGCGGGAAGTACAGTTCTTGGGGCATGTTGTTTCTGAGCAGGGGATAGCAGTCGACCCGAGTAAAGTGTCAGCGATGAGGGAGTGGGGACAGCCCACGACACCGACGGAAGTTTGTAGTTTCTTGGGGTTAGCCGATTACTACAGGAGATTCATTCAAGGATTCTCCAAAATAGCGGTTCCATTGACGAACCTTACTCGCAAATGGATACCATATGTTTGGGATGATGCTTGTCAATTAGCTTTCGACGAGCTGAAAGACAAGCTTACTTCAGCGCCAGTCCTTGCTTTACCAAAGTCGGGTGTGGAGTACCTGGTTTACACCGATGCCTCTTTATGGGGACTTGGGGGAGTACTTCAGCAGGAAGAGAAGGCTATAGATTTTGCCTCCCGTAAGCTTAAGCCGCATGAGAAGAATTACCCCACCCATGACCTCGAGTTAGCATCGGTCGTCTTTGCATTGAGGATATGGAGACACTATTTATTGGGGGAGAAGTTCCGCTTGTTCACAGACCACAAGTCACTGCAGTACCTGTTCACTCAGCGAGAGCTGAATATACATCAGCGCAGATGGTTAGAGTTTGTGAAGGACTATCAGTTCGACATACTATATCATCCGGGGAAAGCCAACGTAGTTGCTGATCCGTTGAGCCGTAGACCGATAAATGAGGTAGCGGACCTCTGGAAAGCGAAGTGGAAGGAATTGGGTCACCAAGACGTAGTAGCCCGTTCCTTCATATTTGTTATGACAGTCACACCCAAGATTATTATGAGGGTAATACAGGCCCAAACCACAGACCCGTTTTGCCAGGATCAGATTGTACGACTTTTAGCCGAGGGTGCTGAGTCCTATTCTGTTAGTTCTGATGGGGGTTTGAGGTTTAATGGGAGGTTAGTGGTTCCAGAAGGGGAGAAATTGCGTCATGCAGTGATGACCCAATCTCACGGGTCCAGATTTATGGTACATCCTGGAGGAGATAAGATGTACCAGAATATGAGGAGGCAATACTGGTGGAGTGGGAAGAAGAAGGACATTGCTGAGTTCGTGTCCAAGTGTTCTACATGCCAGCTGGTGAAGGTGGACCATCAGAAACCATCAGGATTGCTTCAGCCATTGGAAGTACTCGCGTGGAAGTGGGAGAGTATTTCCATGGATTTTATTACAGGATTGCCTACATCACAGCGGGGCCACGACTCTATCTGGGTGATTATAGACCGTTTGACCAAGGTGGCTCATTTTCTATCGGTACGGACAGATTATACCACGGGTCAGTATGCTCAGTTGTTCATTGTTGAGATTGTCAGATTACATGGGGTGACCCTAAATATTGTATCAGATAGAGACAAGATTTTTGTGTCACGTTTTGGGAAAAGCTTTCAGGAGGCTATGGTTACTGAGTTGAGGTTGAGTTCAGCTTATCACCCACAGACAGATGGACAGACAGAGCGTACTAATCAGATGTTAGAGGATATGTTACGCATGTGTCTTCTTGATTTTGGAGGAGGTTGGGAGCCACATCTTCCACTGGTAGAGTTTGGTTATAATAACTCTTATCAGTTTACGATTGGCATGGCTCCATTTGAGGCTTTGTATGGCAGGCCTTGTCGTTCTCCAACTTGTTGGCTCGAGGTGGGGGATAACAAATTTCTAGGACCAGAGGTAATTCAGGAAACCTCCGCGAGGATTGAGATGATTAGGAGTCGCATTCGAGTAGCCCAAGACAGGCAGAAGAGCTACGCCGATACGAAACGGTTCTTCCGGGAGTTTAAGGTGGGGGACCAAGTGTTACTGCGTGTATCTCCTATGAAAGGAGTGATGAGGTTGAGAAAAAAGGGAAATTGCCCCCGATGTACGTGGGACCATTTCCCATTATCGAGAGGATTGGGTAGGTAGCATACAGATTGGGACTACCAGAGCATTTACATCACATTCACGATGTATTACACATCTCATCGTTGAGACGGTATCTTCGGGATGATATGGCCCATACTCACATCGCGATAGATGAGATAGACTTACATCCTGACAGCTCTTACGAGGAGAGATCAGTGGCTATCCTAGACTATAGTGAGAGGAGCTTGAGGTCTAAGATAGTTCCACTTGTACGGGTACAGTGGGAGCATCATAATGTGGAGGAATCCACTTGGGAGCGCGAGGCCGATATGCGCGAGAGATATCCAGATTTTTTCATACCAGGTATGCCTTATTTTCCGAATTTCGGGATGAAATTCAGTTATTAGGGGGGATGTATGTAATACCCCGTATTTTTATGCTATATTAATTTGGGGATTTATTAAATTTAATGTGAATTAATTATTTAATAAAAATTCGGAAATTAATTATGTTATAATTATTAACGTGATGAGAGTTAGTAATTATGGAAAAATTTGTTGAATATTACTAATGATCAAAGTAATATATAATATTGGTTATATTGAATGTCACGAGTGAATAAAATGACAATTTTAGAAATTTGAGTCGGGACGCGCTCGTGTCGCATCGGGACTAAATATTGATAAATAAAAGTGAATATTTTATAAGTTGTTCATATGGTCATTTTGAGTGCGCCAACGCGTCCGGAAGGGTTGAGATAGTCAGAAAAGTATACCCGGGGGTTTGATTTGGGTCTCGGGTCGTTTTTAGACTTAATTAGTACCCCGGGAGGGCATTTTAGTCATTTTGTATTTTAGGGTAATTAAACCCACGAAAATTAGTAATCTATATCAGCCATTTAGGTTAGTCATCTAGGGTTAGAAAACTCAAAACTCTAGAGCGGCTATTGGAGAAGAGAGGAGAGATCTCTCAAGGCAATCCAAGGCTCAAAACTCAACCGTTTGCACCGCCGCCAATGCGTAGATCGCGATACGGGGAACGCAACCACACCAATTTTGGCACTGAACCAGACTTCTTAAAATCCCAGGCAAGTGTTTATCTTGCTTATTTCGTTGATGCATCTTTCATATTGGTGTAGAAATGATTAGGATGATTTATATGGAAGAAAAACCCAATTTGAGATAGGAAATTTCATGTAGTTATGGTTTAAATGAAAATTCGGGAAACCCTTTGTCATGTAGAGGAGAAAACCACGAAATTATGATGTTTACAAGAAGGAAATTCTGTAAACTTCTTGTTAGAACCATGTTTAAGAGATTTATAGGGTTCTTGATAATTATATAAATTTTTTGGTTGTTAATCCATGTTTAGTGATAGAAATCTACATGCATTACGTTGGAAATATCTGGTATGATGATATAATGTTAGTAGTATAAATTTTGGGACAATTAGGATCGAAAAATATGGATTTGGTGAAGGTTAGAAGATGAAACCCGTAACTGCGAATCTGCAAATTTCGCTGACCTGCTTGATCGATTGATCGAACCCAGAGCTTCTATCGATCGAAGGTTCGATCGATAGAGCCCCATACCTCCATCGATCGACCCCTCCTGGCAGACTCATATCTTTCCTTCTTCATTAGTTGAAATTCACTTTAATGAGGAATAATTCATGGTCACCCTTATAAATATGTTTGGGGAGATAAAGAGGACCAGTAGGGTATATGAATAAATTTTGGGACCTCTAATATATGACGAGAATTGTATTTTTGGGATAATTATATAAGGAACGATGAAACTACGTATTTAAGGTTGGAGTTGCAGGCCACTTGCTTAGACGATTTCATTTACTTGATTCCACTTCTATCATTCTCAGTTATCGGGGCATGTGTCGCCCTTTCCACTATTTATCTATTTTATTGGGACATTTGTATTTCAGTTACTTCTAGTACTGTTACTTTGGGATTTATTCAGTATGAATGTTTTACTTTAAGTTTTAAATGTTGGGATTTTGAATGTTGAATGTTTAAATTAATTGGATTATGTTTCCAGGATATTTGTGGTATGATTCTTACTTATCGAAAATGTTGTTAATAAATAAATAAATAATTTCTCTTTAAAAATAAAATTTGAAAGGAATGTTAAAAATGGTTTTGACACTTAGCTTAATTAATTAGGGTGTTCAAATTGGAAATTTATTTTCACGATAGTGGTGCTAAGAATGATCCAACTGTTCACCTTAATTTTAATTTAATAAAGAAGTGATCGCCCGGTATTTAATTAGGCGGGGTGTCACAAACAGTATGTCCCCTTATCGGTAATGAAGACTATTTTCTCTGAGTCTTCAGGGTTCATGAAGATCTGGTTGTACCCTGAATAGGCATCTATGATGCTTATGAGCTCATGGCCTGCGTTAACGTCTACCATCTGATCAATGTGGGGGAGAAGGAAGTTTTGGGACAATGTTTATTGAGGTTTGTGAAGTCTACGCACATCCTCCATTTCCCGTTATCTTTTGGGACAATAACTGCGTTGGAGAACCACTCGGGGTAAGTGGCCTCTCTAATAAACTCTGTATCTTCTAGCTTCTTGACCTCATCCCTAATGACCTCATACTTCTCTCGAGAATAAATCATCCTCTTCTGCTTTACTAGCTTTGCACCCTCTACCACGTTGAGCTTGTGGCTCATAATTTTGGGGTCGATCCCCGACATATCTGCGTGACTCCATGCAAAGACACTCTGTCTTCTCCTTAGAAGCTTGATGAGGTCTTCCTTTATATCTATCCTCAGATCCTTGCTGATTTGGACAGTTTTTTTCGGCTCATCCTTATTGAGGATGATGGATTCTACCTCTTCCATAGCTTCTCCTTTCTTGAGTTTGTTCTCATCCTGGGGTCAAGGGTGTCAATATTATAAGTGGTTGTTACCTTCTTGTGCGCCTCTCTTTCTTCAGAGGAGTTAAAGTAACATTCCCGTGCTGTCATTTGGTCTCCCTGAACTTCTTCTACCCCGTAAGGGGTAGGGAATTTGATCATCTGATGAACCGTAGACAGTACAACCTCAAACCCCTTGAGGGATACTCACCCCAGTATAATGTTGTAGTCCGAGAAGACATATTCGTCCATTACAAAGAAGCTGACCCTCTTCGTAATCCATCTCGGCCACTTGTCTCCCATCCTGACATCGGCCTGATACACTCCTAGAGGATGAAGTTTTTCCCCACTGAACCCAATCAATGGGTGATGGTATGGGATGAGTCTAGCACGACTGAGGCCTAAGGCTTTGAAGCATGGCCAAAATATCACATCTGCGGAGCTACCCCCATCTACCAAGATCCTCGGCACCTCACATCCGTGCACCCTGGTAGTGATGACTAGAGGGCCATCATGCGGGGCCAAGAGGCCTTTGAAGTCCATTTTTGAAAATCCCACTATCAAAGTATCCATATAAACCTTCTTTCTCTTTTTTGACTTTGCCTCAACAGAGGTTGAGTGCACAACCTTTGTCACTGCCTTGGCTTCAGCTACATGGGCCTTCCTATCTGCGACCTATGACCCTACTCCTGTTAGACCCCGGAAGATCATTCCCACACTGAGCGAGATCATATTAAGTCTCTTGATAGGGCCGTGGTCATCTCTTGGAGTGAGCTCAGGGTCGTCCCCTCATTTTGGAGGATCTTCTCGGCATGCATCACCTCTCTTCTTTTTGGGGTCATCCCCTCAGCTCCTCTTGAAGGAACCTTTGTCAACATACTTCCTGAGTTTCCCTTCTCTCAGAATCTTCTTAATCTCATCTTTCAGGGAAAAGCACTTGTCGGTGACATAGCCATGATCTTGGTGAAATTCACACCACAGATTCTTATTCCTCTTGTGGGGGGCTGCCCTCAGCTTCTCAGGCCACTTTAGGGACCGATCACTCTTTATCTCATTGAGAATATGTTTGCAGCTGACTGTCAGAGGGGTGTAATCAGCGAACTTATCGTCTGTAGACCTCTTCTTCCCCTCTTTGTTCTTCTTATGGTACTTATCCCCACTAGTGCCTCCTTTTTCATCTTCGTATTTTTTAGCCATCGCCTATTCGACGTTCATTACCTTTCCTGCTGTCGACAGCAATTCATCCATTGTCCTTAGAGGGTCTTCAGAAAGCTTCCATAAAAGCTTTCCCTTCTGGAGTCCTCCAATGAGAGCGGTCATGGCTATGCTCTCCTCATAGTCTTCAACCTATAACTTTTCTTTGTTGAATCTAGCTATGTAGTCTCTCAGACTCTCGTTCTTCCCCTGCTTAACATTGAGCAGGTGTGTGGTCTTCTTCTGTGGCCTCACCCGAAGCAAAAGTTATGGATAAACCGATCTGCCAACTGTTTAAAGCTTTCAATGGAGTTTTTTGGAAGGGACATGTACCAGACATGTGCATCCCCAGTCAGAGTGCCAGATAAGGCACGACACCTCATCTCATCGGAGATAGAATATATGTCTGCCGCTGACTGGTATATCTCAATATGGTGGACAAGGTTGGTACTCCCGTCATACCTTGGGGTGACCAAAAGCGGATTAAACTTGTATGTCATTGGGAAGTTGACTATCTTCACCACAAAGGGTGAGCCGATGGAGTATCCTCTCTTAAGAGGGTCCCGACTCTTCAGAATATCACAAATCTTATCTTCTAACCTTTGGATCGAGTCGTTCCAGGGCCTCGTAGGGTCAGCCTGGGCGATGTTATCCCTTGCCACCTCTTTGAGGTGGACGGACGATTCTACTGCAGTAGGCCTGTGTCGGCTCTTTACTTCCCCCTGACCGTCGTCCCATACTTGGGGTCGGCCCCCGTGGGGTCGTCCATATGCTGCCTCCCTTTTGGACCTCGCAACACTCCTTGATCTGGATAATTTTTCCTGCGGGTCATTTACTGGTCCCAGCCTCTCAAAGGTCGACCCTCTGCTCAAGCGATCGAAAGCAGAGCCTCTCGGGTGATCGTCAGGATTTTGCCTTCCACACTTCCCTCTGCTCTCCTGGAGAGGTCGTACAGTATTGTTGGAGACCTCATATGACTCCCAGCATTCTATGGGGGCCTCATCCTCCTCCGGATCATCATATCTGTCCTCAGGGCAAGGGTTTCCTTACCTCCCCAGGCGTAGACGCTGGGGGTCAGCAATATCCCTCCGCCGCTGAGGAGGTGGCAAGTCTTTGGTGGTGCCTAGGGTGGTCCCCTGGTCTCATGTTGCCCTGGAGCTACTGTCGGGGTAATCATCTCCGGTGAGAATCCTGGTCGTCTTAGTATGTTTTGGCTAAGAGCTATAAACTGCTCCTGCATAATCCACTAGCTTGCGACCAGAGACTTCAAGGCGGCTGCCACATCAGCCATCTCAGACTGAGGCGGTGGTTGACTGGAACTGGGTCCTACCCCACTATCTGGAGGAGGGAGAGGTGGCGGTGGCATCTCTGGTGCCATATGTTTGAGCTACAAAGAGCTGAACTGAAGAAAATACTGGTAATCTTGAGAACCTTAATGGGTCTCTTTCAATGGTGAAATAGCTCCACCAAGGGGGAGAACTAGTTCACCACCAGAGTGTTCGGTGAGATCAAGATGTATAAAGGAATAGATGTCTTCTCCTTCCCATAGACGGAGACAAACTAATGATGCTGAAATCTAGCACCACCAGATTAGTGATGATGAGCTCAAACAGTAATAACAATGGCAGCCATAGAGATGTATGTGTGTAAGTTCATAGAAGGGGGTAAGTATAAGAGGAATAAGACAATGATGTATAGTGGTTCAGCCAATTAGGCCTACACCCACTGTGAGTGTGTGATCCACTAAGTATGGGCACTAATGGCCTTGGATACAATGCACATAACCTCAGTTTCAGCTAGGGTTATAATTCTCGATCCCTTTATAGGGTTGTAGGCGACAAGTATATATAGGTCTTGGGGGGTGTAGTGTACCCCCCAAACATGCATGGTGCATGTGAATGATGATCTAGCCAATCCCCTGCTGACACCTGTAGATGCCACCCGTGACTAATGATGACATAATATTCTCACGTGAGGGGATGATTTCGTTATAATGGTCTCCCACGTTCCATGTGAGCCTCACGTGCACTGTTCCATGCATCTCCCAAACCATACGCTGTGATGATGTCACCCTCGACCTATGATATGAGGCTGAGGGCAAAGTTCCTTTTGGCAGTGTGTCTGGCTTAAATTGGGCCTCGTACTGTCATACCCTCGAAGGGTCATCTGGACCATCATGATGGGTCAACCCCTTGGAGGGTCGTCTGAGCTATGATGATGGGTCGGCCCCTTGAGGGGTTGTCTGGGCCTGATGTGGGGTCGGCCCCTTGGAGGGTCGTCTGTGCCTGATGATAGGTCGGCCCTTTGGAGGGTCGTCTGGTCCTGATGAGGGGCGTCTGGTCCTGGTGAGGGGTCGTTCCCTTGAAGGGTCTTCTAGTCCTAATGAGGGGTCGTCCCCTTGGAGGTTCGTCTGTGCCAGATGATGGGTCGGCCCCTTAGAGGGTCGTTTGTGCCTGATGAGGGGTCGGCCCCTTGGAGGGTCGTTTGTGCCTAATGATGGGTCGGCCCCTTGGAGGGTCGTCTGAGCCTGGTGTGGGGTCAGCCCATTGAAGGGTCAAGAGACCATCTTGGGCTTGTCTTGGTTGAGGGCGCCCTCGAGCTGGCCGAGGGTATATATGGGTATATCAAATGGCATTTGAAAATAACCTAAATATCACCTACGCAAAAATACATATGCTGAAAATTGGAATAATAACATTTTAAAGGCTCTTAATTTGAAAACCTCCAGGGACAGAATGATACAGCTAGACAAAACAAAGATAAAATTGAGATATCAAAGAGAAAAAACTATTTTATATATACTTCAAACCCATAGTGTACAAACAACTTGTTGTAAGTAAAAATGACTTTTGAAAATCAGACGACAAATATACGGCGGCCCAAAGAGACAATTATCCTCAAATTGCCATAAGTTGGTTCCAAAATTTATATAATACAATATATTTAGTTACATTGTAAAATACCAACCATCATATATCCCCAAAATATGGGCAAACATAACAATTCTACAATCTAAAATCACATATGTAGGAAGTCCAAATTTTTACAAAATTCCAAATATTTGTTCTGAATTTGCTATGACATTGAACTTCTATATGAAGTAAAAAAACATGAAATATATAGTGCGTATATCCATCAATAATTAAGAATAGGAGAAGAATAGTAGATACAATCATGTATTTGCCCTAAATAACTTGAGCTTTGGGAAGCAAGTGTTGAAACTACAATGTCAAGGAATATCTGGAGGTTCAAATAGTAAAAAACAAAAGAAATAACAAAGAAACAAAAAAATTATTAATATCATACATAAGTCATTAAAACAAAAAGAGAGAAAGAAGAATCCATACACTTCAACAGCCTCAAATCCTGGGCATGGTCATAACGATAACTCGATATTTCTAAAAAGAACAAATTTCAAAGTGTATCGAAAATATATTAGATTGATAAAAAAATAGAGGATCATTCAAACATTTGTTAGATACAACATTACCAAACGAATGAAAAAACAGAGGATCATTCAAGGAAATTTGAGAGCATCTTTAAGTCATTCAAACTGTTAAAAATGCAAAGTTTAATCATTCACCCCGCTTATGAGCCCTTAAAACTCGCTCCCAACATCGTAAATCAACTGAATTGGTTCGTACAATATCATTAGCTATGTCTATGGGGTGATAAAAATTGAAAACTCAACCCAACGAAACAGGTAAACAATAGAACATACATTTTCTTCTCCTTTTAAAAGCACGGTGCATGTTTAAAAAAAAAGACGCACCATAGAATCATCAAAAAGAAATTCAAGTTCTAAAATCAACCTCAACCTCAGAAGAAAAATAAATTATTAAGACCCTAAAATTCAAAAGAACAAAAAATCGACAATTATAATGCAATATGGGTAGGTATTGTAACGGTTGTAATTGGTTGAAAAAGGAAAACAAACACTATAATAAAAGGAGTATTTGGTTACTTTCAATCTTCACTCAAGCTGTGGAAATAAAAGGCACAAAAAAATTACAAAAACATAAATCTATACAATCAATTCCATACCTAATTCCCCTCATCTGACATCCAATCTTCAAGAATCAAGCACATCCTAAGTCTAATTTAAAAAATACACAGTAAAAACAGAGTTTCAAAATAATACCACTCGATAATAGATCTAAATAAACACATATCCGAACATATAACTATCAATGTTTGCATAATCAATGATCATAAACACATATACCAATATACTAACAATCAATTTACAAATAAATCAACCATCTTGAAACCTAAAATACAATATCATAATAACACAAAGCCCTAATTGAAGCTCCATTTAAAATTTGGTTGAAGCAAATCAAAATCTGCATTTCAAACCTAAATGTAACAAATAATTGAAAACAATAACAAAGAATAAATGTTTTAATAAAACCCTAAGACAGAAAAATCATACCATTGGTAGATCCACAATGTGCAACCATCCAGTTCGTTATAACCACAATGAGCAACCTGTAATGAAAAATGAAGAAGCCAAAATTAGGATTCTTCTACCTAATATAGTACTTACAACATATTAAAACAATCAACATCCATGAGAACAGAGAAAAAAAATACAATACGTGTGTTTTTTAGAGTGAGATGATTGAAAAAAAACTAAGAAAATAAACAAATTGTGTGAGTGTGTAAGTGTCAGATCTGGGAAAAACCCTATGTGCATGAGCGTTCGTGTGTAAGAGACTGGGGGAAAAAGGTATCTTGGGGGAGGCGGCGTGGGAGGGGTGGCAACTTGATATTTGAGAGGTGAATGGATGAGGAAGGGTTTGCTCAGGTGTATTTGGTCACAACCAGGAGAGAGAGAGAGGGGGGGAGAAGGAAAGACGGACAAAAGTGAAACTGGGGGAATGAGAAGTCGGCTAGGGTTTGGGAAAATGAGAGTAACGAATAGATTAGGGGAAGAATCTGGACCCTTTATTTTGAGTGATGTGGCATATTATAAACCCTTTGATTATTTTAACAAGATAACATAAGATGTTACTATTCATAACACCATTGTCCCATATATATATATATATATATATATAGTGAGTACAAAATTATCATAACAAAAAATCACAGAAAGAACTTTAATGCAGAAGGTAAATAATCACACACATAACACTAAATATACAGGGTTCGACAACATGCTTAAGTGCATGGAGAGGTTATTATTTCTTATTAGTATCTCTCAAATAATCATGGTTACATCCCCCTTGCCCCCGGGTTAGGGTTTACATTTATAGTGGTAATTAAGTGGTTGAATTTTACAAGTAACTCATCCATCTTGTAGATAGCTGATAGGTGTCCCTAAATATCTGCCCAAAATTATTGCTAACCGATTTGAGCCTATCGCAATGTATTTTAGCACATGATAAATACACGATAAAAGATTTAATGTTTTAATTTGTCGGTCATTCCACCCTGTGTACTGGACTGGTCGGCTACAAGACTGGGCTTGATCCATAAAATAGATCCCATAATTTCCCCTAAAAAATTTGGGTAAGATGATGGGCCAATAAATTTTAAGTTCCGCTACCATGTCATGGAATTGTTTGAAAATTGATATGGCATTTGTGTAAATCCCCTGAACGGTCAAGGGTGCGCTTATCCGAGATAAGTCGAAGGTAAACTTGTAATATCCTTGAGATAACGGGGTGCGCTAGTCCAAGCAGAGATCTGAAACTCTGAAATACTCCTTGAGAAGTGTTTCTCATTATTTGCACTAGATTTAAACACAGCTTGGGTTCAAGAAACTATCAGTTTTTGTTTGAAGCCTTCCTTCTTGTGCGAACTCTTCCTCCGAGTCTTCCTTCTTGTTCCTCATATTTCTGGCATTTCCTTTATCCATTTTCCTTGTAAGTTTCTCTACCTTTCTTCTCTTCCTCCTTATTTTTGTTCGTAGTCTTTTACTATTTTCCATTCTTTCTACAATGGTTACTCTTGATGGTATAACTGTAAAAAAGTTAAGAAAAAGTACTCTATACTGGAATGGGTGGAGATCGACTGTGCCCCCATGTCTAAAAATGTCAATGACATGGATGAGGGGCACTGGATACACACCCTGACCGTGGTCCAAAGGGGTCTAACATTTCCCTTAAATCGCCTTTTTTTATTATTTTGATTATTTTGATGTTGTCCCTGCCTAGTGTGCCCCCAACAATTGGAGGATAATAGATGAAGTTCATAGAATCAATTAACTATATCGGACCAACCTGGAGGTCCATGAGATCAGATTCGACTATGGCTGGTCGCACACATATAAGGATCAGGGTTTCATAGCAAAAAATGGCAACATCCTTCCCCACCTGAGGGCGAGAAGCATAGAAGTCCCTTTTGTCCTGATTGGGGGAAGGATCATATAGGTTATTAATTTCTCTCTTCTATTAATTATTGACTTTTAATTTTCCATATGCTCTGCTTCATAATATATGTCTGCTTCTGTCTTTGTGCAGCTCGAGACAAGAACAAGGAGACTTATCTCTACCAGATAAGGGTTCCTGTCCTTGTAAAGGCTTAGAAGGACAATGATGAATTGCTCCATGGTAAACATCTATGGTTGGTTGTCTATCTCCTTGAATACACTAACACTACCTCGAGTTTTATTGCTCTACTAGTATACGAGATCCCTGAGGTCACTCTTCCAGATGAGGAGGCTTCTAGCTCACAAGGGCCTATGGACGTCGGTTCCTCCTCCCAAGGAGAAGAAGAAGAAGAAGAAGAAGAAGAAGAAGAAGAAGAAGAAGAACAACAACAACAACAACAACAAATGGCTCCCCCAAATAGGACGTTATTACTGAGGAATGAGAACTATGATGATCAGATCTTGCTATCCCATGGGGTCAAGGACCTAGAGAAATCTGAGGGGGAATCCCCCAAGACAAGTGGTTCTAGTTCAGGAACCAATGAGAATGAGGGAAAGAAGAAAAAGAGAGAGAAGGATAGGAGGAAAGAAGAAGAGAAGAAAAAAGGCCCGTTGAGACTTCTGTGAAGTCTTCCCCTCCTCTCTCTATTGCTGCTCAGGGGGAGAGCGTGTCCAATAACACAAACCTTGCTCCCGGCCTACTGAAGGGGAAAATGTTTTCCACCGATCATGAGTGCTCATAGGCGTGGGGTTCCGACCAGCTGTCCCTCAAGTCTTCCCATGCCCTTACTCTGGTAAATGTTCCTTTTTCTCGATTTTACTATCTTTAAATGTATTGGTTTTCTATACTGACTCCTATGCTTATGTTTAAACTTTGTACAAGACTTTACTACTCTATTGGATGGTCATATTGACTAATCTAGGAAGAACCAAGAGTTGGACGAAGCCCTGAAGAAGTTCTAAGAGGACTTGGCTATTACTCAAAACACCTTCAAGCGGGAGAGGGAGGCCTCCAAGAAGGCTTTGGTTGAGATGAAGATGGATAATAGCCTTATTACAATAGAAAAAGATAAGGTGTTCGGGGAGAGAGACGGGTTGGCTGAGAGGTTCCAGAAGCTGGAGGGTGAGATCATTGGGATCAAGGATAACAACTATACTGAAGGCTAGAATGCGGCCTATGATAATTCTGAGATCCAGATTTCCTACGTTAGAAAGCTTTCTTTTAAGAAGGGATAGGATCAAGCACTTAAGGCAACAGGGGTCTCCTCGGATTCATAGTTATTCCAAACACATCATTTTCCCCCCTTTCAATTACTGAGGAGGAGCCTACGACTGGCTAGCCAATTGACCAAGCTAAGGAGATGTCATGGGAGGTCGAGATAGCTACTGACCAGACGGTCAAGGCTTATGAGAAGGGAAAGGAGTTGGATCCACCTGAGTAGGTGAAGGAGTAAATACCTATAGAGTTAGGCCTTTTCTTATTTAATTTGTTTAAGTGTTGTATTTTCCCTTTCCTCTTGGTTGTACTGGCTCTTGCCTCACCTTTATTATTGATGAAAGGAGTTTTGTCTTTTTCCTTTTACTGATATTCTTCATGCTTGTTGTTTGTCTTCTTACTTGTAGCTTATTATTTTCCAGGATATTTCTTCTACCTAAAACCTTGAAAAATACTATTCTCAGGCGTGAGAGAGCAAGCTCATCCGGCCTTTATAAAGGTTTGCAAAGCTTTAAAGGCGAGAAAAACAACATCTAAGGACCAATTCAAACTAGTTTACATGTTGAAGGACGACCTCTAGGATATGAAGGATATCGGCTCCTCTACACAGGAGGAGATAACCAACCTAAAAGTCAAGCTTGTTGTGAGAAAGGATATAGGTAAGGATGGTGAGCTAATTCAGGAAGAGAACGACACTTTAAAGAAAAAGATCTATGACGTGGAGGAGGAACTCCAAAGGAAAAATGTCATTATATTCAGCCAGTAAAGAGACATCAAGAGGCTCAAGCTTTTATTCAGGAGGGTTCCATGAGCTGCATGGGCAACAGGTTATGATAAAGGCTTGAAGGATGCCCCTGTGAAATTATAGGAGGCCCAAGACGTGGCATATAAGCATGGGTGACTGAACTCCCTTAAGGTGCTCAAGGAACCCAAGTATTCCCAGTTATATTACATATACCAGGTGTACTGCCCTGCATATAGCCGACCTGCCTTTGAGAGGGATGAGCAGTGGGTTCCTCTGGATTATATCCATCACCAGCTGCTCAAAGACTTTGAGGTGGACCCTGATAGAGAGTATGAGTTCATCCCCAACCCGGCCAATGGTTGATAAAGGCAAATATCGGATTTCCTAGCTCATCGACCATAAATAGCCTATGTCATTCTCATTATTTTATTAATTCTTCCATGTAATTAACTCCATGTGTATATTGCATTATTAAGTATAATGAATAAACTGTTGTGTGTTTTGGGTGCTTGCCCCCTGAATCTAGTTAATAATAACTTTTGCATGTCTCTACTGGGAGGACTTGATAATAATTGCTAATCACTTTGGGCCTTTGTCGACTAAATGAGTTAGTAATAACGGTTTAATCATTCTTCCAATCCAGTATGTCTTAACAAGTATCATTCCATCTCCGCTATATTTTAGGTCGTGTCGTTACAGTCCTTTAGCTATAGGAAAGATGATGGCAAGGATGCACCTAGTTAATAGGCCTTCCACCCGTTCAGGATTTTTATCGACCAATGCAGTCGGCGACCAACCTAAGTTGGCTTTTTGCCTAAGGATCCCCTATAGGGATTTTATTGTTGCCTAGGGAACTCGTGAGGTCCTTTGTTTTTGATACGACAAAGACCTAAGGATTCTATTAACTAATTGGAATAAACTTAGTATCTTACTGTAATTAATCTGAATCACGCTCGATGCGAGGAGATTCCTAAATTGGAATAAGTTAAATGACTTATTGTAATCAAGTGGAACTTTGTTCTTCATGAAGAAATTCCTTGGATGAAATAAGTTAAGCAGCTTACTGTAACCAGGTGTAGTCCCACTTAGTGTCTAAGAGTGGAGTTGTTTCTTGGAAATGGTGCATAATATCTAGATAATCGAGACATCATATAAAACTGAGATAATCAAAAGTGAACAAAATGGTCCTTTATTCCTTACGTATTAACTTAGTAGCAACATAAGTCTAAAATAAAAATTTGCATAAATTATATGTGCTATAATAGAGAAAGAAGACTAAAAATAGAACTTTGTGAGGTTGGCCTCATTTTATCCTCTTGGTATCTCTCTGCCCTCAGTTTTTCCAAGTGATAAGCTCCTTGAAGGTCATCCCTAATCTCCTTCAAAGGTCCTTCGGAGTTTGGTCCAAGTTTTTCGTATGAAAGTCGTACTACACTGTCAAGGAATTTCCTTAGGATGTAGTCTACTTCCTAGAAGTTTCTTGGAATCACCTTTTTGTTATACTGATTTACCAATTGACGATGGTATGAGGACAGATTAATCATGTCATGTTCTCTTCATTCATCTTCAAGGTCAAGTTTAGTGTGCAAGGCATCGTTATTAAGTCCATGGTCGATCAAGTTGGTTCTAATGTTTGGGAGACCAAATTCAAGTGGGTTGATAGCTTCAATTATATATGTAAGTGCAAAGGGTGTTTCCCCAATTGTCCTTCTGGGAGTAGTACGATAGGCCTCGAGGACATGGGGAAGTTCGTTGACCCAAGCGCCCTTTGCCCTTTCCAGCCTCTTCTTCTGGTCATTGAGCATCATTTTGTTGGATGACTCTGTCTACCCGTTGCTCTAGGGATACGCTAGTGAGCTAAAGTGATTCTTGATGTTGTGCTCATCACAGAAGTTTTAGAAAAATCCACTTTCAAACTATGTTCTGTTTTCGATGATAATGGCACTAGGTACCCCAAAGCGTGTTATGACGATTTTCTAGATAAACCTTGTTATATCATCATCTCTGATGTTGGCTAGTGGTTCTTACTCTACCCACTTAGTGAAGTAATCTGTGCTGACCAATAGATTCTTATGATTCCCAGGTGCAATTAATAGTAGTCCCACAATGTCCAACCCTAATGTGTGAATAACCACATATTGGCTAAGATTTTAGATCTGTAACACCCCGCCTAATTAAATACCGGGTGGCCAGTCCCATACCAAATGAAAACAGAATATACAGTTGGCTCATTCTTAGCATCACTGTCGAAAACATTTACAACTCACCCAATACCCAATTAAGCTTGTGTTAAAAACTTTCCAAATTTTAATTTAACAAAAATCCATTTCCAGTTTAAGAATAACACAGCACATTTTATTCTACAACACTGATAACCAAGTAGATAACATAAAAGAATTTAAATGCAATTGGAATAAACATTCCCAAATAATATTAATCCATTACAGTAATCCCATCAATAACAACTGTATTAAAAGACCCGAAAACAATAGTATTTGACCTCGATAGAAAACATAACTGAATCCTTTGGGCGACATGCCCTGACTAAGAATACTAAAAAAAATGATAGGCATTTAAGCAAAACTCCATAGATCCATAGCTTGTCATAATCCACCAAGGTTGGCGTACCTGTTGTTGGACATCTGATATAGAAGATACAATAGAAAAGAAAATATGCAAGGAAACGGGTCAGAGCCCGAATGTGTAAATGATTTTTAAAACAGCAAGTATTTAACAAGCGCAATAAATCTTTTATTATGTACATGTTAGACCCAACTCTCACTTGCCATTCTCACCTCTCAAATAGAGTGCACACTTAACGTTTCCTATTAATCTCCTAGTTAATGGTTCCTCTTTTCTAGTCTCCATATCAGAATTCCATACCAATATCATAATCCCCGTATGTCCCATACCATACGTCACATTATTATTCATTTACATTTCTCATCGTTTCTCATTAACATGAATCATTTCTCAATTAATATGAATTAAGTTTTTCAATAAACATTCATTAACTTAATTCAATTATCATTCTCTATTCACTGTTATCTACAATTATCACCGTAGATAGATTTAACCGTAATAAATATCCATTCATTCATTGAATCCATTATATATATATATATATATATATATATATATATATATATATATAATACGGCACCCCGAGTCACAGCTGCGGTGCAATGCATTACTCTGCTATCATGTCCCAATATCGCTGGTCGCCGAAAAGGGGACAAAAGGTTCGGTAAGGATTCCTCGAACCATAAACAACAACAAACAAATTGGAGGCGAACATAGTTCTCGTATCCATGGGTCACGCACATACCTACGTACCCATAGTCAGCGGACTTATCAACTTCCCGATAAGTCTTTCATTGACCTATGTTCTCGACCGACAAATCAAAGATCCCATGGATTCATCAGGATATGACTTCCCTCATGCGCAAACCTCCCATCGATAGCACGTAAGCTAGGTATGTCATACACATAATCATTAATCAATCAAATAGGCATTATCATACCCATAATATACTATCAACAAGGTACTCACATTACCCTTAGATAATTCCCATACGTAGCATTATATCTCTTTTAAATCCCACTTATTAAAATGTCATATCTTTACTTCATAATTTAATTATCCTCGCATCCTATAACATCTCTCCACTCCCGACGTCGTTAAGGTTCATTCACGGAGCGTCTCGCAAAGCGAAATCCAAACAAGGAACCCCTCCAATATACTACTACTTAACTTTGTCGATCGAGGAGGTACGACAACTTCAACTATGCAATTGAGATAACCTCATACCTTCTTTCAACCAAATGTGTTCTAAACTCCCATCTCTATCCAAGAGATATACCACTACGCTCTTGTATTACACTCAGCCCTTACGAAATCAATAATGAGCTTAAACTCAGTCCTTGATGTTTAAATTGTAACCCTAAGGCTACCCTCACTCAATACACAAGATTCAAATAGGTTTTTCCTCAACGTATATTCAGTAAGAAGTCACTAATATCCTACTGGTCCATAACATTATTTCTCCCGAACAACTACGAGTTTAGTTCTCCTTTTAATTAAGGTTAAAACCGATAGTTTCAAATCTGTTATAAACACATCTTCTTTCACTTAGGATTAAACCCTCTTGTAAACTTAGCAATACCCAGGTGTTATATTAAATCATCCCTACTGGTCCTATCTTTAATCCTCATACATCCCCATTTGGAATTTAACAAATGAATCAAGCAACCGAAATTCCATTCAATATAATTTTATCATTTTAATCACTTGAATCCAAATCAAATTAATTCAAATCTTAACTAGGGCTTACTGATCTTCTCTAAGTCCCATAATATCCAAAAATAATCACCGAAGATCTACAAAAGTTTTGGGATAAGAACCAACATTAAAAAGAAACAACGTCATGAATTCTCATATTTTAAATACTCAGAAAAATTAGATCCAAAAATTATTCAAATCATCAATCTGACTTCAGATTTGGATTCTACACGAAAAATTGAGTCAGGTTTGTGTTTTGAGTTTTTCTTAAATCTCATCCAAATGCACTAAAAAAGAAGATCTAAACCTTCCAAAATGGCTCTTCTCATTCCACTCGTTTTTGCCTCTTTTTCCAGAAAATTATCAACATATTATCTTCAAGAACACTAAATTATTTTCAGAATTTCTTCCACAGATTGATGAATATTTATTGGATTACTAACTACCTACAACATGAGTTTAATTCCTATATATATTTAGATTCCAAAAATCTATTAACAACTATATCCTTTCATCTTCCAAGCATGAAAATCATATTTTTTTATAATTATCCTAACATGGAAAATATACCAACGTAAATTGGAAATATCAAACACTTACCTCTAATGAAGATCTGATCCTTTGGAGTTGAATAACACAGGTGGTGATGGTGGTGGTGACCTTTGACCTTTGGTTCTCCTCCTTCGCAAGCAAACTTCTTTTTCTTTCCAAGCAACCTTCCACTCTCTCTAAGAAGATGACTTTTCAATTTTATGTAGAAGAGATGAAATGAACCTACATACACTAATCTCCAAATACTTATAATAAGACAAAACCCAAAATCACTATTCATCTCCCTTGTAAAAATAACCAAAATGCCCTTTTGGGTTGTCTTTTCATTTCCAAATGACCCGAGACTCAAAATTAACATCCAAATAGACTTTTCTGACTATTTAGAACCTTCCGGACGCAACGACTCAATCGAAATGACTATAAGATCAATAGAAAATAAATTTCCTTTTTAATTTAATAAATTAGTCCCGACACGTCCCATACCGCGTCTGACTAAAAATTCAAATTACCAAATTTATATCATATCGTCATATCAATGACATCACATTCATATATTACCTAAATATCTTTAAGTAATATTCAGAATCATCCATTTTAACATCCACAATTCGGATAAAACCCAAATGAATTAATTTATAATAAGATCCAATTAATCCATTAATTTAAAATATAACCCATTTTAAAAGTCATTAAAATTACGGGGTATTACTTACTTCCCCCCTTATAACAGAATTTCGTCCCGGAATTCAGAAAAATGAAGCATACTGATAAGGTCAACTCCGAGTATAAATCTCACATCGCAAGAAATCTAAGTAGTACTGCTCATACAGTACATTAACGAAAATCCCTATCGATGTTATACACCAAGCCTCACCATATAATTTCAACTGAATCGAATTTAAACTTTACCCAATCTTCCATATACCGTCCTCGTGACAATCTTTGGGAAAAATAAATGATCCTCTCGTATTGGACAAATAAATCCTGAAGTCTCAACTACTTACCTTTTTCACAATTATGAAAACTACTACAATCCAATCATCTAGGGCGCCCATACACCCCCTCGTACCGCTTTCAATATTAACATTTTCGCAAAGGTTATAAACTCATATCCCAAAGACCTAACTTATTTCGACTCCCAACGATTATTAGTTTCTTGTGTGGGGTGTCTCGCAAGCGAAATCCAAACAAGGAACCACCCCAATACACTACTTCCTAAAGTAGTCGGTCATCGAAACTCCTAAGGTCCTTAGTCAATAATATATAAAAATTTGGTTTATAAAAAAAATATAAGGTTTATCGATTTAAAACAAAAATTAGGTTTTATCGATTTCAAATAGAGTCTACGCATCTACTCTCTTATAGAAGACAAGATGCAGGATAGTATTAGTACATACGCTCTCATATACCACAAGTCAATGCACGCCGATAGTCAAATCACGCTCGGACATGCCCAAGGTAAGTAATCCCATGATAAAAATCAAACCCACATGATAACATGTAATATAAAGGTGTCCCACACCCCTCAGTGAGTCTACGTAAATAACTATGCTATAGACTAAGTTTAGCAACCCTTTTTGCCCACACAATATTAATTGCTACAAAAATCAATACGCCTCATAATTCCTTAGATAGGAAACATACCCTCATTCGCGGGTGGTTGTTGTTGACTCACACTATTATAACTTTGCTCCGATAAGTCAAGAAAAATTTTACCCCAAATTTTTCAGTTCTAGTTAACCACACTCCACTATATGCCCAAGCCTTTGAATATATTGCCTTCGTTAGGTAACACACACAATTACTGCATTTCAAGAACTTCTGCTAATGACTCTCCTCAATTTTTCCATAATAGGGGTGACCTCAACTATGGTCATCATACTCGAACATACTTCATAACCTAATAAGTACGATCTCCGCTATCCGTCCAATGGCCCTCATCTTCCATACTTCTAGTACGAACTCGTTCGAACGCAAATAAGATTCACTACTATCTACGTTATAGCAGGAGAATGAAATCTCACCAAGGAAATCAACAATCCTAAACATAGGGATCTACATCAAAGAACGCTAAGCTGAAAACACAATAAGCCACACAGACCTTAAAGGACACTAGAACCTGATGCTCTGATACCACCTGTAACACCCTGCCTAATTAAATACCGGGTGGACATTCCCATACCTAATTAAAACAGAATATACAGTTGGCTCATTCTTATCATCACTGTCGAAAATATTTACAACTCACCCAATACCCAATTAAGCTGGTGTTAAAAACTTTCCAAATTTTAATTTAACAAAATCCATTTCCAGTTTAAGAATAACACAACACATTTTATTCTACAACACTGATAACCAAGTAGATAACACAAAAGAATTTAAATGCAATTGGAATAAACATTCCCAAATAATATTAATCCATTACAGTAATCCCATCAATAACAACTGTATTAAAAAGGCCTGAATATAATAGTATTTGACCTCGATAGAAAAGATAACTGAATCCTTTGGGCGACATGGCCTGACTAAGAATACTGTGAATAAAAAAGATGATAGGCGTTTAAGCAAAACTCCATAGATCCATAGCCTGTCATAATCCTCTAAGGTTGGTGTCCCTGTTGCTGGACACCTGATATAGAAGATACAATAGAAAAGAAAATATGAAAGGAAACGGGTCAGAGCCCGAATGTGTAAATGATTTTTAAAACATCAAGTATTTAACAAGTGGAATAAATCTTTTATTATGTACATGTTAGACCCAACTCTCACTTGCCATTCTCACCTCTCAACTAGAGTGCACACTTAACGTTTCCTATTAACCTCCTAGTTAATGGTTCCTCTTTTCTAGTCTCCATATTAGAATTCCATCCCAATATCATAATCCCGGTATGTCCCATACCATACGTCACATTATTATTCATTTACATTTCTCATCGTTTCTCATTAACATGAATCATTTCTCAATTAATGTGAATTAAGTTTTTCAATAAACATTCATTAACTTAATTCAATTATCTTTCTCTATTCACCGTTATCTACAATTATCACCGTAGATAGATTTAACCATAATAAATATCCATTCATTCATTTAATCCATTATATATATATATATATATATATATATATATATATATAATACGGCACCCCGAGTCACAGCTGCGGTGCAATGCATTACTCTGCTATCATGTCCCAATATCGCTGGTCGCCGAAAAGGGGACAAAAGGTTCGGTAAGGATTCCTCGAACCATAAACAACAACAAACAAATTAGAGGAGAACATAGTTCTCGTATCCATGGGTCACGCACATACCTACGTACCCATAGTCAGCGGACTTATCAACTCCCCGATAAGTCTTTCATAGACCTATGTTCTCGAGCGACAAATCAAAGATCCCATGGATTCATCAGGATATGACTGCCCTCACGCGCAAACCTCCCATCGATAGCAAGTAAGCTAGGTATGTCATACACATAATCATTAATCAATCAAATAGGCATTATCATACCTATAATATACTATCAACAAGGTGCTCACATTACCCTTAGATAATTCCCATACATAGCATTATATCTCTTTTAAATCCCACGTATTAAAATGTCATATCTTTACTTCATAATTTAATTATCCTCTCATCCTATAACATCTCTCCACTACCGACGTCGTTAAGGTTCATGCGCGGAGCGTCTCGCAAAGTGAAATCCAAACAAGGAACCCCTCCAATACACTACTACTTAACTTTGTCGATCGAGGAGGTCCGACAACTTCAACTATGTGATCGGGATAACCTCATACCTTCTTTCAACCAAATGTGTTCTAAACTCCCATCTCTATCCAGGAGATATACCACTACGCTCTTGTATTACACTCAGCCCTTGCGAAATCAATAATGAGCTTAAACTCAGTCCTTGATGTTTAAATTGTAACCCTAAGGCTACCCTCACTCAATACACAAGATTCAAATAGGTTTTTCCTCAACATATATTCAGTAAGAAGTCACTAATATCCTACTGGTCCATAACATTATTTCTCCCGAACTACTACGAGTTTAGTTCTCCTTTTAATTAAGGTTAAAACCGATAGTTTCAAATCTCTTATAAACACATCTTCTTTCACTTAGTATTAAACCCTCTTGTAAACTTAAGGATACCCAGGTGTTATATTAAATCATCCCTACTGGTCCTATCTTTAATCCTCATACATCCCCATTTGGAATTTAACAAATGAATCTAGCAACCGAAATTCCATTCAATATAATTTTTATCATTTTAATCACTTGAATCCAAATCAAATTAATTCAAATCTTAACTAGGGCTTACTGATCTTCTCTAAGTCCCATAATATCCAATTAATAATCACCAAGGAACTACAAAAGTTTTGGGATAACAACCAACATTAAAAAGAAACAACATCATGAATTCTCATATTTTAAATACTCAGAAAAATCAGATCCAAAAATTATTCAAATCATCAATCCGACTTCAGATTTAGATTCTACGCGAAAAATTGAGTCGGGTATGTGTTTTGAGTTTTTCTTAAATCTCATCCAAATGCACTCAAAAATAAGATCTAAACCTTCCAAATTGGCTCTTCTCATTCCACTCGTTTTTGCCTCTTTTTCCAGAAAATTATCAACATATTATCTTCAAGAACACTAAATTATTTTCAGAATTTCTTCCACAGATTGATGAATATTTATTGGATTACTAACTACCTACAACATGAGTTTAATTCCTATATATTTTTAGATTCCAAAAATCCATTAACAACTATATCCTTTCATCTTCCAAACATGAAAATCATCTCTTTTTATAACTATCCTAACATGGACAATATACCAACTTAAATTATAAATATCAAACACTTACCTCTAATGAAGATCTGATCCTTTGGAGTTGAATAACACAGGTGGTGATGGTGGTGGTGACCTTTGACCTTTGGTTCTCCTCCTTCCCAAGCAAAACTTCTTTTTCTTTCCAAGAAACCTTCCACTCTCTCTAAGAAGATGAATTTTCAATTTTATGTAGAAGAGATGAAATGAACCTACATACACTAATATCCAAATACTTATAATAAGACAAAACCCGAAATCACTATTCATCCCCCTTGTAAAAATAACCAAAATGCCCTTTTGGGTTGTCTTTTCATTTCCAAATGACCCGAGACTCAAAATTAACATCCAAATAGACTATTCTGACTATTTCGAACCTTACGGACGCAAAGACGCAGTCGAAATGACTATAAGGTCGATAGAAAATAAATTTTCTTTTTAATTTAATAAATTAGTCCCGACACGTCCCATACCGGGTCTGACTAAAAATTCAAATTACCAAATTTATATCATACCGTCATATCAATGACATCACATTCATATATTACCTAAATATCTTTAAGTAATATTCAGAATCATCCATTTTAATATCCACAATTCGGATAAAACCCAAATGAATTAATTTATAATAAGATCCAATTAATCCATTAATTCAAAATATAACCCATTTTAAAAGTCATTAAAATTACGGGGTATTACAAGATCATCAGCTGGTTGATGAACCATAAGAGAGAACTTTTTGATTTTTTTACACTTTTAAACGTGGATACTTATGTCCTCATGGATATGTGGCCACCAGTGGCCTTCCTTAATTGCTTGAAATTCTAAGTATCTTCCTCCTGTATGACTTCAATAAATACCGTCATGAATCTCGCGAAGGGCTTGCTCGGTGTCTTGTGGGTGGATGCATTGGAGGTAAGGACCTATAAAGGAACTTTTGCAGAGCTTCCCTCCAGAATGAAGATAGAAGCAAGAAGCCTTTATCCTCAACTAGTAAGCCAATTTCTTACCATTTGGAAGTGCCTTATTTTGTAGGTAGGCAATGATCGGGTCCATCCAACTAGGAACCTTTTCTATAGAAAGAATCTACTCGGAGACCACCATTTTATTAATATCGGGATAGGCGAGGAAATCTACTTTAATTATCCTCCTGAGATCTGAATCCACTACTGATCTTAGGGATGCTAAGGCACCAACATGGTTGTTTTCCCCCTAAGAAACTACTGGATGTTGACTTCATCAAATGCTATCATGAGTTTATGAACTACATCTAGGTAGGCTACCATTCTGTCATTTTTGCATGAAATATTTGCTCACATGATTGGATACTAACTTGGAATTGATGAAGAATGTAAGCCAGTTTACCCCTGCAGTTGGTCTTTGCGCAGGCCAGCTATTAGAGCTTCATATTTATCTTCTTTATTAGAAGCTTCAAATCCTAGGCTACTCCTTGCCTAATGATAGTGTCTTCTAGGGTTACCAGGACAATCCTTAATCCCTCCCCTTTAGAATTGGAGGCCCCATCAACATACAGGATCTAGTATTGAGACTATTCTTCCTTGATTGATGGTTGTTCTGCGAACTCTTGGTTGGTAGGCCTATCTCTTGTGAATTCTGTGATGAAATTTGCTAAGATCTTCCCCTTAATTACTTCCCTTGGCTGAAAGTGAATATCGAACCTCCCGAGATCAATTAACCACTTTGACAATCATCCGAAGAGGTCAGCTTTTTGAAGAAAATCTTTAAGGGGGAAGAAGTGATAATAGTGACTAAATGGGCTTCAAAATAATGCTTAAGCTTCCTGGAGGCAACTAGCAGAGCGTAAGCTAACTTTTGTAGTTGCAAGTAGCATTTCTCTATGTCTAGAAGTGTCTTGATTACATAATAGATGGGATACTACTTTTCCTCTTTCTCGAACACTAAAGTCGAGATAATTGCGTGGCCTAATACTGCAAGGTAGAGGTACAGAGGATCCCCTTCGTCAGGGATTGTTAGTAGGGGTAGTTTTCTAGGTAAGCCCTTATCTTTTGAATATCCTTCATTCCGCATAAGGCCCTTATCTTTCTTTAGGAGCTGGAAAAATAGTCGGCATCGCTATGATTATTTGGAGAAGAAACAATTGAGTGTCGTGTGCATCCCGATAAGATTTTGAAGATCTTTCAACATCTTCAATAGCTGGACCCTATTTATAGCATCAATTTGATCTGGATTGGCCTTTATCCCTCTCTTATTCACCAGATATCCTAATAATTTCCCTGACTGGACATCGAATGAGAACTTTCTCGCATTGAGCTTCATCCAAAATTTATAAGGTTCTCTAAGGTGTTGGCCAGGTCTTTGAGGGGGTCTCCCTTACGTTTGATCTTGACTAACATGTCATCAATATAGACGACCATAGTATTTCCCATCTACTTTTTTAACATCTTGGTGACCAACCTCTGATAGGTTGTCGCGACATTCTTGAGGCAAAATGGCATTACTTGATATAAATATAGCCTAACCGGTGTGATGAATGACGTCTTATCCTAGTCAGGGCCGAACAATGGGATCTGGAGGAACCCCGAATAGGCACCAAAGAATCTCATTCATTCATTTTCTATCGTGGCATCAAAAAACTGATCGATCTTTGACAAAAGGAAATTCTCCTTATGGCACACTCTATTGAGATCTGTGAAGTTCATGCAAATTCTCCAGCTATCGTTACTCTTTCGCACCACCACTGAATTTTATAGCCATTATGGGAACTGAATTTCCCTGATAGATACCCTGTATCGAGAAGCCTATTTACTTCATTTTCTACTTCTTTAGCCTTCTCTAGGGCTGTTCGACGCACCTTTTGAGTGATTGACTTAAAGGTCGGATCCATGTGAAGGCAATGGCAAGCTACTTGGGGATCTATCCATTCTAAATCATAGGGATCCCAAGTGAATACATCCAGTTTTCTTTTCAAAAAGGTGATCAACTCATTCTTCTCGTAGTCGACCAGTGTCATACTAACTCATTCTTCTCGTAATCGACCACTGATAGCCATTTTGGGAACTTAACTTCCCTGATAGAGACCCTGCATAGAGAAGCCTATTTACTTCATTTTCTACTTATTTATCCTTCTCTAGGGTTGTTCGACACACCTTTTGAGTGATTGACTTAAAGGTCGGGTACATGTGAAGGCAGTGGCAAGCTACTTGGGGATCCATCCATTCTAAATCATAGGGATCCCAAGTGAATACATCCAGTTTTCTTTTCAAAAAGGTGATCAACTCATTCTTATCGTAGTCGACCAGTGTCGTACCAACTATAAATTTTCTCTTCGATAGGTTAGCATCAAATGTTACCTCCTCCAGGCTTTCAACGACCCTATCAGCGAGGTGGTTCCTGGTCTCCTCCACCTCGAGTCGATCGTACCGTAGTTGCTATTCAGAAGGGGTAGCCCAATCATAGGCTTCCTCCGGTATAACCTATGGTTTTTTTTCTATTTGGGGTCGAATGGAGAATATGAAGCACTTTCTGGAAGTGGCTTGGTCGCCATAAATTTTAACTACTCCCCGATCAGTATCACATTTAAGATTTTGGTCATAGATTGATGGCATAACCTTCATAACGTGAAGCCATTGTCTGCCCAAAATATAATGGTAGAAAGAATCAATATCCACCACCAGGAACTTAATCATCTTTAAAATATTTCCCTCCCGTACTGGCAGGACTATATTTCCCATCGGCATTGTGGTCTTCCCCGCGAACTCAATCAATGAAACATTTTCTTCCTTGAGGACGGCGAGATTGAGTTTTAACTTATGGAAGATATCTAGGTACATCACGTAGGATGAGCTACCTCGATCCACCAAAAGCTTATTGACGTCCCAGTTCGCGATCCTGAGGGTGATCATGAGTGCATCATGGTGGGGGATCCTGAACCCGGCCAAATCTTCCTTTGTGAAAATGATGTGTTCGGTGTAGTTAACATCCTCTGGTCATCGGTGCTTGCCAACCTTAATTTTTGCGGGGTCAATCTGGAATGCCTCCATTGAAGGTTCCTATATAGAACACTTTTAGGATTAGGGTTTTTATGGTGTTTGGCTATATAGACCTTCATCTATTTGGACTCAAATTTTGACAATATATTTTATGTATTTATGTTGTGTTTAGTATACTTATGCCAATGCCTCTGCTCAGTCTACCACATCTCTCAGAATTCAGCTCAAAATATTTTAAGGGAAGGTAGTCTCTCACAAATTGCACAAATTGGTTTATAAGAATTATCTTTAAGTCACATAGGACACTATACTGCATTTCATAGCATCATTTCTTATGATTTTTGTTTGTATGTTTGAAGAAGAATTTTAAATATTTTTAAACTTTATAATAAATTAATTCTTAAATTTAAATTAGTTTTCACAATTAATTTAATTTATAAAGGATATAGGAAAATTCATAAGAAAAATATATTTGAGTGTAAAAACATTAAAAATATTTTTTTGAATTTTTCTCATATCTTTTAGGAATTTTAATAATTTAATTTTGTTTTTAAACTTAATTAAGAACCATTTAAATTTCTGATTTAAACATTTATATTATTCTGGTTTATTTCCTATGTTATACGCGCCTGTATTAACGATTATATGCATTTTATAAATGTTGCCTTTATACGTATTCCAAGCTATTTGATACACGATTTTATACTTGCTTTATACACTGCTAGTATTTGTTTTATACATGTATTATACACTCGTTTTAAACTTAATTTTACAGCGGTAGCATAATTGAACATATAACAGCAAACTCTTTTTGTTTAAGTTGGTGATATCTAAGACCCATGTGACACAATCAGAATGGGTTTGTTTGTGTCCTTTTGTTGTACATTAGATAAACACGCTTATCAACAACTGATATTTTTTATGTTCAATCCATGTGCACCTCATAACCTACGAGACCTATTACCATGCTCTGATACCATCTGTCACACCCCGCCTAATTCTGGCGTCGGCCACCACCAAAACTAAGCCGGACATGAGTAAATAAAATACCATTCTTAGCATGAGACAGATATGAGACATAAATAAATCAGTCCATAAGATAAATAATTGAATCAATCTCAAATGATCTACAAACAACTAAGCTATAAAAGATCCATCACATGCTAACTCCAAAAATCCATTCTCCAATAATGATTAAATAAAAATCTGAAATAATCTCAAAAGAAATCCTCTAAACAACTTTGGAACCCTAAAACACAAATGAAGTCTCATAATTAAATACGACTGAAAGGAAAGTCTAACTAAACTATGCCATAAAAAGAATAACTCCAGTTGCACCTCCAAATGATAATCTCCAAAAATCTTATGCAGCTTCTCCAATTCTAATCCTGAAAAAGATTAGTCAACGCATGGGTCAGAGTCAAAGCCCCGAGCAAGAATACACACTACTCCCCTCAAATAGGATCCTTGAATCCAGACAATAGCATTATACGTAATAAATATCACAACAGAATATTTTAAATTAAACGGGATAATTAAACGCGATAGATATAAATCACTAACTACTCGCATAAATCCCCATTTATAAAGGCACACCAATATGATTTTAATTTCCCAAGTCCCACGATGTTAATTTCATTAAATTAACCATCTTTTATTATATCCTCATTTTATTATGGTGGTCCTCCCGCCTCGGGTGATTCCTCCACCAAAAATACACATCCCCTCGTTAAAACTTCGAATGGCCCATTTAAACTGTCGGCCCTCGCTGATTGACGAGGTTCCACACACGACACGAAATAAAAACGCCAACTGGCCCGTTTAAACTTTCGGCCCTCGCTGATTATGTCGCCAATATATTTTAATACCTTCTTATTATCTTAGGTATTAGTTCTCAATTTCTTAATTCACAATTTATAATTTACCCCACCCATTTATCGATGTGAGATCCTCAAAATACCACTTAGTCCCATACCTAAGGGTCCCCAGGTTATCAATACGTCGTAACTTATGTATAGGAGGATTTTCTACATAAATCATAACCTAGTCTCATACTTAGATGAGCGTAATGACGATAAAGTAATAAAAATCATCCCACCTCCAACACAATAAAACTGTCATAATTTTCCCTCACTAGTCCCATTCCTAGAAGGCATTCTAAAATATAGGGAGAGCAATAATACCCAACAACCCTTCATCACAATGATATTTAATAATACCAACAAGTCATACCAATAAGAATAATTAGTCAACGTATAAAACTGCGCATGATAGTCCAATTCAATTAAATCTTTAATTTAATTATCACAATGTCAACAATACCCAAATAATCTTATTTAATTATTTTAAATTAAATATACCAAGTTTTCATCATATATACATCAAAAATCAAATTTTATTATCTCTACATGTATTACATGAGTTATACGCACCCAAAAGTCAATTATTTTAAAGCTAGGATTTTTCTACATGCAACCTACACCAATAAAACTCAAAATCACTCATGAATCCTACGTACCCAAAGGGTTATGAATATTATTCAAATTAAAATATTTTATAAAACCAGCCCCATAATTAGTGTCCATTTTTTCTAATTAAGTTATTAACTATTTTTAAGAAAACATGTAATTAAGTGTTTAGGCAACACTTAAAACGCATAATACTAAAGGAAAAGAATAGATTATTCATGTCTGTGAAGATCGGGTTGTATCTGATTAGAAATCTAGATTCCTCTCAAAAAATTAGCAAAAGAGAGTTCTTGAACGATCTTGATTAAACCCCAATTAAGCCTTCAAAAACTTGTGCCAAAACTTGTGACAAAAACTTGATTTTGTTGAAGGTTGATGATTATGAGTGAGAGGAAAAATATTTGGAAGTGTTCTCTGGTGAAAAACTGGAGAAAAAGTTATTATGAGAAGTCCCCCTACGGATTAAAAAGGTTATATAGTGATTAGGAGTCCTAATCCTACACAAACTCTAAAAATAGCTTACAGCGCGCGTTTTCTGGGAGGGTCGATTGATCTACCCCTAGTAATCGATCGATCGATCATGCCTAAAATCTTACAGTTCTCCCAAAAAATTATAAGGGACAAAAATTGTAAAATCAATATAAAATCCATGTTAACTCCAATTTTAATTCTGCTTGAAGTTTTATTCTTCTAAAATCATAACCAACATATTTAGCCAATAAAAATTATTAAATTCAAAATTTTATTTTTCTCGAAAATTCAAATTAATTAATAAAAAAGAGTTAATAAAAACACGGGGTGTTACATACTTCCCCACTAGCAAAGAATTTCATCCACAAAATTAGATGAAGTATACACATCAACACGTAAATCTCGCAAAAAGAAATAAGGCTCACATACGCCTACCCGTAGAATACCACAATTAGGCGCCCATACACCTAATCTACCCAAACGTAATCCTTAACAAAAATACGATATATACATCCTACATATATAGGTATCAAAGAAAGTATAACGTACCGCGATATTCCACTAGCCACGCAACCTATCCTGCTCTGACTGAACTTGTGGCTCATAGCACCTCCCATAAGTGAGATTGGTCGGTGCAGTGACCACCCCCTGCGCACCTGATGCTGCCGGTACTGCTGGTGCTACTGGCGCCCCCTGAACGCTAATTGCTGCTAAGACTGGAGGCCTCAGTCCTAGCTGCCCCTGAACTCCTTGCCCTTGTTTCCCTGTGTAAACTGCCCTGATTGGGCCTGTATCGCCTGGCCTTGTTGTCCCTCCCTCTGATTACATTGAGCTGCTCAATGTCCTACTTTTCCACAAGCAAAACATGCGCCCCTGATGGTTCCTGAATTCATCCCCTGATTTTGTTCACCCTGTTGACCTTCATTTGTTCTCTGCCTCTTCTAAGCTTGGTCATTGTGACCCTTATTCTCACCTCCTGGTCCATTAGACTCTTGCCTCTTGCCCAACTTCTTCTGATAATAGGTCTTATCTTTCCATAGAAACATTGAGACATACACTACCTGAGCATAAGTAGTGTATGCCAGATTCCCCAACACCATCTGCCTAATTGACCAACATAATCCCTTAATGAAACACTCCATCTTCTTTAACTCAGTGCTAACCTCTTCTGGTACAAACATAGCTAGATTTGTGAACTCCTGTTCATACTCAACAATCGACTTCGAACCTTGCTCCAAATCCATGAATTCTCTCTTCTTTGCGTTCCTAATTGCATACAAATAGTACTTATTATTGAACTTGATCAGAAACTCTGCATATCCCAACTGATCTCTCTCCTCTGATGTGGTGGCACTCTCTCACCATTGTAATGCATTCCCTGTTAGCTTAAAAGTTGCTAACATCTGCTTCTGCAGATCCATGCAGTCCACCATCCTCAAATGCCTCTCCATATCCCTCCTCCACTGGTGAGCAACCGTTGGGTCAGATCCCCCTCCGATGGTGGGAGGATTTCCCTTAAAGAAACTAGTCCTCACCCTATCCCAAGTTGAGACAGGTGTACCTCGCTGCTGTGCCTCTAAATCACCCCTCTCTGTCTCCCCATCTCCAAACCAGCCGCTATGGCCTCACGAATGATAGCCGCTAACTCCTCGGCCTCCAAAGTAATCTGACGCCGCCTCTCCTGAGCTGCGGGGCTAGAAACAGACTCCTCTCTCCTACTCCCATTTATCCTTGTGTTCTCCATCTGAAAAGATAGGAACAAAACAACATCAGACTCGGAATGACTACGAGTACAAATAATCAAAACAAAATCAAAGATAAGCAACGCGGAAGGTAAAATGGACTCATAACCTACGAGACCTAAGACCATGCTCTGATACCACCTGTCACACCCCGCCTAATTCTGGCGTCGGCCTCCACCAAAACTAAGCTGGACATGAATAAATAAAATACCATTCTTAGCATGAGACATATATGATACATAAATAAATCGGTCCATAAGATAAATAATTGAATCAATCTCAAATTATCATCAACAACTGAGCGATAAAAGATCCATCACATGCTAACTCCAAAAATCCATTCTCCAATAATGATTAAATAAAAATCTGAAATAATATGAAAAGAAATCTTCTAAACAACTTTGGAACCGAATGGCCCAATAAAACCCAAATGAAGTCTCATAATTAAATACGGCTGAAAGGAAAGTCTAACTTAACTATGCCATAAAAAGAATAACTCCAGCTGCACCTCCAAATGATAATCTTCAAAAATCTTATGCAGCTTGTCCAATTCTAATCCTAAAAAAGATTAGTCAACGCATGGGCAGAGCCAAAGCCCCGAGGAAGAATACACACTACTCCCCTCAAATAGGATCCTTGAATCAAGACAGTAGCATTATACGCAATAAATATCACAATAGAATATTTTAAATTAAACGGGACAATTAAATGCGATAGATATAAATCACTAACTACCCGCATAAATCCCCATCACACCAATATGATTTTAATTTCCCAAGTCTCACGATGTTAATTTCATTAAATTAACCATCTTTTATTATATCCTCATTTTATTATGGTGGTCCTCCCGCCTCGGGTGATTCCTCCACCAAAAATACACATCCCCTCATCAAAACGCAGGCAGGCCCGTTTAAACTGTCGTCCCTCGCTGATTGACGAGGTTCCACACACAACGCGACATAAAACGTCGGCTGGCCCGTTCAGACTGTCGGCCCTCGCTGATTATGTCGCCAATATATTTTAATACCCTCTTATTATCTTAGGTATTAGTTCTCAATTTCTCAATTCACAATTTATAATTTACCCCACCCATTTATCGATATGAGGTCCTCAAAATACCCCTTAGTCCCATACCTAAGGGTCCCCAGGTTATCAATACGACCTAACTTATGTATAGGAGGATTTTCTAACATAAATCATAACCTAGTCTCATACTTAGACTAGCGTAACGACGATAGAGTAATAAAAATCATCCCACCCCCAACACAATAAAATCGTGATAATTTTTCCTCACTAGTCCCGTTCCTAGAAGGCATTCTAAAATATAGGGAGAGGAATAATACCCAATAACCCGTTGTAACAATGATATATAATAATACCAACAAGTCATAGCAACAAGAATAATTAGTCAAAGTATAAAACTGCACATGATAGTCCAATTCAATTAATTCTTTCATTTAATTATCACAACGCCAACAATACCCAAATAATCTTATTTAATTATTTTAAATTAAATATACCAAGTTTTCATCATATATACATCAAAAATCAAATTTTATTATCTCTACATGTATTACATGAGTTATACGCACCCAAAAGTCAATTATTTTAAAGCTAGGGTTTTTCTACATGCAACCTACACTAATAAAACCCAAAATCACTCATGACTCCTATGTACCCAAAGGGTTATGAATATTATTCAAATTAAAATATTTTATAAAACAGCCCCATAATTAGTGTCCATTTTTTATAATTAAGTTACTAACTATTTTTAAGAAAACATGTAATTAAGTGTTTAGGTGACACTTAAAACGCATAATACCAAAGGAAAAGAATCGATTATTCATGTCTGTGAAGATCGTGTTGAAAATCTAATTAGAAATCTGGATTCCTCGAAAAATTAGCAAAAGAGTGTTCTTGAAAGATCTTGATTAAACCCCAATTAAGCCTTCAAAAACTTGTGACAACAACTTGATTTTGTTGAAGGTTGATGATTATGAGTGAGAGGAAAAATATTTGGAAGTGTTCTCTGGTGAAAAACTGGAGAAAAAGTGATTATGAGAAGTCCCCCTACGGATTAACAAGGTTATATAGTGATTAGGAGTCCTAATCCTACACAAACTCTAAAAACATCTTACAGCGCACGTTTTCTGGGAGGGTCAATCGATCTACCCCCAGTCATCGATCGATCGATCATGCCTAAAATCTTACAGTTCTCCCAAAAAATTATAAGGGACAAAAATTGTAAAATCAATATAAAATCCATTTTAACTCCGATTTTAATTCCGCTTGAAGTTTTATTCTTCTAAAATCATAACCAACATATTTAGCCAATAAAACTTATTAAATTCAAAAATTTATTTTTCTCGAAAATTCCAATTAATTACTAAAAATAGTTAATAAAAACACGGGGTGTTACACCTTTCTCAATGATAGTTTTACATTTCTCAATGCAAAAACAAGTGTAGTAATTAAAGTTACTAATTAAAGGAAATCAAACAAAAATAAAATTTGTACACTTGGTTCCATGAGGGCTTCATTTCATACCTTAAAATGGTAGATTAGCCCTCCATAATGGGACTCCAAGACATAAGATAAACAAATGAGTTCATGAGTATGAGATAAGAGATTCAATCAATCAATATATAACACAAAATCTCTTTTGATGCTACAAATTTTTGTCATTCTTTCTCTCACTACACGAATAAAATTTCTCACTATATTATTTTTTCTTTGCACTATTTTCTTGCTTTTCACTCTATTCTCCCTAAAATCTCTAAATGCTTGCAATCTACTTCCTGTCTTCAAAAATCAACTCCCTAGTCTTGACCAGTACCCCCTTTATAATGAATGAGAGTGTCTTCCTTTTGTAATTGGCACAAATGATGCTAGGGGTAAAATTGGAAGGTGTAGATGAGGGTAGTTTAGGAAAAGGGGGTAAAAGTTTGAATGGGATTTTTTTATTTGGCAGATTGGGCTTGCAGGTTAAGGGTCTATGACTAAAAATGGAGGTTTAGAGTGGAGAATCAAGATGACAGGTGAGGTGACTGGAAATGGAGGTTTAATGTGGACTGGTCCCTGAGATGGGTTTGTGGAATTTGTTATGGTTTGTTTGGTGTTGTACAGAAAGTCAAATCGACAATGCTTCCTGGTGGGCCACAGTGAAGGAATCGAGGTTGAAAATTAGATTAGGATCGAAGTGGGTTTGGTCCTGGTTAAAGAGTTGGTCTATGGGTTTATGTGCTTTGGATTGAAATGGGTAGGAGTGTCAGGTATAGGAAATTGGGTCATTGGCTGCCATGGGGTTGGGTTATGGTGGGTTGCAGGTGCGAGGCTTCTCGGACAGTCGGAGCTTAGGGCCACCGGTGATGGATTGGGCTTCGACCAAAGTTTCTAGTGTTCAGGTGTAGGTATAACAACGAGTTTGAGTTTGGGACAAAGCATCCGGGTTTGTGTTTCGCTATAGCAAGGGTGGAATCGGGTTTGGTGGCTCCTAGTTTTTGTGTTTGGTGATAGGAAAGTGGGTGGTTGGGTTGATGTGGATCAAACATGGTTAATGGGTAAGGGGTATTTGGGTGTATAGGTGTTTGTGGGTTATGGTGCAAGGAAGAAGATGAGGTGGTGTTTATGTGTGTTGAGGTGTATGGGAAAAAGGGTGTGTGTGTGTTTGTTTGTACCTTATAAAAATTAAAGCTAGTTAAATATTTAAAACAAAAAATGTAAAATCAATAAAACTAAATTTTTTTTATTAAAATTAAAAACTAAAAGCTAAATTCATAACCAATAAATCAGTAAAAGACTCAAAATAAAACTAAAATAAAATAACATAAAGAAAAATACAAAAAATAAATAAAATAGGTAAAAATCTAATTAAATGCACACCTAATATAAACATAGTCGATGCATAATATGAACTCGAATATATATAACTATACGCACAAATAAATCCTAAAAATTTACACCACTCAAAATAAAAATAAAAATAAATTCTAAAATTGTATACGACATAAATAAAAATCTAGAAAAAAATAAAAACTAAACTCACAGGAGGCTCAGGTGATGCCTTGGGTAATTGGTAGGGGACTGTGTTAGGCTCTTTTAACCGCATTTGTGCATTACTTTGCCTTGATTTATTGTTTTAAACTCTGTAAGAGGCATTTGATCTACAAGGTAGAAATATAAGCGCATAAGACCCATTTTATCGAGAATTATCAACTAAAAATCGTCTATTTGGGGTTTTATTTAAACGCTTTTGGGTTCCTATCACACTACCCCCAAACAGAACATTGATAGTCCTCGAGAAAAAATTGAGAGAAATAAATATAAGAAACCAAAATTGTACCACTTTCGTGGGCACTTGCAATTGCACTTAGCATGTGCAACAAGCCTTTAAACCTATAGGTTGTCCTATAGTATGAGCGTTGTCTCATGAGGATTTGCAGGGAATATATCCACAATATTATTTATTTTCAAATGACAGTCAATCTCTTATTAGACGTACAATAATCGCAGAATTCATAACAAGATAAATATTTCGAGGAATGCAAGCTAGAAGTGTATGAAAAGTTTAGCTAAATGAATATTCAAGGCACATCCTTCGTAGAAATCAATGTGTGTGTGTTTTAATATCATAAGATTAAATATTTTGAGGAATGCAAGCTAGAAGTGTATAAAAAGTTTAGCTAAATGAATACTCAAGGCACATCCTTTGTAGAAATCAATATGTGTGTGTGGTTTGTATCACTAAAAATGGGTTTAGTATCATAAGATTAATTCATAGATTGCCTTTTTGGAATCAATGCTTCAACTTCAAAATCTCACAGATACAGCTCTCTCAAATGAACTCACGATATTTTGGTAAGTGTATCGCTCTTGTATGTGGGGAGGTGAGTAAATGTAAGAAAGGTTAAATGTCTCACACACATATAAGAAAGAAAGAAATTTTTTAGAAAGAAAAACGATCTCATGAAAAAATGCTAATCACTATAGTGAGACCGTCGAGTTATTCACCACGTTGACCTTCATTTGACAGAACACCTAGGAGAAATATGGATGTTTGTGGGTGAGGGGAAATGAAATGAGAAAGATGGGATGATAGGAGGTAGGATGGTGATATGAGGGATGTTGGATGTTGGATGAATGTTAGAGAAGAATGTATCACACATGAGGAACAAATGTATTTATTTCATAAGAACTTGACTGCAACGTTCTATTTTTTTCTCTTTTTTTTAATGAACTCTGAGAGAGGTATTTGCTAAAAATGAAAACACTCTCGATGAAGACTTTTCTCTTTAATACTTTCAACACTCTTCCCCTTTTAAAAAATGGTGGGTGGAAAAATGGAGTTGATATGGAAATGGCTGGGATGGTATTTGGTGATGATATGAAAAAGGTGTATACATGTGGATGTATGGGTGAAAGTCTAGTGATCGGGATAAGATTCAGGACACATGTTTCTTATAACTAGAAAGTGATGTCATTCTCAGTGATCAAGCCCAAAATTTAGTGAAGAATAATGAGACCATACAACGATTTATGTGCGGACCCAAAGGAAGTTGAATCACTTGTGAATCGAAGATTGCGTAAAACTCTCTAAAAGGGTGAAAGGCACAAATCTCACAAGCTAAAGTTTCCACTGGTGATCCTTAAGGTTCTCTTAAAAATTATATTACTCTTCAATTCTAAATCGTAGTGACATGATAAGTGTAAAAATTTTGTTGAGTCTATAAATTCATGGTGCAAAATGCCTTGGTACGTATTACATAATCTATTTAGAAAAAAAATATCCTCTATCTAGATTTAGAGACTTAAAAGATGGATGATAAAACATTCATGCCAATGAGTGAGATGAAATAAACTGCACGGAAATTTTAGAAATAAAATCTTAAAAATCAAAATATTTCAAAAGAGTTATGATTTTGATAAAAATTCCCCACCCCCAAACAAAAGGAGCACCATCGTCGATGTTAAATAAAATTATGTTTAAAATTGAGAGCATAAAGGAGGAAATATATTATCATAATCAACCTCTAATGAAATGGACCATGTTTCCAAGATGAACCTGAATAAGTAGTGATATAGCAAAAATGTAGAAGTCTATAAACATGGTAAATCATTGGGTGGTGTTTCACACCACCCCAAATAGGATAAAACTCATACTTACAACAGCAGGCTGCCTCCCACTAGCGCTAAGTTTAATGTCTTTATCCAGACCGAAGGGAACTCACCCTAAGGATAAGATCTATGAAAGCACGGGGTGGCAGAAAAATTAGGTGATGATAATCACCCCCAAACAAGAATGAAGCGTCAGTCTTCGTAGATTGGGTCAATAAGGTAAATATCTTCAATTTGAGTGGGACCTAACTATAAGAAAGGTTTTAAACGTTGATCAGTGACCTAAAAAGTCTACCATACTTACAATTTTGAAAGGTGATAGCACTACAGGGAGTAACCGACTTAGCAATGAACGGTCCAAAGCACCTAGTTTTCAACTTCTCAGGAAAAATATGAAGATGATAATTGTATAACAATAATTTTTGACCAGGGTGAATTATTTTCTCATAGTGCTTTGGTCATGGATCCATTTCATCTCATCCTTATACTTCTTGGACAAATCATAGGCCTCATTTATTATCTCCTCTAATTCATTAAGTTGTAGTTTCCTATGGACTCATGCCTCATAAATATCGAAATTAAGAGCCTTGACCACCCAATATGCATGATATTACGGCTCGAAAGTAAGGTAGCAAGTCTTGTCGAAGACCAATCGATAAGGAGACATGCCAATCGAAGTCTTATATGCAGCACAGTATGCCCACAATGCGTCGTTCAAGCGTAAGGAATAATCTTTCTGTGGTGGCAATAAATCTCAATACAAATTATAAGAAAATGCAATCACCAAAAAAATGAAGAACACAAATAAGAACAATCAAAATCACACACAACACAAGATGCACGTTGTTCGACAAATTGCCTACATCCACAGTGGTGCTCTCAGTTTTTATTTTCCTTTTTTCTCCAGAGGAGTATTCTCTATTACATACCCTTTCCCTGGCCTGTGGTATAATATATACAAGTAAACTTCGGAGAGTGGGGGTGTTGGAAACTCCCACATTAGCCCATTATCCCTAGAGTATCTCATGAGAGATTTTAGGAATAGGAGAGGTCATTGCTGACTAACTATTTATGAGGCTTTGGAGTTTGCGTCAGGCTCTCCCTATTTTTAATAGGGTTCAGTTCAGCTACTTCTTTGGGGCAGCGAAAGTGGATGAGGTACCCACCATTACCCCTAAAATTTTTGGGTCGCAATTTGGGCTCAATTATTTCAAATAATAGCTCTGATGGTATTTTTGTGAATTGAATGAAACTTAGGGGAGCGAAACATCTCTTATTAAGAGATTTAGGTGGCAGATCTACTTCATTCTTCATGTGTAATCATTAAGAGGGTTTAAAACTGTTTGAAGGAGCCACTTCTGACGTCTCTTCACAAGTTTCAAACTCTCGAGACATCTTTTTCTCCTTACCGCGTCTTCTCACTTTCAGATCTTACCCTTCGTCAATAATCTTTTATTTGTCTTTCCATGTTCCTTGCTTGTGGCCTCACATCATCCCAAGTTGATTCTTACTTCGTAAGTCTTCCAAACTTCTTCTCCCTTCATTTATGTTAAAATTTCTTTTCTTTCACTGCTTGGTTTTATTTATGGATAAAATAGATAATAGCTCAATATATGAGTTTAGGGAGTTTTATAACATACCCAACTGGGTGGACATTGAATGTGTCCCTACTCCTCATTATGTTTGAAACATTGAGGACGAGCATTGGATTCACGTTCTCTTATTGTCTCAGGGGGTCTAACCTTTCCCCCAAATCGATTGTTTTTAAACTTCTTTAGTTATTTTTACATAGTCCCTCCCCAATGATCTCCAAATGTTTGGAAAATATTTAACAGCATGTATAGGATCAATCAGCTTTATGGCACCAATTTAGGTTTTAGTGAAATCTGTTATGGCTATACTTTTTCTCGAACGCGCTCTAGGCTCCTTTACCTGAAAGTCAGGAGTCCTGATAGGGCATTGGTAGTCAATCTACCTGATTCCCATAAGGATTATTGGCACGAGGGCTTCATTGCTAAGAACTGGCAGTTCCCTCCCCAGATCGAGTGGACTATCTACAGGGGACCTACGATTCCCTTCTATGGGGAGTAGTATATAGGTAGCTATTATTCTTTCTATGCTTTAATAATTTATTGTTAGTTTATTCTTTCTATTATGTCCTCATTTTTCCTTTTTCAGCGAAGACGAAGAAGTTGGAACCTTCTCTCCAAGAAATTCGAGTTGCTTAGATGATAAAAGCTTGGAAGATAAGAGAATCATTGGTTGCCGAAGAGCATCCGAGATCAATTGATTTCATTTTAGAATACAAGAACACAGGAACCAACTTCAACGCCTGACCTATCCATAGCATTCCTCACCTCGATATCCTAGAAGAGGTCGTTGTTGAGCCAATTCAATTAGACGAGGAGAAGAGTAGCTCTGGTGAAGGAAGTGTGGGAGGTGACAAAGGTGGAGCTGAGGGTGATTCTAGTGAGGAGATCTAGAGTAGTGAGGTATCTTCCAGTTCAGAGGAGAGTATGGAGAACTCAGAGAGTTCGGAGAATTCAAAGAGTTCCAAAGAGGAGACTATAGCTACCCCCAGGAAGAATTTCATTCAAGATGATGATGAGGATAATGTTTCCCTTGCTCGTAGGATGAAGAAGAAGAATTATGGGAGTGGGGATACTGCCACTGGCTCCCAAATTGTTGCTCATAAAAAGGAGAGGAAGAAGAAAGGGGGGGCATTGGTGAGGGAGAGAGAGAGAAAGAAGGAGGAAGAGAGGAAGAAATAGGAAGAGGGTCGAGATGGAGGAAAAGGAAAGAGAAGAAGAAAGTAGTAGAGAAAACGCGAGGAAAAAAAAGGAAAGTCCTTGGTGCCCATGTCTGCCTTCGCTGAGTGCGCTTCCTTTTCTCTTGCTCCTCACCTGGATCTGGCAGTGCTCGAGAGAGCAGTCTTTCCAGTAGATCGCTAGAGATCATCAAGCATAGGGACCGACCAGTTAGCCCTAAAGGCAAGTCAGGGGCTAGCCTTGGTAAGTCTATCTTTACTTCTTTACTTTCGTAATTTTATTTTCTATACCTTCTTCACTAATGGTTTCTTACTTCTCTGCAGTTTATCTCTGATTTCATCATCTTCTATCACAGCCGTGACGAGTTGGCGAGGAGAAATGATGAGCTAGAGGTGAACCTAAAAGTTCTAGTGCTACTCAGAAATCTTTTGATCTTGCCTTGGATGAAGATATCAAAGGGAAAGAGGCAACATCAAAATAGCTGGAAGAGCTGAGGCTGTCCTATGACATATTCTGCACAAGCAAGCTAGTAGTGGTTGAGGATAATAGGGAGCTTGCCGAGAAGACTAAAAAACTGGAGTCTGAGGCCGCCACCATCAAGGAGAGATCTTAAAATGATGGGTAGATCATGGCATACGATGATATTGAGGCTCAGATTGGCTACATGAGCCATTTTAACTTAAAGAAAGGTTGGGACAAGGCTCTGCTTGCTGCTGAGGTGGATGTTGATTCCCCTCTCTTATTAGCAGAACCCTAGACTGAAACCTGTTGTAGAGGGAATGCCTCCTTCTTTTGCTAATGAAGGTGTTCCTGTTATTCCAATTGCTGCTGCTGATGGTCCTATTGATCAGGGAATGGTGGTTGTTCCATCTGAGGGAGGTGCAAGTGGGACTTCTACAGATAAAGGGAAGCAGCTAGCATCCTCAAAGTAGACTGAGGTTGCCAACTAGTATTTTTAGAGGGCCCTTGTATTTTTTGTGTTTCTGTTGTTCTCCTTTTCTCGCTGATATAGTTGTATTTGAACTATTTTAGTTTTAATGAAATGAAGTTATGTTTTTTTCCATATACTGATTTATTTATTCTCTACGCTTGTATGATTTGTAGCTTACCGATCTTGAGGAATATATCCTGACTACTTATCGTCTAGGCTAAATCTTTGGTACAATGTGAGCAGCCAAGTCTATCGTGCCTATATAAAGATTTGCAAGTCTCTCTGAGTAAGGAACCAGGATTATAAGGAACAGTCCGATCTGGTCACCAAGTTGAAAGATAGGCTTGAGGAGATAAGTGAGATTGGCGCCTCTGTTCAAAAAGAGGTCAATGCTCTTAAATCGAAGCTCCTATAAGCATTTGAAATCAACTTGGTTGGCAAAATGCTCCAGTAAGAAAATGATACATTAAAGCGCCAGCTCACCCGCATGAGGGAGAATGCACCGAGCATAGTTCCATTACTTATCCAAAGTTCTTCATCATCAATGACACAACGAGCTGGAAACCTTCCCAGCGATTCTCTGATGGAGATTTCTGAGCTATAAGGGGACATTTTTTGAGCCTATATGATTGCAGCCGGGCTTTAGCGAGATGTTACTAGGTTGAGACAGTTGTTCAAAAATGGTCCTCGATAGGTGTGGGCGGATGGCTATGGCCAGGGTTGGACTGATGCTCCAACAAAGTTGAAGGAGGTCGAGGAGTTATCTTTTATAAGAGGGTGGTTAAGTGCCCTCAGGGAGTTACAGGTTCCCAGGAACTCTGTTCTCTGGTATAGGCATGAAATCTCTCCCTCAACTTTGATGCCTAACCCATTCACAATGGATGATCGCTGGTTTCCTATAGATGCGATCCCAAGACAGCTCCTGGAGCTGAGTTCAGGCAAAGTCAAGGAAGAATTATCTCCTTACCCAGATGATTATCGAAGAGCACGAGTAGCTAATTACCTTGCTCAGGGATCTGGTCCTCATTACATTTTGAGTTACTTTAGCATGTGTAACTCTTTATACACGTAATTGTGTGATAAAATATCTATGTTTTGGGTGATTTTTTGACAAAACATGTGTTGTGTTTATTATTGATCTCTTGTTCAGTTACTTTGGGCTCTTCCAATCGACTAGATATTACTTAGGTAGAGTTAGTTTGTTGAGTGAGTATCCCCCAGTCCAATATGCTTTAAGTGTACCATTCTACCTTACTTTACCTTTTAGGATGTGTCGTCACACTATCTTAGGCCTAAGTGAGACAATTGCGAGGACACACCTGGTATCGGATATTCTATCTGAGTAGGGTTTTTGAGCCAAATAATTTTGGAGACCAATCTGGGTTGGCCATGCTACCTAAGGGTCCCCTGTAGGGTTTCATGTATTTCTAGGGGTAAGCTAGGAGGTAATTTGTGTTAAATGACAAATGAAAGAGGAGAGTCATTACATATCCACCCTGCTATTTTAGCTAATAAGTTTCTTGTGATCTTAATTTTTCATGTTATGAGGGGAGCCTGTAACATGGAAAGGGTGCATACATTATAATGTATTTTGAGAAAACCAACACTTTATAAAATGCCACTTCTAAATAAATATTATTAAAAAAAGAAGTATTGAATATTTCAACATTAAGTTCGCAAAAATAAAATAAAAATCAAGAAGTATAATTTCTTCAAGATGGATGCATTCCAAGTTCTTGCTATCTCCCTACCCTCTAGCGTTTCTAAGTGGTAGGCTCCTTGCAGGTCAGCTTTTATCACCTTAAAAGGTCCCTCCCAGTTTGGTCCTAGATTTCCATTCGATGGTTTCACAGCGCTGCCAAAAACTTTCCTCATGCGTAATCCCCAATCTGGAATGCTCTTGATTGAATTTTTTGTTATAGTGCTTTGCTAGCTGTTGCTGGTAGGCTATTAGTTTCACTACATCCAAATCCCTTTGCTCGTCAGCTAAGTCAAGTTCAGTGGCCAAAGTTGCATCGTTTTAGACTTGGTCAACCAGAGTGGACCTCATGGTTAGGAGGCCAGCTTCGAAAGGCATAATTACCTCCATCCCATACGTAAGTGCGAATGGTGTCTCTCCGGTTGCACGCCTTGGGTTGGTGCGGTAAGCCCATAAGATATGGGGTAGTTTGTTTACCCATGCTATCTTGGCTCACTCTGAACTCTTTTTTAACCCATCGATCACCATTTTATTAGAAGCGTCGTCCTGTCCGTTGTTCTGAGGGTATGCTACAGAGCTGAAGTAGTGTCTGATCCCATGGTCGCTGTAGAAACTCGGGAAGAGGCCACTATCGAACTAGGTTCCATTGTCAGTCAAGATAGTCCTCAGGATCCCAAAGCGAGTGACGATGCTTCTCCATATGAATCTTATCATGTATGCGTCTCTAATGTTTGCTAGTGGCTATGAATCTATCCATTTGGTGAAGTACTATGTTGCGACCAATAGATATTTGCAATTATCAGTTGCACTTGGTAGAGGGGCCACAATGTCCATACCCCATTGGGCGAAGGGCTATGGGCTAGTAAGTGACTTTAGGTCTCTAGCTTGCTAGTAAACCATAGGTGCATGAAGTTGTAACTTTTTGCACTTTCGAGCGTAGATTCCAACATCTTTCTGCATGTACGACCGTCAGTACCCTTCTTTCATTGCTTAAAAAGCTAGCGACCTACCCCCACTATGACGCACAGACTCCCTCATGGAGTTCATGAAGGACTTGCTCGACATCCTTTGGATGAACGCACTGGAGGTAAGGTCCAGTGAAAGATCTCTTGTTCCCTTAAGAGATAAGTGAAGCAAGAATCTTTCACTCTTATCTGATGAGCAGTCTTCTTATCTATTGGTAGTACACCATCTTTAAAATAATCTATTAGGGATCCATCCAATTGGAGGCTTTCTCGATCTAGAGAACGTGCTTCGAGTTTGGTAGCTCGACGTTCTTGGTGATGCTTGGTTGTGCAAGGAAGTCAATCGAAATTGTCCTCTTTAAGTCGGAGTTGATTGTTGAGCTTAAGGCTGCTAAGGCATCAACATGGATGTTCTATCCCATGGGAAACTGCTTGATGCTGATGTGCTCAAAGTTGGCCATCAATCCTTTCACGGTGCAAGATAGGCTACCATCCTCTCATCTCTTGCGTTGAAATTGCCACTTATCTGGTTAGAGACCAACTGTGAGTCGCCAAAAACATGGAGTTTCTTTGCTCCGAGCGTTTGTGCTTTTTGTAGGCCCACGATCAATGCTTCGTACTCTGATTCATTGTTGGATGCTTCAAATCCAAGCCTTATTCCTTACTCGAGTATTACATCTTCGGGGGTAACCAACACGATGCGCACTCCTGCCCCCATAGAGTTGGAGGCTCCATCAACGTATAGTTTCCAGACACTTGATGCTGTAGGAACTTCATTCTGATGACTAGTCTAGGGCTGGTCGCAAGGCTGCTCTCCTATAATTTTGTCAATGAAATCGTCGATGACCTATCCTTTGATGGAAGTCCTTGGCTGGAACTGAATGTAAAATCACCCGAGCTCGACTGACCACTTTGACATTCTACCTGAAAGGTCTACTTTCCTTAGGACTCCTTTAGGAGGGTGGGATGTAAGTACGATGATGGAGTGGGCTTCAAAATAGTGTTTTAATTTCCTCGAGGCTACCACTAGCACAAAAGTGAGATTTTTTAGTGGTAGGTATCACTGCTCGGCGTCCAAAAGAGTTTTTCTCACGTAATAGACTGGGTAATGGACCCCCTTTTTTCGCATACCAGTGCAGAACTTACACCATGACTAGATACTATAAGGTAAAGGTATAAAAAATCATTTTCTTGAGGTATTACGAGTAAAGGCGGTTTGATGAGGTAAGCTTTGATCCCTTCTAACGCCCTCGAAAAATCCTCGTTCCACTCCACATCCTTGCTTTTCTTCAATAATTGGAAGAACGGTTGGCACCTTTCAGAAGACTTTGAGATGAGTCGATTTAGGGCGGCGATCATCCCCGTGAGCTTCTTTACATCTCTTAGTGTTCAGGGGGGTTGCACCTTCTTGATGGCATCAATCTGGTCTGGGTTAGCCTCAATACCTCTCTTGCTAACCAAGTACCCAAGGAATTTTCCTGATTAGACACCGAAGGAAAACTTACTCGCGTTGAGCTTCATTCGGTACTTCCTAAGGATTTAAAAAGTCCTTGATAGATCAGAGAGGTGGTCATCTTTATGCTTGCTCTTGACGATCATGTCATCAATGTAGACCTCCATGGTTCTCCCTATTTGGTCTTTGAACATCTTAGTGACCAACCGCTGGTAAATTGCTCCTGCATTTTTTAGACCAACGGGCATAACCTTATAGAAATATAACCCAACTATGGTTATAAATGTTGTTTTATTTTAATCCGGCTCATGTAGAGGGATCTGGTGATAGTCGAAGTATAAGTCTAAGAAGCTTATCCTTTCATGTGCTGCCGTGACATCCGCTAGCTGATCGATCTTTGGGAGGGGAATAAGTCTTTAGGTCATGCTTTGTTGAGATCGGTGAAGTCAATATAGACTCTCCACTTTACGTTACTCTTGGGGATAACCACTGGGTTGGATAGCCACTTGGGTAACTTAACTTCCCGTATGGATCCTGCGTCCAGCAGTTTTTCAACTTCCTTCTCCATTGCCTTATCTTTCTCCAGAGTAGTTCATCAAGCTTTCTATGCTATTGGTTTGAAAGATGGATCGACCTGCAGTCAATGACAAGTGATATTAGGATCAATCCCGGACAGCTCGTAAGGCTCCCATGAAAAGATATCTACAAACTCCCTTTCTTACGGTCAGTGAGTGAGGTTCAAATTAAGAACTTTCGTTCATTCGAGCTTCTACTGGTTGTGAATTCCTCCAGGTCATCGATGACTCTTTCATAGGAGAGAAGCCTAGTCTTCTCCACCCCTGGTCTCCCATATTTTAGTTGCTATTTGGAAGGCATTAGCCTCTCCTATTCCTTGTTCTTGCTTCTGACTTCTTCAACCTTCTTCTCTGGTTTAGGAAGGATGGCCACTATAAAACACTTTCTTTCCATCGCCTGATCCCCAAGGATATCCACCACTCCTCATTTTTTTACACATTTAATCTTCTAATGGTAGGTAAATGGGATGGCTTTCATCGCGTGCAGCCATCCTCCGCCAAGGATTTCTTAGTAGGGTGAATTAATATCAACTCCAAGAAATTCGATAATTTTTTAGATGTTTCCTGCCCTTACTAGCAGGACAATCTTTTCCAAGGGGATGGATATTTTTTTAGCGAAGCCAACTAAAAGAACGGTGGCTTCCTTTAGGTCGACGATACTTAATTTCAACTTCCTGAATAGTTCAAGATACATTAATTCGGATGAGCTACCTTAGTCGACGTCATATTTAGCTATCCTGAGTGTAATGATCAGTTCATCATGATGTGGGGTTATTACTCCCACTAGGTCATCATCTGTGAATAAAATATACTTGTTGTAGTCGATATCTTCTGCTCACCGGCGCTTCCCATCTTGCATTTTGGATGGATCAATCTGAAAAGCTTGCATTACTGTTGTAAGATTTTTCACTTCCATCCGAGACATATTTCCTTGAATCTGTTTGAGGTTGGATGCCCCGTGAATTACTGTGAACTCATGTCCGATGTCTTTCTCGAGCACGTTATCTGGCCTTTGATCTCCATTGGCAGCTACCTTCTCTGCCTTTTTCTCCATAAATTAGCTCAAGTGTCCAACTTGAGCTAACTCTTCAAGGTGAGACTTGAGGTCTTTACAGTGCTCGGTTTTATGCCCTCCCTCCTTGTGGAAAGCACATCTCATTGCATCTTTTTGTTTGGAAGGGTCTCCACCCATTTTCCTGGGACACTTAATGAACGTTCATCCTTGATCTTTGCCAGAATCTTATATATAAGTTCTCTGAAAACTGTGTTTACTGCATCAAATGTCTTCAAGGCATAACTCTTACTTCTGTTCTTTGGTCCATTCTTACCCCCGTTCTTTCTCCCGTTATTTTGACCCTCATTATTGTCATTTCCCTTACCGGCAAGCTTGGTACGACCATTTTCCCCTGCACTGAGATGGGTCACATCTTCGACTTTGGCATATTTTTCAATACGAGCCATCAAGTCATCGATGGTTATGGCCTCCTTCTTAATGAGGGACTGGTGGAAGAGGCAGGAGAAGGGTAGGCTAATCTTAAAAGATGCAACGACGACCTACTCTGATCAGTCCTCAACCTAATTGAACAGCTCCCAATACCTCTTCGCATAGTCTCTGGGGATTTTTCTTCATTGTCAACAAAGAATCCATCCTCTTCAAATAGGATTTATTGGTAATGAAGCGAGATGTAAAGACCTCTGCCAGGGACTCTAAGTTCCTAATGGATCTGTGGGGGGAGTTTCTCAAAACACTTTTGGGCCACGTCATGCAATCTCGATTGGAAAATTTGGCACATCAGTGCATCCTCGTGGTTCCAAAGGGTCGTAGCTTGTCTGTACTGTCTGACATGGTCGATGGGATCAATTTTTCCATCGTAGATCTTGAACTTGGGCATTGTGAATTTCTTGGGAGATTCCTCTTCCTCTATTTCCCATGAAAAAAGGGATTTCATCTGGGTCCTGAGAGGTCGACTTGCTAGCTCTCTAGTCGATTCGGTTGCCCGAAGTGCTCGGTGTTGGTCCATCTCTCTTCGGACCAAGTTTTATATGTCGCCATTTCTTCGACCTGGGCTCCTGTAACGGTGAGTTGGCTTCTATTGCTCGGACCAGTCGTTATCTAACCTGCATCCCTCAATTCTTTGAAACCCACACCTTGGGCTCCCTCCTCGGATGCGACATCTACTCGCCTTAGGGATAGGGGTCCGATAATGATGTTGCCTCGTGTTACGATGGAGTTCTCTATCCATCTTTTCCAGTGGCCTTTTGAGGCGATCATTTTTGTCTTCCTGCTTGCGAGTAGCCTCCTCCTGCTCTTGGATCCTGGCCTCATAGGCACCGATCAGTTTAGACCTAGCTGACCCTTGGCATTCTTTCGAGGCTTGCCTTTCCGGGCGAAGCCTTGGGTTTGAGTGTCGAACTTCAGATATAACCCTATGAGGGATAGGTTGATCTTTGAGGGGCATTTCTACTGTTATCAGACATTCTAGGTTCTTGTTGGTGAAAGCTTTTTTAAAGGAAGAACAATCGCTTTCCACAGACGGATCCAATTGCGGTGAAAATAGATCTCAACACAAATTATAAGCAAAGGCAATCATCATACAAATTAAAAACACAAATAAGAACAATCACGATCACACACAACATAAGATGTATGTGGTTAGACAAAATTGCCTACGTCCATGGTGGTGCTCTCAGTTTGTATTTTCCTTTTTTCTCCAAAGGAGTATTCTCTATTACATACCCTTTTCCCCAGGCCAGGTTCACAATATATACAAGTAAACTTCGGAGTGTGGGGGTGTTGGGCACTCCCACGTTATACCACTATCCCTAGGATATCTCATGAGAGATTTTAGGAACAGGAGGGGTCGTTGCTAACTAACTATTTATGAGGCTTTGGAGTTTGGGTCTGGATCTCCCTATTTTTAATAGGGCTCGGTATGACTACTTATTTGGGCCAGAGAAAGTGGATGAGGTACCCACACTTTACTATTAGGATTCACAGTTTTTTCAAGAATTTGCTTGATCTCGAGGTTGGAAACCTCAAATTGACCACTAGTACGAAGGTGGTAAAATAGACCAACTTTTTGGGTAACACCATACTTTTTGACAAGGTGTTGAAAGACTCGATTACAAAAATGTTTACCCCCATCACTAATGATAGCTTCGGAGGTTCCAAAACGTGTGAAAACATGCTCCTTAAGAAAATTTACCACAATGCGATGGTCATTGGTGAGGCAAGATATTGCTTTAATCCATTTGGAGACATAGTCAATCGCAACTAGAATAAATTGGAAACCATGAGAGGAGGGAAATGGTCCCATAAAATCAATACCCCACACATCAAAGATTTCAACAATGACGATGGGTGTCAGAGGCATCATATGACGTCGAGACTTATGCCCAGATTATTGGCATTTAGAACACGCTTGGCAATAGTGATGGGAATCTCGAAGCAGGGGTGGCCAATAGAAACCACTTTGCACAATTTTGGATGCAGTTTTCTTGGAGCCAAAGTGGCCACCACAGGCACTATCATGGAAGAAGGATATAATACTTAGTTTTCCACACTCGGGAACACAACGATGAATTACTTGATCAGTGCAATACTTGAAAAGGAACGGGTCATCACAAGAGTAAAACTTCACATTCACAATGAATTTGGAGCGATCCTGTTTTGACCAATGATTGGGAAGTTGGTCGGTGACGAGGAAATTGACAATATCAGCACATCAAGGTGAGGTGGAGATAGACAAAAGTTTTTAATTGGGAAATGACTCAAAAATGGGGACATGATCAGAGTCAGATGTGATAGTATTTCGAGAAAGATGGTCAGTGACTACATTTTCACAACCTTTCTTATCGCGGATTTCAAGGTTAAACTCCTGTAGTAAGAGAATCCATTGTATCAGTCATGTTTTTTAACCCTTCTTGTGAAGAAGGTGCCTTATGCCAGCATGGTCATTGTACAAGATGATAGTGGAGCCTATGAAATATTACCGAAACTTATCAAGAGTAAACACTACCGCAAATAACTCATTTTCGATGGTCGTCTAATTAAGTTGAGCATCATAAAGAGTTTTGCTAGCATAATAGATGACGTGGGGATGCTTGTCAACCCTTTTTCATGGCACGACACCAATTGAAAAATCAAATGCATCACACATGAGCTCAAATGGGAGAGACCACTTGGGAAGTTTCATGATAAGAGCATAAGTGATCTCGACTTTGAAGCGCTCAAAAGCTATGACACATGCGTCATCAAATACAAATGGAACATCTTTAGATAAAAGAGTTATTAAAGGTCAAGAGATTTTAGAAAAGTCTTTAATGAAGCGCCGATAGAAGCCCGCATGTCCTAAGAAGGAGCGAATGTCCTTAACAGACTTAGGAATGGGAAGCGTGGAAATCAAGTCAATTTTGTCTTTATCTACCTCAATACCAGAGCTAGAGACAACGCGACCTAAAACAATGCCCTTTTTTACCATGAAATGGCATTTTTCCCAATTGAGGCCAACTTTTTTTCTTGACATCGTTGAAGGACCATAGTGAGGTGAGACAGGCATTGTTCAAAAGATGAACTAAAAACCGAAAAATCATCTATAAAGACTTTGAGAAAACGCTCTACCATGTCACTGAAAATAATAGCCATACACATTTGAAAAGTCACAGGTGCATTGCAAAGGCCAAAAGGCATACGAGAATATGCAAATGTGCCAAAAGGATAGGTAAAAGTATTCTTATCTTGGTCTTCAGGGGCAATGGGTACTTTTTTGTACCCTGAATATCCATCAAGTAAGCAGTAGTAAGCATGGTCTGCTAAACGTTCAAGCATTTGGCCAATGTACGAGTGCGGGAAACGGTCCTTTCGAGTGACTGCATTGAGCTTTTTATAATCAATGCAAACACGCCAATCGGTTTATATGCGGGTACGAATAGGCTCATCATCACTATTTTTTACGACGGTGATGCCAGACTTTTTAGGAACCACATGAATGGGACTGACCCATTGGCTAACCGATATGGGGTAAATTATACATGCATCAAGTAATTTTATAATTTCAGCTATCACAACTTCTTTCATTGTAGTTTTGAATCAATTTTAGGTCTCACGAGAAGTCTTGGAATTTTCCTCCAAATGAATATGATGGCTATAAACATTGGGGTTCACACCGTGAATGTCTAAAATGGTCCACCCTATAACAGTGTTATGTTTAATGAGAGTGTGGAAAAAAATTTCTTCTTGATCCGGGGTCTAGTCGAAAGAAATTATGATTGGGTGATGCTGGTTTGGGCCTAAGATAGTATATTTCAACTCATCAAGTAATGGCTAAAGTTCCAAACTAGGTGGCGAATCAGGAGAAGCATCGGACTCAGATGCAGAAACAGAGTCCGAGGAAATATCGGGGCATGGGTTAATTGGATCATCCATAGAATAAAGAGTGTCGACAGAGAGAGGCTCAAATTAATTGGCCCAAGTGTACACTAATGTTGTAGAATCTAACAAGGCATCCACTTCAGAGATGGATAAATCAATATCAAAGTCGAACCATAAGTGAGGTAAACATTGTTGGATAGGATCTTCGAGGTATGTTTGATCCAACATCTATTGGACTAAGGATTTAATCACACATACCTCATCAATAGAATTAATGTAGGCCTTTGATGCATGTGGTGGAAGATATTGACTTCAACGGTCATATTTTCGAAAGAAAGATTCATGGACCCATCACGACAATTAATGATGGAATTTTTATTTGCCAAAAAGGGGGGACCCAATATGATAGGAATATTGGTTGGGTCAGGTGGAGGAGTGTCTAAGATGATGAAATCTACATGGCAGTAAAAGTCAGAAACTTTCACCAAAACATGTTCAACTATTCCTTTAGGCACTTTCACAGAACGGTCAGCAAGTTGAAGAGTAACCCATGTAGGTTTCATATTTTGTAATCCTAAATCTAGGTAAAGGGAGTAAGGTAACAAATAAACACTAGCCCCATGATCAGGTAAAAGCCGAGTAGTGAACTTATCTCCTAACATGCAAGAGACGGTAGGATGACCAGGGTCTTTGTACTTCATAACACCATTTTCATGGATAAGGGACGAGACTTGCTTAGTGATGAAGGAATCACGAGGCACATTCATTCAATGCTTCACAGTGCACAAGTCCTTCAAGAATTTGGTAAATGAGGGAAATTTTTGAATCGTGGTGATGAATGGAATGTTAATGTGAACGTTCTGAAATACTTTCTTGATCATTAGGATTTCTTTATCGGAGCTAACCTATGGGGGAAGGGTTCTTAGGGAACGAATACAGTGATGGGATCATTAGGTTTGGACTCATTTTTTATATGTATTTGTTTGGTAGTGGAACCTTCAGGAGAGGTTTTAATGGGAAATTATAGGTAGCCAAGGTGTTAACATCATGGGAGCATCAACACCATTATCAACCTATTTTTCGTATCTTAGAGTACTCACTGCTTTCATGTCCGCTTGGTATGTGAGTGGAGTGGAAGCATATCCAACCTCATAATTCGACTCTTTTCCATTCCCGTTAGGGTTAGCAATGGGTAGACTCGGGATTCAACCTTTCTCTCGCTCAGTCTCAAACTGGTTAAGACGTTGCTCAAGCCTTTGGATGGCTTGAGTTTGTGCTTGCGTGGTTTGCTGTTGAGTCGTGATAAATTGAGTGAGGAGATTCTCAAGAGAGTAGGTGAACGATTGGGGCGGCGGGGAATAAGGGGGTTGAGGGGCTAACGCACAGTTAAAACTAAGCGGTGGGGAATACTCGTAAGAGGGAGGGGGAACTGGGACAATTTGATGATGGGTATTGGGTGGTCCGCTGTGGGGGATAAAAGATGATGGATTATGTTGTTGATGGTATTGAGAATGGGCAATGTTGCCTTTTAGCGTTTTGGGCCACCTATATTTTTTTATGGGTATGATGGAGCGAGGTTGTTGTCATACTTCTAGAAAAAATAGGGATGGTTCCTATTATTGGGATTGTAAGTAAACGACAGGGGAGCGGGTTTCCTAGTGGTATTAAAAGCACATGCCTGGGCCATGGTGGATTCAAGATCATCTTGACCGAGGGGGCACAAATGAGTTAAATGATCTTGAATTAAACATACATTACAAGAAGAAGGACTAGACTCGTTGACATTCATCACTTGTTTAGATATAGAAACATTTTGTTGCATAGAACAACTGAGAGCATGAACGGTCTTAATCAAAGTGTTTAAGACATGAAGCAAAGTTTTTAAATCGTGATCATTTTGTAACTCATAAGTGTAACACCCCGCGAGCTCGGAGAGACACGCGGCGTGCTACTACGATAAAACTAAACTAATTACACAATAACAATGTGTATAGAGAATCTAAAAAATCCCACAATATAAATGAAATCACTAATCTGAAGTCTTCAAATTGAATAAAACAAAGTCTCTCGTAATAATATAAATCACCAATGCTCTATACAACCCAATAAAATAATACAAATCTTCCAAAAATATTCTTCCCAAAATAATCCACGCTAAAATCATCCCAATTGGTCGATAGCGCACAAATCCACGCTAATCTGCCAACTAAAAGAAAATATAGGGAAGTACACAATATGACAGGAAAGATGCTCAAAAAATATATTATCGATGAATAAAGCGTAACAACACGAGTACGAATATTCAAATCAAATGCGAATCTCAATAGCATTTATTAATAAATTCCTAAACAACACATCAATGGGACAACAGGCCTCACCCCATCCGCATATGCTTTTATCAAGCCATAGCCCAGGAAGCAGAAATTTTGGCGGGTGCCCAACCTCCGTGATATATTAAAATTTCATGACAATGTTCTCAACAACAATATAATGATACCACATGAATCAAAATAATTCAATAATTATTTTTCCAGATTTCAATGAATTTATCAATTCAAATATGAGTTCAATTAATAAGAAATCAATGGAAAAAACTCACGATATTTAAAGGAGCATATGGTTTAAAACCCCATACTTTAAAATCATCACATGAATCATCACATAAAATCAACCTCAAAATCTGATAGCACTATCACGTTCCTCTCGTGAAAATAATCAAATCATGTTCTAGCCCCACCACGAAATAACCCCAAATAGTCCTATTTTAAAACTCAGAAAAATCATATCCAAAAATTATTCGAATCACCAATCGAACTTTATATTTGGATTCTACATAAAAAATTGAGTCTAGTATGTGTTTTGGAATTTTCTCAAAAATCATTCAAATGGACTCAAACAGAAGATCTAAACATTCCAAATTGTCTCTTCTCATTCCACTCGTTTTTGCCTCTTTGTATTTCGTTTTTGGCCTCTCTTTTTCATCTCCCTTTCCTTATAACCACCCATAATATTCCTTATATAGTTCGAAAGTATGTAATACCCCGTAATTTTGAGGGATTTATTTATGAATATGGTATATAATTTTAATAAAATTATTATTTTATTAATCAGGATATTGATATTATATTTATTTTTATTTCAAATGAATCGAATATTTAAATTCAAATTTAATTGTCTTTTGAACATTTTGTAATGGGTTAAATATGTAAAGTTGATAATTTTGAATTAAAGGGAAATATAGTAATATAGGTTAGCTTAGGCTCCAAGCTAGGGTTTGAGAGAGGGACTATATAAGGAATATTATGGAATATCATGTTCTCTCCTTGTTTCAGCAGCTTGAACTTTAAGCTCAGCCATTTAGAGCCCTATCACCGACCACTAATAAGTTTTGCAGGTTAGAAAATCTTCCATTTGGGAACCATTAAGATGTAAGTAATGATTGGTACATGTCCATCTAGCCGAACAGAGAAATTTTGTTTCTTTGTAATGGATAAAAATGTCCATTCAGCTTACAATATAATTATGGGAAGAGTTGGGCTAAAGAAGTTTGAGGTAGTGCCCTCTACTATTCAGCAATGCTTGAAATTCCCAACCAACTTTAGTGTAGGAGTTGTGAAGGGTGATCATAAAGTAGCTCGGGAATGCTACTACTCCTCTCTCGAGAAGGAAGATTTAGAAAAAAATAAAGAGTAAAACCACCACTTACCAAGTGGATACCTCTGAACCTGATGAAGAATATGAGGTTAAAACCTTAGATCCACGGGAGGAAACAGAGCTGGTAAAGGTCCAAATTATAGAGGCAACAAAAGCATTGTGTTAGATGACAACAAATCAGAGCACACTACTCATGTTGGAATAACACTGGATCCTGTTCTTAAATAGGAACTAGTGAGCTTCCTTAGACAGAGAAAACATGTGTTCACTTGGAGTCATGAAGATATGCCAGGAATTGATCCTGTCTTCATTTTCGATGAGCTCAACGTTAATAAAAAATAAAGCAAGTAAATCAAAGGCGAAGGGTGTTCAACCCCAAGAAGAACCAAGTCATACAGGAGGAAGTTGAAAAGCTTCAGAAAGAAACCTTCATTAACGAGGTGAAATATTCAGATTGGTTAGCCAATGTAGTTATGGTCAAGAAGAAAAATAATAAGTGTAGTATGTGCGTAGACTTCACAGATCTTAATAACCCATGCCCAAAGGATCACTTTCCTTTGCCTCGAATAGATTAGCTTGTGGATGCTACCTCAGAAAATGATTTACTCAACTTTATGGATGCTTATTCTAGTTATAATCAGATCAAAATGAAGCTCGAAGATAGAGAAATCACTTTTTAATTACTCCTCGAGGAACTTACTGTTATAATGTTATGCCTTTTGGTTTGAAAAATGCAGGTGCTACGTATTAAAGGTTGTTGAACAAGGTCTTTGACGAGAAACTAGGCAAAAACATGGAAGTACACGTGGATGATGTGCTTACAAAGAGCAAAAAATCGTTTAACGATATTGCTGATCTCAGCCAGACTTTTGATCAACTTGAGAAGCACCGATGAGATTAAAGCCGACCAAATACATCTTTTGAGTACAGGAAGGGATGGTCCTCGGGTATATAGTAAATCAAAGGGTAATTGAAGTAAAACCGAACAAGATTAAGGCATTACTTGAAATGCAATCCCCGACTTGTAAGAAGGATGTGCAAAGGTTAATCAGGCGGGTAATAGATCTGAATAGATTTGTGTCCCGAGATACAAATAGGTGCCTTCCATTTTTCAAAGTACTCAGAAAGAGTTTTGAATGGAACGAAGAATGTGAGAAAGATTTTCTAGAGTTGAAAAAGTATTTGGGGTCACCTCTACTGCTTTCCCGGCCAATTATGGGGGGAAAATTATACCTGTACTTAGCTGTTTCTTAATCAGCCATGAGCTCTTCTTTGATCAGAGAGGAGAATGGAGTTCAAAATCATGTTTACTACACTAGTATATCTTTTCGAGGAGTATAAATCAGAGGACCTTGTTTAGAAAAGTTGGCACTGACATTAATTGAAGCATCTAGACGCATCAAGTCCTATTTTCAAGCCCATATAATAGTAGTATACACAGATATTTCACTAAGGCATGCTTCACACAAGCCAGAGAAGTCTGGTAGATTAATGTATTGGGTAGTGGAATTGGGGGAGTACGATATTATCTATGAACCAAGGTCTTCTTTAAAAGGCTAATCAGTGGCATATTTCATAATTGAATTCACTTATCCCGAGGTTCCCGGGCAACAAAATCAGTAGGCCGAGTAAGGATTCAGAGAAAATAAAATGAAAGAGGTTGTTGAGAGTCAAACTCCCAAGGAACTTTTACCAGAAGAGGGTGTTGTTGACCTACCAGATTCCACTTCCCGAAAATAGGAGAAGTAAAATAAGTGTGAGGAAGCAAGGAGAAAAACATTCCACTAAGGGATTTTAACAGACCAAGTGTTTTACGATGATCTCCCAATACGGAACTTGTATGTTGATGGGTCATCTTATGGAACAGGCAGTGGAGCAGGTATAATACTTAACAGTCCTGATAATATTGATATTGAATATGCCCTGCGATTTTAATTTCAAGTCTCAAATAATGAAGCAGAATATGAAGCTCTCGTTATGAACTTAAGTCTAGCCCAATCACTGAATGCCAAGCAAGTTGTGGAACATAGTGACTCCTAGTGGGTAGTAAATCAAATATTGAGCTTGTAAGGATCTAAAGGCGAATTGACAGCCAGATACTTGTCCAAAGCAATAGAGGTAATAGAAAAATTACCAGCTGTTCAGATGAATAGAATTCCAAGAGTGGAAAATGCTAGAGAAGATGCTTTGCTCGGCTAACTTAAGCTACCAGAGTTGAACTCCGATGAACTATTCCTATTGATATTTTGGCCAATAGGAGTATAGATGAAGATTTGATGATCAATTTTATTATTGTAGACATGGGGCCATCTTGGATGGATCCCATCAGAGCATATATTGAAGAAGGAGTTTTACCAACATGTATAGTTGAAGATAAAAAGTTAAAATATAAAGTTGCTAGATATGTGTTAGACAAAGGAGTTTTGTACAGGAGAGGACTGACAGTCAATTTACAGCGTTGTGTTCATCCATCAGAGGTTCCAGACATGATTCAATAAGTACATAGAGGATCTTATGGAGCTCACATAGTAGAAAGAATAGTTATGCAAGGATACTATTGGCCAACGATGCGAGCAGATTATTCATCTTTTGCTAAAAAATGTGATAAGTACCAAAGGTATTCCAGCATTTGCAAGACTCCACAGGCTTCTCTCACTCTAATAACTTCACCTTGGTCATTTTCCATTTGGGGTATAGACTTAGTCGGGCCATTGATGACCACCAGAAGAAGATTAAAGTATTTGGTTATTACAGTAGACTACTTTACAAAGTAGGTTGAGGTAGAGCCATTGATAGACATGAGTTATGAGAAGGTCTACCAATTCATTTGGAAGAACATCATTTGTAGATATGGGTTGCCTTATGCCTTAATCACCGACCATGGAATGCAGTTTGACAACGAGGAATTCACAACTTTTTGTGCCCAGTCCAACATCCAAAAATTACACTCTGCTCCAAGTCACCCTCAGAGTAATGGGCAAACTGAAGTTATAAATAGAACTTTGTTAAATGGGTTGAAGAAAAGGCTTGATAATGCAAATGGAAATTAGATCAATGAGCTACACTCAATTTTATGGGCGTACCGAACAACCTCGAGGACTACAACAGGAGAAACCATGTACATATTAGCATTTGGGGCTAAAGTAGTTATACATGCTGAGTTGGGTCTTCCATCCGATAGAGTTTTAAATTTTAACTCTCCTGTGAGTGATCTCATGCGAATATTGGATTTGGATATGCTGGAAGAAGTGAGAAAAGATGCTACTCTGAGAAATGTAGCCTATTAGCAGCGCACAAATCGATTTTATAATAAACGGATGAAGCCGACCAACTTAAAGGAAGGAGACTATGTGCTGAAGAAGGTGCTCCAGAAAAAAAATAAACTTGAGGTTAATTGGCATGGGCCCTATCATATTTCCATAGTCATTCGACCTGGAACTTACCGAATTATGCCTTTGGAGGGGTAAGAATTCAAGAATCCATGGCATGTTGGGCATCTTAGAAAATATTACCAATGATGTAATAAATTGTACTCAGCTCAATATCAATTTCTAGTATCAATAAAATGATATTTCCTCCAATTTCTGTTTTCCAAATTTTTTGGGAGTACTAGTGATATGGACTATGCACTACCTACCTATATACTTGATCTTGAATAAGCTTAAAAGTTGCAGGAAAAACTTCAAAATGTTTCTCAGCACAATAGTCTTCTCCAAAAAAATAGGCTTAAGGTTGGTCGGCGTAAGCATTAAGTTGCTCGACACAAATCAAAACTTTATTGGCAGCGTACCAAACAAGTTATTACGACCTCAACATGGTCAACAAGTATAAGGATAAAAGAATATCTTTATCATACTAGGCAAAGTGCTAGAAGAACATTTTAAAGATTCCTCAAGAGGAATGTAGGCACATATTCCACATACGCCTAGTCACACCACTGATAACTAATACAAAAAACCTAAGCACTTAGGTGTGTTAGTAAAACCTTTAGAGACACATAGGTAACTAGATCCAAATTTAGATTCTAATCTAAGTATGCTAGTTGAACTTATGTATTCGTTGGTAATTCATACGAAATTTAGATTTTAATCTAAGTGTATCAATAGAACTAATGAAATAGAAGAAATCATCCACATCAAGAAAATAGTCATATTCAAAGATCAACAAAATAAGTTAATCAAATGCTTTTCATTCATTTGAATAATGATTACATAACTGTGTTTAGAAAATAAATACAGGACATTATTCTAAAGGGAATTTTCCCTTAGCTTTGGAAACTGAATCCATGCCAGTTGGAGGATCATCTAAAGTGTAAGGAGAACTGATGAAATTGAAGTCTTAAAGCATTATCCTATTACTGTTGCTTATCCGATCTAGTAGATGAGGAGGTACGACGATTTCCAGCTCGTCGTGTAACCCATAGTCTCCCGAATATTTAGAAATCAGGAATTGGGGAATTGTGTTTATAGGAATCCAATAACCATCCAGTCTGAAGGGGGGTCTTCAAGGTCGAGCAACCCGGGATCATACTACTTCCACGGTTTATTTTCTTGGTCCACCTTTAGCACTGTTAGGCAATTGGTCCAACCCTTTTTGTAGCCTTCATTCTGGGGCTATTTAAACCTAGCATCAAAATGCCCCAAAGCTTCATTTTAACCTTACATCCAGATCTCTTTAGGTTGCTTGTGAAACTGGAAGGTCAACCTCTCAACTTGATAATGCAATTTCTTTAGCACTCCATCCTTAGCTTGCAACTGAGTAGATTGAGTGGCAAGTTGATAGGATTGAGTTTGAAGCTTCTAGGACATCTCAGTAAGGGCTTGGTTCTTATCCTTCAGCTGGGCAGCTTGGTCAGCAAGGGTTTTTTTAGTACTAAAATCATTTTTAGTACCTCATCCATGTCTAATTATTGCTCGGGAAGAAGATGCAGAGATTTGGTATTTTTTAGTGCTTCTAATTCTTCACTTCACTTAGCATTTTTAGCTTCCAAGAAAGAATGACCTTCGTCAGTAGTAGAAACAGCCGTAGAAGAAGACATCAAGGCATTTATCTCATCTCTTAAATTATTGTTCTCCTCCTCAAACAGCTTGGCAATGGCTCTGGCTTCCTCTACTTCACGATTGAGCAAAAATTCTTGTTTTTAAAAGTGAGAAACAAATTTTTCCAACCTCTGTTCAAAGCCCTAACCTTCACTTAAGTCCTTGTACTTCTTATCATAGTAAGCATACAAAAGAGCCTTGGCCTCCTTATGGTCCTCCTACATCACTTCAATAATTTCATAGTAGGCAACATTATTAGATACTACTCGATTAAGAAGGCATTTCAGATGAAGATAGGCTTATTTGGCGTGCTCAGACACACCTTACCCGAGCAACTTTAGTATATCTTCTTCGATCAGAGATAGATGACGTACTTTAAATTTTTTTTTATATCTCTTGAGTAGCTCAGAGTCAGTAGAGGAAAAGTGTTCCAGTTTATCCATGAACTATGAAAAGAAAGAAGAATATCTAATCAACAAACAGTGTACAAAGTATGGAAAAAAGACAAGAAAAAGAGGAAGAAGATTTATTTTCATTGATAAATTTTAAGTACAAATACATCAGTAAAAATAAAAATAAAAAATTATAAGTGAGATTAAAAGAAAAATAAAAGCTACTCAGACAGATCTACACCTTCTTCATGTCTGGTGTAGGCTCAGCAGAAGTAGAAGGAGGAGCAGACAGAGATGGATGGGTGTTAGTTGGAGGAGTAAAAGGGTCAACATCTTGGTGTTGGTCGACAAAATCTAACACCATCAGGAATTCACTTGAACCCCCGTCACATCCATGTTAGGAGGAGCTCATGGGTCATATCTGAGGAAGATTTTAGAATCTTGAGCAGTACCTACCTCCACCAGAGTTGCCGACCAACCATCCTTAAAGCATTTCTTCTTCGCAAATTCAATTTACCAAGAAGAAGCCCCAATGGCTTTGTCCTAGCCCTTGTTGAAGCCAGCATCCCTGGCCTTATCTCTTTTCTCCTTCTCAGCAATGAACATAGCCTTCTCTGAGTCCAAATCCTTATATAACTTTGTGATCTTATATTTTTTAGCATCCAAGTCTTTTTGTAAATCTGTAACTTAGCCCCGAGCATCCACTGCATCTTCTTATGCAACTTTTATCTTTTCCTTCCATTTTTTTCCTCATTGGCCAGTGACTATTGGGAGTCAAGCACTGACTTCTTAAGCTCATCAAAAGCTTCTTTAACCTCATAAGAAGAAGAATGCAAAGCATCATCCTTCTCCAACATGTTGTTGAAGTTAATAAGAAACTACAAAAAGAAAATAGGGCAAGTTAATATCAAAAATATCAAATAAGGAGATAAAGAAGGCAAAGAAAATTACTAGAGCTAGGCTTTGAGCATCCCTTTCAAAACTCTTGGATCAGGTCAGTGCAACTGCAGCACCCATATGGTTTGTCAATGTAACAGAACTTATTAATTATCTGGCCAAACCAGGGCCAAGAGCCATTGGTGAGCCAAAAACAGATAAATCAACCAACTCTTATTGGTCGGTGTTGGCTGATGACCCTTCTACCAGCCTAGAAGGGAGTCCTTTTTTCATCCTCTTGAGGTGACTTTCACCATATTTTCCAACGGGGAGTTCTTCCCAACATCCCCCTTATTGGATGGGGGATTCTTCCCAATATCCTCCTTATTAGATGGGGTCTTTTTCTCAGCATCCTCTTTATTTTTGGCTCCATCGGTTGTTTATTTGGAGGATCCAATAACAGCTATGTCACCCAAAATATTTGGAAACTTCCTCTTCCCCATGGTTGTAATAAGAGCTAAGTCTGAATCTAAAGAAAATGAAACAGCAGCAGGTTCACCACTGCCAGATGTTGTGGTAAGGATGTGGAGATGGGGTCTTGGTCAAGGTTGATTAAAGGGTGAAACTATAGTTGGTCGAGGAACAAAGGAGGTAATGGTGTTCCTATACTCCAACAAATATGAGGCTGATCTGGTATGCTCTTCCCTAACTTTCTGATGAATGCCCCACATGAACTTCAACTCTCTAAGGTTGATATCACTCTCCTTGGGACACTTTATCTTTCGATCAACTGCAATCAAAATTAACAAAGTATACATCCGTATTAGCATTTAGCCAAATATGCAAAGAAAGGCAGATAAACAAATGCAACTTATCCCATTGCCACTTGGTGGGCACCTAGGCCCATGGTACTCAGCATTCCCAATCAAAGGAGCATATTGCCAATTGTTAACAATTACTCTGTGCTCGAAGTAATCTCTATTGGAGTTAAGAAGGTTAACTACTAATGCTTTGTTCATAACCTTAGTTTTCAAATAGAAAGTGGTATCACTAGTTACCCACTTATAGTAAAACATAATTTCTCGGATCCCTATATGAGTCCCATGGAGTTGGTTTAATCTATATACTCCATTAACTACTCTCCAGGTATTGGGGGATACCCTAGCTGAAGCGATATTAAAATATTAGAAACATTCAAGACAAAATGGGTTTGGGGGAAAGGTAAATCCACATTCAACAATAAAAATGGAGGGAAACTAGTGACCCTCAGCTAATGAAAAAACATCAGCGGGCAAACTGGGATGTTCTAGTTCTACCCAGGAAGGGATATTCCATTCATTCATAAATTCATCAAGAGAAGTAACAACATAAACCATGACTGATGAAGAAGAAAAATATTCTTATAAAATTTAAGGATTCAGCAAGACTGAAGAACATAGAATGATCGCACAAGAGAGAGAGAGAAAGCTTGAAGACACAACGGCAGGAAAAAAAACTCAAAAAGTTTGAGGTAAGAGATGATTGTGGCTTTTCCCTCTTTATAGTTTTCCTCGAAAATTGGAAAGGTAATGATTAAAAGGAAACGTGGATTGAACTGTTGGCGGCTAAGGATAGAACATATTTACCAAAAAACAATTCGCTAAAGTTTTGGATAATTACAAAAATACCATCCACATTATGTGCCGATAGTTAAAGTCATTAAATTTACAAGTGTGGGAAGTCGATAACCGACCAAGCCTCAAAATTATTTTCCCGAGTAACTTTAATAGCTAAATGTTCCATACTCTTGTAAAAACCTCAAGCACGAAACATTGGGGGTTTCTGTTGATACCAAAAATAATCCTGCTATGTGGACCATTCAACAGATTACACGTGTTATCTATCTGGGCATTAATCCAAGTCAGCGAGGGAGATTCATCGAGCAACTGGTCAAAGAAGCTCGACCAACACCAGGAAGACCAACCAACAATAACAGTAAATCGCCAATAGTTTTATACATTATTAACTTTGTACATTTGTAAATGCCTAGGTTATAAATGCATTCCATCCTTTAGTGTTCCAACTCTTGTTCACCCTCAAGGGGATATAAATATATTGTAAACCCTACACTCAAGGGACATGAACATCGAGACAAGAGGTAATTGAATAATCCCAAAGCAATACACAACAGTGGATGTAGGCTTTTTTTTTAGCCGAACCACTTTAAAAATTCTATATCTCTTTTACTCATTTTTATATGTGATCAATTAATTAGGTCTGTCTAGTTTTTTGCATCAAAAGACACCATTTGATAGAAAGAAAAATTCTTCTAAGTTTATGTGTCGTTGTTGCAAAGCTCTTCCAATCAAAAAATCCTTCAATTACCTACAAAATTATACAAAACTTGTATAGAGGTAAGTAAAGGTATCAATCCAACCTAATGGAGTGAAACACAAAAGAAGAATATGTAATCCAATTTTTAGTTGTTTTCCTTCCTTGATTTTGGCTTTTTCTTTGTATTCTACTTTTTTTATAATTTTTTTATATTAAAACAATATGATGGTGAAATAATTAAACTAAATGAAAAAGATTAACTGAATAAGAAGAAAAACCTAGAGAAGTAATTAAAAAGTGCATGAAAAAGGTGGGTGAACGATAACTAAATGAGAGATACTATCAAAAAGGATCAAGGGATGTAAATCCAGCCCCATTTCACACATTCAATCTAGTTTGAACTATTTTCGTTTGATTAATTTCAAAAATATTCAACTAAGTCAAAAGTTAATTCTCATTATCCTAATGAATTAGGGAAATATTATTTTAGAAAAGTGATTTATAATTGCAACAACTCTACTCCAAATAAATTAAAATTAATCATGTGCATCAGCCGCTAGAGAAAACTTACCCAACTAATTTTAATTAAACAAAATAAAACAATAGTAGAAGAAACTTATATTATAATTTTGATCATTTTAAAAACCCTATCTCTAGCTTGAATCAAAATAATAAAATTATAACACAAACTTCATTCCTTACTCAAGGATAGTTTTCCATTTCTCAATGAAAAAACAAGTGTAGTAATTATAGTTTCTAATAAAAGGAAATCAAACAAAAATAAAATTAGTAAACTAGACAAGTTGGTTCCATGGGGGCTTCATTTCATCCCTTGAAATGGGAGATTATCCCTCTATAATGGGACTGTAAGACGTAAGATAAACAAATGTGTTCATGAGTGTGAGAGAAGAGATTCAACCAATCAATATATAACACAAAATCTCTTTCGATGCTACAAATTTTTTTCATTATTTTCTCTCACTAAACTGATAAAATTTATCTCCATCTTTTTGTTTTCTTTGCACTATTTTCTTACTTTTCACTTTATTCTCTCTAAAATATCTAAATGTTTGCACTCCACTTCATGTCTTCAAAAATCTACTCCCTAGTCTTCACGAGTACCCTCTTTCGAATGAATGAGAGTTCCTTCCTTTTGTAATTGGAACAAATGGTTCTATGGGTAACATTGGAAGGTATATATGAGGGTAGTTTAGGAAAATGGTGTAAAAGTTTAACATGTGATTTTTTTATTTAGCAGCTCGGGTTTTCAGATTTAAGGGTGTGGGATAAAACATTGAGGTTTAGAGTGGAGAATCGAGATGACAGTGAGGGAATTGGAAATGGAGGTTTAATGTGGACTGGTCTCTGAGATGGGTTTGTGGATTTTGGTATGGTTTGTTTGGTGTGGTACAGAAAGTCAAATCGATAATGCTTCCTGATGGGACATGGTAAAGGAATCGATGTTGCAGGTTGGAGTCTGGCTGAAGGAGTTGGGTTACTAGTTTATGGGTTTTGGTTTGAAATGGGTAGGAGTGTCAGGTATAGGAAGTCGGGTAAGGGGCTTCCATGGGGTTGGGTTATGGCGGGTTGGAGGTGGAAGGCTGGTCTCGTGATAGGAGATTAGGGTCACCGAAGATGGAGTGGGCTTCGACCGGAGATGCAGGTGTTTAAGGTGGGTTCAGGTCTGGGTATAGCAGCGGGTTTGAGATTGGGGCAGAACATTCGGGTTCGTGTTTCGCTATCGAAGGGGTGGAGTGGTTCCTTATTTTCGAGTTTGGTGATGGGAAAGCAGGTGGTTGGGTTGATGTGGATCGAACATGGTTAATGGGTAAGGGGGATTTGGGTGTATGGGTGTTTGTGGGTTATGGTGCAAGTAAGAAAATGATGGGGTATTTGTGTGTGTTGAAGTGTATAGGAAAAAAGGTGTGTGTGTGTTTGTTTATACCTTATAAAAATTAAAGCTAGTTAAATATTTACAACTCAAAATGTAAACTCAATAAAACTAAAAAAAAATCTATTAAAATTAGAAACTAAAAATTAAATTCATAACTTGTAAATTAATAAAAGACTTAAAATAAAACTAAAATAAAATAACATAAAGAAAAATACAAAAAAATAAATAAAATAACTAAGAAGGTAATTAAACTCACACCTAATATAAACATAGTAGACGCACAATACGGACTCTAATATATATAACTATACGCACAAATAAATCCTAAATATATACACGACTAAAAAAATATAAAATAAATTCTAAAATTATATACGACCCAAATAAAAATCTAAAAAAATACAAATTAAGCACACACGAGGCTCAGGTGATGGCTTGGGACTTGGGTAATTGGCAGGGGACTGTGTTAGGCTCTTTTGACCGCATCTATGTCGCACTTTTCCTTGATTTAATGCTTTAAACTCAACAATAGGCATTTAATCTACAAGATAGACATATAAGCGTATAAGACCCTTTTGTCGATAATTAGCAATTAAAAATCATCTATTGGGGATTTTATTTAAACACTTTTGGGTGCTTATCACAAGACTAAATTGTTTGGAAGTGACATTTCTCTTCCCATCTATATAATCATTTAGATATGTTTTTAAGATCTCTCTTGGTGTGTTTGTTGTATATTTTGTTATATACATTTCTTATATCTCGTAAGCCTTGGTATACCAAGAAAACTCTTCACGGGTTAAAGGTATTTGGCTTCAAAAACGATAACCACATCACACTACTCTTCACATATGTTGTATTCCTTGATCCATGTTTAAAAAAGTTTGCAAGTGCTATTTTTGTTTTTAGTTACACAACACACATAGTTATACACGATTGTAGTCTAAGCCTATTTAGATATAAATCTTGTGACAGTTTTGAACAATATTTCACACACAGACACGTCTTTGTGTATTCTTGTTCATATTTTTTTACTTCTGAGTTACGGATATTTTTAAAACATATTATTTTAAATAAAACTAAGAAAGTTTTGTTAAAATACATTCAGATCCGTATAGGTTTAGAAATTTAAACCTAAACTGTTAAAGGACTTAATCTGTTAAGAAAATATTATTTATTGACTCTCCTTGTATGCTTGATTGACCTACATACCTGACCGGACCTGAACATAACAATATTTGGACCATATAGACTTGTTGGACTAAGACTCTATTGAACATGAATTGTTGAAACTCATAATATCTTTTATATAGGTTTTACATAAAAACCTAATTTGAATTTGAGTTTTAAAAATGATTATTTGTTTATTATATTAAAGTCATTTTTAATCTAAAACTATTTTTGAAAAACAGTTGGTTAGAATTAAAGTTTTGACTTTGTTCTTAAATTGTTATATCTAGTGGTAATGAAAAATTATTTGTAATGTGTGATATTCACTATAGATGGTTTATGTGACTATATTTGATTCATAATCTAGAAAGTATATTTAAGGAACTCTATTTTATTGCATGTCACACACGTAGGATTGATCACTCACATATTACACGATATACCCTTAGTCACTGAAATTGATTGTGCAAATATCTTGCCAAGTTTGAGTGTTCAAAAGAGTTGAAAGAAAATGATTTTTTGAAATTGTTAAGTCAAGATAGTTTGACTTAAAAGCAAGGACATAAGACTTATTAAAGATATCTAGGAAAATAAACTTTTGTTGCATATCATTTATTTGTATCATTAAGGGTGGGTGACTCATAGTAGTATAACTCACAACACTTACACTTTACTAGAATAAGTCACTAGGCATTGAGATAGTCCTATGCTTAAAGAAGCTAGAGGGAAAAGCGAAGACGTGAAGAAACAACTTGGACAAGAGCAACGTAAAGATGATTTCAGAAGAGCAACAAAAGGAAAGAGGCTTGTTGTTTAGGTAATAACTTTCTGATCTAGTTTAATTATGTATTTTGTCTTGCTTATATAATTCTTCCTATTTTTATTTATTTAGTGGAGTAGATTAGTTGATCCTTAAAGGATATGTGGTTTTTCCTAGGGGAAGGGTTTTCGCGACATAAAATAAATACCCGCGTGCTTTACTTTTCTGTCAAAAGACCTCACACAAAAAAGTAGAATTAATAACTAGAAACTCGCGTAATAAATTTGAATTTGTCACTATTTATTTAACAACCTAGTTTAATTAAGATAATAATTAGGACTTCAATTAACTAGTCAAGCCTAATCTAGTTTGTCACATAGTTAACAATTTAAGTAAAAGTTTAAATTTATCCTATTTGAGTCTTCTATACAAACTCATAGGTATCTTAAGTTTACTCAACTCTAGTTACTTCCTCATAGTGTTTTAAAAGCACACCACTCTTCCAAGTGCGACTTTAGTGCTTTGCAATTCTCTGTTCTGTGGACGCTTTCTTTGTGGAATGCTCACTTCATTGTGTTGTTCCTCTTTGGCGGGTCACCGCCCATCTTTTTGGGCCACTTTACAAACGGCTGGTCCTAGATCTTCCCAAGGATTTCATTGATCGGCTATTTGAAGACTGTATTGACAACTTGGAAGGATTTTGATGGATTTGCCTTGATTTTATTCTTTGAACCATTCATGCCCTCGTTCTTGTTCCCCTGCTTGGGAATGTCAGGCTTGTCTCCTCTATTGTTGGCCTTAGCGCGACTAGTTTCCCTAGGACTAGCGTGAATCACATCATCGACCTTAGCTTACTTTTTAATATGATCCATGAGGTTGTCAATGGTGTTAGTCTCCTTCTTAGTGAGAGACTAGTAATGCATAGATGTGGTCAGCAGACCAATCTTTAAGGATGTCATGGAAACCTGTTTCGAACAATCCTCCACTTCGTTGAAAACTTCCCAATACCGCTTGGCATACTCGTGAAGAGTCTTATGTGGCTTCTTCTTCATCATCAGTAGTAAATCCATCCTCTTTGGGTGCGAACTACCGATTATGAAGCAAGTAGTGAAGGCCTAAAACTCTTGACGAACCTCTATGGTAATCTCTCAAACCACTTACGGGCTACATCGTGCAAGTTAAAAGGGAAAATACGACACATGAGAGCATCGTTGTGGCTCCATAGAGCCATCACTTTCCTGTACTTCCTGACATGGTCTATAGGGTTAATTTTTCCATCGTAAATTTTAAACTAGGGAACAACGAACTTCTTTTGGGGCTTTTCTTCTTTAATCTCCCTTTAAAAAATGGTTTTCATCTGTTTGTTGAGAGCTCTTCTATCCATCTCTCTAGTCGACCTAACCTCTCGGTTGGATAGGTGTTAATCAATCTCTTTTATGACCAAGATCTTAATACCATTCCTCTGATGATCATCGTCTTTGTGGCGCCTTTCTGATAGACCAGGCTCTGAGTGATCCTAGTCCCGCCTACAAATCCTTCCTCGGTTGCGAGTCTTGCTCACCTGAGGACTAGGAGAAAGTTCGCGACATTTTTGGTTGTCTCCACGGAGATCGCTTTCCATTTGTTCAAGTCTCCACTGAAGGTGAGCATTCTCTTCCACCTGGAGGCACGTTGCCTCCTCCTACTATTAGAGCCGAGCTTCATATGCGTCGAGCAACCTAGAAATATAAGAAGACGTAGGCGGTCCATGACTCTCTTCAGAAGATTACCTTTCGTGGTGAAATCTGGGATTTGGTTGGCGAATCTCAGACCTGACCTTGAGTGAAACTGGGTTAGCCTGTACATAGCCGATTTGTGGTAAGTTGCTGCTATAGTGAGACATCGTGCGCTTTCTTTTGTGATAGCTTTCAAAGGAAAAGAGACTCGTTTCCCAGAGGCGGCGATAATTGTGAGTACAAAATTATCACAATAAAAAATCACAGAAAGAACTTAAATGCAAAAGGTACATATTCACACACACAATACCAAATATACATGGTTCATCAACATGCCTAAATCCACGGAGAGGTTACTAATTCTTATTAGTGTATCTCAAATAATCAGGGTTACATTCCCCTTGCCCCGGGGTCAAGGTCTGCATTTATAGTGGTAATTAAGTGGTTGAATTGTACAAGTAACTCACAATTGTAGATAGCTCATATGTGTCCCCGAATATATGTCCAAGATTGTTGGTAACTTATTTGAGCCTATCGCAATATATTTTAGCACATGTTAAATACACGGTAAATGATTTAATGATTTAACTGGGCGAGGCGGTCCACTCCGTGTGCTGGGTTGGTCGGCTGCAAGATTGGGCTTGTATCATAAAATAGCTCCCCCCCCCCTATATATATATATATATATATATATATATATATATATATATATATATATATATATGGGGAGAGGATCACAAGTGGACCTAAAAAGCGATTTTTTTAATGAACCATAACAAAAAACACCTAACAACCTATTAATTTTAATTCATATGTTGTAATTGGTCAGCGCTAGCGGCAACGGACACGCGTGTCGATCAAATATTTTTTTACAACTCCCCCCAACCCCCCGAACCCACCCTCCGGGGGTAATGAGATCTTGGGTCATACACGCGTGTCCGTTATATATATATATATATATATATATACACTAGCGAATGCGAGTGCCGAGGCCCCGACGATAAATTTTCCCCCGTGATAAAACTCAACACATAATAACCTACCTTTTTAAAAAAAATACCTTGTAAAAAAATAAAAAGAAAAAAAATTGTTAATTTTTTTTTTAATAAAAATTATTCTAAACAAATATTTAAAAAAAAATAATATATATATATATGGAGTAATGGTCTTTTACTATTGACTCATGCATGATATTTTTACTTTTTATGCACGAGTGAATAGTAAAAGACCATTACTCCAAATATATATACTAGTATATGCCCGTGCCTAAAGGCACGGAAAAAATTTCGAAAGCGCATAATTACAAAACGGTGAAAATTTTCAAAGTACGTGATTGCAAAACGGAAAAAATATCGCTCCTAATAAAAACAAAGTGTAATTTTAAAACAATTGGTCATAATCTCCTTTTTTTATAGAATTATTCACCATGCTTAACAAATAGTCCAATAAGATTCAAATAGTCTAAATTCATCAAATAAATTCACATATAATACAAAATATACAATATTCATCAATCGAATTCACATTGTGTCTCAAAAAAATAAAGTGTCAAATTTAAAAAAAAAATGGACATAGTCTCCTTTATTTATGGAACTATTCACCCTACTTAACAAATAACAAATAGTCCAACAACATCCAAATTGTCTAAACTCATCAAACAAATTCACATATAAAATGAAATATACAATATACATCAATCAAATTCACTATCTCTCAAAAAAATAAAGTGTCAATTTTTTTTAAAAAAATTAGGCATAATCTCCTTTGTTTATTGGACTATCCACTCTATTTAAGGGGTAATAACAAATCCAACAATATAAAAAAAATCCTAAATTCTTCTAACAAAAGCTTTAATGAAAACTTCTTATTGGCCCGTGTTCGATATGAACTAACCAACTGTCACGTATTCGAGGTGAGCTTCACCTACTGGCCCTGCTTTAAGAGCGGTGACTTTGCCTCCTTCCCCGGGTGAAATTTCCTGACGTACTCATTAACTGTCTTCAAAACATTGTCGTGAGAATATAATATTATCATTAAGAAAAATTAAAAGCAAAAAATGAGACGAATGATATAAGGAACCTCTGATCGAACACTATGAAAAATGAGAGAAATGACACGCTTAAGAGATTGAGAAAAATGGGAGAAATGACACTATGAAGTTATACCTAGTACCCCTTAAATTTGGTCTTTTCTTCCTTGATTCCTGACATGGTCTTTTTGAGTTCAATGTCTGTATTTTCAATGGTTCTAATGTCAATGATAATTCTAACATTAAAATAATGAATATATGAGGAATATACCTAGTACGTGGTAAATCAATATACTATACAAATCAACTTGCAATAGCATATAGTGTATGCCCGTTCCTGAAGGCACTACGAAAATTTCCAAAGTACGTAATAGCAAAGCGGCGAACATTTTTAAAGTACGCAATTGCAAGACGGAAAAAATTTCTTTACCCAACAAAATAAAGCAAGCACACCCTGTAATATTAAATCAAGAAAACTAAAAATGTAACTTGATTTAATCACTGCTAGTTTCATAATACCAAGCACACCCTGAAATAATAATAATAATAATAATAATAATAATAATAATAATAATAATAATAATAATAATAATAATAATAATAATAATAATAATAATAATAATAATAATAATAATAATAATAAAAAGTTAAACATACAAAATATTACAACAAATTCAATATACATATCCTTGACTTAATGCTCAAATGTATATCCCCAATTCAGTCTACTAGCCACTCATGTCAAATTAGATTGACCACCTTATGATATACATAAGGTAAAAATTATAAAACAAAATGGAATGATGTCATTTAGTGGCATGGATATGTAATGTTTGAGACTCAAAACATTAATTTTTCTTCCTGTAATGACTTGGTTCTATTGTTGGTGGCATCAACTCATTTCAGACCTGCGTCCGGTAATGACTTGGTGTAATACAATTATACATCAAAATTTGATCACCCAAAACCCTTATATTATTGTATATGGGAGTCGGTAGCTTTGTATTCCCTCGCCTTCCATTGCTGCTACATCACCAACCAAAGAGAACAAACAGACAGACATGTGGTGGAGTTCGACAAAACTCTTTGTCCTCTGATTTGCAGCACCCATAATTTCACGGTGTGGGAACTTATAGAGATTGTCTATATAATTAAGAGCTACCAAAATTAAACTAAGAAAAGTTGATCAAATGCAATGATTTAGAGTTTATACCTGTCAAATGCAATGAAAAGTTGGGAAAATGCAATGCTTTAGAGTTGGTTCAAAAGCTATTAGAATGGGATCATCATGAAACATTAACTAACTCATTTAACTTGATAAGGACATCTCAAATAATTTTCTGGTCAAAAATACAATATGATTAAAGAACTAACAACAAACTCTACTGGGGAAGAAAAAAATCTAGATAATTTGTCGACAAATGAGGACTCTGCTAGATCAATGGCACGGGCGAGAGCAGTCAGCACGATCACTATCAACCACTATACCCGCCCCAACATGAAGATGGGTAACCCAATCTCGCCACCTATTTGAATCCTTATATGATTACATTGTATCATACTGCGTTATTGTTGGGAATACAATGGTCCACAAGTTCTTGAATTTATAGCAAATAGATATTGTTAGCTAATGAAAGTGATGTCACCGAATTCCCAAACTACTGATATATGAGGTCAAGGATCCTGCAACCACCCGTCAAGATATTGAAAATTAATTATAAAATATAAACATGTCGTTTTAATCATGAACTGGACCTGCTAAAAAACATTAGTAGTTATAAACCTATAAACCGAACCTTGTAAAATTCAGGAAGACTGTGAAGCTTATAAACCTCGTTAACAGCATCAATCTGCTTTGTTATCTGCAATCAATGGAACCCAAATAAATTTCAGGGCATATATGCATTTATTGAATTTAAAGATGATAGAAAAATAAGGTGTACATACGAACATATCAACTGAAATGAACAAATTTTTTGGGGTGAATCATAAACTCATTTCAGTGAGTACACATCAACTTATATCATTGGAATGACCCTCATTCCGCCATCTTGTGCACCTCATCACCAAAAATCAGATATGAAAATGCACGAAAATACAGTTTCAGTCTCATAATGGGTTGCAAAAATAATTAAAAATCGGTAGTTTAGATACACACCTCTATGCAAATAAAAACGAACGAAATAATTGACTATTCAGCATTGTGAATTATCTCTTTTGGAGACCATCTTGGATGGGGTGAGAGTAACTGAGCAGGCCTTCGCGGGAGAGAATCAGAGAGCACGTTTTTTAAAATTGCAATTATTTTAAGTTTTTTGCTCTCATCTGCTTCTGGATTAGGTGTTTTTGCTGCTGTCTTCCCATCCTTCTTCCCACCTCTCGCGATTATCTCTCTCTCCCTCTCGGTTTTCTGTAAGATTTAACAAATAATAAACATAAATAATAAGTTTCTCGGTTCATACACTTCACAAAAACTATATTACGGATTTAGGCTCAAACATCATTGCATTAGAAAAAAGCTTCAAATAATTCTGCAACTATTTTAAGTTTTTTGCGCTCATCTGCTTCTGGATTAGGTGTTGTTGCTGTTGTCTTCCCATCCTTCTTCCCACCTCTCACGATTATCTCTCTCTCCCTCTTGGTTTTCAATAAGATTAGACAAATAATAAACATAATTAATAAGTTTCTCGGTTCATACACTTCACCAAAACTATATTACGGATTTAGGCTCAAACATCATTGCATTATAGAAAAGCCTCAGATAATTCTGCAAATAATTTTGAAATTACATATGGTACGAACGTATTAGTTTAAAAAAATGGAAAATTTTGTAATCTTTTTTTACATATATACACACTGTGTTTATATACACACACATACATGCATACAAAAGTACCAGGAATGTAGCAGCAATGTTTTGGAGAAAACAAAAGTGGATGCAGTCAACAATGTGAAATATGTAAAATAACAGCATTATCATGTACCAGCTCATATTGAGATCAAACTAAAAATGTTACAATTTATAATTGTTTGGATAATTCACAATGAAGACAAACTAAATGTAAATTGAATTTCACAACTCCACAATTCCATTAAGTAGTGATATAATTCCGCAATCACATAACCCAAGAGGATGCAACAGTTGAAATCCAACAAAAATAACATTTCAATGATATAATTCATCTTTGAGAATTTAACAGATGGAAACCAAACAGCTATAAAAAGTAGTGAACTCACTGCTTTAGAAATAAAATACTATATAGTACATGCTTCAAAAGTTCAATGCAAAATGAAAAATAATAAGTGTTAAACTCGAGATCAAATGCTTTTCAAATGTCCATAAATATACCGATAACAAAATAGCTAAACATTAATCACCAAACGCGATATGATAATAAACTATGGAGAGTACATTCAAATATCAAATTATTAATGTTAATGTGGGATTATCTTGGTTCATATCCCATTTCCATATGATAATGAACTGTAAAGTGACTTATTCATCATGTAAAAGCATATGTGAACTGAATCAAGTACTTGTAGTCTTCATATCAAATGCATCTGCTCTAGTATACCATATCTGGTGAGTTAGACATACCTACAAACATGACATATTCAGGATGCCGTACTCATATTGCATCTCCTCTTACTAACGATTGTTTTGAAAAAAGTCTCAAAAGAAACAAGTATTGTTCTTTAAGAGATTGAAATGCAATTAAGCGATTGCATTTCAATTATACATGAGTAAAAACATACAAAATGATTGTCTTTGATCTCACAACCCAACCCACATAATATAACATATTTCACATTATTCTAATATAATTAACGAAAAATTGTATGGTTCAAAACCTCAAATTAAAACCAAACACAGTCCCAAAAAATAGAAAGGATGAGAGTAAAGAAATTGTCACCTGAACAGATCTGTAGAAAAAAACACCTGCCATGCATTCAAAACAAAAAACATTAGATAGTAACTCACCAAAACCTGAACTCAGTTGAGGTTATTGAGAAATAAATGTAACATCCCGCCTAATAAAATACCGAGTGATCAGTCCTTTATAAAATTAAAATTTAAGTGAACGGCTGTTTCATTCTCAGCATCACTGCCGTAAAATAATATTTCCAATTTGAACATCCTAAATAATTAAGCTAAGTGTTAAAACAATTTAAAGTCTTATTTTCATTTTATTAAATTCCAATATGAAAGCCTTTATTAATAACCAACAGTTTAAGAATCACATAAATACTAAGGATGGCATTAACACACATGAATTAAACCATCTTGATAATCCAAACCTAGTTTAAGAACCATAAATGAAATCATCCTGAAAATAGTTAACTGACAAGGAGTACTGAATACCCAAAATATAAATGAACATAAATCTCTGACAAAATCCAAACATAATAGGAAATCGGGCAACACATGCCCTAACTAACAAGATCTAAAGTAAGAACAGAATCAATGACGAGGTCGTCTAAAGCAAAGGCCTGCAACTCCCACATAAGCTGCAGCTCTTCGAGTCCAAAGAATCTAAGCATGACACCCCTATGGCTGGGAACTTGTAATATATATATATATATATACAAGAGAAAGAGAAATAATAGGAAACGGGTCAGAGTCCGAGTGTAAAACAGTTTTAAAAATAGTTTAGCAAGTATTTAAAATGCTTATTGGCTAATATAACCACCATGTTAGTGTGCAACACTCTCTTGAGAATTCTCCCCTCTCATCTAGTGTGAACGCCTACCATACTAGTGATCACATAAGTCTATCTAACTTATCCTCCCATAAAGTTCTATCCCGAGAAGTACTAAGGCCATAATATTTAGTTTTAGAAAATCATTCTCTTCCATATTCTTACGTTACTTAGAACCACATAGTACCGTTACGAAATTCAGGAACACTTGTTATAAAGCTAAAGCATTTATTCATTACTTAACTACTTATACACACAGTATAAAGTTTCCATATATATATATATATATATATATATATGGGACAATGGTGTTATGAATAGTAACTCATGCATGACAAACATGCATGATAAACATGCATGGCATTTTATGTGTTGCATACTTGCATGCATACATTATTATTTTTTTATTAAAATATTTTGAAAAAAAATATAGTTTTTTAAAAATATAAATATATTTTTTAAAATATTGTTTAAATTTTTTTTAAAAGATTTTTTAAAAAAAAGGCGAGTTATTATGGCCTGGGTTTTATCACGGGGGTAAATTTATCGTCGTGCCCTCGGGTATGGGCATCCGCTAGTATATATATATATATATACTCTCGGCAACCCACATAAATCAATGGTGTTGGCATACTCTGCTATCAAGTCCCCTCTCCACTCATACTAAGGGAAATACAAGTTCCGAATCACTCTCGAACTATATTAACACAATACACATACAAATGGAGGCGAAGCATAGTTCCGAATCCTAAGAGGTTAGCATATACCCTCACGTCTCTTAGAACATCTGACTATCATCTTCAGATAGCCTATATCTAGAATACTATCTTTTAGGGTACGAGTCAATATCCCCCATAAAGGTCCAATCGAGATAAGATTGTCCCGATATGAAAACCGTCATGATAGTAAGTAGCCCGGGTATGATTTTACACAGATAAATAATATATGCACAGTCACACAGTCATATATATAAACATTTATATTTTTCAAATTAGGTGCGCCCACGACCCATAATTATAATTATCCGTTCTTAGCACAAACTACTCAGTTATCTCGCATAACGGATTGGTCTCTTTTTTTCTCATTTATAATTTATTTCCTACGTACTTCTCATCTCTCGAAGTATACTCTCTCACTAAGTATAATTTCAGCAGTTATACCCTCACTTACCTTCTAGTCTAAATCTTTCATGAGTCTCAATCTTTGAGTAAACGTACGCACAATTTCCAATGTATGAATAACTCCCCGTTAACCCACAATTTCATCCCATATTAATTTCACTCAACGGAGTCTACTTAGACCCTAATGGTCCTCTTCATAACCCATTATACATGCAAGTATGCATGCATACATTATTATTTTATTATTTTTTTTAATATTGTTTAAATTTTTTTAAAAGTTTTTTTTTTTTTAAAAAGGCGGGTTATTATGGCCTGGATTTTATCACGGGGGTAAATTTATCGTCGTGCCCTCGGGCACGGGCATCCGGTAGTATATATATATATATCAATCACTCATATAATATATATATATACACTATCGGCACCCCACATAAATCAATGGTGCTGACATACTCTGCTATCAAGTCCCCACTTCACTCATACTAAGTGAAATACAAGTTCGAAATCACTCTCGAACTATATTAACACAATACACATACAAATGGAGGCGAAGCATAGTTTCGAATCCTAAGAGGTTAGCATATACCCTCACGTCTCTTAGAACATCAGACTATCATTTTCAAATAGCCTGTATCTGGAATACTATATTCTATGGTACGAGTCAATATCCCCCATAAAGTTCCAATAGAGATAAGACTGTCCCGATATAATAATCGCCATGATAGTAAGTAGCCCGGGTATGATTTTTACACAGATAAATAATATATGCATAGTCACACAGTCATATATATAAATATTCATATTTTTCAAATTAGGTGTGACACCCCGCCTAATTAAATACCGGGCGATCACTCCTTTATTAAATTAAAATCAAGGTGAACAGTTGGTTCATTCTTAGCATCACTGTCGCAAAATAACTTTTCCAATTAAACACCCTAAATAATTAAGCTAAGTGTCAAAACCATTTGAAACCTTATATCCATTTTTATTAAATATGATAATAAAACCTTTAATCATTAACATATTAAGAGTCACACATTAAGAATGAGAATAGAAATGAACATTTAAGAATTTAACCATCAATAATAAACCCTAACATTTACAACACTAAAGGAAAACATCCTGACAGTAATAAATCCCGAAATAAAGACGCTGAAAGTAAAAAGAATTACAGTCTCTGATATTATCAACTAAATAATGCAAAAGGGCGACACATGCCCCCATTGGATAAAGATGAACTAGAAGTAGAGTCAATAATGAGGTCGTCTAAGCAATGGCCGGCAACTCCCACAAAAGGTATAGCGCGTTCCATCCAAGAATCCTAAGTAAGACCCCCTTTATGGCTATATATATATATATATATATATATACACAAGAGAGAATAGGTAACAGTAAACGGGTCAGAGCCCGAATGTAAAACCGTTTTAAAAATAGTTTAGCAAGTATTTAAAATGCTTACCGGCTAATGCATCCGTCATATTAGTACGCGACACTCTCTTGAGAATCCTCACCTCTCATCTAGTGTGCACGTCCATCGTACTAATGAACCCCCATATATCTCTCTAACTTATTCTCCATAAGTTTTAACACGTGGAATTAAGGTTATGATATTCACTATTAGAAAATCTAACTCTTCAAGATTTCTTAAGTTATTTAGAAAAATTCCGTATTGTTATAACGTTTCCAAATACTTACAGTGAAGTTGATGAATTTCATACTCTACTTAACTACTATTTTACTCAGTAGAAAGTTCTCATATAGTTATACGTATATCTATTAATTACTCGTATAATATATATACAAACAGCACCCCACATAAAATCTATGGTGCTAGACTTCCATATATAAGTATATATATACCAATCACTCATAAATTATATATATAGTAACGGCACCCCACATAAAATCTATGGTGCTGGCATACTCTGCTATTAAGTCCCCGTATCAAACAAACTAAGGGAAATACTAGTTTGGAATCACTCTCGAACTGTATTAACACAAACACAAACAACATTGAGGCGAAGCATAGATTCCAAGTCTCTAAGTGGTCAGTACATACCCTCACGTCTCTTAGAACCATCTGACCATCGATCAGATAGCCTGTACCAAGGATATCTATCTTCTAGGGTATGAGTCAATATCCCCCATAAAGGTCCCATCGAGATAAGACTGTCCCAGCATGGTAACCTCAGGGATAGCAAGTAGCGCGGGTACGATTTTTACACAGAAATAATATATACACAATCACACCGTCACATATAAATATGTATTCACATCCACATTATTAAATTAGGTACTCTCATGACCCAAAATTTTCATTATCCGTTATTACACATTTTACTCAATTATATCGTATAACGGCCTCATTCCTTTTTATTTTCGTAATTTATTTATTCTAAACTCACTTTTTGTCACTCGAAGTGTTCTCTCTATCTAAGTAGAATTTCAGTAGGCTCTCTCTCGCCTTCTAATTGAACTTATTAGATGCTTCAATTATTTAATCAACGCACGTATGATTTCTTAAGTCTGAAAGTCTCCCCGTTTACCCTTTATTTCCCTTCATATTAAAGTTCCACTTTATGGGATTTCTCTTGACCCTACTGGTCCTCTTTATGTTCCATTATATTCTAGAAACCATAATCAAGGTTTACTACGCATAAAATCGGATTAAGCTAACATAAACAAAAATGCAGTTTTCCCAGGAGGGTCGATCGATCGTTGAAAGGGGGTCGATCGATCGAACCTTCGATCGATTGATGCTCTGGGCTCGATCGATTGATCAAGCAGTTATGGCAAAACTGTAGAAAACTCAGCTACGAAATTGTTACCCCAAACTCCTCCAAACCATCATATTACAGTCCCAAACTCCCAACAATTCATACTATAAGTATTGTATACCCATTTAAACAATATCCTACGTAACACATGCGAATTTTCATCATCTATAACAAGGAAAAAGGGTCAAAATATTTATAACTCTCAAGAACCCTAATTTTTCTTTAACTTCGTTTCTTTAATTCTTTCTCCAGATTTTCTATCACTAATACCATGGAAATTCGTGGCTCAACCTCTACATGTGAAATGGATTTCCAGAAATATGATCTCTATCACTATAACATGCAAATTTGTATCTCCAATTAACATTTTTCTTCAACAACACTAATTCTAATCAACCTAGGACTAATATAAAAGAATGCATTAACTTGATAAAAGCAAGATAGATACTTGCCTGGAAATTTAGTCTCTCATTTGTGGAAGAAAAATGTGTGGTTGTGATCCCCTTCGCAAGATCTACGATTTGGCGGTGACGGCGGTGAAATCGGAGGTGTTCTTGGCCTAGAACTCCTTGGAGGGCTTCTCCTCTTCCTCTCCAATGGCCGTCATTAGTTTTAGGTTGTGTTAATCCTAAAAGATGACACTTAACATCTGATATAACCCTTGCAAATTCGTGGGTTTAATTACCCATAATTATGAAATGTCCAAAATGCCCTCCCGGGGTGCTAATTAAGCCTAAAAATGCCCCGAGACTCAAACTAAACCCCCGGGTACACTTTTCTGACTATCTCGACCCTTCCGGACACTTTGGCGCCCTCAAAATGACCATAAGAGTAACTTATAATTTATTCACTTTTATTAATCAATATTTAGTCCCGACACGACACAGGTGCGTCCCGACTTAAATTTCCATAATTGCCATTTTATTCACACGTGACAATTTTATAAAAAAATAAATCTCATATATTACTATACTCATCCAGTAACATTCAACAAATAACAAATTTCCAATAATTACTAACTCTCGTCACGCTAGTAAATATTAAAAACAACATTCCCGATTAAAATTAAATTAATTTATCTTAATTAAAATTAATAAATTCCATAATTTAAAAACCATAAAAATATGGGGTATTACATACTTCCCCCCTAATAAGGGAATTTCATCCCGAAATTCGAAAAATAAGGCCTATCAGGTAGCACAATTCTGGATATCCTTTTTTGTACACAAACTATTTACATCGTAAGGTGCTCAATCACTATAGCCCTTTCCTCACAGCAACCCTGTTTTACATTCTCATTGGAGACACTTCACATTGCGCTCCCAACCGATAACATTCGAATAGGTCACGCCTATACGTTATAATTTTCCATTATCTCACTATCATTAGGAGGCCTCACCTCACTACATGACATCTACTCGGATTTATTCATATACAAAATTCCCATTCTGAGAAGATCCTACGAACATTTGACCACTCTTGTTTTCCCAAAACAGTCATGGAATTCTACCATAGTTATCGGATATTTTCTCGATCGATCCAAAAATTCTGATTATCTACTCTCTTCTAAACATACGAAAGGAGAATAGTCGAGGTTCTTCCATAACAAAACCTTAATAAGCACCTCGTACGCGACAAATAGGTACGAGTGCTTATACAGAGCATTCCTGAAATCATCGTACCAAGATTCCAAAATCTCCTTCACGTGGCTCCACTAATCTTTAATCACCGTGCGCCTATTCCCTGGCTAAGGGTGATACATCCTACTCAAAACGAAACCTTATCTCCGCTGGTTCCTTAAATCCCATATCAAAGGTGGGATTCACCAATCTCATCCTGATTCAGAAATTTATACTGCGCTGGACCATGCACTGGCGTGATCTTTCCTTTCAAAGGAAGTCCGGGGCATACTAGTTAATATTGTAAACCAACTGAAAGGAATATCAGTCACTTCCTTCTTGGCGACTTAATTCACATGTTCGGGATGAACCCTTGATCTTGTTTTGAGGAAGGAAACCCATCCAAGAACTTTACCGACTTTACCGACCTCTTCCAATTTCAGGAATTGTCGATAAACACAAAATTCTTTGGTTGATTCTCCTCTTTCAACCAAACTTTACCTATGGGAGGTGCATGTAGAGACTACTCACTACGTCCCGCTAAACATCAATTTTCCCTTGAAATGTCTTACATTACGTGACACGTAATACTCTCCTTCCTTCCTTGGTGTGTGCCGAAGTCCCGACCCATGCTCTTTCTTCCACGGTACGCACTTCTGGATCTCTTATACCATACTAACATCATTACTATTTGTACGCTCAAGTCGCTCTCACACTTGACTACTAACAACTCCTCTCCGAGTGTCCTTCCTAACCATTAAATTCTACTTTATTCAAGAAATACCAATTCTTAAATGGCTTCCCACAGCCTTCCATCAAATTAGGGTGTGTTATTCTAATTGCACACTTATGTATGGATTTTTGCCCCTCATGTGACGTTTAATCCACTCTATCACTTCCACTTTGTTATACTAGTCCCACAAACATATATTTCACACGTCTATTACCACGTCCCTTCGACTCGAACGATTTTTAACTGCAGCTAACCCAAATGCCCATATTTTTGCAACACCTCGACCGCCTTGGGAGAGCAAACGGTGTACTACTCATCGGTAGAACTAACTGAATTCAACGAATAGAAGGAATAGGGAATTCAAATTCCATGACAATAAAAGAGGAATAATAATTCTCAACCTTCTTCAGATAAGTACAACAATTTTCCCAAATAGGTACAACAACCAAAATAAATCACTAACGCTCTATTCATCAAAATAATTACAGGTCATCTCTTTTGTATAATAAAGTTCTTTCCAGATAATCCATGCTAAAAATAATTCCAACTCTTTATTCACCTCGTGTTCTTAACGCGGTTACGACATTTGGGTACCCTCAATCACCCTAGAAATTAAAATTTTTAAATCCTCCTTATCATCGTTCCACCCCTCAACTCATGGGGATAACTTTCAATGCTTTCTTACCACAAAATTCGGCTCCAATGGCTTTAAAACAAAATTCAACTTCCAACTTACATACATAATTACTTGATCCCATTTCGACCAGGGTACCGAACTCATGGAATAGTGACCAAATGTCTCCCTATTTCCAACCTTACGCTAAGTTTCATGCGTGGGATGTCTCGAAAAGCGAAATCCAAACAAGGAATCCCCCCCCCCCCTCGATACACTACTACTTAGCATTATCGGTTATCGAAATCCGTTAGGTCCTCCGTCCGTGGCATGTACCCCTTTATTTCGTCTCTTGACAGAAAAGTTACAATTTCTCCCGTAATTATGCTTAACAAAGAACGTTTCACCAATTTCACTATCGTCCCGTATTGGTTGATGGTAATTACATTCTATAAACCTCAGATACATACGATCGAAATTGTCGAAATTCCCTTCCCTAATAATAGGGGTATAACTCTTAACTCCCACATCTCTAAAGGATAAATATAACAATGCACTCTTCCTATCACTAAGTCCGGAGTGCTAAACATAATACTGAGTCAAATCTTTTCACCCAACGGTAAATCCCGATACATACTGAATCATATTGGCAAAGTTTATACATACATTGGCATCGAATATCTCGAGCCCATTATCTCCTTCGAAGTCTCTAGGATAGATAATATAAGTGCGAGTCCAACCTTCTTACAGGTAAAGCCTCGCCAAAACAAAATGTGTTGCACTAATGCAACTACTCCGATAGTCTTGCAATAAATGCCCATTATCGTACTACCCATTTCTATAACGTTTTAACAAAGATAATTCATACTCGTATATCGCATCACTACAACGAGTAGCTTCAATAAAGTACATAACACTGTTAATATACACATTCATCCTCCGCGGATAGCACTAAAGAAAAATCCCGCTACACTAGGGAAAAATATTCACATTTTAATAACGTTTATTATTATATGCATTAAACTCGTCTCACATGCTAATCTAGCAATTAACAAAATATGGTGACTCGCTCGTGTCACATAAAAACGTCGTATCCTCTGAGGATACAACTTACACTTCTACCTTGTCAATCTTCTTGACCGCGCAAATGGTTTTCGGACGTAACACGTCTACTCAAACCAAACAAAATTACTTTAATCGTTGCCTTTTACTAGGCACCGTATTATTGTCCTTTTACTCACTTTGGAACATATTATCGCGAGCGATTTCACTCCGCACAAAATACCTCAACACATAATCCACTTACTACATGTCCTACTAACCAGGTTAGGATTGTCCTTCTCTCGGAATTTAGTAGACTCGATTCCTGTTAGCTGCCTCGGTTATACCCTTAGCCTTTTAGGCCCTAAAGATTAGGTCACTGTTTATAACAGTACTTACTAAATTTACCATCACTTGGTAAGAATTCAACTATCCGAATCATTTAAATGGGTTCCCTTATGTGTATCCACGTCCCTTTGTGGTGTTATACCACCACCGTTGTATTCATTCTTATTCTCGACTAAATCCTTCGATTCCTTTAACTTCCCCCACAAAGAAGCGTTATCATCTATATTGACAAAATACGACGTTGTCAACCTCTAATTTGGCCGTCCATCAGAATTTCCTCTTTGAATGTTATCAACCATTATTACGTGTCGATCTCCCACTTGGAGTCGTTTCTCCACTTGTATCTACGTCATTCGATAAAAAATTCGCTAACGATTAAGATTCATATTCACAAATGGACCCCTGTCATGCCCTCCCGCGATGAGTTCAGAACCACGTTTGCTTCTAATCCTGAACAGTTAAAGAAGGAACATACGGTCAACACTGTACCTAAGGTTTTCCTATAGGCATAGCATTCCACTTCTAAAATTGGTGGTTGACTCCCATCATTATGACTTCGTCTTGAAAGCCAAGAAAAATTTTCTCTAAGTTTTTACTTTCAGTTAGCCACACTCCGTTCTATATCTAAACCTTTGGATACTTCACCTCCTTTGGTAAACACACACAATTCCCGCATTTCTAGAATTTCCATAGACAGTTCTCTACCCATTTTGTAACACGTTGGGTAAGTTTACTCTCGTACCTCATTCGATCATAGTAGCTGTAAGGACAATTTGTCCATCTTTATGTATATGTTATGTCATACGCCGTTACAAGATTGATGGTTGAAAAGATCACATCGTCATCAACGAAATCCGAAATACGTTACAAGATTGATGGTTGAAAAGATCACATCGTCATTAGCGAAATCCGAAATCCGAAGATCAAAAGAAGAAGGAATCTGGAAATAGTCAGCCGGACCGGTCCGCCCCAAAATAAAAAGAACCGATCCGACTGCGGACCGATCCACCCAGGACCGGACCGGACCGCCTTGCAAAATGAGTCCAGAGAGCACCGAACCGATTGCGAACCGAATCGGCTTCAAATTAAAAGAACCGATCTTCCATCGGACCGATCCGCCTGAGGCCCGGACCGATCCGCCCTGGATAAACTCTGCCAGATCGTGTAGCAGATTATTTAGGGTTTTGACTCCTTATTTAAACCACGATCAGTAGTTGGTTTCGATAAGACTTTCCCACGTTTTTCAGAGCATATCAACCCTAAAGTCTTCACCTATTGAGTCCTATGATTCTAGGTTTTCAGATTCACACATCTTCCATATCTATGTGAATCAAGTTTGGTAACCCAAGAACACCATTGCTGTTGTTCAACCCTTTGTGAAGTGGACCGCTCCTTCCTCTTCATTGCAGCCCTACTGGACAGGGATAGTTCTAGCCTCCAGCCCTACTGGAAAGGGAGTCTTCCAGCAGCGACTACAGAATCCGATGCCTGCGGGTAATTCTTAGTCAAAAACTTGTATTTCAGTGTAATCCGATTGTAAGCCGTTTCTCTTACAAATTATAGTGATATACAAATGGTTTTGCCCCTGTGGGGGATTTTTTCTTAAACTTTGTGTGTTGAATTATTATTTCATAATCTTCATACTATGTCTATCACGCCTAGTTGCATGATTAGGGTTAATTTGGGTTAAAAAGGTGTTTATTATATTATTTCTTAATTGAACGCAAGCGCCAACTCTTTCAAATTGGTATCAGAGCGGGTTGCGCTAATTTATTGCGTATTCCTATTTTCCGCAAAATCGTGTGATATTGATTTTTTTTTAATCAGTTTTGTGAAAAATCACAATTTTTCCTATGGAGCACTTATATAATCAGATGCCTATTTTTGACGGGTCTAATTATGCTTACTGGAAAGCTTGTATGAAATCAATTTTAAAATTTGTTGACGAGCGTGTTTGGTTGCTTTGCGAAAATGGTTGGACTCCTCCCACGGTCACTGTTAATAACATCACCACTTCAAAACCCGTGTCAGCCTAGACTGAAGATGATTATAAATTGTCCAATTTCAATTCTCGTGGTCTGAGTGCTATTTCTGGAGCTGTCTCTCCTGATGAGTTTCGCCGAATTATGACGTGCACCACGTCTAAAGAGGCTTGGGATGTTTTGAAATTGACACATGAGGGTACGAACGCGGTTAAAGAGTCAAAATTAAAAAATTTGGCCACCCAATTTTAGACTATCACCGTGTCTGAGTCCGAATGCTTTGATGATTTTTATGCATGATTGTCGGACATTGTTAACACATGTTTTAATTTGGGTGAAGTGATTGATAACACGCGTGTCGTTAAAAAGATTTTGAGATCTCTCCCAAAACGCTTTATTCCTAAAGTCACTGTTTTGAACTCTTTGGGAAATTTGAAATCATTTAAGTTGGAAGAACTTGTAGGAGATCTTCAAACCTATGAGATTGACATGTTTCCCAAAACCATTAAGGCTAAGGATAAAGGCATTGCTTTAAAGACTCATTTTAAGAAAAAGAAAGAAACAGTTTGTGAGTCCGATTCTGAGGGAGATTTTGATTTTAATGATATGGCCTTGTTTGCGAAAAATTTTAAAAAATTTCTCAACATGAACAAAAATAATTCTTCCAATAAAAAGAATTTTTTTTGAGAAAAATAAAAAGAAAGGAAAGGCCAAAGAAAGTGGTGAGAGGGAAAAAGAAAATAAATCCGATGAGGAGTGTGAGGAAGATTTTGAGAACGTCACTTGTTTTGAATGTGGGGGTAAGGGACATAAGTCGTTTGAGTGTCCTGCATGGCTTAGAAAGAAAGGAAAGAAAGTAGCTATGCCCGCCACACTTAGTGATAGTAGTGCAGGTGAGGGTGATGAGACTAGTGGTGAGAAGTTTGTAGCTTTTTCTAGTCGTGTGAGCACACCCACCTTGTCCCACAAAAGTGCACACGAAAGTGATAGTGATGGTTTGAGCGCTTCAAGTGAGGGAGAAAGTGAGAGTGAAAGTGGAGATGAAAGTGAGCTCCAAAAAGCTTTTAGATATTTGTACACCGAGACCTTGAAAACAAAAAGGTATAATAGGGATTTAGGTCGTCGGGTTTTAGATTTGGAGAAAGAGAAGGAGGTTTTGAGAAAGGAGAAGTGTGATTTGGCCGACACGTTGTCTAGTCTGACGACACGTGTATCCCAACTCGAGAGTGATCTCGAATGTGCTAGGGTGGTCAAAGTCAAGTTTGAGAACGCACCTAAGAAGGTTGAAAAGGTGGTTCTTAAGGGTAAAGGTGAGAAGTTAGGAATAAGTCATGACGGTGCTTCTTCTTCCCAATTAGCACCCGAGCCGGTTGCCACTTTAGTGACAGTTTCACATGTGTCTCACCCTAACCCACCTAGGCGTCCCATTCCTTTTAGGAAAGTGCGTCCTAGAGTTTTTGAGAGAGATGTTCCTAGGCCTATTTATGTTTGTTCCCATTGCAAGAGGAGAGGACACCTTAGGGAATTTTGCTTTAAGTTGGGTTATGTGTCACGTTTTGCTACTACACGTGTTTCTGACACACATGCACCCACACATGATACTTTACATGCTCCCGGAGACTACATGAGAGAGTTTGCACATTTAGGTGAGCAAGTTAAGTTTTTAGTCAAATCTTCACAAGAATTAATGGAGGTTTTTCATAAGTTGTCACCACCTTTGGAAAACCCCTCCGCACCTAATGATTGAGGTTTGACTTGTTTACTAGCATAGGGTGATTTGCATGATGTCATTGTTTTCCTATTGCTAGTATGTATCATTTTTGTATATATTTTTGTTTTGAAAAAAAAAATTGAAAAATACAAAAAGATTTTATTTTGACAATTTTTTTTTAAAAATCCAAAAAGATTTTTTATTTTGTTTGCACCGTTTGTGGATGAACACTTAGGATGACCGAGTCACAACATCATTCCATTATTTCCATGTGACTGTTTGGTAGAGATTTGAGACGCTACATCATTTCATCCATGTGCTTAACATTGATTGGAGTCCTTGAGGTGTAATTAGTGATATCTTCCTACATGTTTGACTCCTATATCCTTTAATGCACACATGCACGGCTATATTTGATTATTGCACTTGCCTATCACATATTGGCTTGACTGTTTCTATCTCAATTCTGTCTATACAATGTACAATATGCGATAAAACTTGACAAGATTGGATTGCATGTAAAAACCGTTTTGGTGAGACTGTGTGATAATTTGCATAACGGGGAGGGGCTGCGAAAGTTGATTCTTTATACTTTGCGCAAAAGCCACCGTTAAAAAGGACCTAAAAAATGGAGGTATTGTAATATCTGAGGTCCTAAGAGGTTAAAAGAGCCCGAAAAAATTTAAAGGCAATAAAAAGCAATTCATGCCAAATATGGGCCATTTAGGTTTCACCATCAATTCTCCAAAGTTTGAGAATTTAGTATACCTCTATTATAATATAAATCTGAGAGAGTTTGGTTGGAGAATAAAAACGGGTTTGTACTTCCTTGAAAGTCCTGAAAAAGCTGAAAAACATTTTGGACGTTATTGGTGTAGAAATCACTTTGAGCTTTGATTTGTAGATTTGATATAGTCAATATCTTATATTTCCACTCTTTTACACCAAAGGATGCATTTGAGTTCATTCGTTAGGAATATCCAATATTCATCGTGCACATATGTCATGTTTGTATGCATTGATTTTCCTATCGAATTTTGATCACTCCAATTCATTTACGCTTTCACCGACTTGGTTGTTTTATGTTCATTAATGGTGTGATTTATACCTTGTATCACCCCAGTTTTGCTTGTTTATTTCATTTCTCTCATTTTGTCTATTTGGGGACATCATAAAAAGGGGGAGAATGAATTATCTGATTATGGGGGGAGTTTTGAAATTTGAGGTTCATCATAAATCTGGTATATATGTATATATGCATATGTTTTTATCATATATTGATATCCATGTTATCTCATTTCAAATTCGATACGTCACTTGGTATTTTCTTTGTCTCATGTGTGTAGGTACATCCTTGATAATCCCATGATACACACCCTGATGAGAAAAGCGTGAAGATTCCTGAAGAATTGAAGAACAAACGATGCAGCCTTAGTCATATGTACCTCTTTCAGTTTTGGGTTCATGGAAGGGTAGATTTGTATAGGCATTGTTCATACTTGATAATTCGTATTTTTTATGTTTGTTCCGGCATAGACATAGGGGGAGATTTGTAAGGACAATTTATCCATCTTTATGTATATGTTATGTCATACGCCGTTACAAGATTGATGGTTGAAAAGATCACATCGTCATAAACGAAATCCGAAATCCGTTACAAGATTTATGGTTGAAAAGATCACATCGTCATCAACGAAATCCGAAATCCGAAGATCAAAAGAAGAAGGAATATGGAAACAGTCAGCCGGACCGGTCCGCCCCAAAATAAAAAGAACCGATCCGACTGCGGACCGATCCGCCCAGGACCGGACCGCCTTGCAAAATGAGTCCAGAGAGCACCGAACCGATTGCGAATCGAATCGTATTCAAATTAAAAGAACCGATCCGCCATCGGACCGATCCGCCTGAGGCCCGGACCGATCCGCCCTGGATAAACTCTGCCAGATCGTGTAGCAGATTATTTAGGGTTTTGACTCCTTATTTAAACCACGATCAGTAGTTGGTTTCGATAAGACTTTCCCACGTTTTTCAGAGCATATCAACCCTAAAGTCTTCACCTATTGAGTCCTATAATTCTAGGTTTTCAGATTCACACATCTTCCATATCTATGTGAATCAAGTTTGGTAACCCAAGAACACCATTGCTGTTGTTCAACCCTTTATGAAGTGGATCGCTCCTTCCTCTTCATTGCAGACCTACTGGACAGGGATAGTTCTAGCCGCCAGCCCTACTGGAAAGGGAGTCTTCTAGCCGCGACTACAGAATTCGATGCCTACGGGTAATTCTTAGTCAAAAACTTGTATTTCAGTGTAATCCGATTGTAAGTCGTTTCTCTTACAAATTATAGTGATATACAAATGGTTTTGCCCCTGTGGGGGATTTTTCCTTAAACTTTTTGTGTTGAATTATTATTGCATAATCTTCATACTATGTCTATCATGCCTAGTTGCATGATTAGGGTTAATTTGGGTTAAAAAGGTGTTTATTATATTATTTCTTAATTGAACGCAAGTGCCAACTCTTTCAGCAACACTTGGAAATCATTGTTGCGCCTTAGTCACCTTTCTAGTCTTGGCTTATCGTGCCATAATGGAGGTGACCTCGACTACGGTCATCATCCTCGGATATATTTTATAATCTCAACTGAGCCCTACCTCCTGATGTCTGCTTAACGGTCTTCTCCTGACATCCGTCATCGCTCGCCACACGCACACATCCGAACTAAATTATAATTAACTAATGTATACTCATTATAGCAGAAGAACGAATTCTCATCAAGAAATCGACAATCCTAAACATAGGGCTCTATACCAAACAAAGTAACGCTGAAAGCATAATAAGACGTACATATCCTAAAGGACACTAGAACCTGATGCTCTGATACCACCTGTGACACCCCGCCTAATTAAATACCAGGTGATCACTCCTTTATTAAATTAAAATCAAGGTGAACAGTTGGTTCATTCTTAGCATCACTGTCGCAAAACAACTTTTCCAATTAAACACCCTAAATAATTAAGCTAAGTGTCAAAACCATTTGAAACCTTATATTTATTTTCATTAAATCTAATAATAAAACCTTAAATCATTAACATATTAAGAGTCACGCATTAAGAATGAGAATAGAAATGAACATTTGAGAATTTAACCATCAATAATAAACCCCAACATTTACAACACTAAAGGAAAACATCCTGACAGTAATAAATCCCGAAATAAAGATGCTGAAAGTAAAAAGAATTACAGTCTCTGATATTATCAACTAAATAATGGAAAAGGGCGACACATGCCCCCACTGGATAAAGCTTAAATAGAAGTAGAGTCAACAATAAGGTCGTCTAAGCAATGGCCTGCAACTCCCACAAAAGGTACAGCACGTTCCATCCAAGAATCTTAAGTAAGACGCCCCTACGGCTGAGCACCTGTAATACATATATATATATATATATATATATATATATATATATATATATATATATATATATATATATATATATATATACACAAGAGAGAAAAGGTAACAGCAAACGGGTCAGATCCCGAATGTAAAATCGTTTTAAAAATAGTTTAGCAAGTATTTAAAATGCTTACCGGCTAATGCAACCGTCATATTAGTACGCGACACTCTCTTGAGAATCCTCACCTCTCATCTAGTGTGCACGTCTATCATACTAATGAACCCCCATATATCTCTCTAACTTATTCTCCATAAGTTTTAACACGTGGAATTAAGGTTATGATATTCACTTTTAGAAAATCTAACTCTTCAAGATTTCTTAAATTATTTAGAAAAATTCCGTATTGTTATAACGTTTTCGAATACTTACAGTGAAGTTGATGAATTTCATACTTTACTTAACTACTATTTTACTCAGTAGAAAGTTCTCATATAGTTATACGTATATCTATTAATTACTCGTATAATATATATACAAACAGCACCCCACATAAAATATATGGTGCTAGACTTCCATATACAAGTATATATATACCAATCACTCATAAATTATATATATACTAACGACACCCCACATAAAATCTATGGTGCTGGCATACTCTGCTATCAAGTCCCCGTTTCACACAAACTAAGGGAAATACTAGTTCGGAATCACTCTCGAACTGTATTAACACAAACACAAACAACATTGAGGCGAAGCATATATTCCAAGTCACTAAGAGGTCAGTACATACCCTCACGTCTCTTAGGACCGTCTGACCATCGATCAGATAGCCTGTACTAAGGATATCTATCTTCTAGGGTACGAGTCAATATTTCCCATAAAGGTCCTATCGAGATAAGACTGTCCCAGCGCGGTAACCTCAGGGATAGCAAGTAGCGCGGGTACCATTTTTACACAGAAATAATATATGCCCAATCACACCGTCATATATAAATATGTATTCACATCCACGTTATTAAATTAGGTACTCTCACGACCCAAAATTTTTATTATCCGTTATTACACATTTTTCTCAATTATATCGTATAACGGCCTCATTCCTTTTTATTTTCGTAATTAATTTATTCTAAACTCACTTCTTGTCACTCGAAGTGTTCTCTCTATCTAAGTACAATTTCAGTAGGCTCTCTCTCGCCTTCTAATTCAACTTATTAGATGCTTCAATTATTTAATCAATGCATGTATGATTTCTTAAGTCTGAAAGTCTCTCCGTTTACCTTTTATTTCCCTTCACATTAAAGTTCCACTTTATGGGATTCTCTTGACCCTACTGGTCCTCTTTATGTTCCATTATATTCTAGCAACCCTAATCAAGGTTTACTACGCATAAAATTGGATTAAGCTAACACGAGCAAAAATGCAGTTTTCCCAGGAGGGTCGATTGATCGATGAAAGGGGGTCGATCGATCGAACCTTCGATCGATTGATGCTCTGGGCTCGATCAATCGATCAAGAAGTTATGGCAAAACTGTAGAAAACTCAGCTACGGAATTGTTACCCCAAACTCCTCCAAACCATTATATTACAGTTCCAAATTCCCAACAATTCATACTACAAGTATTGTATACCCATTTAAACAATATCCTACGTAACACATGCGAATTTTCATCATCTATAGCAAGGAAAAAGGGTCAAAATCATTATAACTCTCAAGAACCCTAATTTTTCTTTAACTTCTTTTCTTTAATTCTTTCTCCCTATTTTCTATCACTAATACCATGGAAATTCGTGGCTTAACCTCTACATGTGAAATGGATTTCCAGAAATATGATCTCTATCACTATAACATGCAAATTTGTATCTCCAATTAACATTTTTCTTCAACAACACTAATTCTAATCAACCTAGGACTAATATAAAAGAATGCATTAACTTGATAAAAGCAAGATAGATACTTGCCTAGAAATTTAGTCTCTGATTTGTGGAAGAAAAATGTGTGGTTGTGATCCCCTTCGCGCGATCTACGATTTGGCGGTGACGGCGGTGAAATCGGAGGTGTTCTTGGCCTAGAACTCCTTGGAGGGCTTCTCCTCTTCCTCTCCAATGGACGTCATTAGTTTTAGATTGTGTTAACCCTTAAAAGATGACACTTAACATCTGATATAACCCTTGAAAATTCGTGAGTTTAATTACCCATAATTACGAAATGTTCAAAACACCCTCCCGGGGTGCTAATTAAGCCTTAAAACGCCTCGAGACTCAAACTAAACCCCCGGGTACACTTTTCTGACTATCTCGACCCTTCCAGATACTTTGGCCCCCTCAAAACGACCATACGAGCAACTTATAATTTACTCACTTTTATTAATCAACATTTAGTCCCGACACGACACCGGCGCGTCCCGACTTAAATTTCCATAATTTCCATTTTGTTCACACATGACAATTTTATAAAAAATAAATCTCATATATTACTATACTCATCCAGTAACATTCAACAAATAACAAATTTCCAATAATTACTAACTCTCGTCACGCTAGTAAATATTAAAAACAACATTCCAGATTAAAATTAAATTAATTTATCTTAATTAAAATTAATAAATCCCATAATTTAAAAGCCATAAAAATATGGGGTGTTACATTTGGTGCGCCCATGACCCATAAATATAATTATCCGTTCTTAGCACAAATTACTCAGTTATCTCGCATAACGGATTTGTCTCTTTTATTCTCATTTATAATTTATTTCCTAGTTACTTCTCATCTCTCGAAGTATACTCTCTCACTAAATATAATTTCAGCAGTTATACCCTCACTTACCTTCTAGTCTAAATCTTTCACGAGTCTCAATCTTTGAGTAAATATATGCACAATTTTCAATGTATGAATAACTCCACGCTTACCCACAATTTCATCCCATATTAATTTCACTCAATGGAGTCTACTTAGACCCTAATGGTCTTCTTCATAACCCGTTATACTATTTAAAATATATTCAATGGTTCCCATATATTTTATCCGAATTAAACAAAAAGGGGAAAACATGCAGTTTTCCAAAAGGGATTGATCGATCGAGGAATGGGGTCGATCGATCGATCGTCGATCAATCGATGCTCTTCGTCAATCGATCGATCAAGCAGTTCTTGCCCAGTTTTCTGCAATTTTCAACCTACGGGTTCAACCATTCTAACCCCTCCAAACATCTATAATTTCATCCCAAACTCTCAACCAAGTTATCCAATTGTATAAGCAATGTATATAAATAAGTTCTAACGTAACAACATCAATAAATCCTCAACGAATCAATCAAAAAGGGGTTTAATCTCAGATTTATTTATAAAACCAAATTTTGCATGAATAATCACAAACCTCTATTTTAATCCAGATTTTCTTCCCAAATACCATAATAAATTCGTGGGTAATCCTCTACATATGATCACGATTTTAGACTATATGTATTATCCCTACAACACATATAAATTCTCTTCCAAATCATATAATTCTTCAATTAATATGATCGCGATTTAAGACTATATGGATTCTCCCTACAACACATATAAATTCTCTTCCAAAACATATAATTCTTCAATTAAAACGCATGATTTTCATTCCTAGACTAACATGGGAGGAATACCAACTAGAAATCAGCAAGATAGATACTTGCCTAGGATTCAAGGGTCTAATTTGTTGATGAAAAAGATATGGTTGCGCTCCTCGTCGTGCGATCTACGTTTTGGTGGCGGTGGTGGTGCAATCGGGTGAGTTCTAGGCCTTGGAATGCTTGGAAACTGTTCACCTTCTTCTCTAATCTCTTCACCTTCTTCTCTAATGGCCGATCTTAGGTTTTGTGTTTGTTAACCCTAAGAGACAACTCTAAATGGCTAATATATACTAAGAAAATTCGTGGGTTTCATTACCCAAAAATACAAAATGTCTATAATACCCTCCCGGATGTCAATTAGGCCTAAAAATGCCCCGAGACCCAAACTAAACCCTCGGGTACACTTTTTCGACTATCTTGACCCTTCCAGCCACTTTGGCATACTCAAAACGACCATATGGGCGACTTATAATATATTCACTTTTATAATAATAATCTAGTCCTGACACGACACAGGCGCGTCCCGACTTAAATTTCCATAATTGCCATTTTATTCACTCGTGAAAATTTTAATAAAATCACTCTTATATATTACTTTACTCATCTAGTAATATTCAACAAATTCCCAATAATTATTAACTCACGTTACGCTAGTAAATATTAAAATAATTTCCAGATTAATATTAAATTAATATCTCAATTTAAATTTAATAAATCCTCAAATTTAAAAGCCATAAAAATACGGGGTATTACATACTTCCCTCATAATAATGAAATTTTGTCCCAAAATTCGAAAACTAAGGCATACCTAGTAAAAATAGATGTAGATACTTTATAAATACTCAAAAGGGACTTTCGGTTAAGGCGAATTTCTGTAGTCCCCCGCCTCACAATAAGCTTATAAAACACTCTCAATACCATCAGTTATAGAGTCACACCTTAATAACGTCACTTCACGTTGTGTTACAATCCGCTGCTATTTGCATAAGACGAGCCTACACATCATTGGCCCCCATTGTCTCAATATTATTGGGAGGCCGCACCTCACTACGTAACCAGTACTCGTATTATTTTATTTTAACACAAAACTCCCTTTTTGAGAGAAACAATGCTAACATTTGACCACTCTTGTCAGTTATTCGAATCTCGATTTTTGACGGCGTAACTCTTACGACATTCACAAGTCACCTAAAATAGTTGTGGTAATTCCACCCCTGTCATCAGACTCTAACTCGGTCGATTAAAAATTCGGATTATCCACTCACCTCCAAACAGTTAGAGGGATAATAGTTAAGGTTTTTCCACATAAAATTTCAATAAGCAGTTTGTCCACAATAAACAGGTACGAGTGGTTCCACGGAACTCTACTGTACTAAATGTCACTTGGTATATACATCCGTTGTGGAAATGAAATGACCACCATGAATTCAAAATTACTTTCATGTGGTTCCACTAATCTTTAATCACCTGTCCTACTCCCCGGATAAGGGTGATACAACTTACTCAAAGTAAAACATTATCCCCACTGCTTTTTGAGATCCTGGTTTGAAAGTGGGGTTCAATGATCCCAATCTAGTTCAGAATAATACCGGGAAGAACCTCTTATCGGTGCGATTCTTATTTTCAAAGAAAGGTTGGGGCACACTGTCTAATAGTGTATACCATCCAAAAGAATAATAATCACTTTCTTTTAGGTTAACTTGTTCTACACATTCTAAGGACCTCGTGACCTTACCTTGAAGTTGGCACCCCATCCAAGAAATTTCACACAATTGCTCTCTTTTATTTTTTTTGGAATCGTATGTTTGCTACAAAATTCTCTGATTGATCCTCTCGTTCTAACCGATTTCTATCTATAAGTGGTTCCCGTGGAGACTAATCACTATGTCCCGCCCAACATCGACGTCTACTTGTAATGATTCACATTAACTGCCACTTATCACTCCCCTTCTTTTCTTAGCGTATATCGAAAGTTCCGACCCGTGCACTTTTCTATATGATGTGCACTGGTGAACCTGTATAACTTATGAACATCATCATTCAACCTATTCTCAAGTCACTTTCAACCCTAGACTAGGTAAAACCCCGCTCCGATTGTTTTCCACAATAGTTAAATTTCATCCTTCTCAAGGAATACCCTTAAATGGCTTCATATATCCTTCCAACTAAATTTCTGTTTGCTACTCTGATCATACATGTATATATGGATTATCATTCTTCGCACCACACTTAATCCACTCTACCAGTTCCACTTTGTTACGTCGTTCTCATAAATATATATTCCACGCATCTATCCCCACGTCTCTTCAACTCGAACGATTCAAGCAACAGCTAACCAGGATGCCCACACACCCCATAAATCGTGCATACTGGTGTAAGCATCACCTACTCTTCACACATAACACACAATTCTCTGTTTCCCTTGTAACACAATGTGCTTACACCACTTAGGTACTCTCAAACCTCTTTATCATCATTCCACCCTTCGATTGGTTGATAAAACAAAACTTTCAATGTTTTCTTACCACACAACTGGACCCACTGGCCTTAAATCGTCACTTAACTTTAACTTATAATCAATATTACCGGCTCCTATGACAACCGAGGTACTAGACTCATGGACTAATGACCAAATATCTCTCTACTTCCAACCTTACGCTAAGTTTCATGTGTGGGATGTCCCGCAAAGCGAAATCCAAACAAGGAACCCCCCTGATACATTACTACATAACAATGTCGGTTATCAAAATCCGTTAGGTCCACCGTTCATAACCTGTACCCCTTTATTCCGTCTTTTGATAGAAAATCTACATCTCCTCTCGCAATTGAACTGAAACAAAGAGCTTTTTTACTAATTGCAGTATTACTCAGTATTGGTAGTAATTACATTCCATAAATCTCGTACGTATACAATCGGGACTCTCAAAATCCCATTCCCAAACATGTGAATATAAGTCTTGACTTTCACATTCCAAAATGATAAATATAACAATGCGCTCCTCCTACCACTAAGTCCTAAGAGTTATATATAATAATGAGTGAAATCTTTCCGCTTAACGGTAAACCCAATACACACTGAATCATAATAACAAAGCCCCTAAACACCGTGGGATTAAACATTTTTGTACCACTATACCCTTTGAAGTCTCTATACATAAAATATGAGTGCGAGCCCGACCCTCTCGAAGGTGAGGTTTTGTCAGAACAAAACATATTGTACTAAGTCAGCGACCCCGATATCACTGCTTACTAATGTTTTAACCATTGTTATAAAACCATAATCAGTACAATAATATACTCGCATATCACATCACTAAAACGAGTAATCTCAATAAATTATATAACATAAACAATGCACCCATTTATCCTCCATGGATATCACTGAATACAACCCCACTATACCAAGTAAAACATACACATAATGATAACACTATATATATACGCATTAAATTCTTCTCGCATGAGAATCTAGTAATAAAAAAAGATGTAGTGACTCACTCGCAATACACAACACGCCGCATCCTCCGAGGATAAAAATCATACTTCTACTTTTCCAATCACCTTGGCTACTTAATGGTCTTCCGGACATAACGCATTTATCTGAACCAAATCAAAAATTATATTAACCATTTCCCTTGCAAGCACCATACCATTATCCTTTTTCTCGCTTCGAAAAATGTTAACTCGTGTGGTTTTACTCTCCACAAATTACCTCAACACATATCCCACTTATCTCATGTCATACTGACCCTATTGGGATTGTCCTTCTCTTGGACTTAAATAGTCTCAATCCTGATGGCTACCCCTATCTTTCCCTTAGCTTTATTGTCCCTAAGGAACGTGCTACTGGCTTTAATAACCCTTACATAATTCACCATCGTTTGGTAAGAATTCAGCTATCCGAATCATTTAAATGAGCCCCCTGATGGGTCTCCCCCTTGTGGTGCATTGCTAACTTTTTTCATCTAGTCTCACTCTCTAATAAATCTTTCGATTACTTTAGCTCCCTTCACATAAGAGCGTTAACATCTTTACGGACAATATGTGACATTGTCACCATATGGATCAACTGTCCAACAAAATTCTAAGTGTTGTCAACTTTCCTCACGAGTGGATCTCCCATTTGAAATCTTCTCTACCGTTGGTATCCACTTCCTCTGATACAAGAGTTGCTAAAAGTTTCAATTCATTTACAAATGGACCCTTGTTCGGCCCTTCCGTGATGGGCTCAGAACAACGTTCACATCTTATTCTGAACAACTGATGAAGGAACGTGCGGTTAAACTGTACTTAAGGTCCTTCCATTTATGCAACATTTCACTATTAAATGTGGTGGTTGACTCCCACCATTATAAATTTGCTCTGATGAGCCAAGAAAAATTTTACTCCGAATTTTTCACTTACAGTTAACCATCCTCCTCCATATGCCCAAGCCTTTGAATGTACTACCTTCTTTGGTTAACACACATAATTACCACATTTTTAGAATTATTATTGATGACTCTCCTCAATTTGCCATTTAACCCTCTCCCAAGCATACTACGTTGGGTGAGTCTGATTCGGATTCTCTTTCGACTATAGCAGCACTTGGAATTAGTAGGCTATGTCCTAGCCATCTTTATGGTCTTGGACTCTCATGCCATAATAGGGGTGACCTCGACTATTTTCATCATCCTCGAACATACTTCACGACCTCACTAAGCCCTGCCTCCCGCTACTCGCCCAACGACCCTCATCTTCCATACTTCATTGTTCAAATACGCCCGAACATAAATAAGATTCACTGATATATACGTGATAGCAAGAGAACGAAATCTCACCAAGGAAATCAACAATCCTAAACATAGGGCTCTATATCAAATAAAGCTACGCTGGAAGCATAATAAGCCGCACAGATCGTAAAAGATACTAAAACCTGATGCTCTGATACCACCTGTAACACCCCGCCTAATTAAATACTGCATGATCAGTCCTTTATTAAATTAAAATCAAGGTGAATGGTTGTTTCATTCTCAGCATCACTGTCGTAAAATAATATTTCCAATTTGAACACCCTAAATAATTAAGCTAAGTGTTAAAACATTTTAAAGTCTTATTTTCATTTTATTAAATTCCAATATGAAAACCTTTATTAATAACCAACAGTTTAAGAATCACATAAATACTAAGGATGGCAATTAACACACAAGAATTAAACCATCTCGATAATCCAAACCAAGTTTAAGAACCATAAATGAAATCATCCTGATAATAATTAACTCCCAAGGAGTACTGAATATCGAAAATATAAATGAACATAAATCTCTGACAAATCCAAACATAATAGGAAATCGAGCGACACATGCCCTAACTAAGAAGATCTAAAGTAAGAACATAATCAATGACGAGGTCGTCTAAAGCAAAGGCCTGCAACTCCCACATAAGTTGCAACTCGTCCAGTCCAAAGAAGTTAAGCATCACGCCCATGTGGCTGGGCACCTGTAATATATACATATATATACAAGAGAAAGAGAAATAACAGGAAACGGGTCAGAGCCCTAGTGTAAAATAGTTTAACAAGTATTTAAAATGTTTACTGGCTAATATAACCACCATGTTAGTGCGCGACACTCTCTTGAGAATTCTCACCTCTCATCTAGTGTGAATGCCTACCGTAATACTGATCACATAAGTTTATCTAACTTATCCTCCCATAAAGTTCTATCCCGAGAAGTACTAAGGCCATAATATTTAGTTTTAGAAAATCATTGTCTGCCATATTCTTACGTTACTTAGAACCACTTAGTACCGTTACAAAATTCACGAACACTTGTTATAAAGCTGAAGAATTTATTCATTACTTAACTACTTATTCACACAGTATAAGGTTTCCACACACACACACACACACACACACACACACACACACACACACACACACACACACATATATATATATATATATATATATATGTATATCAATCACTCATGTAATATATATACTATCGGCACCCCACATAAATATATGGTGTTGGCATAATTTGCTATCAAGTCCCCGTTTCATTCATACTAAGGGAAATACTAGTTCATAATCACTCTCGAACTGTATTAACACAATACACATACAAATGCAGGCGAAGCATAGTTCCAAATCCTAACAGGTCAGCACATACCTCACGTATCTTAGAACATCTTACTATCATTTCTAGATAGCCTGTATTTGGACTACCATCTTCTAGGGTACGAGTCAATATCCCCCATAAAGGTCCAATCGAGATAAGACTGTCCCGGCGCGAAAACCTCCATGATAGCAAGTAGCATGGGTATGATTTTTACACAGATACATAATATATGCACAGTCACATAGTCATATATATAAATATTCATATTTTCCAAATTAGGTGCGTCATCGACCCATAATTATAATTATCCCTTCTTAGCAAAAATTACTCAATTATCTCGCATAACAGATTTGTCTCTTTTATTCTCATTTATAATTTATTTCCTACTTACTTCTCATCTCTTGAAGTATTCTCTCTCACTAAGTATAATTTCAGCAGGTATACCCTCACTTACCTTCTAGTCTAAATCTTTCACGAGTTTCAATCTTTGAGTAAACGTACGCATAATTTCTAATGTACGAATAACTCCCCATTAACCCACAATTGTATCCCATACTAATTTCACTCAACGGAGTCTACTTAGACCCTACTGGTCCTCTTCATAACCCATTATACTATTTAAAAGATATTCAACGGTTCCCACGTATTTTATCCGAATTAAACAAAAAAGTAAAAACATGCAGTTTTCTAGGAGGGATCGATTGATCGAGGAATGGGGTCGATCGATCAATCGTCAATCGATCGATGCTCTTGGTCGATCGATCGATCAAGCAGTTCTTGCCCAATTTTCTGTAATTTTCAACCTACGGGTTCAACCATTCTAACCCTCCAAACCTCTATAATTTCAACAAAAACTCCCAACCAAGTTCTCCAATTGTATAAGCAATGTATATAAACAAGTTCTAACATAACAACATCAATAAATCCTCAAAGAATCAATCAAAAAGGGGTTTAATCTCAGATTTACTTATAAAACCAAATTTTGCATGAATAATCACAAACCTCTATTTTAATCCATATTTTCTTCCCAAATATCATAATAAATTCATAGGTAATCCTCTACATATTATCACGATTTCAGACTATATGGATTCTCCCTACAACACATATAAATTCTCTTCCAAAACATATAATTCTTCAATTAAAATGATCACTATTTTATACTATATGGATTCTCCCTACAACACATATAAATTCTTTTCCAAAATATATAATTCTTCAATTAAAACATATGATTTTCATTCCTGGACTAACATGGAAGGAATACCAACTAGAAATCAGCAAGATAGATACTTGCCTGGGATTCAAGGGTCTGATTTATTGATGAAAAATATATGGTTGCGTTCCTCATCGCGCGATCCACGTTTTGGTGGTGGTGGCAGTGCAATCGGGTGAGTTCTAGGCCTTGAATTGCTTGGAAAATCTTCACCTTCTTCTCTAATCTCTTCACCTTCTTCTCTAATGGCTGGGCTTAGGTTTTGTGTTTGTTAAACCTAAGATACAACTCCAAATGGATAATATATACTAAGAAAATTCGTGGGTTTAGTTATCCAAAAATACAAAATGTATATTATACCCTCCCGGGATGTCAATTAGGATGTCAATTAGGCCTAAAAATGCCCCGAGACCCAAACTAAACCCTCGGATACACTTTTCTGACTATCTCAACCCTTTCGGACACTTTGGCACACTCGAAATGACCATACGAGCAATTTATAATATATCCACTTTTATAATAATAATTTGGTCCTAACACGACACAGGCACGTCCCGACTTAAATTTTCATAATTGCCATTTTATTCACTCGTGACAATTTTAATAAAATCAGTCTTATATATTACTTTACTCATCTAGTAATATTAAAAAAAAAAATCCCAATAATTACTAACTCACGTCACGCTAGTAAATATTAAAATAATTTTCGGATTAATATTAAATTAATATCTCAAATTAAATTTAATAAATCCTCAAATTTAAAAGACAGAAAAATACAGGGTATTACAATAAAGCGAGGGATAACCCACACACTGCAAGAAATACATATATCAAGAGAAAATTAAAATCACATTTACATCTAATCTAACCAAAAACTTGTCCAATCAAATTAAAAACATCCAGGTGAATTTTATTGGAAACTATTTCAAAACCAACCTGATTCATAAGTTATTAGTGTGAAGTAGTGATCTAGGATGGTACCTCTACCATTATATTTCAAACCCAGTTGTAGATCATGCACCAAACAAATAGTAACTCGACAAGCTTCAATCTATTTGCCATAATAGATGTTAGGTCTTCCATGTGCAAAAATCGTTGCCCTGTCAAAATAATAGAGACTGTTATCAAATGGTGCAAAGAAAAAAGGTTTCACGCCTCAAAGAATAATAAGAAGAAAAATAGAAAGAAATGATTCATCGTTGCCCTATCAATATTAAACTTGAACTAAATATAACCCAAACTCAACACCCTTAAAAGTTTCTTCAACGAATTAATGAATAAACCTTAATGTAATATTGATTTTAACACCAAATTAATATGCTTAGAGTAATATACCTGTCAGTACAACAACGAATCCCAACTGATGGTTTCGTTTTTTCATTGGGTGGGTTCATCTTCCAACTCAAAGCCTTATTTAGTGGTTCCGTTGTTTATCTCTAAAAGCCCAAAACTTGACAGCCTTTGTAGCCTGAAAAAACTATGTGAGATTAAAGTTTTTCAGTATGAATAATGTAGTAATATTGTCAGCAAAATGAGGAAGTAAGTTTAATTTTTTTACACATAGAAGTTACCCACAACACATAATCTCTACATAATCCTCTGCCACTGAAACAAATCATCTCAACTAACATCAACAAACAACGCATTCAACATTAACGTCAGCATCAACATCAACATTAACTATAGCACAAACATCAACAAACATCGCATTCAACATTAACGTCTATAACAAATCATCTCAACTATATCCCCCAAAATGAACTCAACCAACTTTATACACAAGGAGATAATCAAGTATGTTTGTTTCTAAACCTCAAACAAACATCGAAAATATGTATAAAACAAATATAAATAGGTATACAACATATATAAAACAAACAAAACTGGGACATGTGCCCTATAAACAAAACTATTTCCAGTACCAAATTGGGGTGTGACCCCAATTCAATGAACCACCATCGCTATCTTTTACGTGGCATTCTTGTGCTTTTAGTACACATTGTACCTACTACATGCAATGTGCATGACTTTATTACCCAAAACGGTATTTAAAAATTGGGACATGTGGTAGTTATTGAAAAGAAGAATACTTTCTAAAATCGAATATCGCACAATAAAATATATGAAAAATTATGCTTAATTTTCAATTTTAAAACTTCAAATTATAAAATACAAATGCAATCACAGGTAGATAAAATACAAATGCAAATAATGAGAATACTTTTCATTGTATCATACCAAAGGAAAGATTTTATGTTCGTCCCTCCAGTTTTTGTTACCCTCTTCTTCCTTCACCAAACAAACTATGTCATTTGTGATCTAGATGATATATTATTCTATGCAACTATCTCACTAAGTCTATTAATGCACTACTGTGCAATGTTTGTTGAGGTTGAATTATTGAAGAGCTGACTCTACTACAGATTGTTATAATTTATTAATTCCAACAGCAAAATGGGTTGATTTCGCAATTACGACATAAACTATTAGCGAACTTATTTCAATACAACGGTTGTACAATAAAAACAGTGGGAGGCTCGAGGTGTACAAAATTAAGTAACAGCAAAATGGGTTGATTTCGTAATTACAGCATAAAAGCATTGGGAGGCTCGAGGTGTACAAATTAGACTCTGGTTGTACAATAAAAATAAAAATAAATAATATTTGAGAATGAAAAACCATATTTGAGAGAAAGGAATGAAAAAACATATTTCAATCCATTTCAGAGTTCTTTGAGGCAGATGCTATAACTGACGCATAAGTGATGTTATAACTGGTACAGAGTTCTTTGATTTTATAACTGACGCATCACTTATGCATCAGTTGGCTCATTATAACTGGTACCAACAAAAAAACATTTCAGAGTTCTTTTCAGAAATGTTTGAGTCCATTTCAGAATTAGATTACTAAAAGAGCAAACAGATTAATGAGGCAATAAATTTGAATCGTGTGTTAATCCATTTTAGATATCTCCTATAGGTGGATCCATTTGCATAAGACCATTTGCATATGACGATGTGAGTAAGACACGGATTGAGTACCTGGGATATGGGAGGCTCAATAAATAAACATTAGAGAGATTGTCTCAACATCACCACCAATGAAAACAGTGTTTTAGGAAACATGATGTATGCTTCAAAACACACAATAATATTTGATATCAAAAATTTCATATCAAACAATAATATCCAAAAATTTCATATCATAATCGCGAAACGGCAAAAAATTTCACCCTAACGTAATCGCGAAACAACAAAATTTTTCAAAGTGCATAACTACAATAAAAATTTCAAAGTATCACTCGTGGTCAATAAACAAATCTGAGAAAATAAAAAAACTATTACCCACATAATTGATCAGGAGGGGTTATAAAAGTGCATTGTTCATGAGGTGTCATAAAATAGAGAAATGAAATAGAGATTGGGGTTGGGTGGGTTTCGAAAAAGTGAAATAGAGTTCAAGAATTCATTTGAAAAGTTCGAGTATAAATCTCAATTCCCTTGTATGAATGTCAATTTATTATATCGTTTGCACAATTGAACACAACAAATAATAGCAATCAAACATAAATTAAAAACATTAAAGAGACATGTATGTGGAGAGGGAAACATAAATTAAAACAAAAACAACCTTAATTTCAAATATAGGTCCATTTTATGCCTCTTATTTAAAGCGAACTGTGTAAATATCTCCATTTTCAACATGAAAAAAAATAGTTCATATAGATCCAATACCCGTGTTTATCAATCCCACGTGTATTGTATATACGGATTCATCAAATTGAACATCTTCAAAGCCTATAAAGAAATGTGAAAGTAGAAATGAATTATAGTATAATAAAAAATAGAAAATAATCGGAATGAGAATTACCAAATTGAGACTTTTGCCAAAAAAATGGAATGCAAGACTTTTGGAAAAAAGTAATACCTGAAATCGTATGAGTTTTTGAGGCAACAACTATTTGCTTCCTAGCTACCACATGCAAAAAAGATCAGGATAGAACTCGGATAAACTACAAAGCAAAAAAAATGACTGAATAGAAAAGGTCAAAACTTACAGCTGGAATGCGGAGAATGCTGAGAAGATTTCTAATGGTTTTATAGGAATGTGGGATATTTGATATGCCTTCTTCTTTCCCGATGCTTGAGTAAGATATAGAAATGTACTCCTCTAGATCTCTTGGAACAGAGGGAGGCAATTTTCTCGCAGCTGAAACATACGCCCTAATAAACACAAATAACAATTCACATTAGGCACTATAAGATGATTTTGCATCACAATGGAATAAAGGCGATATTTATAGCGGAAACATTAACGTGGTTTACTAACTGTAGTATGCAAGTATTCTTGAGCAATAGATTACATACCAATTAAATGCCAGTATTCTTGATCGAGTATAGATAGTATTCTTGATCCATGTCAGTATTATTAAATAAAAACACCCAATAGAAGGGCATAAAAATAATAGAGTGTACACCATGAATGCTACTACATGGAAACTTTCCTGAAAATATCAGTTAGACGTGGTCAGGGTGCCCTGCACAAAACCATATTTAATTATATCAACATTGTAATATCAACATGAATGAATTTGCAAATCGTTAATTCCCTTATAAAACACGTAAAACATAACATTGCAGGAGCTACAACAAATTGTAACACGTAAAACACCTAAAAATTGTTATATTGCAATACAAAGAAAAATAACAATCAGATATGATTCAATGCAATACAAAGAAAAAAAGCGATCAGATATCTAACATGCCATGAATGATCCCGTTCATCAAATAAAGAGCATTGGAAGATTACCTGACCCGAGGAAAAAACCATTCAAAAATTATCAAAAGAAGTGATACTTAAGAAGAGATGTCATGAACTCATGTGTATCGTGGTTTGGAGGGTCCAATCCCAAAAATGTGTTTTTAAATTTGTAAAAATGTTGATTAGACAAATAATCAAACACATATTATGCAAGTTGAGCAGGGGTGGCAGACCACTGTTTGAGGCTTGGGAAAGCAATTTCGCATAGAGGCTTAAATTTAAACAATTGATAGTAAGATTAATTATAAATTTGTCAAGCACGGACACACAACAACATATAAGTAAAAAATAAATAAAAGAAGAGGGAAATGGATGGTATGTTAAGAAGGGGGAAACCAAGGATGAAAAAAAACTCTAAATAAACTATTGATGAAACCTAACAAATAATACCTAAAGATATTAGACTCTAAAGATCAAAAGAGGATCTTTAAACAATTAAACTCTAAAATCTTATCAGTATAGGCATTTCACATGTGACAAATTGAAATCATTTTTAAAATCAACAAAAGAAGGAATGAACATATTATTAAAAATTACTACCATGTTAGATAACCATTAAACACCTAATGTGTAAAAAAACAAAGATGTTATGACATGTGTTGATACCAAAATTAATATGCTGATATAGACGAATAATAAGAAGACACGTGTCGACCTACGTGGCACAATAGCAACGAGGAAGTTTATTTCCCCGACTAAGTCATACTCACTCCGAGCAGCAAGTACACTCAGAGGAACTCCAACACTCCGAGGAACTCTTGAACGACGAGCAACTAAGGCGGTCCGAGCTGCATCTCGGCCACAACATTTATTGCCAGATAATCAACAATTCAACTATTCATTGAATCCTTATCATACAGACGTATATTCTTAAAGGGCATTAATTGTTTACCCTTTCACATGTACAACCCAAGGGCTATAAATACATTGTATCACCCTCATTCAAGGGGACGAGATTTTCTTGATAGAATTACATATCGAGAAATCCAAAACACTTGGCAATAACAGAAACAGTGGACGTAGGCCATTCTTATAAGGCTGAACTACTTTAAAATCCTTTGTCTCATTTACATTTATCTGTGATTAAATAATTATAAGCAATCTAATTTTTTACATCAACAGATTGGCGCCGTCTGTGGGAAACGAATGTTGTTATCGTTTTTCACCAAAAATCATTCATCATCAATGGCAGATAATCCGAAATCCAGCAATCGAAATGCTGGAAATCTTCCAAATCCCTCTGCACCTCCAGATCTGGCTGGAATTATGATGAATCTGGCTCAAGGACAAACCGCCATGCAAGAAACAATGCAGCAACTCATACAAACCCTTCATGGTGGCGCACCTGCACATTCGGGACAGCGAAGTGGTCAAAGGCAAACCTATTTACTTTCTTCACGATCCAGGCGTACAGATGCGTATCGTAATGAGGAATCTGATGATTTCTCTTATCAACCTGGGCGAACTTCATCAATACGGGCCACAGATACTGAGCAACGTATTACTCTCTCTCCAGAGAGACCCAGTGCCTTGGAAAGACTGAGCAGGGTATCTCCTTTCAGTCGATTAGGCCCTAGGAAGAATAGGAGTCCACCTAAGACCATGTCGAGGAGTTTACGACAACCATCAGATCTAAGAGAAGGATCAGCACAATCACGACCAGTTACTCGTCAAGATAGATCCCAGGAGGCCACGTCAGAACAATCAATTGCTCGAACTAATAAGCCCGAGGAAGGAAATGATGCGTGGAAAGATTCCATTCAGCGGTTGGAGGATAGATTGGGAGAAATGGCTAAGGCGAAGAATCCCCTATAATGAACTTTTGTTCAAGGGACACCTTTTGTCCAGGCCATTGTGGATTTTCCTACACCGTCAAAGTTTAAAGCCCCTGTGGTGACCCCTAAATACGACGGAAAGACAGATCCTGTTCTTCACATAGAGCAATATCAAGCTGCTGCCAACATCTACGCTGTCCTCGACGAGATGAGATGCAGAGCATTCTCAGGTTCTCTTACTGGATCTCCCCAGATATGGTACAACAATCTTCCTCGGGATAAGATTTCAACTTTCTTTTAGTTGGCCGAATTGTTCATCGGTAATTTCTATTTTGGAGCAAAGCCAGTAAAAGGAGTAGCACACTTGTTAAGTGTTAGATAAAAAACTGGTGAGAGTACTAGAGATTACATAACTCGTTTCAATAACGAGAAGCTGGAAGTCATAGATTATGAAGAAAAGACAGAAATTACCGCCTTGATGAGTGGGTTATTGCCTAACAAGTTGTATTACACTTTGGCCAAAGATCCACCTACAACTATGTCAGAGTTAATGGCAAAAATGGCCAAAATCATGAATGTCGAGGAGGCTATGGCTGCGAAGAAGAATATGGATAAAGAAACCAAGGTGGAAATCGACAAATCTAAGAAGAAAGAGCATAAGGGCAATGGTGGTGACAAGCATTCCAAGAATAATAAGTCGTCATGGGAAGTCCTGAAGAAATTCGATAATTATACTCCTTTGAAAATAGGTATTAATCATATCTTGGAAGAAATCAAGAATAACGAGTAAGTAAGGTGGCCAAAGAAACTGAGGTCGGACCCTGACAAAAGAAATAGAGATAAATATTATGAGTTTCACAAGGATCATGGTCATATGACTAAAAATTGCATAGCCCTCCAGAACGAGATTGAAACGCTCATTAGACGAGGAAAGTTGTCAAAGTATGTTGATCGTAGAACTGAAAGGGGAAATAAAGACCGAGCAAGAGAGAGATCCAGATCTCCTCTTCGGGCAGAAGAAAATAGGAAAAGAAATCATGAAGATGATACAGAGGATGACCCCGATCTTCCCAAAAGGCCAAGGAAACCAGAACGCGAGGTATTTTCAATACTTTTTGGAACATTTGATTGTAATGTAATTACAGGCGGAGATGAAGGAGGAGGAGATCTTACTGCAGAAAGAAAAGCTTACCTCGGTGAGGCTCAGTCTTGCTCATACATTCAACGGATAAATTTGGCTGAGGAGGATCGCCCGAGGAAGATAAACAAAGAGAAGTTGGTCATTGGTTTTTCAAAAAACGACCTTGCAGGTGTTCTTTACCCTCACGACGACCCTTTGGTGATCAAAATGAGAATGAAAGAAGTAGTGATTTCAAGGGTTCTGGTAGATAATGGTAGTTCGGCAGACATCATGTTTTACTCATGCTTTGACAGTTTAAATTTAAAATTATCTCAATTGGAACCTTATCACAGACCTCTCCTGGGTTTTGCTGGCGAGAAAGTTTTTCCACTTGGGACGATCAAGTTGGATATATTCATTGGAACTTGTCCTGCTTGTCGAACAGAAAGAATACGCTTCTTTATGATGGATAAGAATGTGCAATCAGCTTACAACATCATCATGGGAAGGGTTGGTTTGAAGAAGTTCGAAGCAGTTCCATTTACAGTACATCAGTGTTTAAAATTCCCAACAAATTTTGGAGTAGGAGTTGTGAAAGGTGATCAAAAAGTAGCTCGGGAATGCTATTATTCATCTGCCGAGCAAGAAGAGCTTGAAGAGTCGAGGAAAAAGACTACTACTTACCAGGTGGATGAAGGTACAGAAATTGAAACACTGGATCCCAGAGATGAATCCCAACTTGTAAAAGGACAGGTGGTGGAATCTACAGAAAATGTTATTCTGGACGATGAACACCTTGAACGAACAACTCAGATAGGTTCGTCGTTGGATGCTTCAATAAAACAGAAGTTGATAACTTTCTTGAGAAGCAGAAAGAAAACTTTTGCATGGAGTCATGAAGACATGTCAGGAATAGATCCAAACTTCTTATGTCATGAGCTCAATGTGAATAAGGAGATCAAACTCGTAAAGCAGAGAAGAAGAGTATTTAGTCCCGAGAAGAATCAGGCTATACAAGAGGAGGTCGAGAAGCTCCAGAAAGCCCAATTCATTGAAGATGTGAAATATCCAGACTGGTTAGCAAATGTAGTGATGGTAAAGAAGAAAAATAATAAATGGAGAATGTGTGTTGATTTCACCGATCTCAACAAGGCATGCCCAAAAAATCACTTTCCATTGCCCAGAATTGATCAACTAGTGGATGCTACCTCGGGACACGAGCTACTCAGCTTCATGGATGCCTACTCTGGCTACAACCAGATCAAAATGAAACCTGAAGACAGGGAAAGTACTTCTTTTATTACCCCTAGGGGAACTTATTGTTATAATGTTATGCCTTTTGGTTTGAAAAATGCAGGAGAGACATACCAGCGGCTGATGAACAAAGTTTTTGCCGAACAAATCAGTTGCAATATGGAAGTCTATGTCGATGATATGCTGACAAAGAGCAAGAGAGTTGTTGATCATCTAGTTGACTTAGGTCAGACCTTTGATCAACTGGATAAATACCAAATGAAGCTCAACCCGACGAAGTGCACATTTGGAGTACGAGAATGAATGTTCCTCGGGTACATTGTCAATCAGCGAGGCATTGAGGCGAATCCAGAAAAGATCAAAGCTCTTTTAGAGTTGCGATCTACAACGGTGAAGAAAGAGGTGCAAAGTCTTACAGGACGAGTTGCATTGCTCAACAGATTTGTATCCCTAGCAACTGATAGATGCCTCCCATTCTTCAAACACTTCGAAAAACTTTCGAGTGGAATGACGAATGCGAAAAAGCCTTTCAAGACTTGAAGAAATATTTGGGAGCACCTCCACTGTTGTCTAGGCCAGTAATGGGAGAAAAGTTATACTTGTACCTGGCAGTATCAGAGAATGCAGTCAGCTCGACATTGATCAGAATAGAGAATGGAGTCCAGAAGCCAATTTATTACATAAGTAAGGCTTTCCGAGGTGCAGAGATCAGGTACCCAAAGCTAGAAAAATTGGCATTCGCATTAATTGAGGCAAGTAGAAGAATGAGGCCATATTTCTAGGCCCATACCATCGTTGTGTATACCGACATGCCTTTGAGACAAGCCCTTCATAAGCCAGAAAAATCAGGGAGACTGATGTACTGGGTAATAGAGCTCGGTGAATATGATATTGTGTATGAACCCAGATCATCACTAAAAGGCAAGCTGTAGAAGATTTTATAGCAGAGTTTACTTATCCTGATACCCCGAGGAATAAAAGTTTCTCGCTGATCAACTTGTGGATGTTACAGGATCAACAAACATAAGCTCAGACCAACTCCGGTTGGTAAAAGGGCGAGAAGAGATGGTCAACGAAGAGCGAGAAATACCAGGAGAGGATGAAAGGAATCAACAAATATTTCATCGAGGAACTCTGTCAGATAAGATATTTAAAGACGAGTTACCTATATGGAAATTATATGTAAATGGGTCATCTTGCACAACAGGTTGTGGAGCAGGGATTGTTTTGAACACCCCAGACGAGATTGACATGGAATACGCCCTGCGATTCCAATTCAAAGCTTCTAATAATGAGGCTGAGTATGAGGCCATGATAGCAGGTCTTAATTTAGCAAAGATTATGGAAGCACAACAAGTGATGGTATTCAGTGATTCTCAATTAATTGTGAATCAGATCATGGGAACATATGTAGTTAAAGGAGAATTAATGGTCAAGTATCATGCAAAGGTGATGGAGTTATTGGCAGAATTTGATGCCATTCAGTTGATCAGAATACCAAGAATGGAGAATGCAGGAGCAGACGCACTGGCCCGACTAGCATCAGCTACTCGTACCGAGCTGCGAAGAACGATACCAATTGAAGTATTAGAAAGTCGGATCATAGATGAAGACCTGACGATGAATATTATTAACCTTTATTTAGGACCATCTTGGATGGATCCCATCAGGGCATATGTTGAGGAGGGAAGATTACCGGAGGATAAGCTCGCTGCCAAGAAATTGAAGTATAAAGCTTCTCGGTATGTACTAACTAATGGTGTTCTGTACAGACGAGGAATTATGGCAGGTTTGCAAAGATGTGTACATCCCTCCAAGGTGAAAGAATTGATTGAAGAGATCCATGAAGGATCCTGTGGAGCCCATGTAGCAGGTCGGACACTTTTGCAAAGGGTAATGACGCAGGGATACTACTGGCCAACGATGAGGGCTGATTGTATAGCTTATGCTAAGAGATGTGATAAATGCCAACGTTTTTCCTCCATCCGACGAACTCCACAAGCATTGTTGACACCCATAACTTCCCCTTGGACATTTGCCATGTGGGGAATTGATTTGGTTGGACCACTGCCAACGACCCGAGGAAGATTCAAGTACCTCGTCGTCGTAGTGGATTATTTTACTAAGTGGGTAGAAGTTGAGCCTCTGATTGATATGACATACGAGAAGGTGTACCAATTCGTTTGGAAGAACATCATCTGCCGATATAGTCTCCCTCATGCCTTCATCACAGACCATGGAACATAATTTGATAACGAGGAGTTTGCCGCCTATTGTCATCAGTCAAATATTTTGAAGGTTCATTCAGCACCAGGCCATCCTCAAAGTAATGGACAGACTGAAGTGACGAACAGAACATTACTAAATGGTTTGAAGAAGAGGCTAAATGAGGCTAAAGCTAATTGGATTAATGAGCTACAGTCAGTATTGTGGGCCTACCGAACAACTCCCCGAGCAGCAACTGGAGAATCTCCATATATGCTGGCATTTGGAAGTGAGGCCGTAATACCTGCCGAGTTGGGTCTTTCAACACACAGAGTGCTGAATTTCAATTCCCCACTCAGCGACTTGATGAGGAGATTAGATTTGGACATGCTTGAGGAAGTTAGAGAAGAGGCAGCCATTAGGAATGCTGCTTATCAACAACGAACAGCCCTGTTCTACAACAAGAGGGTGAAAAAATGCGACTTAAAAGAAGGAGATTATGTGCTAAAGAAGGTCATTCAGAAGCAGAATAAGTTGGAAGAAAACTGGCATGGACCTTACCGAGTTACAGAAGTTGTTCGACCAGGAACTTACCGAATAACGACTCTAGAAGGAGAGGAATTTAAGAATGCATGGAATGCTGAACACCTACGCAAGTATTATCAGTGATGTAAAATGTAAAGTAGTTCCATCAATATGAATAAAATGATGATATTTCGCCATCTTCTCTCTTTTTATTGAAAGTTTTTCGGGAATACTAGTGTGTAACACTACGCTGGTCGGCAGTAAAAAGAATACGATAGTTCAAGCTCAGACCAACTCCAGTTGGTAAAAGGGCGAGAACACGATAGTTCAAGCTCAGACTAACTCGGGTTGGTAAAAGGGCGAGGACAAACCATACTCCTTTGGTTAGGAGGCGTACACTAGCTCAGACCAACTCCGGTTGGTAAAAGGGCGAGTGGACATCATAGTTTGAACTCAAACCAATTCTGATTGGTAAAAGAGCGAGAACACGACATTCCTAAAAATATCAGCTCCGGTTGGTTAGGAAACCATACTCCTTTGGTTAGGAGGCTGACACTGACTCAGACCAATTTTGGTAAAAGGGCAAGTGGACATGATAGTTTGAACTCAGACCAACTCCGGTTGGTAAAAGGGCAAAAACAATATTCCTAAAAATGCCAACGTGTTTGGTTAGGAAACAAGATATACTCTCAAATGCCAACTTATGTTGGTCGAGAGGTAAGATTATTACAGAAAAGGCAAAAGTTCCTCGAAGAACAAAATATTCCAAACTGTACCAAGTATGGTTGGTCGGGGATCAAAACCCACTAACTGTAATTGGTCGACGAGGAGAAAATATTCCAAATTGTACCAAGTATAGCTGGTCGGGGATAAAAACCCACTAACTATAATTGGTTGACAAGCACAATTTAACAACCTTGGTTGGTTGGAAAATTTTTAAATTTAACAACCTTGGTTAGTTGGAAAAATTTTAAACATTTTTATACTCATTACTTTGTTATTAAGAGATCGAGCAATATTACTAATACTTGTAATTTTTTATTACTAAGTTGGTCGATGAACCACACAATATTGTTATGCAAGCACAAATATAAAGTGTTTCACAAATACAAGACAATATCAATACAAATTTGCAAACAAAAATGAAACTTTTTCATTAAATTCAAAATGAATTACCCAAATTTATTACATTGATATTAAATTGTGTACTAATTATTACATCAGAATTTCCTATTCTACTGATCTTTTCCCTTCTGCTTTTGAAATAGGCTCCTCGCCAGCGGGAGGATCTTCCAGGCAAAGGGGAGAATTAATGAAGTTAATATCTTGAAGCATTATGACGTTCATTATTGAAGGTGTGTCCAGTATATGCTCGGGACGAGATACCTCGATCTGAGAATGAAGATTGTAGTCACCGAGGTAATTTGCAATTAAGCTCCGAGGAATGACACGAGCTGGGATCCATTCCATGTCCAAATTATACGGTGGCACAGGCAAGTCAAGTACCCCAGGATCATAATAGTCCCACAGGTAGAGTCCTTGTTCGAGCTTCAGCACGCCCAAGGAATTCAGCGAGCCTTGTTTGTAGCCCTCGTTATTGGCATTCTGGATACGATTATCTAAATGGAATAATGCTTCGTTGTATCCAGCCATCCAGAACTCCCTGGGCTGTTTATGAAATTGAAACGTTAACCTCTCAAGCTTCTCGTGAAGGCTCTGGATGAAAAGTTCATTAGTCTCCAACACTGATTTCTTTGAAGAGAGTTGTTATTCCAGTTCTCTAATTTTCTTTGACATGTCAGAAAAAGCTTGATTTTTTGCCATCAATTGGAATGCTTGGTTTTCCAACGCTGATTGAGTACGAGCTTCTTCAACAGTACGACGAAGAACTCTTGATCCTCCCCTAGCAGGTCGAGAACTTGGTTCCTCGACAACATTCTGAACAACTCTTCCTCGTCCACGAGAACCTCTTCATCGTCCCCGAATAGCAGTAGAAGGCCCAGCTCTTCTCAAAGCCTCTAACTCTTCTCGCAACTTAGCATTTTCCACTTCTAAAAATGAGAATCCTTCATCGGTGACCCGTACCAAGGCAGTGGAAGATGAAGCTGCAGACTTATACTGTGCTAGCTCTTTCTGCAAATTGTTATTCTCTTGCTCCAGCAGCTCGACAATCTGTCTACAAGATTCAACTTCATCCTTTAGGGTTCTCTCCCTAATATCATATCCAGCGATGAGCTTCTCGTAGCCCTTCTCGGCGGAAAGCTGCTGATATCTCTTCTCATATCCTTCATGAAATAGGGCGGTTGATTCCTTATACTGATTTTGAAGGTCTTCTAAGGTACATTGAAGATCCTCGATCATTTCATAGTAAGCCACATTATTGGCCACAGCTCGGTCAAGTAAGCCCTTCAGATATTGATAAGCTTCGATTGCCTGTTCTGAAGCATCATGCCCAAGGATGTCTGCAACTTCTGATGCACTCAGGTCTGTGTGACCAGCCTTATAATATTCATGACATTACTGTATCATCTTTGTATCATTAGCAGATAGCAGATCCATTCTGGCCAGAAACTAGCAGAGAAAGAAAAGACAATCATCAAAAAGAAGATCAAGACAGAGTACAGATAGAAAAGATACAATCGTATAGAAGGAAAAACTCAAATTTTATTAGATCATAGTGCAGAGTTACAAAGATCTTGGTTACACTTGACAAAAAAGAAAAATAGAAAGAGAATACCGAACAACTTCACACCTTTTCCTTGTCTCCCAAGACTTTCTCTGGAGGCTGGGATGAGGAGCTCGGTTGCTCGGTGGGAACAATAAGTTGGTCGGCTGGAGCTGGAACTTGTTCAGGAGGAGCAGGCAGAGATGAAAGCTCCTCGTCAGCAGGCTGGGTAAGGATGGGATCACCCACTACCATTGAAGATTCTTCGGAGGCAGCTTCATCCTCTTCTTCATCTTCGATGTTTGGGGGAGGACCAGGGAGATGTTGTTGAAACAGTTCTGAATCCTCATTAACTTTCAATTCTTGCAGGGCAGCAAACCAACCATCTCGGAAGTATTTCAAACTCCCATACTCCACCTGAGTCATCATTGCTGCTACCCCCTGTCCCATCCTTTGTCCCAACCGGTGCGGAAAGATTTTTTCACAACCAGTTTTCTTTTCATTTTCTCCGAGGAGAGCTTCTCGGATAGAAGATCCTCGGTGACCTTCAACTTAGATTCCACCTCTTCTTTCTGGCGGTTCACTCCTCGCAGAAGGGACAATTCTTCTTCTGCCATTTTCATCTTGTCTTCAAGCTCTCCAAAGCTCTTGAGCTTCTCGTCATACTTCTTTTTCTCTCCCTCCAAATCTTTCACTTTATTTTCCAGCTGCACCTTTTCTGCCTTAACTCTTGCCAACTTCTTCTCCCATTCATCCCTATCCTCGTCATACTTTTGACGGGAATACCCCAGCAAAGCATCCTCCAGTCCAGACGAGGAGCTAGAAGCCTTGATCGCTTCATCTTTCTTCACAATGGAGTTGAAGCAACTCACTAGCTGAAAAAAGGAGATAATGATAAGTCAGCACAGAAATATACGTATTGATTGAAGGAAAGAAAATTCAGAATGAGATAAACTTACTGAAGTAATGTGACGAGTAGCCAGGGATGTAAGCATATCCATTGACATATTCTCCTCAATCCCTTGGACCTCAGGAATAATCCAAGTCTTTACCGAGCTCATCGCAGAGCTCGGGGGAATAATAGTTGGGACACCAGCTCCACTAACTTGCAGCTGGGGAATGGTTTCAGCCAAATTGACCGAGGAGGATTTCTTCAGTCTCCTCAGTGGCATTTCAACAGTTTCAACCAAAGAAGAGCTTTTGGTTGGGAAAATGGTGATCACTTCCACAGGTGCATCCTTCTTGCTCGGAGCCACTGGGGGCTTCTCGGCAGCCTTCTGAGCAACAACAAAAGGGGCATCATCTACTTTCTTTGTCCCCTTTGGGACATCAGTCTTGTTTCTTTTCCCATCTCCAGCAGATGTAGTCTCCTCAAAGAGAGCAGGAACCCTTCTTTTGCCCATCCTCTGACTCAAAGGAATATGAGAATCTGATGAAGAATCCTCAGGAGCTGGTGCTGGCTCACCAGTGCTGATTACAGGGCGAGCAGTAAAAGAGGTTGTATAACTCCTATACTGCAAAAAATATGAAGCAGATCTGATGTTCTCGTCTGCAACCTTCTGATGCAAACTCCAGATAAGTTTGAAATGTTTGATGTTAACGTCAGCTTCTTTTGGAGTTTTTCTCTTATTGTCAACTGCAAACAAATACATAGTGAAATATCAGTCACACATTTTATCAAACATAATGACATCGTAATTTCAGAAATAAAATAAAATGAAAATAACCTATCCCATTTCCATATGGAGGGCATCTGGGACCTTGATATACTTCATCTCCAATCAAAGGGGCATGTTGCTAGTTTTTTATAACTACCCCGTGTTCAAAATAATCCCTATTAGCATCAGGGAGGTTGACTACTAAGGCCCTATTCAAAAATCTAGTTTTTAAATAAAAAATATTATCTAGAACAGCCCATCTATAACAATACATAATCTCAGGAATTCCTATACGGGTTCCGTGAATTTGATTTAACCTATACACCCCATTAACTATTCTCCATGTGTTGGGGGCTATCTTTGCAGGAACAACGTCGAAATACTGACAGAACTCTAAGCACAAAGGGTTTGGTGGAAAAGAAAATCCACTTTCAGCAACAAAGAGGCTGGGGAACCAGTGTCCCTCAGCCAAACGAAAATAATCTAAAGGCTCAGAAAGATCCTCCAGAGTTACCCAAGATGGAATAAAAATCAGAACGGAATTTCTCAAGAGATTCAATAACATAAACCATGGTGAATAAAAGAAATGAAGAAGAAGGAAGAAGATCTTACAGGAAAAAAGGAGATTTGTTGACAAACAAACGAAGAAAGGGATGAACGCACAAGAGAGAGAAAGACTATGAAAAACTCGAAAGCAGAAATTGGAAAAGGTAGAAGATGATGGGATTGCCAATGAAGATTAAATACTTTGCCTTGGGAAACGGCGAAAGAAATGATTACAAAAAAAAGAAACTATTACGCTACCGGCGGCTAAAAGGACAAAAGTGCGCGAAGATCGAAGCGCTTATAAAAATTCAAAAAAGGCGGATTCTGCGAATTTGGAAGACATTCGAACACGGAGAAAATGCTCCTAAAAACCAGGAAGGTCATTTAATATTGCCATATACCGAGAAAGAATGTTCCATATTCCTCAAAGTTCGAAATATGAAACATTGGGGGCTTCTGTTGATACCAAAATTAATATGCTGATATAGACGAATAATAAGAAGACACGTGTCGACCTACGTGGCACAATAGCAACGAGGAAGTTTATTTCCCCGACTAAGTCATACTCACTCCGAGCAGCAAGTACACTCCGAGGAACTCCAACACTCCGAGAAACTCTTGAGCGACGAGCAACTAAGGCGGTCCGAGATGCATCTCGGCCACATCATTGATTGCTAGATAATCAACAGTTCAACTATTCATTGAATGCTTATCATACAGACGTATATTCTTAAAGGGCATTAATTGTTTACCCTTTCACATGTACAGCCCAAGGGCTATAAATACATTGTATCACCCTCATTCAAGGGGACGGGATTTTCTTGATAGAATTACATATCGAGAACTCCAAAACACTTGGGAATAACAGAAACAGTGGACGTAGGTCATTCTTATAAGGCTGAACCACTTTAAAATCCTTTGTCTCATTTACATTTATCTGAATGTGTAGTGAGAGCACACACAATTGGATTCCTGTGTAAATCAAACTGGATTTGAACGTAGTTTTACCCAAGATTCAAACCACCTGAATGATTGAACCCACTAATGTTTAGGCCACAATAGATGCTATTAATTGCTATTATACACATATGAACAATCAAGTACACAGAGAAAAGATTTCTGAATAGGAACAACCAAAAACAAAACATACAAACTGATATCAACGAAAAGGGAAACAAAATAAAAATCATAATTTTAGATGTATAAACCCAAGATTTCCCAAATCCACAACCTTAAAAAATCTCAAATCATACCAAAAACTAATCAAATAGAAACAAAAATGTAAAACTCAAAAATAATGTCAACAAACCTAGATTGAGCTTGAATACAACTCATAAAACCCACATTTGAGTTATTGTATTGTAGAAATCTTGATTACAGCTCGTAAAACCGTAGATCTGAATGTCAAGAGCACATACATTTGCTTATGGCTCATGTTCACACTTCGAAATCACAAATTGATTTTGTATTACAAAAAAACATTAGATCTGCAAAAAACATTATAATGTGAAAAAATTAAGCTCCCAGATCCGTGTGTGTGTGTGTAGAGAGACTAGCTGAAGTTAGCAGAGCTGGAAGCGTAGGGCGGCGCTGGAGGCAACGACGGATAAGGTTAGGGGGACGGGGCTAGGGTTTGGGATTAAGGGGTAAGGCAACGTGGGGAGGGAAGGGTAGAGACGAATAAAAAGAGACGGAGGGTAGGGTTTGGGATTAAGAGGTTTTCCCTTCATTTGTCATGACACAATTCAAAGTGGTGACATGGCAAAACCTCATACCCTTAGATCACCCCAAAAAATTCGATCCCAACCGTTAAATCGCTTTACTATTCAAACACCCCTCTCTCTTATTATATATATATATATATATATATATATATATATATATATATATATGCGCGCGCACACACACAAAGGGTTTATTATAATGTTATTAACATTAGAATGCAACTCATAAATGGTAAATTCTTCATTTTATTATGCCATTAGTTTTGGGCACTGTGTTTTTGAGGAAAAAGGGATAAATAGCATTGTTTTATTATTGTGTTATGATTTACAAATGTGTGATGTTATTATTATTTAAAAAGTGGGAGTGAGAGTTCATTTTTGGGGTCATATTTGGTTACTTAAAACTATGTTTTTGAGTTAAAATATGTGATAACAGTATAATTTTATATTTAGATCAATTATCAAAAAGTCCTTCAAACATTTTTTAATACATATTTAGTCCAAGTCTTTTAAATTTGTTACCAAAAGTCCCTTAAACACCAATTTAACCAATAGCGGCATGATGGGGGACTTTTTGAAACAAATAAAAATGTTTGAACTAAACATATATTAAAAAATATTCGAGGGAATATTTGGTATATATCCATTTGTATTTGTTAAATATTAAATACAAACTAAGTATAATTTTATAAAATTAAAAATAAATTAAACTTATTCAAAACATTTCAAACGCAAGTTTAAATTATTATAGAGAAAGTTTATATGTACCGCCTTTAGAGCCCGCCTGGCGACTGCATTTGTTTTTTTTTTTGTTTTTTTTCTTTTGTTGATATAAAAACAATTTTTTATATTGAAAAAATAGTTTTTTATTAAAAAAAAAAAAGAAACAGTTAAACAACTTTTAAGTAACATTAAAAATATATATTTGGCATTTTTTTAAAGTTTTTATTCTATTGTTTATATAAAAATAGTTTTTTATATTAAAAAAACAATTTTTTATATAAAAAAAAAGTTAAACAACTTTTAATTAAAATTAAAAAATCTATTTTTTTACAAATAAAAAAATTATGTTTATTAATAAAAAAATTATAAAACAGTTTTTTTAATTTTAGAAAAAATATCGCAATTAATTAGTGCCGCTGATGCTGACCCACATTCCTGGACCCACATCATTTGTTGAATGTGGGTCCGCGCCAACGGCACCAATTAATCGCGATATTTTTTTAATAAAAAATATCGCGACTAATTAGTGCCGCTAGCGCGAACCCATATTTCCGTACCCATATCATTTGTTGAATGTGGGACTGCGCCAGCGACACTAATTAATCCCGATATTTTTTATGAAAAAATATTGCGAATAATTAGTGCCGTTGGCGACCTACAATCAACAAATGATGTGGGGTAGGGAATGTGGATCCGCGTCAGCGGCACTAATTAATCGCGATATTTTTATTGAAAAAATATCGCGATTAATTGGTGCCACTGGCGCGGACTCACATTCAACAAATGATATGGGTCCGGGAATGTGGATCCGCGGACCCACATTCTATAATTAGTTATTTAATTTTTTTATTTTTTATTTTTATTAATAGGAAAACAGATTTTTTTATATATAAAAACTATTTTTTATTTTATTTTATAAAAGACTGTTTTTGTAATTTTAATAAAAAAAACTTTTTTTTATATATAGAATACTGTTGAAAACAAGGATCAAATACCAAAAAGTCCCTCAAATATTTTTTAATACACATTTAGTCCAAACTTTTTATTTTGTATAAAAAAATCTTTTTAATGCAAATCTTTAAAAATATAAGAGAATAAGAGATTTTTTAATACAAATCTTTTATTTAGTCTAAATCTTTAAAGATAAAAGAATAAGAGATGCAAAATAAAAAGACTTGGACTAAACATATATTAAAAAAAATCAAAAAACTATTTAGTATATACCTCTAAAATCAAAAAAATAAAAAACTTAAAAAAACAAAGAACAAAAAACAAAAATGCCATCCCTAAACTGTTCCACATACCGTTCATGTAGATCCTCTCATTATTATATCTTTATCTTGTTCTCTTACTATAGATTCTCACGCGCACACAATTAAAATCCCCAATTCATCATTATTCTTTTCAATTCAATATTTATAATTTCATATCTCATCACCTTATCTGAAAGATCCAATAACCAAGACAGCATCAGTGACGTTCGTTGTTTGGGCAAATATCAAATTGCAACGCCAACAATGATGACTTTCCAAACGAATAAATCCAAAAAGAATAGTTGGTACTGGATGAACTTCGTCTGTGTTTTGCCCTTAACCATGGTTACCTAATACTGCTCCCGTATGTCAACCCAGTTTTCGGTCTATAAAAGCTGTTTAAATCACTTCGTTGAGAGAGAAAGAGAGATGGCTTCCTTGAAGAATACAGAGAAACCTCGCCCTCATGCAGTTTGTATTCCATTTCCTGCTCAAGGTCACATAAACCCCATGCTCAAACTAGCAAAACTCCTCCATCACAGAGGCTTTCACATCACCTTTGTAAATACAGAGTTTAACCATCGACGCCTCCTGAAATCCCGTGGCCCAAACTCCTTGGACGGACTACCCTCGTTCCGGTTCGAGACCATCCCCGACGGACTCCCTCCATCCGACGCTGATGCTACCCAAGATGTCCCCTCTCTATGTGAGTCCACCTCTAAGTTCTGCTTAGCCCCCTTTAGGGACCTTTTATTTAAACTCAACAACGCCGCTACCTCTGCAAATAATACCAATATACCGCGGGTGACCTGCATAGTCTCGGACTGCATCATGGGTTTCACACTTCAAGCGGCGGAAGAATTAGGAGTGCCTGAAATTCTTTTCTGGACGGCTAGTGCTTGTGGCTTCATGGCATACTTGCACTACCGTCAACTCATCCAAAAAGGTTTTTCTCCACTTAAAGGTATGTATGTACATAAATTCATGTTCTCGGTTATTGATTTGCCACCGAGAATACTATACACGCATCCCAATAGTCCACTTTTTTTTTTCTTCGATTCTTTTTTGTAATAAAGACTTAATCAACTAACTAAATTTCGGAATAGTGATAAAATATTAAAAAATTACAATTGATCGGATGAAATGTTATTTCAGATAGGAATATCATAATTAAGAGGGAGGTAGTAGGTATCACACCTCCCGTTTACATAGTTATTGTATTGAGCCCTCAGATTTATCAACTCAACCAACATCTTTTAACAAATAACATCATCATACAATCTATAGCAATATCAGGATTGGAAGTAATAAACGTTACATTTGAATCTGCATAAATTGAAATATTCATTGGAATCTGATTACATGTTTCTGTTGACTTGTAGATGCTAGCTATTTAACAAATGGATATTTAGACACAGCCATAGACTTCATACCGGGGATGAAAGGTATACGCTTAAAGGACATTCCGAGTTTTATAAGAACCACAGATCCAAATGATATTATGACGAATTTTGCGATTGCCGAAGTTGAGAGAGCACCCAAAGCTTCGGCACTCATCTTAAATACATTTGACACCTTAGAGCACGACGTTTTAGCCGCGCTTTCATCTTTTGTTCCCGTTGTTTACAGCATTGGTCCTCTTCAACTACGGCTTAATGAAATCCCAGAAAATGAAGAAATTCACTCCATTGAATTAAATTTATGGAAAGATGAACCAGGGTGTCTCACGTGGCTGGATTCGAAAGAACCCAATTCAGTTGTTTATGTGAATTTTGGCAGTGTCACGGTCATGACACCACAACAGCTGATCGAATTCGCTTGGGGACTTGCTAATAGCAATCATGCATTCTTGTGGATCATTAGACCTGATTTAGTCACCGGTGATTCCGCAATTCTTCCTCCTGAATTTGTGACCGAGTCAAAAGAAAGGGGCCTACTAGCCGGTTGGTGCCCACAAGAGCGAGTTCTGACACACTCGTCCATTGGTGGGTTTTTAACTCATAACGGGTGGAATTCTACTCTTGAAAGTATTAGTGGTGGGGTGCCCATGATTTGTTGGCCATTTTTCGCAGAACAACAAACCAATTGTTGGTATTGTTGCACCCAATTGGGCATTGGTATGGAGATAGACAACAATGTTACAAGAGATGATATTGAGAGGCTTGTGAGAAAGTTGATGGTTGGTGAGAAGGCGAAAGAGATGAAGAAAATGGCAATGTATTGGAGGAGAGAGGCCGAAGAGGCTACTTCTAATTCTCCTCCTGGATCATCATACACAAATTCTATGAAATTGATCTCGGATGTACTGATGTCCAATTAATTATTTAAAATAGCTGCATGTCCTAAGATCACAAATACTTTTTTTTCTTCCCAAATCTCAAATAAGTCCTACTCAACTGTTATTATCGATGCAACAATAACAAATTTCCAAGTGGAACGATTGATACAATATGTTGTTTGTTTTAACAGTATTCAAAATTTCCGCATGGAATTAAAGGTATGTACATGATGAGCGACAAACATTATAAATGAATTATTTATCATTGGGTATGTTTATCGTATATACAAAAACCTGAAATTGGTTAACTTGAGTGTAGGGAAAGTAGGGATCAAATTCACATGAAACAGTATTTAGGATGAAATTTATTTACTACTCAAAAGAGAAAAATAAAAGATGATTTGGGCGGTTTTTAAAAGGAAAAAGAAGTTAATTACACAAATAAACATTAAACAATAAAGATTAAACAAAACAAGATCATGATCATTTTTCCACCTTGGATTATCAAAAAGTATTAAGCAATTTGGTTCAAATCGGAATTAACCAAGCATATTTAATTGATTATAAACATCTTACATGAAGAGACCAAATGCCAAAATGAAAAATAAAAATTTAGATTGAATATGGCGACAAATAGATTGTGACATCCGTTAACCCTCTACTAAAATAAAATAAGAATCTCATATGAATCATTCTTAACATCACTGTCGAAATTTTAATTAATTACTAACCACCTACTAATTAATTATGCATGTGTCAATTTTAATCTTTCTTACAATACCGAATTAAAATCGTTCATCACAACCCATTCGATATATAATGAAATCCACAATCATAGAATTAATTTGAATACAAAAATCAAATACATTCCAATCAACCGAATAAACCATCGGTATAAAATCCATACAATAATCTCGCTACAGTTAAAACCAAAATGAATAAAAAGCCTGGCATGGGCAACATGCTCGAATAGTAAGGAAAAGTGTCTTGTCTAGAATATTTAAAAATAAGAGATGACTACATTAAATCCCTGCAACACTCCATAGCCGTCGCAACTCCAATAACCTGGAAAGATCCTCATGTTTGGTGTCCCTGTGGCTGGACACTTAAAAGTTTTGAAAATAATTTTTATACAGGTGAGAGCCGAAAATTTTTTGAAAATATTTTGCAAGTAATTAAAATGCATAATAATTACAAATACATTCTTTCATATTTAAATTGGTGTCGACTCGCATGAGATAATACTTACCCCTCAACTATAGTGTGCACCTAATGTTTGCATTTTAACCTCTTAGTTATACAATCCCGCTTAACTCGTCTCCAATGTCTCCATACGCTACCCCGTGTCACACGTATTTTATAGAATTAATTTCACATTCGTTTAATAATTATAATTCTCTATTATAATCTATTAATTCATTCCAATAACTTTCACTAGTATCATTCTACACAATTATTGTCTTAAACTCGTACATATTTTCTGCACATTTATATACGTGTCATTTAAAACACAACAAGTCTCATATGTCGCATGCAACCACCATTCCTTAGAGTAATAGCTCACTGGATGAGAATCTATAAAATGGTATCATGCACCAGGGCATACACACATCATCATGGGCTACCGAGTCGAAAACTCACACTGAACTCGACAAATCAAAAACGTATTGGAGGCGGTCATAGTCCTTTGACAGTGAGTCATAACCAAACCAAAATTACCTCACTTTGAACTTCAACCTCACAAGGGCACATGCATGGCGCTATGACCCGGCGCCGATACTAAGCCTACAGATATTAGCTAGAGAAGATCACCCACATCGCACAACCTCCGTTGATAGCATTAGAGTGGTATGTTTAAATAATTATATCATATATAATAACATCTATATACTATCTCTATACCCGTATATATTTATAATAAATCCGGTTAACCATGCCTATCCCTTGTATCACCAGCCTAACATTCTCGAATATCATTTCAATTCTCAATATTTAAATATTCACATATTTAATCAATTGATTCTCAAAATATAAATTATGGGAACGTACTATTTTCAATCAACTCGTATCACCATTTTTCTAAATTTTCATCACAAATTCATTAATAAATCATCGAGTATTATTCATCCCAAATACTCTAATTTTCCCCCGGATAAAATCACAACTAAACCAAAGTTAAAATAATAATTCATCTAAATTTTTAAAAGTCTAAATTATCCCCGGACATCATAAATTAATCCCAAAAATTAAATCACGATCATATTTCATCAAATAACCCATATTGGATATAACAAGGGAGTGTAATACCCCATATTTTATGACTTTTAAATTTGGGGATTTATTAAATTTAAATTGAGATATTAATTTAATATTAATACGTAAATTATTTTAAATATTTACTAGCATGATGAGAGTTAGTAATTATTGGATTGATTATTACTTAATGAATAAAGTAATAAATATAATCGAATTTATTACAATTATCATGAGTGTGTAATTTGATAATTGTGAATTAAATCGGGACGCACCGGTGCCGTGTCGGGATTAAATTATTATTATTAAAGTGAATAAATTATAAGTCGCCCTTATGGTCATTTCGAGTGTGCCAATGTGTCCGGAAGGGTCGAGATAGGCAAAATAATGTACTCAGGGGTTTAGTTTGGGTCTCGGGGCATTTTTAAGCCCAATTGGCATCCCGAGAGGGTATTATGGACATTTCGTATTTTTGGGAAATTAAACCCACAAATTTCCCAAGGTTATATCATCCTTTAGGACTCATACCCTAGTACTGCCACCACCACCAAATCATAGATCGTGCGGCGGGGAACGCAACCATACCACTTTCTTCCACAAATCAGAAACTCAAATTCCAGACAAGTATCTATCTTGCTTTATTTTTAGTTGATGTCTCAATCATGTTAGCCTAGGGTTGTTTAGAACCTGTTTCATGAAAGAAAGTATAGTTTTGAGACTTAAAATCACATGTTGTAGAAGAAGTAATCATATTCTGGACATCTAAATCGCATGTAGAAGATAAACCACGAATTTGTATGGATTTAGAAGTAGGAAATCTCGAAAAGAATTGGAAGAATTGAAAGAAAAAGAAAAATTAGGGTTCTTGAAGTTCAGGTAAAATTTTACCGATTAAATTATTGTAATTGATGAATTGGGACATATTTTACGTAGAAAATCATGTGTTTAGGTATATAGTACTTGTAGTAACGTTGGTTAGGAGTTTGGGAAAGATACATGGAGATTTGGTTGAGGTTGGAAAGGCAAACCTTTAATTGGTTTAATGCAGTTTTCGTCATAACTGCTTGATCGATCGATCGACCCAAGAACATCGATCGATCGATTATCGATCGTTCGACCCCATTTCCTTGATCGATCGACCCCTCCTGGAAAACTGCATATTCCTCTTATGTTGGTTCAATCCAATTAAAATGCGTAGTAACCCTCGATTATTATTGTTAGAGCATAATGGGATATAAATAGGATAAGTAGGGTCTAGGTAACTCCGTTGGGTGAGGATTTAATGTAAGATGAAATTAAGGGTTAACGGAGAGTTATTTACACATATGAAATCATGTGTACGTTTAACAAAAGATCGAGGCTTGTATTGGAAGTTAGACTAGAAGGTAAGTGAGAGTGCCTACTGAAATTATTCTTAGGGAGATAGAATACTTAGAGAGACGAGAATTAGGTGTGGAGTAACCTACACATATCAGAATAAAAAGTAACGGGTCCGTTAAGCTGGATAATCAAGTAGAATGTGCTATGAAAGGATAATTATAATTATGTGTCGTGAGCGCACCTAATTTATAAATGTGGATATATATATATATATATATATATATATATATATATGACTGTGTGATTGTGCATATATTATATATCTGTATAAAAATCATACTCGGGCTACTTGCTATCACGAGGGTTTTCGCGTCGGGACGATCTTATCTCGATTGGGCCCTTATATGGGATATTGACTCGTACCTTAGAACTTAGGATTCCTTGGTACAGGATATTTGATTGATAGTCAGACGGTCCTAAGAGACGTGAGGGTATGTGCTGAACTCTTAGTGACTTGGAACTATGCTTCGCCTTGTATGTGTTTTATGTTAATACAGTTCGAGAGTGATTTCGAACTAGTATTTCCCTTAATATATGTAATACGGGGACTTGATAGCAGAGTATGCCAGCACCATAGATTTTATGCAGGGTGCCTATAGTATATATATATATATATATATATATATATATATATATATATATATATATATATATATACACTTAAGAATGAGAACTTCCTATTGTGTATAAAAGTAGTTAAGTAATGAATAATTACTCCAACTTTATTATAAGTGTTTGGAAATTTTGTGACATCACTGAGTTATTTCAAATAACGTAAGATATATGAGAGGGCTTAATTTTCAGAAATTAATTATATTAGCCATAGTATATGACGGAATGAAACCTTATGGGGGAAATTAAGTTAAAATAACTTATGGGATTAATAGTGCGGTAGGCATGCACACTAGATGAGAGGTGAGAATTTCTCAAGAGAGTGTCGCATACTAACATGGTTGTTACATTAGCTGGTAAGCATTTGAAATACTTGCTAAACTAATTTTAAATTGTTTTACACTCGGGCTCTGACCCGAATCTAGTTATTTCTTCTCTCTTGTATATATATATATACTAGGGTGTACCCGTGCCGATGGCACGGCAATTAATTTGCTCCTGATTATTTTTTGTTATGGCACACTAGCACTCCTAGGTGTGATAAATAACGATGTTACACACCTTTTATAACATTCTTTAGCTGCACATTTTGTATCATAACATGACTAAACACTGGTTTTGTTATGGCACACTAACACTCGTAGGTGTAATAATATCTTTACAATTCATTCAAATATATATGATTCGAAATGTCAAAATAAATTTAACATAAGTCAATATTGAATCCAAACAACTATGTTTAATATTGAATTACAAAAATGATGATTTTCTTTCATTCCCCCTCCCCCAAAAATAGGACATAATTCAAAATCCAAACAATCATGTTTAATATGGAATTACAAAAATGATGATTTTCTTTCATTCCCCCTCCCCAAAAAATAGGACATAATTCAAAATCCAAACAACCATGTTTAATATTGAATTACAAAAAAAAAAAAGATGAAGCATTTGTCGTGAATGATGTACAACGAACAAGTGAATGGTATCATTATTCTCCATATGTATGTCCATACTTGTTCAACATAACCTGTTTAAAAGTCGATGACAAAATGCGTATGCGCATCGAGTGTGGATGAACAACCACCGCAATCTAAATATAAAAAACACTGAATTAGTATCCTATTATAAAGATAAGATGTTACATCATTGCATACTCTGTCACCCCAGACCCGGCCTTTTCCTTCATTCATGTTTTTCAATTCTTCAACGTGGCAATCCCAATTCTACAAAAGTACATCAATAATGTGACTTTAGGTTCATGTTATATAAAGTTCTTATTGGATAAAATAAAATAAAATATTTAAATGTGAACTTACCTTATCGAATAAGGCATGGTATCAATGAACTATGGACATGCATTATAATAGAACTTCTGGATAAACAACGTCAGTTGTAGAGTTAGGTTCAACTTGTGGTAGAAGAACACTTAGTCCATTTGAAGAAGTGCATCTCGAAAATGCAACATATAATTGCCCATGACTAAACACTGGTGTACGCAAATCAATTCCAACATACTTTACCGACTGACCCTGAGATTTATTAATTGTCATTGCGAATGCAAGACGCACAGGGAATTGACGCCTTGACATTTGGAAAGGAAGTTCTGAAGAAGACGGTGTCAAAGATATTCTGGGAATGAAGACTAAATTTCCCACCTTATCTCCAGATAAAATTTGAGCTTCAATTATTCTTCTTCCACATCGTACAGCCATCAGTCTAGTTTCGTTACATAGTCCATCCCTTAGAGAAAGGTTTCGCAACAACATTATAGGACGACCAACTTTTAGTTCTAACTTAAACGGTGGTAACCCAGAAGGATCAAAAGAGTTCAAGTACTCATTCGGATATCGATTGTTAATGGATGGGTCATTTTCATCATCCATTGATAGTTTGTCTGCAGCTAAAAAAACAATGGTTTCTCCAGGGAACACACTCAGTGCTATAGAATTTATAGTACTGACGCCATCATTATGCGTTGAAAGAATTGATCGTTCTGTCAGAAAGTTGGAGTTGGTTGTTTCATGTGTACTCAATTACTGGGAGACTCTGGAGACTAATTCATTTATGTTTCCACGCTTTCCTACTAATAATGGAAGTTGTATAGTTTCTTGGGAACTGGATCCGACCTAATAACGAAAAATAACAAATCAATATAAATGAATGAATAACTATGTATATAAATTAAGAGAAACTTTTATAAAAATTAATACATCAATCAAAAAGCTTGCAAATTCTTCATTACTAAGTTCAGAGCTATTTAACCGCATGTTTTGTGACAAATTCAAAACATATATGTTCCTCCAAAGGGGATAGTGTCTTAACGATGCACCAACTATTTGTTCACGCACCCCCTTTGGTATAACTAGTAAAATTTGACGAAAGTCTCCCCCAAGAACAACAGTGATACCACCAAATGATTTTTTATTACCACAAATGTCTTAGAGTGTGCAGTCAACGGCTTCAACACAAAATCTATGTTGCATGGGTACTTCATCCCAAATAATTAGTTTTGCTTTCCTAAATAACTCATCTTCCAAGGATTGCTTACTAAACCCACACACACTGTTCTCTAATATATCCAATGGAATTTTAAAAGTTGAATGCGATGTTCGACCTCCAATTAGTAATTGTGAAGCAATACCGGATGAAGCTACAGTAAGGACTGTATGACCAAGGCTACGACATTTTGTTTCAACTGTGTTGTATAAAAATGTCTTTCCAGTTCCAGCACCACCATTCAAAAAGAAACTAGTTCCTTTATTCTCAAACACCGAAGCAGTGATTGTTGTATAGGCGAAATGTTGCTCCTCATTCAAACGGTGAATATTAAAGTCAGGATCGCTTTGTTCTGCATCAAACTTCAGTTGTTGGTGTTCTAATATCAATCTATTCACAGTTGTAACGCTCCAATTTCTAGTAGGTTGTGGAAACGGTGGAAAATCCTTCAAACTTTTACCCGATTCCTCAAGCAATTGATTGAGTAGGTATAAACCATAATCCTCAACTTGGATTTCACTTGGAATTGAAATGCCAAACTTTATCTGAATTTGGTGTGCAAGATCATCACATATGCTTATCGTGGATTGATTCCATAATGCATAGGGATTTATTGGAAAGCATTATGTTAGGATAATACTAAATAATCTCTGCAATTGATATCCGATTTTCAGAACCGCAGCCTCTTCAAGGCATTGATCCACTCATCATCATCTTCCAAAAGTCCACGTGCAACGCATGATGATTTAAATGAACCATTAAAAACATTATTAACCGTACGCAAGTATTCAAATGATGTTGGTCCTTTAACAACGATTAGTAGAAGACGCAGATAAAACCTCTCACCTGAATTGGGGCTAGCAAAGTACATTCGTCTAATTGCTGTTAGTGGTGCTACTCAAAGAGTCCATATCCCGTTTCTTGAGTTCGAAACATAATATTGCGGGAACTCGTGGTAAGTAAATGCGCGTGCATATTCATCTGAAGCACAACATTCAGTTAAAGTTGTCATTTGATTCTATGATCTTGAGATGATTCTATCCATAGGTTCAGTTGGATAAAAAATAACATGATGCATCCCAGGTAAATGAAGAGCTAATCGTACAACGGATGGCTTTTCTTCATGTAAAAGATGGCCAAATAGCCTCCATGCAGCTTCTGGCGGTTCAATATATCTTGCATCAAGATATTGTTGAATCTTATCCACGTTTTCGATCACCATTGTTGTTAGATCATGACCTTTAAATATATATTTGTGAATATATTTTACACATCTTAACCACGAGCACACCTACGCATTTATATGACAGTTAAACATTCTTGAAAGATAGGCGTTATAAGGAATAACATCCCTATTGTCAACATGTTTATTCCTTACAATATAAACATAACCATCATTTCAACGATGGTAAAGCGGATATCCATCTTTGTCCATTGTTGTTGCATCTGTAAAGTCCCGAGGGTAATTTTTTGTGCACTTACCGTTTTCCATACACGATGCTTGTGGATTTCGAGCACCACATAGACCATGCACCATGCATTTTTTTACTGTTTCAAAAAGTTAGGGGTCCTGATTTGGATAAGGAAATTCCGCAGATACATGCTTATCAACTTGAGCCGTTGTTCGAATCTTATCAGAATGCTTAAGAAATATAAGTGCATGCATATGTGGTAATCCTCGTTTCTGGAATTCAATTGTAAAAACATGTGCACATTTCTCACCAAACACCTTCTTTTCTTTTATCACCTTCATTAAATGTCTCCTCTTTAACTCAAAAACACGCGCAACTAAATCTGGCCGATCAGTGGATTTTTGATTGGGTAAAAGAGCATAAAAAATTTCGGGCCAGTTCGGATTTGCCGTCATTGTGAGAAAAATATCTGGGTGCTTATTGTATCGTGTGATTCCCATTGAATCTTGGAATATCTCAAACATATTCCTAGTACTACTAGGAAATGAAGATGGAAAAATAAAATGTTTTCCTATTTGGTCAGGTTGTAACCCATCACTTGCAACATCTGTAAGACCTTGGTATAGTTCAGCCTGCAATCGATCTTGATTAAGCCTGTTGTATGTGAGCCGATTTTGCTCTGTTGAAGCCCAAGCATCTACAATGAACTCTTGGAAAAGTTTCCCCGCCCTGAGTATTGTTGAATACTCATTTTGATGTTGGAATAAATGATAACTATAATATTCCATTCGAGTTAGACGTTTGTCAAGAGGGCAACCATTTGCAACATCCCATTGTCTTAATCCAGGTTCCCATCCTAGCTCACCATGATGGAATAATAAAACATAATGCAAAGGTAAATATGTTGGATGACATTCACTAACTCGCATCAACTCTTGATTCCCTCGTAAATGTATCACAATATCTCGCATTCCACTAACTTCACTTCCATCGCCAGGTAGTATTACTGCAATCTCATCCGATGATGGTAGATTATAACGTCTACGATATGTTTTTGAACTATAATGAAGATAAGCAGGTAAGTTTTTCCCTTCAACATTTGCATCACGTAGTATCTGATAAGCTTGTCGATATTTAACTGAGAAAACATTGTATTATAACAAAGTTTCTTGAACAGTTTTAAGAACATCAGCCCTTAAGTGTGGATTTCTACGACTACGAATGTCTAACGCGGAGTCAGGATCGTAAATGTACAATTGAGTGTAAGATGGAACTTCCCCTGACTGTGGGAGCCGATTTGATGTCGTAATTCTCCATGAATGGTGAATGATGTTGGGTGATTAGGCATAAATTCTTCACATTTATCCCCTTAATTTCGGTATTTTTATGATCCCATGCGGTGTAAATAGCTTGGATTTGTCTCATATCTATGATACTAACCCTTTTTGGCAGTATTTCGTATTTTGTGTATCTCTTATGTGTTTTACAGGTATTTTATGCAAGAAAGATGGAAAAGAGAACTTAAAATAGTGAAAGGAACCAAGAATCGGGGAGTTGAAGGGCATTTTCCTAATTTTGCAGCCTTAGTCCGGAGGTGGGGACAACTGGAAAGTTGAAGAGCTTTCAATTACAAGAACACTGGAAAAAAACTACACCTCAATCCGAGCTACGGTGAAGAAGTTATGCCAATTTGAAGTTGAGAAGAAATCCAAGAAAAAAACTGTCAGACCCAAACCGAACCGAAGTTGAGGAAAAAGAACTGGTCTGCCCATTTGTCACGTACCAGATCCGTTACGAAATTAGTCATGCTCCAGATCCGTTACAAAATTAGTCAGGCTTTCTAAGTGTGACAAATTGGAAGATACGGGATTATTATTTTGTGCTTATCTTTTAGCCAAAAGAGTTTTATGTTTTGGGGACTCTTCTAAACGACCTCTAGCCTATATATTTAGTCATTAGGACTCTTTTTATTCAGATTTTATTCATGTAAAATCTCCATAACAAGTAGGAACATCTAGGAGAAAGATTCACATACTTTGCACCATTAATTCAAGAGCTTTTCCGGTTTTTCTTCAATCTTTGATTTCTTCTTGCATGTTCTTGTTCTTCAATCTTGGTAACTTTTATTTCCAACACTTTTATTATTATTCACCATGTTAGGCTAGGTTTTTAAAGGTTGGGATGCATGAACCCAACCTGATGTGATAGTTGTATGTACATAAAATTAATCCTCTAAATTTAATGGTTTGATTATGACCGTATTGCGTAGAAATACGACAATTGTAGATCTTTAGATCTCATTTGCTTTCGAGTAACCGGGATGCTTTAGAATACAATTCGAGTGTAACTATCGCAATACCGATTTACTCGTCCTCAGATTAAGTATGATGCGGGCTTGAACCTCATATACGTAATGCTTGGGAGTACTAAATTTCGGGTCTAATTAATCACTTAAATTTACGATTAGTTTTATACCATCAATACTCTAGGTTTAGGGGATTGTGTCTCTACCTTAATTTTCCAATTAGTTTTAGTTAACTTCTTTATTTTTCTTTTTTTCTTTTTTCACTCAATCATAATCTTTTACACTTTATTTTTTGAAGTAATAAATCAATTAAAATCTATCAAACATTCCCTGTGGATTCGATACCCAGACTCGCCACTATACTCCGCAAGACTGTAGTTAAAGTTTAGTTTTTTTTGTATTGTGGTCGGAAGCCGATAACAACGACTAGCGTATTTACATGAACGCTCGGTTTTCAACAAGATCAAAATGGCGCCGTTGCCGGGGAGTGTCTTGTTATAGATTATAATTGATTTAATATTTCATAAGATATTTTTCTTCTTTTTTTGTTTTAACCTTTTTGCAGGGTTGCACAATTGAGCGTTGAATTCTTAACCGCACACCTCTTTATGTGGATTGTTCGTTTACAAACTATTTGGTAATCATGTCTTTTCATAGTGAGTTCGGTAATTATAATGGTTTATATGGGAATAGTTCTCAAACTTTTTATTTGTGAGAATCCATGCCTCGAGCTATTACCATTGGTGAAGGCCTTCGAATTCTTGAGAATGAAAGGCTTGAGAATATATATCTGGAAGAAAATCATTTTTGAGCCTTTTATTTTCAAAAACATTGGCTTCGACCTACTACCATTAGTGAGGCTTATCTATGTATTGAGTATGAAGGGCTTGAAAACAAATATTGGGAAAAAAATCATTTTTGGGAGCAAGATTTGGATGCATTATTCGAATCCAATGATGACTTTTCTCCCGAGGTTATAGAGCCAAGGAATCCTACTCGGGAAGAAAGAATGTTTTTTTAAACAAACAACTACTCATTTTTCTTTCCACCCAAAGCACGATGAATATCGATATTGGTTTTATTAAGGAAATTCTCGCACTTTGCGATGAGATTCATTATGATTGGAAAAACAAAGAGGAGGTTGAGACTTGTGTGTCACCTCAAATTTTTTAAGAATATATCATTGAAAGTGAGTCTTTTACCCTTCAAATTCAATCTCCAAGTGATGATGAATCACTTGAGATTGATTTTATCTCATCACCGTTCCTGTTCACCGTTATTGAACCATTAGAAGTACCGCTAGATTCCTATGAGTCGGTTGAAAATTCTGAAACGTTTACACCTTTAACCGACAAAGACACTTTGCTAGAATTGTTTTCTAATATGGACTCTTCCTTTTTGTGTGCCCCTCTCTCCATACTACTTCAAAAATATTTGGGAGGTGATTATATTTTTCTTGGATCTCAATTGTACTTGTCCCTCCTAGCATCCAAACCACCCATCATCCCGTTAAATTTTTTAATTGGTGATGGTTTATTTTTTCTATCTCACACATGCCTTCTGTTGTTCAAACGGAATCCTTATATTTCGGGAGGCATGCATCCTAGTGAGGGTGCACCATTAATCCTTCAAAGTCATATTGTATTTTGGGTGGACCCTCAAATTTTTTGACTTCTAGTGTAGAACTTATTAGAATTTGAAAATCGTAGGTTGTACAATAGTTAGCTTTTTTTTTTTAGTTTAGAGTTTTTGTTATTCTTTTTGCTATGCTTGGTTCTAACATGTTTTGTAGATTCAAAGGACTCGTACTTTTCGGGGATCGCTCCATTTTGGGTAATATCTTTCTTTTCCTCTCTTTATGTTGTGTTCTTGATTCGCATTGAGGACAATGCAATATTTAAGTTAGGGGGTGTGGGATATTATTCTCGTTTATTGTTTAGATTCATTGATTCGATCACATGTTCTTTCCAAGAGTGTTTTTTTTTTTAGAAAAAAATTTTTTTGAAAATTTTTGAAAAAAGCCAGAAATATTTTTCTTCAAAATAAATAAAGATTAGAATGTAAAAGCTTCAAAAATGTAACAAATATTTTGTCTCAAGTTGTAAAAATCAAATGCACAAAGCCGAAATTGACCAAAGATGGAAATTGTGCAAAAAATGACGACTTAACGAATAAGTGTGGAGATTAACAAAACCCGGTGAGATTTCGAGCCTATCGATCTTTTTGAGTTTTTAAATCAATCCGAGTTAATGGTTAACTCATAGTTCTAATTCAACGTTTTACAAAAGTCGTTGATGATCTCTATTATATTGTTTTGATCGGTTATGTAAAAGGGAATGTTGTCTCGAAACGCGCCCTACAAATCTCTAAATTAAATTAATCTCGAGACGCATATGGTAAATTAATAAGTAATTTGGACAATGAAGTAGGCCCTCGTTTGTCACCCAAAAATATTGGCCAGAAAAAGATGTGAAAAATCACCCCTTTTGTAACCCAAATTGAGCCAAATAAACTTTTCCCTTTCGTTTGACAACCCGAAAAATCCAAATAGACCGGAATTGTGAAAATGAAAAAAGTCAGAATATAAGTTCAAAAAGTGCAACAAAAAGGGGCAAGAAAAAAGTAGAACAATGCTCAACAAAAAATAGCAAGAAAAGAAAAGTGTGAGAAAACTAGAAAAAAATTAGAAAAAGAAGAGAAAATGAGCAATAGCCCGAAAAAGCACTAACGGACATCATAAGAAAATTTTCCAATTCTGAAATTCCCAACCTTTCCCATATTATACAATACACCTTTAACCCGAAAAAGTCCTAACCGAGTCAAAATTGCGAAATTGGTTACTGCGTGGAGAGCTAAGGCACAAAAGATAATATAAGAGATTAAATGTGTGAAATAGAGACGATGTTCCCGTTTCCCAATGACCGTATTCTGATGATGAGATCTAGTCACCATATATTTTCTTCTTTCAATTTGTGTGCGTGACTTTTCGTCCATTATATTTACTCTTTATATCACGCACACCGAGAGAATAGTCACATCCTGAGAGATTCGTTTGAGAGAGCATCCCGTGAGCATTTAAATTAAAACAAATTTTTGAAAAGTAACGTAATGATCAATTGGTGGAAGTTAGCAGTTCGATTTTTGGCTTCACTTCATCACCTAAAATCAAAATCCCAAAATCAAACCCACCGTTGAAATGGGAGGTAGATGTAGTGATTACCCGAGGGAGGCATCGGCGGGTGTTGAAGACAAAGTAAGGCAGCAACTAGGGTTTTTTTGGGGAGGGTTTTTGTTGAAAGGGGGATAAAGACTTGAGAGGAAGCTAATGAGTCGACAGGTTGTGTTGGGTGCTTGTATTTTTGCCCTAGGAGTGTGTAGTGTATTCTTAAGTTGTGGTTAGATGAGCACCCTTAGATTGTACACATGGCAAAATGTTGACCCTTTGATTACTTTGATAAGATAAGATAAGATGTTACTATTCATAACACCATTGTCCCATATATATATATATATATATATATGATCAAGACCACGTATTAGAGAAAGAGATGAGAGAAAGACATGGAAACCAGGTCTACCTTGTTCGGCCCAAAGTGGTGCCTAAGTCCACAAGTGTAGTGTTGATCGTATTAGTTTCAATGGGAAAAAGACATAGATTATTTATGGTTACAACTTCTCAAGTTCAGTCCTGAGTTTGGCACCATAACAATAGGAAATGTATATCTCTTCCCCACAACGAGGGATTATATGTTATTTATAGTCTAATAAAGGGGGAGAGAGAGTGTGTGTAGTGGGATATGCATCGTGCCCTTATAAGTTGGGAAGTCACACCTTTACATACAAGCGGGGGATTATTTTTAGTCCCTTGTTATTCGCATATAGTGGAAGAATAGTTATATCACCCGTAGAAGTGTATCCAGTGAGTGCCCCAGATGTCACCTTTGACTCTTGGCACATGCTTATTATAATGATGTTAAATAAAGGAGTTGACTGTTGTGAGCTAATCGATTTGACTTGACCACTTGTGACACTGGGGCTAAACAGAACGTCATGAGCCGACTAGAATCCTATTCGAGCCGACCACCTTTAGGGAATGGACGAGCCTAGTTGTTACTCTCTAATGTGTTATTAGGTCACACCATATACATTGTACGTCAAAATCCCCCAAGACTTTTCTCATGAGGAATGTAAAGGATCCTATGATGTATTATCCCTTCAGAGTGTGTGCTGCCAGATTGAATGAGTGAAGTGTTAGTTGGTGGGAAAGTTATCCTCTTCGACTATTTTGGTCATCTCAAATTCTTCTCGATGCTCGCAGAGCATAAATACTCATAAATTTCCACTCTAGATTGAGCATGCCACATGTTAGATGCTGGGAATTGGCATCTGGTATAATCATTATGGGCGTCTGGGGTAGTGCTCACATCAGTCTAACTGTGTCTATATTATTTTCTAGGTGTGACGTATTTTGTCATAGTGGGTGCAATTATTCCCCGCCAAAGGAGTATAAAATTTCAAAAATTGAACCGTCTCAACATTTCTAGTTTTAGAAACTTCCGCTTAGCTTTCCTAGAGAGATAAAAACCCTCACGCTATCAAATCATCTTCTTCTTCGGCGATCTTCTCTCCGACAACTGTCGTTTGCACCCGATTTCTTCCTGACAAATCCCTTCCCGGCGAGTCTCCAGCTTCCCTCATTTTTAGATAGATATTGTGTGCCATTTTCATCAATCTTCACCTTTGTTAGGGCTCTAGTTACGTCATTTTCTCTTCTAGGTCTCTTAAATAGTTTTTTCTTCTATTCCTTCCTTTTCGGGTTTAATTTATTATTGTTAATTATTATGGTTGGTTGATTTGGAGTTTATTCTTCCTAAATGGCCATTGAGTTAGATGTCCTAGGGTTCCTCTATTTTAGGGATTTTGAGAGTTTATAGAATTCAGTCTTTCCCAAGCTTTTGGTTTCTGATAGTGAATAGCCCCCAAGCATTGGTATACTTAAAATTATAGTTTTTTCGTTGATGAGCTACGAACCTTACGTCCAGAGGTGGTTAGAATATTTATTTGAGCTAGAATCATCTTGCCTGGTCGTCGTTTCCAGGAGGTTCCCAAAAACCCTCCAAATTGTTAGATCTGAAGGTGAGCCTGACCATCCTAAATATACTCCAACCGTAGCTTTATAAAACCCCTTAAGTCAAAGATGGTGTAAAACAAAAAGTCATATTTTATACTTTCCACTTTTAAAAAATAAAGCTTTAAACAAATTTAAACCAAACAAAAACATTGCACTAATTAATATCATTTGTTGTGAAAAATTGTCTTACCCAATATTATCTTTTTAACCTTGTAGGATGGTACTGAGACTGGGATCTATAAATATCTGGGAAGGGTGAGACGTGATCCACTTCAATGGACACTGCCTTCAAGGTTCTCAAGTACTTCTGGTGTAGCTTCTGATGAGACCTTCTCCTTTTGGTAAAAATGGAGCTCAAAATGGAACTCACTCCCTGCAAGAAGATGAACCTTCACAATAAGAATAGTAACTTTTCTCAAGAGAAACTCCTGAGAATGATGGCTTTCAGGTGAGGAGTGAAAGAACAAGGCACTTAGCACTAACAGAATGAGTAGGGAGAGAATACTAGGAAGTTCTGGTGTGATTTTGACAGAGTAACAGTGCAACTTGAGTACGATATCATTTGACCTTGCCTAGGGGTCCTATTCATACATGGGCACTAGGGCTGAGTTGGAACTTTTAGGCGTCAAAATTGAGAGGATTAGTGAGGGACAAGGTCTGAAACATACCATTTGTCCCTACCTATGTACAGCTGGATGTACCCTCTGATAGCTGCCACCTAGTACAAACCAAAGTCAAAAAGCAAATATGTCTCCCAATGGACACAAAATATTTGATTTGGTATATATGTTTTGAAACGGTAACTTATGGTACAAACTTTCTAAGCTTAAGAGAGGAGGCCTCGAGGACCTCCACCTCTAAAACTATCGATCTTGAGAGAGGGGGGGCTTGAGGACCCCTCTTGTCTAAAATAATTTTTCTTGAGAGGGACCTTAACGACACTCTCTTTTAAAAAAATCATTTTTGTAAAAGTTCATTTTTTATGAGTAGCCCTATGGTTGCTCACTTCACTTGTGACTAAGTATGAGATGTGTGTGGTAAGGAGATAAGGAGATAAAATAAAATAAAATAAATCATCCACAATGCGCCGATGTACGAGGAAAGTCAGAAAGGGAAAAATATCTGATGACCCATACAAATAGATCACAATGATAAGGTTTTATAAAGACTAGATAGTAGACTTACTCAACGATTCATTTCCTTTAGAAGCCTTGACACACTTTTTATCTACAACCTCTCCTCCACAGTGCAATGTAGGAGTCCACCCATGCTAGCTTCCACAGCACACGAATCCACATGGGCCTTAATATACACCGATGAGGCTCATCAACCGTCCATAGATTCGGAACAGGGAACACCACTTCTTCAAGGAAACACAGTAAACAAAGTACGGATTCCACCGTATGAAACAAGTTCTCAACTCGAAATGATGAGAAACAAACTTTGGTGCCCAAAGACAAAGATATCAAATCATAAGAATAAGGAAACTTGGATCTTTAAACTTAATGGGAAAAACTACGATTTTGAACTTTGGTAAATAGGTAGGAAAAAGATTTTCTTCAAAAGTTCTTAAAAAATCTGAGTCCAAAATGCCTTAAATAGAGAAAAAATAAATTTTGGGGCAACGTCTTCGTTCAAATAAAAACCTATGGTTAGTTCGAATGAAAATCCAATTTCATTTTAATAAATCCCAGGTTCGTTCAAACGAGAAGGCATTCTCGTTCAAATGGACTTCAAACGAGTTTCTAACGAGTTCCCTTCTATTTGACAGAGTGCCCATTTGATTTTTGTTAGATGTACATTCTAAAGAGGTATTAAATTTCATTTGAATGAGATTAAAACTTTCTTCTAACGAGTTTTGTTTCCAGTTCTAACCAGATCTAGACAACATTCAAAGAACCAAACTAAAAATTTATTTTTTTGAAATTTTTTTTAAAAATAATTCCAAATGATTTTGTTTAACAAAATCACCCAAAAATATTTCTAAGGACCATATTCAATATGCATCCATACCTTATGAGATGCTCGATAAACATAAAGAGAAACTTGGCATGAAAAAACGGCATGATATGTATCCATATTTTAAGCTTAACCACTACGTGTTCAACAAACATGTCATAGGCTTACGAGATCGATAATAAAAAACCTAACCTATGAATCAAATATTTTATTCGGAACTAAGACAATTACAAACAAATTGACTTGATTGGAAATTTTTCATTATAAATCTCCCGATTTGGCTATTCCGAGACAAAACCAAAATAATAATCCTATGGACCATTTAGCTCTCCAAAAGGACTCAATCACAACCCTCAAAAGAAAAGTACATACGCTCGGAAAACGCAAAAGTTGAGTAGCTTTGCATGCTTGTAAACTGTGTCGCATGCTGTAAACCAGCATACTAAAACACACCTTCAAATGAAAAGAAAGCATAACAAGTATTAAAACTTCATAAGAATAAAACTCTATTAAATCTAACAATCTCAACCTAGATAAGATATCTCCCCCTAAGATAAAGATATCCTAATCATGAAAGAAAATATACCATTTCTTCCCCTTTTTGTTCAGGCATAGACAAAGCAAGAAAGCATAAAATTATTTCTCCCCTATAAACAAAATCTCCCTCTAATTGTGTGAACATATGATTCCAAGAGAAATAGGGAAATGATAAATACTAATACAATCATCTAGAATGCCAAATAAAATCCAAAGATAAAGCATATGGCAAACATGGATTAAATGTAAATCTCGCAAACTCGGAACAAACGATACCATATATATAAATATGTAAAATATACCAATGAAATGCCATCACATATATATCAGTGTAAATGACCACAAAAACTCGACACAAACATATAAGGTTTACACAATAGCATAATATCGATGTGTCTAAAAACGTGGGGTGGAATGAATGAGCATGAACTAGATACATATAAATTATGAACCAAACGTTCAAATATGTCCAAGGAGTTTCATTTGATCGAAAAACTTTATCAAACTAAGATTTACTCTCAAGTGAAAAGACAAAGTGAAGTCTATGAATAAATAAGCACAATGCACATAAGCCTAGAATATTGATGATTCTAAAAATCAATAACATCATCACATAATATGTATAACTAGGATTCATTGTGAAAAAACGTTGATCTCCAACTATAACACCCTCAAAAGATAAACATTTATCATATTTTTCACTTAAATCTTTTTAAGCTATCCCTTTTGAAAATTAAAAAAAAAACTAAGTTGGCCTTGGCAATTTTTCTATTTTTATTCCCTTTAATCTTTTCATTAGGCTCTTTCTAGTGGTATATTTCCCTTAAAGGAGATTTTCTCCTTTAGTAGCCCTTTTTCGCGCACCCTCATTTTTTCAATAAAAAGAAAACAATCTCATGGGCAATGGTTCTTACATGCACAAATCATCCATAAGTAAAAAATATGTACATGACAAAATTGATGGGTGAACATCTCACAAAGCTAAAATAAAACATGTAAAGTTAAAGTTCAACAAATGCGTGCATGTGTGTGAGGACGCATATACAAAGTTGATTTCATAAAGTAAATCAAAGTTAAAATAACTAGAGGCAAGAATGATTAAATACAATTTAAGTATTGACAATCATAACCAAATGTCCTAGTCACATGGAAAACATAGAATGAATTGGATTCAAACATACCAATATGCCACGCCAGATGTGTAAAACTAAAATACACATAAATATAAAATCTTTTTGAGTTTTTAACATTTTTCAAAAGAAACACGCCGATTTAAAAAAACAACTCAAAAAATAAATAATTTTTTTTGTATTTTTCTATAAGACTCAATAAATGAAAAATTAAAATACAAAAGACTTAAACAACATACAACTAACAAACATATATATCATGAAGTGCAAAATCTAGTGTATGTAAACATGTGAGAACAATCAACCATTAGATATAGAATGGTAAGTATCATGTGCAAGCATACGAGAGTCAACAAATCTATTATGTAAAGCCTCCACTTTAATTTCCTAACCCACATAGGTGTAACTTGGCGCTTTCGCATTTTGAAAACCCTGATGACTCTAGACTTAGACTTTATAGGACCTCTTTTAATATCAAAGAGAAAATGCCTAAGGTGACCTTTCCTACCATAATGTGTGCAAGTGTAAACACAAAAAGGGTTGTGACATAAGGTTAGACCTTTTCTATCGTCCTTAGCTACGGTTGATTCTTTCAAATGCATGGTGTTGTCTTGGGTTGCAAAAGCATCTTGGTCATTGAAGTCAATGTCACACTTGTCATTTTTTATTTGGACTATTCCAGACATCTTATCCAGCTTTTTTGACCTAGATTCCAAATCAAATTTGACATGACTTGAGTCTCTCAATTCCTCTTGACGTTCAACTATTCGAGACTTAAGTAATCACATAGAATCCTCAAACTCAAGAATATTTTTCTTTATAACCTCCATAAAACCACACATTTATGTTTCTCATCCTCAACATATTCTAGCTTCTCTTCAAGAGTCCTTTCACATGCCTTAAGATCCTTATTCAAAACACTATCATCATTTCCTATGGCACGTTCTTTCAACCCAGCTTCCAACTTCAAGTTGTCCTTCTTCACTATCAATGTCTTTCCATATAGATCATGGAAGTAAACTTTGAGTTCACACTAATACTACTCCTCTTATTCACCCTCCCCCCCTCTCTTCTAAACTCTCTTCACGATCACTCATTTAGGATTCAAACTCAATGGCCTCAAAAGTGTCATGTTTAGAAATATCTTCATGGGAAGATTTGTCATCAAGGATTTCATGACTAGACATGAATGCGATGAAGTTGAGTTCAATGGGGGAATAGAGTCCTTCTTGAAGATCACTATCACTAAAGGTGGCATTTTACACATTCGGTTTATTTCCCACCTTCAGTAGTTTGGCGGGGCACTCAACTACCCTATGCCAATAACCCTCACAACCAAAACATCTTTCCAACTCACCCCTCTTAATGTTATCATTACTATTTTTAGGAAAATGATCAACCTTATTATATTATGTTTTACTCAATTTTTTTTGCATTTTTCGATTGCTTATGAAATTTGCGAAATTTCTTTAATTTATTTTCTAATATGGCCATATCTTTAGACTCGATGTCAGACTCATCATCAAAACATGTATTTCCTCCTTTTGGGATTTAAAAGCAATTCCCTTATCTTTCTTCTTCTCAGTTTTAGAGGAAAACATGTCAAGATCATAAATTTGTAGATCACCTACAAGCTCTTCAAGTTTCATAGTGTCTAAATTACACAAAAGAATTCAAAACTGTCACTTTTGAATTAAATCTTTCAGGTAATGAAAGTTACACGATTTTTGGGTATCTTCTCTCCGAAGTTAAGGGATGAGTTAACTATATCGGATAGTCTAGCGTAAAATTCTTTAAAGGTCTCACTCTCCAACATCTTAATGCTTTCAAATTTAGTGGTAAGATTTTGGAGTTTGGAAGCCTTCACAACACTGGTGCCTTCATGGGTGAGTTGGAGTATGCCCTAGAAGCCTCTTTAGACATTTCACATGTCATAATACGACGGAACTCCTCTGGGGTGACAAAATAAAATATAGCATTTAAACCACACGAGTGTAACACCCATAAATTTAAATCGAATGTTAATTAAATTAATTCAAAATTCCAAAAAATAAAATTTTGAAATTAATTATTTTTAATAATTGAAAATGATGGATTTTAATTATGAAAAGTAAAATTTTAATCGGAATTAAAATCGGAGTTAATTTTTATGTAATACAATTGGTAAAATAAGATAAGGGATTTTTGGGTGTCAGGTCACCGGAACCGGTTCGGGGGCCAGTTATAATATTAAAATTTTATTAGAATTCTAAAGCCACTTAAACTCTAATATTTTTCCCATATAAATTAACTCGGGGCTAGAATTGTCTAATCAGTTTTTCACAAACTTTACAACCAGAAGGCTCCTAAAATTTCATCATCTTCTATATACAAACCCTAGCCCCAAATTTATCAAGTTTCAACTCAAAATTTGAAGGCTCAATTAGTTTTTTCTCATGTTGATCCAAGAACGAAACTTTGTCATATTTTCCCAAGGAGCGAGTCTTCATAATTATATTTCTTCAAACAAATCTCAAGCATTGTTACCTCTATTGATTTCCCATTGAATTATGAATAGTAATTATGGCTTACACCCTAAATACATGTGTTTTCTTAAAACAACTAGAAAGATTAATTAGGGAAAGTGGAAGATAATTCGGGTCTATTTTTATGAAAATTTCTAATATGAATGAAGATTCAAAACCTTGCGTGTTAGGCTAGAGATTTGGGTGCCGTATATGTTAAGGTGTTCACATGTAGATTCTTACGTAGGGATGTCAATTAATAATCTATATGATGTTAAATAATGGAAATTGTGTGGATGTCGCATAGTAGAAGATTATAGTTGTATAAATTCTATAACATGCATGTGATTATACATTGAATAATTTCATGACAAAGTGTGGTTTAATTAATATTATGATTAAACAAATATTAATTGGTAAATTAATGGTTCGTGGATAAAATTGGTAAAATTAGTGTAATAAATGGAAAATTTTCCTTATAACACTTGTTTATTTTATTAAGTTCGACATCGCGGGAACGATGGGGTTATGGGATAGATAGGGCGCTCACCTTTATTTGGGTTTCTTTCTAGGTATGGGCTTAGTTAGTATACCTTTAGATAGTTATCGCTCTCCAGGTATGGGACTAGATAGTGGTGACGGTTTATGGATAAATATTGCGGGGTGGGGTTGATTTTTATGTTGTTCCTTGGTTTAGCAAGCTTAGAGGTGAGGTTAAGTGGTGTTGGTTAGTTGGTTTTCCTCCAAAATGATAGGTTAGAAAATATTTGTGTGTTGGAGACCTTTAGGTATGGAACTAAGGGTGTTTGGAGGATTTTATGTCGATATAAAGGCTGGGGATAATTTGAAATAAATGAGAAAACTTGAATAACTGAGAATTAATGCCTAAGATAATAAACGAGTATTAAATCTATTGGGAGCGCGAGTATGTGCAGGGCTCACAGTTAAATGGGATGACCGGCTATAGCGACTAGGTGTGTGTGGCGTCACGAGTATGTGCAAGATGGCAGTTAAATGGGATGATGGGATATAGTGGCGTGTCATACGTTGAACCTCACGAATGTGTGCAGAGCTGACAGTGAATCGGGCTGAATGGACATAGTGAGAGAAATGGGTGTGGTGTAGAACTAGCGGGAGTACCATGGCCAAATGATGTAAGACTTGAAGCTGGAGTCCCGCAACTGATATTAATGATGAATAAAAAAACAATCAACAAGTTAATGGAATGAAGTTAAATAGTTAGTTGTTCTTAATTGTACATAACTGAATTTGGACCTCGGAGGTGGCTTAGAGGTAGTTAGATGGTATTTCATTTTTATTCGTCGATTAATATATCTCGTTTAATTTAAAATATTCAACTTTCGTGTTTATTACGTACAATGATATTGTCTGGGTTCAAGGATCCTATTTGAGATGAGTTGTTGGTATCCATGCACTGGTCTCTGACCTATTGCGTTGACTAATATTTTCAGGTATAGTGCTGGAGTAGCTTCATAGGAGTAATTGGAGATATATTTTGGAAGTGCAGTTGGAGTTCCCTTTTACTTACTCGCTTTACTAGTATAGGTTTACTTTTATTCAGTCTCTTTACATTATGAGACTTCTTTATGGATTCTATTGGGCCATTAGATTCCAAAATTATCTATGGTTTTAGTCAGTTACTTTATTGGATTATTTCATTTGGAGGTTTAAATAAACTATGGAGTTGGATTATTTTGGAAGTGTAGCATGGTAATGGATCTTATTACTGCATGGATGATTATTTAATTAGTTATTTATCTTCTGGATGAAAATTTTATATGTCTCATATCTGTCGCATGCTAAGAATGGTATCTAATTTAGTGACGCTGATTAGGTACAAATTCTCCGTATTTATCCCCTTAATTTAGAGGCTTTTATCATCTTGTGCGGTGTAAAGAGGGTTGATTTATCTCATATTATTACTACTAACCTTTTCTATATAGTTCTTCGAGTTTCATGTATTTTTCCAAAATTTTGTCGGTATTTTACACAATTGAAGAAAAGAGAAAACTCAAACTCAAGAAAGATATAAGTGAAGGAAAGTCAATGGTGAAATAGTAATTTGCACCAGTAATTTGGACACGGAGCCTAAAGGAAAGTTGAATACCTCGAGCCACAAGCATGTAGGAAGAAATGATATCCAAATCCGAGTCCCGAGTGAAAAGTTATGGATCTTTGAATTTGAGAAGAAATCAAGGAGAAAAAGGAAGAAAAATAAAAAGTCACAGAACCGAACCTATGGAGACTTCACCAGATCGGTCCCCTTAACTGGAAGACATCGGACCGGTTCGACCATTAAAGAAGTAAAAGATCGGACCGTTTCGGCTAGATGGAATTTTATTTTTTCTTCTCTTAAAAAGAGTTGTGCATGATTAAAACTCTTGAAATAACGTGATGTATTTACTTGTTTGTCATTCCATACATTATAAAGATTCTTTTTAGTTAGTTTTGAAAGGGTTTTGAAGCCAAGAAGTGTAGGATTCATATTTTTCAATATTTTCGTCATGAATTTGGATTAATTCAAGGCTTATATTCATTCCATGTAATATTTTCTTCATTGCTTTCAATTGCTTTATTATTTTCTGTAGGCCATTATTTCTTTCTTAGTTAGAGTCATTCCTTGCATATTTAATCTCACTTTTCACGTGATTATTATTCCGTGCAACATAGAATTCTTGTTTAAACATAGTTTCATCATGTCCAGCTATATTTCTAAGGGTTGGGATGCATGAACACAAACTGATGATGTTTGCATGGAGATAAAAGTGATTCTATGAATTAAAAAAAATGATTGAATCATGTTAAGTAATTTTAATACCATCGTAGGACCTTTAACCTCATTTGCCCTAGGTAATCGGGTTTTTAAGAGTGCGACGCATGTGCCAGCTATTCCGACACCGCTTTATTTCTATTCTTGATTATGTATGATGCGAGCTTGTACCCTCATATATGTAATGCTTGAAATTAATAAAGTATGGGTTTAATTAATTATTTAATTTATAATTTCTTTTATATCCGGTAAACATACTAGGGTTCGGGGGATTGTAGTCCAAGCTATTTCTCTCATTCATTTTTTGTTCAGTCACAGTTAGTTTACCCCTATAGAAGGCGTTTAATTATTAGTTTATATAATTAACATTTAGTTAGTAGATATAAAACTCAAAATCAATTATCTTTTCGTTCTTTTTGTAGAGTCAATCTTAGGATTTGTCATCTTACCTATTATCGTCACGTTTTACGTCCTATTTCCTTGAGTATTTGACCCCGTCTTATTGGGATTTTTACTTACTCGACCGGTTTGCACTTGAACCGTAATTAGCATGCACTAGAGACACATTTTGATATGCGTTAAGTTTTTGGCGTCGTTGCCGGGTATCTAGGTAGATTTAGGTTAGGTTGATTTGATAAAAAAAAAATCCAAAAAAATTCAGAAAAGTAAAAAGCCAAAAAAATATAACATCTCTCAAAGTCCTTTCACGCAAAATCCGCAACAAACTCCTCAATCAACTCCCACTTACATTCATGAAAATACAATAGTTGAGTATGACCCAGATAGCCCACACACTCCTAACGAACCGTAGTTTTGGGTTCTAGCTCCTACCCCACCAAATTTCATTACGAGTCACACTTCTAGGGAAACGAGTGAGTATTTCGAGTCATTTGGAGAGAGATACATGTCGTATAATGCTAGATTTGTTACGGGTGAGAGAGATATAGCGCATCATCCCATGAGAGAGATTCTATATCCTGAGTGAACTGTCGCCCTTGGATGCATTCTACTCCCTACAATGCAGGACAATTTCACTTTAGTAATGGGATGATCCATATTCTTCCCACCTTTCACGGTATGGATTCGAAGAATCCTTACCTATACATTCGTGAGTTATAAGAGGCATGCAATACATTTAGCGATCAAGCTTGTACACAAGATGTCGTTCGCCTCAAAAAATTTTCCTTCTCCTTGAAGGATAAAGAAAAGACATGGTTATGGTCTTTATCATCGTACTCAATTGGATCATGGAAGGAAATGCAATACAAATTTCTCTTAAATTTATTTCCCCAACATTGAATAAATTCCATCCAAGCTCAAATTCAAACATTCCGACAATAAGAAAATGACCCATTTGATCGATGTTAAGAATGTTTCAACGAGATTATTAGTCATGTCCTCATCATGGTTTTGAAAAGTATCGTCTAACATCTTTCTTTCACCAGGGGATAAGCATATCTTCTAAACAACTCGTTGAGACAATGTGCGAGAGACCGTTTTGGGAACCAGATGAACACGATACAGATGCCCACCTTAAGTTTGTCGTTGATACAACTCAAGCGTGGGATACATGTGATCCTAACACCCAAAAACGGGTTCAACAAACTCCAACTGCTCCTTAAGCGCCCGATCTTTATCATGTGGGAGACGTAGTTGGATCAAGGTTAAGAGAACTAATCGGATCCATTCAAGCAATGAAGAAGAAGGTGTGTGCTATTTGTGAGGCAGGCCATTCAACGAAGGAATGCCCAATGATACCCGCCTACAAAGCAATGTTACATCAGAAAGTGGATGAAATAGGAGGATTTAAGTTTAATTTCAATGCCCCACACAAGAATTCTTACTACCCTTTGTGGAAGAACAATCATAGTTTTAACTATGAGCAACAACATGATGCGTTGAGTCCTAATTCACACGTTGCCCTACCTCCACAATTTTAACAAGCACCACATATACAAGTAGCACCTCTCACACCGTATATCACCCAACCGCAAAGAAATATTGAGGATACTATACACCAATTGATACACTCCCAAAATGCAACCAATGCTAAGTATGGATGCATTTTTATTGAAATGGATGTGAATATCTCTACGTTGCAATCATCTTTAAGTATCTAAGAGAAGGGTAAGTTTCCGCCCCCAGGCCAAAGACCTCCACAAGGTCAAACTAGTGTTAGCTCTACTTCCAATGAACATTACGAGAAATGTCAAGCCATAACCACTCTACATAGTGGGAGAGTTATTGATTTATCACCTCCCCTACACGAAACACCTAAAGACAAGGAGGTTTTGCCCGACATGAAGGAGGCCGAAGATGACCCCTTGAAGGAGAGTGATAATGACGAAACTAGTGAGCCTAAAGTCATAGTGAAACCACCCACCGCCATGCCTTTCCCTCAACGGTTAATTCCTCCCCAAAAAGGAATCCCCTATAATGACGTGCTAGATGTCTTTAAGGAAGCAAATATAATTTACCTTTTCTCAATGCTATACAGCAAATTCCTGCCTATGCTAAAGTCCATAAGGAATTATTGGTGGTGAAAAGAAGGCTAATGGTGAAAAAGAACACCTTCATAGCCCAAAATGTGAGCTATATTCTACTAAATGACCTCCCACCAACGTTTAAAGATCTCGGTGCACCTACCATTTCGTGCATTATTAGGGAGAATCGAATAGAAAAGGACTTATTTGATTTATGGGCGAGTGTCAATATTCTTCCCTACTCCATATACAGGCAACTCGATTTGGGGGACCTCAAGCCAACAAAAACCATTCTCCAACTCGCAGATCATACAGTGAAGATACCACGAGGCAATTCTTGAGGACGTGATAGTCCAAGTTGTCACCTTCTAATTCTTGGTAGATTTTGTTATTTGGGACACGGAACCCTCCATCACCTCAAGTAAACCCGTTCCCAACATTCTTGGCTTCCCATTCTTAGCTACGTCTAACGCGTTGATTAACACTCAAAATGGGAAAATGCAACTCACTTTTAGGAACATGACCTTAGAAACAAACATCTTTAATATTGTGAGGCAAGTGGGTTATGAGATGATTTTCAGTCAGTGGATCTTATTGAGGAGATTATAGAGGAGCCCGTTAAGGGAAATTTCAGTGGGTATACCTTAGGATCTTGCCTTATTTCGAGTGGTGAGAGCTATGGGATGTACACTAATTTTGAAAGGGAAGTAGGAGAGTGGAGAGCGGCATTAGACGGGAGAGCATCAAACGGGGACGTGAGATATGTGAGTTGGGTTTCTAGATTCAAGGAATTACCACCGAGGGAGTCATGAACGGTTCCCTCCAATGAAAAACTTCCCAACCTTGAATTAAAAAAACTACCCTCTAACGTGAAATATGATTATTTAGGAGAGGATGATAGATTTCTTGTTGTTGTCTCCTAGAGCCCAGATAAAGAGTAAGAGGGTAAACTCTTAGATATTTTGAGGAAGCACCAAAGAGATTTTGGTTGGTTCATAGAGGAGTTAAAAGGTATAAGTCCCTTAATTTGTAACCATAAAATCCACCTCGAGGAGGACATGAAGCCCTCGAGGGAAATGCAAAGGCAATTGAACCCCACCATGAAAGTGGTAGTACGAGCAGAAATCATTAAGTTATTGGACACCTGGATCATTTAGCCAATCTCGGATACCAAATGGGTGAATCCTATCCAAGTCGTTCTGAAGAAGTCAGGAATGACTGTGGTCGAGAATGCCAAGGGTGAGTTAATTCCCCAACGTACCACCATGGGTGGCGCGTTTGCATTGATTACCGAAAACTCAATGCGGTCATTAGGAAAGATCATTTCCCTTCACCATTCATCGACGAAATGCTAGAGAGAGTAGCGGGACACCCGTATTATTATTTCCTTAACGGTTATTCCAGATAAAACCAAATAGAGGTAGATGTTCTTGATCAAGAGAAGACGACTTTCACATGTCACTTTAGCACGTTTGCCTACAAATGTATGCCATTTGGATTGTGTAATGTGCGTGCGAGCTTTCAAAGGTGCATGCTTAGTCTCTTTAACGACATGGTTAAAAGTGGCCTTGAGGTATATATGGATGACTTCAGCATTTTTGGCCCCTCTTTTGACCTTTGTCCTACAAATCTTAAAAAAGTACTTGCCCGGTGTGTGGAAAAGAACTTGGTTTTAAATTGAGAAAAATGTCGTTTCATGGTAACTGAATGAATATTTTTTGGCCACATTGTGTCGTCTAAAGGAATTGAAGTCTATAGGGCAAAAATAGGTGTCATAGTCGAGCTTCCCCCACCTAAATCATTAAAGTACATGCGTTCTTTCTTGCGCCACGTGAGTTTTTATAGAAGGTTCATTAAGGATTTTAGTGCCATTGCTAGACCTTTGAGTAACCTTCTCATGAAGGATGTCCCCTTTGAGTGAAATGAATCATGACAAAGTGCTTATGACAAATTGAAAAGTATGCTTATTTTCTCCCCCATTATGTAAGATACAAATTGGTCCCTTCCATTCCAGCTTATGTGTGATGCGAGTTATTAAGCTAGAAGGGCTATTTTGGGCCAAAGAAAAGATAAGAAAGCTCATGTCATCTACTACGCTAGTCGGACGTTAAGCGAACTGCAACTCAATTACTCCATCAGAGAGAAAGAATTGCTAGCGATAGTTTTTTCCCTAGATAAATTTCTCTCTTACCTCATCAGTTCGCTTATCACTTGTTTTATCGACCACGCAACGCTTAAATATCTCCTTCCCAAGAAGTATGCTAAGTCGCGCCTCATAAGATGGATCCTACTCATACATGAGTTTCATATCTCTATAAAAGACAAGAAAGGATTAGAAAACTTCGTTACCGACCATTTCTCACAGCTTTCATTCAACGAGCCTAGTGATCCCACAACCATAGATGAATATTTTTTAGATTAACAATTATTGCCACTTCTTATCTCCTCTAATTTGAGGATATATTTAATTATCTTGTCATGGGAGCCGTCCCTCCCGATTGGACACCACAAGAGAAGAATAAGTTTATTACTTGGTCACGCATGTTTTTCTACAACGATCCATTCCTATTTAAATATTACACGGACCAAATCATCCGACATTATGTACCGAATGATGATATTCCAAGTGTCAACCACTATTGGACCATAATTTTTCGGGATCTAAACGCTTATTCTAAATCATGTGATAGATGTCAAAGAATGGGAGACATTACCCGCTGAGACATGATGCCATTGACCCCATACTCATTATTACAATATTTGATTGTTAGGATATTGACTTCATGGGCCCTTTCCCTCCCTCCTTTAGATTCTTATACATCCTCGTTGCGGTAGATTATGTGTCAAAATGGGTAGACGCCGTAACTACCAAAACTAATGACAATAAGGTGGTGATTAAGTTCTTACAAGAACATATACTCTCTTGCTTCGGTGCTTCGAAGGTAATTATTAGTGATAATGGAAACAAATTTTGCAATCAGTCATTTCAAAAACTCATGAGAAAGTATGGAGTCACTCACAAGGTTGGGATGACTTATCACCCCCAAACGAGTGGGAAAGCCAAGCTATAAAATCGTGGAATCAAGAGAATTATGAAAAAAATCATCGATCTTAACCGAAAAGATTGGTCCCTTCGATCGAACGATGCTCTATGGGCTTATACAATCGCATAAAAGAACCCCCTCGGGATGTCCCCATTTCAGTTTGTCTATGGAAAACCTTTCCATCTTCCCGTGGAGTTAGAACACAAATATTAGTGGGCAATCAAGAGGTTGAACTATAATTTAGACAAAGTCGGTGAAGCTTGCAAGCTTCAATTGAATGAGTTGGAAGAGATGCGTGACAATGCGTATGAGAATGCTAAGATCTCCAAAGAAAGGATGAAACTCACACATGATAAAATAATCTGACGCAAAGAGTTTAATTCGGGGTAAAAAGTGCTTCTCTACAACTCACGTATGCACTTCTTTCCCTGTAAATTAAGTTCGTGGTGGACATGCCCATTTGTCGTTAAATAAGTGTTCACCCATGGTGTCATTGGATTGGAAGATCCAAAGGGGTCAAAGTCAACGTATGACGCCTAAATCCGTACTTAGAGGCGTGTGTTGAATAAGCCCATTTACTTGTCGGACCCTATTTATGGGGATTGAGAGAGAATAAATTGAGAGGTCATCGCACCCCCGACACTTAATGGGTTATCGTTGTGTATATTAGTTAGTTTAGGTTAGGATCAGTAGATGTATTTAGGAAGAAAGTTCGTTAAAGAGATAAATGTGAAGGAATTTACGCGAGAGCGTAGAGGTTTTCGAAGGGAGTTGTCGTATATTTCCTAGCTAAATCTTAGGTAGGAATATTTTTGGAAGGCCAAAAAAAAATCAAGCGAGAAGAAGCCTAAGTTTAGAGAGTAAATGATAAGGGTAGAATACCTTTAACATTATCCCGAATCGGTTCGGTCCCAAGACCATGCTACAAAAAAAACGGATCGATTCGCCTATGACACTAGACCGGTTCAAATATATGTAGTAGTTCACAGAGTCCTAAGGTTTATTCTCCCCCATTTCCCAAAATCTTCCCTCCCCCCCCCCCCCCAATTCCCAAATTCTTTGCCTCCAACTCCATTCCCCTTTTCCCTCCAATTTTTCCCTCCAAATTCATCCCTTCCCCTCCACACCCCACCTATAAATACCCACCATATCCCACGCATTTCCTCTCACAACAACCATTTCCCTCTCTTCTCTCTATCTCTCATATTTTCGGCATATCAAATTCTCATCAAATGGCTGCTAGAGCAGCAAGACCACTCCTCACAAAATACACCTCCACTGAAATCCTCATCGACGGTAATAACGAATACTGCTCCCGCCAAGAGAAATGGTGGTGCGACGCTTTCTTATCCCCATCCCTTTCAATGCATATTGAGCGCAAAGTCAAATGGGAGAAGCTTCCACAATCGATCAAAAGCGTATTTAGTCCGAGAGGTTGGTGTCATTTTTTTGGGGAGCTTAATGCTGAAGTTTGGGAGGACGAGGTGTGAGTCTTTTATGGCCCTCTCGTCCAAATGGGGGAATTTAAAGAGGAAGCTTATGTTGAAGAGAGGCGCGTCCCATTTTCACTCGATATTATCATCCAAAAATTGCGCACCATGGATGTCCCGAGCCCAAACCGATTTGACTACTCCACAAATGCCAAGACAATTGAAAATGGGGCATGCATTTATTCGCCTAGCTCTCAAAAACTCGTGGAATCAACAGACTTTCCCCGTGGAGTCTTATGACACCCCGCCCAATAAAATACCGGGTGATCAGTCCTATATCAAATTAAAACAGGCATCTCATCTCGTTCATTCTTATCCTCACTATCAAAGACTTTTTAAAACTTACTAACCACCTAGTATTCAAAAGTTGATGTCAAAATTTTAATCTTTTTATTTAACAACAATAACCATATAAATATCAATACGAACCATTCACATAGACCATGAATCTAAAGAAATACTGAATAAATCAATAAATGATCGACCGAATAAACCATCGGCAGAAAACCAACATCCACTAATATAATCCAACAAAGAATAGTAACCAGTACAAAGTCCGACTGAAATGAAAATAGTTGGGGCAACATGCCCGAAAGAAATAACAAGCTGCATCCTACTCTAGGAATGAAATGACTGAAGTGTCTATGTCCAAATCCTGCAACATCCACACCTATTGTAGCCACGCATCCCTGGAACAGATATTCAAGTTTGGCATCCCTGTGGCTGGATACCTAAAAGGCTTTGAAAATATTTTCCAAGTATGGGTCAGAGTCCAAAGTCCTTCTGAAAATATTTTTCAAGTGAGTTAAAATTCAACAATTAAAATATATGAATGCTCTTCATATTTAAGTTAGTGTCGCACTCCCTTGAGATACATCTCACTCCTCCTCTAAAGTGCACACCTAACGCTTTCTTCCTGGCCCTCCTAGTTACACCACCCCGTCTAACTAGCCTTGTCATGAAACTCCTTGAACTCTACTCTAACCCGAGTAATTTGTAACTTTACTTCGTAAGTTATTTAGCGCATTAACTTAATTAATCATTTCTTAAAAGTCATATAACATTCACTAGTTATATAAGTAATACAAATTCTCTTCATGTATTTAATGACCCATATATAATTATCTACTCCATTATATACATAGAACTATATTCCACAATTTTACATATGTTGAATATAAATAAAACCGCTCTTAAAAGCCATATAACATTCACTAGTTATATAAGTAATACAAATTCTCTCCGTGTATTTAATTACCCGTATATAATTATCTACTCCATTATATACTTAGAACTATATTCCACAATCACACATATGTTGGATATAATTAAAACCATCCTTCTGAGTAATACCTCATCAGATGCATTCTCTAAAGTGCTATTTTCCCAGGTCTACTAGGTCCCACCGGGATTTCTCAGACAGCTAGCCACCGCCAAATCAGAACATAAAAATATAAGCGTATTGGAGGTGGTCATATTCCCCTGAGTGTGAAGACAATCATCTCAATACCCACCTCTATTTGGACGCTATGACCTGGAGATATACTCGCCTTACTCCTCAAGCTAGGGGATTCACCCATATCGCGCAACCTCCGCCGATAGCACTAGATCATATAATTCAAAATAAATATCTAGCCACCGGTATTTATGAGCACACAATATATATATAATATCACACTACCGTATATATATATAAAATTTAATCCCGGCTTTATTGTGTACAATGTCCGTAACACTAGCCAACATATTCCCGAGTCTATGGTCCAATTCTAATTCAATTAATTTACCAATTAATTACGTTAATATCTCCCTGAGTCTATGGTCCGACTCTAAATTAATTCATATGCCCATTAGTTAACTTAATATCTCCCCGAGTCTATGGTCTGACTCTAATTTAATTAATATACCCATTAATTAACTTATTTTCTCCCCGAGTCTATGGCCCGACTCTGATTTAATTAATATACTCATTAATTAATTTAATATCTCCCTGGTGTCACACAACCAATGTACCCGGACTCGCTCACCTCGCCCGAATTTCCATCTCTTAGAACGTACCCCTCAAAATTCCATTATAAAGAGAACGCTCCTAATTAAATAATATTTAACAAATTATTATATCATCTTGTAATAAATTATTCCAGCTATAAGCTTTAATTAATTAATCCCCCATTAATTAATCTATTATCATGGCCTCACTTAACCAAAATATTCGGACACCCCATTGGTCCATAATACAATATCCCTAATTAATTATTCAAAATTCTCCTTAATAAAGTTTGCACAATTATTAATCTCAGGTTTTCAATTTACTTAATCTGCACAGATTTTTAAAATGATGTTTTGGGGCATTTTGGGGCCATTTTGGAAAAAGCGTATTACAGAACGAAAGTTAGAAAACACCAATTTCTAGAGGGTTATGCTGACAGAATCTTCATTAACTGCTTGTATGAAGCTTTTTACCCAGAACTATCCGGTAAAATCCTTACAAATCAAAACCAGTCCCAATAACTTGATTTGTAACTTCCCCAAATCAAAACCCAATTTGTATTAACCCAATCCAAAAATCATTTGTATAACACCTACTATGATATGAATTGAATATCATCAATTTACAATGAAGCAATTTAACCACTTGCCTTATAAATTCGTAGTGTCTGATTATCCTTTGGTGTAGAGATCATTGTGTGATGAAGAACACCTTTCTTGTTCTTCCTCTTTGGCTCTCAATAGTCCTCCCTCTGTCCCTTATGCTCTCATATTTCTCCCAAATTAGTTATGGCTGCCCACAACTCCAAAAGATAGGTTTTTATCTCCTAATCTCGTTCTTAATCATATGGGCCTAATTAAAATGGCCCAAATACCTCCGAGTGGGCTCGGTTATGCCCAAAAATATCCCGTGACCCATTTACCACCCTCGGGTACACTTTTTCGACTATCTTATCCCATTCGGACTCAACTGTTCACTCAAAATTGACATCCAAATTAATTTATAAAAAGTCCTTATCTCACACCCAACTTAGTCTATATCCGACTTCCAACTGGGATAAATAAATGTCACGTCACTTATACATGTTATGACGTAAATAAATTATTACTATTCACTTAGTAATTTAATTTTTGTAAACATTAACCTTCTCTCTGATTAATATTTAAATAAATATTAACATAACTAATTCAATTAAATTACGACACACAAGTAATTTAAAATTTTCCCGAATTAATTAAATATTAAATGCACAGAAATACGGGGTGTTACATACTTCCCCTTACAAAGGAATTTCGTCCCCAAAATTTGGTCATAACTGCGGCGAATAACTCTGGATCCTGCTCTCATATCCTACTCCCGCTCCCACGTATACTCATCAATACTGTGATGACCCCACTCCACTACACTCTAACTGGTAGTACTACCTTAGACTGCAGCTTACGCTCACATAGCTACTAGTCTCTCCTCATATGAGGTGTCTTATTGCAAGTCATTATCCTCGAGTGGAAGGTGCCCAAAAAGTCCTATCGTTCCTCCTGTATCTCTCCAGCTATGCCACGTAGGACACATCACATATCCACTGAAGATGTTCTGGAAAAACCCAGTCGATAAGCCATCGGTCCCACCCTCTCAAAGATAGGCAAAGGCCCCACAAACCTCGATGCTAGCTTCCTTTTCTTGTCGAACTTAACCACTCCTTTCATAGGAGACACCCGAACCAATACCTGGTCACAAATATTTAACTCGATGGCCTCTGATAATATAGTGCCCCAAAACATGAGCCTATACTCCACCGACTCCACTATATTTATGTTAGGAAATTCCCCTCATTTCATCCCTGAAATATACGAAAGGATACAACTTACTCAATTCACGTTGCTGGTGGGTCCTAGTAGCTTGTTATTTCCCCACCACTTATCAACCAAAGGTGGATAATGAAACATTTCTCATAAAGTTTCCCAAGGTGTCACGCAGATACTAAACTGTTACGAGGTATCACACGTAACTTTACATGTGGTAATTACTACTCCCCAATTACCCAAAAATATGGAATGCACAATCCTCGCCTCCCGTCTGCCCATCAACTTATTGGCGACACGTTCAACCCAATATGTAACTCTGTCACTATCTCCTCCTGACACTTTTTACCAGAGGTGGGACTAAAAGGTCTCACCCAAATTCCCAACAATATTGAACGACACCTTGTTATGTTTCACTCCTTCCCATTAATAGAAAAGTTGGTCATACTACTCGATAGTATAACCCATTCCAAGATAACAATTCATGTTCAGGTCAATCCATTCAACAACCCGATGGAAATCTTGACCCCTCCACGGTTTTTACCAACCTGAGCATTAATTCCATCTCTGGAACCATAAAATTTCAAAAACTTCTTGGTCGATACCCTCAAATCAACCTTTTTCCCATTCATAAATGGTCTATCCACAGACAAATTCACTATGTCTCACTCAACACCAATTCCCATGCTCAAGAACTATATTCCTTGTGCAGTTTTCATCAGATAGGAATCTACACCTTGTCTATGTGTAAGACCACTCTAAGCATATAACTAAGTGATACTCTTTTCTATTTTCTCATAAACATGACTTCTTTCTTGCCTTAAAATGTTTTTTTACACGTGCCTCCACCGTCTTTACACTCCTTACGGTGGAGATAGTTCACCTTGATACGCATATAGTCGGATTGTTTCCTCTTTCTAATGGATTTAAGTTCACTGCACTTTCCCACTCATTTTCTGACTGCCCTGCAGGCATACATTCAATATGTTGATTCACACATCCCTTTATTTAAGATGAATCTGAAATCACACTAACCAGGGCACCCATACACCCTAAATTCCCTACATATTTGCACAACATCACATACGTCACATACGTAATATTTTTCTTTCAAGGATATCCCACAGATCACATTATAACATATGATTACATTTGATATTTACCCAAATCGTAATTTAATCTTATAAATGTTTCCCTGCCCATTAACTTGTGGTGCAAAATTTTTCTCAGTTCTTCTTTTGCAGCACTACCCGGCTATACTGGTCTTATAGCATAATATCTTTCACCTCAAAGTGTAACTCCACACATTCAAAAATCACCCTTTAAACTGGTATCCTAGCATCATATAATGTCTTTCCACTGCTGACGTTTATTAGGGCTTATGTGTATAACATTTCACAACAAAGCCCAAAAAAAACTTTCCCCAATGCATTAAACACTAGCATTGTCGTTCATTAATTTTCGTTGACCCGAGCATATAATCGGGGCACCCAAAACTTTGTTCCTCTACTCAAAGGTCTAATTGTCGTCTCCCGCGTCTCTAAAGGAGTTATATAATGCCTCTCTCACACTATCACTAAGTCCTCAACGCTAAGTCACTAATGAGCTAAATCTTTTTACTCCATGGTCAATCCGCCATGCCCCAAATCACATCAGTAAAAATTCCTATGCACTAGGATATAATATACTAGACAACCCTACCCTCTGAAGTCTATTTTATAAAATATTTACACGAGCCCAACCTTCTTTCGGGTGGAACCTCACAAAGAATACACATCCTGCCCTGGAATAGCGAACACAATAGTCTTGCTGTAACCGCCAACTATCGCTTACTCGTCGTTAACCAATCTGTACCCAGGATAAAATGATGCTCGCATAGCCCTTCTCAAAATGAGTTAACCTTATAAAATGTACCCTCTCAGTTTTCACACCTACTCCTCTGCAGGTAAAATAAAAGAGACCAGCCTTGTTACCCCGCAATATACATATACTTAATAGTAACACTACGATACACCCACTAAACTCGTCTCCCTTGTGAATATAGTGTTAAGAAGAATACTGCCACCACTCGTGTCATAAATTTTGCCCCATCTATCAGAGGATAAAACTCATACTTCCACTCGCCTATACATCAGTGGCCCAAATGGTTCCTGGACATAATATTCTCATCCAACCGAACAAAAACTTCATAATTGTTTTCCCTACAAGGCATCCCACTCCTCTCCCCTGATTCAATGTGGACATAATCAATTGTTGTGGTCCCACTTTCCACACATAAGACACTTCCTTGTGTCAGTCCCATGTCTCTAGCCCCGCTGGCCATGTGGGGGTTGTCCTTCTCGCGTACTTGGTAGACTTTACCCTGATTTCTACCCCCGTTGTCCCTTTGTCTTCGCTGGCCCCATGTGACTTGTTGCTGGCCTCGACAACCCTGATTGAATCCACCATCTCTCGGTAGTAATTTCACTAATCTAAATCATATAAATGAGTTCCTTTACTGGGTTTTCCCTTATGGTGCCTCACTAGCACTACTAAATACGATCTGGCCTTTTGGCCAGATATTCCACCTCCATTGGCTTCCTTCTCACAGAAGTATTGATATGAAATCGAAAACATACTACCTTAATGACTATAGCCCTAGTCATCCTAGCTGTAGTTTTTCATCCATGGTTGTGTATTACCCACGAGTACATTATTAACTCATCGACCCCTTATTAACCTCCGCATCCACCTCGTTGGGTACGAAGTTTGTTGCATAATTCAAATTTCCCTTATGTCCAGCCACTGTCCGGCCCTTCTGAAGTAAGTACTGAAATCTCCTTTACCTATTGGTTCAAACGGATCATACGCAGATTTGCAGTCAGACCGTACCCTAAATTTCTTATTATTTATGGTATTTCTCCATGGTTGTGGGGACTAACTCCTGTCACTACAACACCGTCCCACTGGGCCAAAATTTTCATTTCAAATTTAGTCCTGGGTGCCACCGAATACCACCCTACACAGTTGTCTTTGGGTTATTTCCTCCCATTGACTTAACGCGCTACGCTGCTACTCGAATCCTTATAGATAGACCTTCCAAAAGGGTCCTTCCACACTTTTCCCACCCTTTGCTGACTACGCTGGGTGAGACTGAAATTGTACCACCTTTATCTACAACAGTGCTTTGGGAGACTATTGCTCCCTGGTGATTATTCTATCCCCATTGGCCTAAACAACAATCAAGGTGATTCCTATCACGATCACCATTTCTTGAATACCCTATGTCTTCTATTGAGCCTCTCCGCCTGCAATTCTCCTCTGGCCCTCGTTGGTACTCCCAAAGAATGTTCGGCATACAAAGTCCAACCGAACTCGTGTATGAATCACCTCACTATACTTGATAGCAGGATAACGTAATCGCATACGTAGAGAAATCCAACAATCCTATCATAAGTCAATACATCAAAGAACACTAAGCTGAAACGGGAAAAGCCGTACAGATCCTAAAGACACTAGAACCTGATGCTCTGATACCATCTGTGACACCCCTCCCGATAAAATACTGGGTGATCAGTCCTATATCAAATTAAAAAAGGAATCTCATCTGGTTCATTCTTAGCATCACTGTCAAAAACTTTTTAAAACTTACTAACCACGCAATATTCAAAAGTTGATGTCAAAATTTTAATTTTTTATTTAACAACAATAATCATATAAATATCAATACGAGCCATTCACACAAACCATGAATCTAAAGAAATACTGAATAAATCAATAAATGATCAGCCGAATAAACCATCGGCAGAAAACCAACATCCACTAATATAATCCAACAAAGAATAGTAACCAGTACAAAGTCTGACTGAAATGAAAATTATTGGGGCAACATGCCCGAAAGAAATACCAAGCTGCATCCTCCTCTAGGAATGAAATGACTGAAGTGTCTATGTCCAAATCCTGCAACATCCACACCTATTGTAGCCACGCATCCCTGGAACAGATCTTCAAGTTTGGCATCCCTGTGGCTGGATACCTAAAAGGCTTTGAAAATATTTTCTAAGTATGGGTCAGAGCCCAAAGTCCTTCTGGAAATATTTTGCAAGTGAATTAAAATTCAACAATTAAAATATATGAATGCTCTTCATATTTAAGTTAGTGTCGCACTCCCTTGAGATACATCTCACTCCTCCTCTAAAGTGCACACCTAATGCTTTCTTCCTAGCCCTCCTAGTTACACCACCCCATCTAACTATCTTTGTCATGAAACTCCTTGAACTCTACTCTAACCCGAGTAATTTGTATCTTTACTTCGTAAGTTATTTAGCGCATTAACTTAATTAATCATTTCTTAAAAGTCATATAACATTCACCAGTTATATAAGTAATACAAATTCTCTCCATGTATTTAATGACCCGTATATAATTATCTACTCCATTATATACATAGAACTATATTCCACAATTATACATATGTTGAATATAAATAAAATCGCTCTTAAAAGCTATATAACATTCACTAGTTATATAAGTAATACAAATTCTCTCCGTGTATTTAATTACCCGTATATAATTATCTACTCCATTATATACGTAGAACTATATTCCACAATCACACATATGTTGGATATAATTAAAACCATCCTTCTGAGTAATACCTCATCGGATGCATTCTCTAAAGTGCTATCTTCCCAGGTCTACTAGGTCCCACCAGGATTTCTCAGACAGCTAGCCACCGCCAAATCAGAATATAGAAATATAAACGTATTGGAGGTGGCCATATTCCCCAGAGTGTGAAGACAATCATCTCAATGCCCACCTCTATTTGGACGCTATGACCTGGGGATATAGTCGCCTTACTCCTCAAGCTAGGGGATTCACCCACATCGCGCAACTTCCGCCGATAGCACTGGAGCATATAATTCTAAATAAATACCTAGCCACCGGTATTTATGAGAACACAAGATATATAGTATATACTATCACTCTACCGTATATATATATATATATATATATATATATATATAATTTAATCCCGGCTTTACCGTGTACAAAGTTCGTAACACTAGCCAATATATTCCCGAGTCTATGGTCTGACTCTAATTTTATTAATTTACCCATTAATTAAGTTAATATCTTCCCGAGTCTATGGTCCAACTCTAATTTAATTAATATGCCCATTAATTAACTTAATATCTCCCCGAGTCTATGGTCCGACTCTAATTTAATTAATATACTCATTAATTAACTTATTATCTCTCCGAGTCCATGGTCCGACTCTAATTTAATTAATATATTCATTAATTAATTTAATTTCTCCCTGGTGTCACACAACCAATGTACCCGGACTCGCTCACCTGACCCGAATTTCCATCTCTTAGAATGCACTCCTCAAAATTCCATTATAAAGAGAACGCTCCTATTTAAATAATATTTAACAATTTATTATATCATCCTATAATAAATTATTCTAGCTATAAGATTTAATTAATTAATCCCCCATTAATTAATCTATTATCATGGCTTCACTCAACCAAAATATTCGGACACCCCCTTGGTCCATAATACACTATCCCCAATTAATTATTCAAAACTCTCTTCAATAAAGTTTGCACAATTATTAATTTGAGGTTTTCAATTTACTCAATCTACCCAGATTTTTAAAATGTTGTTTTGGGGCATTCTGGGGCCGTTTTGGAAAAAGTGTATTACCGAACGAAAGTTAGAAAATGCCATTTTCTAGAGGGCATCGCGGACTGAATCTCCATTTACAGCTTGTGTGAAGCTTTTTACCCAGAATTATCCACTAAAATTCTTACGAATCAAAATCAGTCCCAATAATTTGATTTGTAACTTCCCCAAATCAAAACCCTATTTGCATTAACCTAATTCAAAAATCATTTGTATAACACCTACTATGATATGAATTGAATACCACCAATTTACATTGAAGCAATTCAACCACTTGCCTTATAAATTCGTAGTGTATGTTTATCCTTTGGTGTAGAGATCGTTGTGTGATGAATAACACCTTCCTTGTTCTTCCTCTTTGGCTCTCAACGGTCCTCCCTCTTTGTCCCTTATGTTCTCAAATTTCTCCCAAATGAGCTATGGTTGCCCACAACTCCAAAACTTAGTTTTTTTTTATCTCCGAATCCCATTTTTAATCATATGGGCCTAATTGAAATATCCCAAATACCCCCGAGTGGGCTCGATTATGCTCAAAAACATCCCGTGATCAATTTACCACCCCGGGTACACTTTTTCGAAGATCTCAGCCCAACCGGACTCAACCTTGTACTCGGAATTGACATCCGAATTAATTTATAAAAAGTCCCTATCTCACACCCAACTTAGTCTATATTTGACTTTCGACTGAGATAAATAAATGCCACATTACTTATACACGTTATGACATAAATAAATTATTACTATTCACTTAGTAATTTAATTTCTATAAATATTAACCATCTTTTCTCCGATTAATATTTAAATAAATATTAACATAACTAATTCAATTAAATTACGACACACAATTAATTTAACAAATTTTCGAATTAATTAAATATTAAATGCACAGAAATACGGGGAGTTACAAGTCTCTTTCAAAAAAATCTTGCATTGCCTTCCACATCATGTGCGCCAACATTCTTCAAACCTCCAACAATTCGGCAATGCGTCCTAGGCAATCCAATCTTCTCTGCCATCTTTTCGATCCCCATGCCTCGATCCATCTTTCATGCTTTTTCTATGCTGATACCATGAACTCGTCTATGGATCGTAAAGGCTGAGCTCCCCTACCATACCCCCACTTTATCACCTCCCTCCTTGTTGATGGAAGAATTCATCCCCCCAAACCTTTCCTCCCCTCCCCTCCCAAAGGCAATTGGGCAAGAATCCCGCACCCGAAGAGAACACCAAAGAGAGGTGATACAAGCGGTAGAGAACGTGGGCGAGGATGTTAAGATGGGAGAAGAGGAAGAGCCCAAATACAATGAAAAGGCGGATTCAGAATACGAGCCAGTGGGAGCAGACATCACTCGTCGAATTGAGAACTTGGAGACGAGTTTCAATGATTTTTTAAGGGATTATAGGGCGGACCAAGAGGCATACCGACGCGACACTAGAATGATCGTCCACTTCCAAGCGAAAATTTACAAGATCCATGTAAGTGAGGGGGTCCCAATACTCACTTACTTCTATGACGCCTATGATCCCAACGCACCCAGCCCCTCTCACCCACCTCCACAATAGGACATTCTTTGTTGATGATATTATTATTTTGGTTTTCTTTATGTATTTCATTGTTTGTTTTGAAATTTTATTGGCTTAATTTGTCACAACGAGCTATGTATCTCTCTTTCAAGTTCTTGTAATCCTTGTTTAGTAATACAAAAACAATTGCATTTTGCATTTGTTTATTTTTACGCACTTTCCTTTATTTTAGATTTTAGTCCTTTTGCATAGGGAGTTTACAAAAGTCTAAGTTAGGGGGGTACGCTTGCGCTTTAAAATTTCACAAAGTCCAAAATGCCCAAAATTTTCAAAAAAAAAATCAAAATTTTCCAAAAAAATTGATAAATTTTGAAAACCCAAAAAAAAAATTCTTCAAAATAAATAAAAGATGGAATTTAAATTTTCAAAAATGTCACCAACATTTTCTTTGAAGTCTCAAATTGTAAAACTATAAAATGCACTAAGCAGAAATTTACCAAAGATGGAAATTGAATGAAAATTTATGACTTAACGAATAAAGGTGGAGATTAACCACCCCGGTGAGATTTCCAGCCTATCACTTTTTGCTAGTAATTAAATCCATCTGAGTTAATGGTTAACTCAAAGTTCTTTTCAGCAGTTGAATAAGTCGTCGAGGATCTCGATTCCTTTGTTTTGATCAATTATGGGAAACGTGTGAGATGTTGTCTTGAAAGCGTCCTAAAATATCTCTAAATTAAATTATTCTTGAGATGCGTATGGTAGATTAATGAGTGATTTGAAAAATGATGTAGGCCCTCATTTGTGTAACCCAAAAATATTAGCCATAAAAAGTTGTGAAATTTTTTTCTTTTTATTTACCCACCTTGAGCTGAATAAAATTTCCCCTCTCCATTTGATAACCTGAAAAAGCCCATGAATCCCGGATTTGTGAAAAGTGAAAATTTACAAATATAGTCCAAAAAGTGCATAAAAAGGGGCAAGAAAAAAGTAGAATAATGCTCCTAAAAATAGCAAGAAAAGAAAAATTATGTGAAATGTAGCAAAAAAAATTAAAAAAGAAGAAAAAAATGAGCAGAAGTCCGGAAAAGCACTAACGGGCATCATAAGAACATTTTCCAATTCAAAATATCCAACCATTCCTCGTTTTTGCCAAATACACCTCAAAATCCAAAAAAGTCCTAACCGAGTCCGAATTGCAAAATTGATTACCGCATGGAGAGCTAAGACACAAAAAGATAATAAGAGAGATAAATTTGTGTGAATAAGAGATGATGTTCCCGTTTTCCAATCACCATATTCTGATGAAGAGATCTTTTTACCATAAAAATTCCGTCTTTCAAAATATGTGCATGAATCTATGTTCCATTATATTTACTCTTTATATCACGCATATCGAAAGAAAATATCCACATTCCGAATGATTTGTTTGTGAGAGCATTCGTGAGATTTGAAATCAAAACGAATTTTCGAAAAAGTAACGTAATGATCAATCGGTGGAATTTAGCGATTTAATTTTTGGCTTCGCACACATACACGATGAATTGAGACATGTGAATATAAATTTATGGTGAATATTTTTATAAAGGTTTAAATTGTATCATTTTTAGGTATTTTGAATTTTTCTTTCAGTCAAAAAATGAATTTTGTGGGTATATTCTCTGCAAACCCTCATGAGACACAACTCGTACTACTAGGGTAACCTAGGGTTTTAACGAATTGTTGCATATGCTAAATGCAATCGCTTGCCCACGAAAGAGGTATTCTATCCCGGTAACATGTTTGTTGAGTGGTGGACCTTGCTTATATTCTTTTACATTGCTCGGGATGATCAAAGTTCTAAGTTAGGGGGATTTGATTAAGCATAAATTTTTCTTATTTATCCCCTTAATTTAGAGACTTTTATCATCTTGTGCGGTGTAAACCGAGTTGATTTATCCCATATTATTGCTAGCGACCTTTTATATATAGTGAATTTAGTTTAATGTATTTCTCATAAATTTTAGAGGTATTTTACACGATTGAAGAAAAGAGAAAACTCTAACTCAATAAAGATACAAGTGAAGGAAAGTCAAGGTATAAACAATAATTTTACACTAGAATTCGGACACAGAACCTAAAGGAAAGTTGGAGAACTCGACTCCACAAGTATGTAAGAAGAAACGGAAACCAAATTCGAGTCCCATGTGAAAAGTTATGGATCTTTGAAGTTGAGAAGAAATCAAGGAGAAAAAGGAAGAAAAATGAAAAGTCACAGAATCCTGAAAAGTGCGACGGTGTGATACCGATTTAAACTAATTCGCAAATATCAAATTAGACCTTATTTAATTAGAGTCTATTATTAAACATCCCTCAAACAAACAACTACGTGTGTGCATGTGTCAAATCATAAATAAATAAAGCATGTGACACAAATATTTAGGAAAAATCCCCGAAGGGTAAAACCTTTTATTTCTAGAACTTTGAATAATTTACAAGACCATTGGCTTAAATACAACCTGATAATCGCCCTCAAGTGTAACGCACAATGTCTTCATCAAACCTTCAAAGCAACGGCTAGAAATATCGTCAATCAGAATCTCTCGCGGGAACTCCAGGTGATCAACAATGAAGAAGAGAATGGCTTATCCATAGGAGTTGAACAAAAGCAAAGTTGCGTTATTGGGTTACAAAAGGATTCATAAACGTTTGGAAAGGGTGTGTGAATCAAAACATGAGTCTTGGGACTCAAAAATATGAAGACTAGAGAAATTAGAACTCTCAAAATCGTCTCTCCAAGTCTTATAAAATAACTCCCCCGAAGTTGGCTTTTATAGGAATCCAAAACGAATTTTAAATCTTTGGGACTCTTGCCAGCATCAGGTACCCCGAACTGGTTTGGGTTTACCGCGAACCAGTTCTCCCCCCAAATCATTTTCGCCTTCAGTTCACGATAGTTCGCTGGTTTTGGGGCAAAAATCACACAGCATTCTTCCAAGGATTTTCTCAGAATTTTCTCCATTTTCAAAGGGCCATTACTTCTTCACCATAGCTCGGATTGAGGTGATGTTTATTCCAGTATCTTCGTGGCGTCGAGCTCTTCAACTTTCCAATTGACTAGACCTCCAGACGGTGGCTTTAAAATTACCAAAATTCCCTTGAACTTTCATATCTTGCCTTCTTTCACTATTTTAACTTCTCTTGCGTACAACTTGCATAAAGTCCCTAAAAATGTGGAACGTGAAGTCGTTGAGGCAGATGTGGGACGCATAATGGAGATGATTAATTCTTGATTCCCAAAATTTGGATAGAGGTCGTCATGTGATATCGTGAAGTGACGTGCCAAATGTAACGGCGTACGACATACACAAATGTAACATATTGGACATCAGAAATATGTCCTTACAAATCGATGTAGAGTTCACCGGATCGTTCCCCTAAATTGGCAGACACCGAGCCAGTTCACTCAATAAAGAATCATAATACTGGACCGGTTCGTCTGGACATAATTTCATTTTTTTTCTTTTCTTTTAAAAAGAGTTGTGCACGATTCAAACTCTTGAAATAACGTGATGTATTTATTTCTTTGTCATACTAGACATTGGAGAGATTCATTTTATTTTGTTTTGAGAGGGTTTTGAAGCCAACAAGTGTAGGATACATATTGTTCAATATTTTCTTCATAAATTTGGATTAATTCAAGGCTTATATTTATTCCATGTAATATTTTCTTCCTTGATTTCAATTGTTTTAATATTTTCTATAGGTGATTCATTCTTTCTTAGTTAGAATCATTCCTTACATGTTTAATCTAACTTTTCATGCGATTATGATTTCATGCAACATAGATTTCTTGTTTAAACATAGTTTCATAATGTCCAGCTAGATTTCTAAGGGTTGGGATGCATGAACCCAACCCGATGTGGTTGGCATGGAGATAAAAGTGATTCTCTTAATTAAATAAATGATTGAATCATGTTAAGTAGTTGTATTACCATCGTAGGACTTTTAAACTTGTTTTCCCTAGGTAACCTGGGTATTTAAGAGTGCGACACGCATATCAGCTATTTCGACACTGCTTTATTTCTATTCTTGATTATGTATGATGCATGCTTATACCCTCATATATGTAATGCTTGAAATTAATAAAGTCTGGGTTTCTTTAATTATTTAATTTATAATTTCTTTTACATGCAGAAAAAATACTAGGGTTAGGGGGAATGTAGTCCAACCTATTTCTCTCGTTCCTTTTTTGTTCAGTCACAGTTAGTTTACTCTTGCATACATAGTTTAATTATTAGTTTAATTAATTTGCATTTAGTTAGCAGATATAAAACTCAAAATTAATCATCTTTTCATTCTTTTTCTATGGTCAATCTTAGGATTTGTTGTCTTACCTATTTTCGTCACGTTTTACGTACTATTTCCCTAAGTATTTGACCCCGTCTTACTGGGTTTATTATTTACATGTCATATTTGCACTTTAACCGTAATTAGCATGCACTAGAGACACAATTTGAGTCGTGTCAGATGCCAAGCATAGTTTTGGTGGTGGACGGCGTCAGAATTACGCGGGGTGTTACAGCGAGTAATAATATTCTAACCTATGCTCAGCCTCACTCCATGATTATATGGGTTTTGGTATCCTATTTTCTCTAAACAATGTAATAGGTGGAGTCTAACCATTTAAAAGCTCTTGACATACCTTTTCATCTATATGCTTAAGTGTTAATTTAATACACATTTTCCAGTATGAATAGTTTGACCCCTCAAATATCGGGGGTCTAATACCACCAAAATAACCAAAATCCATGCCTTACTTCACAGTGTCTAAATACGACACCTTAGTTTTCTGGATCTCATACAAATTTGAGAAGGCTCGACGGAGCTTAGACAGGTATGGTCATAAACAAAAATTCTATTTTTATATTTTCCTATTTTAAGGAATAAAGTATTAAACCAATTTAAACTTAACAAAAACTATTCACCAATTAAAACTGTTTGTTGTGAATGAATGATTTGCCCAATTTTATCATTTTAAACCATCCACCATGCATTTAGGTGGTAAGTAGATAAAATAAATAAACCATCCACAATGCACAACTTCTATACCACAACACAACAAACTAAATATAGAGTCCACCGCATGAAATAATATCTTAACTCAAGATGATGAGAAATAAACTTTAGTGAAAAAAAAATCCCAATGCCTAAGAATATGGAATCTTGGATATTTATACTTAATGGGTGATACTAGGGTTTTGAAACTTAGGTAAACTAGTAGGAAATTGGTTTTCGCCAAAACTTCATAAATAAATCGAAGTCCAACATGCCTTAAATAGAGAAAACACAAATTTTGAGGCGGTGACTTCATTCGAATGAGAACCTATAGTTCGTTCAAATGAAAAGCCAATCTCGTTCTAATGAATCCCAAGTTCATTCGAACGAGAAGGAATTCTCGTTCAAACAGACTTCCAACGAGATTCCAATGAGTTCCCTTCTGTTTGATAGCGAGTGCCCATTTAAAGTTTGTTAGATGTTCCTTCTAACAGGTATTAAAGTTCACTAAAATGAGATTTAACCTTTGTTCTAATGAGTTATGTTTCTTGTTCTAATGAAGTACTAACTTCGTTCTCACGATCTTTAACCTTAAAAATTATTTTGTTCAAAATATTTTAAAAATTGTTCCAATGATTTTGTTTAAAAAAAATCACCTAAAAATATTTCCAAGGGCCATATTCAAAATGCATCCATATCTTAAGAGATCCTTGGTAAACGTAAAGACAAAATTGGCACAAAAACACGCCAGGATGTGTATCCATCATTGAAGCTTGGCCAACATGTCTTCATTAAACATGTCATAGGCTTACAAGATCAACAATATAAATCCTAACCTATGACTCAAATGTTTTATCCGGAATTAAGCCAATTATAAAGAAATTGAGTCGATTGGAAATTTTCCCTTACATTACCCATCTTCCTCCCAATGCTTACATGCCAATTATTGGGTCACATGCTTCGACCTCACTAAGGACGTATTTAGGTATGTCCATGGTTTAACGAACAATGCTAAAGCTCTGAGGCATTATTATTTTGCCCCAGGAAAGACCATTTAAGGATAGTTAAGGTTGTATGGACTCGTGACCATAGTTGGAAGATTTGATTCATATTCATGAAGAGTGACTGGGAATTCTGAATCCACGAGAAGGATAGGTTGTTAAAAGTTCCCCACGAATGGGTTGTGCCGAACATAATTGGTAAAAATATTATTTTATTTTATTTTTTCCCTTTGATTTGTGTTATGATGACGTCTGTGTTCAACTTTATAGTGAACAAGGCTCCCACACTTCCTACCATGCTTTTAGACCTGGTTGAAACTTACTGTATGCCCAACCCCCTGAAATTCAAAGATCTTTTCTCCATTTGAATGTCCATTAACACTAGGTATCAAATTCCTCATAGCGGTTCTACCCTATAGAGACACTGATTCCACTAGTAGCACAGAAGCCACTTGAAAATGATTATGGCATAGAGGTCGACCATGGTGCTGACGAAGGAGTCGAAGAAGGTGATAACTTTACTATTTTTGCTCATATTTTTACTAAACCTACCATTAAATGGCTAACTAATGTTTTTAGTGCAGCTTCCAATCCTACCACCTCAAGCTTCATTATCAAATCTACAAACATGATGGCGCCTCAAATACTTGATCGCGCTGCTATGGATTCGGACCGTCATAAGATGATGGAGGCCGAGGAGAAAAGATAGGTCGATGTTGAGTCCAAGGCTAAGAAGAAAATTGATGACCAAAAGAGGGTTGATACCGAATATAGGAAGCATGATGATATAAAAGCTCAATGAAAGGCAGAGGTCAAAGCTGCTACTCGAGCCAAGTCAATGGGAAAGGATACTATGTCTTTTATTCCTACCGCTGTGGGGGACAAGATCCCTCTTGAAGCCTCCACAACTCAAGGTGATACCAAGACCCTATAGAAAATTAAGTCCATAAGAGGATCCAAATTTATAGATGGCCCTCTCATCGACTCGTCTATGGTCAGGGGTCGACCGACCATTGTGAAGAGGTTGAGAACTTTAAATTTGACCCTAACCACCTCATAACTATCAAGGATTTAAAGAGTGACCCTAATTTTATCTTCTATCATATAAACAGCTCCACTGGCCTGTATGGTTATCTTGGGCATAGCAAGGACTTTGAGTTCTTAAGGGGTTATGACCTGAATCCCTTTTGAAGGTTAGGACAATATTGTTTGGTTATGGTAAGTATACTTAAGTTATGTTTGTCTGTATTTTACTAAGTGTTATTATCTTTTAATCCCTTATGTTTTTTGTTTCCAAAGTTTGATGGCTTTCGCCAATTTCAGGGACAAAGTCGTGACCAATCACATTGCTTATGAGGAGAAGAAGAACACCCTTACATTGCTCACCAAGGAGTGTAATACCCCATCCAAGAAAATAAGTATTTAATGATAATCGAAATATTATATTCAAATAAAAAATTTGAGGAATAAATATATAAGGGGATTACACCAAATGGCACGAAAAGTGGCGCATTACGAAAACTAATTAAGGAGAAAAATTTCCACATCACATGGTTCACTTGGATGCTTATTTAAGTTCTAATAATCCTAGTAAGTTTGTTGGTTAAGTTTAACGTGAAAATACCAAGGAATTATTGTAACACGATCATGGTTAATAATGAGATAATTTGGACGGTACGCGACACCCATGATAGGTAACTTTGCGCGATTTTTGTAGGATTGACCACTTTTATAAGGTCCAAAAAATTGATATAAAAAATACCATGGGATAAAAAGTCAAAAATAAAATAAAATAAAATAATTTTTGTCAAATAAATAAAAGTGCTCAGAAAATTATGAAAATCTTTGAATCGAATTAAAATTGAATTTTTAGCAACTTTATTTTCTTAAACATCTTTGGAAAAAAATCATTTATACCCATTTTACGCAGATTTTCGTCAGCACGTGTCGCGCAAAACGTGAACTTGCGCCAATTGTTTAGGAAAATAGGTAAGTCAAAAAATATCCCAGCCATATATTTAGACTCATAAAATATAAGGAATATTAACATTAGAAGAAAAATAAAAAAAAATATGTTTCGCGCGGAGGTCTCGATTCTTGCGCGCTCTGTATAGGACAATTCGGGAGGCCAAATGACTATTATAAATACAATTTTTTAGCCGAAAAAATACAAGAAATGTGAATTTCAAGTTAAAAGTTAAAAATAAAAAGAAAAAAATTTATATTTTTAGGGAAAGAAAGTGATGCAAATAATATTTTGTGGGTGGTTTTGGGCATTTTTCAAATGGGTTTTGGGGGTCACGTGTATTTTTGTTTGTGTTGTCCTTGTCCAACTCATATTTCAAAGGTTGGGTAGAGTTTTACAAACATTTGGACACTCTAAATTCTAAAAAATGGGTTAAGTCTTTCACTTTGCTTCATATAGTTTGTAAGAGAGAGAGAGAGAGAGAGAGAGAGAGAGAGGGAGGGAGGGAGGGAGGAGCTCCATGTTTGTGCCTTCATTGAGATATCAAATTTTTCACTTTCCTCTCCATCTCATGAGCTCGTGCAAAGTCAGAATACTCCCCAAATTCGTAGCTCCCTTTTACCACCACTTTCTTTCAATATAAACTCCATTAAAATAGCTCAAAAACACTATTAAATCACCACACAAGGATGGGACAACTTGTAGAGGTTTTGAAGAAAGAGTTTTGGAGCTTAAAATGGGTCTTGATCGTTAAAAAAGGAGATGTTATTAGATGTTGTTGGAGGATTTTGAAGAGAATTTTTTTGAAGTGGGTCTTTGGGGGCATTTCTTGGAGCTTCAAAGCTTGAAATTAGGAGCTTTGTGACTCCCTTTAAGGCCACCTTTGGAGGTGGGAGAGCCACCCATCTTCTCCACTACCACCACCATTTTTGGAGTCTTTGAGGTGGGAAAACTAACCTTTGAATAGGTTTATTATTGTGTATATTTCCATCTTATTTATTTGTATTTATTAGACTAAATATATGTAGGACGTGGATTATTTTTTATCTATGGTGCACTTAGTTGAATTCTCACCATTTTGGGTGAAAATGAGTTTCAAAGAGAGGTTTTGAAAGAAATTTTGAGAAAAGAAAATTTCCAGAATACTTATTTACACATATTAGGTGTAGAATGTGTAGAATAATAGTTATATTGCATTAATGGACTTATTAATTGGATCCTTAATATTTTGGATAAAAATGGGCATTGAAAAGAAGGTTTTAAATTGGTTTTAAAGGTGTTAAAAATCCCATTACACTATTCATAGGAATTTTATGAAATAAAATGTGTTAGAATGATGTTTTAATGATAAATAATGTGATTTCATGCAACGAAATGCATTAGGCTTGTTTAAGCCATTTTATGAGATAAAAATGTGATTTTCTACTTGAATAATGAAGATAAATGTAAAAAGGGAATCTTTCACTTTAAATGGGTATTTTAAAGTGTGTAAGCTCATAATAAGAAAATAGTATGGGTTATTGTGTAAATATTGGTAGATGGGTGTAAGGTGTAAAAACTCAGAAATAAAGTGTGTTTATCAAATATGTGAAAAATGAGGTTTTAATATATAAAATATATGAATTTATATATTAAAGGTGTGTGAAGTGTAAAATATGAATGTTGAGAAAAGTATGATAATAAACAAGTGTTTTTAATGCTTAAATGTGCTTAAGTGTTGAATTGGAAATTTAAACTACCTTTTTGGAAAATGACACTTGTTAAAGGACTAAATTGCAAGTTTGGCAAAAAAGGGTAAATTGATAAATTTACTTAAAGTGGAACATTTTTATGAATTAAAAATGTTGATGAATGCTTTTACACTTGTGTGGGTGAAAATGAATTAAGTTCTAAAGCGTGAATAATTTTTGGTATAAAATAAGAGTGTGTGTGAACTAAGGACTTAAGGAGAAAGTAATAATTTTCTAAGTATAATGGGAAAATGGACGGTTAATTCCAAGGCTTTGGCTTTAGCCCGAAAAAGGCAAATTAATGTAAACATTATGAAAATTTTGAACACATTGATAATGATATCTGATGATGTCGAGTTAAATAATTAAGCAGGGTTATGCTATCCCTAGTGGTGAAAGACCCAAAACCAACTGCAGTTTACTTGGCACTCGGTGCCGAACGGTGAAATTTCATGAAACTGTGGGTGTGCATAATGCTAAGTAATGAATTGAATATTCATGAAAGAGGCATAAATGAATGTTATTAGTTCATTGATTTATTAATACAAGCATAACACAATAAATATTTAATGTTCATGTGGTAACATGGGATGGTTAAATAAGGTGACTTAACGATGTTAAGCTACCTAATTAGGTTTGAAATATAATGAACACAAGTGTGTGTTACATGAAGCTTTCAAAGGAAGATGAATATTTTTTTTCTAAATACGGTGTGCGCGTGCTTTGAAATAAAGTCTTAAGTAATGATTAATAACTCAGCATGAGTTAATAGCATTGAGTAATACACGTTTAAAAGGGGATGAAAGGTTTTTTTTCCAACAATTGTAAAATGTTTAATTGGGTGAGTTAACGGAAAGAATATGCTAGTTCTAATCTTAAAATATAAAATGATTATTTTGTAAAGACGAGGGGGTTAAAAGGCATCAAATAGCGTTTTCGAAATAAAACGGTTTAATACACTGGGACATGTATTTTCCAATAGTATATACGTATATGTATACTTATTTTCACATGCATGTAGTGTAGCATGTGGGTATTCTTTTCTGGCGTTCGTTTCTATAATGCATTTGTATATAATCCCACTGAGCATTCGCCTCACATCCCTCCCTTTGTTATGGCATGTTGCATGATGTTCCATACATTAAGAGAGTTATACGGGAAAGTAGTTACATGCTTTTACGATAAGTAGCTCTGTTTACTTGGCCTTGGGGGAACTTCCCTTGTGTCCTCTCACGTACTTGATAAAATGGGAATCGCATGCTAACAAGAGTAATGTTAAATAATAATAAAATTGAATTAGAAACATTATTTAGGGTGTTTTAGTTCACTTCACGATTAACGCGTGGTTCGGATAGGGTTGATCCTTTATCAACCCTTAAGTCAGTGTTAGGGCGTTACAAGGAGAATACTCAACCGAAGGATATCCTAAAACAAACTGTTAAAGATCTCCAAAACACATGTGGTGATCTTAGAGAGAATGATAACAAGGTTATTTCCAAGACATTGTCCCTCAACAAGGAAAAGGAGGAGGTCTGCAAGCTAAAGGACCAAGCTAGCATTGTTGCCGCCAAGTTTAGTAGCCTTTAAGAGGCTCTAAGTAAAGCCAATGACAAAATGATAATGTACAATCAAGCACTTGATATGACTAACCTTAATCTGACCAAGGTGAACTAGGATCTTATTGAAGTTGACTAAGCCCTGTCCAAGGCTCAGGATATCTTAGTGGAAAGATTTAAGTCATTTTTTAACTATAGAAGTTAAAATCGTGTCTTTCTTCCTTAATGGCTATGAGAAGATCAAGAAGAAAGTCATGAAACACTACCTTGAGATAGTAAACGTAGTTAGAAAATAGGAAGGTGATGATGATGAGGCTATAACTTTAGCCGTCGAGTAGCTGATGGAAATTAATGAGTCTATTGCGAAGCACGATTAGGTTTATGGCTCTAACTAGATCACTGTTAAGGAGATCTCTCTTCCTATTGCCCAGAATACAATCATTGCCAAAGTCCATGCTGCAGTTGTTCCCTCCATTGACCCAAAAGTTGATCAGGTTTCTAGGGTTGTCCCTAAAGATAAAGATGCTCCTTTGGATTTATCCCTCCTAAATCTTTATTTTTGTCAAGTTTATTATCTTTTTATACTGAACATATGTCATTACGCAAGTTTGTGAATATTAAATCAACTTATGGTTCTACTTCTTATTTGCATTTATGTGTATGTTTTGATTTTTATAATTACTTTGATGGACTAAATTCTTAGCTTCCACTTGTAGTTAAGTTTTATCTATAACAATATATTTGACAACTAAATGTGATCAAGTTTCCCTGACCGTGTAATTAGTTCTAGCCATGTGGACTCATGCTGGGATCTAATCCACCTGCCATGTGAATTATTAATTCTTATGTGTTTAGGGTAGGCTTACTAGTATTTTATACTTACTATCATATGGTTAGATCTTGTCAACTTAATTTACCTTTCTAGCTACCCGTTTTGGATGAACCAAAATTATCTAGACTTAGGATCTACCAGTGCTTATGTCATCTTACTAGTCATGTTGAAGGAGTTTGTTATCCCGACCAAGTGTCGATATTAGTTACCAGAGTCTACTAAATGAATTGGGATGTATCCTTACATTACTCAGTTATGGTCGGATCTTGTCATCCATATGGCTGCATTAGATTTCCCAACTTTAGTGTTTTCTGTGCTCGGCCTAGAGATGTCTTAGGATTAGGCTCCTTGTAAATCTCTCATACCGATGAAATAAATAACCAATGCTTCAAACTTGGATTGATAACATATATAGAAAATGAAGTTATGATTCTCATTCGTCACTTGAAGAAGTGTTACAAGAAAATAAAAGATTGTTTGCATGGTGCTTCATCCTTAGTTTAATTTGCTCATAGCTGGTTATACTTTCTCAAATAATCGACATTCCACGAGTTCTTGATTGTTCACCTTCTAAAGTCTCAATTTTTTATATTGGTCATACGATGGAAGACAATCTATACGGGCCATGCCAATTGGGTTTTAACTTGTTCCCTTTTTGAATTACATTCTTGAGCACGTAGTCTCCTTCCATTAAAGTTCTCGGCTTTATTACTTAATTATAAAACTGAGAAGTCCTTTGATGCTAGGCTAAGACTTGTAGTTTTGTGCACTCCCTGACTTCTTATACAAGATTTAAATTGAGCCTTTTAATTAGATTACTCCTTAGTAAATCATAGTTGATCACCTTGTGGCTGGACAATTCGATCTCGGTGGGCACTACTCCTCAGTACAAAATGCCATCCGGAATGGAGTCTCGCCCGTTGTTATTATCTATGTTGTCCTACATGACAGAGTATACTCTATAGGTTTTTAATCAAATTACCCTTAGTGTCATACATCTTTCCTTTATTCCTTCCAACAGAGTTTTGTTCATCATCTCAGTCTAGTCATAGCACTGTGAATGACTAGGTGTTGAGTGCAATTTTAAGATCTTCAAGCATACACAGTTATCATCAAACTCTTTTTTATCGAACTAGGTACTGTGATTCATAATGAAGGTGAAAAAAAATAATGTTCTTCCATATAGAGTGGAAGACTTTTTCATACAACATATCGACCAAAGCCTCGGCCTCCACCCACTTAGTGATGTAATCCACTGATATGACTAGATACTTTAACTTGTCTCTTATCTTCGGTAGAGGGTCGTCCCGATCGATTCCCTAAATGGCAGAGGTCCAAGGAATGTAATCGATTCCAATAAGATGTCTGTACTCTTGTTGATTATGGCATACTTCTGTAACTTTTCACACTTCCTCGTATATTTTATGTAATCTTCTTTCATAATGGGGCAGTAGTAGCCCCGATTGGTCACTCAATTCACCAATGATCTACCCACTGAATGGGCACCACACGAGCCCTATTGCACTTTTTATCAAGTTACTAACTTTAGAAGGATGAACACATCTGAGCAATGATATGATGAAACCCCATTTGAATAAAATTCCACCATCCAACACGTACCTTGAAACTTTATAGAGGAGTCTTCGTGATTCATTTTGATCTACTAGGATTGCACCGATCTTCAAATATACCTTAATGGGATCATCCAAGATGACCCGAAGTCTATCTCCATCACTAGTACGCATTCATCATCCGTACTATAATGAATTAATATTTCTACTAATAATGTTTTTCATAGCTCCATTCTGGTGGCTGATGCCAAATGTGCAAGTGCATCTGCTCTTGTGTTTTTGGCTCTTGGTATTCTGACCATTTGAATGGCCTATAATCTTGATAATAATGCTTTCACATTTTCTAAGTACGTCATCTATTATTCACTCGCATCGTACACTGTGAGGACTTGGTTTACTATGACGTGGGAACTATTGTGTGCTGATAGTTGCTCAACAACCAATGATGATGCCAATCCCAGGCATGTTATGAAAGCTTCATACTATGACTTATTTTTAGAGGACTCAAAGTGGGTGCATATTCTGCATTGTATTACCCCATATTTATGAGGATATAAAATTTAATTAATTTGGTCATACATGATTTAAATTATCTGGAGGATTTAATAAATTTAGTGAATTAAGAATTAATTAATTTGGGTTATTTTAAAATTCACATGTGTCGTAATTTGAGGACGAGGTTGGAATTTTAGTAAAGTTACTCAGATGACAATTTTTAGTGTACGGTTGATTCCTAATAGGTTTAAATAGTAGGAAAATAGTATCTGGGGATAGTAATTGGGTCTCGGGGCATTTTTAGGTATAATCGAGCGCACACGGGGGTATTCGGGTCATTTGGGCTTGGTCCATAGGATTAATTTCGGGATTAGCAATATAAAACCTACATCAGGGAGTTTGTGGCAGACACAACCCAATAAGAAAACCCTAGTTTTGCAGATGAGAAAAGAGGGATAAATTGGGAAAACTTTGGGGAGACAAACCAAAAGAAGAAGGGTGTGTTCTTTATCAAATATTCGTCTACATCAAAGGAAATCAAACCTTACAAATTTATTCACGCAAGTAGTTAAACTTTCTTTTAACTTAATTGCAGTATTTCTATTCATGTCATAGTGGGTGTGATAGAGAATCTCGTTTTGGGGAGTGGGCTATCATGTGAAATGGGTTTTTGTGAAGTTGAATACAACATGTAAAATTAATACTCACTGATTATGAAACTCATGTATTATTATTATAATTCAATCCGGGATTAGAAATACATAATTTTATCTTGTGTAATTGAGGTTGGGGAAATCATATTTGGGAAGAAATTCATAATCTTTGTATAATCCCAATCTACAAACTTAGTGGGAATTTTATAAATCATTGATGATTGAGGTTTGCAATACATAGGGCTATCTGGACAAGGTGTAAATAAAGGTTGGGAAATACCAGATTGAAGTTGGGATTAAAATCGTGAAGCTTAAGATTCATTAATGGCAGTAGTAGCCTAAGGAAGACGAAGGAACACTGGGCCAAACAGGTCGTTCGAACAACCAGTGGAGTCATTCTAACGACAATGAAAGTCGTTCAAATGACCCATAGTCTCGTTCGAATGACGACAGGGGTTTTGGACACCGTCATCGTCCACCTTAGGGCCTTGGGAGGTGGATTTTAAGATAAATTTTATTTAGATAGAGTGTGAGTCTAATTAATTTGAATTGGGTGAAATAAATTCAAAGGGTTAAAAATATAGACCAAGTTAGGGAGTTCGGGCATTATGGTTGAGTGACATCACTTGGATAAAATTAATTGAGGTGAAAACTAATAAAATTAAGGGTCAGGGATTTGACTCAGATATTTCTCGGGTTAGTGTTACGATAGTTAGGCACGGGGTAGCCGACTTAATTTATTATAGAGATATATAATAAATTATCAAATATTAAATTTAATGAGGAGTGTTAAACTTAATAGTGGGATTTCATGTAATAAATTCTAAGAGGTGAAGATACGGACCGAATGAGTGAGTTTGGGTATTGTAGTTGTGTCACACTACTTACATGACAAAATAATTAATGTTTGATTAATTAAATTACAAGTCAGGATATAGTCTTAGGTACTTTGGGCTAGTGCTACGGGTGTTAGGCACGAGTTGTCCGAACTTTTACGAAATATATGTATATGGTTAGTGACATGGTATATATATATATTTGTGTGCTTTATAAATATCGGCATGAATGATATGTATAGGAATACATACCCCTCTAGTGCTATCATAGGAGGTTGCCCAGTGTGGGTGAATCCCCTGGCTTGAGGAGCAGGGAGAGTATAGTCCCTAGGTCATATCGCCTATTTTTATTGTGTGATTTGTTTTTCAAGGAGAGACGCTTTGGGTATGATTCGGTTTCACTTTTGGGGGGAATATGACCACCTCCACTACGTTTGCAATATTGTTTCCCAAGTTCGGTGTGATATAGTTGGACTTGAGGTTGTCGGGTTAGAGTGAGCATGCGTGGGACATGATAGCATATTAGAGAAAGCATCCAATGAGTTATTACTAGGGAATGAATGGTTATTATATGCAACATGTGTGTGAATGTTGTAGTATACTAGTACGTATATAATATGAGTAGATAATTATATACGGAATTAATACATAAGTGTGAATGTATTTCTTACATAACTAGTGTGAAAGTTATAAGATTTAAAAATTGGTTTCTTATATAACTAGTGTGAAAGCTATATGATTTAAAAGGGGATTTCTTACATAACTAGTGTGAACGTTATATGATTTAATATAGTGGAACCGATTAATAAGTTAATGAGTAGATAACTTAATAATCAACGTAAGAGTACTCGGGTTAGAGTAGTGTGGTAGAAAGAGGTGTGATATGACTAGTTAGGTGGGGTAGCTTAATTAGCAAGGTTAGAAGGCAAGCGTTATGTGAGAAGATTAGATGAGGGGTGAGTTATACCTGAAGAGAGTGCGACACTAGCTTAAATATGAAGAGTGTTCATGCATATTTAATTCTTGCAATTTAACAGCTTGCTAAATATTTTTAAATTTTTTTACTTGGGCTCTGACCCATGTCAAAATATTTTCCAAACCCTTTTAGGTGTCCAGCCACAGGGATGACAACCTTGTGGATTTTATCCAAGGATGCGTACCTGCAGCTCGTGTGGAAGTTGTAGGACTTTTCTATAGATGCTTCGTTTAGTTATTCCTAGTGTAGGGACTTTATTTTAGTACTCATTTGGGCATTTAGCCCTCAGATTTAGTATTCAGTTTATTTATGTAACGATGTGTATCCAGGTTATTGTTTCAGTTTACTATTATATATTTTTGTTGAACCGATAGTTGGTTCGGTCCTCTTTATTCATATTATTCATCTGTGTTGATTTCATTTACCAGTTTGTGTGATGGTTTAATTATTATTTACTTTTGTAAGTTATTAATTAATGAAAGATAAAATTTGGAACCAGTCTATTTTAGTTATTCGGTGGTTCGTAACTTTAAAAAAAATCGACAGTGATGCTAAGAATGAGCCATATAAGACCAACATTTTATTTTGATCACGAGTTGGCCACCTAATATTTTAGTAGGCAAAGTGTCACATGCATCACACCCATCATGTGTTTTTATAATGAAATCTGATCCACTATCATTCGCATAAGATGATCCATCCACGAACAGTTGCCAAACTAGGGGTTCTTCTTCCAACCTTCCTTAACCCAAGCTTCCATTCTTGAATAATTTCTTCATTTGCTCCAGGTCTCGAGCTCCTTCTGCATTCCAAATTAAAGGTTTGGGTATGCCAATGATCCGGTCGACTGGATTTATTGAGCCATTTTTCAGAGAAGTCTGCTCGGTCGTCTTCGCAATTGAGCTATCTTTTGAAGATATGTGCTTGATCATCTTCACAGTCAAGATAGTTTTCAAAGAAGTCTTGTCTGATATTTTCTCTATTGATCTCTCTTCAGTAGGATCTTTCTTGATAATTTTGCTATTTTATTCTCTTCCATATAAGTTTGCTCGGCAATCTTTTCCTCGCAAGTAATCTATTCTATGAAATCGGTTGCTGCTTGGCCTTTAATCATTACACAAGTTCATAGTATATATCATACTCTCCTAGTTCTACTACCTAATCCATTTTTCTACCTTGTTTCTAAAGTTTATAAATAGCTTATCGTAGAGGAATTTCTATAAAGACGATAATTGTGTGCGCTTGAAAGTACGACTTCATTTTTTAGGAGGCCTCAATCAATGCTAAGGCCAACTTCTGTAGTCTAAGGTACCAAATTTATTCTCCATGATATGCCTTTCTAGTGTAGTATACTAGACTCTATACTCCAATTTCTTATCCGACCAATGCCAAACTGACCGTCGTTCTGATACTGCTAAGTATAACTATTGTTTTCACCTAGGACCACCCTTGATATCAATGGCGTGAACCCCGGATACCTTTTTTAATCTAGGAATGAAGCATTACATTCTTTGTTCCGTTCAAAAGTTTTTGGAGAACCTTGAAGAATGGAAGACATTTGTTATTGGATCTTAATACAAATATGTTAAGTGCTGCCACTCATCCTGTTTACCTTTGAATTTGTTTGTCTTGTAGGAGGTTGCATGTTGACCAGGGCCCAGATCCTTTCTGGGTTGGACTATATTACCCTCTAATTGACTATGAAGCCTAGAATTTTCCGTCCTTAACACCATAGATGTATTTTATAGGGCAGATCTTCATTTGGTGCTTCTCTAGCTAAATAAAAGTTCATCCCAAATCGTTGATGTGGTCAGCTACTTCCTTGATGTTAGTAGACATATCACTAGCATAGACTTCCATCGTCTTGCTAATCTAATCCTTAAAAATCTTGTTCACCAACCTATGATATGTCACTTCAGTAGTTTTTTTTAGCTAAAAGGGCAAGCCGGAGTAGTAGTAGTAGTAAGTAACCTGACTAATGATAAATGAGGTTTTATCACCATCCTCTGACTTCATGTGATTATATCCCGAGTGGGCATCAATAGAGCTAATCAATTCATGCCTGATAGTTCCATCCCCCCGCTAGATAATCATGGTTAAGGGATAATGATTCTTGGGATATGCCTTATTGAGGTATGTGAAGTTAATGCACATATGCTAATTTTCATTTTTCTTTTTGACCATTACGACATTTAGAAGCCATTTTGGGTACTTAACGTCCTCGATGAAGTTTTCACTTTTGTAGTATGTTGAGTTCCTCCTGTATTTCAATGTTATTCTTCTAGATAAACATGAAGCATTTCTATATTACAAATTTAGCATATTTTATTATATTGAGCTCATGGCAGACGTACTCTGGATCTATCCCTAGTGTGTCCATATGGCTCCATGAAAACACATTCTTTATCCGTATTAAGAACTCAACTAGTTCTTTCTTAAGGGAAAGATCTAATGATGAGCCGATATGCATTGCCCTTTCTGGGTGCTCGTCATCCACTATCATCATCTTTATGTTTTAAACTACCTATCCTTTGACTAACTTATATTCATCTCGAGGATCTAATGTCTTTGTCTGATAAGTAATGGTCAGTTTCTTCCTCTATTCCTATTTTTCTGATGTGTTTTAGCAGTCATGGGCTTTTACCTGATTTCCTTTTATCATGCCAACTCCACATCTCATGGGGAAATTCAGACACTGGTGAAAGGTGGATGGAATGGCTTCGAATTTTTTGGTTCGACCATTCTGAATATGATGTTATATATATATATAATTGACATTATTGTTCAAAATTAAGAAATGAATCTTCTCAGTTCGATAAGTTGGCCAGGTGCCGACCATAACCTCCAGCTCAATCATTCCTAAGGGGAGCAACTTCTCACCTAAAAAATTGATGAAACACCTATGGTATGCCTCCAGCTTTCTATTTCTCAACCTCAAGCTCTTGAAATAGCTATAAAATAAGGTATCTATTGAACTATCATTCTCGACTAGAATCCTCACCACTTTACATTTGTACACCATCACTATGACGACCAAAGACTCATTATATGGGTAGAGTAAACCTAGCAGGTCATCTTTAGAAAAACCAATAACAAAATGATCTATGTTCCCTTTTCTGGGGCGGGCTTCTGGAGCATCAGTCAAATTAATTTATTGAATGTGAGTGAAAAACTTTGCCTCATTAGGGTAGGATTTTCGTTTAATTGGTTCATCTCCACCACCAACATCACCTCTTGCTATGAAGCTACATCTGAAGGAGGTCATCTTAATTTCATACACTAGTTCCTTAAGCTTCTTGGTCAAGTTCAGACTATTCTATGAATCATCTTCCCTACCCATATTCTTCGTGTTCACACTTTTATAAGGGGACTCTGGTCATCTTATGACCTTCTTCTCATCCAATCTATCAAATTGACCACCCTTATTAACGTACTGCATCATTTTTCATTATCTGATGAGGTTCTCAATCTTGTCTTTAGGGCAAGGCAATCATCAATGTTGTTACCATGATCTTTATGGAACTCATATTATTTTTTCTTATCCCTTATATTAGGAGAAACCTTTAGCTTTCTTATCCATTTCAGATCATTACTCCCTTAAATCTCATTTAGAATCTGGTGTACTCCCATAATCAATGGAGTTTATTCGTTAAACCTTTTTGGTATTTCTACTTTCTTGTCATCTTTATGCTCTTTCCTCCTTTCTGATATCTTACTGGTGTTGTCCTTAGGATGGCTTAATTCTAATATAACCATAGCCTCCTCGACGTTCATAATCTTATAGCCTTGGCTAATAACTCGGATAATGTTCTCAGAGGATCCTTAGCTAAAGCCCAATACAGATTCTCGAGTAGCATTCCACTCGTGAGAATTATAACTATAACCTTCTAGTCATAATCAATTACTTCTAGCTTCTCAGTGTTAAAATTCTTGACGAACTCTCTAGTCATTTCATTCGTCTTTTGGCAAATGCTTTGCAGGTGAGCCACCCTCTTACAAGGCTTGGTCCTAAAGTAGAAGTTATTAGTGAAGAGATCAGCCAGCTACTGAAAGTTAGAGATATTCCTCTCTCGACAGGCTATTATACAACATTTGCATCAATCTAGTGATTGTGCTAGAGAATTCTTTGCAGTTCATCTCGTCGAGAATGGAGTATATATCAATGGCGGCCTAATACTACTCTATGTGTTGCATGGGTTAAGACTTTCCATTGTACTTAGGCATGATTACAAATGGTTTGAATTTTGCGGGCATTGGATAACCCATGATCGATGAGGTAAATGTTGACCCTTGAACGAAACCCCTCTATAACGAGGTTTTGGTCTTTATGAATTTGCTCGAGCAATCTTCTAACCACTAAATAAACCCCTATTCTTTCCTCTTGTCTTTCACTATCATTGACTTTCCTAATCATCTTACCTTTCGAATAAGCTCGCTTCATAGGAAGTCTGGTCGTATTGGGTTTACCCTCGCATGCTCTTCTTTGACTTCACTGAACACTCTATTCTTTTCGTACTAGATATCTTAGGTTCTTATATATGCTCTCATGGCTATCTTGGGTCCCTGTGATGTTGTGAATTTATAGGCTTTGAGCCCAAAAGATCAAACCCAAATCCTATGTTAACCCTTTCTAGAACACTTGGCCCCTTCACATAATAAGATTGTTCATCATCATAACACGTTATCCTAATGGTGGACATTGTATCGACATAATTACACCTATTATTATGAAATTCAAAGTTTTTGGACCTATTGATTTCATCTCACGATCCCAAATCGAGCCTCCCGAGACTCCCAAATGATTTTTTTCCATGATCATATCTCCTATTCTTCTAAGGGGCAGGAGGTGGCAAATCACATCCCCGGTCAGAGTTCTCACCCCCTACCAGGGTAACTGGGTCTGTTCCGAGCCTATTCTACCTGATAATAACTCTCTACATCGGTTGTTTAAGGTTTTCCTGCAAACCTTCTCGCCTCTTACCAAGTTCATTAGGATTCCCTAAAGGTCACCCATGCCAACATGTAAGAGAGTATTTCTACAATGTGGCTACTTTCTGCGTTGTCAGCTATGTTTTATAGAACTTTCGACAAACATAGTATCACCGATTGTAAAATAAAGTACATCAATGAAAGTGTAGGGAAATGAATCCAAAGTAGGATAAAGTATATCCAAGTGAGGATTTAAGATATTTAAAGATAATCAAAAAGAGTTTGTAGAATATTAGACTCTAACTTAATGAAACATAAATAATCGGAAATAAATTCATTATTTTCTGAAAACTGAGTATCTTCAAGTTAAAGGAATTAATAATCGTGGTTAATAATAAATGGCTTATCGACCTTCCCACAGACGGCACCAATCTATGATCATATCAAACTATTTTATAGGTTAGGGCCTTAGCTTGAAATACACTAATCTTAAACTAAATACGTATATATATATATATATATATAAAGTAGGAAACTTATGTATGTCATAAGTTTAAAAGATGATGTCATCATGATAAATTTTATTTACACTTCCTATTTTGCCCTTGAAATTTTTGAATTCCCCCTCTTTTCTTTCTCCACACTTGATTCCCACTCTTCCACTTTAATTCAAACATAAGGGCTTTTTGGGTAAATTAATTTTCTTTGTATTATCTCACCTACCCTCTATCATGACAATACACACTCTCCTTCTCCAACTATTAAAATCGGAACCCAACACCACAAACCCGAAACCCTCTCCTTCTCAAACTCAGAATTCCATTTTATCTTGCTTCTCCATTTTAAAGATAAATTACTTCTCTTTGTTGTACTATTTTTTTTTTTGTTCAATGGGTCTGTTTCAAACAATGGGTATGTTTCACGAAATCAAAGTTACATCCTTCAACACAAAATCAAACATGAGCATTTTTTCACGAAATCAAACATGAGGCGAGGCATTTTTCAAATCAATCCCAAATCGAAGGTATATACTTCAAGCCCAAATCAAAGGTATATACTTCAATCCCAAATCAAACACGTTTTTTGTAGATTTGAAATGTGTTCTTTGAAATGTGTATTGCAGATTTGAAATGCTTTCTTTGAGATATTGGAACAAATAGAACACATAACTATTGTTGGTGATCTATTGTTGGTGAGTTCAAAATTAGATTTACTGAGTTTTAATTATTTTTTCCATTTCTTCTATAGAGCTACTATTGGATAAATGTCAATTTTGTTGTCATATCCGTATATTTGGTATATTTGGTGTTAAATATGTATATTTGGTACTTATAACACTAATTTTGAATTATTGATTCCAAATAGGCTCTTTTCCAGTTTAAACTTACTGCATACTGTGATAATATTTATCACACCAGTATTGATTTAAGGTAGTAATATTTCATGTTCATTGATCTGGATTACTTCAATTTAGTATGGTTTTAAAACATTTTGTTCATTTATCTTTTAGTCACCAACTTTTAGGTTCAAGAACCCATGCAAGTGATCTATTATTTGAAAGCATATTATAGAGTTGGATAACTCAAATACATTTTGTTTTTTTTGTTTCAGGTGTTGAGTTTCTTGAATAAACATACTTCCCCACTCTTTTAAGGTATTTTTTTATTGTGTTGTATTTTAGGTGTCTGGCAAAATGACCAAGTAATTCTTTTTTGGCAAACTTTTTTTTTTCATTTATATATGTATGTACATACATGAGTGTATGTGTAGTTGAACATGGCATCTAAACAGTTATTTGTTAATGAAATGTATTATCTCAACTCAATACCGGAACACGAGGTAGTTTTTGTGTTCATAAAATGTATTGTGATTCGAGCCAATCGGCCTCAAAGAAGAGGCCACTTAATGAGAAGAAAAAATTGGCAAATGCTCTGCCTCCCTCATGTGGAGGTCTGAGCAGGTCTGATGTATCCGTATAGACTATATTCCATTTATTTATTTTTTTATAGAGTATATAGTTCTCTTTACTTGAAGCCTTTGTTTCATACGCATTCCAATCATCCCTGTTATAACACGAAAACTCATCCATGGAAGAAACTTGGAACTTGGATCATTCTGTTATCTCTAATCAAATGGAAGTTTACTTTTAAAAGTTTTGACAAGAAGGTCTAACAACTCTCCCAACCCTCACTAAAGATCAAATGGTACTTGTAGGTACCCAGAATTGAGAACCATGGGCCTGGACGAGTAGCCCAGTTCTGGCGGTCCAAAGTCCAGGCCCTCTATCTTTCATATTGATCTGGTCTCTCCCCACGATCCCATGAAGAGAAGTTATAGGGGAGAACAATCCCATGAAGGGAAGGGATAGGGAAGATGGCTAATATGAAGAAACCCATCATCTCCACCAACTAGCATACACATATATAAATTAAACCCTAGGTCCGGAGAAAAGGACAAGTTGTATTCTCTGTACTTACTCTTCAAAATATAGAGAAATAATACTGACTGCACCATCGTGGACGTAGGCACATCTTTGCTAAACCACGTACACCTGTTGTTGTGTGATTGGCGTTTTATTTGTTCTTTCTTGGTTATTACCTCTTTTATATTTATTTGAGTTGCACAACAATTGACACCACAATTGGTGCCGTCTGTGGGAACGTTCATCTTCCCCTGAGAAGAGCCCACACCAAGAAAAGAATCTAAGATGTCTGGTCACAGCAGCAACGCTCCTCAAGCAGGAGACATTCAAGAGCCACCTGCTCCTCGCAGGATTAGGTCTGAAGTCCGATGCTCAGATCAGGGGGCTCGTTTAGAAAGGCCAGCCCAGAAGAAAGTCAAGGACCAGCCAGGTCCACGCAGATATCCAGATTGATTGATGCATACGAGGTGAGGCTCCATGAGCAGAGGGAGTCTTCTCGCAGATATGAGGCTGAGAATGCTCGCTTGAAAAGGAGACTGGAAAGACTGGAGAAGGAACTACGTCCTGATACCAGAAGACACCCCTATCGCACTCCTAGCCCTCAGGCGAGCAAATCTCGCAGTCGAGGAAGGAGACCTGGGCGGAAATATCAAGGGGTAGAAGGTGGCGACTCAGATGATGACCTCCGCGAACAACTAAGAAAAGCTCGCCGCTACCAGAGCCCTGCTCGCAGCGACGAAAACATACGGAACCTGGTCCGCAGAGAAATGGACCAGCATCCAGCTCACCACGGTACCAGGTCGACCAGATAACTCGCCAGGAGAGCTCTCAAGACCCAGATGAAGTCACCCTTCACGAAGGAAATTGAAGAGGAAGAAGCTCCCAAGAAATTTACCATTCCAAGGTTCAAGATTTATGACGGGAAGACTGATCCCATTGATCATGTCAGGCAGTACCGGTAGGCCATGACCCTCTGGAATCACCGGGATGCACTGATGTGCCGTATTTTCTCCTCGATCCTCCATGACGTGGCTCAGAAATGGTTCGAAAAACTCCCTCACCGATCCATGAGAAATTTAAAATCCCTGGCCGAGCTCTTTACGGCCCGGTTCATCACCAGCAGCTCCCATTCCAAAAGGATGGATGCTCTATTAACCATGAAGAAAACGCCTCAACAAACACTCCGAGACTATGCGAAGAGGAACTGGGAGTTATTCAACGAGATTGAGGACTGCGCGGAAGAAGTGGCAGTGGCTTCCTTCAAAATTGGATTACCTAGCTCTTCCCTCCTTTACCAGTCCTTGACAAAGAAGGAAGCTATGACCATTGACGACCTGATGGCCCGAATTGAGAAATACGCAAAGGTGGAAGACGTGAACCGCTTTAATGTAGGAGAGAACGGGTGAGACAAGCTCACTACCAAGGGAAGTGAGAAAGTTGAAAACCAGAAGAAAGGAGGAAAGAGTGGGGGCAAGAATGGCTCCAAAAGCGGAGGGAACCCTGACGTAACAAAATCGTTCCAGGCGGTCAACACCGTCTTCAAAGAGCCGATTTACAAAATTCTCGCGAAGATCAAGGATGAGCCGTTCATCAAATGGCCCCGAAAAATGGGGGGAGACCTCTCGAAAAGAAACAATGCATTAAGATGCACCTTCCACAAAGAGGTAGGGCATAAGACCGAGCACTGCAAGGCTCTTAAGTCCCACCTCGAGGAGTTTGCCCAGTCCGGACATTTAAATGACTTTGTGGAAAAGAAGGTAGAGAAAGTGGCTGCCCAAAAAGAGGTGAAACCCGATAACGTATTGGAAGATGACGCCGGACACGAATTCGCAGTAATCCACGGAGTATCTGACGTCAAGCAGATCCAAGGTAACTCAGCTCGAAGGGAGGTAAAGAAACTGACAGCGGTAATGCAGGCTTTTCAGATTGACCCAGCAAAATCACAGTCAGGAAAACATCGGCGAGCAGAAGACATCAACTACAACAAGCATATTGTCTTCACGGATGAAGATCTTGTGGGAGTAAGGACCCCACATCATGATGCCTTAGTCATTACACTCAGGATAGCCAACTTTGACATCGACAGGCTGCTCGTCGATCAAGGAAACTCATCCGAAGTAATGTACATTGACCTGTTCCGGAAATTGAAGTTGAACATCGTCGACCTAAAGGGAACCACTATCCCTCTGGTCGGCTTCGCTGGAAAAATGACCATGCCTCTGGGCAAAATAGTACTGCCAGTGCGCGCTGGAAATGTTTCCAAGATGATCGAATTCTTGGTGGTCGACATCGATTCACCGTATCAGGCCATCCTCGGCAGGGGATGGCTTCATGCAATGAAGGCAGTCTCCTCGACCTACCACCAGAAACTCAAATATGTCACCGAGCGAGGAGTAATGGAGATACATGGCGACCAGGCGATGGCAAGGAAGTGCTTCATAGCGGCCATTCGACCAAAGCCAGAGAAAAAAGTCGTTCAACCCAGCGAGAAAATGGAGGAAGGAGCAATTCCTTCCAAATAGCAATTAAATACGGTAGGCCTGGAGTGAAAGAGACCAGGCTCCTCCCTTCCGAGCGTGTCGTCGAGGACCTGGTTGAAGTGACGGCTAAAGAAGGTGACAACAGCAGAGTCTTCCTAATTGGAGCGTCACTCACTGACCAAGAGCAAAAGGATTTGTCAACCTTACTCAGAAGCAACATAGATGTTTTCGCTTGGGAACCCTATGAGCTGCCAGGAATTGATCCCAATATGGTCTGCCATCAGTTGCACGTCGATCCCACATTCAAGCCGATAGTGCAGAAGGTACGGCGAACTACTCCCGAGAAGGCCAGAGCAATAGAAAAAGAAGTCGAGAAACTACTGGATGCAGGATCCATACGGGAGGTGCAATTCACAAAATGGTTATCCAACCCAGTGGTAGTTCTGAAAAGCAACGGGCAGTGGAGAGTTTGCATAGACTTCACTGACCTCAACAAAGCCTGCCCCAAAGATAGCTTCCCTCTTTCAAAAATAGACCAACTAGTAGATGCCACCGCAGCTCACGAACGAATGAGTTTCCTGGATGCGTACTCAGGATATCACCAGATTCTTTTGTATGCACCAGATCAGGACAAAACGACATTTATCATGATGGTTGGTTTATACTGTTACAAGGTCATGCCTTTTGGGCTAAAAAATGCAGGGGAAACCTATCAGCGGCTAGTTACTAAAATGTTCAAGAATCAAATGGGAGACACAATGGAGGTCTACATCGACGACATGCTCGTAAAGATCAAGGAGAAGAAGAACCACCTCTCGGACCTGTCAAGTACCTTCAAAATCCTCAGGAAGTACCGAATGAAGCTCAATGCGAGCAAGTGTTCCTTCGGTGTCCAGTCAGGAAAATTTCTTGGGTATTTGGTCAGCAAGCGAGGCATAAAGGCTAATCCAGACCAGATCGATGCAATCAACAGAGTGCAACCTCCTCGCACAGTCCGAGATGTATAGAAGCTCACTGGAATGCTCGCTGCTCTAAATCGTTTCATCTCTAAATCCTTCGAGAGATGCAAGCCTTTCTTCCAACTCTTAAAAGGCAGAAAAATAGTAGAATGGACCCAAGATTGCTCGTGAGCATTAGACGAGCTCAAGTCCTACCTAAGCTCTCCACCATTGCTTGTCATACCACAACAAATGGACTCTTTGTACCTCTACCTCTCTGTATCTAGTCATACTGTCAGCTCAGCGCTAATGTATGAAGTTACAGGAATCTAACATCTAGTCTATTACGTGAGCAAAACCTTATTAGATGCCGAGCAGCGCTACCTACCATTGGAAAAGCTCGCATTCGCCTTAGTAATGGACTCAAGGAAACTGAAGCATTACTTCGAAGCTCATTCGATCATCGTCCTTACATCACACCCCCTCAAGGTTATCCTAAGGAAGGAGGATTTGTCGGGCAGACTGTCTAAATGGTCAGTTGAGCTCGGCCGATTTGACATCCAATTTCAACCAAGGACAGCTATCAAGGGTCAAATCCTTACTTATTTCATAGCTGAATTCACAGGCGAAGAACCCCTCGACCATCCTAAGCAAACAGATCAAAACTACAAAGCTACAGTGGAAAGCTGGAAACTATTCGTTGATGGAGCCTCCAAATCAAAGGTGGCAGGGGTAGGGATTGTTCTCATCACCCCAGAAAATACAGTCCTTGAGCAAGGAATCAGGCTGGGATTTGCAGCCTCCAACAACGAAGCAGAATACGAAGCCCTAATAGCAGGTCTCCAAAAGGCACAAACTCTGGGAGCAAAGCATTTGTAGGTATTCAGTGATTCATAAGTAGTTTCCAATCAGATAAGTGGAGACTATAATGCGAAGGATGAGAGAATGGCCGCCTACCTCTCCTTGGTAAAAAACTTAATGACGAGCTTTGAAGCGATCAACATCCAACAGTTTCCCAGGGGGAAAAACAGCCACGCTGATGCGTTAGCAACCCTGAGCTCGGCGGTTGATTCTAGCCTTAAAAGGGTCATCCCTATCAATTTCCTCAGTTGCCCAAGCATTTACCCAAACTATGAGTTGGAAAAAGCAAAACCAATACTCCAATTGGAATCAGCCCCCAGCTGGATGGATCCCTTGAAGGACTATTTAAAGAACGGAACGCTTCCAGAAGATAAGAGAACGGTCCAGCAGATAAAAGTCAAAGTTTCTCGCTTTCACTTATCCACAGGAGGCGACTTGTATAAAAGATCTTTCTCCAGCCCCTACCTTAGATGCGTCCACCCAAGCGATGTCAAGACAGTGCTTCATGAGCTTCGCGAAGGAATCTGTGGAAGTCATGGCGGAGGAAGATCTCTAGCCTTCCGGGCAATGAAAGAAGGTTATTGGTGGCCATACATGCAAAAGGACTCCGCAGTATATGTCCGCAAATGCCTAAAATGTCAACTTCACGCTCCTATGGTCCACCAGCCCGCCAGCAAATTGAAATCCCTGACCAGTCCCTGGCCCTTTGCCCAGTGGGGAATGGACATCGTGGGACCACTTCCCACCGCTGACGGCAATCAAAAATACCTGTGGGTTGCAACGGACTACTTTACCAAATGGATCGAGGCATAACCACTGGCGAACATCCGAGATACTGACATGATAAGGTTCGTATGGAGGAATATAATCACTCGATTCGGGATCCCCAGAACTATCATCACTGACAATGAAACACAGTTCGAGAGTGGCCCTTTTCAAGACTTCTGCAACGAACACGGGATCAGGCACCACTTCAGCTCGATGACCTACCCTCAAAGCAATGGACAAGCTGAAGCCTCCAACAAAACAGTGATTGCTGGATTGAAGAAGCGGTTAGAACAAGCCAAAGGCGCATGGGCAACCGAACTCTCGCATATCCTGTGGGCGTACAGAACGACCCTTCAGAAAGCAACAGGAGAAACACCATACTCACTAACATATGGTATGGAGGCGATCATCCCACTAGAAGCAGGATGCCAACAATGAGATCCGATCTTATCAAAGAAGGCCAGAAAAATGAGGCTTTGCTCGCTGAACTCGACCTGACCGACGAGCGCAGGGAACTTGCCCTAGTTAAACTAGCGAGCTATCAGCAACAGCTCGTGAAGCACTACAGCAAAAGGGTCAATCCGAGGAAATTCAAAGTTGGGGACCATATGCTAAGAAAGGTTCTGGGTAACACAGTAAAGCCATCAGACGGCAAACTGGGCCCAAACTGGGAAGGACCTTATAAGATAATTAGAGACGACCTACAAGGTGCCTATCATTTGGAAACAATGGAGGGCAGGGAGATACCACGAGCATGGAACGCGGCTAATCTCAAGAAATTCTATTTTTAGGAACATTATTATTAAATCTTTTACTGTATTCGTATTATGACAGTTCATTTCTCACTTCACTAATGAAAATCTCTCAGTTAAATCACTCTCTAATTGGTAACGATCATATTTTATTACACATCCCTTCCAAATCACAGGCATAATGGTCGACATAGCAGGGGAACACCCCTCCTCAGGTCATCATCATGAAGCACGACAGACCTCTTAGCATTGCCCCCGACAATATATGAGGCCCTACAGAGTATTCTTAAGCATCAAACCTACTTTGGTTGAATAAAATCCTGATCGGATGATGACATCCAATACCAGGTGTGTCCTCGCCAATTGCCCTACTTAGGCCTAAGGGAGTGTGACGACACAACCTAAAAGTTAAAGTAAGGGCGCAATGGTATTCCTGTACTGGACTGGGCGGACACTCACATGACAAAATAAAAAGGATTGTGAAGCAGCAAAATATAAAAGGATTGGATGAACACGTTTAGTCGGCAAAATTGCCCAAAACTCGAACTTTTCATTAATCTTTTATATTTACAAACAATGATAGTACATGTTTAGTCGGCGAAGCTCGCCTAAAGCATTTACAATTATCAAAAAGAAAAAGAGTAACAAAATCTCAAGGAGGTGGAAGCCTCCGAGCAAGATAATCAGCAAATTTAGCTCTCCTTCCATCATCAGGAGCAGGGGCGAGCTCCTCCACGACCTCATTTGCGTCCAATTCCAATAGTTGCCGGGGAATGGCATCAATGGGGATCCAATAATCATCCCGCCTGAATTGATTGGGCATCAGAGTGGAGGAGGACATCTCGTGTTGATACCACAACGTCGAGTTCCTCGGGACCTGCAGCTCTTTGAGGGCACTCAACCACCCTCTGATGAAGGAGAGCTCCTCGAACTCTGATAGTCTCGTCGGAGCATCCAGCCAGCCTTGATCGTAGCCATCGGACCACACTTGTCGAGGACCGTTCTTAAACAAATGCCGTAGTCGGGTGACATCCCTCTGGAGCCCAGCAGCAGTCACATAAGATCGCCGAACGTCACCACGCAGCTCCTCCATCTCCCTCTCACGTTGTTCCTCGACTTCCCTGTTCCTACCCCTGGCACTCCTACTAGCACGCGGGAGGGAAGGTCGAGCAGCTCGCGACGAAGAAGAGCCTTGTAGGACTGCCGAAGCGATGCTCGGTGAATGCTCTTTAAGCCTCAGGACTTTCCTCCTCAAGTTTTCATTCTCCTGCTGCAGGAACTCCCCGACCTGGTTATTCTCGGTGGCCTCCAGCAACCTTGCTCTCAGTGCACTAACTTCTTCTTGCACTGAAGCACCGATCTCTCCCATCTCCTGGAGCCTGTCCTTCAACTTGGCCACTAGCTCGGACTGAGTCCTATATTTTTGGTTCTTTGATTTAGCAAACTTGCAAAGTCTAGCAAAGGCCTGGCGAACTGCAGGGCTTGCATTAGGACCAAGAGTCCTACCCAGTTGGGAGGTAACAGGAATATAGTCATCCACATCAATCAACTATAGATAAAAGAAAGATAGAAGAGAAAAAGGGATCAGCATAAACAAAATGGAGAATCTTATCATTCATTAATAAAGGCCAAGTACATCGAGCAGAAAAAACTTGGGAGATTACAAGCAAAAAGTACAAAAGAAAATCCTAAAAACAGATTAACTGGCAACCTCAGACTGCCCAGCGGTGTCTGACTGCTTCCCCTTATCAACTGAAGTAGGAGTATCCCCCTCAGCAGGAACTGTATCCGAGGGAAGATCAGCACCCTCGATAATTGGAGCAGGAGCTTCTTCGTCCACAGTTGGCTTGGGACCCGGGTCGTGCTCATCAAACAAGGGAGACTCAGCATCCACGCCAGCATCTAGAAGATCTTTGTTCCAGCCCTTCTTGAAATTCAGATGGCTGATGTAGCCAATCTGAGCCTCAGCATCATCATAAGCAGCCGCCTACCCAGAGTTGTATAAGTCCTCCTTCATGGTGGCTGCCTGGGCTTTCTCTGCCTCCAGTTGCTCGGACAAAACTTTGCTCTTCTTTGCAAGGTCCAGCTTGCTCGTACAGACCAGATCATAAGCCTTCCTCAGCTCACCCAGCTCCCTAACCGCATCATCTCTCTCGCGAGCGGAGGTGGCAAGGGCCAAATCAGACGAAATCCTCGCAGCATCAACAACCTTGAAACTGGCCTCAAGCTCCTTACCCTTCAGCTTCAAGACAGAGTTTTCTTGCTCCAGTTCACCATTCTTCTTCACCAGCTCGTCACTTGAGCGATACAGCACATCGAAGTCGGTAACGAACTACGAAAAAGAAAGAGATAAGAAACCTTACCAGAGAAAGACTTTGACTAGCCGGAAGGGCCAGATGTTCCAAACCTATTGCCCTTTGGCGATCAGCCGGGAGGACAGCTCTCTCAAGCAGGGCCGGAGCTAGCTGAGGGGAGATTGCCACGGAAGCCCCCTCTGGCAGAGCAGACACTGGAACTAAGTCCTGCCCGGCCTTCGTCCTTACCTCAGCTCTCCTCTTCTCCTCCTCCCTCTCACTCTCTCTCTTCCTCCTCTCCTCGACCCTTTTCCTTTCTTCCACCTTCTTCTTATCCTCCTCTTTCTTTCTCTCCTTCTCCTTCACCTGCTCTTCTTCTCTCCTCTTCCTCTCCTACTCCTGAGAGGAAGGCCAAGAACCTGTAGCCACAACCCCAGATACAGTCTTCTGTTTCTTTGACCTTTGTGCAAGGAGCACATGGTCATCATCATCATCATCTCTGATCAGGTTCTTCCTTGGAGGCATATCTTCACCAGAACTGCTGGAAGTACTCGACGATCCTCGAGCCTTAGAAGCCTCCTCAGAATCAGAAGAGCTGCTACTATCAGAACTCCCTTCATCGAGATTACCAGCAGGCTCACTTTTAGAGCTGCTTTCTTCTTCGTCCAATGGTATCGGCTCAGCAGTAGTCTCTCCCAAAAAATCAAACTCTGGCACACTTTCCACAGGTCGTGCTATGAAGCTGGAGCCTGTGTTCTTATACTCGAGCAAAAAGGCAGCAGACCTAGGATGCTCGCCGTCATCCAGAGGCTCCCTAATATTCCAAGTTTTCACCAACTCCGAGATGCGAACCTCGCTGAGAGCAGGCTCCAAATTCTTTGTCCTCGCTGTGAAAGAAAAAGCAAAGAAGTTAGAAAAGTCACAAGACAGCAAAGGTTGAAATAACAGTACAATGTCTACCTATATATTCTTCCCCATAAAAAGGGACAGTGAACCTCTCAGACCTCGACCCTTCAAACTGGGGAGGGAACTGACAATTCCTAATGAGGAAACCCTTTTGCCAGTAGTCCTTATGGGAATCAGTAGGTTTACTACCAATACCCTATCAGGACTCCTAGATTTGAGGTATAAAACACCTGAGCTAGTTCGAGAGAAGGAATAGTAGAAACATATCTCAGCAAGTCCTAACCTAGTACCATACAACTGGTTTATTCTATGGACGCCATTTACTATCTTCCACACATTGGGCGAGCACTGTGCGGGAACAATATCAAAATAACCAAAAAAATGCAGAAATAGATCATTAGGGGGAAAAGTAAGCCCCCCCTGGGAGAGCAACAAAACATGGATCCAGTGAGCATCCTCTATATCCCTAACGTTCCTAGGAGGGGAGGCACAACATTGAATATCCACCCACTCAGGAATATTTTAGAACTTCCTAAACTCAAAAATTGACCTATTTCCAATCTTCGCCATTGAAAAACTCAAATCCTACAAACCAAAGAGAAAGCGCAAAGAAAGGGCACAAGAAACTTACAAAACAGAAGATCGGTTCGAGTGATGAAGAAGCACGAGCTCAAGACAACTAAGAAGCAATGGGAATGGGCATTCAGAGAGGAAGGTACGAGGCGCTAGAGTTCTCAGAAGAAGGAAAAATACTGGAAAGGCTGAAACGACGAATGAAAAATTGGCTATCCCAACAAGCCTTCAATTCTAATCATAGCGCACGGATAGCGAAGCGGGTGCTGCCAAAGCAACTTCATAGTTTTTGAAGAATCACAAATCAGCCATAATGGCTGATCATTTAAATTCATTGGACTCGCCAACATGGCCCAACAAATTTAGGGGCAATTGTAGGTACCCAGAATTGAGAACCATGGGCCTGGACGAGTAGCCCAGTTCTGGCGGTCCAAAGTCCAGGCCCTCTATCTTTCATATTGATCCAGTCTCTCCCCACGATCCCATGAAGAGAAGTTATAGGGGAGCACAATCCCATGAAGGGAATGGATAGGGAAGATGGCTAATATGAAGGAACCCATCATCTCCACCAACTAGAATACACATATATAAATTAAACCCTAGGTCCGGGGCAAAGGACAAGTTGTATTCTCTGTACTTACTCTTCAGAATATAGAGAAATAATACTGACTGCACCACCGTGGACGTAGGCACATCTTTGCTGAACCACGTACACCTGTTGTTGTGTGATTGGAGTTTTATTTGTTTTTCTTTGTTATTACCTCTTTTATATTTATTTGTGCTGCACAACAATTGACACCACAGTACTCTCTAGTTTGAATTTCATCTCTCAAGTGTATACTGGAATAACTTTGATTTGAAACCATGAGTAATTTATTGTAGTGTTGTCAATACTCAATACTATAACTTTGATTTTGTCTTATATTTTGTAGAATTCTAAATTTGAGGGCCATAGGAGTACTCGCGGGCGCGATGTCATTCTCAGGGAAATGGAGGAGGTATTCATTTTTATTTTAAATCAACTTTGCAAATTTTTGGTCAATTCTTCGCATATATTCATAGTTGTTTATCAGTCCTATTTTTTCTTTTGGATGACCAAATTACAAAATCATGGTGTATACTTAAAAATTGATGTTTTCAAACAGGACTCTTGATTAACTTGAGATTGGGACAAGAGTATTATAATTTCGGTGTTTTCTACGCTACTCTTGATTATAAAAGTTGATGGTTAATAGTTTCTAAATCGGTGTTTTCAACGCTACTCTTAATCAACTGGATTGGGACAAAAGGATTATAATTTCGTTGAGGAAACTCATTATGTCCATAAAAATGGACCGTGTGAGCTTAATCACTCTCCGAGAATTAAGAGACCACTATTAATTTTTAGACTTCGGTTGTCCCAAATTAGTAGCCCACTTTACTATTTTTTGGACATAATGAACTAACAAATTTTCACAATACTCTTGGCCATTACAAAATACTCATATTTGCGATGGAAGGAGTATTAACTTTAGAATAGAAATGTTGTCACTCTATATAAACAATCACAAAACTTTGTTTAATCATGTCTATTGAGTTGAGATCTTTAATGTTAGTTGGGTAGTTTTAATGAAGAGTTTATAGGTGAATGCTAAAATTATGTCAGTAGAGCAGTTGCTTTTATATTTTAAAAATGTCATGGGAATATGCACATATTAAGATAATATGTACGATGCTATTATTACTTCCCTCCCGATTCGTACAAATTACATTTGCACATAACTGATAGAAGCTAAAGCAGTTGTCAGTTGGTCAAATCATGTATGTTCTATCAGCTAGAATTTGATTATTTCTATTTTTATTACTGATATTGCTACTTCAGCAGCTAACTTTATTATCTTTTGTCAGTATTTTTTACTGATGTTGCTGCTTCAGTACCTAATTTTCCAAGTCTAACAGTCAATCAGTCGATAGTTGGAAGAACACAACTTTCAGACTTTTGTTTCGACCATATCTTTTATTTTATTGGTATGCCCTAGGTTTGTCCAGGAGGTAAGAAAGAGTTTATAAGGACTGACATTGATTGATTAAACACATTGAATTTTTGCAGTTTAAATTTTAAAGGATGAACATTGTGGAAAAAATATAGGCCTTAATGATTTAATAAACATACCTACTTTGTTATTTTGACTTTGTTTTAGGCAAACTTTTAGATATGCTTTAATTTTTATGCTTCAATAAACACACTTGTTGCACCTTCATGGTTCCATTTTAATTTTTATGTAGGGCTTAGGCCATAGAAGAGGTGGATATTCTTTTTACTACCATTGAAGGGGGACTACTGGAAATATGGTGATTTAATGTTTTGTTGTTAATATTAATATAAAGTTTTAAGTAATCATTTGAAGCAAGTAAATCGGATTAAATGAGAAGCTGACTTAATATTGCGATGAAGCTATGTAGCTTGCAACTATATAGAAACCTATATAGACACTATATAGCGGCTATATAACTGCTATATAGAAGTTATATAGCAGCTACATAGCAGCTATATAACAACTATATAGCTGCTATGTACCTACATAGCTGCTATATAGCAGTTATATAGCTTCTACATAGCTTCTATATAACTGTTATACTCTTTGTTTTAATATCACATGGTTCACTTAAATTATTCACGATTCACCTAAATTTATATAAAAAAATCTTTACCAATTGTTTTTTAACCAAGTAAAAGCGGCAGAGGGAAATTTTTTGGAATATTTGTTTTGATATTCAATAAAAGTGTTTGTTCAAATCAGATTCATCACTAAATTGTGTGTTTTTGAGCTTCACATCACTAAATCATATCATATCATATACATGTGCATCGCATTTTTTCATGACTAGGAGAGCTGATGTGGCCTATGCTAGAATGGTTAGACTAAATCGTATCTTCTTTATTAATTGATTTGTTTTGTTGAGGCCATAAAATCTCAATGGAATATTGTTAATATTTCTGTAACTTCAGAATGGAGGTCAACATACGATAAGTAGGCTTCTCTAATTTTGATCAGTTTGGCAACTTTGTATGGGACCAATTGAGAGTATATTATTTACTGTTTGAACTCCTCTTATTAGGCTCGAGCATGGGGCATACCTTAGGCCCAACATTGGATATGATGGAGATGTGGGATACCGCTTCGGAGAGCAGGTGTAATACTGCTTCAAAAAATTTATTTTTATATTGGATTTGGAAAAATTATTTCTTGGTGTTCGATTTGCAGATCCACCCTTCAGCAGGTATATTATCTGTTCATTCCAAATATCTATAACCTTTCTAATTTGAAATTAATTGTTTTTTTTTTGCGATTTAAATTAACTTCATGTTTGTGTGTGTTCTCTCTACTTTTTTGTTTTTTTTTCTATTTGAGAGTTTTACATTTGAACTTTGTTTGCTAATTTGTGGTATTAATGTACTATTCATGTTTGATTCGAATGTTTTAACCTTCGATGTGAACTTCATTCTAAGTTTCTGATTTAACATTCGATTTTAGTTACGTCTTATATATGGAGGTTCATTTATGGATTCAATGAGTTTGTTTACCTTTGAAGTATGTTTGATACATCATTTGAAGTTTGTTCTTTGTTTCATTTAGGTTTCAAATGCAGCTTTCGATTTGTTTCAAATGCGGCTTTTTATTTGTTTCAAATTGGGTTTCAAATGGAGCTTCAATTAGGGCTTTTATTCCTCTCGATTTTAGGTTTAAAATGCGATTTTGGGTATTTTTCACACCCCGATTTTGATTGTGTTATTATGTTTTTCATTTCTTCTATTTGATTCTGATTTGAGCCATACGAACAATACTTGGCCGAGATGATGTGATTTCTTCAAAAATGATGAGTAACGTTCATTTATAAAATTGTTTTCTATGTTCATTTACAATTGTTTTTATTTTAGTTGTAAAAAATGTCATATGGAACTATGTACCTCATCCATTTGTTAATTCGTTAGTGATGAATAGAATTCACAATTATTTTTATTTCAGTTGTGAAAAATGTTTCTGTTTTATTTATCATTTTTTAGCTAAATAATGTGATATGTTACTAAGCATGCATTCTCTTTTATAGGTGGAACGAACAGGGAGTCTTGCACTGGTTCGTGAATCAGGTGTGGATTCGAGGTATCTCTGCAGATATTCCTATCCGTTGTTATTTTAACATCGTGAACTCATTTATATGTAGATGCATTTGATTTTTTTTCTGAGGCAAATTTGAGCGATGTGGAAGATGGCGTTTAATGTAGATCTAGCAATTTTCTTTATATATGTGTTTGTTTTAACCTTTAGGTTGAGTACATAAATGAAGAATTTTTTGTTTTAACCTTCGAACAAACGTAGGTGGATAAGTCCTATTCGTAGTAGACTAAGAGGCATGAACAAATCTAATTAGTTTCACTATTTATCTTAGATGCGGGTCAATAAGCGAGGTTAATTTTCATTCTTCTTATAGTTGTTCCACATATTCATTTTGTCATGAATTGTAGTTGTGGGCATTAGTTATTATAATCTTTTAAGACCATACATGGCCGGTGCAAGATTCACTCACTTTTCCTATTCTTTTTTTCATACAGGACTTTTACAGTGGAAATAAACACATGTATACAGGACTTTTGTACATAAAGTTAGATTTTTTCATCTTCATTATTAGGAAGGAAAAGAGTCTTGATTGTTCCCAAGTTTAATACCGTGGGGTTTGCATTCGTCCTTCCCAATAGGAATTGAGAGACATCAGAAAGAGTCTTGATCGATCCCATGGTTTTCGTTCTTCACTCATTGGGGATGATGGTCGGGCATAGTGCACTAAGAGGAAACCAAACTTAACAAATGCACACGGTATTTATCACTTAACAATGCTTAATTTGTCGATTTTGATGTCTTCTATAATCTAATACTCTATCAAACACATATACGGATGTAGAGTGAGTAAATATTTTTACCATTCTTTGTATTTTTCTTATTTAAAGCTTAATTTTTCTATTTTTTCTAGTTTTAAATATGTTTTATATAATTTGTATAATTAGTTTGAGCAGTACCAGATTCATATGGAATGTGATGTCTCATATTCATCTCTTTTTGCAGGAGAATATATGTAAAAATTAGAAGGTGGACTTGATTATAAGGTTCACGATTATTTTGTGCTTATGTGCAATGAAAGCAGGTATTCGGAATTTGGTAGTATATATTTTTTTGGTAGTACACTGTATGTTGTTGCAGACTTGCCTTAATTTTAAATTCATATGCATTATACTAAGAAGTCATTTCTTATTGGCATCGACAAAATGCCAAAGTGCGCAATTTTAGTTATTTTTTCAACCTCTAGCAGTAGATCCGAAAGTCCACTATGATAAAATTCCTACTTATAGTGTTCTCTTTACTAACTACGATGTATGATGTTTCTTCATTTTTAACTACGTTACTTTTGGATGTTGAGACACCATACAACACGCGAAGTTTATTTTCTTCTTTAGTTTATTTTTCTGAACAGTAAGACATGGGTTATAAAATCGGAACTGATGTATGACCCCTCTTCATTTTTAATGACACTTGATAATTCATTACTTAATTATCATATTAACAAGGTTAGTATGTCACATGAGATTTGAGCTTGAATGTAATCCCCGCAGATGAACACTGCAGTACATAAGATGGTTCAATGGAAAATGGATGCAAAAAATGTAGTTCCTGGCATAAACGGAGAAGAATCTCTTCTCTAGAAGTACCCTGGATCTTTGGCTCAAACACTCTCTCTGGAGTTCAGATAAGCACTATGGATGTTAAAGACAATTTGATGGTGGCTTGTGGTTTTCAAGGGGAACTTATTTGCAAGGTATGATGATGCGAGAATAAGCAAAACTCTGAAGGTTCTAAGTACTTATATCTGCAGTTGAGTGAGTAGTTTCTGTGTATTTTCACTTGGCAGTATTTAAACCAACATGAAGTTACCTTCAACACAAAAATAACCACAGGTGAAAATGCCACAACTAATTCTATGGACATATACCATAATTCCAGGTAAGAGTTTATATCTTAATTGCATGCATTTTATATTAAAACCCTTATACCTTCTCTTCATGAAGCAATAATTTTTTTCTTGATATATTTGGAACTACAGTGCCCTTTTTTATAAATACCTAGAGGACTTTTTCCAAATAAAATATGACTGGGATCTACTTGTTACTCGGTCTATTTGGACATTTGGGCCTGATAAGCAGGGACATAACATTATATTAGACGACACACTCTCAAGTGAAGTTGACAAGCACTTATTGAATGTTGTTACAGATTCCATTATTCAAGGATTTCGGTGGGGTGCTCAAGGACCCCTATGTGACTAACCCATCAAAAATGACAATTTCAAAATAGTTGATGCAAAGATTTCACCTGAGCCATTGAATCGTCGAACTTGTCAAATTATTCCTACAGCTTGACGTGTGGCCCATTCTGCATTCCATATGGTGACCCCACGGCACAGGGAACCAGTTTATTATGTGGAGATACAAACATCTATCGACTGTGTTTCTTCTATCTACACAGTGTTGTTTTGAAGGCGTGGCATGTTGCTGCTGATGTTCCTCAACTTGGTAATCGAGCCTATATTGCCAAAGCATTTTTACCTATGATCCCCTTGACAAGAGCATAGTCCTACTACCACTGGAGCCTGCCCCAATTTAGCCCCTGGCTCGTGAGTTCATGTGAGCATCAAAAAGTTCTTCGATGAGGCTATGGTGGTGGAGCTAGCCTAACAAGCTGTCGATCTTCATTTGCAAATGATCAAAGTGTCGGCATGATATGACACATATTGCATGTTCTTATGCGTCACTTGAGTTTTCGGCCAGTAATAGAACTTTTCGTTGTCACTTTGGTCTTTGTTGGTCCCCTACTATATGGGCTTTAATGTAGTTTATATTGTATTTTTTTAATACGTTTATCATATATTTTTTAGCTTATAAAAAATTGTAGTTTTTTGTTAAAAAGAAGTACCGATTTTGACTTGGTTATCTTTAATCTCTATAGGTAATTATACAGATGAAATATGAGGGTTTATTTTAGATTTATTGGTGTATGCAATGTTATTACAGTTATTGAAACAAAAAATACTTGATTTTGAATTGTGCTTTGGTAACGGATTTACTTTTTTATTTCAATTGTAGTAGTTTTATACTACAAAGGGACATGGGTGGACTGATCCGACAAGGCGGCATTTGTGGCATCAGCCCATATTATTGTCCATTAACAGTTTGTTAAAAAGTTTAGATACGAAAATTTGTCCCTTGCTTTTGATTGTGGTCAATTCGCCCAATGTGTTTTTAAGTTTGTGGTGGCGTTAAGACATGAATGTTCTCAAGTTTGTCGTTTAGCGATTTCGTACTGATCAGTTGGAAGATAAATTGGCAAGAGTTTCTTTTTCTTTTTCTTGGCCTTTTCTCCATAATACTGATCTCCAGTTACATTCCCAACTGCATGCTGTAATGAAAATAAATACGAAAATTAAAAATTAAGTTTGTAGTAATCCTTTTTAATTAAGAAAACTGAATGTATGAATTATTTATACATTCCTACTTATAAATTTTACATTCAATTTTTAAAAGAAAATTACAATTATTAGACTATTTTCAGTAATGGTGCAATCATTTATCTGTTACAGTACATGTTATAAATATATTAGTACATAAAAGTGGTGATCATGTCTAGGTGTTTAGCTCAATTTTATATTTTAGGTTGTTTTCCTCTTTTCAACTAATGTAATATGAATAAATAATTTTCTTTTTCTTTCATCTTTGTTCACTTTCCTCTTCTTATTGTGATTCCTTATATTCCATTATTATTTATACAATTTAAAGATCTAATGCTGCTGCTAAATTCAGTTTCTCCATAGAATTTTAGTTGTTTTATTATCCATTCACCATCGATATACTTTGAAGTACCGATGCGGTTATACTTTTGTATCCACTATGCCATTGTATCATGGCTGGTGAACTAGTTGAGTTTGGAGGTGGTATATGAGTTATCAAGATAACAAACTAGCTGAATTTAATTGAGTCCAAGTTTATATGTCCAGAATGTATTTTAAACATGTAAGATACCACTTTAGACTGTATTTTGAACTTGGTGATTTACTGTGCTACTTTTTTGTGTGATTTGTCGAAACTCAAATGTGAGATATGATCCCAAATGAGATATTTTTTGTAAAGATTATAGAATACCGTGTCTGCAACACCTTTCCTACCGCTATGGCCATCTTTTTCGAGAAATACTTATAAAGTGGTATCGTTTTCTTTACTGTATCCGCACTATGCCATCTTCAAGTTATCATATTGTACATATATAAAATCATACAGTTATTTTCCTATTTGGGGGCACTAATTTTGTCTTCGGTTGAATGTTTGCAATAAAGCCGGATATGCTTCCTACGGACTTAGATCCATGTTGTAACATATTATATACATGTTATGGCTATGAAGATTCTATACATATTATGGATAAGAAGATTATATACATGTTATGGCTATGCAGAATATATGTTTTTTTCCAAATGATATTACAATCTTTGTCACAGTTTTGTGGAAATATGATTTCTTTTTTCCCCTACCATCTATGCCTATCTATTTGACTATTTGGAAGTTCATTTCCAATAATAACTAAGTTCATTTCCGATTCAGATTAGTATTGACTTTTGGTTTACATTTGGTTTGATGTCAGTTATGTATTATATCTATTTTGGATCTGTAATAACTTAAGGATTTTGATAGCTAGGGGTATCTCAGAGGCATGAAGGCAGGTTTGACTAGTGCAAAACAGAGGCGGGTGTCCTGGGATGCGCCGAGGTGTAAGGTCTCAAGGATAAAAAGATGTGAGATGGGGGGTATCAGGTCTGTATCGGGTTCCTTTTTCAGTGCCTTTATCATCCACTACAACCAGCAGGGCCTTTGTCAACACTAAAATCATTGAATATCTCAGGCACTATAACCAGCAGTGACTTTTTTAGCCACCATAGACATGGCAATCCCGCTTTGAGATCGCACACAACCATATTGTTGTTTAATACTATGTATGCTATTTTAATCAAAGTTTTTCATTTATTTCACTTTTGTAATTTCAATAGTTAACTTAGACTATCATCATGGTGGAGAAGTTTTGATCCAACTGATTTGTATTTAAGTTTCCATAAATAATTTCTACGACTTTTCTTTATGTTTATTATCTTTATTCAAGAAGAAAGCAAATTTAATGGTTCTATTTTTACATTTTATCAGTCGTTATTGTCCTGATTGGCAATTTTTGTTTGATGTTCTTTTTATCAATTGTTTAAACCCGTTAAATTATTATTTAGAATTGTCTTTTGTTTTATGCATTCGAATACCAGATTTGGGATGTACATTAAAGTCTACTTTTGGTAATTTCCGAATGTGAGACTTGGGATGTACATTAAAGTCTACTTTTGGTAACAATGTCTTGGGTTTAAGTCTGACATATTGCATTTAGTCCCCACTTTTGTTCTTGCAATATGCATCAATTTATTTTGGGAAAATTATGTACCTTTCTTTTTCATGTGCTTGAATAGGCAGATGTCGACTTGCTTACCACTATATATGAAGAGGACGTTTTCATGTCTCGAACCCGAGACCAACCTTAGATTTGGCGAGGGCTCTTGCCATCGCACCAAGGCACAACTTTATGCTTTTCAAAATTATTAGCATGCCTTTAGGCACGGGCATACCCTAGTGTGTGTGTGTGTGTGTGTGTGTACATATATATATATATATATATATATATATATATATATATATATATATATATATATATATATATATATATCAAAGTTATACTGATCTAGATATCAAAGTTATACTGATCTAGAGAAAGTATTAGAGAAGGATATGAGAGAAAGAGATGGAAACTAGGTTTATGTAGTTTAGCCCAAAGTGGTACCTTCATCCACAGGTGTAGTGTTGATTGTATTGGTTTCAATGGGAAAAGTCCATAGATGGATGATGGTTATAAGATCTCAAGTTCACTCCAGAGTTTGAGAGCATAACATTAGGAATAGTATATCTTTTCCCCTTAACAAGGGATTGTGTGTTATTTTATTGTCTCGTAGAGGAGAGAGAGTGTAGTGGGATAGGTGCCGTGCCCTTATAGGTTAGGAAGCCACACATTTACATGCAAGTAGGGGAGTATTTTTAGGTCCCTGTTATCCACATATAGTGGATGAATATTTATGTATCCCACATGTTGTGTCTAGTGAGTGCCCCTGATATCACCCTTGACACTTGGCACATGCCAGTTATAATGGTCTTAAATAATTAAGTTAACTGTTGTGAGCTAATTGGATTAAATTGATTGCCTATGACAATGGGGGCCGAATAGAACAGCACGAGCCGATAAGAATGGTATCTGAGTCGACCACCTTTAGGGAATTAATGAGCCAACCACCTTTAGGGAATGGAGGATCCCACCATAAAATAATAAATGAATAAAACTGACTATTAATCAATATTAATCTATGTTTACTAATTGATTTTTCATGGTATTACTCCTCTTTAGAGGGGTTCAAAGATTTTTCATGGTATTACTCCTCTTTAGGGTATGCCCGTGCCTGAAGGCACGTTGATAATCGTAAAACGACAAAATTTTTCAAAAGTACGTAATTGCAATAAAGCAAAAAATTCGTTTGCCAACAAAATAAAATCTAATTTTAAATAAATTTACCGTAATCGTTTTTATTTATACGACTAACCACCCTACTTAACAAATAACGAACAGTCCAATAACGTCAATTAGTCTAAATTCATCAATCAAATTCACATTGTGCCTCAAATTAACAAAGTGCCAATTTTAAAAAAATGAACATAACCAATCGTACAATATTCAAAAGTCCAGATTTATCAAACAAATACTTGAAAAAAATAAACTTATTTATAAAATCACGATGATATTTGGGAAAGCTAACATGATAACAAAAAACTAACGATCAATCCGTTCTAATTCAATACAAATAAGTTAATTTTTAAAAAAAATTGGACATAATTTCTTTTATTTATGCGACTATCCACCTATTTAAGGTAGAAAAAAACTCCAACAAAAAAATAGTGACTCATACGTTACTTATTGAACAATATTGTATAAAAATGCCATGTACAAAACCTAACAATATTCTATATTTAGTTGGTACCATATACCCTCATAAGATAACTATAATATATGGCTTGCAAAAAATAGTCAACATCAATCCAAAATCTTTTCACCAGTTTCTATTTACAATTACCACACTTATTAGCATCAACAAAAGTGCTTAATTTCTCCACCCTTTTTCAAACAACCCATATCAAAACCCAAACTCCTTTCTTCCATCCTTCTTCAATAACGTATCTTCATTTCACATCAAATTTAATAGTTGAATATTGAAACCCTTCACCTCTTTTTGTGGCCAGAAAAATATACTAAAATATAAGGTGTTATAATATTGTACATCGAATTATTATAAAATCAAACATCAAATAATAATGTTACATCTAGTAAATGTTATCGGTCACATGAGAAAATAAAGTCAACCTCTAATAATTTATTCTCTCTTTTTTTGTTGTTTAAAAAGTCACATTAATGCCTCATGACCATTAACTTTAGAGTACATTAGTGAAAAAGTTATAAACGGTAAGATAATAAATGACATGGGATAAATATAAACCTTGTATTTCATAAATCACACAATCTTTTTCGGGATGGGAAATTTGATCAATAAGAGTCATTTTTATAGGAAAACATAAAATTATAAGAAACACTTACTCCGAGTTTTCATAATAATTAACAAACACAATCTACCTAAGCTACCAATCCTGCCAAAGTTAAGCCCTGCATTAACCCCACTAAAAGAAGTCATAGTATAAACACAATTTATTAAAAACTTCTAAACCTGCCAAAGTCATGCATATCTAGTGCGACAACATGAGCATAACAAAATTCGTGTGATAACATGTGTCTCAAATTTTTAGAAAAAATGAGGGTGAGACGCAATAGTTGGAACACGGGCAAGGAGAAATGTCAAAAAGACCCAACAATATTGTAATTTTTAAATAAGATAATAGAGATGGAAGAAGCCACCAAAACGTGTCTACTTGACCAAAAATGAATTCTGTAACTTTAGCGTCTTAATTGAGAACATAAGCTTGCCTTAATTAGGACTGTAAAACAAAGGTTTAATTACATGGATTGTTATATAAATCATAGGTTTGACTTAATTGGTCTTACACAGTGATTTGGAAAAGAATTACAGTTTCATCAGGGATTGTATCTCAAAAAAATCAGTAATAAGCACCATTTGGCATCGCTCACAGCTATTGTATTGGCACTGCTGTAGCTATCATATTTCCACCAATTCAAACACCATATTTACTTTTACATGATCTATGTTCTTCTATTCATAACAAACGTGACGATCTTAAGCAAATTTGGTCATATATGTATATTTGATCATTTCTTGACTCTATACGCCCATTTTGCACATTTCTTGACTCTGTGCGCCCATCTCTTGACTCTGTACCCTTAAGAATTTTTCTACACATAGAACCAAAAACGGAGAAAAATAATGAAGATTGAACAGGTATCAAATGAAAAATAATGAAGATTGAACAACTTATGGGCCTCTTTAAAAAAATTGAAGATCTATACCTAAAACACATGTAGGTTCCCAATACATATATACCTGTAACAACAGGTATCAATCATTTATGCCTGAAATAATCGTTTACATTATACTGGTAAGATAGAAACAGGGGCATCATCTTAATATGTCGTGATAGAATAAAAAATGATAAGTTAAACACCTCACACCAAGACAAAAAAAGGCATCATCTTAATAAGTATCTGGACATCTGATATCTTTTATGAAAAATCAATCCACTCTAGCTTAAATCCAAACAACAAATAAAGCCAAACAACAAATAAAAATAATGCTTCTCACAAATATAAACGCATTTACAATCCACTCTAGCTTAAAGCCAAGCAACAAATAAAAATTCAATCTTTGAAAAGCACAAATATAAACGCAGTACCTGATCTTCCGCTACCGTCGGCGACCACAGCTAGAGAAGCATTTACAGAACCAACCACCATTAATGCTTCGCTATTGTTGGCTCAAATATAAATGCTTTTCTAGCTATTGTTGGTTGTGTAAATGAGAAGCATATGAGTGGGTCGATTAGGTTCTAATTGAGCCAGTGGGTAGGAATGAGAAGCCGGATCTAGAGGGGAAGAGGTGGATTGTGTTTTGATTGGAGGGAGGGATATGATGGTTGAATCCATGGTATTCTGATATCTTTAGAGAGGTGAAACATGTAAAGAGAGACTGGTAGTTCTCATCTTGATTATGGTGAGTAAAAAGAGGGAGGGTAAATGAAGAAGAAAAAGTGAGAGACAGCTAAGGTCGAAGAGTCTTTTCCTTGAGCCAAGTGCTCTGACTTAAAAGTGAGAGACGCCGTGTAAGTTTGAGAATGGGAGGTAGGATTTAAATAGGGTTTGATGTGTGTTTATAAAAAATACCCTTGTGTTTGAATTAAAGTGGAAGGGGGAGAATTAAGTATGGAGAAGAAAAGAGGGGGAATTCAAAATTTTTAAGGATAAAATAGGCATTGCATGATAAAATCATATTGGTGACATCATGTTTTAATCTTATGACCGACATAAGTTTTATACTTTATTATATATATATAAATAAAGTATAAAACTTATATATGTCATAAGATTAAAAGATGATGTCACTAAGATGTATTTTTTCTACAATATTAATTTTACCCTTGAAATTTTTGATATCCCATCCTTTTGTTACTTTCGAAACTTACACTTTAATTTAAAATTAAGGATATTTTGGTCAAAACACGGTGCTTATTTACTTTTCTTTCGTTAACGCCATAAGAGGGGCAAATGAAACTTGAAACATGAAACATGAAAAACTACACCTGGTAATAAAAACCCACCTCGAGCCTCTCACCCACTCTGCCAAAATAAAAAATGCCCACCTCGATTCCGCCAAACTGTGCAATCTCTCACCCACTTCCTCTTACACACTCACAAAGAACTCACCCACTTATCATCTTGGCGGAGTTTTTGTATTTTCTATTGTTTTTGGTTATTTGAAACTAAAAGGGAAAACATCTTCGCTGAGCTGAGTTTTTTGTGTTTTCTCTTAATTTTCTCATATAGTAACTCATTGATTATAGAGTTTTAACTACTGTGTGATATTTTCTTTTTACATCATCTATTTTCTTTTTCTTAATCATTTACAGGTGTATGTAACTCAACTATGGTGATTATCTAACAACCATCGCTCACACAGTGAAATGGGAGTATCTTCAGGTGATTATCTAAATCGTGTCTTCATTTTTTATGGTGGAGATCACATATTCCAACAACCATTTCATTTTTATTTTTTTACAGTGGAGATCACATTTTTACAGGTTCATTCATCAGGGCTTTGTGGCTTGGTTTCTTTATTGCTTTTATTGTTCGATTTTAGTCATCTCTCCCCATGGATTTATCTTCAAAATTTATTCAAAGGTATTTTATCTCTATCTTCCTCTCTTTATTCTCTAAATCTTAACCTCCTTCATGGTTTTTAGATTTGGGGGTTCTGTTTTGTTTATGTTTTAGTTTTTATGATTTGGGGGTTCTATTATTGCATCAGGGCTTTGTGGTTTGGTTTCTGTTTTGTTGATGTTATAGGTGATGAGTCTCTTGAGGTGGTTTTTGGTTTATATTTATGTTTTTTTAAAATAAATGTGCCAATCCCCTGCTTTTCTTCATGAGATACAATTTGCTCATGTGTTATAGGTGTAGTTGTGATACAAGTTGTTCATTTTACCATTATGTTAAGATGGCTTTTATAAGTCTATTAGTGGTAATTTTTTGAGTACGCAAACATTTATTTGTATTTTTTTTGTCTTTTTTCCTACTATTTATAGAGAGTGGAGTTTTGATTACTTTATAAGAAAATTTGTCCTTTTTTCCCACTATAGAAAAGCATTATATTACAATAATTGTAAACGATCATGTTACCTGTAGGCTGTCCATGGTTTAGAATATATATCTTAAGTAATGCATGGAGTTTTAGGCATTGTCTACAGCATAGAATAAAAATCTCAACTATTTGTGAAATTCAAGGCTTAATTATGTCTTTTGTTCACAATTTAGTCTATCATGTTAATTCCCTTATTAAATTTGTCATATTTGTTTTTAAGTTTTAAATTATAAATTTTTTAGTCCGAATCAGGTTATTTCTTTAATATTTATGTTTTCATTACTTTTCTATTCCTTTTCAGAAGAGCGAGGCTTAGGTGCTGTGGAAGAGACTCAGCAGAGTGAGGCGGTGCACCCAAATGCGCTTTGGGGTGAGGCATTCGTTTCTTCGTTTAGTTTTATCATCCATGTGGTTGGTACTTCAAATTCATTTCTTCATTTAGTTTTATCATCCATGTCTATTACTTCTTCAAATACATATTCCCAAGAAAGTTTAAAGTTCAAATTTGAAGGACTGCAATGAAGAATAAGTATCATCAATGTACATATTCTTTTTTTATTTACTAAACTTCTAATGCTTTTATTATTGTTTGACTGCCGAGGATGATGTCTTTAGATGTAATGGATTTCATCAAAATTGGTAGTTCCTCAGTGATTGTTCAATCCATTTGGTTTTTGTACAATTTAGCAAAATATCTAAGATAGTAAAAGCTCAGGTATGTCGCATAATGAACTGGAACTTAGCTGAAATCATGCATATACTCAAAGTTTAGGTTTCGAAAATCTTATGTTGTGATTTTGATATCAAGTCTTTGGAAATGGGGTTTGAACTAATGCCCAATCTCATTTTTTTTTTGGAACAACCTTAAATGTTAGGGTATTGCTTTCAGTTTTCCCTTTTTCCGGGATGTTGGGTTACATTCTTTTTTATTATCACTTAACTGATGTGTGTGTAATCCATACATTTTAGTACCCATGTTTATTTTTAACACACTTGAATGAGTCAATAGTTGAGATTTTTATGACAATTGAATGCCATTTGATTTTCTTACTTTATTCAGATTTTTTTTGAATTTTTTGATTTCGGTTTAAATATTTTGTTTTGTACATTTTACCACCTTTGATTTGGTTCAGTTTTATTACTTTTGCAATGACCATTTGTTTCTTTGTGCGGAAACTGTGATTGGTTACATAGTAGCAACAATAAAATCATAATTTTGGTTTAAGGGTGAATTATTGACCCCACCTAACCTTAGAATAATGGTGCCTTTTTGTTTTACTTTTATGTCCCTTTAAACCGAATAGTATAGATAATTATGCATCTCAGTCCTTGGGTATTCTTATACTCTGTTACTGCTTCCACGACTCTCATTCTCTCCCCCAAGGGTCGATCTCGATGTTTGATCTTCTTGGGTTTACATATTCACATTTCATCTTTTAGATAGACACTTTTTGTTTCATATCAAACTCTAATAAGGCATATCAAACTCTGAGCATGACCATTAAGACCAGTAATGCAGGCAAAAGCTGTGCGTGAGGCTTTTATTTGTTTATGAGTTTTTCTTTTTAAACTTGATGTTTAATTTTTGATGTAAAATAAACCTATCTTAGTGATCTAACTAAACCACTTTTACTTTGTTTTCTCATTAATTATTTCTGTTGTTTTCTTTATCATTGTAGGAAAGGATCTTAAATTTTGTCTACCACCCCGGCTTCCTAATTGTACAGTATCGTTTGCAGCATTTTAAGAACATACATTACAAAACTGTTTAGCAGGGTTTATGATATCCTGTTAGTCTAGCTTTACAGCGACAAATTCATCGCTGCAACTAAGGCCTAAGGAAAACGTCCCGTAAATTTCTATAATTTGATGAACTCACTCCAATATAGTCAGCAGCAGTACAACACCCCTGATATTTTTTCGGTTGAAGGTATATCACGAAAGATTCAATAATGAAAATTGACGCCTTGGCAGATCTTCATCAACGCTTACTCGAATTTTCCTTCCATCAAGATCAACGCCATTCAATGAATCAATTTCTCGGTTAACCTCATCGGTTGAGCTGTAAGTAACAAATCTGAACCGACGTGATCGACCAGTGTCCCTGTTGAACACAACCAAGGTTTTGAAGGCCAAATTATCGACACTCCATGAAAGGTTTCCAATGGAAAGCCTGTTGGTGGTGTCAAAACTTCTCCCACCACCACATCTAGGTCCTCGGAATTGAGAATCTTTTCCGCAAGTATCCTCCTTTGGTGGAGGTGTGGACTGGACTTCACCCTCAATGCTCTCATCTCAAGTTCATATCCATAGAATTGTTGAGCAGCTACTTATACTTCGTCAGCCGATGACATTGTCACAAGCCAAATCCTCGGCTTCTTTCGGTGACTGTTATATAGAACCTCAACCGTCTCAACAATTCTCAGCTCTCTCAAACAGGCTTGACAGAGCAGCATTGTCCACATTGAAAGGCAAGTTCCCCACAAACAATTTAAGGTCAGGTGAGAAGCATTGATATTCATTATTACTAATCACGCTCCTCAAAATTAAGAGTCCATTTTGCATCTGCAACTGTCAATGTTCTCTCTTCCATTACCTTTATTATGGCTATCATTTTCAGGTTGGAGAAAGTGAAACTAAAGCAAATACATATCCAGGCAAAGGTGATAAGGACTATAATTACAGTAACGGGAGCAAAGGCTTGACAAAAAGCCCAACTCATGTTTACCCCTTGATATTCTCACAAATCTTTTCGTTCAGAAAACTAGGATAAAGACTTAGTATGATAATCCGACACGCCGATAATTTCTCATTTCCTCACACTTCATAATTGATATTTCAAGTTCCTACTTTCGTCTATTCCAATGCTATGCTGTGAGTATATAAATCTATGTAATGTCCCATATCATTCTTTTCACGTCTGTTTTGTATGGTGCTGAAAACAATGCTCAAACAATGTCGAGAACAGCCCCAGAAATAACGCTGAACACTGAAGATTTACACTATTTAGGAATTTTTTTCTTAGTAGATTACTTATCTGTTATAGAATAGAAGAATTATATGACGTTTTTAAGTTTATATATCTCATAGGAAGTTTTTATTTATTTAATTTTAAACCATTTTAATTTATCCTTATCGTATTGGTTTCAACTTCAACAATTTAGTGCATTATTTTAGTTTTTACATCTAAAATGAAGATGGAAAATATGATTATATATATGGATATTTTAATCACACATTTGCACATGGGTGGTGGGATTTGCAATATAACAATCGAGATATGTTTCTTTTATCCTTTCTTTTGTTGTTGAAATGTATGTTTGATACACTTTCTAACTGAAATATGTAGGTGGTTTCTTTTATTTGTTGAAATGGAGCTAAGTTTCTTTTGTTGTTGAAATATATAGATTTGAAGTTGAAAAGTCATCGGTAACCTGTTATATCTTACTTTAGCTGTTGTCAGTGACCTGGTTAATGGATGTTTTGGTTACGAGGCCAATATACAATCCTCCAGAAGTGATATTTGGATTACGCTAAGGTTTGTATATTTTATTTGTTGCACTTTTTCTGTGCTTTTGATATCTATCATTAGATTAACTTTTATGTGATTTTGACATCTATCAGCAGTTGCCTGATAATCCTACTACGCACCTGCTTTTCACATCTTTCATCTTTCAAAGTTGCATCAGAGTTGACTTGAATGTGAAAAAAGAATATTAGCCAAAGGTGAATAAGAGAGATGCATACATTTTTGTATCTAGACCGAAACAAGCACAAGTTCGACTGTCCACCATTACATAAATTGTGTTGCTGAGAAGACACTGTCCATAACTTATTATATACTATTTAGAGCTAGCAACTTCATGAAGCTACTTGTTGTTGCATAATGTCGACAAATGCTCAAATTGAGAGTAATGGTATATGTCCCACAAGTTAAGAAATGATTCGTTATTATCGGGGTTCGATTGCCAATTATTCTCCTCAAACCACTGAGATGATAATTTTCGATGTCATTACACTTTGATGTTTCCTTTGTAAGAACCTTTAACGGTCATATTTAGTTTATTTCAAATTTACACCTTATTAATGTTGATTTAGTGAATTAAATAACACGGGGCTTTCAAAAATATAATATTATTGTTTATTTTTTATTCAACGTTTTGTGGAATGTTATAGCTGATGATACTCCTTGTTATCTACATTTTTAAATTAAGGTACATGTGTATGTTATAAAATGGATTAGCTAATCTTAAAGTGGGGACTATGGAGAGTTCATTTGATGGTACATCTCTATTTACTCACTCGATCATTCTGGTAACTATTATAACATTTCTATATACTATTGTTGTAGAAATTCATTAAGATTCGTAACAATTAGATTAGCATTTATTTGTACAATTCGCTTGATTCTCAGTTTAGGGTGTAATCGCTACATGGTAGATCGTAGTTTTCTCCTTTTTCTTTAATTGCATATTGTTGGTTATGCCCTTTTAATGGATGGATGGTTTATTATGCATATTTTCAATTACGTACTTTGCCACCTTTAATTTTGCAATTACGTACTTCATTTTTTTTTTGTCATCTTGCGATTATGTAATTTGGAACTTTTCATCGTGCCTAGTATATATATATACACACACACACACATATATTGTTGGTGTCTAAATTTTGGTTTAATGATTTGGAATAGTATTAACTTAAAAAAACCAGCAATTATAACCACGGACAAAGAAATGAGCTAGAGAGGGATGAAAGCCATAGGGAGAGGCACAAAGATTTACGTGATTATCCCGACGAGATGCCTACGTACATAGGTACAATGACACTATATTTTAGGGTTTGTTACAGTCCTCTCAAGAGCTCTCTAGGGTTTAGATAAAGTGTTTTCAATTGCCCTTAGTGGAGAGAAGTCATGATCTATTTATAGTAGTTTGAAATTAAAGAGAAATAATACCTTTATATAGTAGGTACTTATATCTTTACATGTTAATTAATAGTTGGATGTTCTTCACTTGTATGTGCATGGTTACTATTGAGAGTCCCACGTGTGTCTATTCATATTATAGACTATTCATATTCTTAGGAATGATGGGCTACGAGATAATTGAGTCGACCACATTTAGTTATTGCTTCTAGGTCCACTGAGTATGATGACAGGTGCCACTTTTTTATTGGTCCACGTGGTCTTAGTATTTTAGGCTACAACAAAAGCCCCCAATACTTCATTCTTGATTGGAATAGTATAGTGAGTGGAAGGATGGAGTATTATTTGTCAGTTCTTGGAAATCAGGAAGAGCCTGGTAGGACGCTGACCTATAGGACATGTAAATCTTAGACTATCAAATTAAGGCCGCAAAAATTTTGTAAATAGTGGGAAAAATAGTGAACCGTCCAGGGTACACTGGTCTTTTTTATTTCTGGGTAACTGAGACGTCCTCGAAACCTAAAGAGGTGGTACACTTAATCCTTTCAAATTTCGTAGCCCATTAGACGTCACAAGTCTTATAAAGCGTCAGTTCCCTCTTAATTTTTTCTCACCTTGAATTTTAATCTCATCTTTTCTCTTCATTCTCGAGCTTTTACTCTACCATTGTTTAGAGAACTGATGTTGTGTCTGGCTTTCACTGTAATAACTCTTTCTTCCCTATTTTTTCCTTTCTTCTTTGTCACGATGGTGTACGTCGTAGATGAGATCTCGTTGGAAACCTTTAGGACAAAATATATGATCCCTGATTGGGTGAAAATGGAGTTTGGGACAGGTTCTTGTGACTTATGTTCATTAGAAGAGGGTTATTGGCTCCCCTGTTATATTTATTGTGGAGCGTGGAGTTACTTTACCAACCAGTCATTTATTCCTATAATTTTTCCAGTATTTTGATGTGGTCCCAGCCCAAGTGGCACCCAATAAATGGAGGGTAATAAACGGGGTCAATTTCATTAATGAGCAGTTTGGAGACCATATAAGATTAACAAAATTAATTTATTGCTACAATTGGGGGACCACAACTGATAATATTTATTATTTGAAGACTAGATACTCAAGTAGGGCTATGGTAGTAAATTTTCCATATTCCAATAAAGACTATTGGGATTATGGATTGATATTAAAAGATTTGCAGTCTTCCCCTCTTCCCAAGGGAGAGGAATACAATGGGCCCTACTGCTCCCGGGAAGGACATGTCATAGGTTAGCACTTTGTTAATTCTTGTTTATTTTTCTCTGTTCATTCTTTCAACTCATTATGTTACTAATCAGTGCTTTTTGTCTTTGTGTTTGGCAGAGAAGAGAAAAAAAGATATATCCACCTCTCTGAAGTCAATTTTGTTGATTTAAAAATTAATTGGTCCATTCAACAAAGAATTGGGGAAAGTCAACCTCGCTCAGCGTCTATTTTGTTCGATTACCAGATCTGTATAAAATATTTTGTTGCTCGGCCAACTGAATATATTCCCTTAGCCCCCATTGATTTAGAGGAGCCAACCACATTCTCTTCGACTGCTGATTCAGAATCTTTTCCTCAAGTGGAAGGATATTTCATTACTAAAGGTACATCTCCCTCCTTAGAATCCCTAGATATATACCTTCTGTTGACGATAACTTCATCTCCAGAGATGGTAAAGAAGAATATACCAAAACTTCTTGTTATATCCAAGTCTCCCCCTCCTACCAATAAGAGAAAAGTTGATATTGGGATATCCAAATACCCTGTGGTTATTGAGCAAGCTAAAATAAAAACCCAGGAGCCTCTATTCAAGAGTCTAAAGAAAGGTCCTGATGCTCATCTAGAGTTTTCAGTGAAGGACCAAGACGGCCAAGGTTAAGGTGATGCCCCTTTTGTGGTAGTGAACCCTGGCCTTAATCAAGGTTTGATCGATTTAGTAGTTCTTCCTACTGATGAATCTACTGTTGCTGCCGTCTGTAGGGATAGGTTGTTGGAGAGGGATAATAACAAATTGAATTTGGTAACTACTTTTTTAACTTTCCCGTTATGTACATGTATTCCTATTATTCATTTACTGAATTTAATAATTTTTTGGACTTTGTAATTTTGGGTTGATTACAATCAATTATTAAGGAGGGATGACCAATTGGGGGGGGGGTCCTCTGTGGCTAGTTAGGGTGCCTTCCAAGTCCTGAATGAGTCTCTGGATGCTGGAAAGTGAGACCAAGAGGGTGATAACAAGAAGTAGAAATATTCTGCGAGGAAATTGGAGGAAAGAAAGAACAATGTCGAGAAGGTTACCAGTGATTCTGTTAAGAAGGGTGAGCAGGCTGAGAAAGCTACTTAGGATGCAAAGAAGATATACGATGATGCCAACAACAGAATTCAAGAGCTGAAGAAGGAGAAGGAATATGCCTACACCCAGGGATGGGACATATATTTTTCCACTACAGTTGTGCAAGTGGATTATTTGAAGAAATATTGCTTCAAAAGAGAATGGAATGTTGCCCTAACACAAGTCGGCACTACCTTGGATTTTGAACTCTTCCTCGAGCACAAACCTAACAATCCTCCAGTGATTAAAGAGGAGATTGGTTATGAAGAAGGTATGGCTAAGTGACCATTTCTCCAAGAAATCGCCATAATTTATGCCCATCCAGAGGATGAAGTCACTCATGACAAAGATAAGGTGTAGAAGTTTATGGTTATTTCTATCAGGTTTGGCTTGTATTTTTGGTTTTTTATAATCTGAAGAATTTTTTCTTGTAACTATCCCTTATAGTTCTAATAAAATTTCCTTTTTATTCCAATAGCACTATTAGCCATTATGAACTTTTCTCTTGATCTTTCCATACTGATGCTATATTTGATTCCTTTTAATTTGACTCAAGGAAGGTTGTTTTGCATGATACCGAGAGAGAACTCTATAGAAGGAGTGTTCAATTATTTAGGGTAGGTTATGAAGAACTTGATGAAAAGAAACTAGAAGAATTACTCGATGTAGGTGTTTATGATCAAGTAAAGGAAGCATATCTCCACTCGGAAAGAGAATTTAGTCAAGCAATAGCGACGAATGCCTCGTATTATGAAATGATACTTCATATACAAATAGATCATAAATAAGCACTCCCTATCCTATCAGCCGATTACGAAAATAGGTTTTCCCTGCTCAGTAGTAACAATGGTTTTAACAAAAAATTATAAGATATATCCTCCGCATTTGCTAAAAATGAGTTTGTTCTTTAATTCGAGTTGAAAAGTTCTCAGAAGGTAGCTGGTTTGTAGGAACAATAGAATAATATGCCGAGGGATGAACTTGAGGGTTATAAGAAGTCTGTCGATGCTGATTAGAGCAAGGGTGCCTTAATTCTAGAGAAGGAAAATGCTCAGCTATGAAAGAGAGAGAGATATTAAAAGAATCAAAGGGTGGTCAGTCATCCAGGAAAGCCATTATTACTCATCCGTTTGTTGAGGAAGAAAGAGAAAAAAAAACTTTGACCAATTAAGACAATATGATAAATAACCAATCAACCACCATCAAAAGATTGAACGAGAAAGTTGATTGTCTCACATATCACTTCCATAAGAACCCATGCACCCGCAGAGAGGATTATAAGTGGGGATGTCTTAATGCCCACACTAGTTCCATAACATTATCCATTATGGTATTATCATGATCCAGGGTGCTTGGACCAACTTACTCCTCCATTAAAGGTGGACACTAAGTGGATTTTGACTTATGCAATCTCCATTAGTCTGGTTGGAAAGTACCTAGGAAATTATGACCTTCATGGGGATGATGTACTTAGTCGGACTCTGCACTTGTTAGATAAACCTAGTTCTAGCAGGTAGACCAAACATAGAGAGTTAGGATCCACTATTCTTCCTTTATCCATAGATTTTCCTCCTGTAGGGATGGAGAATGACCTCCAGAAATGTCCCGTAAAATGAGAAGATTTTACTATTTTCTGGTAATAAACTTATTTGGTGAGCATTATCTTATAATAGTCCAAAAATAATGAAATGTTTAAATAAAAACTTTTCCTTGAATTGTTTTATTGTTTGATTGTGTCCTACTATTAGTTTATTCTTGTGATTGAGTGGTTGACAGCTGGACGACTAATCTGTCTTACTGGTTACCGGTTTGAATGAATAAAAGTTGTCCAACCTTAGGTTCTACTAAAGTGTTTATGGTCGACAAAATTGATCTTGTCGTTCTTACCAAGTGTTTAAGTTGGTTACCATATACGACCAAATGTTTTAAGATTTTTCCTTAATTCGTTCTGGTAAAACTTATTGTTCCTAATGTTAAGAAATCATACATGAGGTTTTAGGTTTTGGAACTTATTATTCGCAACTTGTTAAAGACGAAGCCATACATGATGTTTTTTTTATCTTGTGGTTGTGAATTTTTGGGACTATCTATAGTTAGTAACTCTTTGTTTTTTTAGATTTGTATATCCTCTACCCCCGAAAAAACTAAAAATAAAACTTGGAAAAGGAAATCAAATTATGATGAACTAGATTTTTTTATTGAAGTTAAAAAAGATGAATTACATAAATATCGAATGTTTACATTCCTAATGATTACTGATAGTAGTTACTCAAATTCTCAGCATTCCGTGGGTTCTTGAATTGTTCTCCTTCCAAGGTTTTTAGGGGATAAGTACCTGGTCAAAAAAATGGAGAAATACGATACGGACCATGCCAATTTGCCTCCAATTTATTTCCCTTCTAGAGTACTTTTTTTTAAAACATAGTCTCACTATTTTAGATTTCTCGGCTATATAGAGTACTATATGACTGTACAACATACTCTATGATAGCTACAGTTTAGCTATATGACTGGACAACATATAGGGGCTTTCACCTTTAGCTATCATCGGCATGGTCCTATAAGGCTAGAGTACACTTGTAGCTTGGAGAAAGACCATGGGGATATGATCGATGTAAGGACTGCTCCAAGTGTTTCTATGAATTGTTACAAACTTCTGGCATTTGTAACATCATCCCGCGTAGGCAGCACAATCTGCTTTCATAGTTAGCCTGTAATATCCCTAGGTGGCTGCTCGCATGACCAATGATCTTCTTGCCGAACGGGCTCCATAAGATCCCTTATTTACTTCCTTAATCAGATCTTGTACTTCGGTAGGGTGGACACATCTGAGTAGTGAGATAATGAATCCTCTTTTGTATATGACTCCTCCTTTCATAACGTGGCTGGATGCGATAACTCAGTTTTCTGGCTTCCTTTGGTTCGTCTGGTAGGAAATATTTTTCAATATACCCCTTGATTGGAACCATCCATGAGGGATCCAAATCCTGAATGATCAAATTTATATATTCTTCGTCAATACTCCTGCACACGAGGATTTTTAAAGTAATGGCTCTCCTTAACTCAGTTCTCGTTAGAGGAGCGAGTCGATCAAGTACATCCACTCGAGCATTATCAATCCTTGGAATTCTGACCATTTTGACTACTTGGAACACGGATATTTTTTCTTTTGCCTTGGCCAATTACCTCATCATAAATTCTCCTTTGAACCTATATACTCTTAACACTTAATTGATAATTAATTGGGAGTCATTGTGAGCCAGTACCTTCTCAGTGCCCAAGGATAGTGTTAATTCACACCCTGCAATCAGCGCCTCATATTTATTTCTCTTAATGATCATTCCATCCACACAAACCTCCATATTTCTCCTAATCTACTCTTTGGAAACTTTATTCACTAGTCATTGGTATATTGCTCTAGCATTTTTTAGAACAAAGGGCATAATGTTGTAGTAGTAGGTATCTCGACTAGTGATGAATGAGTTATTCTCCTTGTCCTCTGGTTTTATCTTTATATGTTATACCCAAAGTAAGTGTCCATGAAAATGAGTAATTTTTGCCTGACCGTGGCATCGACAAGTTGATCAATCCTAGGCAAGGGTAAATGATCCTTTGGACAAGCATAGTTAAGGTCTGTGAAATCAACACAAATAAGCCATTTTCTATTTTTCTTCCCGACAACAACTACATTGGCCCGCCATTGCGGATATTTAACTTCCTCAATGAAACTTTATTTTTGTAGTTTCTCTACTTTTTCCTCGATGTCCATGTTGTTTTAGGGATTGAAACAAGTCGTTTCTATTTGACCGTCTTGGCATCCTTGACAATATTTAGTTCATGGCATATGAACCTTTGGCCAATCCCTAGCATATCATCGTGGCTCCAAGAGAACACATTCTTTGGTTGTTTGAGGAAGTTTATTAACTCATGCTTAAGGCTGGGATCCATGGATGAGTCGATCCGTGTTGTCCTTTTGGGGATCTTTTCGTCACGGACCATGGTTTCGACTGCCTCTAAAATTTATCCTTTGAATAAGTCAGCCTACTCACGTGGATCTAAGATCTTAATCTGCTAGGTAGTTATAAGTTTCTTCACTTTTACCTGGTCATCTAAAGTGTAATATCATTCCCTAGCTTCAACTTGGTTTTTAGTAATAACATCGATGCCATAATGTGTAGGGAATTTTAAGCATTAGTGTACAGTGGATGGAACAACTTCAAACTTTTTTAGGCCAACTCTATTGAAGGCTGACTGGACGTTCTTGTCTAGGATGAAGAAATAAATCCTCTCATTTCGGATGACTGACCAAGTGTTAATTATGATTTTGAAATTTACTATTCCCAAAGGATACACTTTTCTCTAAAGAAACCTCTTAGGGGCCTATGATACGTATCCATTTTTCTATTGCGTAATCATAATTCTTTGAAGCAATCATAAACATGACACCAGTTGAACTTCCATTATCCACTAATATTCTAGAAATTCTTGCTTCATGCACCATCCACATGATGACCAAAGGATCATCGTGAGGATAAAGAACCCCGCATAGGTCGTCTTTAGAGAATCCAATCATTAACTTGTCTTTTTTTACTTTCTTTGGTCCATTATCAACATCAATGTACAAATTGATTTGCTGAATATAGTAGCATGATTTGGCTTCATTCATAAATTCTTTTCTCTAGGCTATTTTATCACCTCCACCAGTGTCACCACATGCAATGAAATTAAAATGTAAAGAAATCATTTTCACCTCGTTTACAGTATCCCTTGGTCTCTTCGACAAATCCGAATCATCCTCGTCTTCATCATTTCTACCTATTTTTATTTCATGTCCTCCATTCCAAGGAGATTTTTATCGTCTTCGAGCTTCTCTCTCATCTGACATGCCTTCTTTGTTAACGAATTTGGAGAGTTTTCCCATTTGAATAAGACTTTCTTTTCATTCTTCGGGGATATATAACTGTTTATGTTATGCATATGGTCTTTGTGGAATTCACAATACTTGTATTTATTCCTTCGATTCAAAGGTGACTTCAACTTCTCATGCCATTTCAAATCCCTTCTTCCTTTGATTTCCTCTAAAATGTGATGTACGACAGATAAAATGAAGGTATGAAGATGATGATTCAAGATGAAGTGGTGATCACATCAAAAACATAAGAGATAAAGGTTTTTAAAGTGGTTCGGCTATAAGGAAAGCCTACGTCCACTGTTATTTTATTCCCAGGGGTTTAAAATAAGACAATATGGTGTAGAGAATTGCTTAGTCCAGATTATGCGCCCTGTTCCTTTGGCTAAGGGAATGCATGTATTTATAGTGATGGGAGTCCAAGAGATAGAATGTCTTAATATATTCAGACATTTACATCTATGTACAATGAATATGACAGTTGGTCTTCTAGGGTGGTTGGTCTTCCTTAAGTTAGTTGGTATGCCGACCAACTCTCTTCGGGTACCGACCAACTCTCTTCGGATGCCGACCAACTCTCCTTGGTTCCGAGCAAGTATAAATATTTCCACATCGGATGACAGGTGTCCAATTCTTATCGATCTGCGCAGTTGGAGAATTTTTTGCATTAACAGAAGCCCCCAATGCTCCATGCTTAATGGTTTACTGAAAGGATGGAGTATTTATTCTAAGATTTTGCTCGGTGCTTATGCATAATGAGATTATTAATCTGTCTTCTTGATTTGTCCTACATATGAGTGGCTATCTCGTGAACGATGGAGGGTGCAGGCTGATCGACGGTTGCGTGAGAGATAATCTTTCTTTTGATGAACTTTATTCGTCAAGCGAACGTGTGCCATGTATCACCCCTGGGAATTTAAATACAGCAATGTCATAGTTTATAACTTTTGTCTTGTCATAATCTTCAAGTGGGTTGGTCGATTAGTTAGCCTACCAACTGAGTGCTGACTGTACGTGTTTGATATTTTTTATTTTTGATCCTCTAAAGGCTTTGCTAATGTAACATGCTAGATTTTGAACCCAATTCTTCAATCTGATTGGTGTCAAGCTAGTAACGGGCTCTGAAATATTTACATATAAGTACAACTTTCTTCTTTGGTGTTGGTAGGGACAGTAGTAGTGGAGATCCCAGTGTTGTAGATGTCGAATTTAACTCCTCAACTTCAATAGCATGTGCATAATAACTCCTGGATGATGATTGGATAGTGATCTGTCTTATTCTGTTATGACTTGGAGATGAATTTGATGCTCGACTGATACTGCATGATGTTATGAGAATGTTCCACCGAATGAAGAATTAATTATGTAGCAAAAGCCCCCAAATGCAGAATATGAACTCTGAATACTTTCTTGGCCTTGAAGTATGCTGGTCTTGCTAGAAAAAATAAGGCCGAGGAAATGTTCCCTGAAATAACTTCCCAAGAGCTTTGTATGTTTGCATTTCCATACTGTCCTGATGTAACCATAGAAATAATTTACCGACCAAGTAATTTTGATGGAGTAAAACTGCTTTTAACATATAGTCCAATTAGAAATGTGTTGGCATTCCAATTAGGAATGTGATATATTCCAATTAGGAATCTTTGAAAATGTGGAATCTCTGGAATTTAATAATTTCAATTTGATCCTGATATATGCCATTGATCGGCGTATGTGGAGCCTCCAGTTGGGCTTAGGAGACCGAATAATAATGATGATGCCCAACATTTGTCAGGACTTGAGAGAATGATCCAATAATGAGCATGATTGAGCATAGTATATAATTTGATTCGAATATCCATGCTAGTGAGAAATCCATATCCATAATAAAAGCGCACAGAAATCTAGATAATAATAAGAGTGTCGACCATATGCGGGGCTTAATGAGAAATCAAAATAAATAATAAGGAAGGGATCGATTGATCCTACATTATTAGAGAATAATAGATTTCCAAGGCATTCTTCAAACAATAATATATATAGTCTTGAAATTTATCTTCTGTTAATCTCTGTATATGAATTGCCAATTTGCCAATTTAATTTGTCTTTGTGCCTAGGCAATGGAATATTTATCCCATGCTCCTGCCTAGTTATAGCGATCTTTTGATCACCCATAAGTGCCTAAGAAATGGAGTATTTATCCCACGTTCCTCCTTAGTTTAAGTGCCTAGGCAATGGAATATTTATCCTATGCTCTTGCCTAGTTATAACGATCTTATCTAGATTGCCTTAATGCCCAGGCTGTGAATATTTTACCCAACTTCTTACCCAGTTTAGATGCCTTCTTGGGTCACCCATAATCAAGAAATACTTGCCTTTCTCAACTGTTTTACCAACATTGTTGGTGTCTTTGTTGATGCCGGCCAACATTTAGTTGGTGGTTACTGATGCCGACTAACTTTTAGTTAGTTTTTGCTGAATATATATAGAGAATAATTTTTTGACCAACTATTTGTTGGAGATAAAATATAATAATTGATACAAATTTCCTCCGAGTTGAATATATGATAATAAATATTTTGCCGAGCTCCATGCTGAGATAAATATAGAATATCCATCCGAATAGATATAAAGAATGATTCAGAATAATAATAAAGTGTCTGGCTGATCTGTCGGGGCAAAATTGCATAATACCGAACAAGGATAATATTTTCCAGAACATAAGAATATGGCTGAGTACTTCATTGGGCATGAATATAAATAAGAATTACCCACACCAACTGTCCGTTAGGGGTGAAATATAACAAATGTTGCAGATCTCTTTGTGATTGAATATATAACAATAAATATTTTGTTAAGCTCTAGGCTAAGATGAATATAGAATATGCATTCGAATGGATATAGAGACTGATTCGTGCTTGAGCATATATTAGAGCAGTTAATAAAATCAATAATGCCTTGCTGAGGCAAAATTTCATAATGCCGAGCAATGATAATATTTTCCAAAAGTTTTAAGATTGTGGCCAAGTACTTTGTTGGGACTGAATCTTTTACCCATGGAATTTAATAAGTTGCCCGAACACCTATTCAAGTTGAATCTCATAGAAATTATCATTAGCAAAATTATTCATCCAAACAATATATAATATGTATTTGCTCGGGCAATAAAAATATCACAACATGAAATGATATGTTATGCTGACTCCCTGTGTCAATGTGAGCAATTTTTTATAAAAAATGCAAGACATTTTAATTTTAAGTAAAAAAACAAATATAAGTTGGTTTGGAAAATTGTTTTGAAGTATAACTTATGTAGCGTTAAAAAATTTATTTTGTTAGAAAAGTATGAATTAAGAAATGGTAGGGATGAACTTGCCTTTTAACATCATGGCTGTGATTTTGACTTCTTTGTCATAACCCATTATATTTGATAAGAAGTCGCTTGAACATGTTTGACCTCCGTCAGTGCAATACATACCTCCAACCACTTATTAATTTCCCCCGACCAATTATATATATAACGCCGACCAGCTACAGACGATCGGGATATTGCAGTACAACTCCTTCGATCAATAAAAACCTGTACAAACGTGCTGGAATCTTACTTGAATGGAACGCCGACAAGTAATTGTCGACCAAGATTTACTAGGTCAGGAAGCTTTTCAACCTGTGAAACCTGTATCGCATCAACAATGAGTTTCGCCGAACTACAGGGCTGATTGCCATAAATTTTATCTAACTGGTGCCGACCAGTAATCGAGAACACCGCAACCTTAGCAACTCTTAATTTAAAACAATTCTTGGTATCATAATAGTATCATCAATGAAGAAATAAAAGTTATCGGCCTATTGCAAAGGATTTGTCGACCTGGTGCTGACTAGATGCAATTTATGGCTCTTATGATAAGGATCAAATTTGATAGTCGCCGATTAAGAAATAGGAGGTTGGGATTCTCTCAAACAGTATAATACCTTTCGCCGACCAACAATTGTACAATATCTGTTAATAAATCTTCGGGAGGAATTATCCTTATGCGTTTCAGTGTCGATCAATACTGATCTCCTCTGCCTTCGTCGTTGTAGTCCAATGGTACTCGACCAATGAGGAGCAGTCCGACAAGGCTGTTGAGGCGTGGTACGCTTCGTACCTTAGTCATCGATCTACGATATGTTCTGCCAACCAGTAGTGGATGTCGACGATCAGGAGTAGGTTAGTGTTGGGTGTTATCGACTAGCATTGGATGTCCCTAACCAACCAAGAGCAACTGTCGGCCTGATGTTGGGCTGGTCAAAATATTTGGCGGTGTTTCAAGCAGTATAGGTAAATTGAGAACGTGAGATCTGAATTACCAATTTGATCAAGCAGGATTATTGAGAGATTTCAATCTCAAATTTGTGCCCAGTTTCAAAACTTTTATTGTTGGAGAACGTTGAAGTTAAAAGTACTCACATCAGACTAATAAATATAAAACTCCTTTGTTTCCTCGGGATTTAACAAAATGAAAATTTTCTCCGTAGCAATTTCATTGAATATATGAGCAACTGTTCATTTTCTTTTCTTTTACTGAGGTGGGTAAATGGTTTTTGAGAGAGAAGGTTATTTTTGTGTCTTGTGTCGATTTATCTTCACTTTTCATAAATATATGTGTTACGCTGATTCGATTTGTGATCCCTTTAGGTCATGACGAATCAATTTGATAAGGGTTTTACATCAAGATCTATAAGAATCAAGTATGAATTTGTACAGGAAAGGATTACAATGAAAGAGAAATTATCTGATATTTATCTTTTGTCACGTATTACATGTAAATCAAGATAAACGTGTATACTTGTATAATAACATGTCTGCATAAAACTTTTTCAAACATCTATGATTATAAAAAAAATTCTTATGCAGATTCATAAATAAGAATTGAGCAAACATTTTACTAGGATAATCATATATTATTGTAAGGATAATTGTTTAAATAATTCTGAAATAAGAGATAAAAATGAAAGGAATTGTCGTTTTCTTGTAGATCAGCTTTATAGATCTATTCATGGTGATGAATCGTATCATGAAAAGAATGAGAATGATAATAGTAGGAAAATTACGACCCATTCATCTTCGTTCCTTCTAATATGAGGAAAATATTTTCTTGTCGGTTCCCACAGATGGCGCCAATCTGTTGATGACTAGAAATAGCATCCATGATATATTATCGACATCAACAACAGATAAAATGAAGGTATGAAGATGATAATTGAAGATAAAGTGGTGATCATATCAAACACATAAGAGACAAAGGTTTTTAAAGTTGTTCGTCTATAAGGAAAATTCTACGTCCACTGTTATTTTATTCCCAGAGGTTTACAATAGCACAATATAGTGTAGAGAGAGAGGTCTGTAGAGAATTGCTTAGTTTAGATTGTGTGCCATGTCCGTTTGTCTAAGGGAATGCATGTATTTATAGTGATGGGAGTCCAAAAGATGGAATGTTGTTATATATTTATACATTTACATCTATGTACAATGAATATGACTGTTGGTCTTCTAGGGTGGTTGGTATTCCTTGAGTTGGTTGGTATCCCGACCAACTCTCCTTGGGTGCTGACCAACTCTCCTCGAGGCCGAGCAAGTATAAATATTTCCACGTAGGATAACAGGTGTCCATTTCTTATTGGTCTGCGTAGTTGGAGAATTTTTTGCGTCAGCATATGCTAACAGTGAGAGGAGTATACTCATCACACTTCTTGGGTTTCTCCACTTTCTTGTCTTTCTGCTCTTTCTTCTCAGAGCCTTTATTATTATAGATCTTAGTGTCATGAGATTGTTTTACAGCTATGGCTTCCTCAGTATTCATGATTTTATCTACTTAGGCTATCAATTTGGTCATGGTCTTGGGGGGATCACTAGGTCATAATATAAACCGTCAATTAGTACACCATTGATCAATTTAGTGATTGTTGTCTTATCTTCGTAATATAAAACTTCCAGTTTTTTACTGTTAAAAAATTGATGTATTCGTGCATAGGTTCTCCCAGTCATTGGCGAACACTCAATAAATGAGCTACCCTTTTAATGGTTTGGCTCCAGAGAAGAAGTAACTCATGAACAACTCTGAGAGCTATTGAAATCTAGATATATGTCCTTCTGGCAAGTTGTTATACCAAATATGTATCGACCCAGTAATACTGCTAGAAAATACCCGATAATGCATCTCGTCTGGAACTGAGTATATGTCGACAACAATTTGATAATGTTCCACATGAAACTAGATTAATTTTTCCATCATACTTGGGGTGATGATAGGTGTGTTAAACTTAACAGGTGTAGAATAGTTCAAAATTGTCGGAATGAAAGGTGATCCCTTCACAAAACTCCTATGCAATGGGTTTTTGGATTTGTACATCTCTCCCAAATGATCTTCCAACCCTTGAATAGAACATTTCTAGGGATGCTCTTCAGGATTGGTTTTATTAGAAGTAATCTTAGCTTCTCAACCATGGGTCTGTGCTGAGCTCTCTTCCTTAGAAGTGTTCTCGACACGTATGGATCCTCGCATGCTAGTTCTTGGACCAGACAGATCCTTCTAAAAAAAAAATTGGTTTTATCACGGGCTTGATCGTGACAAAACTTGTCAAGGTTAAATACCATTACAAGTCTAATGAATTTTTCATGGTAAAAGACCATGATAAGTCCATGACAAAGAAGTTGTCAACCCCAGACTTATCATGGTCAAAGACCGTGAGAAGTAAGATGTTTGGGTGTAGTGAAGGCTCTCTATGATTATAACCCCTAGCATCTCGGGGTCCCAAATGGTTAAAGGCAGATCCTTTACTTAGTCTATCAAAGACACTCGGCCTCTCTTGAGAGAGTGAATGTCCATCATAGTAATCAGTATATCTGATTGATGAGGTTGCATCGGGATGGTAAGATCGGTCATTAGTAGATCTAGAGTATCCAGACCTACGCCTTTTCTATTTGGGTGATGGGGGAAATATTTCTCCCCTAGTTTAGGGCTAACAACTGGACTGGTTTGAAGAGTGTGAGCAAGCTATCTCGATATCTCTTGCATAGCCTCTTAACCCTTGGTTATATTCAACAGGATTCCTTGAAGATCTTCCATACTAGGAGGGGCAAAAGGATTGAAAGTGTTGCCAATGGTATGCCTACCTAATGAAATGTCTGTCATTTTTTAGCAGAGTGACTAAAAATGGGTACTTAGAGGAAATAGGTAGAAAGCAACAATAAATTGTCGTTTCCCACAGACGGCGGGAATTTGTTAGTGTCTAAATTTTGTTTGATGATTTGGAATAGTCTTATCTTAATAAAACCAATAATTATAACCACATATAAATAAATTAGTTAAATATGGATGAGAGTTAGAGAGAGATGCACAAGGGTTTACATGGTTTAGCCCAATGAGGTGCCTATGTTCACAGGTACAGTGCCATTATATTTTACGGTTTGGTCAGTCCTCTTAAGACCTCTCTAGGGTTTGGATAAAGTGTTTTCCATTGCCCTCAGCTCAGAGAGATCATGATATATTTATAATAGTTGAAAGTTAAATAGATGAAATACCTTTATATATTAGGTATTTACATATTTACATGACAATTAGAAGTTGGATATTCTCCACGTTCATGTGCATGGTGACTGTTCAGAGTCCCACATGTGTGTCCATATTACTCACTGCTCATATTCTTGGACGTGGTTGAGGTAATTTATATATATATATATATATATATATATATATATATATATATATATATATATATATATATATATATATATAGGGAGAGAGAGAGAGAGAGAGGATCTCAAGAGGTCCCCGAGTTTGAAGTCCCTGAATGAGGCCCATTTTTTTTAATATAGTAAAAAAATATATTTGGGGGGCTAATTTTTTTTATGATTTTTAAACAATTCGGTAAGGCCATATAAAAAAAAATTAACTCAAATTGAAACATTTTACTATTTTAAAAAAATCAGTCAAACTTTCTCAGTTTTTAACAACTTAAAAACTGGCACAATTTGACTGATTTTTTTTTTAAATAGAAAAAAAAAATATTTTGAGCTGATTATTTTTTTATGGTCCCATTGAATGTTTAAAACCCATAAAAAAAGGCAGCCCAATTTTTTTTTAACTATTTTAAAAAAATGGATCTCATCCAGGGACCTCAAACTAGGGCATCTCTCTCTCTCTATCTATCTATCTATCTATCTATCTATCTATCTATATATATACACACACACACACACACACACACGAGTGGTGACCTGTGCAATGCACGGTCGGATGTAACGTATTTATAGATACATTATTCAAATATATAATTTAATATATAATTATTATCAGTAATTAAAAAGAAAGATAGTAGTAATAACCATGAGCATGTAAATGACGGTAATGTGGTAAATAAAGAATACGAATTAAAATGAATATGAGGAAATGAATGTGAACAACCATACTGTAGTAGAACGAGCCATAGTCTAAAAATCCAACTTAAAAAAAATTACATTTCAAAGTGAATCTTAAAATAAAATAGTCATTCAAATGGGCAAAAACTACTTTTTGCAGAGCAATGTTCATCTTTTTTTAGCCATTGCAAATATGGATTTATAAAGGTACTTAAAAACAATATTATGTTATTTTATAAAACAACTTTAGTTTGTGTTAATTTTTTGTTACAATATTAAGTATTACGTTATTTTGTTTTTATTTTTTTAAAAAGTGCACCGTTTTTTACTATTTTTAATTGTTTTAACTTTTTTGTTAAGGAAATACAATTTTTAATTTTTTTATAACATAATATAGTTTTTTAAATATGTTTTGTTACATTATTAACTCTTTTTTATGTTGTATAAAAGCAATTAGTTAAAAAAATATACTAGCGGATACATGTACCTAAAGGCATGACGGAAATTTCCAAAGTACGCAATAGCGAAACGGTGAAAAATTCGAAAGTACTTCCTCGATAAAACATCTATATATCGTTCCCTAATATATATAAGTGCATAATTGTTACATGTAACTTAATTATGTGGTACTTAATATAACTATTAACATATATTATTAATTGTTACAAGATTACATCGCATGGCAGACATTATTTTAATACAATTGTTACTATATATAAAGGCAAAACTAAATAATGATTGACATTTGTTTGATGAAGTTGTCAACAAATTGTGACACCCCGACTAATAAGATACCGGGCGATCACTCCAATATTAAATTAAAACAAGAGTCTCATATGGATCATTCTTAGCATCACTGTCGAAAATCCATTTAATTACTAATAACCTATTAGGCCGGTGTCAAAATTTTACTTAACTACTCTTTTTAACAACAACGAATAAAACATCCACACAGTTTTTGCGTAAATGAAACTGAACTGAAATGAAATAACCGAACACTCGGTCAAAATATACAACCATATCGAATGCTTCAAAAAAAGAATAACCAAATGCAATTGGGCCATTGGCCCGAATACTTATACAATACCTCATATCTAGAGTACAAAGGTGGAAGCGGCTATCAAGAACCTGCACGCATCCACAGCTGCTGCAGCAGACGTACGACTTGAAAGATGTGTCATCCAGGCGTCCCTGTGTCTGGAAACCTATATATATATATATATACATATATATCAAGAGAGGAAAAGTAGATAAACGGGTCAGATTTCGATTTGTGAAAATATTTAGTAAGTGCATAAATGCTTTATTTTAAAAATATATTTTATCTCATATTTAAATTGGTATCTCACTCCCATGAGATACCCCTCACCTCTCTTCTAACAGTGCACACCTAGCGCATCTATCTAGAACATCCTAGGCATCCTAGTCAAGCTACCCTGCTAAACTAGTCTATCACCCAACCACTATCAACCCTAGATAGTCCAAGAAATGCACTAAGGGATAACTTCTCCCCAGTTTCAACACTAAGACAAGTTCGTGCGTGGGGTGTCTTGCAGAGCGAAATCCAAACAAGGATCCCCCTGATACATTACTATCTGGCAAGGTCGATTGTCGAGATCCGCCAGTCCCTCAGTACAGAATATATATCTATATATATATACATCATATGATAAATCATAATATAAGAGCACTAAGGATAAAACTTCTCCCTAGTCTCAACACAATGACATATTCGTGCGTGGGGTGTCTCGCAAAGCGAAATCCAAACAAGGAACCCCCCGATACACTACTATCCGGCAAGGTCGATCATCGGGATCCATTAGACCCTTGGTGCTCGATTCATCCATATATACATATTCATATTACAATATACATCTGGATCTATCTCCCGGACCGAGGATTCATATACAAAGTATTTATCATTACTTTTCATTTTTTTCTCAAAACTTCCCATTTCCTTTCTTATATCAAGGAAATGTAAATATAAAAGCCAATTCATTATCATGAATTGCTTTAACATAACATATAACTTTTTAAAAGTCAATTTTATTATCATAAAAATGCTTTTCCTTTTCAAAATATCCCATTTCCCTTTTTATATTCAAGAAATGTATTAAAAGCCATTTTCACTATCATGAAAATGCTTTTACCATATCATATGCTTCCACATCCCTTCTTCCATCCGGGAGTGTTACCGAAGCCAAAACCTTTATCCCATTTCCCTTCTTCCATCCAGGAAATATAAATTAAAGCCAATTTATTATCATAAATTGCTTTAACAAATAATGCGTTCTAAGACCGCCCGTTCGGGTTTCCCCACTATGCGCGCCCCTAAATGGCTATCATCTTCCAGGGCCTATCATTAAGACAACCTGGGATCCTACATTGCAAGACATTGAGAAGAGGCCATATGCCTGCGCGATAGTCAAGACCACACCCGGAATCTCCTAACCAGCGTAGAAAAATAGAACAAATGTTCATATGGCCTATAGGACTATATCCACCCTGCATTCATTAGTCAGGGGGCTTCACCATACGTACGCAACTTCCCTTATGATAGAGATTTAGAGAGGTGTGTATCCTCATTTTTATCATTTATAAAAATCATTTGTCTTTTCATTTTGAAAACATTCATATTTTATTTTCAAAATCATATATCTCAAATTATATATATACTTGAATCACATAGTATACATATACCATATATTCTCCCCCGCATATAAACAAATGGCCATATTTGCCAAACCATCTAACGATGACCAATAATACCAAAGATTCCCTCAAGGAATCATAATCATGCATTCATATACGCATGATACTAAATCCAAAGTATTTTCTAACTTTGATAATCAATACATACCTAAATCCCATCTACGGATTCCTTTAGATATCTCCAATCATATTATTTCTCACTAAATGAATATATATCTATATTCCCAAATTATCCAAATGATCTTATAGGATAAACTCACTCCACAATCAATTATAATCATGCTTCCTATACGCATAATTATGTAGGCCTAAATGCCCCCAAAACACTAACCTATGAATTTATCCTCCGGATCATGTCCTACACCAATTCAAGGCCTTCTCATCCAACTAGAGGTTTATTTACCCTCAAAACTATTATATAGAAGTCCCATTATCATCACTACGAACCCCCATAAAAATCCCAAATGATAATTCAACTCCCTATACTCTTAAAGGGAGAAAACTGGAAATTCTGGCCTAAGCGAATCGATTCACCCCTTTAGAGAATCGATTCGGGTCGGGGAATCGATTCGGTTCCCAATCCGAATCGATTCAGAAAGTATTCTACAAACAGGTCTATAAATGGCGAATCGATTCAGTCTGTACCTGAATTGATTCGGCCTACTGCAGAAACCCAATTCCCTTTAGGCGAATCGATTCGGCTTAAACTCGAATCGATTCAGCCAGTTCGAGGGCTACAGTTTGGCCAATTTTTTCAGTCTCCAAAATACCCAATAACAACCCAGCTCCATTTTTTATGGTTTCCAACCTCAACCAACAACCCAAATATCATCCTAACACTAATTTACAACAAATTCTTCCATAAATTTTGGGTATTAAACTACTTTCTAAGGTTTTGGATCTTAAAACCCAAAATCCTAGTTTTTGACATTTCTCCCAATTCAATTTGATTTATTACTCCATTAACATGGTCTTAATACTAAAATGCATTAGGAGTTTACATTACATCAATATGTAAACTCGTATCAAAGTTTTCCCCGTTTTTAATTTGGGGTTCTACCAACTATGATATGAAATAAATGCATAATTGAGATAAATCAAGTAAACACTTACCTAGAGGATGAAATCCGACGACCTCGAGATGAATCCCGCGGAGTTTGGCCGGAGTTCCTCCCTTCCTCCTCTTTTCTCCTCCTTCTCCTCTCTCTCTCTCTCTCTCTCTCTCTCTCTCTCTCTCTCTCTTCTCTTTTCTTTCCTTTTCTCTTTCTCTTCCTCTCCCTCTTAACTTATAAGGGAGAAAATAAGGGTTTAACCCCTTAAAACCCAAAAACGATTCGTTTACCCAATTATGAGTTACTTTTACCTCTAAAATTACCCGAAACTCAATTTAGACAATCTGACACTTTTTTCGACTATCTCGGCCATTCTGAGACTCATGGCGCAGTCGAAATTTTCATCCAAGGTACTTGACCGCAAATCACTATTTCAACCCAAAATAATTAAATGCGGTATTACTATTAAAATATTATCTTCTGTCGCTTTATCCAATGACGACATATAATTAAAATACTTCAATTTATTTACTTAACACCAAAAGTAAATGTACCATCCATCAAAAATCATCTAATCCTCGAAAATCCCAAAAATTACTATTTAGGGAAATTCCCCAAATTCCAATTTATACTTAATTATGGAATTTAATCGTCCCCAAAAGGGCGGGTTGTTACACAAATTAATTTCCCAACTCGTCAATTTATGCATCGGTGTTCCTCATGCCTAAAGTCACGGTTCAAACTTTGCAAAAAATATAACATGCTTATATTGATAACTTCATCACACTAATTGTATAGGCACGATTCATGTATAGGTGTTCTCAGTTACTAAAGTCACATATGACATTTTTTTAAATTAAGCACATGCTTACTACATATAAAACTGAGTTTCCATCCGAAATTAATGTGTCAATACAACAACAATGGAAAATTTTACTGGTTTTAATTTTAATTATTTACTAAAACACTCGTCTAAAGAAAGAAGAAAAAGAGGAACAACAAAAACATAGAAAAATAAAAGTCTTAGCGTTACAAAAGGAAAATTATCATGTAATATTTTTCCTGTGAATCAAAACATAATAAATTATTAAAATATAAAAGCACAAAAATATGAAATCCATGTCAAATGAATTCTTTTAACATAACAAAAATTCAATATATGAAAATATACTATGAACATTAAATTATTTAGGGAATTAGAAAACATATTATTGCCCCAATTCCTCAACATTAGTAGGTAAAGGATTCCCAATGTTTTTCTATTGGTAAAAACTGATGTTATGTGTCGTTCAACGTAAAATTACGAAAACGCTAATGGCAAAATATCATGATAGTTTCTACATAATAAATTTCATCATTCAACTATAGGGGTGGTAAACGGACGGATACGGATCGGATACCATGTTTTCCATATCCGTATCTGCTATCTGAATGTACTATCCGTATCCGTATTCGTCCGGATAGTTAAAACAACTATCCATATTTGTATCCGCTCGGATACCTCGAATTCGGATAATATCCGTATCCATTTACATTATTTAGCCACCGCAAAAAATAACAATTAAAATATCCAATCCAATGAAATCCAATCCAAATAAATATGTAACAAAATTACTGCCTCCTAATATCACCAATCATGGATTCCATAATAATAGTATCATTCCGTAACGATAATATGGCTTAAAGTCATCCATACTTTACAACCATATAAGCTTAATGTCATCCAAAAAAAATGATAGTCGCATTCCATGACAGTAGAAATAAATATGCACCTTTTAGATTAATCAAATTTATTGAGAATGATAACCTCATGGACCTTTTGTCTTCAAAACATGCTGATATTTTTATTTTAATAAGTATACATTTTTATTCTGTATATAATATACATGTCATTAACTTCAGTTCTCATTACAATCAAAACCATCTCCTTACTTTTATGTTTCTCTCTTACATTCTATTATGTTTCTCTCTTACATTCTTTTTTGTTTCTCTCTTACATTTATTTATAATTAAGGAAACTAACGAACAAGCACATGAGAGTTTATTTTCTCTTATTTTGTACGAAGGAGAAATGAAACGAAGTTAGTTTTTTTTAGTGGAGTATATGTTCTTTAGTCGGTGTATGTTGTGTGTGATAAGGTGTATTGTAATTTTAGTGTAACTCCATGGTAATATACCCAATTAAATAATAATACTTGACATTTTATAATACCCAATAAAATAATAAATTTAGGGTATTTTTGTTTTGAGTGGAGTACGTGTTTATTTTGTATTGGGAATAAACGATTAAGATTTGTCTTAATATTATTTTATTAGTAATATTAATACTAATATTATTAGTAACATTATAAACATATGTTTGACGGATACGGATATCTGGTAAGACGGATATCCGATAAAATGGATACTCCGCATCGGATACGGATTATCCGTGTCGGATACAAGTACTATCCGTATCCGTATCCGTTTTCTCGGATATTTTTAAAGAGTATCCATATTTGTATCCATTTCCATATTTTCGGATAAATATCCTCAAATTCGAATTCGGATATCGGACGGATGCGGATTTTCGAATATCCGTTTACAGCCCTATTCAATTATAAATAAAACCACCTTTTTTTCCACAACCAAACATGCGTTCTTCTAAATATAATAGTAAGAAACATACACCGAATGGAAATTAGTATTCTTACAAAGGCTGAACTATTAGTCCTTAAAAAAAATCCCATATAACCAATACAAATACCATCTAAAAAACAAAAAGCATGGGTGAAAAGAACAAAATAGAGAATATTCCAATGACTCGAAACTCTTCCTCCTAAACAATAGCATTAGAAGTACCGAAAATCCTTAGCCATATATCAACGCAGTCTTTTCCTATTGGGATAGTGATGGTAGATCATTTAGTTTATCCATTGGGATTCAAAACGTGTTCCCTGCGGAACCTTTGTGACCGCGCTTCGACATGGTGGATCTCCTCTGGTCTTTTTCAGCAAGGAAATTAAACTAGATTAAAAAATGTCTCATAACTTATTTTTCTTATTGCACCATATGTTAAAATTATATAGAAATTTAAGGAGCCAACAAAAATAATTATAAAACAGAGATTTTTCAAGCCAAATTACCTATAAACACAACACATTCAAGTCAGATATCTGGAATTTGTAGTGGAATAAATTTAAATATGGATAAACTTCAAAAATAATGATCTTAAGAATGTTTTATAAATATGTACCAATAAAAATTCAATTAGGAATTATATAAATTTAAGCATCATTTAAAACTAAGCTCTCTAATAGAATGTAAGAATCCCCAAAACATTTTATACTTTTCAAACCTCGTAAGAAGTGAAGTTTATACGAACACATATATAATAGTAAACATGTTTGTTCCCTTTCCAACTGGCATAACATATATTTGAAAAAGTAAAGAGTTAAACATTATGATAATTTACCGAACCTATAAGATGCAGTAACAGTTGTAGTTAAAAGAGACCTTGTATAAGTTGAAAGAGACCCAAATGCTTCCATTCGAAATCAACCTTCCAATTGGATTATGCTATGCAAAATCAAAAACCAGCATATAAAAAATCATAACTGAAGTAAATGATTATGCACAATTTTACGCATATTGGAATATAGAGCACTTATTGAAAACTCCAATGGACTTTAAGTAATGGACATAGTATATCAAACAGTCTATAAAATATGCTTTATGTGTTTTTACTCATATGCAAACCCAATAAAAATATGAACGTAATTTGATAGCTACTCAATCAAAAAAATACTACTCAATCAAAAAATATACACATGTAAAATTACGAAAACGCTTGAGTAGTAAAAAGAAACATAACAAGGTCAAAAATGCCTCAGCATCAAGTGCATCCTTAGCTGATATTCTCTTAGATGGATCAAGAATCAGCTGATATTCGTATAAGTTTAAGTCAAACCATCATCCAAAATAAACTCAGAACCAAGATAATCAAAACCAACATCCAAAATAAACTTAAGACAAAAAATATGCATATGAGCTTAAGATAAAGAATCAAAGTTGTTGTTAAAATAGTAAAACAGCCTGAAAGCCAAACCAATCTCATATTATCATAAAAACAAGATGATTCCTTCAACCTGAAAGTCAAACCAATCTTAAATAGACTTCGATTACAAGCAAAGTGGCGGTTTAGAATACCTTCTCCTTGGTTAATTGTTAAAACTTTCCCCAAATCTGAAAAGGACACAAAGTTGTTTAACATTATAATAGGTATGGGCATTATAACAAAAATGAGCAAATATAAAGATTTATTGGAATTTTTCATTAGTTTTCCTTAATTATAATGATACAAACTTGCGAAGATTTCTTTATGTATTAACAACATTTCATAACTTTATAAACTTTTGCACCTTTTAAATTACTTTGGAAATACAGTATTTACCCGAAAGTGTAGATTTCTATGTTCTTGCCCATGAGAGGGTAAACAAACATTTAAATTGATACCAAAGAGACAACCTAAGTACCCTTTTTAGCATCTTGGTCTATATTGTGCAAAAACGTTCTTAAGCAATTCCTTGTATTATTAGAACTATTTCTTATGGGAATTAGGATTTATTGTTATTTTATATTTCTTTTTATCTTTTAATTAGTTTCCAAGTGTGTTTGGGACTAATATGTCATTTTTGGCTATTAGATGCATTTTTAGTCGTTTTGGGTATTAGCTTCCTTAACAAGCTAACTCTTCCTATAAATAGCCCCTTAGCCCTCATTTGTAATAAACCTTGAATATTGAGAATAGAGAAGAGAGAGAGAGAAAGAACTTTATTTCATTTCCTTAGTTTAGTTGTTGTTGTGTAGTGTAGATGTTGTGTAGTTAATTATTGTGTAGATAACTTCTTCTTTACGCTTCCACACCCAAACTCACATAAAATTGGTATCAGAGCCAGGTTTGTTCTTGGCTCAACCATGTTCATAGAAGATTGGAATTCAAATTGCGTTCATCCGGATGATTCCCGGACAAACCCTGGTGAAACGTCGTTGCTACCAAGCCCAAACACTGTCGACAACCTCTTTATAGTGAACATCCGATCGAAAAAAGACCTCGGGATAGAAACCTTGCTGCTGCCAGGGTTCAGGTAACCTCTGGCCACCAATTCTATCCAACGTACACTAAATTTCAAGGCTGAAAACCCTCCCAAAGAAGCAGAGAAATTCTCTAGGGTTGATGGAGATTATCGCCAATAAATCCCCTCGGACTATCCTCGAGATCTGCCCAGTTTTAGTACCAACAACAATCGATCTTCAAATCATGGGGGTCAGCCCCCAAACACCCAAGAAATACTCCCGATTGATTCAAAACCCACCAAAAGTTCAAGAAAGTGTTAACAATAATCGAGATTCATTATCTACTCCTTCCAACCAATCCAAGATCATCTTAAATGCAAACCCTAATCCAACCGAACATCTCAGAATTATTTTCAAACCCCATTTCCAAGAATCTCGAAAGCCCACTACATCTCTAAACCCTAATCCTAATAGACATTCATATTTAACCCCAACTATCTCCCACCACATCACAAACCCCAATCATACTTTCCCACCACCCGAACCTCTTCAACACACTAATCCCCTACCAATTTCTAAAAATTAGAACTCAGCCCCTATATTTTCTAAAAATTACAAATCTTCCCTAAATCTACTAAGACCCTACTATTTCATCCCTCCCCCAGCCGAAGAATACCTTCCTTCCAAATTATTATGGGATGGTACCAAATACGGGCTCGATTTGAATGCATGTGCCAATTTCGACAAGGTTAGTTGGACATCATCAATAAACTCCAAAGTCTTCATGATTCTTGGTTCGAGATGGATTTATATCTATCTCAAAAGCGTCACACATTAGCAAATAGTGCTTATTCCATCGGGGAGTATGAGATGTACCATCAACACCTAAATAGGTGTCGAGACGAGTATTTTGAGATGGAGATGGCACGTGAACAATGGTTACATGTACGAGTAAGATATTTGATCCCATATTTCGAGTACTTATCCATCGGTGTACCTCCTCCTACATCTTATATCATTCCCGCGAACACCGATGATACTATCTCTTCGGATATGCTTCACGAGGATGTCTCTGAGGTTGTTGAGACCAAGAGGATGCTTATTAATGACTCGGAGTTCCTTCCTTGTGACTTTTTTTCCATATTCGAGGAGGATGGATGGCTCACTCGTACTCGATAGAGGGATTTGGAGACATTTAAGATTTTGGACTTCATTCCTATATTTAAGGTGGAAGATGATGGGTACTTTATATGTGATTTTTTTATTATTAGTTGAAGACAGCTGGGAGACTCGCACTCCCTATCACGAGGTTGAAATATTTTCTTTGACGGATTTTTTCCCCTTTTTGGTCACGATGATGAGTTTTGTGATGGTGGTTTAGTGGTTGTTTCCTGTGAGGAGTATATGTTGCATGGGGTGATCACGATTAATGCGGGATTTGTGGACCCTTTTTGGTTTACTTATGAGGAGCGCTCCATGATGCATTTACATGATTCGATGCTATGGAGGGTCATCACGAGCAATTTGGATGAAATTTGACATCAATTGCCCTATCCACGTCGATCTTGTGTTAGCTCTTCACTTGGACAGATTAGAGGCCACACTCATATTCATCGGCCATGGCATAAATTTGTGATTTCTCTTCGAGGCTATTTTGCGAGTCGTTATGCGGGACGCTACAAAGGACGATTTCCCTTTCAATTAGGGGTGCCCACGGATGATGCCCTCACGCTCATTTTTTTCGCTCGGGACGAACTCTCTCAAGTAGGGGAGAATCATGGAAATTAGGATTTATTGTTATTTCCATTTGTTTTTGTCTTTTAATTAGTTTTCAAGTATGTTTGGGACTAATATGTCTGTTTTGGTTATTAGATGTGTTTTTAGTCATTTTGGGTATTAGCTTGATTAGCAAGCTAACTTTTCCTATAAATATCCCATTGGCCCTCATCTGTAATCAACCTTTAATATTGAGAATAGCGAGGAGAGAGAGAGATAAAGAAACCCATTTCATTTATTTATTTTAGTTGTTATTGCTATTGTTGTTGTGTAGTGTAGATGTTGTGTAGTTAATTATTGTGTAGATAACTTCTTCTTTACGCTTCCGCACCCAAATTCACATCTATTTCAAAGAAAAACCAAGGATACGTATACAATTAAAATGATAACATATGGTCTACACAATATAAAGAAGCTTGCGGATATGCATAGTAATGTGCATTTCTTGGATTAATATAACTGAATACTAAAATTTTCCAAGACAAAGAATGCAAAAATTATATGTTGTTTTTAGGAATAAAAACAAATGGAACATAAATAAATGGTTGTAAACCTCACATTACTAACATAGATCGAACGTTCATCTGCAACTAAACAACAGAAAATATTGGAATTCAACTTGAGAGACAACATATATCGAACTTTTCAGCTTAAGAGACATGGTTTCTAGATCAATCTTCTACCATGCCCATTAACAAACACATGTCAATAAATATTGGAATTCAAAATTGAAATCCCACTAACAGCAGCAAATATTGGAAATAAAGTAAACCAAGTGACATCATTTTATAAGATAAAATAACTATCAGTCCATGCTCTTTTTTTTATCCACCAGCTAGAAAATAAATCATCACATACAAAATCCCTCCAAAAGTTAGTTTAAAACACACTAATTAACACAAATGGGAATGTTTAAACATCAACAAATAAACAAAAACATACAACTAATGAAATAAAGAAGAATGATTAGCTCACAATCTCTCATGTCAATTAAGAAATAGGCATGTTTGAAGAACGCACACATATGTTTACTACAATGCCCATTAATGAGTTCACAACCTGAAAAAATTAAAAAGATATAAATCATATATTAGTAAAAGGTAAAACACTTTTTCTTACAAATTGATATTAAAAATTGATTACCACTTTTTATGCAACCGTAAGAGATATCTCACCTCCACCTACAGTTCAAATAACAAACAACTGTGAAACAAAACATGGGTTAAGTATAAACCAATTCACCCTCACTTTGAAAGAATACTTCTACTAAAACCCAAAATCTAAGTCAAACTAAAAACCTGGAAACCCCAAGAAAATCAAAACTGAAGCTCCTAAAACCTAATCAAAACACATCAAGAAAAATAAACTAAAAGCATCCTGTAACCAAAAAATTCCAAAACGAAAAAAAAAGACAAACGAAAAACCTAAAAGCCTAACATTTGAAAGTAAAATCCTTAGATCCTCTGTAATCCAAAGGAAAAAATCAGAGAGGTGGGGAGAGATAGAAAACCCCCAAATTGTTAAGGTTTTTAAGATCAGATTAGAAACCATATAAAATTGCAATCCCTCTAAAATTAGTAGAAAGAAAAATACGTGTCGATGTTCTAAAATTGATTGCAACCCAAAAATGAAAAATATGCCTAAACATCATACATTGCAACCCCAAAACGATAAGTATCAAATTAGAATCTGTGAGAATGACAAGGGGAGAGAGGGTGATAATATGAGAGATAAACGGGGAACTTTGAAATGAGAGTGATAGAGGCGAGAAAGATACGGTAAAGAGGTAGTGATAATAAGAGACAGATGGGGCTTTGAAATGAGAGAAAATTGTAGTTGTTTGCTCAAGTGAAATGAAAAGTGAAATGGGGGAAAAGGTTTGATGTGTGCACAGGTGGGATTTCAAAAACATTTATTCGGGATATCAAAATTAGAGATGAGATCTGAACCTTTAATTTTTCTCCAGCAAATCTCCACTGTTATTGTGCTTTTACATTTTTTGATTTAAAAAACAATTATATATATATATATATATATATATATATATATAATGTATGTATGTATGTGTGTGTGTGTGTGTGTGTGTATTTTTCGCAATGCGAATTACAATAATTTTGCATTACAAATATATTTTTAGTCCTTCTAGCGGGAACTAATACCATAAAAAATTAAATGACTAAAAATATTTATTAATCTTTGTTTACTTATTGAATCTCTTATAATATGAGTCCTAGATATTAAACCCCTCTATCATGAACTAATATCATAAAAAAACCAATAAGTTAAAAAAATAATTTACTTTTTTACTCATTGAATCTTTTATCGTATTAGTTCTCGCTAATGGGATTTAAAAACCTATAAGATTAATCTTATAACCATTTCGAAATTAGATATAATATTTGTCACAATGCGCACACACACACACACACACACACACACACACACACACATATATATATATACATATATATATATATACATATATATATATATATATATATATATATATAGGTCCAGTACATCCCAAGTATACATACTAAGTATACATACCTATTTTTTTTAAATAATAAAAAAATATTATACTTCGAATTAAGTTTTTTATATAATTTTTAAACATTTCAGGAGACCCTCATAAAAAAAATCATCTCAAAATAACCTTTTTTCTATTTTAAAAATACAAGTCAAACTATTGCACCTTTTAAAGAACTTTAAAAGCTGCAAAAGTTTGACCGGTTTTTTAAAGTAGCAAAAAAAGTTATTTTGAGATGATTTTTTTATATGGGTCCGTTGAAATTTTTAAATACCATCAAAAAAATTAGCTCGAAAATATTTTTTTTAATATTTAAGAAATTAGTTTTTAGCAGCTGCATGTATAATGTAAATTTTAAAAAATTTCACCATACAAAATTTCACACTGTTATTTCTCACTGCGTAATTTCTCACTAAGAACTTTCACACTCCTATTTCTCACTACAAATGTTTTCACTATTTTCCACTGCAAAATGTTGAAATTTCACATTGCGAAATTTTACAACCAAAAATTGAAATACGAAATTTTAAATTTCAAACTTCAAAATTATATATATTTTTCATGGATCTCTTTTGATTCATCGAGACATTTCCAAATATCTAAATTAATCTCAAATAGAGTTATATGTTGGGATATATTTAATTTTAAAGTTTGGAAGAAAAAAGATAGAATAAGAATCATGGGCAAATCTATCCTAAAAATCAGTATAAACACGCATAGACTAAACATGTTTGCGATCGGAACTAATAATTATACACGTTTATTTTCAAGGGGATCAATTAATTGCACTTTTAAGAAACCATTTATTTATTCACATATATATGGACATTATAGTGAGTAAAAAAGTAAAAAATACCAAATATATTTTTACAAAATGCACATTTTACATATAAGATCATCTTAAAAAGAGGCAGGAGGTACACGTATAAGGTCCACCCATGCGAACCATATTTTTTAAATAGTAAAAAAATATTTTTGAGTTGAATTTTTCGTCTCGTTTTGAAACATCTCAGTGAACCCCATAAAAAAATTTAGTTCAAAATGATTTTTTTTGCTATTTTAAAAAAATCTGTTAAAATATGACCACTTTTAGAACACGTTAAAAACTTCCATATTTCAATCAATTTTTTTAAAATTAGCAAAAAAAATCATTTTGAGTTGATTTTTTTGTGGGGTTTAATGAAATGGTTAAATATCATTTACAAAAAATTAACTCAATTTTTTTACTATTTAAAAAAAATCATCCTCATGGGTAGACCTTATATATGAATCTTATGAGAGACTTTCTCTCTTTCTCTGTATATATATACACACGCACACATACTAGGGTGTACCCGTGCCGATGACACGGTGATAAATTTATTTCCATGATAAATTTGATCTCGTGTCGCCAATAGTGCAAATATAAATGCCGTTGGTCATCCCATGGTACACTTGTGGCATGGTTACGATTTCAATACGGTGTATTTGTGTTTTAGGAAAATCTAGTTTAAATTTGCAATTAGTACTTTTTTATTGTAACATTTCTGGACCAACTTTTATAAAGACATTGTGAGTTATCATTGTACTCTGATAACATAGGCGTGCAACCATTTGTCGAGCCTCATAACAGTTATGAAAATACGAATAAACACATTTACTGTTATTGGGTGTACCTGTGCCAATGGCAATATTGTAAAAATGTTCCAAATATTTCATAATAGTGATTAGGTATCGCCAAATAAGACACACACGATAATATAATACGAATTGACACAACGTTATAAGTTAGTGTGTGGATCCTAGGATTTTTGTTGCCCGCTTTAGTCATTAATCACCATTAAGATCCATCAATTGGTAAATAAGAAAAATTGTTGGGGCACGACAGTTTTTTTAGATTAATGTTAATTTAACCATAAAGAAGTTTCCTAATGTATCAACTATATATGATTCAACATGACAAATAACGGATGAACACAACACGACACATTAATGGCTCGAATTTAAATATGATTTTTCAAGAATATTAAAAGTTAAATATATGTGATTAACACAACATGACACATTAGAAAAATCAATAAAAACACAATAAGTCAAATATATGTAACATACGTCAAATGTTCTTTCAAGGATATTAAAAAGTTAAAGCCCACGTGTTATAAATGACAATGTGATGAAGCATGATATTTTGATGAAAGTATCAAAAATATGATTTTGATTCCATTCTCCCTAAAAAAAGGGGGACATAATTCAAAGTCCAAACCAACATGTTTGGTAATGTACAATACGGATACATGTTAATAACACCGCTTTTACATAATTGGATTATTTATCTAGGAACCTTAATTATAATAAAAAAAATTATGCAAACCCGAAACAGAAAAAAATAGAATAAAAACAAAATTGGAAAAAAAGGAGAGTGAAGCTCATATAATGAATAAAAAATGAGATAATTATTGAAGACTTGTATTTTACTACCCCATTTCCATTTATAAGCACACTTTACATTCATTATTTTTGTGAAAAATAACAAAATCATCCACAAATAGAGGAATCAAATTTAATAAAATGTCCATTATCGCATAAAATAAACATCTTCATATTTCATCAAATTTAAAGATTGTACAAAACATAGCAATAAAAAAGAAAATTATTTTACCATGTCAAAAGAAAATTGTAAATACGAAACATAGCGATAAAAAAAATAACCTAACAGTGGATTAAAAAATGCGATTCATTATTTGATATACATGCGATTAATTTGAGCAGGTCGTTACCAACTTATTTTTTCCCTTTATCCGGTACTTGGGAAGTTTCCTACTCACACGTATTACTTCGTGTAATATGTCAACCTTCTCAAGCCTTGAAACGGATATTGGATACAGGTCCATGGGCCTCGCACTGTCAGTCTATAGACAGTCTGAATACTTCGAACCATGTTATAGTTTGTATCATAAAGAAGGCGTGCTATCAGTATAAACATAGTTAATAGTTTGGACCCACGTTGAATTGCAGGTGTCCACCTCCTCAATTCAACACCTCAATCCTCGTGATAATGTTGGTTTAACACTTTTGATGGCATGAAGATTTATCTATATAATAAAGTAGAAAACTTACATATGTCATAAGATAAAAAGATGATGTCATCTTTATGAATTTTTCTGCACTACCTATTTTTCCCTCAATTCTTTGATTTCCCCCTCTTTTTCTTCTCACAAATTAAGTCCCCCTTCTTTCACTTTAATTGAAACACAAGGCTATTATGGTAAACACACAAAGGATTGTGATTAAAGATTCCTCTTTTTCGTTTTTACCCCTTTATTAATTGGTTTCCCCCTCTTTTTTTATCACTTGATTTCCTTTCCCCACTTACTTAAAATTCAGAAGAATGGATAAAATGGTAAAATACATGCTTTGAACCTCTTTTACTCTGACCATAGTACACTTTCCCCCCCTCTATCTCTCTATCGATCACGAAAGAACACTTTTCTTTCTCTCCTCATCACTTCAACCCCCGTTTTTATGAATCTTCAGTAGGTAATTTTCATTCGGCATTTTTTAGGGTTTGAAATCCTTTTCATTTTCATCATTTATCAATGGGTTACTGAATATTCTATCAAAGTTTTATGGGTTTACATGTGAATGGGTTTACTCTATTTACATTTGTGTTGTTTCACGGATTTACATTGTATTGGATTTTGTATTCATGATTTAATATTTAGATTTGAATGGTTTTACATTTGAATGAGTTTATTCGGTTTACAATCTGTTGCTAAGAAGAATATAGCATTGTTTGAATTGGTTTACATGTGCGTGGTTGTTACTAATAAACATTCCATACTCATGGTTTGGCATTTGCGATTTGTATACATATGTTTGGTTTTGTCTATAGATTTAGGGCTTTACAATATAGGCCTTCGTAATTTAGGGTTTGTAATTCAGGGCTTTGTAATATAGGGATTTGTAATTTAGGGCTTTGTACCTTATGTTTTTGTATCTAATTGTTTTTTGTGTTGGGTTGTCTATTTATAGATTTTAGGTATACTCTTTTTCTTTTTTATTATGTGTCTGTAGAGGGGGCTTGAAGGTAATCTTGAGATTAGAGATAAAACCCATTAGCAACAGTGTTTGGGGATTAAAGCAAGCGTGGCAACTCATACTTTAGCTTGTTGTGTTAGTCATATTGTATCTTTGTTTATATTGACTGTAAGCTATAACGGTTGTAATGATGTAACGAGAATAATAACGAATTCGGGTGTGAGGTCAAACGGTACTCGCGAGAGACCAGGCTTGGCAGGGCCTGGGAGAGCTTTCATGCTCTATCGAATGACCTCGCCGTGGGAACTTTAGAGGGACTTGGTTTGGAGGATTGAGAAGTGAGGCACCGTTGGGGCTCGTCCCAACCATCTTAGATACACCTGGTAAAACACCGAAGGACCTTGACCGTGGAACCTCAAGCGGAGCAGCTTGGAGTTCCATCGGGCGTTGCGTTGCGAACCAAACAGCCCTCTACCTTATGTCCCATCTACTATATGTGATGTCACTAGCCAGCTAGACAACGTCAAGACTGCACTTGAGTAAACCACCGTGGTATTTGGGGCTATCAGACGGTTGGTAAGCAACCTCTGTGGCAACAGCCCCCTGACACACAATGGTTAGGCAAAAGGCATGTCTTGGCATTTAATGTATATGACGTAAAGACAACTAGTGCATCAGGCATTTAATGTTGTGACATAAGGTATGAGGGATGTCTTTTCATAGTCTTTAATGACTGAGCTGCCTCGGGGATGGTTTGGGAGGCTATTTAAGGACCCCAACCACCCCTGAGGAGGGATCGATCTTTTTTGAGGGTTCAGAAGTTATTGCCAGAGAGAATACACATCAGAGAGAGAGTTATTGCAAACCATAGAGTTTACTCTCTCACCATTGTTATTTATTATGAAGCCTTTAATACTTGACAGAGATTCTTGAGGGTGTTTGGTGTGTTTCTACCTGCCTACCAAGGTGTATCTAGGATGCTTACTTCTCTCTCCCTCTAGCTAAGTTGCTTCTGAGTTCTTTATTATATTGTGAGTTATACACAAGAGATTTGTGAGTTTAAGTTGGGTTTCATACGTTCCAAACTGTTCTTTGTGCCTTATGGCTAAATCACTAGTGTTTATTGATTAACCTTGTCATCACCATACTCAAAAGGGATTACGCCTCCATCTTATCTAAACTACCCTCTTACAGTGTTTATTTATACATTTTAGGGGATTTGAGGTATTTGTTTTGTATTTTTTAATTTTGTGATGCTGTTACTTTAATAGGGTATTTTTTATTTTTTAATTTGAAGTGAAGTTTTTATGGTAGTTTATTTTCCTAATACTTTAGTGATGCTTTTACCTTTTTTGGATTCATTTTCTACATCCATTATACTTTGTACTACATGATTACATAGAAAGTGTTCAATGAAATAACCAAATGACAATTGTTATCTTCATATGTGCAGAAATGGTGTTTGGAACATATTGGAGACGTGGAGAACTCCAACATTCGAACGTTTGGCCTGCAACCCCTATTAGTATTTATGTATATATTTATTCCGCATACTATTAGTATTCAGGGTATGCTGAATAAATATTTTGCTTTGTGATATACATTCAAGGTGTGATTGCTTTATGATTTAATATTTTGAGTATTTAAGTTGGGGCATGAGCACGAACCAATCTCTCTGTTCTGAATATTCCATTTATGGATTTTCATGTTATCATCTGAAAAATTGAATAAATGCGGTGTGTGATAATTGATTAAATAGATTCACAAGTTTCCAATTAAACCTTATTTAATTAGAGTCTATTTTTAAACAAAATTAAATCAGCCGCAAACCATTCAACTACGTGTGTGCGTGTGTCAAACCATTAATAAATAAAGCATGCGACACAAGTTTAAGGAAAAATCCTCGAAGGGAAAAACCTTTTTATTTCTCAAATTCTGACAAGTTTACAAGACTTACATACAATCTTGCTTTCGCCCACAAGAGTAAAGCACAGTGTCTTCGTCAAACCTCCAAAGCAACGACTAGAAACAAAACAGCAATGGTTCATACGCAGCTATACCACAAGGACCACAATCCTAGACACGCAGTCTTCTCGGTGTAGGTTATCCTCCCCACAAGAGTAAACAACAGCAAAGTGTGTTCTTTGAACACCAAAACAATTCACCAAAGCATATGGGATTTTTGTGAATTGAAAAAAAAAAAGGAACTAAACCCTAATGGAAGAAGACAAAAGAATTTTACAAATCGCAGTTTTTCTGTCTTGTAAAACGCTGGGACTTCTTAATGAAAATGAAATCATTTAATGAGTATTTATACAAAATTACGTCGCCTCGAAAAAAGAGCTCATTCGAATGAGAAACATATCGCGCGAACGAGAAACCGATGTCGTTTGAACGACATCGTGCGACAATGCATGTCGCTCATACGATAGTACAAAGTCATTTGAACGACTGTTGCGTCAAAAAATAATATTTTAATGTCCGCTCCAATACTTAGAAATAATTCACATTCTCAAATTTTGACGAAAAAGTCGGCTCTAACACTAAGAAATTTTTTTATAAAAATATCCCAAAGCTCTAAGTGGAAAGTTAAGGTATTTAAAACATAATCTTACCAAAGTAAACTTTTGCGGAGGCTTTTTGATGAAGAACTTGATATATTCGGATCCATCTTAATGTAGATGCTCTTAAACTTCTTTGACGGATGTAACGGTATACGACATAATAAATTGTGACGAACACGCATAAAAATATGTCCTTACAAATCTCCCCCTATGTCTATGCCGGAACATACATTAAAAATATCCAAATTATCAAATACAAAATGCCTATACAAATCTACCCTCCCATGAATAAATTTGCAAGATCTCAAACTATTCTTCAAAAATCTTTATCAAATCTCAAAGCTTTTCTCATCAAGGTGTGCAACATCATGATCTTGAATCTTTGTACCTACACACATGAGATAAAGTAAAAACCTTCATGATGCATCGAGTTTGAAATGATATAAGAATAAATCATTAATAAATCAAATCTCTCCCATAATGCAAAAACTCCCCCATAACCTGATAATTCTTTCTCCCCCTTTTTATGATGTCCCCAAATAGAGAGATAAGAAGAAATAATCAAAACATGGAGTCTCATGACAAAATGCATAGCAAACAAGGATCAAAATACGCGCGTGCAAAGGTGTATCTCAAAAACTTTCATAAACTATTTTTGGTTTTTCAAATTTTTCTTATAAAATAAGATACAAACAAAATCACACCATGGATTTATACTAAAACAACCCAGTCATGGAAATAGAATGACTGGGTGTGAACACATTCGATAGTTAAATAAACTCAATCAATAATATGTGCACAATGCATACTTGTACCCCTAACGAATGAACATAAAAAATATCCTTTGGTGTAAAAATTATTGAATTTAGATGACATCGCCTTAATCAAAACAACAAATCAAAGTCTAAATGATTTCCACACTAATAACGTCCAAAACTATTTAACGCTTTTTCAAGACTTTCAAGGACGTGCAAACCCCTTTTAATTTCATCCAAACTCCCTCATGCATATTTTCTTTTAGAGGTAATCTAAATTCTCAAACATTGAATAATTGGTGCAAAAACCTAAATGCCCCCTTCTGGCATGAATTTCTTTTTATTGTCTTTAAATTTTTTCGGGTTGTTTTAAACCTCTTTGGACCCCGGATAATAAAATTCCTCAATTTTTTTGGTCCAATTAAACGGCGGCTTAATCGCAAAGGATAAATGATAACCTTTCGTAGCCCTTCACCGTTTTCAAACAAAACACACAAACCCTCACAAACATGGTTCAAAGGTGCACACTTTTTATTGTTTTGTTTTATCGCATTTGGTTCATTGTATAGACAAAATTGTGATGGAAACACTCAACCAACATGTGATAGATAAGCGCAATAATCAAACAAATCCTTGCATGTGTGCAATAAAGGAAATCACGAGTCAAACATGTAGGAAGTAACAATGAATTACATCTTAATGACTCCAAACATTATAAAGCACATGGATGAATTGACCTATTGTCTCAAAACACTATCAAATAGTCACATAAAAAAATATGGAATGATGTTGTGACTCGGTCCTAAGTGTTCATCCATAAAAGGTGAAAAAAAATACAAAACTCTTTTTGGATTTTCTCAAAGTTTTATTAAAATAAAATATTTGTGTATTTTTCAAAATTTTCAAAAACTTTATACAAAAAGTACACATGTCATAACACTGGCAAACATATATATATAATGAAACCACAACTAGTGTATGACAAGCATGGAAACACAATCATCTATATGATATGGCAAGAGAAGAGTCATGTGCAAGCAAAGGAGAATCAACTATTCTAAAATCTAGCGTATCCAAAAGTGATTTCCTAACCCAAACAGATGTAACACGTCGACACGGGGTTTTGGAAAATAGCAAAACACTAGACTTCGACTTCCTAGGACATCTTCCAAGATCAAAACAAAATTTCCTAAGGTGACCTTTCCTACCACAATGTGAACATGTGTAAACGGGAGGAACGTTACCTAAAGTGTGATCTTTTCTAACGTCCTTGGGATTAATTGACCCTCTAACACAAATAATGGTTTTGGCTTTAGCACTAGAAGCATGAGAACAAAACAAGCCAGTACCATCACTATCAAACCTACTTGAATCGTTTAAATCATTTTTAACTTCAAAATATTTGATTCAAGCAAAGAATTAGACTCTTCCAATTTAAGGGACGCCTTTTTCAAATTATTAACAATTTCTAAAAGGGTATCTCTCTCTCCCTCAATTAACGAACACTTTTCCCTAAGAGTCTCTTCATGTGTCACAAACTCAATGACAATAATATTTTTATCCTCTTTGGTACAAACACAAACCATCGAATTTTTAAGGTCCTCTAATTCTTCTTCTAAAAATAGGACCCTATCATCACTCTCCTTCTTGGCAGCTTTTAAGGAATCAAAGTTATTACACAAATCGCCAAAGTGTTCACGAAAAATATCTATTTGAGTTTGAAACATTTACAAATATTCAATCTTACTATTAAAATAAGAATTTTCTTTTTCCAAAACTTTAATTCTTTTGCAAAGTTTCAAATTCAAAAGTTTTAATTTTTCAGCACGGTCGTGAACTTTTTCAAAAATAGGCTCCCCATTAAATGGGTGTTCCATTGGAAAAATTGCAATTTTTCACAAAATAGATTTTTCAAAACAAATCAGCATCACACAATTTTGAAGAAAATAGGAATACACAATAAATTAGCGTAACCTGCTCTGATACCAATTTAAAAAATCGAATAAATGCGGTGTGTGATAATTGATTAAATAGATTCACACGTTTCCAATTAAACCTTATTTAATTAGAGTCTATTTTTAAACAAAATTAAATCAGCCCCAAACCATTCAACTATGTGTGCGTGTGTGTGTCAAACAATAAATAAATAAAGCATGCGACACAAGTTTAAGGAAAAATCCTCCAAGGGCAAAACCTTTTTCTTTCTAGAACTCTGACAAGTTTACAAGACCATTGACTTACATACACTCTTGTTTTCTCCCACAAGAGTAACGCACGGTGTCTTCGTCAAACCTCCAAAGCAACGGCTAGAAACAAAAAATAGCAATGGTTCACACGCAGCTATACCACAAGGACTGCAATCCTAGACACGCAGTCTTCTCGGTGTAGGTTATCCTCCCCACAAAAGTAAACAACAGCAAACTGTGTTCTTTGAACACCAAAACAATTCACCAAAGCATATGGGATTTTCGTGAATTGAAAACAAAAAAGGGACTAAATCCTAAAGGAAGAAGCCAAAAGAATTTTGCAAATCGCAGTTTTTCTGTTCTGTAAAACGCTGGGACTTCTTAATAAAAACGAAACCATTTAATGAGTATTTATACAAAATCGCGCCGCCTCAAAAAATGAGCTCGTTCGAACGAGAAACACATGTCGCACGAACGAGAAACACATGTCGTTTGCACGACATCGCGCGACAGTGCATGTCTCTCGAACGACAGTACAAAGTCGTTTGAACGACTGTTGCATCAAAAATTAATACTTTAATGTCCGCTCCAATACTTAGAAAAAAATACGGATTCTTAAATTTTAACGAAAAAGTCCGCTCCAACGTTTAGAATTTTTTTTGTAAAAATATCCCAAGCTCTAAGTGGAAAGTTAAGGTATTTAAAACATAACCTTACCAAAGTAAACTTTTGCGGAGGCTTTTTGATGAAGAACTTGATATATTTGGATCTGTCTTGATGTAGATGCTCTTGAACTTCTTCGGCGGATGTAACGATATACGACATAATAAATTGTGATGAACATGCATAAAAATATGTCCTTACATCATCGGATCAACATCTCACATGCTCACTTTACTTTGTTATGCCAAAATTTCGCGTTGTGCCTTTGCAATCCTTTTATTGATGAAAATTCGTCTTTAACTCTATTGTTTATACTTTTTTCTGGAATGAAAATTTGTTTACTTTGAATTTTTTTAGTTTCGTAAATGGTTTCATTGGTGAAGTTGGTCGCATGAAAAATTGTTTTTAACTCTTTTGTATGTAAGTTACATTGGGTATGTTCCCCTAACAGGGGGGTGATTACTTGCAAAAAAGATTTTTTTTTCTTTTGGTTTATTTTTTGCAAATGTATGATTTCATGATAGTTTGTGTGAAAATGCCTCAAATCGTTCGATAATTGGTTTTAGGAAGTTGAAACTCTTTCTGAAACTGTTTTGCAGGATTATAGTATAGTGTTTTAAGTCCTTGTAGCAATAATATCTTATTATTTTATTACTTTTATAATTGTGTTCTTACTAATTTGTTGTTCCTAATATTCAGTGTTGCAAAATAGACTTGGGAACTGAGTTTTTTTGGTGAAGATGTAATCTGATACTATTTCAGTTTCTTTCTCAGAATGCTCTTCTTTTCACAAATTGGGGCAGAAAGGTGTACGTAGGAAGTTATGGGTTATTGCATTGATAAATTTTTAATACATTATGGATTAACCTATGTAAGTATGACTGAATGTTGATCATTTGATATAAACCTTAGTAGTATTATGTCCATGTTAATGACTTGGAGCTCTCTTATATGTTACTATGTTTTCTGAGATATTAATATTATAGTTGCTTTTAGTGTTATCGATTTCAAAATTGTCTCATAAGGCTCATGTGGTTGGTACGGGTTAGGTTGTTTAAAAGCAATTTCTTCTCCTAGAGGTTCCTAAGCTCCCACTCACTTACTTTATGTTGATGATTTAATGGTTTTTTGCAAGGGTAATCACTCATCCATTTCCAATCTTATGACCTTATTTGATCTATGTACTGACATCTTTGGGAAAGTTATTAAGTTTTTTGCAAGTCTTAAGTTTTTTGTTGGTAAAGGTGCTTCTCATAGCATTGGTATGCCCCCATCAATGATGCCAATACAATTACATCTGATGACCTTATTGGATCTCTGTAATGACATCTTTATTACTCATGATAGATCAACACTGTTGTGCTCCGTCAATGATGCCAATACAATTACATTTGACATTTGTCCTAAAAAAAAGCATTAGGTCTTCTCATGACGTAGACTCATTAAAGTGAAGAGAAATGATGTAGGTAAAATAGTAGGTCTCCGCATGGCTCCATGAGGCAGCAGCCCTAAAAGAAGGTATGGATTGCAACAGCGAAATGTCCTTCAAAAAGGAGCAGTAGTAGGTCTACTCATTATTCCATACTATGTTGGTTTTGTCTCGAAATTGGACACCAATTCAATGGATAGGTATGTAATTTTGATATGCATTTCTTCATTACATATACATGCCTACAAACACACGCATTTTAATTATATTTCATTGTAGCAACTTTAACTTATAAATATTAAAGTAATAGTTTTTGTGGAGGAATAATTTTGAACTAACCAAACCAAAATTTCATGGTTGTGGTATCCAAATTCATTAAGCTTTATAAATAATTTGTGTAGTGGGAAGCCAAAAAATATTTTCTTGGAATTAGACTATTGTTTCGATAGTTTTCTCTCTAAAATCCAACAAATATTTTATTGACATTAGACATTTTTTTATGATCGCAATGACTGGCATTCTGCAGTCAAGGCTGTTGTGATTGTTCAGAACTATTATAACTTCTTACTAATTGATATTAAGTGAAAGACACCAAGGAATTAGTGAGGATAAAATTTTCTAAAAATTGAAAGCAAAACATGATACGAAGGTTCATTTAAGCCTAAAATTTTTGCATATGTGGTACCCAAAATGTTATTTCAATGTGTAGGTGTGAGATTATGAAATGAGTTGATGTTAAAGCTTTCCAATGAGCATTAAATAGGGCACAACACAATTAATGCCAACAAGAAATAGAATAAGTTCAGCTACAACAATTCTAATAATCCTACATTTTGCTTTTTGGAAATAAAAAGAATAAAAATGCCAAATAGCAATACAAAGTCGAGCTTATGCTACAGCGATTCAATTATATAGTATAAAATTATTACCCGATTATAGAAATACAAAGTTGAGCTTCAATTCAATTTTGAAACGAGCCGCATCTATTCAAAATGTCACCGGTAATGGTTGATACGGCGTCGTCCGGCATAGTTGGGTCACAATTAGGGATTGAGATATGTTCATTTTCTTAGTTTAACATATTTATGGATTTTCATGTGCAAGTACTAATATATGTGTGTATATGTGTTGGATTGGTTCAACGCTATATGTTGGCATTACTAGGAGATTTGGTTGAAATGTTAGTATGGTTGAAATGTTACTATAGTTTTTTATACTTGGAGATGTTAGAAATATACTTGGTTGTTGAGAAGCAGTTGGTTGCTGACCGGGACCAAGCCTTAGGTTGGATGGATTTGAGCTTAGGCACTACCCAAGAGTCACTTGATAGGTATGTGGCCTCACACAATTCTCTTCTCACTCTCAACATCCGTCCATTCATAACTAATTCTACCTATAGTGTTATATCTTCTAGCTTTCTCTGTTTTAGCTAATTGGACCCCAGAATTTTTTTCATCCGGTGATGCTCATACCCCATTTTTTCATCCAGTGATTTCATTTTGAATAGTAAACAGTAATGAACGATCACAAATCTAAAAGCTGAAAGGATCTATGTGATGTGGATAATTTTTGTATAAATCTTTAAACAACACTCTACTCATTTTTCTTAGTTGTGACTAATTATGTTGTTCACATTTTTTCCAGAATAATGTCCTATTTGGCCATAGGTTTTCCATTGAAAAATAAAGCATAACTTCACCCGGAGCAAACAAGATCCCTCGAAACATGTAGCCAGGAAATATGTCTAATGGATCTTAGCAGTTGATTTCTTGATTGTGAATTTGGTTGATAGTCTTTTTAATCTGTCATTGTCTGATCTGCTTATTTTTTGGATCTTTGTCCTAATCAATCTTGGGATAAATTATGTGGTTGGGGGTTGCTAATTCTCCTTCCTCAAGGTTCTCAATTTCGATATATTAGACTAAATTCTCTAAGGGGAACTGTTCAAACTCATTCATTTCTTTTACTGTTCAACTAAACTTCTACAACTTTATTTGGAAATACCACCTGATCTTTCTTTAGTGGATTGGCAACTGCCTTCCTGGAAAATCTTTTTTTGTCTTTCTTTGGATGAGAGTCATTATTTGAGGGCTTAAACAAACATGAATTATGATCATGACTTTTCTATGAGGAAATGGTGCAATATTTAGTCCAATATTGGTTATAGAACATAGTATGTGCAAAATTGAGCACCTAAGCAGAGAAATTTATAGTTATAGAAAACAGTATGTGCCATGAGTTTTATCATCTTTAATAATGGTGGTGTTTTTTTAATGCAATACAAGATTCAATATTGTTAGGATTCTTCTATTCAAACTAATAATGGTGGTATAAAAAATAGAATTCTTTAATAATGGTGGTATAAAAAATGGAAGCTACGAATGAAAAATAGAATTCTTTAATATTGTTAGAATTCTTCTATTCAAGCTAACATTGAATTTTTCTTATTCTCATGTTTTGTTGATTTCAGATTGTTCTTATTATGTAATTTCAAATTCTCAGGACTTCAATTGATTCGATAAAGTGATTTTGAATTATTTTGGCCATGGATAGTTGGATCGATACAGATATAAGTCTGTCTTTGAGGTTAGTTTTGTTTCTATGTCATTAGCATGCTAATTTTATTCTAACATCTTTATTGGGTTATTTGCAGTCGATGAGGCAATATACCACCCATATTTGACACCACATCATGACATCATTCACCAAAGAGAATCTCACGGAGCTCATTTGGAAATTCAATTGGGACACAACTCACTGAGTAGTATGTTGGGACTAATTAGTGTGATGTATATTACAACATGATTCCCTATGTACTATGCCTATTATTTAATGAGACTCATACACAAATAAACAATTAAAAACAAATGAAAGTTGTAGTAGGCATATAACATAACACTGTTGCATTGGTTTTTAAAACTGAACAGAGCTGGAATAGCAGGTTAACCATATTAGAACACTTATACCCTATCATATGATTTCCATTTTTTTGGTTCATTTTACATATGATCATTTTTATGAATTAACTTTAGTATTTCAATCACAGTTGCATTGGTTTTTAATTGAACATAAATATCAGTTGATTCAATTGTGGTTGATATGATGATGGCCACCATAAAAAAGGGAAAGCCTAATATCCTTAAGAAGTTCATACCATCTAACAGCCTGAGGTGATGTGGTTAACTAATATCTTCTACTTAATTGATATCTGCTACTTAATTGAGATATGTTAACTTAATTGAGGGAGTAGCAAATATCAATTAATTGATGGAGTAGCTGATATCAGTTAACATATCTCAATTAAATAGAAGATATGTTAACTTAATTGCAATGTGATATCTCAATTAAATTAAACAGTGCAATTGAGATATCAAAACATGTTAATTGCATATTGAGTTAAATAAGTAGCACAATAAGTAGCACAGCGTAATTTAGATAATAACTCAATGTAACTCAATGTAACTTATATAAGAACTTAATTTAGACTCACTCTATAAGAACTCAATGTAACTTATGTTTATTGAGCATGCGGCGCTGAAAAATTATTTTGTCAAGCTTGGTATTTGTCCCTTTCTTTAGGTAAGGTTCTTACCATTCTCTCTTAATAGGTTCCAATCATTATAACTTATAACGATTAGTGTGGTTTTTTTGTTAAAAGGTAGAGAATGGATGTTAATGAATCCATTCAATCATTTTATTTAGTGTGTTTTTCTTCTTTTGTATATACTTTATTAAAAGATTACTTAAGAGCCAAAGAGGAATATTTAAATTTCTATGTTTGACTGTGCATTGGGATTTTATGAATATTAATATATGTCATCTGATTTGTTTATGGCAGCTGTTGATGTAAAAAATTAGAATATCTCTAATTTGTTTAATCACAGATAAAAATATAAATAAGGCAAGAGGTTTTAAAGTGGTTCGGGCTTGAACGAATGGACTACGTCCACTGTTTGTGTTATTATTGACTGTTTAGGAATTCTCGAAGTAGGATTATTCTCAAGAAATTTCGGTCCCCTTACAATGAGGATGATACAATGTATTTATAGCCCTAAGGCTGTACATGAGAAAGGATCATACATAGCTGTCCAATAAGCATATACATCTGTATGATAATAATCAGCATTTAATGCGCATTTAGTCCTCTTAATTATCTGATAATAAATGCTTTGATCGAGGTGCAGCTCGGACCGCCTAAGCTGCTCAGACCGCCTAAGTATCTCGGTATCCATGAGTTGCTCGGTGCGATAAAGTTACTCGAAGAGCACATACTGCTCGGAGTGTCTGAGTTGGTCAGGGTAATTGAGTTCCTCGAAGTCAAGGTGTTATTCAGAAGTGTTTGTTATTGCCACGCAGATTGCCACGTGTCTCCACTTAATTGAGCCATGTCAGCAGACTAAATTTTGTATCAACAGAAGCCCCTAATGTTTCACAATTCGAGACTGAGGAGTGTGGAACATTCTTCTCAAAATATGGCAGGATTAAATGGTCATCCTGAATTTTAGGAATGTTTTCTTTGCATTTATTTTTTCTTTTCGAATTCATAGAATCAGACTTTTCAAATTTTCTTAAATGCTTCGATCTCCGCGCCCTTTTTGTCCTTTTAACCGCAGGTAGCGTAAACGTCTCCCTTTATAATCATTATTTTTACCTTTTCCCAAGGTAAGGTATTTAAGCGTTGTGGAAAATTATATCGTCTTCTACTTTTTCAAATCTGTATCTTTGAGTTTTCCATTTTCTCTCTCTCTTGTGTGTTCATCCTTTTCATCGTTCGTTGTCAACAGATCCATCCTTTTTCTGTAAGATCTTCTTCCTTCTCTTTTATTTCCTTTATTCGCCATGGTTTACCTTATTGAGTCGCTTGATAAGTTTCGTTCTAATTTCTCTATTCCTTCATGGGTTATTTTGGAGGAACTTTCTGAACCTTCAGATTGTTTCCGTTTGGCCGAGGGACATTGGTTCCCCAGCCTCTTTGTGGCTGAATGTGGATTTTCTTTTGCCCCAAACCCTTTGTGTCTGGAATTCTGTCAATATTTTGACGTGGTTCCTGCAAAAATAGCCCCCAATACGTGGAGAATAGTTAACGGAGTTCATAGATTAAATCAGATTTATGAAACTCGTATAGGAATTCCAGAGATCATGTTTTGCTATAGATGGGCTGTCAGTGACAGTACTTTTTACTTAAAAACTAGGTTTTTAAATAGAGCTTTAGTGGTCAATCTCCCAAATGTCAATAGGGATTATTTTGAGCATGGTGTTGTTATAAAAAATTGGCAACATGCTCCACTAACTGGAAATGATGTGTATCAGGGTCCCAGATGCCCTCCCTATGGCAATGGGATAGGTTGTTTTTACTTTACTTTATTTTTGAATTTATGCTTTCTTTGTGTTTGATAAAATGTGTCACTGATATTTTAATTTTCATTTATTTGCAGTTGACAGCAAAAGAAGGTCTCCAAAAGAGACAGAAGTTGACTTAAAACATCTAAAACTTATTTGGGGTTTGCATCAAACTGTTGTCGATGAGCATATCAGATCAGCCTCATATTTGCTGCAGTATAAGAGTTACACCTCGTCTTTTACTGCTCGTCTGGTGATAAGTGACATAGAACCAGTACCAACTTCTTCAAGTTCTTCACCTGAGTCACATATTCCTCTGAGTGAAAGAATGAAGAGAAGAAGAGCTCCTGCCCTCTTTTGAGAAATCAACCTCTGTTGCTGGAGAGGCAAAGAAAAGCAAACATGACATCCCAGAAGAAGGGACAAGAAAAATCGATGCACCTCCTCCAGCTGCAAGCCCCCAGTGGCTCCGAGCAAGGTCGCTGCTCCAAGTGATGTTATAGTCACATCCCCGACTAAGACTACACCCTTGGTCGAGACCGTTGATGCTCCTCTGAGAAGGCTGAAGAAGAGCTCCTCGATCAATTTGGCTGAGTCCATCGCTCAGCCCCCGACTACTGGAAGTGGTGTTCCCACTTTTGTTGCCCTGAGCTCTGCCATGAGCTCGGTGAAGTCTTGGATCATTCTCGAGATCCAAGGAATTATAGAAAATCTTTCTCGGGATATGGTTACCACATTAGCTGCTCGTCATATTACTTCTGTAAGTATTATTGTCCTAAACTTTCATTTTTCCCTTGTTATATCTTTGCACTGACTTGCTATAATTTTCTTTTCCCAGTTGGTAACCTATTTTAATACAATTTTGAAAAATTATGAGGCTATTAAAGCTTCAAGCTCCTCGTCAGGTGTAGAGGAAGCTTTGGTGGGTCTTACGCAGTCTCTGAAGGATTCTCGTCAGAAGTATGTTGATAATAAAACTGTTTTGGAGAAGAAACTTAATTCCACCGAGCAGGAGAGGGATCAAGCTGTTGAGGTCTCCAAGGGGTTGGAGAAGAAAATAAAAGACTTGGAGGGGAAGAATAAAGAGCTCGAAGGGAAGCTCCAAAATACTAGGGAACTTGAAGGTAAGCTCAAAGCTGCTGAGGAAGAGTTGGGCAAACTTTGTGAAGTAAGTCGTCAGAAGGAGGAAGTGGAGAATAAATTGAAGGCTACCGAGGAACTTCTATCTGAGAAGCTTTCCTCAGAGAAGGTGAAAAGAAAGTTAGCTGTGAAAAAGTCCTTCAGTGCTGGCTGGGACAAAGGATGGAATAAGGGTCTGGCTGCCATGATGTCGTAGGTGGAATATGGTAGCCTTAAGTACTTTAGGGATGGCTGGGTCGCTGCTCTGAAAGAGATGAATATTGATGAAAATTCTTACCTGTTTCAACGACACATCCCTGGCCCTCCTCCAACTCCTGAAGAAGAAGAAGAGGACGAAGCTACTTCTGAGGAATCCTCCATGGAGATAGGGGATCAAATTTCTCATCCCCCAATTATCCAGTCCTCCTGCGAGCAACTCCAACCATCCATTATTTCAACCGAGCAGCTTCCAGCTCCCACTGAGTAGCTATCTGTGCCACCCGAGCAACCTACTTCCTCATCCCAGCCTTCCGAGAAAGTTTTGGGAGACAAGGAGAAGGTGTAGAGTTGATCGGATTTTTCTCTCTGTTTATTTTTGCCAATTGTAACTCTGACCTATGTACTTCTCTTTTATGATGTAATAAAATTTGAAATTTTGACTATTCATTGGTTCTCTTCCTCTTGCTCCTTATTGATTCTTGCTATCTCTTTTTTTTACTAGTTTATGGCCAGGATGGAATTGCTATCTGCTCATGATACAAAATTATTGAGGCAATGCAATGATTACTTTAGAGCTGGTCATACAGATATGACTGAAGCTCAAATCATTGATATCCTCGGTCAAGATGCTTCAAAGCAGGCAGTTGAAGCCTACCAGTATTTAAAGTGTCTACTCGATCGGGCAGTGGCTAATAATTGTAATACCCCGTATTTTTTATGATATTTATTTATGGGATTAATTGAATTAAATGTGTATAAATTGGAAATTTATCCGGATAAAAATACTAGCGAGATGTGAGTTGGTATTTTATTTTAATGCGTATTTATGGCAATATATGAATATCGAATTATGGAATTTGTCGTGAGATTGAAATACGGCAATTTGGAAATTTTGTTGGGACGCGTGTGACAGTCGCGTCAGGAATATAATTATTTTAATTAAAAAGTGAATTTTATTTCTATTAACTGTATGGTCGTTTTGACTGCGCCAGCGCGTTCGGAAGGGTCGAAATAGCCAGAAAACACTAGCCGGGGGTTTAATTTGGGTCCCGGAGCATTTTTAGGCCATACTAGCAACTTAGAAGGGTATTTTGGTAATTTTGGAATTTTGGGAATTAAAACCCACGAAAATTAGAGTTAAAAATCTGACTTAGTCTTAACCCACTAAGCCATTTCCAACCCCAATCTAGGTAGTGGGCTACGGGAGAAGTTTAGAAACGTTAAGCTTGCCAAAAACCAACCTCCACCTCCATTGTCATCCTTAGAGAAGAAATTTGTAGAGAGAGAAAGAGGAGAATTCTGCAGAGAGAGAGAGAGGACAATTCAACCTTCCAGATTCAACATCAAATTCAGAGAAAGATTAGAGGCAAGTGGTTTAATTTCGTTTTTTTGCAAAGAATGCTTCTTCCATGTGTAGGAAGTTTATACAATTGTATTGTTTTTGGGAAGATCTATAAAAACCCATGAGATTGGAGTTATAAATCCAGATGTTAATGTAGGATTGCATGTAGAATTGTTATTGGATGATTGAACTAAGAGAATGACTAATTTTTAAATTACAAAAACGGATTTATTTATGGAAGTTGAAGACTTTAAATTTCTAGGGTCCATGTTCTTGAAAATTTGTGAAAATTTGGGGAGATTTGATGATTAGATGTGGTTTGGGATGATTAGACCCCATATAAATGTTGCAATACGAATTTAATATGTTTAGGGATGATTAGAAACCTTTAAACCTTGTTGGAATGATGTTTAAATGAGATTAGAAGTGAAGAAAAGTTAGAAAAACGAATTAAGAAAATCTGGGCTCGAAACTCGCCTCTCGTTAGAAGACCTGCCCAGGTCGTTCGAACGAGCTCGTTCGAACGAGCTTCTAACGAGTTGACATTTTTCCTTCTAACGAGAGGAATGTTTGTTCGATGAATTTCGTTCGAACGAGATCTCGTTAGATGCCCACTTCGTTCGAACGAACTCTCGTTCGAACGAGACTTCTAACGAGCTGACAGTTTGGCCTTTTTGGCCTGATTTGATTTCTAGTGTTCCGTAACCTTCTTCAATTGTAGAGATAACATTTCCTTGATGATTAATTGACCTAGTGGGGACATTTGGGATATATTGAGGAGTAAAATATAGAAGTGCGGTTTGAACCAAATGATATTTATAGGTTAGAACGTGAGTAACTAATTACGACGTGAGGATAATGGATGATGTGTATATACAAACCGGGAACAAGCGTGTGAGTATAAGAACGAGAAGTATACCACTAAAATATGGTAATAGATAAGATGTGTGCATGCTTAGTATATATGATTTGATGTGTATGACATACCTACCATACTTGCTATCACGGGAGGTTTACGTTCGCTTAGGGCCATCTAATCTTTGTGTGCCTACGGGGGGATATAGATTGGTACCTCGAGAACATAGGTCAGAGAAGGACTTATTGGGAAGTTAAGTCTGCTGATCGTGGGAGCGTAGGTATGTGCGTGACCCATGTGATGTGACTGTGTTCGCCTCCATTATTTTGTGATTTTGCTATTGTTCGAGTACGATTCCTGAGAGATTCGGAATGCGTGATCCTTATGTACGTGATGTACCGGGATGGATAGCAGAGTATGTGTACACCGCAGCTAGTCTCGGGGTGCTTATATTGTATATTTATGACGTGAATAATATACACTTAAATAATGAGAACTTTCATGTTAGTATTGTGAGTACAATTATGGTAATGTTTTGAGAAGATATAATGGGATAACCGGTAGTGAATTGTATTGCTAATAATTGAGAATCGATTATTAAGGGGTAGAACTTATTACGGGTTCGTTAGATATGTATGTCACTTAGATGGGTAAGGTACGTTAGGAGTGCACAATTAGTCGAGAGGTGAGTACTTCATGTGAGTGTACGTCCTAACATGTATTTTGCATTCATTGTTTTAATGTTATTAAAACACTTGCTGTTTTTAAAATAATCCCCACTTTCGGGCTCTGACCCGTTTGCTTTCAAATCTATTTTTTTGTAAAAACCATTTTAGGTGCCCAGCCACAAGGACACCATGCTTAGGATCCTCATTCAGGTGACGAGCTGTAGCTGTTTGTGGAAGTTATAGGACTTTTCTAGTAGACGTTTCATCTATCTTGACTCTATATTCAGCTTTCATCAGTTGTAGGGCATGTCGCCCATTTCTATTAGAAATATTTCTTATTTCAGATTTTCAGACTTTTGGCATGTAATTAATTCAGGATACATTGTTTTACTTATTTCAGTTGTGGGATTGTGTGAGGAGTTTTCCTCCGGACTTTATTATTTTGTTGGTTATTCTATTTCTTCGTTATGGTGGATGGTTGTTATTCTTCCATTATCATTTTACTGTATGTTAATCGGATTTAATCTAAAATTTGACAACTTACTTTTTAAATACTAGGTGGTTAGTAATCATTAAAATGTTTTCGACGGTGATGCTATTAACTGAACCAACTTGACATTTTGTATTGATTTAATAAAGGAGTAGCTACCCGGTATTTAAATTAGTCGGGGTGTCACAGGTGGTATCAGAGCCAGGTTCTAGTGTCCTTTAGGATCTGTACGACTTATTATGTTTCCGTTGAGCTTTCTTTGATGTAGAGCCCTATATTTTAGGACTGTTGTATTCTTTTGTATATGCTACGTTCTTCAGCTATTTTGAGTTTATAACTGAGAACTTATAGACTTTATTCTTGTTTCAGATGCCTCCACGACGTGCACAATGGGTTCCCAGGGATGCAACGCCAGAACCACAGCCCGCACCAGTTCAGGGCACGATGAATGCCGCCGAGGTCGCAGCTATTGTGGCCCAGGCAGTAAATGCCACACTTGCCGTGGTTCAGCATACACCACCTCAGGCGCCAGTAGCCACGCCAGTTCAGGCACATACATTCCCGTCTGCTTGGGAACGTGTACGTGATGCTTTTCAGAAAGCACACCCACCGGAGTTCACCGGTAGCTCCGATGTTGTAGTTTCTAGTTATTGGAGGAAAGACATTCAGCGGCACTTGAGGATGTATGAGTGCACCGATGTCCAGAAGCAAATACTAGATACCTTTAAGTTAGTGGGGTCTGCACTGTAGTGGTGGGAGTCTATTACCACCGTGGAGGAGAGAGATACTCTCACGATACAGGAGTTTTAGGTGCGGTTCGACCGCAAGTATTTTTCGTCAGCTGTTCACACGGAAATGAGGAGGAAGTTGATGAGCCTTAGACAGGAGGGTAAGACTGTGGCTGAGTATGAGGCCAAATTTACAAATCTATTGAATATTGTTCCGGAAGAAATACCGACAGAAGAGAAGAAGATACAAAAATTTACAGACGGGTTGACTTGGAGGATCCGTTAGCATTTATTGGGGAACCTATCGTTGGCCACTTACTCTGATGTGATTAACGCTGCACTGTTACACTGCCAGGATCATCGCTTTCACATGGCTGAAGGCAAGAAGTCAGGAGAGTCCATCCATCAGGGCAGGACTGGGGGAAATGGTGCCAGTGGGGCACATTCTGTTCAGGGGCAGAGGCAGGGTGATAAGGGTTTCCAGCAGGGGGATCATAAGAGATTCAGATCGGGGAATTTCAGGCACGGACAAGGAGGTTTCCGGCAGGGCCATCAGGGTCCGAACGGCCATCAGAACCAGCAGGGTCAGAATGGTCAATAGCAGTTTCAGCAGGGCCAGGGAAGGAACGGTAACGGCCACCAGGGCCGGGGGAATCAGGGACAGAGAGGGAGGAACTTCCCGGGGAAGTGTTACATTTGTGGCAAGACTGGCCATAAATGCCAAGACTGTCCTGATAGGGGTAGAGCCCCGCAGCAGCAGCAGGGTGCTCGACAGGAGCCGCAGAGACCTATGTTTCCCGTCGCCCTCCCAGCACCACCACAGATGGAAGCATTACCACCCATTCCAGCAGTCCCAGTTCAGTAGGGGCAACTTCAATATGGGAGAGTATATCAGCTTCAGCAGGCCGCAGCCCCACAGGATCCACCAGCCATTGAGGGTATGTTCTCTATTCAGGGGACTATGGGGCGCATTTTATTTGACACGAGGGCTACACACTGTTTTATTGCTATGAGATTTTCATGCACCATTGGGTTGTTAGACACCGCAGAGAGTACCGCTACTTGTATCGACTCACCGTTGAGTAGGGGTTCCGTGATTTCATGTGTATGTAGAGGTGTGGGTATAGAGATCGGGAGGTTTACTTTACCCGCGGATATGTTAGTATTAGAGATGACCAAGCATGATGCCATTATTGGTATGGATTGGCTTGTTGCATACCGAGCCATGATTGATTATTTTAGTAGATGTATTATCTTTGCCTTTCCCGGAAAGGAGATGTTTTTAATGGCGATGCCTCGTCCTGAGGGAGGATCGTCCACTCATTTGTACTATATAGAGGAGGAGACTTCTAAGGAAGTGGTGATACCACTTGATTTGATTCCGGTTGTTCGAGAGTTTGCCGATGTATTTCAGGATATACCTGGATTACCTCCGAGTAGGGATATAGGTTTTGTGATTGATTTGACGCCGGGCACTCGGCCTATTGCCCGCGCACCTTATCGTATGGGTCTAGCTGAGATGAGAGAGTTACGGGATCAGATTGAGCAGTTGTTGGGTTAGGGGTTTATACGGAGGAGTACTTCGCCGTGGGGTGCCCTTGTGTTGTTCGTAAAGAAGAGGGATGGATCGTTGAGGTTGTGTGTGGATTATCGAGAGTTGAATAAAGTCACGATACGGAATAAGTATCCGTTGCCCCGAATCGATGACTTATTCGACCAGCTGAGGGGAGCTTCTTTCTTCTCAAAGATTGGTTTGCGATCGGGATACCATCAGTTGCGTATTATGGAGGAGGACGTCTCGAAGACTGCTTTCTTAACTAGATATGGTTCCTACGAGTTTCCGGTTATGCCTTTTGTCTTGACCAATGCTCCAGCTGTGTTTATGGACTTGATGAATAGTGTGTTCAGAGAGTTCCTTGATCAGTTCGTCATTATCTTCATTGATGATTTCTGGTTTACTCCCAGACAGAGGAGGAGAACGCCGAGCATTTGAGGCAAGTTTTGCAGACACTACGTCAGAACGAGTTGTATGCAAAGTATGAGAAGTGCAGGTTTTGGCTTAAGGAGGTTCAGTTTTTGGGGCATATTATTTCCGACCGGGGGATATCTGTTGATCTGGGGAAGGTATCCGCGGTGAGAGAGTGGGGACAGCCCACGACACCAATGGAGATCCGTAGTTTCTTGGGACTAACAGGATACTACAAGAGGTTCATTCGGGGATTTTCGAAGATAGCAGGTCTTTTAACACATTTGACTCGTAAAGGTGTGCCGTTCATCTGGAGTGATGCCTGTCAATTTGCATTCGATGAGTTAAAGGACAAGTTAACCTCAGCACCTGTGTTAGCATTGCTGAGACCGGGAGTTGAGTATCTAGTTTACACCGATGCATCCTTGCAAGGACTTGGAGGTGTATTACAGCAGGAGAGTCAGGCCATAGCTTATGCTTCCCGTAAGCTTAAGCTCCACGAGAAGAATTACCCCACCCATGACTTGGAGTTGGTGGAAGTTGTATTTGCCCTTCGGATTTGGAGACATTACCTTTTGGGGGAGAAGTTTCGATTGTTCATGGACCACAAGTCCCTACAGTACCTATTCACGCAGAAAGAGTTGAATATGCGACAGCGAAGGTGGCTTGAGTTTGTGAAGGATTATCAGTTTGATATCCAATATCACCCAGGGAAGGCTAACGTGGTAGCAGACGCGTTGAGCCGTAGGCCAATAGATGAGGTGGCAGGGGTGTGGAAGGAAAAGTGGAAGGAGTTGGGACACCAAAATGCAGTGGCCCGATCATTCATGTCAGTAATGACCGTTACACCGCAGATTGTCACGAGAGTGGTAAAGGCCCAGGAAAATGACTCGTTCTGTCTGGAGCAGATAGTTCGATTACTAGCAGAGGGAGCCGAGTTCTATAGCGTTAGTTCAGACGGGGGCTTACGCTTCAATGGGCGACTGGTAGTTCCGAAAGGGGAGGAATTGCGACACGAAGTGATGGCAGAGTCGCACGGCTCACGGTTCGCGGTACATCCCGGTGGGGACAAAATGTACCAAGACATGAGATGACAGTATTGGTGGAGCAGGATGAAGAGAGATATTGCCGTGTTTGTTTCTAAATGCGCCACTTATCAGTTGGTAAAAGTGGACCATCAGAGACCGGCAGGGTTGCTACAGCCATTAGAGGTCCCGATGTGGATGTGGGAGAGCATATCCATGGACTTTATCACGGGGTTACCTACGTCACAGAGGGATCACGACTCCATTTGGGTAATTGTGGACAGGTTGACCAAGGTTGCTCATTTTCTACCCGTAAGGACAGACTACACTACGGGACAGTATGCCCAGCTTTTTATGGCAGAAATAGTGAGACTTCACGGTGTGCCCCTAGATATCGTGTCTGACAGAGACAAGATATTTGTTTCACGGTTTTGGGAGAGTTTTCAGGAGGCAATGGGCACGGAATTGCGGTTGAGTACGGCATATCACCCGCAGACCGATGGGCAAACCGAGCGTACAAACCAGATGTTAGAGGACATGTTGCGTATGTGCATCATTGATTTCGGGGGTGGATGTGAGCAGTATTTTCCACTGGTAGAGTTTGCTTACAACAACTCCTATCAGTTCACCATTGGCATGGCTCCATTTGAGGCATTGTACGGTAGACCTTGTCGTTCCCCAGCATGTTGGTTGGAGGTGGGGGACAACAAACTACTTGGGCCGGAAGTAATTTAGGATACTTCGACGAGGATAGAATTGATACGGAGTCGCATTCGGGTAGCTCAGGATCGGCAGAAGAGCTATGCTGATGCGAAGAGGTTCTTCAGGGAGTTCCAAGTGGGGGACTGGGTTTTACTCAGAGTATCTCCTATGAAGGGGATTATGCGATTTGGGAAGAAGGGGAAGTTGGCACCGAGATACGTGGGGCCATTCCCTATCATCGAGCGGATTGGGTCTGTTGCATATAGACTTGGATTACTGGAGCATTTGCATCGGATTCATGATGTGTTTCATATTTCCTCGCTAAGGAAATATCTTAGAGATGATTTGGCTCATTCTCACATTGCTGTGGAGGACACCGATCTCCAGCCTGATAGCTCCTACGAGGAGGGGCCGATTGCTATTTTGGACCGAAGCGAGTGGAAACTGTGGTCAAAGATAGTTCCGTTAGTGCGTGTTCAGTGGCGACATCATAATGTCGAGGAGTCCACATGGGAGCACGAGGATGAGATGCGCGAACGTTATCGAGAGTTGTTCTTACCAGGTACTTTCTAGTTCCGAATTTCGGGATGAAATTCTGTTATTAGGGGAGGAGTATGTAATACCCCGTATTTTTTATGATATTTATTTATGGGATTAATTGAATTAAATGTGTATAAATTGGAAATTTATCCGGATAAAAATACTAGCAAGATGTGAGTTGGTATTTGATTTTAATGCGTATTTATGGCAATATATGAATATCGAATTATGGAATTTGTCGTGAGATTGAAATACGGCAATTTGGAAATTTTGTTGGGACGCGTGTGACAGTCGCGTCAGGAATATAATTATTTTAATTAAAAAGTGAATTTTATTTCTATTAACTGTATGGTCGCTTTGAGTGCACCAGCGCGTCCGGAAGGGTCGAAATAGTCAGAAAACACTAGCCGGGGGTTTAGTTTGGGTCCCGGGGCATTTTTAGGCCATACCGGCAACTTAGAAGGGTATTTTGGTAATTTTGGAATTTTGGGAATTAAAACCCACGAAAATTAGAGTTAAAAATCAGACTTAGTCTTAACCCACTAAGACATTTCCAACCCCAATCTAGGTAGTGGGCTACGGGAGAAGTTTAGAAACATTAAGCTTGCCAAAAACCAACCTCCACCTCCATTGTCATCCTTAGAGAAGAAATTTGTAGAGAGAGAAAGAGGAGAATTCTGCACAGAGAGAGAGAGGACAATTTAACCTTCCAGATTCGACATCAAATTCAGAGAAAGATTGGAGGCAAGTGGTTTAATTTCGTTTTTTTGCAAAGAATGCTTCTTCCATGTGTAGGAAGTTTATACAATTGTATTGTTTTTGGGAAGATCTATAAAAAACCATGAGATTGGAGTTATAAATCCAGATGTTAATGTAGGATTGCATGTAGAATTGTTATTGGATGATTGAACTAAGAGAATGACTACTTTTTATATTACAAAAACGGATTTATTTATGGAAGTTGAAGACTTTAAATTTCTAGGGTCCATGTTCTTGAAAATTTGTGGAAATTTGGGGAGATTTGATGATTAGATGTGGTTTGGGATGATTAGACCCCATATAAATGTTGCAATACGAATTTAATATGTTTAGGGATGATTAGAAACCTTTAAACCTTGTTGGAATGACGTTTAAATGAGATTAGAAGTGAAGAAAAGTTGGAAAAACAAATTAAGAAAATATGGGCTCGAAACTCGCCTCTCGTTAAAAGACCTGCCCAGGTCGTTCGAACGAGCTCGTTCGAACGAGCTTCTAACGAGTTGACATTTTTCCTTCTAACGAGAGGAATGTTCGTTCGATGAATTTCGTTTGAACGAGATCTCGTTAGATGCCCACTTCGTTCGAACGAACTCTCGTTCGAACAGCCTCGTTCGAACGAGACTTCTAACGAGCTGACAGTTTGGCCTTTTTGGCTTGATTTGATTTCTAGTGTTCTGTAACCTTCTTCAATTGTAGAGATAACATTTCCTTGATGATTAATTGACCTAGTGGGGACATTTGGGATATATTGAGGAGTAAAATATAAAAGTGCGGTTTGAACCAAATGATATTTATAGGTTAGAACGCGAGTAACTAATTACGACGTGAGGATAATGGATGATGTGTATATACAAACCGGGAACAAGTGTGTGAGTATAAGAACGAGAAGTATACCACTAAAATAAATATGGTAATAGCTAAGATGTGTGCATGCTTAGTATATATGATTTGATGTGTATGACATACCTACCATACTTGCTATCACGGGAGGTTTACGTTCGCTTAGGGCCATCTAATCTTTGTGTGCCTACGGGGGTATATAGATTGGTACCTCGAGAACATAGGTCAGAGAAGGACTTATTGGGAAGTTAATAAGTCTGCTGATCGTGGGAGCATAGGTATGTGCGTGACCCATGTGATGTGACTGTGTTCGCCTCCATTGTTTTGTAATTTTGCTATTGTTCGAGTACGATTCCTGAGAGATTCGAAATGCGTGATCCTTATATACGTGATGTACCGGGATGGATAGCAGAGTAAGTGTGCACCACAGCTAGTCTCGGGGTGCTTATATTGTATATTTATGACGTGAATAATATACACTTAAATAATAAGAACTTTCATGTTAGTATTGTGAGTATAATTATGGTAATGTTTTGAGAAGATATAATGGGATAACCGGTAGTGAATTGTATTGCTAATAATTGAGAATCGATTATTAAGGGGTAGAACTTATTACGGGTTCGTTAGATATGTATGTCACTTAGATGGGTAAGGTACGTTAGGAGTGCACAATTAGTCGAGAGGTGAGTACTTCATGTGAGTGTACGTCCTAACATGTATTTTGCATTCATTGTTTTAATGTTATTAAAACACTTGCTGTTTTTAAAATAATCCCCACTTTCGGGCTCTGACCCGTTTGCTTTCAAATCTATTTTTTTGTAAAAACCATTTTAGGTGCCCAGCCACAAGGACACCATGCTTAGGATCCTCATTCAGGTGACGAGCTGTAGCTGTTTGTGGAAGTTACAGGACTTTGCTAGTAGACGCTTCATCTATCTTGACTCTATATTCAGCTTTCATCAGTTGTAGGGCATGTCGCCCATTTCTATTAGAAACATTTCTTATTTCAGATTTTCAGACTTTTGGCATGTAATTAATTCAGGATACATTGTTTTACTTATTTCAGTTGTGGGATTGTGTGAGGATTTTTCCTTCGGACTTTATTATTTTATTGGTTATTCTATTGCTTCGTTATGGTGGATGGTTGTTATTCTTCCATTATCATTTTACTGTATGTTAATCAGATTTAATCTAAAATTTGACAACTTACTTTTTAAATACTTGGTGGTTAGTAATCATTAAATGTTTTCGACAGTGATGCTATTAACTGAACCAACTTGACATTTTGTATTGATTTAATAAAGGAGTAGCTACCCGGTATTTAAATTAGTCGGGGTGTCACAATAATGTAGCATATTATGACATGATTGAAGACCTCTAAGGCACTCTCGAGGAGTTTCAACAACAATACAAGGAATCTTCAGCCCTCTTGCACCAAGGGTATGAAAAGAAGTATCAGCAACTGAATGCTGATAAGGGATACGATAAATTGTTTGTTGCTTATGAAGTGAGGGAGAGAACTTTGAAAACCGAGGTCGAGGAGCACAGGAAGATAGCCAAGTTGTTGGAGCAGGAAAATAATAATCTGCGAGGAGAAGTATCCCAGCTGAGATCTGCTGCCTCTACCTCAAACGTTTTGGTCCCTGTAAACGACGAGGGATTCTCCTTCTTAGAGGTCGAAAATGCCAATCTGAGAGATGAATTAGAAACCTTGAAGAGGATTGGGCCTTCTACCTCTACTCGGGGATGAGCAATAGCTTCTCGGGGACAAGCAAGAGCTGCTCAGATTCCTGTCGAGGAAAAAAGAACTCAATCGGCACTGGAGAATCAAGCCTTCCAATTGATGGCAAAAAACCAGGCATTGGCTGAGATGTCCAAGAAAATCATGAATCTGGCCGAGCAGCTCTCTGCTCAGAAGTCTGCTTTGAAGAGTAAAGAACTTTTCGTAAAAAATCTTCACGAGCAGCTGGAAAGGTTGACTTATCAATTTCATAAGCAACCTAGAGAATTTTGGATGGATGGCTATAATGAAGCCCTCTATCACCTCGATGATCGGATTCAGCAGTTGAACAACGAGGGGTATAAGCAAGGATGGTTAAATGCCTTGGGCGTGCTACAATTAAAACAAGGTCATTATTTATGGGACTACCATAATCCTGGATTGCTCGACCTACCAGTGCCACCATTCAAACTTGACATGAGCTGGATTCCTGCTCGAGCAATCCCTCAATGTTTAATTTCCAAATATCTTGGCGATTACAATCTCCATTCCAATGCTGAGATATCTCGCCCAGAACACCTACTCGATCGGCCATCTGTGATAAACATTAAGATGCTCAAAGACCTTAATTTCATAAATTCCCCTTACGCCTTAGATGATCCTCCTGCTAGCGAGGAACCTATTTCAAAAGCAGAGGGGAAGAAACCAATAGAGTAGGAATCTTGATGTAATAATTATTTCATTCTCAGTGTATTTTGTTTTGGATTTAATGAAAAACTTCTATTTTTCTTTGCAATGTTGATTGCCATTGTCTTGTAGATATTTTGTAAAACACTTTACATATGTGTATGTATATCTATTAAAAAGATAACAACATTGTATTATTTGTCGATCAACTAAAGCTGGTTAAAACTTATTGTCGACTATCCTGAATTTGTGGTAATCATTTGATGACTAACCAAAATTGATGATATTTTGTTTCTCGGCCAGCTTGGTGGTAATTTAAAATGTCACGAGTATAAAAAATTTTGCTTGATCACTTTTTAATTCTAAGCCATTAGTTGACTTTTATCACATACTCATGCTTTGTTTAATAAAAATGTTCCCGACCAACTATAGTTGACAGCTTCTTATTCCCGACCAACCTGAGTTGGTGGATTTTCTTCCCATTCAATCGGAGTTGGCACTTTTGGGAAATATTTTTTTATCCCGACCAACCGGAGTTGGTGGATTTTCTTCCCTACCAACCTTAGTTGGTATTTGTGGGAAATATTTTTTATCCCTGACCAACCGGAGTTGGTGGATTTTCTTCCCAACCAACCTTAGTTGGTATTTCTGGGAAATATTTTTTATCCCCGACCAATCGGAGTTGGTGGATTTTCTTCCCAACCAACCGGAGTTGGCACTTTTGGGAAATATTTTTTATCCCCGACCAACCGGAGTTGGTGAATTTTCTTCCCAACCAACCTTAGTTGGTATTTCTGGGAAATATTTTTTATCCCCGACCAACCGGAGTTGGTGGATTTTCTTCCCAACCAACCGGAGATGGCACTTTTGGGAAATATTTTTTATCCCCGACCAACCTGAGTTGGTGGATTTTCTTCCCAGCCAACCGGAGTTGGCACTTTGGGGAAATATTTTTTATTCCCGACTAATCGGAGTTGGTGGATTTTGCTGAGTAGTGTGTAACACTAGTATTCCGCGAAAAAATTTCAATAAAAGGAGAGAATTGGGTAGAATATTCACATTTTATTCATACTGATGAAACAGCATTACATGAGAGTTTACATTACTGATAATATTTGCGCAGGTGTTCTGCATTCCATGCATTCTTAAACTCCTCCCCCTCTAAAGTTTCTATTCTATAGGTTCCTGGTCGAACAACTTCTGTAACTCGGTAAGGTCCATGCCAGTTCTCTTCCAGTTTATTGTGCTTTTGAATCACTTTCTCACATAGTCTCCTTCTTTCAGGTCGCACTTCTTCACTCTCTTGTTGTAGAACAAAGTTGTTCGTTGATGGTAAGCAGCATTCCTGATAGCTGCTTCTTCTCTAACTTCTTCGAGCATGTCCAAATCTAACCTTCTCATTAAGTCGCTGACAGGGGAGTTGAAGTTCAGTACTCTGTGTGTTGGCAGACCCAACTCGGCAGGTATAACAGCTTCACTTCCAAATGCCAGCATATATGGAGATTATCCAGTTGTTGCTCGGGAGGTAGTACGATAAGCCCATAGTACTGAATGTAGCTCGTTGATCCAGTTTGCTTTCGCATCATTCAGCCTTTTCTTCAAGCCATTTAACAGTGTTCTGTTTGTCACCTCAGTTGGTCCATTGCTTTGGGGATGGCCTGGTGCCGAGTGGATTTTTAAGATATTTGACTAATGACAATAGGCAGTGAACTCCTCGTTGTCAAATTATGTTCCATGGTCGGTGATGAATGCGTGGGGAAGACCATATCTACAAATGATGTTTTTCCAAATAAATTCGTACACCTTTTCGTATGTCATGTCGACAAGAGGCTCGGCTTCTACCCACTTAGTAAAATAATCCACTACGACGATGAGATATTTAAATCTTCCTCTAGTCGTTGGATGTGTCCCGACCAAGTTAATTCCCCACATGGAAAAAGGCCAAGGGGAAGTTATGGGTGTCAACAATGCTTGGGGAGTTCTTCGGATGGAGGAGAAGCGCTGACACTTGTCACATTTCTTGGCATAGGCTATACAATTAGCCCTCATCGTTGACCAGTAGTATCCTTGCGTCATTATTCTTTGCAGAAGTGTCTGACCTGCTACATGGGCTCCACAAGACCCTTCATGGACTTCTTCAATCAAATCCTTCACTTCGGTGGGATGTACACACCTCTGCAAACCAGCTATGATCCCTCGTCTGTATAGAATACCATTAGTTAGTGCATAACGAGCAGCTTTAAACTTCAATTTCTTGGCTGCGAGTTTGTCAATCGGTAATTCCCCCTCCTCAATATATGCCCTGATGGGATCCATCCAAGATGGCCCTAAATCAAGGGTAATAAAATTCATCGTCAGATCTTCATCTATGCTCCGACCAGCTAAAACTTCAATTGGGATTGTTCTTCGTAGCTCGGTACGAGTAGCCGATGCTAATCGAGCTAAAGCATCTGCTCTTGTATTCTCCATTCTTGGTATTCTGACCAGTTGAACAGTAACAAATTCCGATATCAATTCCATTGCCTTTACATGGTACTTAATCATCAACTCTCCTTTTGCTGTATATATACAAAGCAATTGGTTTACAATCAACTGTGAGTCACTACATAGGATTACCTGCTCTGCCTTCATGATTTTTTCCAGACTAAGACCTACAATCATCGCTTCATATTCGACCTCATTATTAGAATCTTGAAATTGAAAGCGCAGAGCATATTCTATATCGATCTCGTTTGGACTTTTCAATATAATCCCAGCTCCACTACCCGAGGTGCATGATGAGCCATCCACAAATAGGTTCCATACAGGTATTTCGTCCTCAAACTTCTTATTGGACAAAGTTCCTCGATGGAATATTTGTTGTTCCTTTATCTCCATTTCTACCACACTTCGCTGCTCGCCGACCTTCTCCTCTTGCTCTCTGACCAACTTAAGTTGATCGGGGTTTAAATTTGATGATCCTGTAATATCCACAGGTTGGTCGGTGTTTAGCTTTTGTTCCTCGGGGGTATCAGGATAAGTGAACTCTGTTATAAAATCTGCTACTACTTGCCCATAAATTATATCATATTCACCGAGTTCTATTGCCCAATACATCAATCTCCCTGATTTATCTGGTTTATGAAGAGCTTGCCTCAATGGCATATTAGTATAAACGACTATGGTATGAGCCTGGAAATATGGCTTCATTCTTCTACTCGCTTCGATCAGCGCCAGTGCCAACTTTTCCATCTTTGGATATCTGATCTCTGCTCCTCGGAAGGCCTTACTAGTGTAATAAATTAGTTTTTGTACTCCATCCTCTACTCTTATTAATGCCGAGCTAACTGGATTTTCCGAAACTGCCAGATACAAGTACAACATTTCTCCCATCACTAGTTTGGACAATAGTGGAGGTGCTCCCAAATATTTCTTCAATTCTTGAAAAGCTTTCTCGCATTCTTCATTCCATTCAAAAGTCTTTCGGAGCGTTTTGAAGAATGGGAGGCATCTATTAGTTGTTCGCGATACCAACCTGTTAAGTGCCGCTACTCGCCCTGTAAGACTTTGCACTTCTTTCTTCGTCGTTGGAGATCGCAACCCTAACAGAGCTTTGATCTTTTTAGGGTTTGCTTCAATTCCTCGTTGATTGACAATATACCCGAGAAACATGCCTTCTCGTACTCGAAATATGCACTTGGTCGGGTTCAACTTCATTTGGTACTTATCTAGTTAATCAAAGGTCTGGCCTAAGTAAACTAGATGGTCAGTAGATCTTTTGCTCTTTGTCAGCATATCATCAACGTAAACTTCCATATTTCAACTGATTTGTTCTTCAAATACCTTGTTCATTAGCCGGTGATATGTCGCACCTGCATTTTTCAAACCAAAAGGCATAACATTATAACAATAAGTTCCCCTAGGGGTAATGAAAGAGGTACTTTCCCTGTCTTCAGGTTTCATTTTAATTTGGTTGTAACCAGAATAAGCATCCATGAAGCTCAACAGCTCATGTCCCGAGGTAGCATCCACTAGTTGATCAATTCGGGGCAAGGGAAAATGATCCTTTGGACATGCCTTGTTGAGGTCGGTGAATTCTACACACATCTGCCATTTATTGTTCTTCTTTTTCACCATCACTACATTTGCTAGCCAGTCTGGATATTTAACATTTTCAATAAAGCCAGCTTTCTGGAGCTTCTCGACCTCCTCCTGTATAGCTTGGTTCTTCTCGGGGCTAAACACTCTTCTTCTTTGCTTCACTGGCTTGATCTCCTTATTCACATTGAGCTCGTGACATAAGAAATTTGGGTCTATTCCGGGCATATCCTCATGACTCCAAGGAAAAGTTTGTTTTCTTCTTTTTAAGAAACTTATCAATTCTTGTTTTAGTGAGACATCTAACGATGAACCTATTTGAGTTGTTCGTTCAGGGTGCTCGTCGTCCAGAATGATGTGTCAGTAGCTTCCACCACCTGACCTTTCACGAGTTACGACTCATCTCTAGGATCCAATGTTTCAATTTCTACACCTTCATCCACCTGATAGGTAGTAGTCTTTTTCTTAGATTCCTCCAGTTCCTCCTATTCGGTAGATGAATAGTAGCATTCCCGAGCTACTTTTTGATCACCCTTCACAACTCCTACTCCAAAATTGGTTGGAAATTTTAGGCATTGATGTACCGTAGATGGTACTGCTTCAAACTTCTTCAATCCTACCCTTCCCATGATGATATTTTAGGCTGATTGAACATTCTTATCCATTACGAAGAAGCGTACTCTTTCTGTTCGATAAGCAGACCATGTACCAATGAAAATATCCAACTTGATCGTCCCAAGTGGAAAAACTTTCTCGCCAGCAAAATCGAGGAGGGGACTATGATAAGGCTCCAACTGTGACAACTTTAGATTTAAGCTGTCGAAGCATGAATAGAATATAATATCAGCCGAGCTACCATTATCAACTATTACTCTCGAGATCATCACTTCCTTTATTCTCATTTTGATCACCAATGGGTCGTCATGAGGATACAACACACCTGCGAGGTCATTCTTGGAGAAACCAATGACCAGTTTTTATTTGTTGACCTTCCTCGGGCGATCATCTTCAGCCAAGTTTATTCGTTGAATATATGAACAGGCTTGAGCCTCATTGAGGTAAGCTTTTATTTTTGCAGTAAGGTCTCCACCTCCTGCATCTCCACCTGCAATAACATTACAATCAAATTATCCAAAACATATTGAAAATACCTCACATTCTAGCTTCCTTGGTCTTTTGGGAAGATCGGGGTCGTCTTCTGGATCATCTTCACGGTCTCTTTTCTTGTTCTCCTCTGCTCGATGAGGAGATCTAGACCTCTCTCTTGCCCGGTCGTTATTTCTTCTTTCATTTCTATGATCAACATACTTTGCTAGTTTTCCTCGTCTAATGAGTGCTTCGATCTCATTCTGAAGAGCTATGCAATTTTTGGTCATGTGGCCATGATCCTTGTGGAACTCGCAATATTTGGCCTTATTCCTCTTGTCGGGGTCTGACTTCATTTTCTCTGGCCAGTTTAATTCCTCGTTATTCTTGATTTCTTCTAGAACATGGTTGATGTCTACTTTCAAAGGAGTATAATTTTCAAATTTCTTTAATACCTCCCATGATGGCTTTGTTTTTGAATGCTTGTCACCACCATTGTTCGTATGCTCTTTCTTTTTGGCCTTATCACCCTCCACCTTGGTTTCTTTGGTATCCATATTCTTCTTTGCAGCCATAGCCTCCTCGGCATTCATGATCTTGGTCGCTTTTGCCATCAATTCTGACATTGGTTCTGGGTGGATCTTTGGCCAAAGTGTAGTATAACTTGTTGGGCAACAGCCCACTCATTAGAGCAGTAATCGCTGTCTTTTTCTCGTAATCAATAACTTCGAGTTTGTCGTTATTGAAGCGAGTTATATAGTCCCTAATGCTCTCACCTGCCTTTTGTCTAACACTTAACAAGTGGGCTACTCGTTTAACAGGTTTTGCTCCAAAATAGAAGTTTCCAATGAAGAGCTCGGCCAGTTGAAAGAAAGTTGAAATCTTACCCCGAGGAAGATTATTGTACCATATTTGAGCAGATCCTATAAGAGTTCCTGAGAATGCCGTGCACCTCATCTCGTCTGGCACAGCATAGATGTCGGCAGCATCTTGGTATTGCTCTATATGAAGGACAGGGTCGGTTTTTCCATCATATTTAGGAGTCACAACAGGTGCTTTGAACTTTGATGGTGTGGGAAAATCCACAATTGCTTAGACAAAAGGTGTCCCTTAGACAAAAGTTCTTTGTAGAGGATTCTTGGCCTTGGACATTTCCCCTAATCTATCCTCCATCCTCTGAATAGAGCCTTTCCACGCATCATTTCCTTCCTTGGGCCTGTTGGTTCGAGCAACTGATCACGTGGATGTGGCTTCTTGGGATCTATATTATCGAGCAGCTGGTTGTGATTGGGCAGAACCCTCTCTTAAATCAAATGGTCGTCAAAAGTTTCTCGACACAGCCTTAGGAGGACTTTTATTCTTCCTAGAGCCCAATCAATCAAAAGGATAGACCCTACTCAATCTTTCCAGTGCACTAGTCCTTTCCGGAGAGAGAGTGATGTGTTGTTCAGTATCTGTGGCTCGTACTAACGAAGTTCGACCCGGTTGATAAAAAAAATCTTCAGATTTATCAGTGCGATATGAATCACTTTGCCTAATGCGTGAAGAAAGTAAATGAGTATTTCTTTAACCACTTCGTTGTCCTGAATAGGTTGATGCTCTACCTTGGATAGTTTGCATGAGTTGTCGCATTGTTTCCTGCATGGTTGTCTGGCCTTGAGCCAAACTGGCCAAGATTCCAGCTAGATCTTGGATATTTGGAGGAGCGGATGGATTTGGGGGGGTTTTCAGCGTTTCGATTGTTGGATTCAGGATTGTCAGTCATTGGTGATGATTTATTTTTGGTGAAAAACAAAAATTACAGTCGTTTCCCACAGACGGCGTCAATCTGTTGATGTAAAAAATTAGAATATCTCTAATTTGTTTAATCACAGATAAAAATATAAATAAGACAAGAGGTTTTAAAGTGGTTCAGCCTTGAACGAATGGCCTACGTCCACTGTTTGTGTTATTATTGACTGTTTAGGAATTCTCAAAGTAGGATTATTCTCAAGAAATTTCGGTCCCCTTACAATGAGGATGATACAATGTATTTATAGCCCTGAGGCTGTACATGAGAAAGGATCATACATAGCTGTCCAATAAGCGAATACATCTGTATGATAATAATCAGCATTTAATGCGCATTTAATCCTCTTAATTGTCTGATAATAAATGCTCTGATCGAGGTGCAGCTCGGACCGCCTAAGTATCTCGGTATCCATGAGTTGCTCGATGCAGTAAAGTTCCTCGGAGAGCACATACTGATCAGAGTGTCTGAGTTGGTCGGGGTAATTGAGTTCCTCGAAGTCAAGGTGTTGTTCAGAAGTGTTTGTTATTGCCACGGAGATTTCCATGTGTCTCCACTTAATTGAGCCATGTCAGCAGACTAAATTTTGTATCAACAGCAGCATTTGATAACAAATGGAAGAATTTGGAAGTTCAAGGCTTAACGTGAATGTGATATCACATTGAAATTGCATTGCGGAAGTTAGTGACCAAAGATTGCGTCACCATTGACTCGACCGGTGTTTTTTCACGAATTGAGTTAAATTAATCATTGATGTATTAGTAATGTTGGAGTATTTTATATTTCTCATTGATCTATTAATGATGTTGTTTATATGAGGTCCAAGGCGGACTATTACTATTGTTATTAGAGTATTTTTATTTGTTAAACAGAGTGGATAGTCCTATATACAAAGGAAGCTCTGTCCAAAAAATTTAAATTATTTACACTTTTGTATTGTAAAATAAACTTGAGTTAAATTATATATGATTCAACTTTATCCAAATTAATAATAGTATAGTTTATATTTTGTTCTTAAAACAACGAATTGTTCTATAAATAAAGGAATTTTTTGCCCAAAATTTGTAAGTTATCAGATTTAGCATTAATAATAGTATAATTGGTATTTTTGTTCTTAAATATGGTGAATTATCTCATAAACAAAGGAAATTATTTATCTGTTTGCGAACTAAGTACGGAGTATGGTCCTATCAATAACGTACACTTTCGAAAATTATCACCGTGCCTTCAGGCACGGGCATACCCTCGTATATATATATATATATTCAGTCTACTAACTGTTCCTACAAATTACCTGTACAAGAATTTTTAAAAATTAACATATTCTAATGGCTTGAGGAGCTTCAAACTAATAACAGTCAATGACGTTATAATACCATCACCAAATGGAAAGTAATAAAAAAAGTATTGTATTAAAGACATAAGTTATCTCTACATTTACTCAAAATAATTTTTTTTCGTTGAAAAAATTAAAAGAAATCATTTATTTCATCTATTACTCATAGTTATTTTAAAGAACATAAAGCAAACGTACAAAAAAAGAGATATAAACCTTAAAATACTTCAAACTACATATGAGATAAAGAGAGAAACAAATATCTTCCTTAAATATTAAAATTTAATCTTAAGAAAACAAAGTGGCTAACATACAATAAGTTTCATGATTTCATTATCACATGAGGATACCATAAGCACACAAAGTTGTAAATACACTGATATTGAAGAAGCAAAGAACAAACCCTCCATTAAATAAAATAAAGAAGGTTAAATCCCCAAAACATGTTTCTTCTTTTCTCCCACACCACCTATTTCCATGCATTTATCTTCTTCCCCGAAAAGCTTAAATCCTCTTGAACAATCAGTTGTTTTATCACTTTCATAGAAGTTAAAGAACTCTCATGGTTAATTTGCTACAGATAGAAAATCCAGAAATAAATTTGAATCACAAAATGAATTTTGAACCCTTAAATACCAACATAGAATTTTAGGTGAGAATATCAAGGTCGGAACAAAAAAAAGTTAGATCAACAAATAGAAAAAATTGGGTTCCGATGATGGTTAGATAAAAAAAAGTTACATCAACAAACAAACCACCACATTCAATGAAAATGGATTTTAGAGAGAAACATGGAGTGCATGAAATTGAGATATTGAGACCTAGCTGCCATAGCCACCTCCCACCTTATACTAACCCAAACCATACCCTACCCTGTTCCAAACCCAAACCCAATGAACTCCTTACCACCACCCATAACCCGAAACTAAGCCAAAATCCATCTCCTACCTACTACAACCCACATATTGTTGAAGTCGGATGAACCATTTGATGTTACTAGTCTGTTAGATCTTTTATCCCACCTGGAAGACATAGGGAAAAAAATGACGGTGGAAAGAGAAAAAAGAGAAAGGGTGTATTCACATCGAACCTTAGCCAAATAAACTCACAGGAGCTTGGCTACGGTAGTAAGCAGAAGATGACGCTGGTGTAAAGAGGTTGGCTCCGGAAGTAAGCAAGATGGATGCCAGGTGAAGTGAGATGAGAGGAGGAAAGCGTGATGGGTGTTTTGGGAGAGGGTTGGGGCGTAGAGCTAGTGAAGTGAGATGGGGAAAGATGATAGGGACGGAGTCAAAGAGAAGTGAGAGGTTCAGTGGAGGCTTGGATTTTTCTTGAAGTTCGGATAGAGAAAGAGTAGTGGTAGGTAGCCACCCATACATAATGGGTGTCAGATTTGGACTTCTTGAGCCACTTAATACCTATCTTCAACTCTCGGGTACGTGTTAAAATTTCAAACCCCTAAGATTTCATATCAACCACCAGTTAGCTTATACAAAAAAAAATCCTCCTTTATATATATACTAGGGTATGCCCATGCCTGAAGGAACGCTGATAATCGCAAAACGGAAAAAGATTTCAAAGTACGTAATTGTAAAAAGGAAAAAATTCGGTCCCCAACAAAATAAAATGTAGTTTTTAAAAAATGGGTCATAGTCTCCTTTGTTTATAGGACTATCCACCCTACTTAACCAATGACAAATTAACTAACAGTAAATACTTACCATGCTTAGTTCAATGACCGACCATATCCAACCACAGTGCCTTATGCTTGTCCAAGCGAAGGTCGACAAACACCTTGACGGATCCAACACCGTTGTGGAACACAACTGTTGCAAGGCTAAACGCATAACTCATTTGTGTTGGACCACAACTTCATCTGAAGACCATATCAAATGAAATTAAGGGAAGCAAAGTTAATGAAATGAAATAAAGTGTGAAAATATTTAGTAATCAATCACAAATTATTTAGGCAGGATTTTAAAGAGGGTGCCATCATTTAGTTATTGTTACACATTTAGTAATTAATTACAGCACTGTGAGAAACAACTTTTAGGAGCAGCATGGAACAGATTAAAGTGAGGAACAACTCATACCTTTAAATGTGTTATTTTTTGTTTTAAATTTTTTTGAAATTCTATGTATGATATTATTAATGACACATTTATAACACTACATATGAACACTTTAATGTCACATTAAAAAATACCATGTATGTACCCGTGCCGATGGCACGGTTGAGAATTTAAAAATTATGTGAAAAATTATCAATTGTGAGTTGGTCGATTTCAATCTTACATGCATGCATAACAAACATCAACATTTGTGTACCCATTCTAGTAACAATATTTCATAGATTAGATTTCTTTTACAATTTCAAAGGTCATATCCGTGTCGAATATTTTTAAACAAAATAATGTTGTAATGTTTGTATCAAAATTATGAGTCATGATTATACACAAATATTGCGTATTTCATCCCTCGAATCTACGCATTTTAGCCTCCTCGGATATCTTATTCCCTATATTTATGTTCATTAACCAGACAACCTCGAATTTCTATGTTAACATTCTTTGCAGGGATTAATTGAGCTTTTATAGGTATTTGGTTACTAAGTGTGAAGTTCGGACGCATTCCGGCTAATTTTCGTATGCAACCACACGTTCATGGGCTATTCGGTCAATTCACAGCTTGGTCACCAGGCCCAACATCTTCACATAAGTTGTATCCCTCCTCGTAAGCTTCATGTGGCCGCAAATGGTGCACGATTCCGAGTCCGTATGAAGAAGTTACGGGATTTTTAGCAGAAGAGAAAATCAAAGAAACCAAAACAGCAAGCAGCTTGAAGCAGCCCTGCTTGATCGATCGATCGATCCCCTATTTTCTACAGATATTTTCCCTTTTCTTTTCTAATTTAATTCCACTTACTATATAAACCTTTTTTGTTGTAAATAACATATATAATTCGTTTTAGGTTAGTTTAGCTTAGGGTTTGGGGGGTTTGGAGAGTTCTTCTTCATTTCTTCTTGATTTGAAACCCAATTGGGTTTGTAAGTTGACTATTCATCTTCCCTCTCCATTAATATAAGTTGTATTTCCATTATTCTTGCTTTGTAATTAATTTACTTGCTTTCTAATTTAATTTACATGCTTTCATTTAGTTGCTTTCTAGTGTAGATTTATTGCGTTTGTTTATCGCTTTTATTTATCGCGTTTTTAATATGCTTTCTAGCTAAGTTAGTCTAGGTTGTGTCGGATTGAACTCATTCTGGGGTGACATGTTGCTTGGCTTTGGTGATGGTGTTTACGAGTTTATTTCGTTGTCCTAGTTATTATGCCTAGGGGATTTGATGGGGCATATCATGTATGTTCTGCTTACTACCTTGCGTGCGTAATTTCTGGGGTATTTGTTAACGCCAAAATCATATTAGGCTTTTATATGAATTTAGGGGTGTGACAACCCTTGATTTAATTAACTGTCAAAACGAGACGCATTTGTAATAACTCGCCGACCCATGAAACCATTTTATACTAATTAACTCGGGTGAGGGATATTCGATGCAACCTATAGTTTTTACTCATTTTATTAGTCTAGCTTTATTTTCCCATGCCTAGATTAATCATTTCCCTTTTTGCATATTTTCCTTTTTGTGTATAATCATCTTTTGTACTTTTATTTAGGAGTATTAAATCCTATAAATTCTAGCAACTGGTCTATGTGAATTTTCGATACCCGACTTATCACTACACATGTATCGCAAGTGCAATCATAATTTAGGTTTTTGTATTGAGGCGGTGAACAGAAAACAACAATTAGCATTTTGATGCGACGCTACTTTTCGCCCTCGATCAAAATGGCGCCGTTTCTGGGGATGAGCTTGTTTTAGAATTTATTTGATTTAGTATTTCGTAGTGTTTTCTTTCTGTTTGTGTTTTTTTGGCTAACCTTTTTGCAGGACTTCTACATTTGAGCACCTAAAAACGCTCGAATTTCTCGCGCGCGCATCTACTTTGTGGAATTCGCCACTTCGAGCCATTTTTGGGGTAAGCATATCTTATTCCAATTCGTTCGATAATCATTATGATAATTCTCAAAATTCTCGCAAACCTTTGACTTTTGGTCAATACTTAGAATCCCAAAAAATTGCAACATCTAAAATGATTTTGGGCGAATATTACAAAAGTCAAGCTTTGGAATGTGTGTATTTTGAGGAGGGTGATAATGATTTTGGACCTCTAATTCCTTATAATAGGAATTTTTAAACGAATTGCAATAATTTTCAAAATTCCTATAATAATGAGTTTAACTTTAGTGCCGATAATGATTTTCAAACTCCTCATTTTAAAGAATCTGCACCTCGGCCTACGACTTTGGACGAGGGTTTGCTCATGCTTGAGAACGAGAAGTATGAAGAACGTTATCAGGAAGAAAATCATTATTGGGAGCAAGACTTGGATTTATTATTCGAATCCGATGACGATTTCTCTTCCGAGACTTTTGAAGTCAAGGAATGTTTTGAACCAATTGAGCACTTTGTGCCTAAATTGGAACAAACCATTCGTCACTTGGCCCATCTTTTAATAGCAAATGAAAGTGAGAATGAAACGGATGTAGTATCCATTTGCAATGAGATTATTTCTTCTTTAGATCCCAAAGAAGAAAGTTTCATTGAAAACGATCCTATCTCTTTTAAAATTATAACTTTGAGCGATGATAACTCATCTCTTGAGTTTGAATATCTTTCCTCTTCATTTTCATTTTCTGTTATCACACCGTCACAAGTACCCGATGAAGCGATACCGAACTTTAAAACATTCAACCCTTTCACTGACGAGGAGTACTTGCTCGAGTTGCTTTCCATGAAGGCATCTTTGCCCTCGTGTGCTCCTCCTCCCATTCTGCTTGCTAAATCTTTGGGAGGATATTCTGTTTTTCTCGATCCCCACATGTTTTTATCACCCGTTCGATCCGAATCCCCCATCGTCCCTCCAAAACTTTTAATTGGCGATGGTTCATTTCTTACGCCTTACACATGCCTCCCGTTCTTCAAACGAAATTCATATTTTTTGGAAGTCATGCTTGTATGTGAGGGTACACCAGTTATCCTCCAAGGTCAAATCAATTTCGTGGTCTACCCTCAACTATTTAGACTTCTAGTGTATAGTTAGTGTGAAGCCTAAATAGTAGGTTGTATATAGTTAGCTTTTTTTTATTCTTTCTTTTTTTTTTATTTTTTTTTTACTTTTTAATTTAGGCTAGTGTAATTAGTTAATTCTTTATTATTTTTTTTGCTATGCTCGGTACTAACTTGATTTGTAGATTCTTTGGACCTGTTCTTATGGGGACCGCTCCAATTTTTAATAATATTGTTATTTTCTTCTCTCTAACTTGGTTCTTAATTCACATTGAGGACAATGTCAGGTTTTAATTTAGGGGGTGTGGAATATTCTATTCATTTCTTTATTTAGTCCATGTTTTTGCTCACATGTTAGTTACTTAGTATGCTTTTCTTAGAAAATTCAAAATTTTCAAAAATATTTTCTTTCTTTTTTCTCCTTTGTTGGGCATTTTGCCTTTGTTTCCGATGACAAATTTCAATAATGGCCCGATCCAATAGACATCTCAATGATGCATGTTCTCGATTTTAGAACTTATAGACTTTAGTCCTCGATCATTGATATTATGAATAACTTCATGAATTAAACTTTAATCCCATGAGCACATGCACTTTCCTTGTTACATTGATTTGGTTTAAGATTTTTTTAACTCGGTAATCTTTTGTTAGATTGTATATACTTACATCGAGTGAGCTTTGTACCTTTCATCATTTGTGAGTGTTATACACTATTATTTCCTCTTTGAAAATGTTGAATTCGTCGTTAATCTCTCAATTATTTCTTTTGATCGTTCATTAATTGAGTTCATATATGAAATGTATTACTTTAGCATGATTTTCATATATTGTTTTGACTCGAGAATTGCGTAAAATTTTGAAATGATTATAGGCCATCCTTGTTATATCACCCATATTAGCCTTGACCTCACCTTTTATATGTTCCCTAGTCAACCCCTTTGAGCCTAAATATAGCCTTTCGTTTCATCACCCAAAATCCCATAACCAACTCCACATTGAGGTTTTAAACCATACATATTACCTTCCTTACCTTTATTTGGAATGTTCTTTGGGATTGAATGTTTTTATTGTGTTGCGGTTGCAATTTAGGCATATGAGAGTATGAAAAGTAAAGAAAAGAAAGATGACAAAAAAGTGAAGAAAAAGAGAAAGCAAAAAGCAAAAGAAAACAAAAGAAAACAAGAGAAAAAGAAGACAAGAAAAAGAAAGAGAAGTTTATAAATGTTGTGTATATAGTTCAATAAGCTTTGATTACTCTCCAATTGTATATTTAATGCCTTTTTGGAACTTGTTTTCCATTTTTTGTTATTGCCTGCATTTTCCCATTATCCCGAGTTTTCATTCCGAACACTTTGAATTCGTATATACATTCCTTCATTTCGTACCCTAGCCAAACCTACATTACAACCCTTTTAAAGTCCTATGTTATCTTAAGTAGATGTAATTCAAAGGTTTAAATAGTTTTGATAATCTGTGAAAATACATTTCTCCTCTTTTAATGGGTGGTATCTTTCATTGAGATTATAGTTTTTCATTTTATATATAGTGTTCTTCATTTGTGACATTTGTGCGGCCTAGTTTCCATTTACATTTACTCTTTATGCCCGCATGTTTCGTGTGTTACCTCCCTATTTCGAGTGAATTCACTTAATGAGTGTAATGCCCGTGAGGATTGAATATATACTTGCTTTAACTTTTATCCGATTTATATAAGTTTTTTCCAAATCATATTTTGCATGTGCTCACTCCCCTCCCACATTTTAAGGTTTCAATTTTATGAGGTGCATTCTATAATGTTAATGATTCGACTTTTGTTTGAATTCGTTCAATGTACTAATAATACGTATGAAATCCTTTTCATTATTGTTGGGCTTGTCGCATGTTGGTTTGGGCATATTTTGAGGAAACCATGTGATGTTTGTGGGTATCATCCCTGAAAACCCTCATGAGATGACACTCGTCTACTAGGGTGACCTAGGGGTTTAACGACTTATTGTATACGCTAAATGCAATCGAATCGTCCGCAAAAGTGGCCTTATGATTTTATACCATATTTTTGTACTCGTATTCGGCTTTTAGTTTGATTGTTGTTCTTGTTATATCCTATTTCATTGCTAGGGACTAGCAATGTGTAAGTTATGGAGTGTGATTATACGCAAATATTGCGTATTTCATCCCTCGAACCTACGCATTTTAGCCCCCTTGGGTATCTTATTCCCTATATTTATGCTCGTTAATCAGACAACCTCAAATTTCTATGTTAACATGCTTTCTAGGGGTTAATTAAGCATTTATAGGTATTTGGATGCTAAGTGTGAAGCTCAGACGCATTTCGGCTAATTTTCGTATGCAACCGCATGTTCAAGGTAAATTCGGTCAATTCACAGATTGGGCACCTGGCTCAACATCTTCATGGAAGTTATATCCCTCCTCGCAAGCTTCGCGTGTTCGTGAACGGTGCGCGATTCCGAGTCTGTATGAAGAAGTTACGGGATTTTTAGCGAAAGAGAAAAATAAACAAACTAAAACAGCAAGCAGCTTGAAGCAGCCCTGCTTGATCGATCGATCAATCCTTCAATTTTCATTCTTCGAGCTGAGACAGTGGGCTCATATTTGAACCATCAATCGATCGATCGATCGATCCTCTGTTTTCTGTATATATTTTCCCTTTTCTTTTCTTTTTCCTTTTCTTTTCTAATTTAATTCCACTTACTATATAAACCTTTTTTGTTGTAAATAACAGATATAATTCATTTTAGGTTAGTTTAGCTTAGGGTTTGGGGGGTTTGGAGAGTTCTTCTTCTTCTTTTCTTCTTGGTTTGACACCCAATTGGGTTTGTAAATTGACTATTCATCTTCCCTCTCCATTAATATAAGTTGTATTTCCATTATTCTTGCTTTGTAGTTAATTTACTTTCTTTATAATTTAGTTTACATGCTTTATTTACATGCTTTCATTTAGTTTCTTTCTAGTATAGATTTATTGCATTTGTTTATCGCATTTTTAATACGCTTTCTAGCTAAGTTAGTCTAGGTTGTGTCGGAGCCGGGCTGACATGTTGCTTGGATTTGGTGATGGTGTTTACGATTTTATTTCGGGTGCATTGTCCTAGTTATTACGCCAAGGGGATTTGACAGGGCATATCATGTATGTTCCGTTCTTACGACCTTGCTTGCGTAATTTCTGGGGTATTTGTTGATGCCAAAATCATATTAGGCTTTTATACGAATTTAAGGGCATGACAACCCTTGATTTAATTAACTGTCGAAACGAGACTCATTTGTTATAACTCGCCGACCCATGTAACCATTTTATACTAATTAACTCGGGTGAGGGATATTCGATGCAACCTATAGTTTTTACTCGTTTTATTAGTCTATCTTTATTTTCCCACACCTAGATTAATCATTTCCCTTTTTGCATCTTTTCCTTTTAGTGTATAATCATCTTTTGCACTTTTACTGAGGAGTATTAAATCCTATAAATTCTAGCAAATCATCTCTGTGGATTTTCGATACTCGACTTACTGCTACACTTGTATCGCGAGTGCAGTCGTAATTTAGATTTTTTATTGAGGCGGGGAACAGAAACCAACGATTAGCGTTTTGACGCGACGTTACTTTTCGCCCTCGATCAAGTCACATTAATCATATCTTACACATTAATCACATCTTTATAATTATGTTTTGATGAGTGAATTTAAAAGACATGTCATTTGGTATTATGTAGGTCATATTCGTGAGTGATAAAAGAAAGTAGTGTCATGTTTTTATGAAAATAACTTACCTCGGAAAAAAAATACAAAATGAATTAAAACCCTCGAAACCTAAACAATCTTAAAAGAACCATGAAATCCACTACACTCCAAAAATGATACTCATTGCAATCCTCATATAGTGATGTCTCATTATTGGAATACGTATAAGGATAAAAAAATAATGTATTCAACATCACAAACAATTTACAAAAGGTAGTGTTGTGTCATGTTGATGAAAAAATTATGAGTCACATTACTCATCTTATCGCATTAATGATGTCTCTTTAAACATTTCAACATTTATATTTATTTTTAAACGAATGTAAAATTTAAGAAGCATAAATTTATTTAAATCAGGAAAACTAACATCACTCCAATATAAAAAGAAAACAATTAATTTAGGATAAAAATGCATTTTGCTTAGTTTAACCATATTCCATTGCGGATGGCATCATTGTGTTTCAAAAGAAAAGTGGGTAGCAACATTTTTTTATTATATATATCTCACAAACTGTAATTTTACATAAAGAAGGCTGTAAACTGCCCAAATTCCATCCCTTGATCATCTTCAGATAAACAGACAATCGTAACTTCACACGCATTCCCACATAGTCCATTTCTCTCTCACACGGAGTAATCTGCAAACAAGAAAACATTCAAAAGTTTACTTGTTAAGAGTATAGTACTCGACTGAATTACAACAAAAATCTCATTAATAAATTATTTTTCCAAACCTCCATTTTAGATTCAGAAGTTTACTTGATTTTAAATTGAATGAATAGAGTTCAAAACCAAATCTTGAAAGAGAGTCAAGTGAAACAATAGTAATAATGTTAGTCAGATGATAACAAATTAAATAGACAAATAGACAAATAAATTGAAATAGTATAATCCCATGGTTGTATGCGTGGAGAGAGATGTGAGAGATAAAATATTAAATAGATAAATAAATAAAAATAGTATAATCCACTGTCGATATTTACTCATGGGCGCTTGGGGCCAGTACCAATTTCGTCTGATCTAGCCGCCATTCTCGGTGTCTAAGCTAAAAAATAATTTTCTTACTGTCGTAATCTGTAAAGATAACAAAACATCGTAACTCAAAACAACACAAAATGGAAATGAGAGATACATTGGAGTTGTTGAGATTCTACTTCGGTGCGTCTCCCCAAGTATGGTGTGAAGAAACACAAAATGAAAATGAGAGATACATTGGTGATTTTGTCAAGTTCATTTTGTTTCCAAACTTTTTTTTCGCTCAAAGAGTGAACAATACATTTTGGTCACACACTGCCAATTACAAAAATAACACCCAAACCCAGCCACCCCTACAACCCCAGTTCATAACCATGCTCTTGCTTCCCCTAATATTCTCACATCGATATAACCCTAAAAAAACCACTTACACATATACCTGCTACTCCCCCCCCCCCCCCCCCCAACTGTACCCTATGCCCCCCTTTTTATCCCATCCCACGCATCATTCTTAATATTATTAAAACATTGAAATTATACCTTAACATGAAAAAAGAAATGGAGCTTAACATGAACCATTGTATAAATAAAGAACTCATACCTTAACATGAAAACTCAAACTCACTCCAGATCTCTCGTTGGGTTTACACGGAAAGGTGTCATCATTTTGCTATACACTCGTTGTTTATATGCTCGGTGGGTTCATAACTGTTATCGTTGGCTGATATATACATAACTGAGTTTACACGAACTGGGTTATTACTTGGCTGATATCATCGTTGGGTTATATACTCGTTGGTTTCATAACTTTCATCATTATGCTAACTGGGTTTACATGGAAAAGTATAAACCCAGGCTGATATTTACACGGACAACTGGGTTATTACTTGGCTGATATTAGGTATGAGTTTTTCATTTTGGTAACTAGGTCTTTCATTTTGTTGATATTTACACGGACAGTTGGGTCTTCTTTTGATTTTTGTTTTTGAAATGAGATACGACTTGGCTAACTGGGTTTACATGGAAAACTGTAAACCCATACTGATATTTTTATATCAAAAACTATTTTCTTTTGAAATGAGATTGCTGTAAACCCAACGCTGTTATGTATATCAATGCTTTTGTTCGTGTAGTAAACCCAACGATGTTATGTATATCAACGCTTTTGAAATGAGAGTTTGTTGCTTTTGTTCGTATATATCAACGCTGTTATGTATGTATGTGAACCTAGTTCGTGTAGTAAACGCAGTTCATTGGTTTTGTTCGTGAATATCAACGCTGTTATGTGGACCCAGTTCGTTTAGTAAACCCAGTTCGTGTATACTAAGTTTTGAACGAAATATTCAGTTTTTAACACTGTTAACTGGCAAGGCAAATTGGGTAGTAAACCCAGTTCGTGTATATTAAGTTTTGAGCGTTATATTAAGTTTTGAAAACTATATTAAGGTTTGAACGTGTTAACTGTTGGAAAATTGGAACTTAAATGGGTATTATAAAGCTGTCAAGATTTTTCTGAACAGATTTTTGAGCAACTTTGAGCTCAAATTTAGGTGGGACCCACACTACGGAAATTGTGGGACCATATACGAACGCGTTCACCTCCGCAAGGAGATTAACGTAGTATATTCATATGTCCAATTTCAATAAGTTATGAATGATAATTATGTCCCCAAAGTGACTCATAAAGCAATGAAAGTTAATGTATTGGGTATGTTTTAACTCTTGTCCCACATTGGAAGAGTAGTGGAAAAATGATGAGTTAATAAAACCCAATTGATGGACTTTGGATGCCTTTGGGGTATCCCAACTCTTTGAAGGGGAGATGACCTAAGCTATGCTTGGGTTGACTTTCGGTCAAAGGTCCACACGCGCGCGCGCGTCCGGCTCGGTTCGGGCTTAGGCTTAGGCTTAGGCTTAGGAAAATTCTTAAATTTTTGGGCCGAATCTAATTAACTTTCTGGGCTTTAATTTAATTAATTAATTACGAAATTAATTAATCTTTAATTAACTGATAATCAGTTAATTCAAAGAGTCAGCAGTTAACGAAATTAACTGCTTTGACAGTTAATTTCGGTTTTGACTGTTCCCAACAGTCAAAACATTTACTATAAATAAAATGTTTCCCCCTCATTTTTAAACACTGAAAAATAAACCCTCCAAAATTCCGAAAATGCTACTGCATTATTTCCTCTGCCCAGAAAATTCTTTTCTTCATTTCTGCATTACATGTTCTTGGTTGTGTTGAGTACAAAACACATAAATTGTGTTCGCTGGGATTAGTCATTGCTGTGATGCTTGATTAATTTGAAAATCCGTTCTATCTTGGGAGACAATTATTCATTAAACTCAAGCACGTTGGAGGAATAATTTTGTCTTAAGGAGACTGTTCAACAGGGCTCGAATTTCTTTCTAATTATTATTATTTCTGCAAATTCCAGTAAGTATTTCATTTCTATAATTCTGTTTCAATTCTGTCATTATATTAATTGTTCATAATTCTGTACAATTGTTATTTATAAATAGTAGACATAACATTAACTGGCAAGGCAAATCGGGTACTAAACCCAGTTTGTGTATATCTGGCAAGGCAAACTGGAAAGGCTATTATGTGATAATAACTGGCAATGCAAGTAACTGGCAACCTGGTTTACTACCCAATAGTCTATGTAAATTCATAAACCCAGTTAACCCAGTAGCCTGTGTAAACAAAAAAATAAAGATTTTTAAGCAAACAATGAAGAGCGAAGCTTACCGTACCAGAAGAAACTCAAACAGCTTCAACTTTGCTAAAGTTGAATATTTTGTCCTCCGTAACTTTGTCTCTTGGGGATGGAGTAACTTTTCATGTTGGAATGGAGTGAAATACATGGTTTTACGTAAAGATATGGAGAAAGTCAGTATCTTAGGTTATACTTCAGCCGATCTACTCTATTATTGTGAGTCCCAATGTAAAATCTGTCACAATCCATTCTTAGTCCGAGCCATTCATTTTTAAATGATCCTCAACCATTAAATTCAAATCCTTCATATTCGATCTCAACCATCAATTGCAAATCCCATTGATGACATCATCGACTAAGCTTATGACATACATAAATTTTTTACTTTACTTTATTTTATATATATATATATATATATGCATTGTATATGTGTGTGTGCGCGCGCGCGCGCATTTAAGAGAAATTATACTCATGGTTGCCTTACTTTCTGTTCCACATATTCAAGTTATATGAAATTATATTCCTTAATGTTTATACTTTATTGAAATATCCGGGGATAATGTGTTGCATTTTTTTATGAAATTTGAGTTTGTTTTCATCAATACTTAGGCATATATTTAGTAAGATTAGTTAATTTTTACATTAAATAAGATTGGTTAATTTTTGGGATAATTCAAAGCTAGTTCTATTTATTGAATCAAAGATGCATCAAATTCCATTGACTTTTTTTTAATGCACCAAGTCCTTTTTCATTATAGAGTACATATATTTTGACAAATGTACCCTCACACACACCCATTTCACTTCCTCTCTCTCTAAAATAAACACATAATCCTACACACTCTCTCTCTCTACACCCCACCTCTACCTCCACCCCCACCCCACCCAATTAGAGACTCGCCGAAACTAGTCACCTGAAAATCTCGTCGGAGGTAGCCGAAATTCTTATGCGGAGCTCGTTTCTCTATCTCTCTCTACGTCTATTTCTTTATTTTTTCTAACCCGCACCAACGACACCATTTTCTGAACTGGAGAAACACTCAAAGATATTTTAAGAGTGTATATGTTATTTTAATATGATGAGTTGAGAAAATAGGACATTTGACACTATTGACTCGATCAAATAATCTCTTATCTCATTGACCAAGTGAATGAGATTTGATAACTACTGCCCCTTAATTTTTATATTAAGGACCACTTTAATATGCATCCAAACATAACATAATAAAGTTCCAAATATTGTAGTAAAAGATGTATTTCGAATATTATTTTGACTCCATTGAAGTGAATAGTTTAATTATATTATATTAATTTAAGTGATCAGTTTAATTTGCAACCAAATATAACACAATAAAGTTCCAAATACTGTTTGTAAAAGATTTATTCGAATATTATTTTGACTCCATTGATGCTCACTATAGAAAATGATAGCACTCAATACATCAACGCCTTACGTACATTTTTGGTCATTTGTAATACAAATATCAACATTTTTGTCATTCCAAATTTAAGAGTAATTCTAATCGAATCTCATTTTAAGACCTCATTATAACCGCATTTCTTACGTGGCTTTACAACTCATCACTCACTCTGACATTAGCTCCACGTAAACATCTTTTTCTCTCTCTTGTTAACAAAACTACCCACGAGATTTTGTCTAGGGGTGGCAATTCGGGTTAATCGTGTCATTTTCGGGTCGCGTTGATTTTTATTCGCGTATAAGTTTTGGGTACTCTTAAATCTATACAAGCTAATCGTGTCAAGTTCGGGTCATTTCGGGTTATTACCATAAACGGGTTACCGTGTCAAAAATTGTCAGCCCTAATTTTGTCCTCTCAAACTACTACAAAACCACCAAGGTATAAGAAAAGTCAATAGAAACACTATGCCGACAAAGAGGTTAACACAGTCTCAGTGATACAGTGACGTGACAACCTCTGATTGAATAAAAAGTATTTTTTTTTTAATTTTACATTTCTTTTATAAAACAATTTTTTTATCATCAAAATAAATTAAAGAAACAGTTTTTATTTTTAAAAAAATACTGTCTTTTTCAAAACAATTTTGACAGTTTTTTTTTATATATAAAATTATTTTTAAAAAAAATCACAATTGAACCAAAATCGTAAAAGATTCAAAAATATTTGATGATAAAAATAAAAAAAAATAATAATTACGAAAAATTCAAAGTTTAAGTACAAAAATATTTTTTTAGTGCCGTTTTTTTTTATTGTAATTGGTTAGTGCCGCTATCGCGGACCCACATTCATTAAGACATGTGGGTCCGCGCCAGCGGCACTAAAAATAATTTTTAGTGGTACTAAAAAATTATTTTTAGTGATTCAAAAATATTTGATGATAAAAAAATACAAAAATCATAATTACGAAAAATTCAGGGTTTAAGTCTAAAAATACATTTTTAGTGTCGTTTTTTTATTGCAATTGGTTCGCGCCAGCGGCACTAAAAATTATTTTTAGTGCCGCTGGCGCGGACCAACATCTCTTAATGAATGTGGGTCCGCGCCAATGACACTAGCAAATTGCGATAAAAAAACGACACTAAAAAAATATTTTTGTACTTAAATATTTTTATAAAACAGTTTTTTTATCATCAAAATAAATACTAAAAAATAACTTTTAGTGTCGCTGGAGCGGACCTACATCTCTTAAAGAATGTGGGTTCGCGCCAGCGGCACTAGCCAATTGCAATAAAAAACGATACTAAAAATGTATTTTTAGACTTAAACCCTGAATTTTTCGTAATTATTATTTTTATATTTTTTTATCATCAAATATTTTTGAATCACTAAAAATAATTTTTTAGTACCACTAAAAATTATTTTTAGTGCCGCTGGCGCGGACCCACGTGTCTTAATGAATGTGGGTACGCGATAGCGGCACTAGCCAATTACAATAAAAAAACGGCACTAAAAAAATATTTTTGTACTTAAACTTTGAATTTTTCGTAATTATTATTTTTTTTAATTTTTATCATCAAATATTTTTGAATCTTTTACGATTTTGGTTCAATTGTGATTTTAAAAAAAAAAAAAATTATGTATAAAAAAAACTGTCAAAATTGTTTTGAAAAAGACAGTATTTTTTTTAAATAAAAACTGTTTTTTTAATTTATTTTGATAATAAAAAAACTGTTTTATAAAAGGAATGTAAAATTGAAAAAAAAAACATTTTTTATGCAATCAGAGGTTGACACGTCACTGTGTCACTGAGACTATATCGACCTCTGTGTCGGCATAGTGTTTCTCATAAAAAATAAGTTCAACTTTAACAGTTTTGATATCTATTAAATTATTTTGATTTAATTATAAAAACTAGAATCTCTTTTAAATTCTAAAATTATAAAAATTTGTAGAATATTTTTTTAACTTGTCTTATTCATGTTTTAAATTTTTTAGAAATCACGATTATCAAAGTCCCATAAATCATTAATAATAATAAAAATTATGCTTTTTTCTAATAAATTTACATGTTATCATGTTTAAACAATATTTTGTCCGTAAAAACATGGTCAATTTAATGTGTAATCCAACATGTTTTTAAATTTAACAAAAATTCCAACAGTAACATTAACTGGGCAATGGTGAAGTAAGCTATGTCTAAGACAATTGCGGAGGTACCGTCATATTTTACGATTATCACATCAGCACTTTTGGATGACTATCCACGTGATGTTGTCAACAAATGAGAACATGACGGTATCTCGTCATCACTGCTGCTAACGTGTTAGTGTCATTTTCGAAATTCAAGTGTCCAGTTAAAGTCACTTTCATAATTTTATGTGTCCTATTCATTTTAGAGCTTTTCTATATTTGTACATAGAGTTTTTGTACATAATATATACATAGTGTCTTGGCCACATAAATTCCTTTTTTTTTAAGTTTTTTGTTCTTTTGTTTTCAACAACGGATATATAACAATTTTTTATATAAAAAAAAGTCAATTTTCTATTAATACAAAAAAAGCAGTTTTTTTTATTGAAAGTAAATAGTCTCTTTTTTTTTAAGCATGTGTTGGCTAAGTGCCATTTAAATATATTATTATATATTTTTCATATCCATTTATACTTCATTTTTAAATACATTACTATACAAAAAAATAGTTTTATAACATTATATTTTTTTTATCAAAAAATCAAAGTTTATATAAAAAAATGAAAAAAGGATTTTTATATAAAAAAAAGTTTATTTATCAAAAAAATGAATGTTTTTCAAGAAAAAATATAGTTTTTTATATAGAAAAAAATTTATGTAGAAAATGTTTTTAGAAATGTTATTGTAAATAAAATGGTTAAAACACTATTTTTATAAAAAATAGCCCGTTTGGTTCTGTATTAAAAAAAATCGATTTAAACACTATTTTTTAATACAGTTTTAAAAATTTATGAAAGATTGCATTTTTAAAAAAATTGCAATTTTTTTTATTAAAAATATGAAAAATATTTTTTTTAAAACTGACGTGAACCCACACCATCATCATTGGTTAGTGCCGTTAACACATACACACACCATCATCGCGATTGGTTAGTGGCGCTGATACGGCCTACATCATCATCGCAATTGGTTAATGCCGTTGGCGCGGACCCACATCATCATCGCGATTAGTTAGTGCCGCTGGCGTGGACTCACGTCATTTAATAAAATGATTTTTATTGAAAATACGAATTTTCAATAAAAGTCATTTTTTTAAAAAATAGTGTAATGTTTTTTTTTGAACATCTACAAAAAGTTAAAAACATATGAAAAATTGCATTTTAAAATAAATGCATTTTTTTTAATTAAAAATATGAAAAATTATTTTTTTAACGCTGACGCGGACCTACACCATAATAGCGATTAGTTAGTGTCGCTGGCGCGGACCCATAACATCATCGCGATTGGTTAGTGCTGCTGGCGCGAACCCACATCATCATCGGGTTTGGTTAGTGTCGTTGGCTCGAAACCATATCATCATCGCGTTTTATTAGTGTCGTTGACGCGAACTCACATTATCATCGCGATTGGTTAGTGTCGCTGGCACGGGCCCATGTCATTTAAATATTTTTTTATTTTTTAAAAAAATTATGAAAAGTTAAAAACATTTTTTTTTAAACAGTTAAAAAAAACGTTTTTATTAAAAATACAAAACTTTTATTTTTATTAAAAAAAATCAGTTAGACAAATCCCAATAAAAGTATCAAAGAACTCTTCCTTTCCTCTTTTTGTCTTTTAGCTCTATGTACAAATCTCGGTCCATTTCTCTCGGTGCAAATAGATTTTTTCTTAATTTTAGCAATAATTATCGAAACATAAATACATATTTTGTTAAAAAGATATTTATTTTTAGTATAATCTATTTAGTTTCTCAAATATTCATTTATTTAATATTCTCTTATTTTTAAAGGTATGCCCTAGCCCCCACCCCATTGTCGGAGCTTCGGCGGCTCTCACCGGAGCTCCGACAAGGGTTGTTTGAGCTCTTGCAATGGGGATGGGATGGAGCCCGGTGGGTGGGGTGTGAGTAAATGGGCTTGTGTATGCCTCTGTTTTAAATGTTTTTATGTGATGAATGACTTTTTGAAACAAAATAAAAAGACTTGAACTAAAAGTGTATTAAAAAATGTGCGATGGACTATTTGTTATATGTCCCTTAATTTTATGTGTCCATTTATTATATTATTCTTGAAAATATGTTCAATTTTTATTATTGACTTTTTTTTTATATTTAGGATCAATGGCTTTTCTATTACAGAAGTGATGTTAGCCATGAATAGTGATATTATTTGGACACACAAAAATGGTGCAGAGGTCAAAGTAGATGTGACACATTTACTTGAAGGGTTATAATTGACACAACGAACTTCAATATTGCCCAATTAATGTTACTATTCAAATTTTTATTAAATTTAAAACATGTTGGGTTACACATTAAATGTACCATATTTTTAAGGACAATCTGTTGGTTAAACAATACAAAATGTAAAATTACTTAAAAAAAGATTATCTTTTTATTTTTAATGATTTTTGGGAGTTTGAAAATTGTAATTTCTAATTAATTTAAAATATGAATGGGATGGGTTCTAAAAAAAATGAATCTACAAATTTTTAAAATTTTAGAATTTTTAAGCTAGCTTCTAGTTTTTGTAATTAAAATTATTAAGGACTATTAAATAATTGACCCTTAAATTAACTCGTTTTTATAGATATCAAAACTATTAAAGTTTAACGTATTTTTTTATTTCTAGAATCCGAATGGACCTTTTTTTATACCTTCAGTTAGAGAGGGACGCAGAGTCTTTTGGGTGGTTTTGTTAACAAGATAAAGAAAAGTTTATGTCGAGTGATTGTGAGATTGAGTGATGAGTTGTAAAGCAGGCATAGAATGCGGTCCAAGTGCGGTCTTAAAATGCCATTCCATAGAATTACTCCAAATTTTGTTATCTCTAAGAAAAAGCAATTTCTCACATGAATAAAGCTTATTTATATCCATTTTGATACCTATTTTTCATATTCAGTGTATTAAACTGTTATATTTTATTATTGTAGATTTTGGCAAGGTATAAAATATAATTTTTTATTATTTTATTTTATTAAGCAAATATAAAAATAAGTATGAAAATATATAAATGTAATGATACTCTTCTCACAAATAAAAATAGTACCCAAGCTCCTTAAAAGGGCTAGAGATTAGGTACAGCAGTGGTGTCCCTACTCCTACACAAAAAGCTAGAGGCTAGCTTTAGGTAAACCCTCCCTGCCAAACTTATACAATCGAGTAGCATCGCAAACCCCAATTTTTTGCATTTTGCAAAATAATATTTTGTATTTTTTACTTTTCTATTCACTATTCTTAATGTCCATGTACATAGGAATATATAAATGGTTTCTTAAACGCGTGATTAATTGATCCTCTTGAAAATAAATTCATATAATTATTTGTTCTGATCTTAAAAATATTTAGTCTAAAGTTCATTTCACGTGTTTATACTATTTTTTTGGACAAATTTGTCTACGGTTCTTATTTTTCTTTTTCTATGCAAATTTTAAATTTAATAACTCTCATATGCATACTATTTTTTTTTAAATAGTAAATAAAATATTTTTGAATTGATTTTTTTGTGTGGTATTTAAAGATGTCGTATTTTGACCGATATTTTAAAATAGTAGAAAAATTCATTTTGACCCATTTTTTTAAAATGGATCAAAAGATATTTTTCTACTATTTTAAAATATCGGATCAAAATACGACAGCTTTAAATACCACACAAAAAAATGTTCTAATACCACACAAAAAAATCAATTCAAATATATATATATATACATTTTTTTAAAAAAAATTGTCCGCATTGGTGGACCTTATGAGAGTCTCTCTCTCTCTCTCTCTCTCTCTCTTACACACACACACACACAGACACACACACACACACACACACGTGGTAGTGTGTACCTACTTGCGAAGGATGAAAAATGCTCCCATCACATACGAATTGGCATGAGCATTTTTTAAATCGACATAATAGAAAAAAAACATATTAAAAGTTCGAATAAAACTAGAAAAGCTTTTAAAAATCTGAAAAATATTGAAAAAGACTTTAAAAATTTGGAAATATTAGAAAATATATTTAAAATGCTTGAATATTATAGAAAAAATCAATTTTGGGGGAAAAAAATTGAAAATTATAGTTCATATTAAAAATAAACCCAAAAAATATGAAATATATTGAAAAAAATAAATAAAAATGTGAAAATAAAAGAAAAAATAATTTTAAAGTTTGAATAAAACTGATTTTTTTTGAAAAAAAAATGTTAGTTTTCCGAAATTACAAAAAATATTTACAATGTTTTAAGGGTCAATTATTAAATAGTCCCTACTATAAATATATATTTTTTTAAAAAGGACACATATTTTTAGTTTAACCCATTTAGTCCCTCAAGCACTCAATATCCTCTTATTTTTAGAGGTCTGCGCCAGCGGCACTTCCTCTCCAAAATATGTGGCAAAGGATTTTTTGAGGCAAAATAAAAAAGTTTGGACTAAATGGGTATTAAAAAATGTCCGAGGGACTATTTGAAAAAGAACTTTGAAAAAATCTTGATAAAAACTGGAAATTACCGAAAATAAAAAGATTTCAAATTTGAGAGAATAACAAAACTTATACAAAAATTGGGAAAAGATAAAATTATAAAAAAATTATAAATTAAAAAAAAAAAAACTAGCCACAAATGTTCATAACAAATTATCCCCGAATGTTAATCAAATCATCTCTAAAAGAGCTTTAAATCTAGATCCATGTGTGTTTATGACACTGATAAAAAAAATTGTCCCAAATGTTAATAGAAAATCAATACAAATGGTCATCCAATCAAACCCAAAATAGTCCCAAAACAATCTCAAATCAAAACCAAATCCAGATTCATCTCTTTGTGTGTTCGTGTGGCTACTTTCAACTCATTGTGTGTGTTTTTTGTCTGTTCGTGTTTTTGTATTTCAGGGAGGAATACGAAGATAAGAAAGAAAGGGCAGAAGAAGATGAAGATGGGAGAAAGAGAGAGTGATAGAAAGAGGAGGATGAAGGTGAGAGAGAGAGGTCACCATGGCAGCTAGAGTTTGTAGGTTTTATGTTTTAGAGAAAGAAATAAAAATAAAGTGGACAAAATAGCAAAATTTCTCCTCTATATGAAAATGGACAAAAAAATTACCCACACATGTGTTATGCACATAATCACTTTCCCATCCAAATAATTAACACCATTAGCAGTTTGGTGTATTAAGGAACGTTTTAATAAGTTGAGGGCTTTAAGTCCAGAATATAAAAGTTTGAGTGTTGAAGTAAAAAAGTGAGGATAGTTTAGGTGGGGTAAGTGTAATTAATATATATATATATATATATATATATACACACACACACACACACATATAGACACACACACTAAAGTATGTTTGTCCCTGAAGGCATGACAAGAATTGTCAAAAGTATACATTATTGATTGGAGCATATAAATAAGCATAAACAACTAAAAATAAAGTGGAAAAACTTTCTTTATTTATACAACTCTCCAAACTATTTAAGTAAAAAAATACTACAGCAACAATATCAATAGTCCATCCATGACCTCAAATTAACAACAATAATAGCCCGACCATAGTATTGTATGTGTAGACAATTCAAGTTGATTTTTCTTATAACACAAATATTTAAACATTGAATGTGTAAACAATTTACATGGAAAATGGGTGACGATTATAAAATCATTCTTAAGAACACCCTAATATTAATCACGAACACATTAATATGATTAAACTTTAACATACAATTGTTCTTAATAAAAGGATCTTGGATCTTCATGTTTTCACAAAATACGTCTAAAAGATAAAAAATAAGACTTACCTTGGTCCAATGCATTGATCAATCTTGATTAATTGGTCCATCAATCTCCCTTCTTGGAAAAATTACACTCAAAATAGAATCTCGAAATTTCTCTCCCACCTCAGAAATAGTGTGTTATGAGATGACTCTAGATGGTGTAGAGGTCTCTATTTATAAGGGGAAGAGGACTGGAATCCTAGTGGAGGTGGGACTCTTTCAAGTCTCCCACTAATGCACTAACCATCATGTGACTAACGGATAAGGTTTACCCAAATCTTTTAATATCTTTATTTATCACATTCTTAATTAATTATCTGATATTTATCAAGACCACAATTATGGGAAATTCGAAATTTAATAATATTGAAATTAAATAATTAATTTCGTTACTTGACATTAATTTCCAACAACGATTGCTAGGGGCTTGAGGTCTACTATACCGAGGCTTGACCTCAATCAACAGTGCCATGTGTAAACAACGAAATATACATTTATTTTTATCAATTAAAGGTGTTTAGTTTAAGCAACATATAGAAAAAAAAACATAAAAAGAGACATATAAGTTGTTGGTGGACTGAAAGGGTGTACCACCATAAGCATATGTTAAGAAATTGACATCCTATGCATATTAATCAACCTGTAGAGCTTGTTGTGATCAATGTCAACATATGATCCCATTGTTGCCAATAAAAAAATTAGAAAATTATAGATGGCCCCCTTTATAATACTTTTTAAATATACTCAACCGTGTTTATTTTTATAATATATTTCATTCCTTTCTTGTAGATATCAGTTCTCAACCATGAAAAGTAAGATAGTTCCGTGAAAATAGGAGAAGTTACTAAGACTTTCTTGACATTTACGTCAGTAGTTAAGATTAAGATAGTTTCAAACTAATGAAGGCGATTTCAATACAAATTCTTAAGGTATCGTAATCAATATAAAATTTGAATTGATGTTTCATGTTTTACACCAACAAAGGTGTGTTATGTTTTTAATAGAGTTTTGTCTCTTTTTTATATAAAAAAAATTACTATGCATAGTCTCTCCATCTACACCCATAATTTTTCCTTGGGTATTATTTTGTTTTTAATAGACAGTTTTGTCAGTTTTTTTATGTAAAAAAATACAAATCTTTATCTGTCCATATATACCCATCATTTCACCATAGATACCCACCATTTGATAAGAATTTATTCATAGATATCTACTAACCCTTCATAGATACCTGCTATTATTTGTTTTATTTGATCCGCACCCCAAGGAAAAGTATCGTGAATGTAAGAAGGGTATTTAGATAATTCCATTAGTTGTTAGATATACTTATTTAAGGGTATATTAGGAAGTTTTCTTATATTAAAAGTAGTTGACCATTTGACAATTGGTAAGAGGTGTTGATATCTTTAATAGAGATGAATATGGACCTGTTAGTTTAGATATCTTATATCAAGGGGGTGTATCTAAGATTCCCTAAAAAAATTGAACATTACATACATAACACCACTGAATAAACATGTTCTGTCATAGTTAATAAACATTATGTATAATTAATTCACATCATTCACATTATGTATGATTAATTCACATAATTCTCACTATACAATATGTACAACTGAGTGTAACCCAAATATACAACTGCATGTAACTCAAATATACAGACTTGCAACATAGCTCTGTATCTTTCAACAACCTAATGCATAAGGCCTGAGCCGTTGAGAAAAAATCATAAAAGAAAGAACATATAAAAGAACTCATAAAAACAGCATAGCCCCTTAGATATTTGATAAAAACACCTACCCGTACTATTTTTTCCTGCATTTCTTCAATACCAAATAATACTGTTGACCAACTTGGAACTCTTAGTTCCTTGCAAGTCCCACCACATATAATTGTTGATCTCAAACACCCACCAGCCCCTTATAGTTTGCAATAGACAAATGCACCATGATCAATCATGGCTTCAATGCTTGTGATCTTATTGTCATCACAGCCCTTTCCAGAAGCTTTAATGTATCATTACTTCATCGATAGTCATCATTTTTACTACCATTGCCAGTAGATAGCATTGGACTATTGGTAAGTCTTGAAGAGGGATGTAAAATTTGTCCCCTCCCGTCCCTGTACTATGTAAACAACATACACCTCAGAAATAGGAAAGAGTACAATAAGTAATTGTAAGGACATTTTTGTCCATTATCAATTTGTTATGTCGCACGCCGTTACACCGTTGAAGAAATTCAAGATTCATACAGTTATCAACGATTCCGAATATCAAAAGAAGAAGAGGAATCAAAGTCTGACAGGCCGGACTGGTCCGCCCAGAATAAAAGAACCGATCCGCCTCAGACCCGGATCGGTCCGCCTGCTAAAATTCCAGTACACCCCGAACCGCAAGCGAACCGAAAAAGCCAAAAATAAAAAGAACCGGTCCGCTTACCCGGACCGGTCCGCCTCAGACCCGGACCGGTCTGCCTGGGATAATCTCAAGCAGATCGTGCAGAGATTTTTTAGGCCATGTTATTCCTTTATAAACCCACTACGGGAAGTGGTTTTCCAAGACTTCCATACACGATTTTCAGAGAACAAAAACTCTAAGTCTTCACCTATTGAGCCCAAGACTCTAGGTTTTTGATTCACACAAATTTCCAAACATTTGTGAATCTCTTTGCAACCCAGGAACGCACTTTTACTATTCATACCATTGTGGAGAAGACCGTTCTTCTTCTTCATTGCAGCCCTACTGAAAAGGGATAACTCCAGTCGCCGACTACAGAATCCGACACCTGAGGGTAATTCTTAGTCACTTGTATTTTCATTGTAATCCGAAATTGTACAGTTACAATATTATAATGGAAATAAATGGTTTTGCCCCTTTGGGGGATTTTTCCTCACAAGCATGTGTTTGAATGTTCTTGCTTAGTTCATTATCTTATTCAATCACATATTGTTGCATGTTTAGGGTTTGTTTGAGTTAAATGGTGGTTAATATATAATTTTATCATTTGAACGCAAGCGCATACGTTCTCAAATTGGTATCAGAGTAGGTTACACTAATCTATCGCGTATTCCTATGTTCCGCAAAATTTTTCTAAGATATCAATTTTCTAAAAATTGATTTTTTTGAAAAAGTGCGTGTTCAAATGGAGAAGTTATATAATAAAATGCCAGTTTTTGACGGGACAAACTATGCCTATTGGAAAGCCCGTATGAGATCTGCATTAAAAGCCATTGATGAGCGTGTCTGGATTTTGGTTGAAAGAGGGTGGACACCTCCCTCCGTGACTATTGATAATGTGATTAACTTGAAACCTGTCACTTCTTGGACTGAAGAAGAATTTAAATGGTCATCTTTTAATTCTAAGGGACTAAGTGCTATTTCTGGGTCTGTCACACCTGATGAGTTCAAACGAATAATGACGTGCACCACGTCAAAAGAGGCATGGGATGTTTTACAACTCACCCATGAAGGAACAAATGTTGTGAAAGAGTCTAAATTGCAAAATTTAACAACTCAATTTGAAACCATCACCATGCATGAATCTGAATGCTTTGATGAATTTTATGCTAGACTTTCTGACATTGTGAATACTAGATTTAATCTTGGTGAACATATTCCTAATGCTAGAGTTGTTAAAAAGATTCTTCGTTCTTTGCCTAAGCGTTTTATCCTTAAAGTCACTGTGCTAAATTCTATGGGTAATTTAAATACGTTAAAATTGGAAGAACTTGTTGGAGATTTGCAAACATATGAAATTGATATGTTCCCTAAAACTGCTAAATCTAAAGATAAGGGAATTGCACTTAATGCCCAAGAGAGAAGAAGTGAGGGGTCGGCTAGAAAGAGGGTAGAGTCATCTAGAAAGAGAGAGACTGACACGTCAGATTCTGAGTGTGATTTTGACTTAGATGATTTGGCTCTTTTTGCAAAAAAATTCAAGAGGATTCTCAAATTTAAGAAAAATGCCAATTTTAAAGATAAAAAAAAATTTGAGAAAAATAAGTTTGAAAAGAAAAATGAAAAAGATTCCAAAAATCCTCCTAAGAAAGAAAGCGAGAGATGCTTTGAGTGCGATGGTAGGGGTCATAGAGCATTTGAGTATGCCACTCGTCTGAATAGAGAAAAAGGGAAAGCTGTCCTTAATGCTACTATTAGCGACGACAGTGAGGTCGAGATGGTGGATTCAGGAGATGAGTCACCGCATGAGTGTAACTTCACTGCATTCATGGCCAGTCAAGTGAGAACTCCTAGTTCTCTTCACGACGATGAGGATGATGCTTCACAGGGACACCTCGATAGTGAGATCGATGTGAGTGAGGGGGAGGATGATTCAAGTGAGAGCGAGAGTGATATTCAACGCGCCTACGCTGAGTTATATTCTAAATCTTTTAAAACTAAAAAACGTAACAAAGCGCTAGTTCTTAAGATCACCGGCTTAGAGGAAGAGTTAAGAAAGGCGAGAGAGAGAGAGTTCTCCACCTTCACCGCCCTGAGAGAGAGAGAATCTGCCTGTGTCGAAAAAGAGAGTTTGTTTAGAGAGAGAGAGTGTGTTTTTGAGAAAGAGAGAGGGGACTTGACTAAACAAGTGGCTAGTCTTACGAGTCAGCTCCATTCCTACGTGGAGACTCGGAAGAAACTTGAAGCCCTTGTTGCCCAGTTGACTCATGATCTTGAGAAAGCACGGGAAGTCAAGGTACAAATCGAGGAAAGATCTGGGAAGATGGGAAAGATGTTCCTCAGTCCCGCTTTAGGTTTTGGTGATCGGCAATGAATTGGTTATGATGGTGCCTCCACATCCCAAATTGCACCTGGACCAGTTCCTGAGTTTACTATGACTCCTTATGTCAACCGTCAAAAACCTCGAAGGAGAGTTCGACCAAGAAAGGCAAACCAAGGTCCGCCTTTGACTGTGTCCTTTTGTACTTATTGCAAAAGAAAAGGCCACCTTAGGGAGTTTTGATATAACATGGGTCGGACACGACGTACTAATGCTCCACCACATCATACTGATGAGTTTTCGAGTCTGAGAGAGCAAGTTCAGTACTTAGCTGCCACGTCCCAGAGTTTGATGGAAGAATTCCGACGGATGTCTTTGTCGTTAATGAATGCTTCTCACATTCCAGCTAAAACCAACAACAACAAAGGCAAACGAAAGGTCATCCCGACTTGGGTACGTAAGAAAGATAAAAAGGCTTTTGTTGTTCATGTTGCTCTCAAAGTACATAATACCTCACAGTGGTATTTTGATAGTGGGTGCTCCAGACATATGACAGGTGATGCCTCATTTTTTACGACCCTTGAGGATTATCAGGATGGCAGAGTCACCTTTGGAGATGGGAGCAAGTCTAGCATGATAGGACGTGGTACTGTCGAGTTACCTGGATTCCCTAAGCTAGAAAATGTTTTGTACGTCAAAGGTTTGAAAGCAAACCTTCTCAGCATTAGCCAACTGTGCGACACTGACTTTGCAGTAAAGTTTGATCGTGATACTTGTAAAGTTTATAATCAAGACGGTAAACTATTGGTGCAAGGGGTAAGGACAAAGGATAACTGCTATGGGACTGATCCCACGTCCTCACTTGTCTGCAACAGCGCCACGATCACTCCTATGGATCTGTGGCACCAATGTCTAGGTCACGTGAACTTTAGAGATCTCAACCGCTTAGCTAAAAAGGACCTAGTACGTGGCTTACCATCTCTTGGAAAGTCAACTTCGCCCGTTTGTGGACCCTGTCAGATGGGAAAATAAATTCGTAGTCCCCATAGGAAGTTGCATTCCATTACCACCTCTCGTGTTCTTGAGTTGATTCACATGGAACTTATGGGTCCCACTCGTACTGAGAGTCTAGGTGGTAAGAGGTACATCCTCGTGATGGTAGATGATTTCTCCAGGTACTCCATTGTAGGTTTTCTGAGAGAGAAATCCGATGCTATAGATTTCTTAACGACCAAGTGTCGTGTCCTGCAAAATCAACACGGTGTCACTATTAACAGGATGCGTAGTGACAATGGGACTGAATTCACAGAAGCAAAGGTAGACCTTTACTGTGATAGTTTCGGGATCAAACATGAGTTTTCTGCTGTGAGAACTCCTCAGCAAAATGGGATTGTTGAGAGAAAGAATAGAACGATCCAAGAGATGGCTAGATCTATGCTTCTAGGTCGTAAAGTTTCTAGGAGATTTTGGGCAGAGGCAGTGTCTACTGCATGCCACACGGTGAATAGAGTTTATTTGTGTCCACACACAATTCAGACTCCTTATGAGTTGTGGACTGGCAAGAAGCCCAACCTGGCATATTTTCGTGTTTTTGGGGGTAAATGCTACATCCTACGGGATAGAGAGCAATTAGAAAAGTTCGACTCCCAGAGCGATGAGGGAATATTTCTAGGATATTCATTGAATAGCAGAGCGTACCGGGCTTTTAGCCTGAAGAGCTCTAAGGTTATGGAATCAACAAACGTCACCGTGCAAGATGACGAACCTCCGACGGTTATTGATCCTAATCTTCAGTGTGAGGATGAGGATTGTTCTGACAGTGATTTACCTGTTCCTCTCTCACACTCTATGGATCCTACTCTTGTGCTAGGGGACACACCTGCTTGGGTTCACAAGAGTCATGACCTTTCTACTATTGTTGGCGATCCCACTCTAGGGGTCAAGACTCGTGCTCAGCTAGAGAACGTTGTTATCCATCTTTACTACACGTCCAAAGTCGAGCCCAAAAATCATAAAGAATCACTCAAGGATGAACACTGGATATCTGCTATGCAGGATGAGTTGCTTCAGTTCAAAAAGAATAATGCCTGGGAACTTGTCCCCCGACCTAGTGAGACTAATGTGATAGGGACCCGGTTGATTTTTAAGAATAAAATGGATGAAAATGGTACCATAATCAGAAATAAGGCTAGGTTGGTCGATCAAGGCTACACACAGATAGAGGGTGTAGACTTTGGGGAGACATTTGCTCCCGTTGCGAGGTTTGAGTCCGTCCGTCTTCTGCTCGCCATCTCATGTCATCTGCGCTTCAAGTTATATCAGATGGATGTTAAGAGTGCCTTTCTGAATGGCATTCTATAGGAGGAGGTTTATGTGGAACAACCAAAAGGGTTTGAAGACCCTCAGCACCCGGAGCACGTCTACTATATAAGGAAAGCCTTGTATGGTTTGAAGCAAGCACCCCGTGCTTGGTACGAGAGGCTTACTTCCTATCTCTTAGCCCATGGATTCAAGAGAGGGGGAGTTGACATGACGTTGTTCGTCAGGAGAGATGACGGTGCAATTTTGGTTTCCCAGGTCTATGTGGACGACATAGTCTTTGGATCCACATGCTCTCAACATGCTCATCACTTTGAAGAGGAGATGAAAAGTGAGTTTGAGATGAGCATGGTTGGTGGGCTTACATTCTTCCTTGGTCTCCAGGTTTGTCAGCTAGAGGATAGGATGTTTATCTCCCAATCCAAGTATTCTAGAGACCTAGTGAAGAAATTTGGTTTAAACTCCGCTAAGTATGCTTGTACACCTATGAGTACCACTTCCAAGCTTAGTAAGGACACTTCAGGTAAGGACGTAGAGAAAACCTTATATCGGAGTATGATAGGTAGTCTTCTCTACTTGACTGCCAGTCATCTCGACATCGCCTTTAGTGTTGGAGTCTGTGCGCGATATCAGGCGTCCCCTAAAGAGTCACACTTACTTGCTCTAAAACGTATTATTAAATACGTAAGTGGGACTCTCTCATACGGTATTTGGTATTCTTTTGATACCGATGACCGTTTGTCCGCCTATTCGGATGCCGATTGGGCCGGGGATGTAGATGGTTGTAGAAGCACTTCTGGTGGGTGTTTCTATTTTGGTTCTGCTCTTGTCTCCTGGTTGAGCAAGAAATAAAATTCCATCTCTTTGTCCACTGCGGAGGCTGAGTACATAGCCGCCGGGAGTTGTTGCACACAACTCTTGTGGATGAAGCAAATGTTGAAGGATTATGGGATTTCACAGGACACCATGATCATTTCTTGTGATAACACGAGCGCGATTCACATATTCCGCAATCCCGTCCAGCATTCGCGCACAAAGCACATCAGGATACGTGAGCACTTTATTCGTCAGTTAGTTGAGGAGAACACTGTATCCCTGAGTTTTGTTCCCACCAACCGTCAGTTAGCTGACATTTTCACAAAACCTTTAGATGCCCTTAGATTTGAGAGTCTTAGGAAGTCTTTGGGGATTTGCACAGTTGACTGACGGGTTGGTCTTTGTCTAGAATATGATGTTTCTTCATGTTCATATCATATGATTCCTATTGCTAGCCTGTTTTATATGTACCATTGCTTAGTTGTACAACTTTTTATTTATTCTTTTTGCTTTTTATATTTCTTTTAAAAAATACAAAAAAGATTTTCTTTTATAATTTTAAGAAAAGCTCAAAAAGATTTTATTTTGACAAATTTTTTGAAAAAGCCCAAAAAGATTTTTGTATTTTTATGCACCTTTTGTGGATGAACATTTAAGATCGCCAAGTCACAACTTCATTCCATATATCCATGTGACTGTTTGATAGAGATTTGAGACGCTACATCATTTCATCCATCTGCTTTACTTAGTATGGAGTCTTTGAGATGTAATTAGTGATATCTTCCTACATGTTTGACTCATATATCCTTTATTCCACACGTGCACGGATATATTTGATTATTGCACTTGTCTATCATATATTGGCTTGAGTGTTTCCATCTCAATCCTGTCTATACAATGTACAATATGCGATAAAACTTGATAAGATTGGAATGCATGTAAAAAACCGTTTTGGTGAGACTGTGTGTTTTTTGTATAACGGGGAGGGGCTGCGAAAGGTAATCATCTATCCTTTGCGCAAAAGCCACCGTTAAAAAGGACCTAAAAAATGGAGGAATTTTAATATCCGAGGTCCAAAGAGGTTAAAAGAGCCCGAAAAAATTTACAGGCAATAAAAAACACTTCATGCCAAATATGGGCCACTTAGGTTTCACCATCAATTCTCCAAAGTTTTAGAATTTAGAATGCCTCTCTTCACAATAATAATCTGAGGGAGTTTGGTTGGAGAATCTTTAAACGGGTTTGCACTTCCTTGAAAGTCCTCAAAAAGCATAAAATCATTTTGGACGTTATTGGTGTGAAAATCACTTTGAGCTTTGATTTGTTGATTTGATTGAGTCAATATCTTATATTATCATTCTTTTACACCAAAGGACGTATTTGAGTTCATTCGCTAGGAGTATCCAATATTCATCGTGCACATATGTCATGTTTGTATGCATTGATTTTCCTATCGAATTTGATCACACCACTTCATTTACGCTATCATCGTCTTGGTTGCTTTGTGTTCATTCATGGTGTGATTTTATCCTAGTGACACCCCGCACTTGCTTATTTGATTTATTTCTCTCATTTGTCTATTTGGGGACATCATAAAAATGGGGAGAATGAATTATTATCTTATTATGGGGGAGATTTGAAAGTTTGAGTTTTCTCATAAATTGGTATATATGTTTATCTCGTTTCAAACTCGATATGTCACTTGGTATTTTGTTTTTTCTCATGTTTGTAGGTACTACATGGATTATCATTGGATTGCACACCCTGCTGAGAAAAGTGTTGAGATTCCTTAAGAGTTGAAGAGAAAACGTTGAAGTCTTATTCAATTGTATCTTTTCAGTTTTGGGTTCATGGAAGGATAGATTTGTATAGGCATTTTTAGTTGTTTGATAATTTAGAAGTTTGTTTTTATGTATGTACCGGCATAGACATAGGGGGAGATTTGTAAGGACATTTTTATCCATTATCAATTTGTTATGTCGCACGCCGTTACACCGTTGAAGAAATTCAAGATTCATACAGTCATCAACGGATCCGAATATCAAAAGAAGAAGAGGAATCAAAGTCTGACAGGCCGGACCGGTCCGCCCAGAATAAAAGAACCGATTCGCCTACGGATCGGTCCGCCTCAGACCCGGATCGGTCCGCCTGTTGAAAAGCCAGTACACCTCGGACCACAAGCGAACCGAAGAAGCCAAAAATAAAAAGAACCGGTCCGCCTCAGACCCGAACTGGTCTGCCTGGGATAATCTCAAGCAGATCGTGCAGAGATTTTTTAGGCCATATTATTCCTTTATAAACCCACTACGGGAAGTGGTTTTCCAAGACTTCCATACACGATTTTCAGAGCACAAAAACTCTAAGTCTTCACCTATTGAGCCCAAGACTCTAGGTTTTTGATTCACACAAATTTCCAAACATTTGTGAATCTCCTTGCAACCCAGGAATGCACTTTTGTTGTTCATACCATTGTGGAGAAGACCGTTCTTCTTCTTCATTGCAGCCCTACTGGAAAGGGATACCTCCAGCCACCGACTACAGAATTCGACACCTGAGGGTAATTATTAGTCACTTGTATTTTCATTGTAATTCGAAATTGTACAGTTACAATATTATAATGGAAATAAACGGTTTTGCCCCTTTGGGGGATTTTTCCTCACAAGCATGTGTTTGAATGTTCTTGCTTAGTTCATTATCTTATTCAATCACATATTGTTGCATGTTTAGGGTTTGTTTGAGTTAAATGGTGGTTAATATATAATTTTATGATTTGAACGCAAGCGCATACGTTCTCAGTAATATTTCAACATCCAAATAGGAAAATAGAGACGGGATCCTTCCAGCCAACGTAGAAAATCAATTGGGGTATAAATCCCGTGCAAAATGAAAGTTTCAACAACACCCGCGAATAAAGAAAAAATCATAGACAAAAGTGGTAGAAATTGCATACAACTAAGATATGAAAAGGCATACAATCTGGTAGAAATTGAAACACTAATAAGCATATTAACTGCAAAACAACATGTAAGAGAAATAGGATAGTGGAAGACATAAAAAGTCTCTAAAGATATGTTCGGTAGGAGTAACCATGCACAATAGATATATGGAAGATTCGTAAACATAAATAACTATTTTGTGAGTACAAAATGTAACTTCATGCTTAATGGAGTAGATAGTGCAACCCAAAATTATAATCCCCAAACCCATAATTATAAACATGTTGTATAAGAAATAAATATGTTCGTAGTCCATCCATACACTCAACAATATAACATACGCGTGCAACTTTTTACCAAGTATAACTCTAGTCACAGAGAGAGTGAGTGAGAGAGAATTGTTCAACAACATTTTCAAATGCAATTCAAAACTCTAATAAAAAACATAATTGTATAAACTCTTATCAAAGTTTCTTGTTCTAGCCTAATAAAAAACATAATTAAGTATCCTTAGCATACATCATCGCAAGGCTTCTTTTGAACCTTTAGCTTTTCTCTGCTAATGTCTCATTGTAGGTATATCATCATTTAATGATCACATCACATGTTTCTAGTTTACTATACTTCGATTAACATCAAGACGTGATGACTTCATAATTTCACCATTTCTTCCTTATGTTTTTGTTATGGTTTGTATTTCTTAAAAAATCATTTACTCACTCGATTTTCAATTTCTTATTCTTAAATCGGGACAATAGAAATCAGATTTGACCGATTTAAGATTCCTGATGTTCTGTTCAATCCATCTTTGGTTCAGGTCAGCAGCTGTTATAATCTGGATATGCTTGTGTTTTATGTTGAGTATGTAGTGATATCCATTCATTCTGTTGACTTAAGACTTTAATTTAATGATGCGTATGAAATTTATGACAATCGTTATAGTATGCGATTATATATATTTAAATTTTTATCTATTTTTCAATTATATATATACCTTCTGGACTCGTATCATAAATCTTCCTGCTTGTGCTCTTGTCTCACAACTTTCTTCCTGTTAGCTTGTTTCTTTTATCAGTGGTTAACTTTGAGATATTGATAATGTTGAAAATGGTCTGATAGACAACTCTTTTGCACCTGTAGTGGAACCTGATGCGATGGAAATCCATTTTAGATATTAACTCTGCAGATGGAAACCCATAAGCAAAATGAAGGAAGTAGTAAAATGAAAGAACAATATAACTCATTATAATCTACACCCATACACCCCAGCATACTATTTCAATGAAAAAGAGGTAAATAGACTTTTTAGAACATATTCACACACAACTGAGATGGGTCAATATTAACAAGCTTCACCTATGCCTCGGTTTCACTAGCTAGTCATTGATGTTGTCTTCTTAGCTAATAATGAAAAATTGTTAGATAACACCTCGCAAAACAGATCAGTAGAATTTTTCGATACTCAATCGAAACTCAAAAAATCGAATGTACAATACCTTGGAAAATAGATACTTATTGTTAACCTTGGTACTATGAAATTGCAAAGATCAAGAAACTAAAGTGTGGTAGTTGACACTCCTTAAAAAGTGATAAGTTTCCATGAAAAACATATGAAAACTCGAGTCAAAACCATTCTATTAGGCCAATGAGTGTTAATCACATAATAATTATCACATTAACATGTCACTACGCAAAGAAACTCAAAATCATGAAATTAAAATATCATACTAACTCCAACATCGTGAACAATAGAACATCTCCAAGACAACCTAATTACATATAAGAACCCTATGTAAAAATTCAAATACTTACAGAAAACATAAACAAATCATTTGCGATTCTCTACAATTAAAACAAAGGAAAGTAAGATTCTTCTTGATTAAATCTCTAGAAGAATCATATCTTAATTAAAACATGAATACATTACATTTACTACTGCATAAAGTTAATAATTTTCATTTAAATGAAAATTAAATTAACTTCACCTTCGTAGGAAAATTGTATAGATCCCACGATCATCAATCTTCACAATACTATCATGCACTTCTTACTATTTAAATGATAGTAGTAGATTCAAAATATTGAGAAAATAGTTAAATAATTAAATGATAACAGATCAAACTACAATTGTTGAACTGGTAGTATGAAGTAATATTTGTATTTTACTATTTAAATGATAGCAGTAGCTTTAAAATATACCACCTAATGTTTTTATGTTACTCTTTACATCGAATGAGAGAAACAAATAGGAAGATTTTGATAAAAGACGCAAAGCGGTGTTACTAACATAATTATACCCCCAATATACATACTTTTGCCCATAACACGACCCCAAGTCAAATGTTCCTTCATGGCATCAAAGCCCCGTGATGGTGGCACTAACATAATTTTACTCCCGATATACATACTTTTTCCCATAACACGACCTCAACTCAAATGACTTATTACATTATCCAAGTCCAAAGAAATTTAAATTGAACTGTTATGACAATTTCGCAATCACATATGACTAACAAAAAAAATGATACTACAATCAACAACATTTGAAATTTCCCAACAATTACAGTCCAATTAGAGAAAGCATATTCTTTGCTTACCCTAATCAATTATTTTCTCACCGTACCTTTCTAAATAGCCTACAAAAGAAAGACAATTAATTTACTATGACCACCACAATCAATTCAGGGAAAAAAAACTTATTCTATATTGTTATTTTAATAATAAAAAATAAGAAATCTTACTTAAACAATAGGATCAGTATGGTAAACCCATTAAGGCCAAGTTAAAAACAAATCTAAAGAAGATGCATGAATGCCTAGTTAAGCTAATGCAGTATTTCAGTTTCCAAAAGCATATAAGAAAATTTTCAATATCCAACTATCTCTGTCGATATACTACCTGAAATCGCATTCTTCCCTGCTCGAAATGTTGTAAAACGCTTAAGCTACCCGAGAGAAACTGGAAATGGGCTGGACAAATTGTTAATGTAATCCACAAATTCATCAAGAAAAGAAAGGTTTCCAAATTCCCGGGGAACTGGTCCAGATAGCTTGTTGTTGCGCAAAGTTAAATTCTTTAAAGAAGACAAATTGCTTATTTTAACAGGAATTTGACCATCAAATTGATTAGTGTTTAAATAAAGATTTTCTAATTTGGAGCAGTTCCAAATCTCTTTTAGTATTAAACCAGAAAATCCATTTTGAGAAACGTCGAGATCGGTTAGGAAGTCTAACCCACCTATGCTAGAGCATAAGGTACCTGGTAGATTAATGAACTTCAAATCAAGGGCGCATACCACTGGGTCATATTTGGATTTGCATTTAACCCCCTCCACCAACATAGTGTTTGATTACCAGAATTCTAATTTGCAAGATGATTAAATTTGTATTCAATGCTTTTTTTCAACTCTAGCATGTGTAATCCATCCAAGTTCAACCCCTCTGAAGGAAATTTGCAATATTCACAAACATATAATGAATATAAACATCCAAATGAGAGATATAAATGAGTGTATAGTACTATGAAAACCAAAATAAACACCAAAATAAAAGCACAAATAAAAGTCTAAAACAAAATTATCTCTAAAGCAACTTTGAACCTCAAGGTTACTAAAACTTGAAACACAAATGAAAGAGAGTATTGAAAAAATAATACGGAGAACTAAAATCTTAGGAAATATATGAACCAAACACACAAAATCTAGATGAAATCACCTAAAATCATAAAAAAAATCCATACTAAAACACTAAATTCCAATCTCAAAAATCAAACCAAACTCATAAAGGTTTGCACCCAGAAAAATATCTAAAATATCTTACTTTTTAAAAATAAAGTAAATTAGAACAAGCCTCAAATTAATTCATACCTAAAATATCTCTAAAATGCAAACCAAACCAAATCCCTAAGGTTCGCACCCAAAACAACCAGCAGAGAGAATACATAATAATGCACAGACACACAACTACAACATTAGACGCAAGAGATATCAACATAATTACCTCATTTGTGTTTCTTTAGTAGCTTGTACTCCAGGTAACTCGTCTTCAATTATAATACGCTGGAAAAAATAGAAAGACAACTTTTAGTGAATTAAACCATAGGTTGTTATACCACCAAATATACAACACAACACGTAGTTCACAAATTGAGAAACCCTAAAACAAAAAAATCAATAAAAGGTCACATTACGAAGAAAAAACATCAACCTATGTAGACTGAAAATGAAATAAACGAAGAGGTACCGTCGGATCTTATGATTCCGGATGGGTCACGACTAAAATTTCTACATCTTCAATACATAAATCAAGAAACCACGTCAAAACAACACAAAAGTTCAATATCAAAACCCTAACCCCCAAATCTAAAATCAATCTTCCTAAAAGTCTGAGATTCTTGAAAGATATGAGATTCCAAAATGCCTAAAATCTAAAAGTCTTAAGAAAAAACACAAATTAGAGAGTTTACCTGAAAGATCTGATATTCCAAAATAAAAGGAAGTTCTTAACAAAGACAAAAATATTAAAATTCAAATCCGAAGTTGTTGCCAAGAAAAGAGAGGGATAGCGATGAGGTTATGTGTGTGTTTGAGAAATGAGTCCAAGAGATTAAAGCGGTGAGAGAGACGGATTCCCGTTTGTGTTGGGCATCTTTTGTGTGGTTGGTGAGTACCAGGGTGAATTTGTTTGGATAATATTACTAACTTACCCCTTTTTTGAGTTTTGAGGAAGAGTGGGAGATAAATTTAAGTGTAGGAAAATAGGGGGAACTCAAATGTTTAAGGGGTAAAGTAGGAAGTGTAAAAAAAATTCATATTGATGACATCAGCTTTTCATCTTATGACATACATAAATTTTTTACTTTATTTTATATATATATATATATATATATATATATATATATATATATATATATATATATATATATATATACTAGGATGTACCCATGCCGATGGCACGATGATAAAATTTGTTCCCATGAGAAATTTGTTCCCGTGTCTCCAATAATGCAAATATAAATACTGTTAGTCATCCCATGATACACTTGAAGCATTGTTACAATTTTAATACGGTGCAATTGTGAGTTGCCCTTTTACTCTGATAACATAGGCGGATTATAAAATAACACGTTTAGTGCGATATGGCCCTGAACGTGTAAACCAGTCTTAAAAAAAATTCACTGCCTTGGACAATTATATGTAAGACTTCTCCTATTTGCTCCTTTGGCTTCTTACACACCTATGTATTACATATACCATATATACATTTATGTATAGCTATAAATATAAATATGATTCGTATTGTCATCCTTGGGCAATATTGTTATACTTGTTCACATGCCTATGTAATACCCCGTAATTTTAATAACTTTTAATATGAGATTAATTAAAAGTAAAATGGAAATTAATTGGAATTAATTATGGATAATAATTGGAATTTATCCGAATTGAATATTATTACATAATAAAGTAATATGTGATTGATACTGAATCTTACTTAGTGATTAAAAGTAATATATGATTATATGGTCGCGAGTGAATAATATGCAAATTATTGAAATTAAGTCGGGACGCGCGTGTGAGTCCTGTCGGGACTAAATTAAAAGGGAAAAAAGGAAAATTATTTTTAATTTATCCATATGGTCAATGAGACTGCATCATTGATTCCGAAAGGGTTGGAATAGGCAGAAAAGTCTACCCGGGGGTTTGATTTGAGTCTAGGATCAATTGGGAACCAAAAGGACACCCCATAGGGGTATTTTGGTCATTTTTCGGGGGAGGTGAATAGTACCTGCGGTATTGGAGTTTTATTATTTAAGATTAGAGTGTGTTAAACCAAGAGATCATTTACCAAAAGACTAGGAGAGTAAGGGGGAGAATTCTAGGAAGAGGAGGGGTTTTGAGTGCAACCCAAGGGTGGCACCACCTTGCACCACCACCGAAAAAGTGATTGGAAATGAGGAGGAAGTATTCTACATACATCTTCACCAAAAGATCATACCTACACCTTAAGGTAAGTGTAATTATTATTCCAATTAGTGAGTATAATATCCATGTTAAATTAGAAGGGAAAAACATCCATGAAAACTATATATCAAAGATGAAAATTTAATGATTTTGAGGTAATTCTTGAAAGGGAAATTATTTAGGATTATTCATTTGATGAAATTAGAATTAACACCATTAATTTTTGGGTTTAATTGATGAGGGAATTTTGGGGTTTATATGTGCTCTTGAGAAAGAATTCTATTTTGTAGATTTTCTTGAATTTAAAATAAGATTAGTATTATTTATTAAAATTCCATGATGATTTTGATATGATTTATTGTTATAAATCATGTAAATACTTGGTTATATCATTTGGGATGAATTATAAGGAGTTTGGGATCATTTGGTGGAGGTTTTGAGGATGAAGTATGTTACAACCCGTAGGTAGAAATATGTAGAAAAAGGACGAACATTGTATGATAATTTTAGGACTGTTTTAAGCGGAATTTGGTAGTGTGCTCCCGTGTTTTTGTATAAAATCATGATCTGCACAATTTTTTAGTTTTAAGTTTGTTCAAATTCGGAGAAGAAAAGCCTCAAAATTGTAATTTTTATTTCTGGGCAAATTGTAACTTTATCGAAAAAATGATTATTGGGAATTAAAATATAATCTGGGCTTGTTATATTGAGTCTGGGTTTTGGACCTATAAGTATGAGTTAAAGGTAGCTACTGGAATAATTAATTTAATCCTTTCGGTTAATAAGAGATGTTAGGAGTAATGGGAAATGTGAATAAAATGTGAATTATTAGTTTATGGGATAAACTTGAAATATACTACGTGTGGGATTTGTATATGGGATGAGAGTATACCGATTTGTTGATATATATACATAGGTGGAGAGAATACCTATAATCTAATTGAGGCTTGAAATACCATGATACGTAGGATATTCGAGATATAAGTATACTACGTATGAGACTTGTAATATGAGATGTGCCTATGCCCTATTGTTGATATATATATATATATATATAGGTTGAGTGTATACCTATTGTTTGATGATTTGTGTATGACATACCTATCCCGATGAGCCTTATGAGGGATTTTTGACTTGTTGCTATTACACCCCGTATTTTTGTGCATTTGAATACTTAATTAATTCGGGTAAATTTTAAATTACTTGTGTGTCGTAATTTAATTGAACTAATTATGCTAATATTAATTTAAATAATAATCGGGAGAGTAAATGGTTAAGATTTGTGGAATTTAAATTACTAAGTGAATAGTAATAATTTATTTACGTCATAACGATTGTTAGTGACGTGTCAATTATTTATCTCAGCCGACAGTCGGGTATAGACTAATTTAGGTGTGAGATAAGAATTTTTATAAATTAATTCGGATGTTAATTCTGAGTGCACGGTTGAGTCCGTATGGGATGAGAAAGTTGAAAAAGTGTACCTGGGGGTGGTAAATGGGTCACGAAGCATTTTTGGGCATAACGGGGCTAATTAAATATGGCGTGATCAGTCCTTTATTAAAAATAAATATCGGGTGATCAGTCCCTTATGAAAATTAAAACATAATGTTCGATGGGTTCATTCTTAGCATCACCGTCGAAAACATTTAATATTATTAACTACCTAATAAATAATTAAGCTAGTGTAAAAATATTTTCAATTTAATTATACCCAATTAATCCATTAATAAATTTCCATTCTGTAAGACATAAGTTACTCACATTCCACATTAATATAATAAATACCGGACATGAATTAACTACTGGAATAAATAAGACGGGATAAAGCATTCCAGTTCCAAGTCTCAAACCAACAAACCATAAAATCCTCAAGTGCAATGAAAATAAAATGCTAAAATAAACTGAGTACAATCTCTACTAAACGACTGAGAATGGGAAAAACAAGCCCTAAATGAATATCTGAAAAAGAACAGAAGGAACTGATAGAGGAGTCTAAGTCCAAAGACCTACAACTCCCATAACTGTTGCAGCTCGCTAAATGATCCACACGTCTAAGCCTGACAACCCTGTGGCTGGGAACCTGATAATATATATATATATATATATATATATATATATATATATATATATATATATATATATATATAAAGCAAAAGAGAGAAGAATAGCAAGAAACGGGTCAGATCCAGAGTTGTAAAAATATTTGTTTTAGAAAAGTGTGGTGACAAGTATATTCAACACAAATATATGAGAAAAGTGAAATCACCCAGGCAAATAAAGAAGATAATGAATGCCATTCACACAACACAAAGTATATTCAACACAAATAAATGAGAAAAGCACAATCACCCAAGCAAATAAAGAAGATAACGAATGCCAATCACACAACACAGTATGTATGTGGTTCAGCAAGAATGCCTACGTCCATGGTGGTGCAGTCAGTATTATTTCTATATACTTCGGGGAGTGTTTTTCAGAAAATACAAGACGTGCCTTTTTCCCTAGGCTTAGGGTTTATTATATACATGTTTGTTCTCGGGGAGTGGGGGTGTTGGACTCGCCCACGTCCATCTTTTACTCCTAGAATATCTCCTTACGAGATTCTAGGAGTACCACTAAGTCATATCTAAATTCAGTTAAGATGCGAGGGGCCCAGACTTTTGGCCGTCTTTATTGGGCTACTCGTTCGGGCCTTTAATGGCAAATCCAGGTACCCACAATTGCCCCTAAAGTTGTTGGGCCATGATTTGGGATCAATAAATTTAAATGATTTGTCATAATTGTTCTCTTGTAAATTGTGTAACTCTTCCCAAGATAAGAGTTCTCTAGGGTAGCCTGCTTCGGGTCTCGTGCAATATGATTAGAAATGTTTAAAAGGTCATTTGGAGCAGCATTTTCATACCATCGTTTCAAACTTCATATTTTCTCATCTTCTTCAAGATCTTGCTGTCGCGCCCTCCTCTCCAGGTCTTTGTTTACTTTGCTTTCAATCTTCTTCGTCGTCCAAGCTAAACCTTCATCTCGTAAGTCCCTTTTTCTCTCTCTCTATGTTTTTTCTATTAAGATGTCTTCATATTCGTAGTTAGAGTTTACAAATGGTGAAGATAGGAAATCGGTCTGTGTCTTCCTAATATCCCAGACTGGGTAGAAATGATGTGCACCTCTGTCCCTAAGAATGTTAGAGAGATAGAGGACGCCCATTAGATTCACGTCCTGTTGCTATCCTAAGGGGGCTCACCTTACCCCCGAGAAATTTGTTTTTGCACTTCTTCGGTTACTTCAATATCGTTCCTGAACAGTGCTCGCCAAACATTTGGAAGATAGTTAATGGTGTTCATAGAGTAAACCAACTCTATGGCACTAAATTAGGGCTTGCTAAAATTTATTTTTGTTATTCCTTTTCTCGAACTAATTCTGGCATTCTTTATTTCAAGTCCAGGAGTCATGATAGAGTATTGGTAGTAAACCTACCTGATTCCCATAAGAATTATTTGCAAGAGGGTTTTCTTGCTAGAAATTGGCAGTTTGCCCCCTATACTGAGGGGTTAAGGTCTGATAGATTCACAGACCCCTTTCACGGGGAGGAATACATAGGTAATCTTAGCCTTTGCGCTACTCATTTTTTTTTTCCGCCAATGTTTGATTTTTCTGATATTTTTTTGTTATCCTTTCAGCAAGGACAAAGAACTTGAACCTTCCGTCAGTGAGGTTCGAGCTGTCGAGCTGATTAAAGCTTGGAATATCAAGGAATCTTTGGCTGACGGTGAACATCCCCGGTCAGCTAATTTTCTTCTGAAGTACAAGAACATCGGGTTTAGTTTCATTGCGCGACCGGTAGATATCATTCCTGACTTGGATATTGCTAAAGAAGTTTCTACGGACCCCATCCAGTTAGACGAGGAAGAGAGCAGTTCTGAAAGTGATATTAGGGGAGGTGTTAAAGTTGGTCCCAGTGAGGTGAGCTCTAGTGGTGAAGGTTCTTTTAGCTCGAAAGAGGTTTCTGAGGCTCAAGAGTCTTTGAGCACATCCAACAATTCCAGCGAGGAAATGGTTCCCCCTAGGAGGAATCTGATTCGTGATGATGGTGATGATGATGACGTGCTTCTTGCTTAGCGGTCGAAGAAGCAAAAGTCTACCGGTGGGTATGTTGCCACCGACTCTCAGTCTGCTGCTCATGAGCATGAGAGGAAGAGAAAGGAGGAAGAACAGTTGAGAGATAAAGAGAGAGAGAGATAAAGAAAGAAGAGGAGAGGAAGAAGGATGAAAAGAAAAAGAAGGTGGAAGAGAGGAAGAGAGCCGAGAGGGAGTAGGAGAGATAAAAGGAGAGGAGGAGAGTAGAAGTGATGACGAAGGCCGATCAAGCTTTAGTGTCGGTATCCGCGTTGCCCGAGGGGGTCTCGGTTGCCACCTCTCCCCAACTGGCTCCTGTGTTGCTCGAGAGAGAAGTTTTACCTGCTGATCGATAGAGGGCAATGGGGAATGATCAGTTAGTCCCGTAAGCGAGCCAGAGGCTAGCCTTGGTAAGTCTTTTTCTATTCTTTAATACTTGTAGTTTTATGTTCAATGCTTTTTCTAATGCTTCCTTTTTACTTATAGTTCGTGACTGATTTTTTTGTTCTCCACTATACTCGCGATGAGCTGGTGGGTAGGAATGTGGATTTGAAGAAGGAGAATGTTGAATTGAAGGGGAAAGGTGTCGAGCTGGAGGCCAGTTTGAAGGCTTCCAATGAGGATCAGAAGTCCTCCGATCTCTCCCTTGTTGATTCTAATAGAGCGAAGCATGCGGTGATAAAGGAGCTGAATGAGCTGAGGCAGTCTTACGACCTAGTTTGCATGAGAAAACTGGCCATGGTCGAGTATAATAAAGTGCTAGACAAGAAGCTAAAGAGGATGGAGTTTGAGGAAGACATCATTAAGGAAATTTCGTACAACTCTGAGTGGGCTGCCGCATATGAGGATGCTGATGCTCAGATAGGCTACATTAGCCGTCTGAACTTCAAGAAGGGATGGAACACAGCTCCTCTGGCTGTTGGGGTGGATGTTGATTCACCCTTATTCGAAGAACATGATCCAGGACCGAAGCCTTTTGTAGATGATACGCCTTCCCCCACCATTGAAGGTATTACCCCTGCCTCCTGTAACACCCCGCTTAAAATAATAACGGGTGGCCAGCCCTATACTACATTAAATTAGGAGTTTCAGATGGTCCAGTCTCAACATCAACTGTCGGTACTATATAATATAGGACTAACTACCCGATATCATATAAGCGAGATGTTAAAATTAAATAAAATTTACAACAGACAACAAACTAACACTACTAATAAAGGAAAGAAAGATGCATGAAAGAACCATGAGAAATGAAATGCTAGAATAAAATGAAATAAATAACTACAACTGAATATACCACAAGGAAGTAAACCCGAATAAGATGTCGGGTCACAGCCAATACAATAACTGAAATGGAATAAATATAAACATGTATAAAAATGTCCCTTGGGTACAAACCCGATATACAACATGAATCCTACCTAGAATTTTAAAAGGAGGAAGCGACTACAAGATACATCCCGCAACGTACATGTCATGGCTACCAAGACTCTGGATAGAAGGTCATCTGGCATCCATGCGGTAGGATACCTGTAGTAATATATATATATATATATATATACAGGCAGGAGAGAAAAGTAAACGAGTCAGAGCCCGAGTGTGAAAATATTTAGCAAGTGTGCTAACCGTGCATAATAAATATCGGTGCACATATTTCATAATTAAAGTGGAATCGCACTCTCGTGGAACCCCAACTCACCTCTCATCTAAAGGCGCGCACCTATTCGCGTCCTCAACTTTTAGTTAAATTACCCCCCATTTATAAGGACAACCTAACTTATCATAGGCCTAGCCTATAACCACGAAATCTGCCTTCCTATCATAACCCCAAGAATCCACTCCTCCTAAACACACTTAAGTATTTTTACAAACATATATGCCATATTAGGCTTAATGGATTCTGGTTTATAATTTAATTAATTATAATTCTTAATACGTTACCCATTTATATTTGGGTTGAAACACATGATTTAATTTCTAATTAATATGCATACAAAATTAGTATTGACAAAACTTCTCTCCAATTTCAACGTTGCGTTGCGTTTCGTGCGTGGGGTGTCTCGCAAAGCGAAATCCAAATAAGGAACCACCCCGTTACACTAGTCCATGTCAATGTCGATCCTGGAGATCCATTATGCCACACATAAATATTGACAGAACTTCTCTCTAATCTCAACAAGGCACTACGTTTCGTGCGTGGGGTGTCTCGCAAAGCGAAATCCAAACAAGGAACCACCCCATTACACTACTCCTTGACAATGTAGATCTTAGAGATCCATTATGCCACACATAGTTAATTTGACAAAAAATTTCTCCAATCCCAACACTGCACTATGTTTCGTGCGTGGGGTGTCTCGCATAGCGAAATCCAAACAAGGAACCACCCCGTTACACTACTCCTTGACAATGTCGATCCTAGAGATCCGTTATGCCATATATATCATATTATACTACAACTATGCAAATAACTAAAATCTCCAATAATATCCTTGGGATGATGTAACTGAAATATTCCTTAGATGCGATACATCAACCCCCAATCATCTAGTACACCGTAATCATCCAAGATGTACTCCATAAAATTCCATATCCTTTTTATCTATAGGATGTATATAAATATATATATATATATATATATATATATATATATATAGGTATTTTATTCTCACCATATATATATATACCATCATCCATACCCATGACCAAGTGTACATATCATATCTGATGTACAATGGACATGCACATAATCCACCCGGCTATATATATTGTCGATAAAACTGCACCATGATATCATCTTCCCAGTGCCCGGATCACGTAGCAATACTGGGGACCACCATGGTGGGGCTCAATGACACCCATCTCGTGGTAACTCACACACACGACGTCCCGGGAAGCGGTCATAGCTCCAACTGGCAATGAGACGAAACATACCCACCTCGTCTCATCCCAAAATACCTCATATAATAACACACGGGACGACTATGACCTGGGGAATATCCACACCCTGCTTTATATGCCAGGATGCTCACCCTCTACGATAGCAACTTCTCAATGATAGCATGAGCGGGGTATGCTTAACCACATAAGTATATATATCATTCACATGCACAATATACATACATCCATATGATCCCATCATATATGATCAAATATGAAACCATCACATAAGGTTTAAATATCCATATCATGTATATCCACAACATAAATATATCCATACATTCATATCTATATAGATATATATACACACATATATTCACATATCCATATATATATATAATAAATCTCGTTCATATGCATACGAGATATAAACTCGGCTATAAGTATACGTAATCCTCAATATACAAGCCGTCACCACCAATTCAATCAATTTACCTCGATATGTGAATACAATCCCTCACTTGAAACATATTCCATCATTTTTCCTATGATGAATAGTCTCCCAAAATCATATGTATATATATATATATATATATATATATATATATATATACATATATATCCAACATTAGGGTTATCAACCAAAATTTTGTGTAGGAAACCATCACTACACATACCATCTATATCCGAGAGCACATTATACAATCTAGTAATAGTTTCGACTATCGGTATACACCTAACTAATAGTCTATAAGCCTCAAGCTCAAACTTATTTTCATCAATTAATCCCATTTCTTAGGGAAATTACCCGTTGTAAATCACACACCGATAAACAACATCTACTCTAACTAGATTTTCACATTCTACTCTAGTTGGTAATATGATCCCATCGCTCTCGATTTTCGACTAAGGCTCAGTCACTATTGTGAATTCCCCTAGTCTAAGATCTCTCAAATTTATTCCTTAAATTTTATCATTACTAAGGGTATGCCCAAAACTCTTCCATTTGGCCCCAAATCGTATCTAAATAATATCCAATCCTATAAGGATTCGACATAAATGTCGTCCTAGAAATTTCACAACATACATGGATATATATATTCTTCTCCAACTATTCCAAGAAGTTACCACTATCATACTAAGTGAGAGACCCCCTATAAGTCACCAAAAGATATCTCTTACTTCATAAGAGAAGGCCCCAAATCAATAAACCCAACCAAAATGGGTTAAAAATCATCCTAGAAAAATCCTCCCTAAAACAGCCCTGTTTCCGAATCGATTCGGCCCAGTAGCAAATCGATTTGGCCCATCCGAATCAATTTGGTCCAAGGGACCTGAGAGTCTGCAACCTTCTGAATCGATTCACTAGGGGTGAATCAATTCGTCCCTAAAGACCTGAGGCTTCTGCAACCTGGCGAATCGATTCGCTAGGGGCGAATCGATTCAGCCAGTTCAGAAAGCCACGAAAATGGCTGATTTTTCCAAAGCCCAAATTCTCCAAAATTCAATTTATACCTTTTCTAACCCTTAATCTTCAACCTCAACATAATTTCAAACATCAAAACTCATACTTTATCTAATCTCATCAATTTATATCCCTTAAACCCAAATATAATCTTAAATTTCAAGATTTAAACCAAAAGTTAGGTTTTGATGTTTATACCCAAAAACCATTTCTTTAACCCACAAATTATGAAATAAAATACATAAATGACTTATTTAGCAAGATTAGACACTTGCCTCGATTTTGTAGAGGTTGAATCATCCACGGGATCGCGTTTGGGCCGGAATCTCCAAGCTTTTCTTCCTCTCTCTCTTCCTTCTTCTTCTTCTTCTTCTTCTTCTTCTTCTTCTTCTTCTTCTTCTTCTTCTTCTTCTTCTTCTTCTTCTTCTTCTTTCTTTCTTTCTTCCTTTATCTTTCTCTCTTTCTCTAATTGAGAAGGCTTAATCCATATGCCTCTTAAACCTTAAAACAATAAACCCGATTTTAAATGTTAATACACACTTTAAATGACTCGTTTACTCCAATTCGAGTCAAACTGAATGGAAAATATTCCAGAGCCAAAATAAAACCCAATGACAGTCATTTTGACTATCTCGACCCTTCCGAGATCGATGGTACCCTCAAAATCATCATCCGGAATACTTTGAAATGTTCTCTATTTTTGGATCTCAATTCCCAAATTTTAAAATTCTCCAATTTAATTAAATTTTATTTCCTAAAAATTTAATTTCTCAGTCTCAAAAATCATGGGGTGTTACACCTCCCAGACTGTTCCCATTGGTGCTCCTCCTTCTCGGGGAACAACAGTTGTTCCTTCTAAGGGAGATACTCCTACTGCCACTGACAAGGGAAAATAGCCATCTTCCTTTGAACAAACTGAGGTTGCTAGTTAGTCTGCTCTTAGGACATCTCTGTATTTTTTCTTTACTTGTACTGCTCTTTTTTAATTACTAATGTAATTGGACCCCTTTATTTCAATGAAATGAAAGTACTTTATTTTCTGAGCATTGATTTTTTTACTTTTTACTGCTTGTATGGCTTGTAGTCGATTGATGTAGATCAGTATATACCTGCCACTTCTCAACTGGGAAGTATTCTTGGTCTTAATGTGAGCGATCAAGTTCACCAAATCTTTGTAAGGATTTGCAAGTTGCTGTAATCCAGGAATAAGAGCTTTATAGACTAGTTTGAGCTCGTCGCCAAACTGAAAGATAGACTTCAGGAGATGGAAGAGGTTGGTGCCTCTGTCCAAGAAGAAGTGAACACTCCGAGAGCTAGACTCCTCGATGCTACTGAGATTAACCAAGTCAGAGAAGTTCTATAATAGGAAAATGAATCCCTGAGGAGGGAAGTGTCGCGCCTCAGGGAGCATGCGCTGAGCATCGCACCTTACGTCTTACGAGGTTCCTCTTCATCGGCTGTTTTGCGAGCTGGCATAGGATTAAGTGTTGCCCCTCCAGTTTTGGGAGGTTCTACCTCATCGGCTGCTCCACGAGCTGGTCCAAATGCAAGTGGTCCAGCTAGGGAAATGGACGAGCTCCGAGAAGATGTCCGTCGAGCATACGTGATTGCTGATGGTCTTCAAAGGGATGTCACATGACCGAGGCATCTGTTCAAGAAAGTTCCTCGACGAGTGTGGGATGATGGTTATGAACAAGGTTAGATGGATGCTCCGACAAGGCTGACTTAGTTCGAAGAACTGTCCTTTATTAGGGGATGGTTGAGTTCCCTCATAGAGTTGAAGGTCCCAAGGAACTCACTGCTCTGGTACCGTCACGAGATATCTCCTTCAACTCTGAGGCCTAATCCTTTTAGGAGGGACGACCAGTGGATCCCTATAGATGCTATCCCTAGGCGAATGTTAGAGTCAGATGTGAATGAGGTCGAGGAGGAATTAGCTCCTCATCCGGACGATGGCCGAAGAGCATAAGTGGTTTATTATCTTATTCAGAGCCCTCAGCCTCATTAATATTTTACCGAATGTAACTCATTGTACATGTACTGAAGTAATATAATATTTTATGTCTTGGGTGATTTTGTCGACTAAACATGCGTTACGTATCTTTTACTTTATTTATTTCCTACTTGATTATTTTGGGCCCTTTGTAGCCGACTAGATTTGTAGGGTTGTTTCTTTGAGTGAGTATCCTCCCAGTCCAATATACTTTTTAGGATACCATTCTGCCTTACTTTACCTTTTAGGTCGTGTCGTCACACTCCCTTAGGTTTAAGTATGTCAATGACGAGGACACACCTGGTGTTGGACGTTCTATCCGATCAGGCTTTTTGAGCCAAACATTATTTGGCTACCAATTTGTTTTAGCCGAACTACCTAAGGGTCCCTTGTAGGGCTTCATATATTGCCAGGGGCAATGCTAAGAGGTTGTTTGTGTTTCATAACGAAGACCTGAGGAGGGTGATTCCCTGCTTCTGCATACTTAGTAATATGCATATCACTTGGAAAAGGTGTGCAAGTTATAAAGTTCATAATACAAAACTAACACTTCAGAATGTCACTACCAAATAATCTTTTATTAAGCAATAACACTGAGTTTCCAATTCCAAAAATTTGATAAAAGATGCACTAAAAAACTAGAAGTAGAATTTCTAAAAAACTAGAAGTAGAATTTCTTCAGATTGGCTGCGTTCCAAGCTCTGGGTATCTCTCTGCCCTCCAGTGTTTCTAAGTGATAGGCTCCTTGTAGGTCGTCCCTTATCACCTTGAATGGTCCCTCCCAATTTGGACCCAGCTTGCCATCTGATGGTTTTAATGCGCTGCCGAGGACCTTCCTTAGGACGTAGTCCCTAACCTAGAATGTCCTTGGATTGACCTTCTTGTTATAGTATTTCGCGAGCTATTATTGACACCTCGCCAACCTTACTAGGGCTAGTTCTCTGCGTTCGTCAGCTAGGTCAAGTTTAGCGAGTAATGCTGCATCATTTTGGCCTTGGTCGATAAGGGTGGTTCTCATGGTTGGTAGGCCATCTTACAAGGGGATGATTGCTTCCATTCCATACGTTAGTGAGAATGGGGTTTCCCCAGTTACTCACCGTGGGGTTGTGCGGTAGGCCCACAAAATATGTGGCAGCTCACTTGCCCATGCACCTTTGGCTCGCTCTAGTCGTTTCTTCAGCCCATTGATCACAGTCTTGTTGGAAGCGTCAGCTTGATCGTTTCTCTGGGGGTAGACCACCGAGATAAAATAGTGCCTAATTTTGTGTTCTCTATAGAAGTTCTGGAAAGGGACGCTCTCGAACTGTGTTCCCTTATCGGTGATGATGGTTCTCGAGACTCCAAAACGTGTGATTATATTCCTCCATATGAACCTCATCATATCTGTATCTCGAATATTTACTAGTGGATCTACCTCGATTTATTTAGTGAAGTAATATGTTATGACCAACAAATACTTGCGGTTTCCAGCGGCGGTAGGAAGAGGTCCTACGATGTCCATCCCCCATTGGGCAAAAGGCCATGGGATGGTAAGCGATCTTGGGTCTCTGGCAGGTTAGTAGACTATAGGAGCATGTAGTTGACATTTCTCTCATTTTTGAGCATATACTGCAGAATTTCTTTGCATATATGGACACCAGTAGCCTTCCTTCTTTGCTCAAAAAGCTAGCGACCTCTCTCCAATATGGCTTTCGCATATTCCTTTGTGAAGCTTATGTAGAACTAGCTCGACGTCGTTCGGGTGAACACATTGAAGGTAAGGGCTAGTGAATGATCTCTTATATAGTTTGCCCTCAGAAGATAAGTGAAAGCGAGCAACCTTGACTCTTATCTGACGAGCGGCCTTTTTATCATTTGGAAGTGCACCATCTTTTAAATAGTCGCTTAAAGGGTCCATCCAACTGGGCGCTGACTCAATCTGGAGCATATGTTCTATGTTTGGCAGCTCGTCACCCCAGTTGATGCTCAAATGGGGGAGGAAGTCGATGGGGATCGTCCTCTTTAAGTCGGAATTAATTGCTGAACTTAGGGCTACCAGGGTGTCGACATAGTTATTCTGTCCTCTGGGAAACTGTTGGACACTGACTTTCTCAAAGCTGTACATTAGCTTCCTCGCCAAGGTGAGGTAGGCTTCCATTCTTTCGTCTCTTGCATTGAAGTCCCCACTTATCTGATTGGAGACTAATTATGAGTCGTCGAACACCTGTAGCATCTTTTCCCCTAATGCCTATGCCTTCTGCATGTCGGCTATCAGAGCCTCATATTTTACCTCGTTATTGGAGGCTTAAAATCCAAGTCTAATTCCTTGCTCGAGGAGTGTGTCTTCTGGAGTAACGATCACAATGCATGCTCCTGCCCCCTTCGAGTTGGAGACTCCATTGACGAACAGTTGTCAGACTCCTAATGGGTGAGCTTCCATTTGCTTCATGGGTTGAAGTTGGTCGCAAGGCTATTCGCTTGTGAATTTTGCGATGAAATCGGTGAGGAACTTCCCTTTGATTGCATTCCTGGGGTGAAATTGAATATCAAATCGTCCGAGATCGACTGACCACTTGGATAGCCTTCTAGACAAATTCGCTTTTTGCAGGACTGATTTGAGGGGGTGTAATGTAAGGATGATGATAGTGTGGGCTTCGAAGTAGTGCTTCTGCTTCATCGAAGCTATTACTAGTGCGAAGGCGAGATTTTCCAGTGGTAGGTACAGCTGCTCAACGTCCAATAAGGTTTTTCTCGCGTAGTAAACTGGATGCTGGATTCCTGCTTTCTTGCACACCAGTGCAGAACTAACAGTGTGGCTAGAGACGACGAGGTATAAGTACAGGGGATCATCCTCATGAGGTATGACGAGCAAAGGCAATTTTCTAAGATAGGCCTTAAGCTCCTTTAATGCTTTCGAGCAATCTTGATTCCACTCTACTATCTTTTTTCCTTTCAAGAGCTGAAAAATGGCTTGCACTTCTCAGAGGACTTTGAAATGAAATGGTTCAGAGCGGCGAGCATTCCAGTGAGTTTCTGTACATCTCATATCGTGCGAGGGGGCTGTACCTTATTGATCGCATCAATCTGGTCCGGGTAGGCCTCAATGACTCTCTCGCTAACCAAATATTTGAAGATTTTTCCTAACTGGACACCGAAATAACACTTGCTTTCGTTGAGCTTCATTCGGTATTTCTTGAGGATCTCGAAGGTATTTGATAGGTCTGAGAGATGGTCCTCTTTCCGCTTGCTCTTGACGAGCATATTATCGATGTATACTTCCATGGTATCTCCCATTTGGTCTTTGAACATCTTGGTAACCAACCGCTGGTAAGTTGTTTCTACATTCTTGAGCCCAAAGGGCATAACTTTGTAGCAGTATAGTCCGACAGTGGTGATGAATGATGTCTTGTCTTGGTCCGGTGCATACAGAGGGATCTGATGATACCCCGAATATGCGTCTAGAAAACTCATTCTCTTGTGAGCTGCTGTGGCGTCCACCAATTGGTCGATCTTTGGGAGAGGGAAAATGTTCTTTGGCCACGCCCTGTTGAGGTCAGTGAAGTCAATGCAGACTCTCCATTTCCCATTTATCTTTGAAACTACTACTGGGTTGGATAGCCATTTAGGGAATTGGACTTCCCGTATGGATCCTGCATCCAGCAGCTTTTCAACTTCTTTCTCCACAGCCTTAGTCTTCTCGGGCACGGTTCGCCTTGATTTTTGCGCAATAGGCCTGAAAGTGGGGTCAACGTGTAACCTATGGCAAACCACATTGGGATCAATTCCAGGTAGCTCATATGGTTCCCACGCAAAAACATCTAGGTTGCTTTTCAGTAGCACTGCCAATTCTTTCTTGTCCTGATCTGTAAGAGATGTCCTGATCGAGAAACTCCTGCCTTTCTTTCTTCCACCGGTTGTTATCTCCTCCAGGCTTTCGATGACCCGCTCGGAGGGGAGGAGCCTGGTCTCATCCACTCTGGGCCTTCCATATCTTAACTGTTATTTTGAAGGTGCCAAACCTTCTTGCTCCTCGACCTTCTCTTTGGCCTTCTCGACCTTTTTCTCTGGTTTCGGGCGAATAGCTGCTATGAAGCACCTTCTTTCCATTGCCTAATCTCCATGAATCTCCATGACTCCTCGCTCTGTCACATACTTAAGTTTCTGATGGTAGGTCGAAGGGACTGCCTTCATTGCATGTAGCCACCCCCTGCGAGGATAACCTAATATGGCGAGTCGATGTCGACCACCAGAAACTCAATCATCTTGGAGATAGTTCCTGCTCTTACCGATAGCACGATCTTTCTCAATGGAATAGTTACTTTTTCAGCGAGTCTAACTAGAAGGACAGTGGCTTCCTTCAAGTCGGCAACACTTAACTTCAATTTCCTGAATAGGTCAAGATACATTACCTCGGATGAGCTTCCCTGGTCGACGGGCAACTTGTCGACGTCATAGATGGCTATCCTGAGCGTAATAATCACGGCGTCATGATGTGGGGTTCTTACCCCCACCAGATCTTCATTTATAAACACGATATGTTTGCTATAGTCAACGTCATCTACTCGTCGACTCTTTCCTGATTGCGTCTTCGCTGGATCCATCTGAAAATCTTACATTATTGCCGTAAGCTTTTTCACTTCCATTAGGGCTGAATTCCCTTGAATCTGCTTCATATCATATGCCCCATGAATAACTGCAAATTCATGGCCAGCATCATCCTCGAGTACATTATCGAGTATTATTTCTCCATTAGTAGCGACTTTCTCTACTTTTTTCTCCATAAACTCGTTCTGGTGCTCAGTTTGGGCCAGTTCTTCGAGGTGAGACTTAAGATCCTTCCAATGCTCAGTCTTATTTCCTCCCTCCTTGTGAAAAGCATATCTCAGTGCGTTATTTCTCTTTGAGGGGTCTCCTCCCATCTTTCTAGGCCACTTAACAAATGGCTCATCTTTGATCTTTGCCAGGATCTTGTCGATTGGTTCTTTGAAGACAGTGTTCACTGTCTGAAATGCTTTCGAAGAATCGTTCTTGCCTCCGTTCTTTGAGCCATTTTTGCCCCATTTCTTCTTATTTTCGGCCTTATCGTTGCCTTTAGCATCGAGCTTAGTTCGAACATTATCCCTTGTACTGAGGCGGGTGACATCTTCCACATTGGCATACTTTTGATGCGAGCCATCAGATCATCGATGGTCATGACCTCCTTCTTCGTCAGGGATTGGTGCAAAAGGCAAGAGGTGGGTAGGCCAATCTTTAAAGAGGCCACTGCTACCTTCTTCGAGCAGTCCTCGACCTCGTTGAACAACTCCCAGTACCTCTTCGCGTAGTCCTGGAGGCTCTCTTGAGGCATTTTCTTCATTGTTAGTAAAGCATTCATCCTCTTCAGATGGAAGCTACTGGTAATGAAGCGAGCTCTAAAGTGCTCGACCAAGGACTAAAAACTCCTGATGGACCTATAAGGGGGTCTCTCGAACCATTTTTGGGCCACATCATGCAGACTCGAGGGAAAAATCCAGCACATTAGTGCATCCCTGTGATTCTAGAGAGTCATAGCTTGCCTGTACTGCCTAACGTGATCAATAGGGTCAGTCTTTTCGTTATAAATCTTAAATATCAAAATTGTGAACTTCTTCGGGGATTTTACTTCTATCTCCCTTGAGAAAGGGGATTTCATTTGGGTCCCGAGAGCTCGTTGAACAAGCTCTCTAGTTGATCTGGCACCCCGATGTGCTGGGTGTTGGTCCATTTCTCTTCGGACCAAATTTCGTATATCCTCATAACCTCGAGCTGGGCTCCTGTAATGGTGAACTGGTCGCCGTTGCTCGAGAAAGTCATCATTTGACTCGAGCTTCTCACTTCTTTGGGATCCGCATCTGGGGCTCCTTCCTCGGCTGCGAGACTTGCTCGCCTGAGGGCTAGGAGTGTGGTATGGTCGTCGCCTAGTGCTGCGATGGAGTTCTTTCTCCATTCTTTCTAATCTCCTTTTGAGGCAAGCATTCTCAGCCTCTTATTTGAGAGCGATCTCTCCTTACTGTTGGAGCCTTGACTCATAGGCATCGATCAACCGGGAGATTTGTGTGGACTTCGTTGGTCCTTGACTTTCTTTTGAGTCTTGTCGCTCAGGGCGAGATCTCTGGTCTGAATATCGAACTTCAGATCTGATCCTGCGTGGAGCAGGATGTTCTTGGATATCCCCTGCTTGAGGAGAATTGCTACCATAACACCAAATCTACACTATTTTCACGGTCATTGACCTTGACAAGTTGGACTTATCAAGGTCAATGACCGTGACAATTCGAGGCAAGATAACTTTTTTTGTCACGGACGTGTCACGGTCATTGACCGTGACAAGTTCGTTAGAATTATCGCGGTCGTGTCACGGGTCATGACCGTGAAACGTTTAGTCACGGTTAATAACCATGACAAAGCCTTAACCCTTTTTAAAAAATTTATCACGGTCATTAACCGTGACAAGTCCATAACAACCTTATTTGTCAAGGACTTGTCAAGGTCAATGACCGGGATAATTCTGAGCAGAATTTAAAAAAAATTTGCTGGGCAGTATGGCCACTGCCACTGCCCAGCAGTATATTTGTACTTGTTATAGCAACGTTGTACCTTTTTAAACATCATATATCTAAACAAACTAAATATAATGCAAATATATATTCAAAATATAAACAATATACATGACGATATAATCCAAATATAATTAAAATGTACCAACTTAAAAATAATGTCACTACATGTCTGGGGTAAATGTGAGGAGGTGAGTAGGCCACATGATATACGAATTGACACAACCACTAATATACATCGTGCCGTATTGTTCGCGCAACCACTATAGGGAGTTCTCCTTCCCGGGTATCACATGTGTGACGAGCACTTTGGACTCGATCTCTTGAAGCACATGTCCATGAACTATTCCACCCTGGACGATATTCGGGTCCCTCAACCCCCTCCCTATCCGTTGTCCATCCAATACGTCCAATATGAACACGCTCGGCCAACCAATTATTGACATCGGTCTGGGGAAGGGAGCCAAATAAGGTAGTGGATCATCGAAATACGCACGTGTTGGTGATGAAGCAGCGAGGTCCACATCCTCGTCATCCTGCACCTCGTTCTCCCACACCTCCTCCTCCTCCTCCACCGTCTTCTCCTTACCTTTCCCTTTACGATCTCCGCCCAATGTACGCTTCATGAATGAGTACATATCTTGGACCGTCGCCTCCAAACGGGACAGCTTCGCGTCATGTGAATCCAGCGTTCGAGCCAACCCGGTGTCTCTCGTCTTCAATCTGATGATCCTAGATTTGGCCACCCGCGATCTCACCCCCCTTGTCCTCCCCTTGCGATCAGAACCAAGCACTTGGCTGAGTGCGTCTATGGACAAAGACGCCTTGTCGGCATCAGACTGCGACTCATGCACTTCCTTAAGCTTTGCCTGAAATGACAAAAAGCACATGATTAGTAAAATAACTAAACCAAAAAATTATAACGTAATTAACTAAAAATAAACTGTTGGATTACTTACAATCGTGTCCGCGACGCTCGGGGACATCTCCTTGTCCTTCCCCTTCTTCGTCCGAAGAGCCACATAAGTATCGAGACTATGTGGCTTACCCCCTGGGCCACTCCCTACCCCCTAAATTAAAATAAAGTAAAATTACTATCGGCCCCGCAGAGTAAAATAATGAAGAATAATATATTTCTGTAGTTATAGAAAAATTAAATCTTACCTTCATCCTATGCTCCACCTCGGCGTAAGACGTCCGGCCGGAGTAGTGCACGTCCGTCTTTTTTGCCCGATTTTCCCTCCCTAATTGGCGAGATGCCAGTTGTCGATCCTCGGGGGGACAGATCCACGCCATTGGATAATGGACTCTCGTATTTTCTCAAAGTACCGTGTCCGCATATTTTTCTTCCACGTCTTGTGTTGCTCCCTCAACTGCTCCAAGACGGAATCGCGTAGCTTTGGATCCAAGTTGAATTGTTCCTGTCCAACAAATACAATGTTAGTTGCGAAAAAATATAAATATAAATATAAAATGAAATTGAAATTGAAATTGAAATATAAATATATTACCTGTAATTCCGCGCAAACAGCTAACTTGAGCTCATATGGCACCTCCTTCCAACTCATAAACCCCAGACCGATGACCGTCTTTAGCAGCTCGAGGGATCTTGCTAATTGCTCCGATTTGTTCTCGATGGTAATCCCAAATTTTCCATATTTGGGGAGCCTAGGGGCCGAGGAGCCCTCGTCGCCTCCGCTACCACCGAGCCCAAATGACATCATCATAAACAACATCATCATCTTCGCCTTAATACCTGAAGGAGACAATTGCTGTAAAAAAATGTTATTAGTACAGATAAAAAAATTGTTATTAGTACACATAGACACACACCCCTACCCCACCACACACACGCACACGTACACGTACACGTACACCCCCCACCCCCTGCCCCCCCCCACCACACACATATATACACACACATACACACATAAATATGTCTAAATTAGTTGAAAACATCTAACGTGGAATAAATGTAAAGCATGGAATTATTATTATATATATTATATTTGCACGGAATAAATGTAAAGCATGTAAAGCATGGAATTATTAGTACACATAGACACACACCCCTACCCCACCCCCTCCCCCCCCTCCCCACAACACACACGCACACGTACACCCCCCCCCCATCACCCCTGCCCCTGCCCCCACCCCCTCCCCCCTCACCGCACCCCCACCGCACACACGCACACGTACACCACCCCACCCCCTGCCCCCTCCCCCGCCACACACCACCACACACATATATACACACACACATATACACATACACACATAAATATGTCTAAATTAGTTGAAAACATCTAACGTGGAATAGATGTAAAGCATGGAATTATTATTATATATATTATATATGCCGGAATATATGTAAATCATGGAATAGATGTTATATATTATGTCTGTTCGAATGCCTCAAAATAAAAAATTCCAAAATTATTTTTAAAACTTGTTCCTAGATCCCAATACTTCAAAAGGTAAATACACAACTCAAAAAAATTCTTCAATACTTCAAAAGGTTTTTAAAGCACATTTTATGAAAAAATTCTCTCAATTTAAAAAAAAATCTTAGTGTGTGCAATTAGCCAATATTATATCAAACTTCTCGAAAGGATATATCAATCTTTAGTCCTTAAGGTTCATCTGACCTAAACTATAGATTGTGTCTCACTCATAACGAACCAAGTCTATTTAACTTGATAGACTCAAACGTTTTGATACATGAGAGAGCCAATTTATATATAATACAAATGTTTACATTTTCAGTAAGACTTTTGCCAACATTTAGTGAACAATAATGGTTCTTTCGCTTTTGTTTGTTAAATACTAATCTACTAAGAATTTGGTGACATCCATGATGAAAAAAATTGGTAGGAGAAAAATGCTACCAATTTAATGGTGAAGGAAAGTTCAAAATAACATGCATTATTAAAAAATAAATATCTTTCAACAGAAAGACTGCATTGATTTCTTTAACTCCAAGAATAAAAATTCTAGAATCACTCAGAAATAAAATCACAACGAATTATTTTTTATCTTTAACCATAGTCAAAATATCGTAATCTTCCCTTTGAAATTAAAATTAGACACAAATTAATCTAAATTAGCAACAACATATTAATATGTGAATTGTCTAATTCGAATGAAAATGAGTTAATCTTTATATACATAATCAATATTAATCTAAATTAGCTTATACCCATACAAGGCTAATATTATATACATTATCATCAATGTTTTGCCTATAATATAACAATCCCCTATTTTCCACATACTCACCCCCCCCCCCCCCCCACACACACACATATATATATATATATATATATACACACACATATATATATACACATAAACATATATATAAATGGAAGAGAGAGAGAGAGAGAGAGAAATTAACCTAAAACTAGAGAGAGAGAGCATCGTAGAGAGAGAGAGAGAGTTGTAAAAAGGAGGGAACGACCGGGGGGGAAGAAGGGGAAAGGGTTTTGCTGAAGAAGTTATCACGGTCGTGTCAAGGTCCTTGACCGTGATAATTCTTTGTCACGGTCCTGTCAAGGTCAATGACCGTGATACAAAACGCGTATTTTTTGTCACGGTCAATGACCTTGATAAGGATGGCCGGCTGAAAGGTGACAATCTTATCATTTTGGTGTAATGTACTGTGACCAGATATTCTAGCTTCTTCGTTGGTGAGGGTTTTCTTAAGGAAGACAAACGTTCCCACATACGGCGCCAATTGTTGTGACAGGTATATTCAACACAAATAAATGAGAAAAGTGCAATCATCCAGGCATATAAAGAAGCTAACGAATGCCAATCACACAACACAGTATGTACGTGGTTCAATAAGAATGCCTACATCCATGGTGGTACAGTCAGTATTATTTCTATATACTTAGGGGAGTGTTTTTCAGAGAATACAAAACGTGCCTTTTGTCCCAGGCTTAGGGTTTATTAGATACATGTTTATTCTCGGGGAGTGGGGCTGTTGGACTCCCCCATGTCCATCTTTTACTCCGAGAATATCTCCTTATGAGATTCTAGGAGTAGACTAAGTCATATCTGAATTCAGTTGAGATACGAGGGGCCCAGACTTTGGGACGTCTTTATTGGGTTACTCATCCGGGCCTGTGATGGCAAATCCAGGTACCCACAAAAAGTATTTAAAACTTCAATTAAGCAAGTATTATGTGAATTTTAGTTTTGAACACTCACATGAGATTCTTACCTCCCCACTATTGTTCACGCCTAACGTACGTTTATCCTAACCTAGTTATCTATAATGTTCTCAACTAGGTCATAGACTTATATTTCTAATTATATCTCGCAGGGGTACCCGTATCGCCCATACAATACGTTATTAAAATCATTTATCCCCAAACCACATTTCATATACGCTGTTGTAATAGTTAAACTCTTTCCCACCATATTTTATTTATTTATCCATATTACTTATCCACAAGTACACACACACACACACACACACACACACACACATATATATATATATATATATATATATATATATATATATATATATATATATATATATATATATATATATATATATATATATATATATATATATATATATATATATATATATATAGGGAAATGATCAAGTGAGGTCCCACTTTGAGGACCCTGAATGAGGACCATTTTTTTAAAATAGTAAAAAAATATTTTTGGGTTTATTTTTTATTTATGATTTTTAAACATTTCAATATGACCATAAAAAAATAATCAGCTCAAAATGAATTTTTTAACTATTTTAAAAAAATCGGTCAAACTTTGCCAGTTTTTAAGTTGTTAAAAACTGACAAAGTTTGACTGATTTTTTAAAAATAGTAAAAAAATTCATTTTGAGCTGATTTTTTTTATATGACCCTATTGAAATGTTTAAAAACTATTTAAAAAAAATTAGCTCAAAAATATTTTTTTTACTATTTTATCAAAATTGATCCGCGCCAGCGGTATGCAAACAGAGGTCCTCACGAGATCCTCCCCCCCCCCTCTCTCTCTCTCTCTCTCTCTCTTTATATATATATATATATATATATCCTGCACCCTTAGGTTAAGACCTCTTGGTGCAATGCATACTATGCTATCATGCCTCGGTGCATCAATCACTGCATAACGAACAACTGGTTCAATCTCTCACAAACCATAAATTCAAAACACTTATATTGGAGGTGAGTATGTTCCCCATCCAAATGGGTCACGCACATACCTATGCTCTCATTCAGCCCTCGAAACTGTCCTACATCTCAGATACCACGTAATCAACTTCATAAACTCTGGGTACAAGTCAACTATTCCCCCATTGGGTCACCCAGGATAAGACTGTCCACTGTGCTAAAACGTCAGCCAGATAGAAAGCATCATAGGTATGCTATACACACAGTAATAATAATCATATAATAGGCATTCCCTCACCCTATTAAAATTCAAGGTATTCACCCAACCCTTACATGTATTTTCCATACGTAGTATTCGCTCATTACTAATTATAATATAGTTATTTTCGTTATTCCTTCTCTCGAAATTGCCAAGGTTAATTCACCTTTCCAAATATTTAAGGTACTACTCTACGAATATTCCTTAGCAATTCTGCACTATGCTACAATCCCCAAATGACAATTTCCTATCTCAAAATAACTGCGTAAACCTAATTGGGGAAAAATTATAATTTTCCAAATTTTGGACCTGTCGTTCGAACCAGGCCAGATTTCGTTTGAATGACATCTCGCGAGATCCTTTCTCGTTCGAACCAAGCTCAATCTCGTTCGAACGAGATTGAGCAGTATTCTTCCCCACCATACCTATTACGTTCTATACCCTTAATAGTTTCGTTTTCACCATTTTTAAGCCTAAAACCTCTAAAATAATCAGCCCAAACACCAATCATTCAATTCCAATCAACTACCTAACATCTATATATTATTTCCAACAATATATCATCATTAAATAATCACTAATCATCATTAAAATTCAAAATCCCAAAATCTAAATGTCAAGAACCCTAGTTGTAAAATTTGCATACAAAGCTCTAAATAAAACACAGATTCAATCCGAATATTATCATAAATTCATGGACATAAACCTATCTACATAAGGGAATCAAACTTTATTCAAATTAGACCCAATTTATGACTAATTCTCCCAATTTTTTCACCAAATTTAATCTTTATAACAAAGGGAATTTTCCTAGTCTAACATGAACACAATTATTGCTTACGAAAGCAAGTAATAAACACCTGCCTCAAATTGATCTTTTGATTCGTTGATGGAATTGGTATGGGATTGCTCCTCATCTTCCAATCTACGCAAAGATGGTTACGGTGGTGGAAGATGATGGGTTTTGCACCAAGAACACTTATGGGGTCTCTCCTCCTCTCTCTGTGGTTCTCTCTTTCCCTCTCGTAGGATTAGAACTGACAGACTCCCCTCTTACCCACGTACACTTTATTTTATTTTCCTGATTTTCGTCCATTTTATTTCCTCAAAAATCCTAATGGAAAAAATACCCCTACAGGGTGCCGGTTACGCCTAAAAATATTTCGGAAGCCAAATAAAATACCCGAGTAGAGTTTTCGGACTATCTCGACCCTTCTGGACTCATCGGACCCCTCGAAATGACCATACGAGTTAGTTAAAAATAAATCATGTTTATATTCCATTTAATTAGTCTTGATATGACTCACATGCGCGTCTCGACTTAAAATGCCTAACTGTCACATTTCATAAATTCATATTACGTATTCACACAGTAATATTCAATAATTCACATTAATACGTATTAACCCTTGGCACGCTAGTTAATATTTATTTTAATCCGGATTCATTAACAAATAAATTTCTCACCTTTTTAATTTAACTAATCCAACAATAATAATTAATCCCCTAATTATTTAATATAGTAAAAATAGGGGGTGTTACATACTTCCCCCTAATAATGGAATTTCTCCCCGAAATTCGAAAAGTAAAGCATACCTCGTAAAAATAAGTCTAGATATTTCTCACGCATATCCTCCTCTCGCTCCCAAGTAGAGTCCTCTACATTATGATGCTCCCACTGAACCTGCACAGGTGGAACTACCTTTGGCTTCAATTTCCTCTCGCTACGGTCTAGGATAGCCATAGGTCTCTCCTCATAAGAACTATCGAGCTGCAAGTCAATCTCCTCAATAGCAATTTGAGTGTTGGCCAACTCCTCTCGAACACGGTGCAAGTGCCCCGGCAACCTAAGTCTGTATGCCACTGGTCTGATCCTCTCGATAATGGGAAATGGTCCTACGTATCTCGGAGACAATTTCCCCTTCTTCCCGAACCTCATCACTCCTTTCATAGTAGACACTCACAGTAATACTTTCTCCCCCCACATTAAACTCACTAAAGAACCACTTTGCATCGACGTAGCTTTTCTTCCTGTCCTGGGATACCCGAATACGGCTCCGGATCAAATCAATCCTGGTTAACGTGTCCTAAATCACCTCTGGTCTAAGTAACTTATTGTCCCCCACCTCTAGCTAACAAGTGGGAGAACGACAAGGTCTGCCGTACAATGCCTCAAATGGGGCTATGCCGATCATAAACTGATAGGAGTTATTATAAGTGAACTCCACCAGTGGAAGGTACGACTCCCAACCCCCTCCAAAATCAAGGACACACATGCGTAACATATCCTCCAACATCTTATTAGTATGCTTAGTCTACCCATCCATCTGCAAGTGATAAGCCGTACTCAACCGCAACTCAGTATCCGTAGCCTCCTAAAAGCTCTCCCAGAAGCTTGACACAAAAATATTGTCTCTGTCGGACACGATATTCAGGGGCACCCCATGCAACCTCACTATCTTAGTAATAAATAACTGGGCATACTGTCCCGTAGTGTAGTCTACCCTCACTGGCAGAAAATGAGCTAACTTGGTCAACCGGTCCACCACTACCCATATATAATTGTGACCCCTCTGTGTGGAAGGAAACTTAGTGATGAAATCCATGGAAATGCTATCCTATTTCCATATAGGAATCTATAGCGGCTAAAGTAACCCTAGTGGTCTCTGATGGTTCACCTTTACCAGCTGACAGGTGGCACACTTGGACACACACTCCGCAGTGTCCTTCTTTATCCCACTCCACCAATAATGTCACCTCATAACCTGGTACATCTTATCCCCTTCGGGATGTACCATAAATCGAGATGCATGTGACTCTGTGATCACTGCACGACGTAAGTCCTCCCCTTCTGGATCACTAATCTCCCATTAAATTTCAAACCCCCATCTAAACTCACTGAGTAGGACTCTGCGCCCTCGGTTAGAAGTCATAAAATCTGGTCCTGGCAAAACGTATCAGCGACTTAGGCCTGGATCACCCTCATAATAATCTCTGGTGTGACTGTCATGACGGACATAAAGGATCGGGCCACTGCATCCTGATGTCCCAACTCTTTCCATTTCTCCTTCCACACTTCCGCCACCTCACCTACTGGCCATGACTAAATGCATCGGCAACTACGTTATCCTTCCCCTGGTGGTACTGTATCTCGAACTGGTAATGTTTCACAAACTCTAGCCACCTGCACTGACGCATGTTCAACTCCCGCTAAGTCAACAAGTATTGTAGTGACTTGTGGTATGTGAACATGAAAAATTTCTCCCCCAGCAAGAAGTGTCTCCAAATCCATAGGGAAAACACGAATGCTTCTAGATCTAAGTCTTGGGTGGGGTAATTTCTATCGCGAGGCTTAAGCTTGGGGGAGGAATAAGCTATAGCCTGCTCCTCCTGCTGGAGTAATCCACCAAGTCCCTATAGAGAAGTGTCAGTATATACCAGGTACTCCACCCCTGGCCTGGGCCAAGAAAGAACTGGCGCAGAAGTCAACTTATCCTTTAGCCCATCGAAAGCCAACTAGCAAGCATCATCCCAGATGAATGTCACCCCTTTGCAAGTTAAATTTGTCAATGGACACACAATCTTTGAAAATCCTCAGATGAACCGCCTGTAGTACTCGGCTAACCCCAAGAATATTCGCACCTCCGTCAGTGTCGTGGGATGTCCCCACTCCCTCACCACCGCCACTTTTCTTGGGTCCATTGATATCCCCATTCTGACACAACGTGCCCTAGAAACTGCACCTCTCGTAACCCAAATCCTCACTTCTCATACTTGGCATATAGCTGATGCTCTCGTAGAGTCCGAAGAACCCATCTCAAATGCTCAGCATGCTCCTCCATAGTCTGGGAATAGATCAAGATGTCATCTATGAAGATAATGACAAACTAATCTAAGAACTCTCTGAACACCCGGTTCATCAAGTCCATGAATACGGCTGGAGAATTTTTCATCCCAAACGGCATGACCTGATACTTGTAGGATCCGTACCTCGTTAAGAAAGCAGTCTTCGACACATTCTGCTTCCTAATCCCTAGCTGATGATACCCCGATCTCAACTCTATCTTTGAGAAGAAGAAAGATCCTCTCAAGTGATCGAATAAGTCATTGATTTGGGGAAATGATTACTTATTTCATATCATGACTTTGTTCAACTCGTGGTAGTCCACACATAACCTCAAAACCCATCTATCTTCTTTACAAACAGTACGGGAGAACCCTAAGGCAAGGTACTCCTATGGATGAAGTCTTGTCCCAACAACCGCTCAAACTGATCCCGTAACTCCCTCATATCCGTTGGAGCCATATGGTAGGGTGCAAAAGCTATCGATCGAGTGCCCAACACCAGATCTATTAAGAAATATATCTCTCGACTAAGCAGTAGTCCCGGTATATCCTGGAACACATAAAAAAACTCATGAACTATTGGGATCGAATCAATATGAATTACTATCTCTTTAAAGGTCTCCTCCTCTATGTAATATAAGTGGGTGGACGATCCTCCCTCGGGATGAGGCATCGCCACCAGAAACATCTCCTGACCCGGTATAGCAAAAATAATGGTCTTGCTAAAAGTGTCTATCATAGCTCTATAAGCAACAACCCAATCCATGCCACTAATGGTGTCATGCTCGTGCATATCTAAGACTAGAATATCTGTAGGAAGAATCAAACTCCCAATCTCCATACTTAGTCCCCGAAATATAAAGAAAATAAACGACCCATTACCCAACGGTGAGTCTACACATGTTACTTTACTCCCTACCGTGTCTAACAAACTCGTGGCCTGTGAAAAAGTAGTGGCTATGAAGCAGTGTGATTCCTAAATGTCAAATAAAATGTGCCCCATAGTACCATGGATAGAAAATGTACCCTAAATGGTAGGAGGTGCCTGCGGTGCTACTTCCTGGTGGACGTTATAAACACGTCCATACTGTAACTATCCCTGCTGGATCAGGGGTGCGATCAAAGATGGGACTAGTGCTACTGCTAGTAGGGCGACGGGGAAAATAGGACTCTGAGGCTCCTGCTGGGCACCCTGTTGCTGGGGAAACTTGCCCTTATCAGGGCAATCCTGTTTCCTATGGACAATCTTTCTACAAGAAAAATAATTGTCACTAAAGTTATCTCCCCTCAGCCCCTACTGTCCTCGGCCCTAATGGCCCTTAACACCTCTACCTTGGCCCTGCTGGCCCTATTATTGGCCCAACCATCCCTGATGGTAATGTTGTTGGCCCTGTCCGAAACCCCCATGTCTCTACCTCGAATCTCAAGAACAAAATCGCTTAGCAAGGTCCCCTTAATAGGAACTATGCTCGCCCTGACGGAATGGACCTCGAGCTGTTAGTGACCCTCTAGCACTACAACCTACTGTCCAGCCCTACTGGCTGGACTCACCAATTCATTTTCTTCCCTACTGATGGAAGCGGTGGTCATGGAAGTGTAACAAGGCAGCATTGACCACATCAGAATAAGTGGCCAACAAAAGATTACCGAGCAGGTGCCGGTGAATCCTCCAGGTCAAACCGCCCATGAACCTCTGAATCTTCTTCTCCTCTGTGGGTATTTTATATGGAACTATGGTTAGTAGATCGGTAAACTCCTCCTTGTATTCAATAACAGTCCTCCCTTCCTGCTTGAGTTTCAGCAGCTTTTACCTCATCTCAGTTTGTACGGCGGAAGGAAAATACTTGCGATCGAATCGAACCCAAAAACTCTGAATCTCCATACTGTCCCTCTCTTCCAAAGTGGTAGTGGACTCCCACCACTATAAGGCTTCCCCTACTAGGTTAAAGGAAGCTGATAACTGTCTCAGAATATTTGTGCATTCATACATGCGAAGATGCCTATGCTTGTCCTTCTTCTATTGGCTCGCGAGGACAACGTCCGAACATCTCGAGAACTCGGGGGGATGTACCTTCTGAAAGGCATCCCTAACTCTCTCCCATGCAGTGGGAAACTAAACCAGAACTGGTTCCATAACCTAAACCTGGGGTGGGGTCTGTTTCACCATCGCTAAAGCAGCATTCACCGCCTGAGCAACTATGGCGGTGACCTCGGTTACGTTCATTGTTCCCTGTGCCTGAGCTGCTGGCTTCTCTGGTTGGGTATTTTTATTTCTCAGAGCTCATCTCGGAGGCATCTAAAACCAGAAGGGATTTATTCGTCCACAATTTAATAAATCTTAACATAGCTGAAGATGTGATTTTTTTTTTTAGAATGCAACAATCCTAATAGTAGGGCTCTATATCAAAGGACCCTAAGACTGAAGCATAATAAGTTGTACAGATCCTAAAGGACACTAGAACCTGATGCTCTGATACCACCTGTGACACCCCGCCTAATTAAATATCGGGTGATCAGTCCTGTATTAAAATTAAAACAGAATGTTCGGTGGGTTAATTCTTAGCATCACTGTCGAAAACATTTAATATTATTAACCACTTAATAAATAATTAAGCTAGTTTCAAAACATTTTCCATTTAATTATACCCAATTAATCCATTAATAAATTTCCATTCTCTAAGACATAAGTTAATAACATTTCACATGAATATAATAAATACTGGACATGAATTAACTACAGAAAAAATGAGACTGGATAAAACATTATAGTTCCAAGTCTCAAACCAACAAACCATAAAATCCTCAAGTGTAATGGCAATAAAATGCTAAAGTAAATTGAGTACAATCTCTACTAAATGACTGAGAACGGGAAAAATAATCCCTACATGAATATCTGAAAAGGAACAGAAGGATCTGATAGAGGCGTCTAAGTGCCAAGACCTATAACTCCCACAACTGATGCAGCTCGCTAAACGATCCACTCGTCTAAGCCTGGTTACCCTGTGGTTGGGCACCTGATAATATATATATATATATATATATATATCAGAAGAAAGAAGAATATCAAGAAACGGGTCAGAACCCGAGTTGTAAAAATATTTGCTTTAGCAAGTATTTAAAACTGCAATTAAGAAAGTATTATGTGCACATTAGTTTCGAACTCTAACATGAGATTCTTACCTCCCCACTATTGTGCACGCCTAACGTACTTATATCCTAACCTAGTTATCTATAATGTTCCCAACTAGGTCATAGACTAATACTTCTAATTATATCTCGCAGGAGTAACCGATATCGCCCATACAATATGTTATTAAAATCATTTATCCCAAAACCACATTTCATATACACTGTTGTAATAGTTAAACTCTTTCCCACCAGATTTTATTTATTTATCCATATTACCATGTCTACTAATTTCACACAGTAGAATTTATCCACAAATATATATATGCTGCACCATTAGGTTAAGACCTCTTGGTGCAATGTTTACTCTCCTATGATGCCCCGGTGCATCAATCACTGCATAAAGGATGATAAAGAAAGAACATTTCGGTATATTTTTTCGTCATCGCTTGAAAAGCTTCTCTAATCAAAATCCTCAAATTACCTACAAAATAATATCAAACTCAAGTGTAAAGGTAAGTACGGGTATCAATCCGCATCAAGGGGGTAAGCTAGAGACAAACTCAATTGTAATTCAATTTTATTTTCTTTTTGGAATTTTTTACTTTTGCTATTTTTTTTTTAGTTTTTCAAATATTAAAACAAGTAGGGGAGGTGAGGTGAAATAACATTAAACTAAAATGAAAGATGAACACAACTAACTAGAAAGTGACTAAAAGTGAAAAATAAAGTCTAACACTAAAATAAGAGATAAAGTGAGGCAAATAATTGTGAGAACAATCAAGGAGTGGGATTACACCAGGAATGTTAGCTATTCTAACTAATTAATTGAATTATCCCAAACAAATATCAAAATTACAAATCAACACTTATTGCAAATGTAATTTTAATAGTAAACTTTTAGAAAATTAAGTTTAACACCCCACAACTCCAGAAAATAGATCTACACTCCTTTTAATTAATCACACGCTAGGATCGATTTATCAAAATTTATGTAAATCTAGAAAATGAATTTTAGAGTTGAAATCCAAGGAATAATACCACACTTAAGAAACCCATATCTCCAGTTCGAATCTAAAATGGGTATTATAACTTAGAATTTCGATTTTCTCTCGAAAATCATTTACTCTCTCTCGAGGCGTAAATTTAAGGGTGAGGGATGAAAATTAATATTCAAAGGGAATTTTCAAGTAATCAAATTAATTAAATCAAAATAACATCAAATAAAGGTTCACCCCACCCCTTGAAAGGGGATTTAGCCTAACATATTATCAAACATGATAATAAAATAATCAAAGGCTAATAAAATAAAGTAGAAGAGAAGAACAATCAAACCAAATATCTTTGAGTGAAATTGGACTACAGTCCTTGAATTTACAATTTACATCCCTCTGATTTGTGTGATCAAACCAAAATTACATCAACAATTACACTCAAAAATGGATTCTCACTAATTTATTTTTCTCACTAATCTAAAAAAAGTAAAATAAAAATAAATTCTAACCTAAAAGAAACTAAAATAAAAAAAAGGTGTTTCTCTTTCTACAATTCTCTCTACTAATTCCTATTGTAAAGCTTAAATGGGGTCTTCCATCCTTAAATAGTAGGCATGGAGCATGGGGGTAATTTGGGGGATAAAGGTGTGTAAGGTGTTGAGGTGAGGGTATTTAGGGAATTAATAGAGGGTGCATGCGGTTTGGGTGTGAGGTCATGATAGTGGGGGAGAATAAGGGTAATTTTGGAATTGGGCGGTTAAGTTGGTTTTAACACATGTGGCAATTGGTTTTGGTTTTGGTTTAAGTTTGGACTTTGGCTTATGCAGAATAAGGAATCGTGTTTGGCTTTTTGGGAGAAATGGGTAATGAAATGGGTTTGGGTTTTTGGTTGGGTTTCAAAAGGGTATCCGGGTTTGAGTGGAATTCGGGTTGGGGGTTGTCGAACATAGGTGGCAGCAGGTTAGGGAGGACCAGGTGAATGGGGACAAGAGGGGTTGTTGAATGGGCGGCAAGGGGTTAACAGGGTTGATTTTTGGGTTTGGGTCTAGATTCGCGGCTGGAGAAGGGGGCCGTGGGGTCGCGGCAAGGTCTGGAAGGTGTAGGGGGTTTCACCGGAATAGGGGTAGGGGCGGGTAGAAGTTGGTTGTAAATGGGTCGCTGGCGCTGTGGGTTAGGGGGTTGATAGGTGCTCGGGTTGGAGGGTTCTGTCGCCGGATTGGTTGAGGGGAAGGGAATGGCAGGTGGATTCACGGTTTGGACAAAAATCGGGTATGGGGTTCTAATCGGAGCGGGTCAGGCAGGTGTTAGGTCGCGATGGCTACGGGTTTGAGGCTGGGAGAGGTCGAGTTTTAGTGGGTTTAATGGGTGTGGTTTAAGGTTTTTGGTTATGGAGGTTGATGAGAGGAGAGAGGATGTGGTGGGTTTGAGGTTGAAGAAGAAGGGTTGGTTGGATTGTGTGTGTGTGGGTGTATGGGAATGCGGATGAGGGTGAGTGAGATGTTAGGGTGTATAGTTTTGTGTGTATGGTATTGGGGTGTGAGTGCGTTAGTTTATGTGTATGGGGTATAGGTTATGTGTGTGTGTTTAATTTATGACCCCTAAAAAATATTTAACTAAAACTAATAAAACTAAAAATTAAATCCTAAAAATAAAAATAAAAATAAAAACTTAAATAAAATAAAAACTCAAGTCCTAAAAAAATAAAGTAATAAAAGAAAAAAAATAAAAAATAAATTCCTAAAACATAAAAATTAAAACTAAAGACCTACAAAAATATAAATCCAAATAAAACTAAAAAATAAATGAATTCCTAAAAAAAACTAATCCTAATAAAATAAAATAAAAACTAAAAACTAAAAACTAAAGACTAAAAACTAAAAATCAAAATAAAACATTATTAAATAAAAAGAAATAAAAAATAAATCCTAAAAATAAAAACAATTCAAGCTAAAAATTAAAAATATAAAAAAATATGAAAGGGAACAAATTAAACACACACGGCTCGGGACAGAGTTTAGGCTAGGTTAGGGTAGGCTAGAGTTAAGGGATTGGTAATTAGCTCCATAATCTGCACAATTGCCTTGAAATACGTGTTTGGACACCGCAACGTGCATTCGACCTACAAAATACATAATAAAGTGCATAAGACCCAAATTGTCGAGAGTTAGCAACTAAAATATATCTATTCTGGGTATAAAATGTACAGTTTTGGGTGCTTATCACACCGCCCCCAAACAGAGCGTTGCTAGTCCTAGAGAAATAAGATAGAGAGAAAGAGAAAGATAAAGATAAGAAACCAAAAGTGTACCACTTTCGCGGGCACTTGTGATTTCACTTAGCATGTGCAACAAGCCTTTAAACCTATAGGTTGCCCTACAGGACGAGTTGTGTCTCGTGAGGGTTTGCAGGGAATATACCCACAAATTTTTATTTGCAAAGATTTATTGAAATGTAGTCAATCTCTTATTAGACATATAATTATCGCACAATCCATCACATGAGAAATATTTTGAGAAATACAAGCTAGAAGTGCATAAAAAGTTTAGCTAAGTAAATACTCAATGCACATCCTTCCTAGAACTCAACGTGTGTAGTGTGAATCAGTAAAAACGGGTCGAGTATCACGAGAGTAATTCCTAGATTTCCTTTTCGGAATCAACGCTTCAACTTCAAATCTCACGGATATATCTTTCTCAAACGAACTCTCAAGATTAGGGTTAGTCTATCGCTCTTGTGTGTGAGTAGGTGAGTAAATGTAAGCAAGTTCAAACGTCTCGTACACACATAAGAAAGAACGAACAATTAGAAAGAAAAATGAACTCATGAAAGAATGCTAATCACTATAGTGAGAACGTTGAGTTATTCACCACATTGACTTTCATTTTCCCGAACACCTAGGGGAAATATGGATGTTTAAGAGTGAGGGGGAAATGAAATGGGATATGTGGGATGAGGTGAGGTAGGATGGTGATATATGGATGAGTGATGGATGTGTGAAATGATGGATGTAAAATGGATGGATATGCGATAAGATTGATAAGAGTGTATAGCACTTGAAGAAGAAATGTCTTTATTACAAAAGAACTAACTACAAAACTCTCTATTTTTTTTCTCTCTTTTTTCTTTTTTTTTTTCTTCTATTTTTTCTATTTTTTCCTTTCTTGTTTTGTTTTTCGCTCTCTTTTCAAACAAACACTGGAGACATTTAACATTTTGAACAACACTCTTTTATTTGAAAATGAAATATGATATAGAGATGATAGGTGATGGTGTGGGATATGTATATGGATGGGGAGAATATGGAAAGGTAATGGGTGTGTGAATGGAAATGTGATATGGAAAAGCATGGGAGTGTGATGAGTGAAGTGTATGGGAGAAAATCTAGTGATCGGGACAAACGTCAAGACACGCATTTCTTACAACTCAAAAATAATGTCGTTCTCAGTGATCAAGCCAAATTTTAATGAATGATAATGAGATCATGCAACAATTTAGGAGCGGACCCAAAAGAAGTTGAATCAACTTGTGACTCGGAGATTGCGTAAAACACTCTTAAAGGGTTAAAGGCACGAATCTCACAAGCTAAAGTCTGTACTAGTGATCCTTAAGGTTTTCTTGGGAATTGTAGTACTCCTCAACTCTAAACCGTAGTGACGTGATAAGTGCGCAAGTTTTTGTTGAGTCTACAAATTCATGGTGCAAAATGCCTTGTTATGTATTACATAAGCTATTTAGAAAAAAGCATGATTCCTATACTTAAAAAGATGGATGATTGAAAATTCATGTCACTGAATGGGATGAAAGAAACTGCACGAAATTTTAAAAATTTGGTTCAAAAATCAAAATTTGTCAAAAGGAGTATGATTTTGATAAAATTCCCCACCCCTAAATAAAAAGGAGCATCGTCCTCGATGTTAAGTAAAATGATTTTTTAAAATTGAGAACATAAGGTAGAAAAGATATTACCAGAATCAATCGCTAATGAAGTGGACAGATGAAGCCAAAATGAAACCTGAATAAGTGATAAGAGAAAAAATTGTGTACAAGTCCATAACATGGTAAAACATAGGGTGATGTGAAACACCACCCCCAAACAGGATGAGACTAGTACAAGAAATGTGGGCTGCCTCCCGGTAGTGCTAAGTTTAATGTCTTCAGCCAGAATGATGGAATCTTACCCTAAAGATAAGATCTATGAAAGCACGGGATGACAAAAAAAATCGGGTGATGAAAATCACCCCCAAACAAGACTGAAGCGTCAGTGTTGTTGAATAAAGGCTAAAATGGTCAATGCAATTGTATGGCAAAGTGAATCACGCGATGCAAAGCATCGGTGGACCATGGGTGGGTGGGGATTAGGGTAAAGGTGAGGGTGGAAAGGGTGAATAGGCACCGATCAAGGGCCTTATTGAGCCGAAAGTTGAGGGCAACTAGGGCCCTATAAGAATGGTGCTCTAGTTAGTAAGGAAGGAAATATGGTGGGGAAAGTGTAATGGGGTGGGGATCATGGAAATTTCACGACCGTTCTATAAATGGGCGATGATAATGGCCGCGCCGTGACATGCCAGGGAGCTACTGATGGAAAAAATAAACACCACAAGAGAGTGGCGGGCATAGGGGAACAAGCTCGATGTCACGGAAGTGGAGAGTAGCACCAAAAATACTCTCATGGGTGCTGGAGGATGGTTTAAGGTGAGGATCTACAAAGGTAGATGGAAATATGAAAGGTGTAAAATCAAGATCCAAACCAGGTGTGACACCCCGCCTAATTAAATACCGGGCGATCACTCCTTTATTAAATTAAAATCAAGGTGAACAGTTGGTTCAGTCTTAGCATCACTGTCAAAAATACCTTTTCCAATTTAAACACCCTAAATAATTAAGCTAAGTGTCAAAACCATTTAGACATTACTTTCAATATTTTTATTTATTAAACCAACATTTAAAACTTTGCATAATTCACAATTTAATAGTCACACCACAACTATCCTGGAACATACAATCCAAATAATCAAACATTAAAATCAAGGTGAACAGTTGGTTCATTCTTGGCATCACTGTCGAAAATACCTTTTCCAATTTAAACACCTTAAATAATTAAGCTAAGTGTCAAAACCATTTAGACATTACTTTCCAAATTTTTATTTATTAAACCAACATTTAAAACTTTGCATAATTCACAATTTAATAGTCACACCCCAACTATCCTGGAACATACAATCCAAATAATCAAACATTTAACTAGTTGGATCCAACATTTAATACTTTAAATGAAAACATCCTGGCAATAATAAATCCCAAAGTGCAAATACTGGAAATAAATGGATTACAATATCCAATAAAACAACTGGATAATGGAAAAAGGGCGACACATGCCCAACTGGATAAAATAAATGCTAGGAGTGGAATCAAGAAATGAGGTCGTCTAAGCAAGAGGCCTGCAACTCCCACCTAAGCTGCAACGCGTTCCTTTCAAAGGATCCTATGCAAGACGCCCCTGTGGCTGGGCACCTGTAATATATACATATATATACAAGAGAGAAAAGAAAATGGAAACGGGTCAGAGCCCGATTGTAAAAACGATTTAAAATTTGTTTAGCAAGTATTTAAAATGTTTACTGGCCAATGCAACAACATATTAGTGCGACACTCCCTTGAGAAATTTTCACCTCTCTGCTAATGTGCACGCCTATCGCACTAACCTTCCCAACGGTATAACTTATCTTATCTTAGGTCGCTCGTAAGATTTTAAACTAAACAATTCAACTGTTTAAGAAGTAAATTTCATTTAGTAACAAAGCTCTCATTTTAACTTTATTTATTAGTAAAGTTTTCCAGAAATATATTATACTTTCGAAACACGTATTTCTCAATTGAAGTCATTTTCATTTCTTACTTACCATAAACACAGGAGGTAATTCACAAATTTCAGAATTCAATATATATATTAAATACCCATGTAATATATATATTCTAACAGCACCCCACATAAAAATTATGGTGCGGGCATACTCTGCTATCCAATCCCCGTCTCACTCGTACTAAGGGAAATACAAGTTCGGAATTACTCTCGAACTGTATTAGCACATACACAAACAATATTGAGGCGAAACATAAATTCCAAGTCTCTAAGAGGTCAATACATACCCTCACGTCTCTTAGGACCGTCTGACCATCGATCAGATAGCTTGTACCAAGGATATCTATCTTCTAGGGTACAAGTTAATATCCCCCATAAAGGCACATCGAGATAAGACTGTCCCAGCGCGGTAACCTCAGGGATAGCAAGTAGCGCGGGCATGATTTTCACACGTATATAGTATATGCAAAAACATAGTCATATAAATATACTACTATTACCATATCTCTTTAGGTACCTTTCATCACCCATAATTATAACATTTATCCTTATTTCTCAATCTTTAGTTATCATGTATAACAGTTCGTCTCTTACTTTAATTGAGGGATAAATCCAACTTACTACGTAACACTCATGGACTCTATCCTCCCAAGTGTAGAATTCAGTAGGTACTCATCTAATTTCCAACGTAACTATCTTACGCGTCTCTCCCTTTAATACATAATTCCATCGTCCCTTATATGTAAACTTCCCAAAAATGCAACTCTCGCCTTACATTAAAGGTCTCATAATTATTAATAAGTCCTACTGGTCTTCTTTATCTCCCAAAATATTTTAATAAGGATGTCCAACGATTATTACTCATTTAAATTGAATTCAACTAACTTAAAAAGGGGAAATATGAGTTTTCCAGAAGGGGTCGATCGATCGATGGCAGGAGCTCAATTGATCGACACTCCTGGTTCGATCGATCGATCAAACAGGTATGACGAATTCTGCAGATTAACAGTTACGGGTTCTATCATCCAACATCCCCCAAATTCAGATTTTTAACACCCAAACTCCCAGAATTTCGTACTACAAACATTTTAAACTCAAATGAAACATCTCTTACATAAATCATGCGAATCTTCATCAATATCCATGGATTAATGGGCCAAAACTTATATCAATCTCAAGAACCCTAGAATTTCTTTAACTTTCTTTTAATCAGTCTTTTTCCATAATTTCTACTTCTAATTCATCATAAATCCGTGGTTAAACCTCTACACATGAAGGGGATTTTTAGATTTCCATTTATATCATTACTATATGCAATTTCCTATCTCCAACATGGGGTTTCTTCTATGAAACTCATCCTAATAATTCCTAGACTAACATGAATGATGCATTAAGGAATTTAAGCAAGATAAATATTGCCTGGGAATTTCAGAGTTCTAATTTGTGGACGAATTTGGTGTGGTTGCGTTCCCCGTCGCGCGATCTACGCATTGGTAGTGGTGGCGGTGCAACCGAATGAATTTTCTGCCTAGAACACCTTGGCAAGCTCTCTCCCTCCCTCTCATAAGGCTGTCACTTGTCTTTGGTTGTGTTAACCCTAGAAGGCAACCTTAGACATCTGATATAACCCTTTAAAATTCGTGGGTTTAATTCCCCAAAATCACAAAATGTCAAAAATGCCCTCCCCGAGCGCTAAATAAGCCTAAAAATGCGCTGAGACCTAAACTAAACCCCCGGGTACACTTTTCTGACTATCTCGACCCTTCTGAACACTTTGCCGTGCTCAAAACGACCATGCGAGCAACTTATAATTTATTCACTTTTATTAATCAATATTTAGTCCCGACGTGACACGGGCACGCCCCGACTCAAATTTGCAAAATTATCATTTTATTCACTCTTGACATTTAATAGAACCGATATTATATATTACTCTACTCATTAGTAATATTCAACAAGTTTTCCATAATTACTAACTCACATCACGTTAATAATTATAAATTAATTAATTTCCAGATTTATATTAAATTAATAACTCACATTAAATTTAATAAATCCCCAAATTAATAAAGCATAAAAATACGGGGTATTACATACTTCCCCCCTAATAACTGAATTTCGTCCAGAAATTCGGAAAATAAGGCATACCTAGTAAGAATAAATCTGGATATCTCTCGCGCATATCTGTCTCGCGCTCCCAAGTGGATTCCTCCACATTATCATGCTCCCACTGGACCCGTACAAGTGGAACTACCTTCGACCTCAATCTCCTCTCGCTATGGTCTAGGATAGCCACCGATCTCTCCTCGTAAGAGATGTCAGGCTGTAAGTCTATCTCCTCTATCACGATGTGGGTGTGATCCATGTCATCCCGAAGATATCATCTCAACGAAGAGATGTGGAATACATCTTGAATGCGATGTAAATGCTCTGGCAGTCCCAATCTGTATGCTACCAGCCCAATCATCTCAATAATGGGAAATGGTCCTACGTACCTCGGGGCTAATTTCCCTTTCTTCCCGAACCTCATCACTCCTTTCATAGGAGACACACGTAGTAATACTTGGTCCCCCACATTAAACTTTCGAAAGAACCATTTCACATCGGCGTAGCTTTTCTGCCTGTCCTGGGCTACTCGAATGCGACTCCTAATCATCTCAATCCTTGCAGAGGTTTCCTGAATCACCTCTGGTCCTAGAAACTTGTTATCCCCACCTCTAGCCAACAAGTTGGGGAATGAAAAGGTTTGCCATACAAAGCCTCGAATGGATCCATGCCAATCGTGAATTGATAAGAGTTATTATAAGCGAACTCTACCAGTGGAAGATGTGTCTACCAACCTCCTCCAAAATCAAGAACACACATGCGTAGCATATCCTCCAACATCTGATTAGTACGCTCTGTCTGTCCATCTGTCTGTGGGTGATAAGCTGAACTCAACCTCAACTCTGTACCCATAGCCTCCTGAGAGCTCTCCCAGAAACGCGACATGAAAATCTTGTCTCTATCTAACACAATATTTAGGGCACCCCATGCAATCCGAAAATCTCAGCAATGAACAACTGAGCATACTGACCCGTGGTATAGTCTGTTCGCACCAGCAAAAAGTGAGCCACCTTGGTCAAATGGTCCACAATCACCCAGATGGAGTTGTGGCCCCCGCTGTGATGTAAGAAACCCTATAATAAAATCCATGGAAATACTCTACCACTTCCACGCGGGTATTTCCAATGGCTGAAGCAACCCTGACGGTTTCTGATGGTCCACCTTTACCAGCTGGCAGGTAGAACACTTGGACACGAACTCAACAATGTCCTTTTTCACACCACTCCACCAGCACTGCCGCCTCATAGCTTGGTACATCTTATCTCCCCCAGGATGTACTGCAAATCGGGACCTGTGGGACTGGGTCATCACTGCATGACGTAATTCGTCTCCTTCTAGGACCACCAATCTTCCATTAAACCTCAAACCCCCATCAGAGCTAACAAAATAGAACTCAGCACCCTCAGCTAAATATCGTACAATCTGCTCCTGGCAAAATGGGTATGTGGTCTGTGCCTGTATCACCCTCGTAACAATCTCGGGTGTCACTGTCATAACAAATATGAAGGAATGGGCTACTGCGTCCTGGTGACCCAACTCTTTCCACTTTGCTTTTCAGACGTCCGCTACATCGTCTAACGGTCTACGGCTCAACGTATCAGCAGCTACGTTGACCTTCCCCGGATGGTACTGTATGTCGAACTGATAGTCCTTCACAAACTCTAACCACCTGCGCTGATGCATATTCAGTTCTCGATGAGTGAACAGGTACTGCAGTGATTTGTGGTCTGTGAACAAGCGAAATTTCTCTCCCAATAAATAGTGCCTCCAAATCCTCAATGCAAAATTGACCTCTGCCAACTCTAGGTCGTGAGTGGGGTAATACTTCTCATGCGGCTTAAGCTCGCGGGAGGCAGAAGCTATAGCCTTCTCCTCCTGCTGAAGTACTCCTCTAAGTCCCCATAGAGAAGCATCTGTGTAAACCATGTACCCTACACCCAACTTAGGTAAGGTAAGGACCGGTGCTGAAGTAAGCTTGTCTTTCAGCTCGTCGAAAGCCAATTGACAAGCATCTTACCAAACATATGGAACCCCTTTGCGAGTTAGGTTCGTTAATGGACCCGCTATTTTGGAGAACCCCGAATGAATCTCCTATAGTATCCCGCTAATCCCAAGAAACTACGCACTTCCGTCGGTGTCGTGCGCTGTCCCCACTCCCTCACCGCTGACACTTTACTCTGGTCAACTGCTATCCCTTGTTCAGAAACAACATGCCCCAAGAACTGTACTTCCCGCAACCAGAACCCGCATTTCTCATACTTAGCATACAACTGATGCTCTCGTGGAGTCTGAAGAACCTGCCTCAAGTGCTCGGCATGCTCCTCCTTGGAGTGTGAATATATCAAAATGTCATCTATGAAGACGATGACAAACTGATCTAAGAACTCTCTGAACACTCGGTTCATTAAGTCAATGAATACGGCTGGAGCATTTGTGAGTCCAAATGGCATTACTCTGAACTCATATGACCCATACCTCGTCAAGAAAGCAGTCTTTGAAACATCATACTCCCTAATACGTAGCTGATGGTACCCCAACCTCAAATCTATCTTCGAAAAGAAAGTTTCTCCCCTCAGCTGGTCAAACAGGTCATCGATTCGAGGCAACGGATACTTATTCCGTATCGTGACCTTGTTCAGTTCCCGGTAGTCCACACATAGGCTTAGTGAACCGTCTCTCCTTTTCATAAACAAAACTGGAGTGCCCCAAGGTGAGGTACTCCTGTGAATGAAGCCCTGACCTAACAGCTGCTCTATCTAATCTCGTAACTCTCACATCTCTGCCGGAGCCATACGGTATGGAGCGCGTGCTATAGGTTAAGTATCTGGTAATAAATCTATGACAAAGTATATCTCTCGACTGGGGGGTAGGCCTGGTATCTCCTGAAATACATCGGAATACTCACGAACAACTAGGATCGAGTCTAAGGGGATCATAACCTCCTTAGAGGTATCCTCCTCTATGTAATACAAATGAGGGGTCGATCCTCGCTCTGGGTGAGGCATCTCCACTACAAACATCTCTTGCCCCGGAATGGCAAAGACAATACTCCCACCAAAACAATCTATCATGGCTCTGTAAGCTGCGAGCCAATCCATACCGATAATAACATCGTGCTCATGCATATCTAAGACTAACATGTATACTGGTAATACCAAGCTACCAATCTCTACCCCCACTCCCCGATATATAAAGAAAATTAGCGATCCACTCCCCAGTGGTGAGTCTACACACGTCACAGTGCTCTCTGCTGTGGCTAATAACCCTAAGGCCCTCGCAAAATGAGTAGATATAAAATAGTGCATCACCCCAGTATCAAATAAAACCCGACCCATAGTACTATAGATAGGAAACATACCCTCAATCGCGGGTGGTGCCTGTGGAGCTGCTGCCTGGTGGACGTTATAGACACGTCCGTACTGTAACTGCCCCTGCTGCACCGGAGTGACTGGTATGGCTGGTACCTGAGCTGGTGCTAGGAGGGCTGCTGGAAAAAGTGGCCTTTGTGGCTCATTATGGCCCCCCTGCTGCTGTGGGGCCCTATCATCCTCTGGGCAATCCTGGCGCTTATGGCAATTCTTGCCGCACACAAAACATCGGCCTCTAAAATTGCCTCCCCTCTGACCCTGCAGACCACGGCCCTGTTGATCGTTACCGCCCCACCACTGGCCCTGTTGGCCCTGATGGAAACTCTGTTGGTCCTGTTGGCCCTGCTACTGACGGTGTTGGCCTTGCTGGCCCTGCTAACCCTACCTAAATCCCCCCAATCCCTACCGGGAATCACCTGATCGGAATCGCTTGGCAGGGTCCCCTCGATGGAAACTCTGCTCATGCTGGCGAGTCTGCCCCTGCGATGTCGGTGCTCCACTACTACCTGTCCTGCCTTACTGGCTGGACTCTCCTGCCCACTTGCTTCCCTACAGATGGAAGCGATGATCCTTGGAGTGTAACAAAGCAGCATTGAGTACATCAGTGAAAATACTCAGAGACAGATTCCCTATAAGGTGCTGACGGATCCTCCAAGCTAACCCGTTCACAAACAATAGTATCTTCTTACCCTCAGTAGGTGCCTCATCTGGCACTATGGTGAGAAGTCTTGTGAACACCTCTTCATACTCGGCAAAGGTAAAATTTTCCTGATTCAAGTTAAGTAACTTCCGCCTCATCTCAGTCTGCACAGCGGGTGGAAAATACTTGTGGTTAAACCGCTCCCAGAATGACTGAATTGGAATAGTATCCCTCTCCTCCAAGGTGGTGGTGGATTCCCACCACTACAAAGCGGCCCCCATCAGCTTAAAGGAAGCCAACAACTATTTCTGCACGTCCGTGTGCTCATACATACGTAGATGACTCTGGATATCTTTTTTCCATTGGCTAACGATGATGGTATCTGAACTACCCGAGAACTCAGGGGGATGCGCCTTCTGAAAGGCATCCCTAACCCGCTCCCATGCTGATGGAAGCTGTGCAGGTACTGGCGCCACTTCCTGAATCTGGGGTGGAGCCTACTGTACTACTGCTAACGCGGCATTTACCGCCTGAGCAATAATAGCGGCCACCTCATTAGCATTCATCGTTCCCTGAGCCGGAGCTGCTGGCTGCTCGGCTTGGGCACGCCAATCCTTTGGTTCACGTCTCGGAGGCATCTGAAACGTGAAGAAATTTATTAGTCTACATTTATCATCAAATCTCAAATAGCTGAAGACGTAATCGTAAAAGCAAGAATACAACAATCCTAAAATAGGGCTCTATAACAAAAATGCTAAGCTGAAAGCGAAATAAGCCGTACAGATCGTAAGGACACTAGAAACTGATGCTCTGATACCACCTGTGACACCCCGCCTAATTAAATACCGGGTGATCACTCCTTTATTAAATTAAAATCAAGGTGAACAGTTGGTTCATTCTTAGCATCACTGTCGAAAATACCTTTTCCAATTTAAACACACTAAATAATTAAGCTAAGTGTCAAAACCATTTAGACATTACTTTCCAAATTTTTATTTATTAAACCAACATTTAAAACTTTGCATAATTCACAATTTAATAGTCACACCACAACTATACTGGAACATACAATCCAAATAATCAAACATTCAACTAGTTGAATCCAACATTTAATACTTTAAATGAAAACATCCAGGCATTAATAAATCCCAAAGTGCAAAAACTGGAAATAAATGGATTACAATATCATATAAAACAATTGAATAATGGAAAAAGGGCAACACATGCCCAACTGGATAAAATAAATGCTAGGAGTGGAATCAAGAAATGAGGTCGTCTAAGCAAGAGGCCTGCAACTCCCACCTAAGCTGCAACGCGTTCCTTTCGAAGGATCCTATGCAAGATGCCCCTGTGGCTCGGCACCTGTAATATATACATATATATACAAGAGAGAAATGAAAATGGAAACGGGTCAGAGCCCGATTGTAAAAACGATTTAAAATTTGTTTAACAAGTATTTAAAATGTTTACTGGCCAATGCAACAACATATTAGTGCGACACTCCCTTGAGAAATTCTCACCTCTCTGCTAATGTTCACGCCTTTCGCACTAACCTTCCAAACGGTATAACTTATCTTATCTTAGTTCGCTCATAAGATTTTAAACTAAAAAATTCAACTGTTTAAGAAGTAAATTTCATTTAGTAACAAAGCTCTCATTTTAACTTTATTTATTAGTAAAGTTTTCCAGAAATATATTATACTTTCGAAACACGTATTTCTCAATTGAAGTCATTTTCATTTCTTACTTACCATAAACACAGGAGGTAATTCACAAATTTCAGAATTTAATATATATATTAAATACCCATGTAATATATATATTCTAACAGCACCCCACATAAAAATTATGGTGCGGGCATACTCTGCTATCCAATCCCCGTCTCACTCGTACTAAGGGAAATACAAGTTCGGAATTACTCTCGAACTGTATTAGCACATACACAAACAATATTGAGGCGAAACATAAATTCCAAGTCTCTAAGAGGTCAGTACATACCCTCACGTCTCTTAGGACCGTCTGACCATCGATCAGATAGCCTGTACCAAGGATATCTATCTTCTAGGGTACAAGTTAATATCCCCCATAAAGGCACATCAAGATAAGACTGTCCCAGCGCGATAACCTCAGGGATAGCAAGTAGCCCGAGCATGATTTTCACACGTATATAGTATATGCAAAAACATAGTCATATAAATATACTACTATTACCATATCTCTTTAGGTACCTTTCATCACCCATAATTATAACATTTATCCTTATTTCTCAATCTTTAGTTATTATGTATAACAGTTCGTCTCTTACTTTAATTGAGGGATTAATCCAACTTACTACGTAACACTCATGGACTCTATCCTCCCAAGTGTAGAATTCAGTAGGTACTCATCTAATTTCCAACGTAACTATCTTACGCGTCTCTCCGTTTAATACATAATTCCATCGTCCCTTATATGTAAACATCCCAAAAATGCAACTCTCGCCTTACATTAAAGGTCTCACAATTATTAATAAGTCCTACTGGTCTTCTTTATCGCCCAAAATATTTTAAAAAGGATGTCCAAGGATTATTACTCATTTAAATTGAATTCAACTAATTTAAAAAGGGGAAATATGATTTTCCCAGAAGGGGTCGATCGATCGATGGCAGGAACTCAATTGATCGACACTTCTGGTTCGATCGATCGATCAAACATGTATGGCGAATTTTGCAGATTAACAGTTACGGGTTCTATCATCCAACATCCCCCAAATTCAGATTTTTAACACCCAAACTCCCAGAAATTCGTACTACAAACATTGTAAACTCAAATGAAACATCTCTTACATAAATCATGCGAATCTTCATCAATATCAATGGATTAATGGGCCAAAACTTATATCAATCTCAAGAACCCTAGAATTTCTTTAACTTTATTTTAATCAGTCTTTTTCCGTAATTTCTACTTCTAATTCATCATAAATCCGTGGTTAAACCTCTACACATGAAGGGGATTTTCAGATTTCCATTTATATCATTACTACATGAAATTTCCTATCTCCAACATGGGGTTTCTTCTATGAAACTCATCCTAATCAATCCTAGACTAACATGAATGATGCATTAATGAATTTAAGCAAGATAAATACTTTCCTGGGAATTTCAGAGCTCTGATTTGTGGACGAATTTGGTGTGGTTGCATTCCCCGTCGCGCGATCTACGCGTTGGTGGTGGTGGCGGTGCAACCAGATGAATTTTCGGCCTAGAACACCTTGGCAAGCTCTCTCCTTCCCTCTCCAATGGCCGTCACTTGTCTTTGGTTGTTTTAACCCTCGAAGGCAACCTTATACATCTGATATAACCCTTTAAAATTCGTGGGTTTAATTGCCCAAAATTACAAAATGTCCAAAATGCCCTCCCGGGGTGCTAAATAAGCCTAAAAATGCCCCGAGACCTAAACTAAATCCCCGGGTTCACTTTTCTGACTATCTCGACCCTTCCGGACACTTTGGTGCACTCAAAATGACCATACGAGCAACTTATAATTTATTCACTTTTATTAATCAATATTTAGTCCCGACGCGACACGGGCACGTCCCGACTCAAATTTACAAAATTGTCATTTTATTCACTCTTAACATTTAATAGAACCGATATTATATATTACTCTACTCATTAGTAATATTCAACAAGTTTCCCATAATTACTAACTCACATCACGTTAATAATTATAAATTAATTAATTTTCGGATTTATATTAAATTAATAACTCACATTAAATTTAATAAATTCCCAAATTAATAAAGCATAAAAATATGGGGTATTACACGAGGTGGTGGGGTAGACGGGACAATGGGTGGGTCGGGTGGGATAAATGGTGGGATTGGATCAGGCTCACTAATGAAAGGTAAGTCAACACAACTGTTGACTTGGGGCCCGGACCATGGAATTGTATCAACTTCAAGATTATCGGGGTGGTAGGGTTGGTCACACTCAAAATCCGTGTCACAAGAGGACACATCATCATCACACTAGGTTGCAACGATGGGAGGATCCATAGGAATTTCCGACTCTCTCTCACACTCCAATTCATTTAACCTTTGTTCAATCTTTCGGAGGGCTTGAGTTTGAATTTGAGTCACTTGCTCTTGCTCGAGTATGAACTTTTGCAAGAGGCTTTTGAGAGTGGATGTGGATGAAGGTGGTGGAGTGATGGGTGGCGGCCATGGTTGAGGTGGACACAACTCGTTATGGTCAGGACTATACGGGGAATACTCAAATGAAGTGTGTGGAGTGGGGCCAAGTTCATCATACACAAAAGGATCGCTTTCGTGATGGACAAATGGTTGATACTCATGGGGTGCGTAGTGAGGGAACTGATCGTGAATGGGTGCACAAGGTTTCCATGACAAATGTTGGAACGTGTGAGGATCCACAACATCGAGTTGGAATTCGTATTGCGTGAAAGGGTGGTCAGGGCTCCACGAATAACTAGGGAACTCACACCACTCGAGATTGGGCGTATCGGGATAGTAGGCTGAGGTGGGTTCCGGAACAGTGTCATATGGATACACATGTTCCATGGTGGGTTCACATGAAAATGAAAAGTATGGGCACTCATGGGACATTTGATTGGCATAAGAACAATGGGTGCACAACAAGGTATGCGACACGTCGAGACTTGACACCGAGGGTGATGGAAAATGAGGTGAATTCATAGATGGGCCAAGAGTACCAATGGTACTCGTGAGAGAGCGGTGACCACTGAGAATATCATAAAGAGATGGCTCAGGATCACTCTCACATGTGTCGCGTGCCAATGGAAAATGACCAAAGTAGTCCCATAAAGGATGTTCGTTTGCCATGTGGAGAGAAATATTTTTTTGGAGTTTTTTTTTAAAATTTTCAAAAGGAGTGAACGTATTTTTGGATTTATCTAAAAATGAGAGAAAGAATATATTTTTGGATTTTTTTTTATCAAAATGAAAGAAAATATTTTTGGGCTTTAGTTTATAGAAATCGGGTATGGGGATAGAGTTTTTTGAAAATATTTTTGGGCTTTAGTTTTTAGAAATCGGGTATGGGGATAGAGTTTTTAGAAAATATTTTTGGGCTTTAGTTTTTAGAAACAGGGAAGGGAATGGCGGGTGGATTCACGGTTTGGACAGAAATCGGGTATGGGGTTCTGACCGGAGCGGGTCAGGCAGGTGTTGGGTCGCGATGGCTACGGGTTTGAGGCTGCGAGAGGTTGAGTTTTAGTGGGTTTAATGGGTGTGGTATAAGGTTTTTGGTTATGGAGGTGGATGAGAGGAGAGAGGATGTGGGGGGTTTGAGGTTGAAGAAGAAGGGTTGGTTGGATTGTGGGTGTGTGGGTGTGTGGGAATGTGGATAAGGGTGAGGGAGATGTTAGGGTGTATAGTTTTGTGTGTATGTTATTAGGGTGTGAGTGTGTTAGTTTATGTGTATGGGGTATAGGTTATGTGTGTGTGTTTAATTTATGACCCCTAAAAAATATTTAACTAAAACTAATAAAACAAAAAATTAAATCCTAAAAATAAAAACTTAAATAAAATAAAAACTCAAGTCCTAAAAAAAAACTAATAAAAGTAAAAAATTAAAAAATAAATTCCTAAAACATAAAAATTAAAACTAAAGACCTACAAAAATATAAATCCAAATAAAACTAAAAAATTAATGAATTTCGAAAAAAAACTAATCCTAATAAAATAAAATAAAAACTAAAAACTAAAAATCAAAATAAAACATCATTAAATAAAAAGAAATAAAAAATAAATCCTAAAAATAAAAACAATTCAAACTGAAAATTAAAAAAATAAAAAAAAATACGAAAGGGAACAAATTAAACACACACGGCTCGGGACAGAGTTTAGGCTAAATTAGGGTAGGCTAGGGTTAGGGGATTGGTAATTAGCTCCATAATCTGCACAATTGCCGTGAAATACGCATTTGGAAACCGCAACGTGCATTCGACCTACAAAATACATAATAAAGCGCATAAGACCCAAATTACCGAGAATTATCAACTAAAATACATCTATTCGGGGTATCAAATGTACAGTTTTGGGTGCTTATCAAAGGACAACCTGTTCAATCTCTCACGAACCATAAATTCAAAACATAAATATTGGAGGCGAGTATATTCTCCAACCAAATGGGTCACGCATATACCTACGCTCCCATTCAGCCGTCGAAACTATCCTACATCTCAGATATCACAAAAATAAGTTCATATACTCTGGGTACAAGTCAAATATCCCCCCATTGGGTCAACCAGGATAAGATTGTCCACTACGGGAAAACCTCCTCCGATAGCAAGTTGCGTATGTAGGCTATACACACAATAATAATAATAATAATAATCATATAATAGGCATTCCCACATCATATTAAAATTCAAGGTATTCACCCAACCGTTACATGTATTTTCCATATGTAGTATTCTCTCATTACTAGTTATAATATAGTTATTTCCGTTATTCCCTCTCTCGAAATTTCCAAGGTTAATTCACCTTTCCAAATATTTAAGTTATTACTCTACGAATATTCCCTAGCAATTCTGCACTATGCTACAATCACCAAATGACAGTTTCCTATCTCAAAATAACTGCGTAAACCTAATTGGGCAAAAATTATAATTTTCCAAGTTTTGGACCTGTCGTTCAATCTCGTTCGAATGAGATTGAGTAGTATTCTTCTCCACCAGACATTTTACGTTCTACACCCTTAGCAATTTCGTTTTTCACCATTTTTAAGCCTAAAACCTCTAAAATAATTAGCCCAAACACCAATCATTCAATTCCAATCAACTAACTAACATCTATATATGATTTCCAACAATATATCATCATTAAATCATCACTAATCATCATCAAAATTGGAAATCCCCAAATCTAATTGTCAAGAACCCTAGTTATGAAATTTACATGCAAAACTCTAAATTAAACCCAGATTCAATCCGAAAATTTTCATAAATACATGGACATAAACCTATCTACATAAGGAAATCAAACCTTATTCAAATCAGACCCAATTTATAACTAATTCTCCCAAATTTTTCACCAAATTTAATTTTATAACAAAGGGAATTTACCTAGTCAAACATGAACACATTAATAGCTAAGGAAAGAAAGTAATAAACACTTGCCCCAAATTCATGTTCTGATCCATTGATGAAATTGGTATGGGCTTGCTCCTCGTATTTTGATCTACACAAAGATGGTTACGGTGGTGGAAGAAGATAAGTTTTGCACTAAGAACACCTATGGGTTCTCTCCTCCTTTCTCTGTGGTTCTCTATTTCTCTCTCGTAGATTTGGAACTGACAGACTCCCCTCTTGCCCACATACACTTTATTTTATTTTACTAATTTTTGTCTATTTTATTTCCTCAAAAATCCAAATGACAAAATACCCCTATATGGTGCCGGTTAGGCCTAAAAATATTCCGGAGTCCAAATAAAATACCCGAGTAGAGTTTTCTGACTATCTAGACCCTTCTGAACTAAATGGCGCACTCACAATGACCATATGAGTTACTTAAAAATAAAGTATCTTTATATTCCATTTAATTGGTCCCGATGCGATGCACACACGTGCCCCGACTTAAAATGCCAAACTTTCATATTTTACATTCCGACAATATATAAAATTTCATAATTCCACATTACGTATTCACCCAGTAATATTCAATAATTCTCATTAATAAGTATTAACCATTGGCATGCTAGTTAATATTTATGTTAATCCGAATTAATTAAGAAAATAAATTTCTCACCTTTTTAATTTAATTAATCCAATAATAATAATTAATCCCATAATTATTTAATATAATAAAAATATGGGGTGTTACAAGTTATGGTTGAGTACTGCCTACCACCCACGGACAGACGGGCAAACTGAGAGAGTTAATCAGATGATGGAGGATATGATGAGGATGTGCATTTTAGATTTTGAGGGAGGATGGGAGCGATACCATCCTTTGGTAGAATTTGCGTATAACAACCCTTACCAGTTTACGATTGGCATGGCACCGTTTGAGGCACTTAATGGTAGACCTTGCCGTTCACCCACCTGTTGGTTCGAGGTGGGGGGCAATAAGCTATTAGGGACAAAGATGATCCAGGAGATGACTGCCAAGATATAGCTGATTGGGGGACGTATTCGGATAAGTTAGAATAGGCAGAATTGGAGACATGTGGACTTAGAGATCGACGATCATGTGTTAGTCCGTGTGTCTCCTATGAAAGGAATGATGAGGTTCGATAAAAAGGGGAAGCTAGCACCGCGGTATGTGAGGCATTTCCCTATCATCGAGAGAGTGGGATATGTAGCTTATAAAGTGGGTTTGCCAGAGCATCTTTAGCGGATACACGACGTGTTCCACATGGCATCGCTGAAGAAATATTGGAGGAGCGAGAGGTCTTTCTGGCACGTTCCACTCGAGAAAATTAACTTGCAGCCAGACATCTCATATGAGGAGAGACCTTTAGCTATTCTGGATTGTAGTGAGCGCAAGCTGCAGTCTAAGGTAATACCACTAGTTAGAGTATAGTGGGGTCATCACATGTTGACGAGTTTACTTGGGAGCGGGAGGAGGTTATTCGAGAGTAGTATCCAGAGTTATTCACCACAGGTATGACTTCCTTTGTCAAGGGGGAAGTATGTAACACCCCGTATTTCTGTGTATTTAAATTCCTAATTAATTCAGGTAAATTTTAAATTACTCGTGTGTCGTAATTTAATTTAATTAATTATGTTAGTATTAATTTAAATATTAATTGGGAGAGTAAATGGTTAATATTTATGGAATTTAAATTACTAAGTGAATATGAATAATTTATTGACGTCATAATGAGTATTTGTGACGTGGCATTTATTTATCTTAGTCGGCAGTCGGGTATAGACTAGTTTAGGTGTGAGATAAGGATTTTTATAAATTAATTCGGAGTGCACGGTTGATTCCGAATGGGCTGAGAAAGTAAAAAATATGCACCCGGGGTGGTAAATGGGTCACGGGGTATTTTTGGGCATAACCAAGCCCACACGGGGGTGTTTGGGCCATTTTAATTGGGCCCATATTTCTAAAAATTGGATTTTGAGATAAAAACCTAAGGTTAGGAGTTGTGGGAAGTCATAACAAAATTAGGAGAAATCTGAGAATGTAGAGGAGAAAAAAGGGAAAACTCTTGAGAGAAAAAAGGAAGAACAAGGGAGGTGTTCTTCAATAAACCAAATCTCTACACCAAAGGAATAATCAGACTCTACGAATCATAAGGCAAGTGGCTAAACTTGCTTTTATATAAATTGCTGATTTGTATTTATATCATGGTAGGTGTGAAACACATGATTTTGGGTTGGGTTAATACAAATTGGGTTTTAAATTTGTGGATGTTATGAATCAAGTTTTGGGACTGATATGACAGGGCTTATGAATTCATATTATACTATGAAGAAATGATAAGATTAGAGATGTTATTGACTACAAAAATTGTGTAAATTTTGATTCGTAGAACCTACTGTGTAAATTGGGAGTTAAAGAAATTGGAATTTGTTTGGATTCGTAGAACCTACTGTGTAAATTTTGGGTTTGATTTATTGGTAAAGAAGGTTTTAAGGTTTTATTAATGGCAGAGAACTGAATCTGGACGAAGAGAGAGAAAATATTGCAGGTCGTTTGAACGACCAGTGCTCTGGTTTGAATGACGGTGATTATCGTTCAAACGACATCACCATCCATTCAAACGATGTTGTTTCTCATTTGAACGAGATGGAAAATCTGGCCCATGTTGGTTTTGCTGTACTAATTGACTTGGGTTGAAATTTAAGGGAGAATTGTGTACAGTAAGGACGCGTCTTAAATCTGGGATATGTTTGGGACTTTAAGGACAAACAGTATAAGGTTGTTTTATATTTAATGTGAGAGAAACATTAAGATTGGAATAAATAAATAAGGGTGTGTCAAACTAATAAAAGGAAATTTGGGCATATAATTCCGGATATTAAATTTCGGGCCAAGTGAGCGAGTCTGAGTAATTGGTTGAGAGATACCAAGGTATTAATTTAATTATTGAGTAGATTAATTAAAATAAAGTTGGACCAGAGACTCAGGAAAATTATAAAAAAAATAATGAGTAAATTAATTTAATTAGAGTCAGACCATAGACTCGGGAATATTTTAGGCTAAGTGCTACGGATATTGTACACGGTAAAGCCGAGATTTAATTTAAAGTATATATATAGTAGTGTGCTAGTGTGTGTGTGTATATATATATATATATTGTGTGTGCTTAAATATTAGTGATTAGATATTTATTTAATTTATATATTCTAGTTCTATCGAGGGAGGTTCTTCGATGTGGGTGAATCCCCTGGCTTGAAGAGTAAGGCGAGTATATCCCGAGGTCATAGCGTCCAATTTTAGAGGTGGGTCATTGAGATTATGTCCTTATACTCAGGGGAATATGACCGCCTCCATTACGTTTATTTACGTTCCGATTCGGCAGACCATAGGTGTCTCGAAACTTCAGGTGGGATTGAGTAGCCTGGGTTGATAGCACTTTAGAGAATGCATCCGGTGAGTTATTACTCAGGAGGATGGGCTATTATATATTCAAAATATGTGTGAATGTTTTAATATGATCTTACGTATATAATGATATAAATAGTTATATACAAGTAATTTAATCCATGAAATGAATTGGATGAATTATATAATTAGTGTGAATGTTATATGGACTTAAAGGAAAAATGATTATTTAAGTTAGAGTGATAAATAACTGATATATCATATTTTAAACATATTCGGGATAGAGTAGTGTGTTAGGAAAGAATTTTAACAAGTATATAGTTACGGGGTAGAGAACTAGGTGGGTTATAAGGAAAGCTTTAGGGGTGCACATTAGTTGAGGGGTGAGTTTGTCCTCAAGAGAGTGTGACACTAGCTTAAATATAAAGAGCATTCATGCATTTTAAATTTCAACAATTTAGTCACTTGCTAAATATTTTCAAAATATTTTGGGTTCTAACCCTTTCTATCAAATATTTTCAAAACCTTTTAGGTGTCAAGCCACAGGGACACCAATCTTAAGTTCATTCTAGGGATACGCATTTGCATCATATGTGGGTGTTGCAGGATTTGGATAGATGCATCTATTTTTATATTCCTAGTGTAGGGATTCATATCAGTCTATAGTTTTATTAATCTCTTTTCAGATTGTATGTGATTTATTACTCTCTGTTAGTTTAGTTTGTTTTTGTCTTTAATCGATGGTTTATTCAGCAAGACTTTTTTTTATTCTATGTGATGATTGATTTTATCAACATTGGATGCTTTATTTTATTTCCGCACTTATTTCATGTTGGATTAATAAAGATAAAATTTGGCACCAGCTTTTTGAATACTAGGTGGTTAATAAGTTTTAAAAAGTTTTCGACAGTGATGCTAACAATGAACCAAATGATTTTCCTGCTTTAATTTGATATATGACTGATCACCCAGTATTTTACTAGGCGAGGTGCCATAGTTCCCTCAAACATAGGGCTTAGGTCAGGTCGCCGTTAGTGAAAATAATGGTACTGAGTAGTTTTTTGGGTGCTTAGGTATGTGCGTAGCCCAAAAGATTTAGGACTATGTTCGCCTCCAATACTTGTGTTTTGATACTTGTGGTTCAAGGGATACACCGAACCAACATTCCTTTATACAGTGACGAGATGTACTGTGACTAGATAATAGAGTAGTGCGTGCACTGCAACTGTGTTTGGGGGTGCAGTATTATATATATAAAACATAGTGAATGCATTTGTATACATGTGATATTATCTACTATGTGATTTACGTAGACATGAAAGATAAAGAAATATGAAATTAATTAAGTATGAGAACACTAAATTATATTGAGAATTGAATTAATATATTTAGTTATTACATGTATTGTGAAGGAATTACGTGGGAAAAAATAAGGGCTATGGTTAGTTGATACAATGAGATAATCTAGTGAAAATGGTAATAGTAACTAGAATAATTTTGGTATACATTAGGCGTGCACACTAGTTGAGAGGTGAGAATCTCAAGTGAGAGTCCGAGGATCTAACATGTATATAATAATTGCTAATTGTAGCATTTTTTCACTTGCTGTTTTTAAAATACTTTACAATCGGGATTTGACCTGTTTTATCTTGCATATTCTCTTCTCTCTTGTATATATATTATATCAGGTGTCCACCCACAGGGACGCCCAACTTATAGGATCGCGTATTTATTCGCTATGGATGCTTTGGATGGTGGACCTTGCATTAGACACGTCATTTTATTGATTCCTGTACTCTGTAGTCATTTTCTTATGGCATGTTGCTAATGGATCCTTGTCATTTTCATTATATCTCAGTCATTAGTTTTACTTATGTTAGTTTTTGATACATTTTCTTTGACTTGGTTTATTGTATTGAGATGTTTTTAACTAGGAAGTTTATTCCACTTATAATAAATAAGTTGTGATGGTTATTATTTATTATTTATTGTTGTGGATTTGGTTATATGATAAATGATTGCTATTGTTAAAAAGGAATTTTATTTAAAATTAAAAGGTTTAACACTAGTTTAATTAATTACCATGTGGTTAATAATGAAAGAAAAACTATTTTCCAACGGTGATGCTAAGAATGATCCAACTGAATAATTCGAATTAATTGGATAAAGGATTGGCCACCTGGCATTTAATTAAGCGGGTTATAACAACCTATAGTTATTTATTTTTAAAAACTCGAACCCTGATTTGGGCAGTTGATACACATTAGGCTATGATGATTCCCTTTTGCATCGAGCCACATAAAGGGCAGTTGTTCCCTCAAATATCACAATAAAGCCACGAAATCCTTATTATCTATTGTCATAAAGCCTCATTGGGCCTCACATCTTTTATGTATTAAAAAATCTTTTTAAATATTGTACACTTTTTAAATAAAATGACTTTTTATTTTTTTAAATGACTTGCAAAAAGCCGACAACACGGTTGTAAAAACTTTCTGAATATTTTGTAATAGTAATTATGTGTGGTGATACTTGGCTTTTTGAGTGTGGTTGTTGTCTTCAAAAGACAATTTCAAAATTTCCTTGAATTACCTACAACACTTGCTAAAACAACTCGTATTGCGATAAGTACGGGTATAAATCCAACTTCCAAGGTGAAACAATTAATGTGAATGCTTGCAATCTCATATATATATATATATATATATATATATATATATATATATATATATATAAATTCAAGGGAAAATTAACTAATAAATGCTAAAATTATTTAATGAATAAATAACGAAACACAATGTGTTACCGAGTGTGATAAATGTGAGAAAGTTAAGAGATGGGATTACATCGCATTATCAATTATTTTAATTTCTTAATTTATTAATTTGAAATATTTCGAGATAGTATTAAATCGATAATCTAAATCTCGTTACAAGTATAAATACAATAAAATCTTTTTCAGAAAATCAATTCAAAAATGTCACGATGAAAAATTAAGAATTATACTACCTTTAAGAAAATTACCCGCAAGGATCAATTAAATAAAAGCTGTATCAATTCTCTATTTTTAACACCGAGTTAATATTTAATTTTAGGAAAAACCTATCTCTAGTTCGATTCTCAAAATTAAAAATTAATTTATTAACTCTCGTTACATAAATTAATTTGTGACAAGTCTAAATTAATGAACCTAGAAATATAGAAATTAATGAAATTAATTGGTTAATATAATATCCTACACAGTGCATCCCACCCCTTGAATATGGTGACTAGACAAACATAATTAAACAATCAATCACAGTCACAAACATGGAATAATAATTTAAAGAGTAGAGCAAGAAATACAATACGCAAAAGTCTCCTTTTGAACTGATTCCTTATACGCGTTCATGCAAGTGTGTCCCAATGTCTTCACAAATCCAGCGCTTGATTACACAAATAAAAAGAAAAACTAAACCTAAAAATCTATTCTAACACTAAACTTAATTTTTTTGTATTTTTCTGAATTTTTTTATGTTCCTACTCTGTATATAATATACACTGACTTTCTCTCTTCTGCAGTCTCCTCCGTTTGATATGAGAGTCCTTTCTAAATGAGATACCCCTTTTTATTTTATAACCCACGAAGTTGGTTATGGGTTTTATGGTTGGAGAGATTCTTGGCATTTATATTGGCTAAGCCAAATGTGGTTTCTTGGTGAATGGAAAAATGGGTTTGTTTTATTTGGATGGTTTTTTTTAATTTTTATTTTATTATTTATTATGGAACTTGGCAGCTAGTGAGATCGAAAATGGGCAATGACAGGTATGGGCTGGTGGTTTAGAGCAGGGAGGCTCGGGTCTAAGCATCCGAGTGAGATGGTGAGTCGGGGTGAGCAGGTTCAGGCGTCGGGTTAAGGCTGGTCGCTTTTGGGTTTTTAATGTAAGGTAGGAGTTGCTTTTGGGTCACCGGGTTTCTCTTCGGAGCTTCACCGGCACAGGTGGGTTTTGAGGTTCTTCTCGAGTTGGTTGGAGTTTGTGTTGAGACGGGTTTGATGGTGGTAGATGAGAGAGAAGAAAATCGGGATAATGTTTGCTTGTGTTTGGTTATGGTGGAAAGAAATGGTGAGGGTGAGTTGTGTGTGTGTTCAATGTTTTTACCAAAAAAACTATCTAACTAAAACTAATAAAACAAAAAAAAAAAATTAAATTGTTAACAAAATAAAAATAAAAACCTAATAAAAATAAAATAAAGTTCTAAAAAAATAAACTAAGAAAAGTAGAAAAATAAATTCCTAATTTTTTTTATCCTAATAAAAATCAAAAAATCAAAATCAAAATAAAACAATACTAAATAAAAAGAAATCAAAAAATAATGCAAATAAATCCTAAAAATCCTAAAAGTATAAAATAAAATCTATTAAATTCCTAATCTATAAAGTAAGATAAAAATAAAAACTACAAATCAAATGAAAATAAAACCAGAAGTCCGAAACATATAAAATCTTATAAGACTAAAAATAAACTATTAGAACTAATCCTAAAAATATTAAAATAAAAATAAAGACAAAAATTAAGAGTAAATAGAAATAAAGAATAAAAAGAAATAGAAAATTCAAAATAAAATAAAAATAAAACCTGAAAATGAAAAATAAAAATATAAAAAGCATAAACTAAACACACACAGGGCTCGGGATGGAATAGGAATTGCCAGGCCTCAGGATAGGCTTAGGTTTGGTACGAGACTATATACGGGGCATCGAAACTAATTGGGCAAGCTCAAATAGGACTTCGAACTTCTCGGTGCTTTGATTTCTTCATTTCATGCTTTTGACTGCTATTGTGTCACAATTATGCCGATTTAGGACTATTTGTACCGCGACGACATATTGACCTGCAAAATGATAAAATACGATCATAAGGCCATTTCTATTAAAAACGAGTTACTAAAATGCTTTTATTCGAGGCTTAAATTAAACACTTTTGGGTGCTTATCATCTAAAAAAATAAGACACGAGATAACATAATGCAAATTACACGAAGATATAAGTTAATACGTGACCCTCAATATAAACACACCCATGTTACATGATAGTACAAATATAGCACCCTGCCGCGAAATGTATTCTTCTCCAATTCGCAGGCATCTTAGGTCATACAGGCCGCGGCCAAACCTCACCCAGGGCGCGACCAGAACTCACTCGGCGTGATCCCTTCATGACCAGGAGGCGCAGGGTGCGACCCTGTCCATTATAGGCCGCAGCGCTCCACCTTATGGTGTGCGGCACACCTCCATCAGCTTACAACACTGCTTGCTTTGCAGGCCGCGCCCCCTCACCCTTAACGGCTGCAGACTTGGTATACGCCACGTGCTCAGGGCATGTGACTCAACACATTTCCTCATAAATAGAGGATCACACCTAGAAGGTAGAGGGGGGATCGATTCCATACCCATCCAGGGCAGGCTCTACAACACAGATTCTCTCCACACAACCTCAGCATACCTCTTGGAGACACAATCTACATCACAGCCACCTCCTGGGCTCACCGGAATCTCCAATACTGCCATGTATTCACCCTTATTCTCATACTTGTATGCCTCTTTAGGCATGATTATATTGTACAATGCAACGCACATAATGAGAATGGAGCAACACAGTGGACATAGGCCCATTTTGGGGGCCGAACCACTCTATATCTTGTCTTCACTCTATTTATTTTCCTTACTTGTTTATTACACACTTGACTCTTGACTTGCTGGTAGGAGAACGCCTTATGGCCAATTTCTCGTATCATCAGTTTGGCGCCGTCTGTGGGAACGAGATATTTCAATCTTGTTTCTCTACACATGGAGCAACACAGTGCATCTCCCAGCCTTCGCCGGAGATGTAAAAGTATTTCGCCTTCCAGTTCTTCACACTGGTCGATCTCCCAATGTAAAGGGTCTCGTCCCTACGGCGGCTTGAGAGGTAGTAGTAGCCCGCGAACTTCACTGAGTTCTCCTTTGGACGGTAGAAATAAAAGAACTCCGCGGGAGTGATGTCTTTTTTTAATAAATTCTCCCAAAGGACAACTGCAGCGAGAATGGCTCTCTAGCCATTAGGATCCAACTGTGTTGGGGCCAGGTTCATTACGTGAGAAAGGCGATGGATAGGAACTGGAACAGGCAGCCGCAACCCGTAAATGAAGGCGTGCAGAGGGAAGCAAATTCCATCATCGGATAGAACCGTGCACGGTCTTTGGTTTGCGGCAGGGGCTGAGCACATCATATTTTCTAGAAATTCGAAGGCCTCAGCCACTTGCTCAACCCAATCTTGGGTCATTGAGCTGCGGATATTGAGTGCGGCCAAGGGTCTCTCATCCCTCCTAGATATACCTCCTGGGTTATTTTTAACAGTCGCGGCACTGTCTACGACACCCATTGGATGAGTACTTGAGTTGGCTTCTTCCATTGGCGGAGATTGGAAATCCTTCCCAGATGCAGAGTCCACAGAGTCTGAGTCGAGTATCACGTAGTTTGGGCAATATTTTAGTTTGCAAGGCCCTATTGATCTTAGAAGGGGCACGGAAGCAAGCTCGGGGGGAGAGGTCCCAAAATGCTTTGCCTAAAAGCCTTTCAGGAACTCATCTGGGTCAAAGCTCATATGGCTGCAGCAGTACCTGAAAAGTAGAGTTCGCAGTTAGGCGCCGCAGCCAGTATGGTTTGTAAGACTTCAAGAAGGCGCATAAGGGAATTTTTAAGTATTAAAAATGTCTTTGGAATTATTTCCCTAATACAGTTATTAATGGGAAAACTCTATTACTTTTGGGATCGTACTGTCCCAACTAGCCGCGACGACCTCCGTATCACCAGAGGAACATAAGTTGCCGTGGTAAGAAGATAGAATTGCTTTAAGGCATTCCTGGCCACACCCATTCCTAAATTTTCACAGTCAATTCGATCTAGTAGCAATTACAGTTATTTAACATGGATGTGTGTTGGGTTCATGGAAGTTTGAAGGATGTTCGAGACTACAAGGGTGGTGATTTGATGCCACGGATGATAATTTGAGGGACCGCGATCATTTGGCACGGTATGACGCAGAAGGACCATACCAGTTCATAGGAATGGGTATTGAAATCCTCTCATGCCGCGAAATCTATCCTAAACAGTTGATTATCTAAATTCTAATCATTTTTAGGATCAAACTCACAGAATACCAAGAGTTCGATTATGAACACCAAGAACAGTTGTATGTATTTCATATGTAGCATATGTAAGGGAAAAACGTACAAACAAAACCCTAGATTTCTAGCAAATGAACCAAAAAAAGCGAAATCATATCAAAAGGGAAGAAAACTGTAAATTTCAAAGGCTGTTACGAAAGTATGGTGGTTGAAAAATCACCTGGAAATGGAGATGCTTGCAATGATCAGCTTCAGACCACCTTAAACCGCCGCACACCGCCTCGGAAGGTTGCCGGAATATGCAAGAGAGAGAGTGAAGAGTTTCGCTCTCGATGTGCTCTCTAAAGTTTTGTAAACGTAATGAAGTCCACGGCCAGAAATAATTTATATAAGGGAGCGCGGAAGATGAATCGTCACTTTGGAAGCACCGCGGCACCTAGGCTACTGAGCCGCAGTCCCAATTGATCTCCCTTGGCACTACGACTTGGGGGCTTATTGATAGTACAAATATAGCACCCTTCTGCGGAATGTATTCTTCTCCAATTCGCATGCATCTTAGGTCATACAGGCCGCGGCCAAACCTCACCTAGGGCGCGACTAGAACTCACTCGGTGTGATCCCTTTATGACCAGGAGGAACAGGGTGCGGCCCTGTCCATTATAGGCCGCGACGCTCCACCTTATGGTGTGCGGCACAACTCTATCAGCTTACAACACTACTTGTTTTGCAGGCCGCACCCCTCTCATCCATAACGGCTGCAGACTTGGTATACTCCACGTGCTCAGGGCATGTGACTCAACACATTTCCTCATAAATAGAGGACCACACCTAGAAGGTAGAGGGGGGATCGATTCCATACCCATTCGGGGCAGGCTCTACAATACAAATTCTCTCTACAAAACCTCAGCATACCTCTTGGAGAGACAATCTACATCACAGCCACCTCCCGGGCTCACCAGAATCTCCAATACTTCCATGTATTCACCCTTATTCTCATACTTGTACGCCTTTTTAGGCATGATTATATTGTACAATGCAACGCACATAATGAGAATGGAGCAACACAGTGGACATAGGCCCATTTTGGGGGCCGAACCACTATATATCTTGTCTTTACTCTATTTATTTTCTCTACTTGTTTATTACACACTTGACTCTTGACTTGCCGGTAGGAGAACACCTTATGGCCAATTTCTCGTATCATCATTACACTAAATTAATTGATCACACAGTTAAAATATGACTTGTTGATGGGCATATCACGTATATGTCATGTGTGTTACGTCGATATCACATGCAAGGAACGAAAAACTCACAGTAATGACATTCATTTCAAATGACTAAAATAGCTTATAATTTTTTTATACCAAACTAATGTCCAAGCTACTTAATTGTAAAAAAATATATACTATTGAGTGGAAGTATTGATATCAAACTATATTTAATGAAATTGTAATGATAGAATCTTGTTACCAAAAATCATCAGAGTTGCTTTTAAAATCAATTATTTCATTTTCTGTTCTTAATTATAAAAAATGATTTCAATCCAAAGACAAACTATTGTAAAAATATTTACACACTTGAAAAATTAAATTAGTATTTTTATTTAAAAAATAATGATTGAATCTAATTTATTGAGAAAATCTTTCATGCATATGAATGAGCAAATATTTCTTGCAAATCTTTCAAGAACTATTTAGTCAAACTTTCACATTAAACCTTGTGATTGCCACTGATGTGTCAAAAGGCTTCAGAAGTAGTTCACCTACTACTTACCTCGAGCTGTGTGCTTTGTGGTAGATTTTATAATGAGAGATAAATACCAAAAAAAAATAATGAGAAATTTGTAGTAGTAGTCTATACTCGAGCCATGTGGTTTCTAGTAGTCGACCTACTACTTACCTCGAGCTAGCCATGTGCTTTGTCTGCTACCTCGCCCATAATTATTTATTCATATAATGATTATTTGTTCATAAGATTTGATTTTTTATCATAAGAGACGGTTTTTATTTTTAAAGAACTCAGCTAACTATATCTTAATGATCTTATTTCTAATTATATATCAATACTAAACTAACTAATTACTGCTATTTATGTTATATATATCCATTTATTATAAAACAAAAATCTCAATTTAAACTTTCATATATAGATAGAGATAAAAAAACCACATTACTTATTATTTTTTTGTAATTTAAATATTTATCGTAGAACTTATTATAAATAAATAAAAATGCACATTGAAGACGCTCCTAATAAACTATTTTAGCTCCGAGTTTCGCCTTGTCAGATAGATGCCTTATGGTTTCCAAATATATATATTTATTAAACTTTTTGTGCTTCCTGGTGTCCCGTACGATTGAAAAATAACGTTTTCAAATGCATATAAGTATTTTTAGTTTTTTAAATAAAACCCATCAAAATCTTTGAAACAAACTTTTTGTGCTCTCTGTGTCAAACGTAGCATAAGGCTAAAAACTTCACATATATAAACTTTAGAAATAAAAATTAAATCAAACATGTAACACAAAAATGCAATTAGCAGCTGATTAAAGTAAAATAAAAGTAATGCAAAAAGTGACATAAAATGCATAAAAATGTTTAATGCTCCATGAATAAAAAATCACAATACAACAACATAAACAAAAAATACAGATCTAAGTAGTATGAGTTGCACAAAACATAAAAAAACTAAAACAAATCAGTAAATGCCCATATTTTCCACAACATTTTGTGGCATCCATCTTCAAATACACAATAGTCAAATAAATGATCTCTCTTGGCATCTTCTTCCTATTTTTCCTTCTGCAGACGAATATATATCAACATAGCCCTACATGAAAACCCGTTACTTATTCTCTCTCTAAGATAAAGTATAATGATACAAACCTCCAAATTTTCACCAAAGATGATCCAAACCTCCAAAGTAAAAGCTTTAGAAGTACAAAAAATAACCATAAAACAACAAGATAAAAGCAATTATTTAATGACAAAAAAAAAACATAAAACAGTAAAAAATATTCAACAACTTTAACAAATAGAAATAAAAAAAATAAAATAGAAAAAAATGAAAAATTAGTTAAAATATTTAACAATCCACTACTCCATAAAAATGCAAATTTAGAACAACTTTTATTCTGAAACAATTGATCAACCATGACCAGTGTTGGACAAACTATATGACTAATATATAATATTACATACTTAACAACCCAAAATATCTTGATTATTCAATCAAACACCTAGTATGCACTCATATAGAAGATATTACATTGAACTAATGATCACCCTCACCGTGAATAAACTAATCGATATTAAACGAACCATGTTGTTCTATACAACCAAACAATGAAAATATCAAATAAGATTAATGAGTTTTTGCTCATAGGAAAACTATAATTGAATCAAAGAAAGAGAAAAAATTTACCTCATAACTTCATGAGCTCTGCCACTCACTATTGGCATAGTTGGTTTGAACCGATGTGTAGGAGAGCACCCAAATATCTCGGAACCAACTTTATCTGAATTTATCAAAAAACCTCCATAATATGAGCCATAAAACATTACTCTGAATAAAAAAAAAAGACAAAAAATCATCCATAAAAATGAAAACCAACTAACACCATATATGCCACAAATCCCATATCAACCCCACGCAAATACCTTACCTGACTTACCTCTTAATAGAGAGAGGTAAAAGTAAGTTGAAAGTACACTAGAGTTTACAGGACCCGGGCCTCCGATCATTTGTCAACGCTAGCTTCGGCATAGATCAAGTGCATCAGCGCTGAATGATGCCGCCGGGAGTATCAACCACCTCTGACCTTAGTCCGCGCTAAATGATGCCGCCGAGAGTATTGTTGGTGTTATTTATGATTATAGAAACCAAAAGAAAAAGACGATGCACCTTGATGAAAATAATCAATTGGAGCTTCCTCTGACGGACCTGGGTGACCTCCGACGAACCTCTGCAAATAACAATATTTCAAAATCCAACAGATTTGGGGGTTTGGGTTTGAAATCAAATAAAAATGGTAGGAATTACAAACTAAGAATTATCGACACCAAAGTTGGTAGATATTCCGATCAACCTTTGTTTCACCTTCGTTCAATCTCTGAAAGTTACAAAACTTAAAAAACAATGATAATGGGAACAATAAGATGGCACAGAAGTCAGAGGTTGGATCTCACCTAAACCAAAGTTGTTAATTCCTCCTCAGACATATCGATCCATTCTTCAATTTCTTTGGATTCTGTATACGTCTTTGATGATGAATTTGAAAATCAAGAGTTAAATAGTCTTCCGGAATAAATAGCACTCCATGGGATCATTTTGGAACATTCATTGTAAATGACCTAACTTTTGAATGAGCATAAATATGAATCAATGTTATTATTGATATGTCAACTAATGATGGTTCTTTTTCCTAAGCTCTTTAGAGTGGGTTAGGTATTGAGAGGCTCGAGGTCTGACTACAATAAGTAGAGATATTGAATGGCTCGAGGTACAATAATTACAGATATTAAACGTATACACTTGTTCCCTTATTTAGCCCTTGGATTCAAACCCTTAAGAGTTAATCCCAACCATCAGTTAGCTTATATAAAAAAAAACCTCTTGCTTTATTATATATATATATATATATATATATCAACATCCTCTCAGAATAATTAGCATATAACCAATCACTCTCTTGTACGCATTTGTTAGCTATATGTTTGTAACTATAGCCAAAATCTCTTTCGAATAATATAGAACATCAACCACATTTACGTAGTGAACGAAGGCATGATACCTTTGCAGAACCATATAAATACATTGTTAATTTCCCATTGTTTCATTAGTTTTCATTCAACTATTTTCCATTGATAAAATTGTACATGAACTTTTCCCCGTACAAATTGGAATGGTATATGAGATACTTACAACTTGTTTGTCCATTCTATTTCTTTTTTTTTTCTTGAAAAATAACATGAGTGTGAATGGATAAAACCATTGAATTCGAGAGATAATTGTAGTACCAACTACGTCAATCCCTCGATTCTTGCACTAGGGGGTACCCCCTCTTTAATATTGAAATTAAGGGTGCCAGATAAAGTTAATATCATTTTACACATGAAAGACTGAGATAATAGAAGCAAAATGATTAAAGACAACCAACCACAATAAGCAACGTAAGGGTAATAAGCTGTAACCTAGAACTAGTCAATTAGGATTCTCATAAGCTACCATAAACTATATAGTATGACATATTCCTAAACAAATATATAAAAAAATCTATATAAACTAAGATATGAAATTTAAAATTTGGAGTGATGAATTTTTTAAGGATCGTTACACCAAAATTACCATTTTCTAACTGTTTTGGAGGGTTGGTAATTATTTTCGTAACGAATCTACCCATAAGAAATAAAATGTGGGTATATTGATATATGAAAGTTCGATAATATTATAGAATACTATATTTTTTAATGGCTTTGATCCTTTAGAAATGACTATTGTTAAGAGTCACACGTTGTTAGTAATATTAAAGCATTGTTAGGAAACCATGTACATGAAATTAATTTTTATATTACTATTTTATTTATTAACAGTTTGGGTCCATTGGTAAAATCACTAGAGCTTATCTTTTAATATACTTAAGCTATGTCCAATTTTATTTTATAAAACATTTCTTCTCAAGTTAAATGAGATAGAGTATGCATCCGCCCTCGTTGATCAATTGTTGTGTGATGCTTTAATGGTTTGAATTTTGAATTTAGATCAAATCACACACCAAATCCTATAGATCTAGGTTTGATATATAATTGAGTAGATAATTAGACTTTCTAAATCAATACCCCAGTTAAATCGCTTAATTAGGCTAGTTTATTCGTTATGTTTGTGAGCATCAAATTTATAATTTCATTATTACTTTTATAATTTAAAAAAATCCCCACACATTTTCAATTGCAAATCTATGATTTAAAATTTATTTCCTTAAAGATTATAAAAACTAGGATTTCTAGAGTTTCGAATTCAGAAATATTTTCCATAATTGGAATCGATTCCCGTTCACCCCCTCAAGGACATATTAGCGAGTTGTATGAACACATATCCAGAAATATTTTCAATTAGTATTAGAGTGGTTTGCTCTTGACAAATAATTTTGTGTATTACATTGATTCCATTACGTGGATGATGCATATTTGAAATATATTAATTGAAAATATATTTGAAAGTATATTTTTATTATGTTGGCATATTTTTTGTATCTATAAAAGAATTGGTGCTCCTCACCACGATTGGACAGGTGGAGATATATAATAACATATTTCTGCCTCCGTTTCGCAATCTCTCCCTTAACCAATTTACTTATTATTCGTATATCTCTACACTATTGGAGTTTTATTCTTAAAACCATATATGATGTTTACTTTTATGTAAAAGTGTGTCAGTTCATTTTAAAATAAGAATCATGATTGCAAGAATGCCTTCTATTTAGTTTAAAGATATTATTGACGTGTCAGTCAATAAAGCTTAGTAGAATTTTGGTGAATTGGCTTCGGGTTGATCACTAAAAGATCGAAATCCTAGTTCTAGCACTTTTAAAATGTTCACAACCTAGATATGGAGTTGATATCCTATCGAAACGATCACGATGTAATCCTAGATATTTATTTAGAACTACGAAAACCTGTGTGATGGTTGAAGAAGTTATTCAATAGTTCGACAAAGTATTGTGATTGGTACATACCAGGAATGTATTGCATAGGGCCACCCGTGAAATTTGAGTATCATAATGTCTTGATTAGACTCGAAAAATCTCACACAATTTTTAACGGGTGCATAGATTCTTAATCCCGAGAATTTTGAGAATTAGAATGTTTATGACAATGTCACTTTGATTTCTATGAATTCGATTTGATATTATATTTGATCAAAAGATCCCCGCACATTGTGTGACAGTTGTGTGAGTAAGTCTGAGATCATAATTTGAAGGAATTCATATCCATGGGATACCATGAATTGTGCTACCCCTTTTTTATACTTATATAATTTTTTTCAACCAAGTAAAACCCGATCGATGGATTATTTTATAATCCCGGTGGAGTACTAAATAAGTTAAGTATGAGAATCTATTAAATTGATTAGATATTTGTTAAAATCGATTAACAACAAATTGATTTGACCAAGAGGGTATTGAAAACTTAACAAGGGAAATCATATTATGCACTATAATCAACTTTGCAAATATAACCACTTTATACCTGAGTGATTTTAGAGATAATTAAATTAGAGTGCAGTCGTAATTATTTAGTGGAGTTAATCGCAATTAAATAAAGAAAATCACTAAAGTAAAGGTATGTAATTTGGGATTTTCATGTATTTATTTGAAGCCAATTTAATTAATTCTCTTGGATCCCTAATAAAGCCTAATATCGAGGTAGTAGGCTTGAAACTCTTTGGAATCCCAATTTGACTAAGTTCCATGGCCCACACCTATATATATTTGTGTAAGCTAGGGTTTTAAGTGAATGATCAATTATGGAGGATTAGAGAGGGAGATACAAAATACTATACACGTTTTTATGAAGGGGTTATGAGAGAGAAGATCAATTCTCTCACATTTCAACATGGTGTCATATTCAAGAGTGCCCACGCATAAGGATTACTTTGAGTGGATTATATGCTAGAATATTAGAGATGTTCAGATAATTCTTGCAAGGTTTTTGGAGACCGTGGAGGGAAACAAGAATTTCATCTTCTTCAACCTTGTCTCCTTATACGAATCACAATATGATTTTCCATGGTATTATATTTTGGAAACCTAGGGCTAATCCTTAAATCGAGTTCTTGATTTCTTTTTAATGCATGTTTAAGTAAAGATCTTTAGGATTGAATTTTTCTGCGTTTTAAATGTCAACCCCAAGTTATTTACCTAACAATTGGTATTAGAGCCCCGATTGAGATTAATCATGTTTTGAAAAGGTCCAATGTTGTCCATGTGGAAACCCTAACTTTGTCATGTTGTATGATTGTACAATCTTTTGTATGTTAAAAAACTAACATGGTTTTGTAGAGATTTTATATTTCAATCAATTCCATCATGGTCACATATGTTTATTTTGTGTGATTGTATCCTAAAATGTTTTATTTGTATCTTTTTTTGCTCCAAGTTTGATATGGTTAGAATAATTAGGTTTTTGTAATTATTTCATTATCGGTGGTTTTAATGACGATTGTGAGGGGAGGCAATGTTTCTTTACACTTCGAATTATGTATTTAATTGGGTTATGGTCTAAGAGAAAGGTTATGGAATTTCTAATGAGTTATGACCATTTTTGATTGAAAATGTCATAACAACAGGTCTAGATTAATCCGAATCAGACGGGTTGGATCGATTCGAAAAGAAGTCGAATCGATCCAATGGGCGACAATCAACTTTCTTGTTGGCTATTCTTGGTGTTTCTCGATGGCTGTTATTGGTGACTCTTCCTCGTATCTCTTCCCAAACCCGAATGGAGTATTTCTAGTTGGAAATATCATCAAGAACCCCTCACTGAATTGAAGTCTACTTCTTATTGGACTTTAACATCATAAGGAAGTTTTCTTCAATAAGAATTCTTGGACTTGGAAAGTTTTATATTAAGGAGAAGTTTAGACCTTGATGGAAAGGAACATTTTTATCCTTTAATAAACTATTGCATTTAATTATTCATTTGAAATGTCTCACTGTTAATTAATGTTGCATAATTTGGCGTGCTAATTAGTTAATTAGAGACATCCGTTTTATAGACAACATTAATTTAATTTTGAGACTAGCCTAGATCATCAATTTTTCTTGGGAAATTCGTGTTTATTTATTATTTTCTAATTTGAATTGAATTGGGGTATTTAATTTTAAGGTATGAATTGAATTTTTATCTCTTGATTTTGTATTAATTTTAAATGGTTTTATTTTTCAAAAATCAAAATAGTGAGATCGGGTAATTTAACTTTACAAGTAAATTAGAATTTATCATGGATTTAATTCGAGCATTAAGAATTGAATGAATAGTTTTATAAAACTCTCATGTTTTAAAATATTAAGTGAGAGAGGGGTTTCAACATAAATCTTGCGATTTTCATTGGTATATTGAGAATTATGATGTGATTATTTCCTCGCGTCAGCTCGTCTAGCCCCCCAACGAATGGATTTACTCAGGGCATTCGGTATTCTCGAGATTCTTAAGTGATAGTTCCTAGATTTTAATGTGAGTAAGTTCGGTCCCAGCAACAGGAAATTTCTTCACTAGTGGATTTGAATTTTAAGAATGAACCAATGGTAGAAACATGAATGTAATTAATGATATCCTACCCAATGTAGTCACTGCCATTTACTGCGGGACCAAAATTTACTAAATATTCATTATTTTGGAAATAAGGGTCTTGAACTATCTTGATAGAATAATTAAAGATGAAAATCTATCTAGTTCAAGGTGAGGCGATTTTATCTTCCAACGAGAAATCTCACCTCATAAGAGAACCCAAATGTTCGATGGGATTGATTTTTTAATTGGAGATTGAGGGATGCGGCTTTAAAATTTGATTCAATTAATAATTGTGTTTAATTGGAAATTAATTTTATTAATTTGTAGATTCTAAGATTGCAAAAATAAATTCAACCGTTTCTCACTGTTTTAGTCTTAAAGTTTTAACTAGAATAGGTTTCAAGGGCCAAAAATATAATTGGACATTGTTCTAACTTAAAGGGATAATAACTTATTTAACTTGCATTCCCATTGATAATTATAAATTATGATGTGATTAACTCCTCGCTTCAGCTCATCTGCCCCCTAATCGTATGGTTTTAGTCATGAAATCATGGTATTTTAAACTATATAGTAATTCTTTTAAATTAAGTGTTACATGTATTCGGTCTCCCCAATGAAAAAGTTATAAATGTGAATTTTGGTTTAAAAGAATTAACCAATGGGATCTTGTTACCACATATGTTAGTTGATGACACTCAAGTAAGAATCATGTTCTTGAAATGATCTTGATCATTGTTCTAAATAAGGATGATTTATATTAGATATGAGGGGAAAATTCGGTACCATTTCGTAATCCGAGAGTGAGAATCATCATTAACCAAAAGTTGGTGTTAGTTATTAAGAATAATATTTACTTATTTTTCAAAACGGAAGTAGTATGTAAGATTAAGTCTCATGCACAACAGTTTGGTGTTAAGAACGGTCATATTCTTAAACAGTAGTGGAATATCCAAAGGCAAGTATTCTCACTACATGTAGTTAGAACTTTAATAGCGATGGTGTCTGATTTTTCCTTGCTATATAAGGAAAATCACATGGTATTTATTTTTCTCTTAAAAGTAAATGCATGATTTATGACTCGATATATGGTAACATCGTATGTAGACTCAAGAACCAAAAATCATCGCCATAACTCTTTGCAGAGGTTCTAAGTAACCGAACTATTAGTTAAAAAGGAGATGTTCGTAATTATAGGCAATTAGTTTAAGGTGGTGGTATTGGTGGTGAAATATTCTTATGATATTGGTGTAGACATGAAGTTAATGTGGGTAACTTATTTAATATACATCAGCTTTAGAAAAGCTGGTTTCAGTTTTCTAAATTGGTTTTGAAAATATATTCTATTAATTTTATAAAATTATTTCATCCAAATTTGGATATCATTTATCTGCTCTCGTACATTGAAAAATAATTTATACATTATAAGTTTTGTCTCACCAATATTGATAAATACTAAATTGAATAATTTTATGGATAAGATCATTAAAGAGAAAGCTTCTTTCAAAGAACCAAACACTATCTTGGCACTTATGCTTAGGTTATTTTATTCCGAAAGGAATTCAAATACTGGTTTAAAATGAACAATCGAGTTCACTAGAGTGGAGGAACTTCTAGTCTTAAAATCCATTTAGAAGGTAAAATGGCCAAGGGGTCTTCATAGCCGAAAGCTAAAAAGCCAAATATGTGTTAAAAATTGTTCATTTTGATTATTTTGATTCGGTGACTATCTGGTTAATTGGTGGGTTTGAGTACTTCATATATTTAATTGATGATCACTTGAAGGTATTGATATTTTTACCTTATGCACCACAAGTATGAAACCTTTAAGTTGTTAATTATGTACAAGGCTAAGGTGGATCATTGGGAATGTAAACTAATCCAAATTTCACAATATAATCGTAGAGGTATTTACCTCTAGTGATAGTTAAGGGATAATTTACTGTAAGTGTGGGATTTTATCCTAGTTGTGTACATCGGTATTCGACTTAGGAATGATGTAGATGATAAGAAGGAATAAGGATCTTTTGGATATGATAGGGTCCATGGAATTTTATTCAGGATTGCAACATTCTTGTTGGGATTTTTCATTAAGAGATAAACAAATACATTTTAATTTTATTTATTTTTAACCAGTCTCTTCAACTTCCATTAAACATTGGGGTGGGTGCGAGCTTATTCTATGATATGTTCAGATTTGGGGTGCCTGACACTCGTGCCGTGGAAACGATCATAGGAAATTGAAATTATGACAACGTTATGTCTATTTTTTTTTTTATCCCAAAGGTTATAAATTGAGTTTATAAAATACTGATGAGTACAAGAAGCTCGTTAATTCCATCGTTGCTCGAAATAGGCTAATGTAATAAATAATGTACCCAAGTGTAAGATGGACTTACAAGATTGTGACACCCTGACTAATTAAATACCGGGTAGCTACTCCTTTATTAAATTAATTCAAAATGTCAAGTTGGTTCAGTTAATAGCATCACTGTCGAAAACATTTAATGATTACTAACCACCTAGTATTTAAAAAGTAAGTTGTCAAATTTTAAATTAAATCTGATTAACATGCGATAAATGAAACGTAAAGGAATAACATCACCATACACCAAAATGTCTAAAATAATGACCAACAAATAATAATAATAAGTCTGGAGGAAAAATACTCCTCACAACAATCCCAGAACTGAATAAAATAAAAACAAGTCTGAATCCTGAATTAATTACAAAATCTGAATAACTGAAATATAAATGTCTCTAAAAGAAATGGGCGACATGCCCTACGAATGATGAAAACTGAATAGAGAGTCAAGACAAAAGAAGGGTCTACTAGCAAGGTCCTATAACTTCCACAACAGCTACATCTCGTCACCTGAATGGAAATACTATGCATGGTGTCCTTGTGGCTGGGCACCTAAAAGGTTTTTACAAAAAAATAGATTTGAAAGCAAACGGGTCAGAGCCCGAAAGTGGAGAGTATATTAAAAATAGCAAGTGCTTTAACAACATTAATATAATGAATGCAAAATACATGTTAGGACGTCCACTCCCATGAAATTCTCACCTCTCGACTAATTGTGCACTCCTAACGTACCATATCCATCTAAGTGACATTCCTCTTTAACTAAACCGTCATAAGTTATAACCTTTCTACTTGACTCACGATATAGATTCCCAATGTTATCAATTAAATAGGAGGTTTTACTTAAACTCGGATTCTCAATTATTAGCAAAACAATTCACAGCAGGTTTTTTATCTTGATCAAGACGCTATTACAATTATACTGGCAATTAAACATAACAAAATCCTTTTCATTTGACCGTATATTATTCACGTCATAAATATATAATACAAGCACCCCGAAGCTAAGCTGCGGTGCACACATACTCTGCTATCCATCCCGGTACATCACGTACATAAGGATTACAAATTCCGAATCTCTCAGGAATTGTTAGAATAAGCACAATACACAAAAATGGAGGCGAACATAATTCAACATACCCATGGGTCACGTACATACCTACGCTCCATAGTCAGCTGCCTTATTAACTCACAAATAAGCCATTCTAGTATTATGTTCTTAAGGAACCAATCTAAATCCGGGCACAGAAAGATTTGATGGCCCTAAGCAAGTATGGTAGGTATGTCATAGACAAAAATCATATACATATACTAAGCATGCACACATCTTAGTAATTACCTTAATTTAGTTGTGGTATAATTCTCATTCTTATACCAACTTATAATGTCACACAAATTATATACCCCCGGTTTATATGCATTTAAGTCATAAATTATCCTCACATCGTGATTAGTCGCACGCATCCTCATCCACAAATACCATTTGGTTCCAATCATTCTTCTCCATTTTACTCCTCAATATATATCCCGAATATCCCAACAACCACAATTAGTCATCAAGGTAATGTTATCTCTACAATTAAACAAGGTTACGGGACACTAGAAATAAAAAAGGCCAAAAAGGCCAAACTGTCAACTCGTTAGAAGTCTCATTCGAACGAGGCTCGTTCGAACGAGAGTTCGTTCGAACGAAATGGGCATCTAACGAGATCTCATTCGAACGAAAGGCATCGAACGAATATCCCCCTCGTTAGAAGTCAAACTGTCAACTCATTAGAAGCTCGTTCGAACGAGCTCGTTCGAACGACCTGGGCATGCCTTCTAACGAGGTGACAGTTTCGAGCCTAGAATTTCTGAATTCGTTTTTCCTCCAACTTTCTCTTCTCAAGACTCATCCAAACATTATCCCAACAGTGTTTTAAGGTTTCTAATGATTTATAAACATACTTAGGTCGTATATAAACATCTATATGGGATCAAATCATCCTAAACCACATCAAATCATCAAATCTCCCCAATTTTCCCCAATTCTCATGAACATGAACCCTAGAAATTTGCAGTCATCAATAGACATAATTAAATCCGTTTTTGTGATATAAAAGATGTATTTCTATCATCATAATTACCCAAACATAATTCTACATGCAGTCTCCTTATAAAATGTAAATTTCTAATTCCAATTCAATGGGTTTTTATGAATCTCCCAAAACAAGGTAATTATCATAAATGTCTAAGCATGGAAAAAACATTCGTTGTAAATAACGTAATTAAACCACTTGCCTTAGATAGTTTTCTGAATTTGGTGTTGGTGAATGGGTTGATTCTTTCCTTTCTCTATGGATTTCCTCCCAAGGTTGAAGATGGTGGTTTTCTCTTTGGGAACCTCTTCTAACTTCTCTCCCACTTCTTCCTATAACTCCCATAGCCCTAAAATGAGTTAGATGCTGGTAATGGCCTAGTGGGTTACAAAATAACCTAATATTAAGTCCCAAAATTCGTTGGTTACTTTTCCCAAAATTTCAAAATTACGAAACTACCCTTTTGGGTTGCCGGTATGGCATAAAAATGCCCCGGGACCCAAACTAAACCCCCCGACTAGTGTTTTCTGACTATTTCGACCCTTCCGGACTCGTTGGCTCACTCAAAATGACCATGCGGTTGATAAAAATAAAATTCACTTTTTAATTAAAATAAATATATTCCCGACGCGACTGTCACACGCGTCCTAACCAAAATTTCCAAATTATCGTATTTCAATTTCTTCAATTTCACGACCAATTTAATATATTCAATATTCATTGTAATCAAATAATACCCATTATAATCAAATACCAACTCACATCTCGTTAGTATTTTATCCGGATTAATTCTCAATTAATACCCATTTAATTCAATTATTCCCATAAATAATTATCACAAAAATATGGGGTATTACATACTTCCCCCTAATAACAGAATTTCGTCCCGAAATTCGGAACTAGAAAGTACATGGTAAAAACAACTCTGGATAGCATTCACGCATTTCATCCTCGCGCTCCCATGTGGACTCCTCGACATTATGATGTCGCCACTGAACACGCACTAACGGAACTATCTTTGACCGCAGCTTCCGCTCACTTCGGTCCAAAATAACAATCGGTCCCTCCTCGTAGGAACTATCGGGCTGGAGATCGATGTCCTCCATAGCAATGTGAGAATAATCCAAATCATCTCTAAGATATTTCCTTGGCGAGGAAATATGAAACACATCGTGAATCCTGTGCAAATGTTCCCGTAATCCAAGTCTATATGCAACAGACCCAATCCGCTCGACGATAGGAAATGGCCCCACATATCTCGGTGCCAACTTCCCCTTCTTCCCAAATCGCATAATCTCCTTCATAGGAGATACTCTGAGTAAAACTTGGTCCCCCACTTGGAACTCCCTGAAGGATCTCTTCGCATCAGCTTAGCTCTTCTGGCGATCCTGAGCTATCCGAATGCGACCCCGTATCAATTCTATCCTTGCCGAAGTATCTTGAATCACTTCTGGCCCAAGTAGTTTGTTGTCCCCCACCTCCTACCAACATGCCGGGGAACGACAAGGTCTACCGTACAACGCCTCAAATGGAGCCATGCCAATGGTTCCTGGTAGGAGTTGTTGTAAGCAAACTCCACTAGTGGAAGATACTGCTCCCATCCACCCCCAAAATCAACGATGCACATACGCAACATGTCCTCCAACATCTGGTTTGTACGTTCGGTTTGCCCATCGGTCTGCAGGTGATATGCCGTACTCAATCGCAAATCTGTGCCCATGGCCTCCTAAAAACTCTCCCATAACCGTGAAACAAATATCTTATCTCGGTCAGACACGATATTTAGGGGCACACCGTGAAGTCTCACTATTTCTGCAATAAAAAGCTGTGCATACTGTCCCGTAGTGTAGTCTGTCCTTACGGGTAGAAGATGAGAAACTTTGGTCAACCTGTCCACAATTACCCAAATGGAGTCGTGACCCCTCTGTGATGTAGGCAACCCCGTGATAAAGTCCATGGATATGCTCTCCCACATCCACATCGGGACCTCTAATGGCTGTTGAAGTCCTGCCGATCTTTGATGATCCGCTTTTACCAGCTGACAAGTGGCGCATTTAGAAACAAACACGACAATATCTCTCTTCATCCCGCTCCACCAATACTGTCGTCTCATGTCTTGGTACATTTTATCCCCACAGGGATGTACCGCGAATCGTGAGCCGTGTGACTCTGCCATTACCTCGTGTTGCAATTCCTTCCCTTCCGGAACTACCAGTCTCCCATTGAAGCGTAATCCCCCGTCTGAGCTAACGGTATAGGACTCGGCTCCCTCTGCTAATAATCGAACTATCTGCTCCTGACAGAACGAGTCATCTGCTTGTGCCTTTACCACTCTTGTGACAATCTGCGGTGTAACAGTCATCACCGACATGAATGATCGGGCCACTGCATCTTAGTGTCCCAACTCCTTCCACTTAGCCTTCCACACCCCTGCCACCTCATCCACTGGCCTACGGCTCAATGCGTCTGCTACTGTGCTAGCCTTCCCCGGGTGATATTGGATATCAAACTGATAGTCCTTCACAAACTCAAGCCACCTCCGTTGTCGCATATTCAACTCTTTCTGCGTGAATAGGTACTGTAGGGACTTGTGGTCCGTGAACAATCAAAACTTTTCCCCCAAAAGGTAATGTCTCCAAATCCGTAGGGCAAATACCACTGCCACTAGTTCCAAGTCATGGGTGGGGTAATTCTTATCGTGAGGCTTAAGCTTACGGGAAGCATAAGCTAGGGCCTGACTCTCCTGTTGCAATACACCTCCAAGTCCTTGTAAGGACGCTAAGGTGTAAACTAGATACTCAACTCCCGGTCTCGGCAATGCTAACACAGGTGCTGAGGTCAACTTGTCCTTCAACTCATCGAATGCCAACTAACAGGCATCACTCCAGATGAATGACACACCCTTACGAGTCAGATGTGTCAAAGGACTCGCTATCTTTGAGAAACTCTGAATAAACCTCCTGTAGTATCCTGCTAGGCCCAAGAAACTATGGATATCAGTCGGTGTCGTGGGCTGTCCTCACTCCCTCACCGCGGATACCTTCCCCTGATCAACAGATATCCCCCTGTCGAAAATAATGTGCCCCAAAAACTGAACCTCCTTCAGCCAAAAACTGCACTTCTCATATTTTGCATACAACTCATTCTGACGTAGCGTCTGCAAAACATGCCTCAAATTCTCGGCGTGCTCCTCCTCTGTCTGGGAGTAAACCAAAATATCATCAATGAAGACAATGACAAACTGATCTAGGAATTCTCTAAACACCCTATTCATCAAGTCCATAAACACGGCTGGAGCATTGGTCAAACCAAAAGGCATAACCCAAAACTCGTAGGACCCATATCTCGTTAAGAAAGTAGTCTTCGAGACGTCCTCCTCCCTTATACGCAACTGATGGTATCCCGATCGCAAATCAATGTTTGAGAAGAAAGAAGCTCCTCTCAGCTGGTCGAATAGATCATCGATTCGGGGCAACAGATACTTATTCCGTATCATGACCTTATTAAACTCCCGGTAATCTACACACAACCTCAACGATCCATCCCTCTTCTTCACAAATAACACAGGGGCACCCCACGGCGAAGTACTCCTCCGGATAAACCCCTGACCCAACAACTGCTCAATCTGATCCCGTAACTCTCTCATCTCAGCTAGAGCCATACGGTAAGGTGCGCGGGCAATAGGCCGAGTGCCCATCGTCAAATCGATCACAAAATCTATCTCTCTACTCGGAGGTAATCTAGGTATATCCTGAAATACATCGGCAAACTCTCAAACAACCAGAATCGAATCAAGTGGTATCACCACTTCTTTAGAGGTCTCCTCCTCTATGTAGTACAAATGAGTGGATGATCCTCCCTCAGGGCAAGGCATCGCCACTAAAAACATATCATGCCCGGGAATGGCAAAGATAATACACCTACTAAAATAGTCAATCATGGCTCCGTACGCTACTAGCCAATCCATACTAATAATGGCATCATACTCGATCATCTCTAACACTAACATATCAGCGGGTAAAGTAAACCTCCCGATCTCTATACCCACACCTCTACACATAAGCGAAATCATGGAACCCCTACTCAACGGTGAGTCTACACAAGTAGCGGTGCTCTCCGCGGTGTCTAACAACCCAATGGTGTGTGAAAATCTCATAGCAATAAAATAATGTGTAGCCCCTGTGTCAAATAAAATACGCCCCATAGTCCCCTGAATAGAGAACATACCCTCAATGGCTAGGGGTATGCAAAATCCAAACCAAACCGATTAAACCGACCGATCCAATCCAATCCAATCCGATCCAACTAGAAAACCGACCTCAATTGGATTGGATTTTAATTTTCAAAAACCGATTTAATTGGATCGGTTTCGGTTCTTGGATGCAAAACCAATTAGAAAACCGAACCGATCCAATTAAAATAATTGTGGTTATAAAAAATACCCATTCCCAATACCCACCCGATTTAATACCCATTATATATATAGCTTTTAAAAAAAACCTACCCATTCACTTTCACTTTCACTTTGCCCTAAGGCCCTTCACTTTCTTATCTACCTACGGCGGCTGGCGATCCCAACCCGACTTCTCCCACGCTGACCACTGACCAGAGCTTCCGGCGTACGACGAGCTTTCGGCGGTAATTTCTCTCTCTCTCTCTCTCTCTCTCTCTCTCTCTCTGTACCTCCGATCTGTTCCCTTACTTCCGATCTGCCTGTACCGCCGATATATATATATATATATACCTACGATCCCCGATCTATTCTGTATATATATCCCCGATCTGTTCTGCCGCCGATCTATCTATCTATCTATATATATATATATATATGGAAATACATCCGGGTTTAGAAATTTTTAACAGTTATATGGATTTGTTGTATGTATGGATAACAGATTTGTTGTATATATATGAATTTGTTGTATGTATGGATAACATATTTGTATTCCATTACTTAATTTCTGTATGTATGGATAACAAATTTGTTGATGAATTTTTATATATGGATAACAGTTAATGAATTTTCAACAGTTATTGAATTGTTAACCATTACTTAGTGAGTTAATAGTTTGAGTGAACAATTAATGGTTTGATTTTTAACATTTGTAGGGATTTTCATTGTTTACTGCTTCCATATCTTTAAATTAAACAGTAATCACGGCTCAATCTTCAGGCGCATCGTGTCAGGTAAATTTGAATGTAAATGGTTTGATTCATTTTTATTTATATTTTCAGATTATATTATGATTAATTATATGTGTTGTTAATTAGTTTTTTTTACTTTTAGATGGAAGATGATCCTAGCAAGGAAATTAATGGAATACCTTCAAATGATCATCCGCCCGATCTCAATGCTTCAAATAGTGATCAAGTGGATCAACAAGATGCATCTCAACAACCTAGTTCAACACCGAGTCAACAAGAAGCAACTGTTAAAGGTAAAAGAAAACCGACTCGGCCCCCCTCAATCGCGTGGGATCATTTTACAAAATCACTCGATGGATTCCATGCAACTTGTAATTATTGTGCCAAACAATATGCTTGTGATAGTAAAAAGAATGGAACATCTAATTTGTTGAGCCATTTAACTCATGCATGCCCCACTTATCCTAATCGGGAACCAAAAAAACAAAAGACCTTGGCCTTCCAACCAAAAAAAAGTGGAGAGGGGGGTGGATCAACTCTTGTGGCTACATCTTATAGTGTTGATCGATGTAGGGATGCAATTGATAGAATGTTTATTATAGATGAATTGTCTTTTAAATTTATTGAGAATGAAGGGTTTAGAAATGTACTGAATGTATTTGAGCCTAGATTTCCAATCCCGTGTCGCACCACCATAGCTAGAGATTGCTTGAAAATTTACGTAAATGAGAGGGATATGTTGAGGAATTATTTCAAGAAATCGGGGCAGCGAGTTTGTCTTACCACGGACACGTGGACATCTTTGCAAAATCTTAATTACATGTGTTTGACAGCTCACTATATAGATAGCAATTGGAACTATAACAAAAAAATTCTAAATTTCTGCTTAGTTCCAAATCACAAAGGTGAAACAATTGGCCAACATTTGGAGAAGTGTCTATTGGGGTGGGACATTGAGAAGGTTTTTAGAGTAACGGTTGATAATGCTAGTTCCAATGATGTAGCTGTTGCGTACTTGTCTGACAAAGTTAACAATTGGGGTGGGGCAATTTTGGGGGGTGAGTTTATGCACATGAGGTGTTGTGCACATATTTTGAATCTAGTTGTCACCGATGGTTTGAAAGAATATCATGTCTCTATTAATAGAATTCGTAATGTGGTGAGATATGTTAGGGCTTCCCCATCGAGGTTAGATAAGTTTAAGGCTTGTTGTGAAAGGGAAAGGATATCATCGAAAAAACTTGTTTGCTTAGACGTTCCCACAAGATGGAATTCGACTTATTTGATGTTAGAGGCGGCTGAAAAATTTCAAAAAGCATTTAAACGGTTAGAGGTAGATGATTCACAATACCGTCGTGAGTTTTGCTTATCTAGTGAGAGAGGTGCTCCAGATTTTGAAGATTGGGAACATGCCCGCTCATTCATTAAATTTTTGAAAATGTTTTATGATGCAACACTTAAGTTTTCTGGATCATCGTATTCTACTTCTAATTCTTTCTTAAGACAATTGAGTTTGATTCGCACTCAAATAAGGTCATGGGCTAATAGTAGAGATCCTTTTTTGAAGAAAATGGGTGAGAATATGGGTAGAAAATATGACAAATATTGGGGTTCTTTGTCAGTGATTAACCCGATGTTGTTTATTGCTGCCTTACTAGATCCACGGCATAAGGAAAGATTTTTGGGTTATTGTTTGAGTGCCTTGTTTGGGGAAGATAAGGTTAGTGAGTTAACAAGTAAGGTGAGAAAGAGTTTGGACGACTTGTACGATCAGTACGTATTGCTTTACTCTAGTAAACCCGTACAAAATCGCAATTCACAATAAATAGCCAATGAGATTGAGGTTGATAGTGCCGAAGTTGATGTTGATGCATTATTTAATGCGGGTTTTATGAGGTTGTTAAAAGAGACAAATGAGAAAGAATGCAAAACAGAGGTGGACCGATACTTAATGGAGTCATGCGAGGACCCCACTGATTTGGAGTTTGATATATTGGTTTGGTGGAAGACTAACTCACCCAAGTATAAGATTTTATCTTTAATTGCACGAGATGTTTTAGCTATTCCCGTCTCTACGGTAGCTTCTGAATCTGCATTTAGTACCGGTGGTAGAATTCTTGATCCATTTCGGAGTTCTTTGTCTCCAAAGACCGTGGAGGCCCTCATTTGCGCACAAAATTGGATACGTACAAAGCCTCAAATTGATCTTCGTGCATCAATGGATGAAATTGAAGACGTTGAATCAGGTAATAATTTAATTAATGCTTATTCTATTTGTTTAATTTATCTTAATTATTTTGTTTGATGACAAGTCATTGTTTAATTTGTTGTAGAGATTTTGGGTTCGTCCACCTCGACAGTTACGGGAGTCGGCTTTTAGTACTAATTGGAATCAGGTAATATTTTTATTTTTTAAATTTCTATTTTTCCATTACTATTCAATTACTAATGCCAATTTTTTGTTTGAATGCTTTATAGGAGTAAAGGCAGCCTACTAATATTTGGGTACAAGCTTGGATCTTGGAAGTTTTGGGAAGATTATGTGAAGGCTTTTTTCTGCAGATTTTGGGAAGTTGAATGTCATGTGTTTTTTTGTAGTAATTTAAACTTTTGGCCTACTATAATATTTGGGCTAACAAGCAAGTTTTGGTTGGATTATGTGAAGGCTTGTATGAAGTGTCTATTGTAATTTGTACTAATTTAAATGCTTTAATGGGAAGATTATGTAAGAAGGTTAATTTGTATTTGGTTCTTTTCTTTGGTTTAATGTATTTGTATTAAATTCTGGTTTATTATTTATTATCTGGTTTAAAAAAATCAAGTTTATTATTTATTAAATTCTGGTTTATTTTATTATTTATTAACTGGAATTACAATTTATCAACTATGAAATGGATTGGATTGGATTGGATCCAATTGGCTCAGTTAATTGGATTGGATCCAATTGGCTCAGTTAATTGGATTGGATTGGATTGGATCCAAATCCAATCCAATTACGAAAAAATGAGACCCAAATCAGATAATCGAAACCGATTACAAAAAAACGATCCAATCCAATTACAATTGGATTGGATTGGATTGGATTATAACTCATTATCGGTTTGGATTGGATTGCAAAATATAAAAACCGATTTTAATTGGATTGGATTCGGTTTGATCCAAATAGGTCGGTTTCGAACCGATCCACACCCCTATCAATGGCTGGTGGATCCTGCGGGGCTATGGCCTGCTGGAGCTGATATACTCTCCCATACTGAAGCTGTCCCTACTGAACTGGGACCGCTGGAATGGGTGGTAATGCTGCCATCTGTGGTGGTGCTGGAGGGGCGGCGGGAAACATAGGCCTCTGTGGCTCGTGTCGAGCACCCTGCTGTTGCTATGGGGCCCTGCCCTTATCAGGACAATCCTGACGTTTGTGGTCAATCTTACCACAAATGAAACACTTCCCCTGGAAGTTTCCCCCTCGCTGACCCTGTTGACCACGGCCCTGGTGATCATTACCATTTCTACCCTGGCCTTGCTGGCCCTGCTGAAACTGCTGTGGACCATCCTGCCCCTGCTGGCCCTGATGTCCGTTTGGACCCTGATGGCCCTGCCTAAAACCTCCCTAAACGTTCCTGAAATACCCCGATCTGAACCTCTTGTGATCCCCCTGCTGGGAACCCTGGTCACCCTGCCTCTATCCCTGAACAGAATGTGCCCCACTGGCACCATTTCCCCCAGTCCTGCCCTGATGGCTGGACTCTCCTGATCTCTTGCTCTCAGCCATGTGAAAGCGGTGATCCTGGCAGTGTAACAATGCGGCGTTAACCACATTAGAGTATGTGTCCAATGATAGATTACCCAACAAATGCTGACGGATCCTCCAAGTCAACCCGTCTGTAAACTTCTGGATTTTCTTCTCCTCTGTCGGTATCTCATTCGGAACAATATTCAATAGATTTGTAAATTCGGCCTCATACTCGGCCACAATCTTTCCCTCCTGTCTAAGATTCATTAGCTTCCTCCTTATTTCCGTGTAAACAGCTAACGGAAAATACTTGCGGTCAAACTGCACCCAAAACTCCTGTATCTTTAGAGTATCTCTCTCCTCCACGGTGGTAATAGACTCCCACCATTGCAGTGCAGATCCAACTAGCTTAAAAGTAGCTAGCACCTGCTTCTGAATTTTGATGCACTCAAACAACCTCAAGTGCCACTGAATGTCTTTCCTCCACTGACTTGAAACCACAACATCAGAGCTACCTGCAAACTCCGGCGGGTGTGTTTTCTGAAAAGCATCTCGTACGCGCTCCCAAGCAGATGGGAATGCATGTGTCTGAACTGGCGCGGCTACTGGCACCTAAGGTGGTTCCTGCTGAACCACGGCTAGTACGGCATTTACCGCTTGGGCTACAATGGCTGTAACCTCGGTGGCATTCATCGTGCCCTGAACTGGTGCGGGCTGTGGTTTTGGCGTTGCAACCCTGGGAACCCGTTGTGCACGTCATGGAGGCATCTGAAATAAGAGTAAGGTCTATAAGTTCACAGTTATAAACCCAAAATAGCTGAAGAGCGAAGCATACATAAAAGAATACAACAGTCCTAAAATATAGGGCTCTACATCAAAGAAAGCTCGGCGGAAAAATAATAAGCCGTACAGATCCTAAAGGACACTAGAACCTGATGCTCTGATACCACCTGTGACACCCCGACTAATTAAATACCGGGTAGCTACTCCTTTATTAAATTTATTCAAAATGTTAAGTTGGTTCAGTTAATAGCATCACTGTCGAAAACGTTTAATGATTACTAACCACCTAGTATTTAAAAAGTAAGTTGTCAAATTTTAAATTAAATCTGATTAACATGCGATAAATGAAACGTAAAGGAATAACATCACCATACACCAAAATTTCTAAAAGAATGACCAACAAATAATAATAATAAGTTTGGAGGAAAAATACTCCTCACAACAATCCCAGAACTGAATAAAATAAAACAAGTCTAAATCCTGAATTAATTACAATCCAAAATCTGAATAACTGAAATATAAATGTCTCTAAAAGAAGTGGGCGACATGCCCTACGAATGATGAAAAATGAATAGAGAGTCAAGACAAAAGAAGCGTCTACTAGCAAGGCCTTGTAACTTCCACAACAGCTACAGCTCGTCACCTGAATGGAAATACTATGCATGGTGTCCTTGTGGCTGGGCACCTAAAAGGTTTTTACAAAAAAATAGATTTGAAAGCAAACGGGTCAGAGCTCGAAAGTGGAGAGTATATTAAAAATAGCAAGTGCTTTAACAACATTAAAAAAATGAATGCAAAATACATGTTAGGATGTGCACTCCCATGAAATTCTCACCTCTCGACTAATTGTGCACTCCCAACGTACCGTACCCATCTAAGTCACATTCCTCTCTAACTAAACCGTCATAAGTTATAACCTTTCTACTTGACTCACGATATAGATTCCCAATGTTATCAATTAAATATGAGGTTTTACTTAAACTTGAATTCTCAATTATTAGCAAAACAATTCACAGCAGGTTTTCCCCTTTTTATCTTTATCATGACGTTATTACAATTACACTCGCAATTAAACATAACAAAGTCCTTTTAATTTAACCATATATTATTCGCGTCATAAATATACAATACCAGCCCCCCGATGCTAAGCTGCAGTGCACACATACTCTACTATCCATCCCGGTACATCACGTACATAAGGATTACAAATTCCGAATCTCTCAAGAATTGTTAGAATAAGCACAACACACGAAAATGGAGGCGAACATAATTCAACATACCGATAGGTCACGTACATACCTACGCTCCATAGTCAGTTGACTTATTAACTCACAAATAATTCATTCTAGTATTATGTTCTTAAGGTACCAATCTAAATTCAGGCACACAAAGATTAGACGGCCCTAAGCGAACGTAAACCTCCCGTGATAGCAAGTATGGTAGGTATGTCATACACAAAAATCATATACATATACTAAGCATGAAAACATCTTAGTAATTACCTTAATTTAGTTGTGGTATACTTCTCATTCTTATACCAACTTATAACGTCACACAAATTATATAACCCCAGTTTATATGCATTTAAGTCATAAATTATCCTCACATCGTGATTAGTCGCACGCGTCCTCATCCACAAATACCATTTGGTTCCAATCATTCTTCTCTATTTTACTCCTCAATATATATCCCGAATATCCCAACTACCACAATTAGTCATCAAGGTAATGTTATCTCTACAATTAAACAAGGTTACGGGACACTAGAAAGCAAACCAGGCCAAAAAGGCCAAACTATCAACTCGTTAGAAGTCTCATTCGAACGAGGCTCGTTCGAACGAGAGTTCGTTCGAATGAAATGGGCCTCTTACGATATCTCGTTCGAACGAAAGGCAACGAATGAACATCCCCCTCGTTAGAAGTCAAACTGTCAACTCATTAGAAGCTCGTTCGAATGAGCTCGTTCGAACGACCTGGGCATGCCTTCTAACGAGGTGACAGTTTCGAGCCCAGAATTTCTGAATTCATTTTTCCTCCAACTTTATCTTCTCAAGACTCATCCAAACATTATCCCAACAGTGTTTTAAGGTTTCTAATGATTTATAAACATACTTAGGTCGTATATAAACATCTATATGGGATCAAATCATCCTAAACCACATCAAATCATTAAATCTCCCCAATTTTCCCCAATTCTCATGAACATGAACCCTAGAAATTTGCAGTCATCAATATACATAATTAAATCCGTTTTGTGATATAAAAGATGTATTTCTATCATCATAATTACCCAAACATAATTCTACATGCAGTCTCCTTATAAAATGTAAATTTCTAATTCCAATTCAATGGGTTTTTATCAATCTCCCAAAATAAGGTAATTATCATAAATGTCTAAGCATGGAAGAAACATTCGTTGTAAATAACGTAATTAAACCACTTGCCTTAGATAGTTCTCTGAATTTGGTGTTGGTGAATGGGTTGATTCTTTCCTTTCTCTATGGATTTCCTCCCAAGGTTGAAGATGGTGGTTTTCTCTTTGGGAACCTCTTCTAACTTCTCTCCCACTTCTTCCTATAACTCCCGTAGCCCTCAAATGAGTTAAATGCTGGTAATGGCCTAGTGGGTTGCAAAATAACCTAATATTAAGTCCCTAAATTCGTTAATTATTATTCCCCAAATTTCAAAATTACGAAACTACCCTTTTGGGTTGCCGGTATGGCATAAAAATGCCCCGGGACCCAAACTAAACCCCGGCTAGTGTTTTCTGACTATTTCGACCCTTTCGGACTCGTTGGCGCACTCAAAATGACCATACGATTGATAAAAATAAAATTCACTTTTTAATTAAAATAAATATATTCCCGACGCGACTGTCACACGCGTCCTAACCAAAATTTCCAAATTATAGTATTTCAATTTCTTCAATTTCACGACCAATTTAATATATTCAATATTCATTGTAATCAAATAATACCCATTATAATCAAATACCAACTCACATCTCGTTAGTATTTTATCCGGATTAATTCTCAATTAATACCCATTTAATTCAATTAATCCCATAAATAATTATCACAAAATACGGGGTATTACAGAGATACAATGGAACTTCATATTACAAATGTTGCTAGACTACCCATACATAATAAAATATAAACTGATGATAATATACTACATAACGGAAGTCGGAGTGTTACTGATGATCATGATACTCATTTCACTTATACTGGAGAGAAAGTAGGGGAACTTTAGAGTGGGAGCATCAGGAATCACCCTGAATGATTAATGTTTTGGGTGATCATTTTGCTATGACTCCAAGAAAAAACAAACAGGGTCTTAGGGACTACAACGAGGCATTCCAAGATAAGGTAAAACCCATTGGGCACAAGTGGACCTATAATAAGTTATAAGATCGATGGATGGGAATGTACAAACCATCATGTCAAGGATTTTAAAAGGGTTTACTCATAAAGATATGGATTGACAATGAGGAAGCCTTCTTACGGTAGCCATGCTAAAGTCTGTAAGATTCTTTTAACTCCAAGACTTCATTCTTGAAAGATTTCCCCAACATTTACATAGTAAGAAGTCAGGAGAACAAGGTGATGTAAGCTTGTGACATCCATTTGTGGATTTAAGATAAAATCAACCTTTTTGATCATTCCCTTTGATCAAATATTCAAATTTTGAATTTGATCAAGGCCCGAATAATACTTGTTAGTATAAGAAGCATAACATAAAATTATGGTATTTCTAAGTACAATATGTGGATAATATTTTCCTAATAGGGAATGACGTGGGATTATTTTCTTACATAAGAGTTTGGTTATCAGGGTATTTTTATATATAATATCGAGTCGATTATATCAATCTTTCTCTAGATTTGTTATAAAGGATGTTGGGCTTATACCGAGTCGGTTATATTAATGTTTTATTCACAAGTTTTGCATCAGGATTCCATGAATTTTTTTTCTTGTCAAGTATGGAATCGCTCTGTATGGGAATCAATGTCTAAGGACAATTTATTAAATGGAAGGATTGAGAAATATATCTAATGCTTGATAATGGGCATCCTCATGAATGATGCATATTATGTGCAAAGACAAAAATTTCTTACGCCTTCGACATGGTAAATATATTTTAGCCTGATAGTCCTTTAACTTTTAGGCACAAAGATTAGGTTCTCGATCAGAAATGGGTTTCAAATTTTCTACCTTTATATACGTGTTTAACTGCCACACCCTATTTTGGGTATGATGAATGTACATGATAGTAATAAAGAAATGAAACAAAAGTTATGGCATAAATAATAGGACTTTATTCCTTGTACTGATAACTATATATTGTATTACTTGACATATGGGTAAATTATACGTACTATAGTTTATTCCAAAAATAGAAAATAACGAAACTCATCGAGCAACGTCATTTTCCTTTTCATCCTTCTTTAACTTCCATCCATATAGTTATAATAACATAAAATGGATCCTCACTTTTCACAAAAAAAGGGCCCTACTTCTTTATCATGGAACATCTGGAGGTACATAGGAATTAGCACAAGTATGCTAAGTAGATTTTAACCATTTCTATAACAAATATATTTATATAGAGGTTTGATGAGTGTATGGATTTAAATATTTGTGGATAAAGTTATGAATTAAGCATAAGAAAAAATTCTTATTGATAGAGAAGAAAATCCAAGAGTTTTAAACGGATAATTCCATAATGATCTGTTTACTAGAAGGTATAAAAGAATTAAGCATATCAGTGTAACCACATAATAATCCCAAACCTTTTGATTTTAAGTAACCAAGCTACGCAAGTTTTGTATGAAAGACATTCATATATGTATGTAGCATAACTAGGATCTCAAAACATCTTGAGACCTATAAGAAAAGTAGAAAAGTTTTGTGACATTACATGATAGTCTACTCCCTATAATACTCCGTAGTTTTATGGCATTTAATTATGGGATTAATTAAATTAAATTGGGATAAACTAATTTAATATTAATCCTGATTTTAAAATAAATATTTACTAGGGTGAAGAGAGTTAGTAATTATTGGTAAGAATAATGTTGAATATTACTAGAAGAGTAAAGTAATATATGAGAAATTGTCACGAGTAAATAATACGACAATTATAGAAATTAAGTCGAGACGCGCAAGTGTCGTGTCGGGACTAATTGATGGAATAAAAGTGAATTAATTATAAGTCGCCCGTATAGTCATTTTGAGTGAGCCAATATGTCTGGAAGGGTCTAGATAGTCAAAAAAGTATACCCGGGGGTTTAGTTTGGGTCTCGGGACATTTTTAGGCCTAACCGGTAACCCGAGAGGGCATTTTGGTAATTACCCATTTAGGCCTTAATTTTGGACGAAAATTGAGAGGTTATATCTGATGAGAGTTAGATTCCTCAAAGGTTAGAAACCTTAGAGTTAAAGAGAGATTAAGGAAGAGAGAAGAGAGAAGGCTTTCAAGGAGGAGAGCCACCATCCCTACACCACTGTCATCAATTCCTTCACCAACGCATAAATCGGAAGACGGGAATCGTTCCTATACCATTACAATTCATCAGATCAGACCTTCGATTTCTAGGCAAGTATATAACTTGCTGTTCTTTAGTTGATAACACATCCATGCTAGTTAGGAATTAATTCTCTCATGTTTTCTTGAAAACAAAATGTTGTTTGGGAGATTTTTATTCCAAAATTGGAGTAAAAACCATGGTAGGATGGATATCTATCATATGTAATATAGTATCCACGAAATTGATTCCCATTAGAGATAGAAATGTGGAAATTTAAATGAATTCTTGAGAAAATTGGATGAACTAGGGTTAGATAATAATTTCTTGAATTAATCCCCCTTCATGATGATTCTTGTCGAATTTGTGAAGGTTTTACGTTAGAAATCTTCCATATTGGTTTATATAACATTCATCAGGTTTGGTTGGGAGTTCGAGACTTGTTAATGGAGGTTTGTGGATTTAGATTGGATGAAACTAGCAGGCTAGAATCGTAAAAACTGGGCCAACACCTGCTTGATCGATTGATCGACCCTTTTTATCGATCGATCGACCCCTATTTGAAATTAAAATTTCTTCCCCTTTTTATGTTCATCCAATACCAGTACGTAAGGACCTTTGGGAATAATTCAAATATCTTAATGGGACATGAGAAGGACCAGTAGGGTACAAGTAGGGTCCGAGTACGACGCGTTTATATGAGATTTGTACTCTTTATTTATGTCAGTATTGAGTTTAGTTGGGATTACTTATGATTATTACATTGTCCTGCGATTTGGAATATTTTATTTAGATTGATTTATCTAGCATGTTCTTTCATTTGGATGGTTTGATTTTAATACTATCAATTTGTATTCGTAAAAATGGTTTTAGAGTTAATAATAACAATCGGACTTAATTTATTAAATTAAATGTTTTGACGCTTAGCTTAATTATTTATTTGGTGATTTGTAAAGAAAATTGTTTTTCGAAAGTGATGATAAGAATGAACCAACCTGACACTTTGAGTTAATTTAATAAAGGACTGATCCCCGGGTATTTAATTAGGCGGGGAGTCACATGTGGTATCAGAGCATCTGGTTCTAGTGTCCTTAGGATCTGTGCGACTTATTATGCTTCCAACATTGCGTTGTTTGATATAGAGCCCTATGTTCAGCATTGTTGGTTTCTATGGCGAGATTTCGTTCTCCTGTTAGGATGTATATATATTAGTGAATCTTAGTTGCATTCGAACGTGTTCGAATCATGAAGAACAACAGGCAAGGCCCATCGGGCGGATAACAGGAGGCATGACTTAGTTGAGGTTGTAAAGTATATTCAAGGATAATGACCATAGTCGAGGTCACCGCTATCATGGCATGAGAAGCCAGGACTCTAAAGATGGCTAGGACGCAGTCTATGATTTCCAAGTGCTGTAAGAGTCGAAGGTGATGCAAAATTACACTCACCCAATGTGGTATGACTATGAAAGAGTCAGACGAAGCATTTAGGAGAACCGTCAGTGGAAGTTCTAGAAATGCGAGGATTGTGTGTGTTAGCCAAAGGAGGTAAAATACCCAAAGGCTTGGGCCTATGACGGAGTGTGACTAACTAAAAGTGAAAATTTTGGGTAAAATTTTCTTGGCTCGTCGGAACGAAGTTATAATGGTGGGAGTCAGCCACCACTTTTAGAAGTGGAATGCTATGTCTATAAAAGGATCTTAGGTACAGTTTGACCGTAGGTTCCTTCATCAAATGTTCAAGATAAGATGTGAATGTTTTTCTGAACTCATCAAAGGAGGGTCGAGCAGAGGTCCATTTGCGAAAATGAATCTAAACTGTTAACAAATCTTGTATCGGAGGATGTAGATACAAATAGAGGAGAGGATTTCAAGTGGGAGATTGACTCGTAAGAAAAGTTAACAACACTTAAAGGAAATTCTACTGGATGGTCGATCCAGATGGAGACTATACCGTATTTGGTCAATGGAGATGTTAACGCTTCTTTGTGTGGGAAGCTAAAAGAATCGAAGAATTTAGTCAGAGAATAAGACAGGATGAAATGGTGGTAGTGAAGCACCACAAGGGGGAGACCCATCAGGGTACTCATTTAAATGATTCGGATAGCTGGATTCTTACCAAGAAATGGTGAAATTAGTAAGGGCTATTGAATCCAGTAACACGTTCCTTAGGTCCAATGAATCTAAGGGAACAATAAGGGTAGCCATCAGTAATCGAGCCTACCAAAGTTTGAGAGAAGGACAACCCTAATAAGGTCAGTATGACCGGTGATAAGTGGATTATGCATATATTTTATTTTGTGGAGAGTGAAACCACATAAGTTAATTTTCCCCAAAGCAGGTAAAGGGACAAGGGTATGGTGCTTGCAAGGGAAATGGTTAATGTAGTTTCGACTTAGTTCGGACAGGCGCGTTATGTCCGGGAAACCATTTGAGTAGCCAGGGAAATTGGCAAGGTAGAAGTACAAGTTTTATCCTTAGAGGGTGAGGCGTATTTTGTGTGACCCGAGCGAGTCACTACATTTTGATTATTGAGAGATTCGCAGGTGAGACGAGTTTATAGTGTATATCGACAACGTTATTATTATGTGTATAATTTCCCTGGTATAGCGGCTTTATCTTTAGTTTTCTCCGCGGAGGATAAATGGGTGCATTATTAGTGGTATATACTTTATTGAGATTACTCGTTTTAGTGATGTGATATAAGAGTACGATATTATCCTGGTTACATCTTTATAGTAATGGTTAGAATGATAGTGGGCAGTTATTTCAAGGCTATTGGGGTGGTTGCCCTAGTGAAATATGTTTTGTTCTGGCGAGGCCTCACCTGTTTGGAGGGTATAGTGGTCTCGAGATATTCGATCTCGGTGTGTGTAAGGACTTTATTGCCATGATTCGGTGTGCATTTGGTTTACCATTAAGCGATTATATCAATCCTTTAGGTTTATGAATATGACGTGGTATTTAAGCTTTATATTCATATGTTTGGGGATAAGTTCTCAAAAGTCCCGATTATATGTGTACGAGGTTTATGAATGTGATGGCCACCAATGCTGAGCGGTAGTGCAATTGGTGAGAAGTTCTTTATTTAAGTATAATTGGAGGAGGAGATGTAACTTTTATGACAAGAGACCGGAATATAGGGGTACATGTTATGGATGGAGGACCTAACGGATTTCAATATTCGACAATTCTAGGTAGTAGTGTATCGGGAGTCTTTGTTTTGACTTTTCTTTGAGAGACATCCCACGCAAGAAACTTAGTGTAAGGTTGGAGGTAGGGAGATGCTTGGTCATTAGTCCATGATCCGGATACCTCGGTCATCATATAAGTATGTAGTTATAACTGTAAGTAGTTTAATTATGATATAAGGTCGGTGGAGCCGATTGTGAGGTGAGGAGGCATTGAAAAATTTATTTTATAACCACAAGTTGAGGGGTGGAACGATGTTAAGGAGGATTTATAAATTCAATTTTTAGGGTGATTGAGAGTACCCAAGTGTTGTAACCACGTTGGAATATAGGGGCAATAAATAATTGAGTGTTATGTGTGAAGCGTATGTGATGTTTATTCCGATATGCACGGTTTATAGGGTGTGTGGACATCCTGGTCAGCTGAGGTTAGAATCGTCCGGGTTAAAGGAATGTAGGAATAGTTGTGTGAAATATATGCCCGATGAACTAATATAATGAAGTAGTAATGGTAAAGTGGATTAAGCATCCCGTGAGAAGGACGATAATCCATATATACATGCCCAATCAGAATAGCTCACCCGAATTTGGTTGAAAAGAGGTGGGAAGCCATCTAAAAAGGGGTATTCCTCGAGAAGGGTAAAATTTAACTATTATAGAGAACACTCAGAGCAAAGTTTTACCTAGTCAAATGTTGAGAGTGACTTGCGTGTAGATAAAATGATTATGTTAGTAAGGTATAAAAAGTCCAGAAGTGCACATCGTAGCGAAAAGTGCACGGGTCGAAACTTTTAATATACGCTTAGGAAGGAAGGGGAGTATTAACTATCACTTAATGAGAGACATTATAAGTGGAAGTTGATGTTGAGAGGGACATATTGAATAGTCTTCGTGTGCACTATCGATAATAGAAATTGGTTGGAGCAAGAGGATCAAACAGAAAAAAAAAATTTATGGCAAGTCGACGATTCATGTAATGGAAGAGGGTAGTCAATTTGGTAAATTTCTTTGATGAGATGCCATCCTTGAGGTAAAGTCATAAGTTCGTTTGAATGAGTGGACCAATTTGACCTAAAAGAAAGTAATTGTTATTATTTTGGGTGATTTACACTATTAGACAATATGCCCCAGTCTCTCTTTGAAAAGAAGGATCGCGCGGGTAAGTGGTCCTACTCGGTATTGTTCTGAACTAGAATGAGATCCCGTAACCCCACCTTCAATAAATGAATTTATGAAGAAGTAGGGATGACATTTTGTTTTGAGCAGGTTGCATCACCTATAGCCGAGGATTAGGCGAAAAGGGGATAAATAACTTGTGCAGCGGTATGAATGTAATTTTGGACTCATTGTGGTCATTTCATTTCCGCAACAGTTATAACTGGTAAGTAAGTTATAGTATGGTACTTGGGAGAAGATTTTAACAAATGGTAGAGTTCTGTGTGTAAGCACTCATACCTATTTATTTTGGACAAAGTGCTTATTGAGGTTTAGTGCAGAAGAACCTTGACTATTCTCCCTCTGGTTATTTAGAGATGAGCGAATAATCAGAATCTTTGATTGGTCAAGTTAGAGTTTGATGACTATAGTGGAATTACAATATAATGTTTTAGGTGGCCTTTGACTATCGTAAGAGTTACATTGTCAAAAATCGAGATTCGAAGAACTGACAAGGGTGGTCAGATGTTCATATGGTATCTCTCGGGATGAGAGTTTTGTGTTTAGAGAAATACGAGTAGTTGACATGTAGTGAGGTGACACCTACCAATGATATTGAGATAATAGGAGTCAATGATGCATAGGATCATCTTATTCGAATGTCGTCGGAGAGGAGCACAGTGTGAAGTGCCATTATTGAGAGTGTTAAACAAGCTTGCAGTGAGGCGGGGACTATAGTGATTGAGCGCCTTACTCTGATGTTAGTTTTGTGAACTGATAAGGGATCCAGATTTATTTTATCAGGTAGGCCTTATTTTCCGAATTTTGGGACGAAATTCCGTTATTAGGGGGGAAGTATGTAATACCCCGTATTTTTATGGCATTTAATTATGGGATTAATTAAATTAAATTGGGATAAATTAATTTAATATTAATATGGATTTTAAAATAAATATTTACTAGCGTGATGAGAGTTAGATAAGAATAGTGTTGAATATTACTAGAAGAGTAAAATAATAAATGAGAAATTGTCGCGAGTGAATAATACAACAATTATAAAAATTAAGTCGGGACGCGCATGTGTCGTGTCGGGACTAAATTGATGGAATTCAAGTGAATTAATTATAAGTCATCCATATAGTCATTTTGAGTACGCCACTGTGTCCATAAGGGTCGAGATAGTCAGAAAAGTATACACGGGAGTTTAGTTTGGGTCTTGGGATGTTTTTAGGCCTAACCGGTAATCCGAGAGGGCATTCTGGTAATTACCCATTTTAGGCGTTCATTATGGACGAAAATTGAGAGGTATAATCTGATGAGAGTTAGATTCCTTGAGGGTTGGAAACCTTAGAGTTACATAGAGGCTAAGGAAGAGAGAAGATAGAAGGCTTTCAAGGAGGACAACCACCATCCCTACACCATTGTCATCAATTCCACCACCAACGCATAGATCGGAAGAAGGTAATCATTCCTATACCCTTACAATTCGTTATATCAGACCTTATATTTCCATGAAAGTATTTATCTTGCTGATCTTTAGTTGATAACACATCCATGCTAGTTAGGAATTAATTCTCTCATGTTTTCTTTAAAATAAAATGTTGTTTGGGAGATTTTTATTGCAAAATTGGAGTATAAATCATGCTAGGATGGATATATATCATATATAATATAGTATCCACAAAATTGATGCCCAGTAGAGATAGAAATGTGGAAATTTAAATGAATTCTTGAGAAAATTGGATGAACTAGGGTTAGATAATTTCTTAATTTATCCCCCTTGATGATGATTTCTGACGAATTTGTGAAACTTTTACATTAGAAATGTTCCATATTAGTTTATATAACATTCATAAAGTTTAGGACATGTTAATGGAGGTTTAAGGATTTAGATTGGATGAAACCAGTATGCTAGAATTGCATAAACGAGGCCAACACCTGCTTGACCGATCGATCGACTGTGTCGATCGAACCTTTTTATCGATCGATCGACCCCTCTTTGAAATCAAAATTTCTTCCCCTTTTTATGTTAATTGAAGCCGAATGCGTAAGGACCTTTGGGCATAATTTAAATATCTTAATGGGACATGAGAAGGACCAGTTGGGTACAAGTAGGGTTCGGGTACGACGTGTTATATGAGATTTGACCGTGGGGTTTTGGGAATATAAATTAAGTGGAAAGTCGTGCAAACGTTATAGTAAGACTTGTGAGAATTAATAAAGACTTAGTACAGTAGAGTAGTGAGGGTGAACCTACTAATTTTATGTTTATCGAGAGTCGAAAAGTACTTAAGGATTTGTAATTATTAAGAGAATAAAAAGAGTGATTTACTGATACGTAAAACTCGAGCTTTATATGCTACGCATGGCTTGAATATGTTATGAGTTGTGGGCGTTCTTAGCTAAATAATGTATATATATGTATATATATATATATGAATATTTGTGTTTAATCATACCCCGCGCTACTTGCTATCACGGAGGTTTCCGCGTTGGGACAATCTTATTCTGATGTGACCTTTATGGGGGATTGTATCCTAGAACATAGTTTCCTTGGTATAGGCTATCTAGGAATGATAATTAGACGGTCCTAAGAGACGTGAGGGTATGTGATGGCCTCTTAGTGACTTGGAACTATGATTCGCCTCCAATATATGTGTTTTGTGTTAATACAGTTGGAGAGTGATTCTGAACTAGTATTTCCCTTTTTGTACGAGAGATATGGGGACTTGATAGCAGAGTATGACAACACCATAGATTTTATGTGGGGTGCCCGATTTGTAAATATGAATATATATATATACAAGGGATTCATCTACTGTGCTTGCAAGTAGATAAAATGTAATAATTCGTATTAAACAAATCAAGTGTTTGGGAACTTAAAGATATATTGTGATGTGCATTAGCCAACTTGGTAAATTCATAAGTAAGGTTAGCTCATATAAATCCTAGTCACGTGGTCACATGAATTAGGCTTGATAAGGGGAGATTGGGTTAAACTAGTGAATTGGGTTAGCTTCATTTAGTGTAATTCAGTACTACATTAGGCGTGCACATTAGTTGGTAGGTGAGAATTTTCAAGTGAGTGTCAAAGTACTAACATGTATGTAATATCAACTGGTGAGCATTTTTAAGCTGGTTTACACCTGGTCTCTGACCCATTTCCTGTTATCTTTTCCTTATCTTGTATATATCTATACTAGGGTGTACCCGTGCCAATGGCATGGTTATAAGAACGTCTTGAATATTTTGCAATGATGATTACGTCTGAATTTTTTTTTACTTAAAACTAAGCCATAAAAATATTTTGATAGATCAAACCCATAAAATATTTAAATAAAAACTAACCCTCAAAATATTTTGCTTATAACTAACCCATAAAATCTCAGGCCCTGCATCCGCCTCGAGCAATGCAAATAGTTGAGAGGTTTTATTTGGTTCTGTCATTTTTCGTAGTTTAGTTTGAAAACTCCAACAACTTTTTTCGTTCATCTAAATTACCTAGGGCCACGAACTCATCTTTTTTGAGGTTATCAGGGCAAACTTGTGACCCATGGACTGATGTAGGGAGATCATAGGGCTCCACATCTATCCTATCCCTTTCAGTCTTTAATAGCCGTTTAACATCTTTTTTTATATTTATATATGCAATTTTGTTCATTTATTATATACATACATTTTTTTATATACATTATTCTTTTATATATTTTATATATTCCAATTTTTTTTATATTTATTTATATTGGTTCTTCAATAACTATATGTACTTATAATATATATATATTCTCCATCTCATGTTCTTAGAAAACAGTGTTGTTTGTGCTAAAAAACAAATTCATTTAAAATGTGTTATTTAAAATTACAAAATTAATCAGAAATATTTTGTGACAATTTTAAATTGGATAAAAAATTATATCATTATTACCTAGCCAAAATTATGACACATCACCTGTTGACATTATAACTTTACCTAGCCAAAAAAAATATTGTCAAATTGAAATTATAAAAATGAATTGATATTGTTTAAAAATTACAGAACAAATCGAGACACAAACTCAGAGCTATATACAACATCAAGATTTGGAGCTCTATTATAAGCATATACAAAAGGTGGGGTGGAGCTTTAATCTTTTTTTATTTTTTATTTTTTTTATCTCCATGTATTTTTGTTCAAGTTACAACCAATATAATATGTATATACAAATTAATTGTCAGGAAATTGCACCAAATTCATTCACATACAAACCCATATACAATAGTGAGAAACAAAAGTTAAAACACATTCCAACCTAGATTCATTGAACACAAAATACTTTCCCAAAAAATTATTCACGACCTAATAAGAAATAAATAACCATAAAAGGTGTAGAAATGACCATCACTTTTGTCCCCTCATAGACCTCCTTTAAGAGAGACTACAAAGACTTTTCTTGCTCACTTAGTGTTTCAATAGCCACGGGATTGATGTCTCCTCATAGGCCTCCTTTATCAGAGAATACAATGCCTTTTCTTTCTTAGCTAGTGTTTATATAGCTTGGCTCATTTGCAAAAGGTGAAGAAACTATAAGCATTGGGAAGCTCAGCTAGTGTTACTATAGCCTTTTCTTGATCAGCAAGTGTTTCATTTATCATTATATTTCGTACCCAACATTGGGAATCTCCTTTTCCTTTCACAAAAAAGAAAAAGAAAAACTCAATTATAACTAAACATATTGTGAGCAGGTATATAGATGAGAGATAGACCTATAACATATGAGTCGGTCACCTACTCTCGACTCTATGATATGAAAATTGTCACCACAAAAAAATTAAGAATAAAGAACCTACTTTGGTTCATGGCACTCAGCTGAACCATGAAGAAAGTATGCCCCGTGTTAGATAAACTGTTTAGGGTACTTGAGACAACAAAAGAGATATGTAGATAAAACTTTATCCTTGAATCAACAAAATATGAAGACAGCTTTATCCGCAACTGTAATTTAGCATGCAAGAAATAAAAAATTAACAAAAAAAACTGTTTAGGGTAGTGGGTAAGATGTAAGAAACAGATAACGTTTCAAGATAATATTACATATGGTATATCCTAAATTAAAGAAATAAATTATGTCGGCTACGGGGTCATTCTCATAAACATGTAAGATGCAACAAACATAAATCGTTTGAAGAAAATATCATTTAGTGAATATTCGAAATTGACATGTTGGAAGTGAAATAAACTAAAAATAAAACGGTTTGGATCACTGCATCACTACTCTTATTTTTAATCTAAATCAGACCACTACTTTTTTTGTTTTTCAGATCACTACTCTTCAGATCTGACCTTTTTACATCTCTGATCCCACTTCTTAGATGCCGGTGATCCAATCGTTTTAGTCTTAATTTTTTTTTCTTAATGAACAGACGCTTTTTTGCTAATGATATTGAGTTTTGTTCCTGGGAGAAAATAGCTGATATGAAATGTTAATAATCTATGAAATGTTAATAATTTATGAGATCAAATAGTGGAAACCCATCAATCTTAAAATATAGGTGGCTACCCTCCGGTGAAAACTTAATAAACAAAACAAAATTTCCAAGAGAGAGAGAGAGAGAGAGGGAGGGAGTACCCCGTGAGAGAGATTTTTATCACACAAGGACTTAAGAATGTCCAAAAATACGTTGGTATAAACATCAAGAAAAGATCGGAGTGACCTGATCCCGTAAAGATACACCTTCGTTCATCTCTTCAAAATCACCTTCGTTAATGATACATATATATGAGTAAGATCATGAAAATAACATCAAAAGTTTATTTTTGTTTAGACTGGAGGAGTTCAAACAAAAAACCCTCATTCTTGGCTCCGATGCCTATATATTACATTTGATATGGGGAAACGGACATACCTATAAACAAAGAAAATTGGTACATAAATTGAACCAAAGAAAAAAAAATGCAAAATAATGTGGAGAAAATACCTTCTTATGCCATTAATCAGTTGGATTAATGGGAAAATCCATTAATTAGTAGCGATGGGCTTCTTCGGCGATGGATTTGCATGTGCGTGGTGGTTCAGTAGCGATGGTTTCTCCGGTGATGTTGGTTTCTTTGGCCATGGGTTTCTCCGACGGTATTGGATGTTGGTTTCTTTGGCGATGGGTTTCTCTGGTGGTCTTGGGCGTGGGCATGGGCATTTTGTATATGGGGTTACTCCACCCCGGGTGGTGGAGGTGGTTGAGTGAAGGGCCCAAAGAAAAAAACACGAACACCTCTTCCTAAGCATCCCTTAAACCATAGCAACAACTAACAACCAAGAACAAACAGGTATGGGGATAACATAAAAATGGCTTAACCCATTAATCCATTAACCCAACTGATTAATGGCATAAACAGGTATGGGGATAACATAAAACTGTAATCTGTACAGATAGTAAAACCTACCGTGATCTGACAGACAATAAAACATCATAACATAAAAATGTAAAGAACCAAGCACACCTCTTCCTAACCATCACCCGTTTCATTCATATGGGGATTCAGCCGAGTGAGATGGGTACAGTTGAGGATGGAGGAAACATCAGAGAAAGGAGATGTTCAGTGGTTGAGTTTGAAGGAGTGGTTGTCTAAGAGTGAGAAATGGTACAAATTTAGAGGCTCGAGGTTAAAGATGGTACATATTGAGAGGCTCTAGGTTTTGACAGATGCTTGGAATCGTATCATTAATCGCAACCATTAGTTGGGAGAAATCAAAACCCACCCGATTTAATCTCAGTCGTGAGTTGATAAAGACCAAACTCATCAACTTTCGATCTCAGCGATTAGTTGTCCTAGACAAAAAACCCCTCCTCCTTTATATATATATATATATATATATATATATATATATATATATATATATATATATATATATATATATATATGTATGTATGTATGTATGTATATATATGTATTACAGGTGCCCAACCACAGGGGCGTCAGGCTTAGATCTTTGGATGGTTGACGTGCTATAGCTAGTGTGGGAGTTGCAGGTCTTTACAGTAGATGACTTCATCCTTGATTTCTCAGTCTTTCATTTAATTCTCATTATATAGGGCACGTGTCGCCTGATATGCCCAAGTATAACCTCGGCGCAGGGATACCTACCTCGGCCGAGATATTGGCAGAGACATTGATCGACCCAATAGGGGGTAAGGGCCCACGATATAATCCCTCGGCCAGACCTACCTCGGCCCAGGTCGACACTACTACATGCACCTCCCCAAGGACATTACGCACGTCACAGACATCAACAGCATCCTCAAATACCCAGTAATAGCAACCTCCGCCATCAGTAGGCCGAGAGGACAAGAAGCCACTTCATCTTCAACACGGATCCCACCTCGGCTTGGGCCGAGGTTACCAGAGGTATTAATAATCATCATCATGCTCATGCCCAACCTCGGCTCAGGCCGACCCCAGCATATGCCTCGGATGACATCAGGCCGAGACTCCTCATGACACCGCGGATTGAGCGGACATCCAACCTTTACATCTCGGCCACTCCTAGGCCGAGGCCTTTCACCAACATGACTGCCGAGCATCTGTTGACATTTGGATAAGGACACCTGGGCACAAATCAGTTATAACAAGAATATTATCCACATGTGGGAGAATATTTCATCATCATTACCTACATGTGGCCATGACAGGTGGCACACCCCCATTGGTGAGGAAACTATACACATGCACATTACATGCATAGGGGGTACATTACACCCCCTAGGCACTATATAAAGGGATCATCCCCTACCTTGCACAAGGATCCATACAAAAAACCCTAGCTAAAACTCTGTCAAAATACACACAGTAGAGAGAGAGAAAGACCTTGAGATGTTGTATCCATGGCCATTAGTGCCTTCTTTCAGTGATACTACTCACACACGCTCACAGTGGAGGTAGGCCAGATTGGCTGAACCACTTATATTCCGGTGTTGATTCCCCTCATCCTCACCTCATTCTTATCTTCTTTATATAGCCGTGCTGCCATTGTTGTACCTATATTGATCTTGCACACACCTTACCTGGTGGTGCTGATTCCCAGCATCATTATTTTGGTGCCGTCTGTGGGAACGAGAAGATATCTCTTCCTCTTTTTCTGCTTAACCTCACCGGAGACTCTGGTGGTGAACCAGAAACCACCCCTTGCATGGAGCTGTTTCACCATTGAAAGAGGTCCTTTAAGGTATTAAGCTCACCTGCTACTCAAAGCTCTATAGTGATAACACATGGCACCAGACTTGCCACCCACTCTTCCGCCGCCTGCAGGTGGAGGGGCTAGTTCCAGTCAGGCCCCTCCTCAGTCCGAAATGGCGGAGGTGGCAGCAGCTTTGAAATCTTTGGCTGCAACACAACAAGCCATGAAGGAGCAATTTTTCCAGCTCAGCCAAACCATGATGATGAGGACTCCTGGAGTCTCACCGTACATGATCACTCCGACGGCAGTCCAGCCCCAATCGGACGCCATGGGACCACCCCAGGCACCGATGAAGGACCAACCTGCACCCCAGCGGAGGAGGGACGTTGCAGACCCTAGGAGCTTGCGCCTGGGGAAGCAAGGAAACCCTTGCCCAGGGGCAGGTATGATGACCTAGAAGCTGAAGAGGCCCCGGAAGACTGTTGGGAGCCGTATGACGTGTCAGATAACACTGTACGGCCTCTTAGGCAGAGTCAAGGATGTGTCGGCCGATGAAGAGAAGAGGCCCAACCCAGAGGGTCCGCTTTTGATGGGTTGAGTAGAGGCTCGGCCTTCGAGAGGCTGGGTCCAATTAATGACCTAAGACAAAGGCTATCAAGGTCAAGGAGTGCAGCAGGCTCCCAAAGAGGGGATAGGCAGGCTCGGCCAGATCAAGGCCGACCCATGGAGAGAAGAGCCAGGGAGCAGGAAGAGGTCAACAGTCAGAGGGTCGTGGCTGGGGAACCCTCTGTCCATCGCAGAGAGGTGGCAGGGGATAACCTCGGCCAAGTTGATGAGAGAAGACCCTAGAACGACTCGATCCAACGTCTCGAGGAGAAGATAGGGGACCTCATAAAGAGCAGGGACCCATTACAAAGGGGCTACTCGGAGGGCTCCCCGTTTGTGGCTAGGATAGTGGGGTTCCCAACACCAGCTAAATTCAAGCCTCCTACAGTGACTCCTAAGTATGATGGCGGCACTAACCCTGTGCACCATATCGAGATATATCAGTCAGCAGCAGATATTTACTCAATACCTGATGAGATGAAGTGCAGGGCCTTCTCAGGTACCTTGACAGGGGCAGCACACAGATGGTTCACCTCTCTTCCAAAGAATTCGATCGAAAACTTCAAAGGCTTAGCTGAGCAGTTCATCCACAACTTCTGCTTTGGGGTAAGACCTCAAAAGAAGACTACTCACCTCCTATATGTAAAACAGGCTAAGGGTGAAAGCCTAAGAGACTACATAGCAAGATTCAACAAGGAGAAGTTGGAGGTGGAAGATTACGAGGAGAGCATAGCTATGACCGCCCTTATAGGAGGCCTCCAGAAGGGAAATCTACTGTGGAAACTGGCGGAAGACCCTCCTAAGTCTATGGCAGAACTACTGGCAACTGCGGGGAAGGTGATGAATACGGAAGAGGCAATGGCCGCCAAATATGAGGAGGAGAACCGCGGTAACACCGGGAGGTCCCAGGGTAAGAAAGAGGGGAAGAAGAGGTCAGTAGATGACAAATTCGCTCATTACACTCCTCTGACTGTGAGCTATGAGCACATCCTTAATGAGATCAAGACTGACCGGGCCCTATGGTGGCCAGAGAAATTGAAGGCCCTACCACATAAGAGGAATAAAAACCTCTGGTGTGAGTTCCATCAAGATCACGGCCATGTCACAGATAGATGCTTCGCTTTAAAGGATGAGATTGAGAACATGCTGAAATCTGGGAAGCTGAGAAAGTATGTGGATGGCAAAGCCCCAAGGGGTGGAAGAGAAGACCCCAAGAAGAGAAGGAACGACAGGTGCCGTGGCGATGTCCCGGCCAGAAGGGATGACGATTCAGAAGGAGATAACGGAGATGACTCAGATCTCCCACCAAAGGATGACAACACTCCCGTGAAGAGGGTCGGAATGATCTCCTTCGGAGTTAGCACCATATGTGGGAGATTCGCAGGAGGTGGCTCTGAGGTAGCCGATAAAAAGGCTCATGTAGAGGAGGCCAAGTCGGTGGCCAAGCCTGAGGTTGTGAATCTAACGTCTTCTAACGCTGTGCAGAAGAGGACGAAGGTGGACATGGACACCTTCATGGTGGGGTTCTCCCGACTCGACTTCAAGGGCATCTTAGCCCCCCATGATGACCCTTTGGTCATAACAACAAGGGTGCATGGGTGCGATGTAGGGAGAATCCTCATATATGGGGGAAGCTCAGCAGATGTGATGTTCTGGCCTTGTTTCAAAAGCTTGGGTCTTAGCAGATCAAGGCTAGTGCCCTACCACCACCCCTTTATAGGCTTCAGTGGTGAGAAAGTGCACCCATTGGGCATGTATGAAATGGATGTACGCGTAGGGGGTGAGTGGCCTAAGAGGCTGACTAAGAAGATAAACTTTTTTGTCATGGACGAAAATGTTTTCTCGGCCTACAACCTCATCATCGGAAGAGTAGCCCTCAAGGAGTTTGAAGTCGTGCCGTCGACGGTCCATCAAATGCTAAAATTCCTGACTCCTTATGGGGTAGGGGAAGTGCAGGGGGACCAAACCACGGCACGAGAGTGTTACTTCAACTCAGCTGAAGAGAGGGAGGCCCATAAGAGAGCAACCACCACCTACAGTATAGACACTCTTGATCCGAGGGATGAAACAAAGCTGAAGAAGGGCAAGGCCACGGAAGAGGTAGAATCCATCTTCCTCAATGAGGACGAGCCAGAAAAAACCGTCCAGGTTGGCAAGGCCCTATCACCGAAGATCAAGGAAGAGCTGGTAACCTCCTCAGGAAGAGGCAGAGTGTCTTCGCCTAGAGTCACACAGACATGCCTAGTATAGACCCTGAGGTCATGACCCACAAGCTCAACGTGGACAGGGATGCCTGGCCAATTAAGCAGAGGAGAAGAATTTACTCCAGAGAGAAGTATGAGGTCATTCGGGAGGAGGTGAAAAAGTTGGAAAAGGTCGAGTTCATAAGAGAGGTCACCTATCCAGAGTGGCTCTCAAATGCAGTCATCGTACCTAAGGCCAATGGAAAGTGGCGGATGTGTGTAGATTTCACAGACCTGAATAGGTCTTGCCCGAAGGACAGCTATCCCTTACCTAGGATAGACCATATGGTGGACGCAACGGCAGGGCACGAGCTCATGAGCTTCATGGATGCTTATTCAGGTTATAACCAAATCTTCATGGATGCCGAAGACTCTGAGAAGACAGTCTTCATCACTGACAAAGGGACGTACTGTTACAAGGTAATGCCCTTTGGTCTGAAAAATGCGGGGGCGACATATCAGCCTCTTGTCAATAGGATGTTTGAGGAACAGATAGGTAAAACCATGGAGGTATACGTGGACGATATGCTAACGAAGAGCCTGAAGGCATGTACTCACGTAGCAGACCTTGAGAAGACCTTTGATGTCAGGGACTCGTACAGAATGAAGCTCAACCCGACAAAATGTGTCTTCGGGGTAGGAGCTGGGAAGTTCCTGGGGTTCATCGTTAATCAAAGGGGGATTGAGGCAAACCCTGAGAAGATCAAGGCATTGCTCGACATGAAGACTCCTAGGAGTATCAAGGATGTCCAAAGACTTACTGGAAGAGTAGCAGCCCTGAACAGGTTTGTTTCCAGGGCAACGGATAAGTGTCTTCCATTCTTCAAGGTTCTAAGGAAGGCCTTCCAGTGGGATGAAGAGTGTGAAAAAGCCTTTGAACAACTCAAGTCCTACTTAGGGTCTCCCTTGCTGCTGTCCTGTCCCATTGAGGGAGAAAGGTTGTTTGTGTATCTGGCAGTCTCTGAGTCGGCTATTAGCGCGACCATCATACGAGAGGAGGATGGAGTTCAGAGGCCTGTGTACTTCAACAGTAAGGCCCTACAAGGGTCTGAACAAAACTATCCCCGAATGGAGAAGTTGGCTTATGCTCTTATCCATGCTTCAAGGAAAATGAAGCCTTACTTTCAAGCTCACTCTATGATAGTCCTTACGGACTCCCCACTAAGGCAGGTTCTGCACAAGCCTGAGAAGTTCGAAATATTGATGTCCTGGGCCATTGAACTAGGAGAGTATGATCTTACTTACCAGCCCAGGACATCCATTAAGGGGCAGGCCCTTGCAGACTTTGTCGCAGAGTTCACTTGGGAAGAGACTGAGTCAGATAAGAGCTTGGATGGCGGCGAAAAGAAGAGCCGAGGTGTCTTTCGAGATTCGGAAGAGACAGACCCGTACGTCTTCCGGGGCCGAGAAAAGGTAGTCCCAGGCAAGTCTCGGAGGAGAGTAGAAGAAAACGAAGAGGATCGATACCTTTTCGAAAAAGGAGTGATGAGAGAAGGGGTCTTCTCTTCAGATGAAGACGTGTGGAGCCTCTTCGTTGATGGATCCTCCTGCGACGGTGGAAGTGGCGCGGGGTTAGTACTCTCGGCTCCAGATGGCGCCAACATTGAATATGCCTTGAGATTCAACTTCCAGGCTTCAAACAACGAGTCTGAGTATGAGGCCATGATAGCAGGTCTCCTATTGGCAACAACTCTGGGGGTAAAGCGGCTCCTACTCCATAGCGACTCAAGGTTGGTTGTTAACCAAGTGTTGGGGGTATACGAGGCCAAAGACGAAAGGATGGCCAGGTAGTTAAAAAAGGTAAGAGGGTTGCTAGAGTTTTTTGAAGAGGCCAAACTGAAGAGAGTGCCGAGACTGAGCAACAATCACGCCGACGCATTGGCAAGACTGGCCTCGGCAATGAAGACAGACTTGGGAAGAACCATCCCAATTGAAGTCTTGGGAAAGGCAAGCATCGAGGAGGACAAGGTACGCAGCCCTTGTCATAATGTGAACCCAGGGGACTCTTGGATCGACCCGCTCGTCAGGTACTTAAGAGAGGGGGAGCTACCTGAGTCCAAATTGGAAAGAAGAAAGTTGAGGTACAGAGCTGCCAAGTTCTCATTGGTAGGAGATGTCTTATATAAAAAGGGGTTCCTCTTGCCCCTCCTCAGATGTGTGCATCCCATGGAGGTACCCCGAGTCTTGCGGGGGGTTCATGAGGGCTCTTGCTCTAGCCACATAGGGGGAAGACCCTTAGCCAAGAGGATCATCACTCAAGGATACTGGTGGCCCACCTTGTCTAGGGACGCTGCTGGCTATGTGAAGAGGTGCAACAAATGTCAGAGGTTCGCCACTATCCCTCACCAACCCCATCAGCCTATGACATCAATCTCTTCTCCATGGCCGTTTGCGGTATGGGGAATTGACTTAGTAGGACCTTTGCCAAGAGTAGTCAACAACTATAGATTCTTGATAGTTGCCATTGACTACTTTTCAAAATGGGTAGAGGCCGAACCAATGATAATAATTACGGAGCAGAAGACCTTTCAGTTCATCTGGAAGAACATCATATGTAGGTATGGCCTCCCAAACATGCTCATCTCGGACAATGGGACCCAGTTCAAGAACTCCTCCTTGGAAAAGTATTGCCAAAGCGTGGGGATTAAACAGTTCTTCTCATCTCCTGGTCGACCTCAGGCAAATGGCCAGACCGAGGTCACAAATAGGACCATCTTGGATGGAATCAAGAAGAGGTTAGAAGACGCGAAAGGGAGATGGATAGAAGAGGTTTACGCTGTGCTATGGGCTTACAGGACCACAGCGAGGACACCCACAGGAGAAACCCCATTCATGCTGGCACACGGTTCAGAAGCTCTCATACCAACAAAAATATGCCTACCAACTCATCGGATTCAGACCTACGATCCTGACAGTAATGGGGAAAGGAGGAGGTTAGACCTGGACCTTGTTGAAGAAAGAAGGGAATATGCAGAGGTCAGGAAAGCAGCCTACCAACAAAGGGCAGCAAAATTCTACAATCAAAGGGTGAAGTCAAGACTCATTGCTGTAGGATACCTAGTTCTTAAGAAGACCCTACAGAAAACAAACAAGCTGCACCCGAACTGGCATGGCCCCTACAGAGTAACGGAAGAGGTTGTGCCTGGCACGTATAGGCTAGAGAACCTAGAGGGAGAACCTTTCACCAACCCGTGGAATGCTGACCACCTGAAGAGATATTTCATATGATGTTGCATCTATTTTGTAATTTGTAAATGTACCATCTTATCGAGAGAGGTTGTCAATAAAGATCAGTTTCCATGACAAATTCTTGTTCCATTCTTAACATCATTAATTTGGTGATATTCATTATGAGGCTAACCTCTTAGGTGATGACCTCAGAACCTCATAACATCACTCGGTGGTGACGAGGTCTGAGCTCAGACACCTGGGTTAGATCATCTCAGACCCTTAACATCATTAATTTGGTGATAATCATTTATGAGGCTAACCTCTTAGGTGATGACCTCAGACCCTCATAACATCACTCGGTGGTGATGAGGTCTGAGCTCAGACACCTGGGTTAGATCACCTCAGACCCTTAACATCATTAATTTGGTGATAATTATTTATGAGGCTAACCTCTTAGGTGATGACCTCAGACCCTCATAACATCACTCGGTGGTGACGAGGTCTGAGCTCAGACACCTGGGTTAGATCACCTCAGACCCTTAACATCATTAATTTGGTGATATGGTTTATGAGGTTAACCTCTTAGGTGATGACCTCAGACCCTCATAACATCACTCGGTGGTGACGAGGTCTGAGATCAGACACCTGGGTTAGATCACCTCAGACCCTTAACATCATTAATTTGGTGATAATTATTTATGAGGCTAACCTCTTAGGTAATGACCTCAGACCCTCATAACATCACTCGGTGGTGACGAGGTCTGAGCTCAGACACCTGGGTTAGATCACCTCAGACTTTTAACATCATTAATTTGGTGATAATTATTTATGAGGCTAACCTCTTAGGTGATGACCTCAGACCCTCATAACATCACTCGGTGGTGACGAGGTCTGAGCTCAGACACCTGGGTTAGATCACCTCAGACCCTTAACATCATTAATTTGGTGATAATTATTTATGAGGCTAACCTCTTAGGTGATGACCTCAGACCCTCATAACATCACTCGGTGGTGATGAGGACTGAGCTCAGACACCTGGGTTAGATCACCTCAGACCCTTAACATCATTAATTTGGTGATAATTATTTATGAGGCTAACCTCTTAGGTGATGACCTCAGACCCTCGTAACATCACTCGGTGGCGACGAGGTCTGAGCTCAGACACCTGGGTTAGATCACCTCAGACCCTTAGCATCATTAATTTGGTGATAATTATTTATGAGGCTAACCTCTTAGGTGATGACCTCAGACCCTCATAACATCACTCGGTGGTGACGAGGTTTGAGCTCAGACACCTGGGTTAGATCACCTCAGACCCTTAACATCATTAATTTGGTGATATGGTTATGGCAACCTCATATTAAGTGGATTTCAGAGATCGTATGGCATTCAAGTACATTTAGAGATCAAGATGAATAAATTGGCATTCAATAAGAGGAACAAATTACATAACATATTAGATGTCTGAGAAATTACAAGTGCAAGATTACAAGTCAAAAAATACAAAAAATAAGGCCAAGTCAAACATCTGAGGGAGGAACATTCGATGTCTCGTCTGGGTTGGCCTCCTCAGCATTGGTCACCTCAGCCACTTCATCAGCAGGGCCAGTCCCTCCGAGATCAGTCCCTTCCAGAGTAACAGTCCGACCAGGGGCAGCAGCCTCGTCCTCTATCTCTTGCAAGGCCTGGGCAAACTGAGGGTCGACAAGGCCGAGGCCAACAAAGTCGGAGGCCTTTATGGTGCCAACCTCGGTCTCCCTGACCTCGACCCATTTGGTGGTGGCTTTGATACCTCTTTCGAGGTATTCAAGACCAAAACCTACAAACTCCTCGGAGACTTTGTAGTCAGCAATTATTTTCTCCGAGGCATCTGCAAGAGAGGCCTTCACAGCAGCATTGACCTTCCTCTGTACGGCATCGTCCTTGTCCTTCAGGGCCTTGGCGTGGCTCTGGACGAGTGCAGAGATATCCTTTTCTAGACCTTGGGCCTTATTTTCAGAATTTTGGGCCTTGGTCTCAGCATTCTGTAACTCTGACCTCAGACGGTCAACCTCGGCCTTCAGGGTGCTCTCAACCTGCTCAGCCTCTTTCCCCTTCTGAATCAGAGGCAATTTCCTCAGGGCCCAGTTAGATAGCTGGTACATGGTAGTCACACCCTGCACAGATAATGAAGAGGTTAGAAGGAAATAAATTCAGACGTTGCACTTGCAAAATTATTGGCAAAAAGAACAAGCCATACCTGGACGGCTCTATGGAGGCCGAACTCAACCATCATATGAGTGTCCATGGCCCTATAAAAATGCTTTTCTGCGTCAGTCATCACGTTGGCAATGGCGTTCATGGCCTACCTGCTGTTGCCGACCACGCTGTCGGTAAGCTTTAGCTGGTTCAGACGAGCTGATAATGTGTCGGCTGTGATAGGGATCGCAGCATCTGAAGTCTTCCTTTGCCTGGAGGTCAGCCTCTGATCCTCAGAGGGATGGACCTTAGGGGCCCTCTTTTTGGATTTTGATGTTGAGGGAGCAGGTGGAGGAGTGCTCAAACCGGTCTTCTTGACGAGCCTAGCCAAACTTGGAGCTGCCATCTCCCACAACTCGTTCGGAACGCCTGGTGGTCTCTTTGTAAAAATGAAAAGATAAGAGCTAGGAATAAAAAATGAATGATAAGAGGTCAGACTTGAACTAAAAAGAAAAATCCTTACCAAAGTCAGCTAGGGGGCTTCCACCTAAGCTCGTCCCCGAGAGATACTGGGGGGTCAGCAGATGTTCGAATTTGACAAACAGCCCATGAGCCCCTTGGTCTTGCAGGGCCTTCACCTTTTTTCTATTTTGAACACTTAGTCCAGGATCGACCCTTGCAGACATGGTGACTTTACCCCATTTGAGGGGTATTCTCGGCTCATAAATGGAAGAGGGAATAGATGAGCCAAATTCCCACGGCCCTGAGGCGAAAAAGTACCGAGGTTTCCAAGTATGATTGGAGGTCTGAGTGACCAAGAGCATATTTTTCTCAGGCCTCCGATCCACGAAGTGATAGTAGCTCGGATGATTCTTGGCCGAGGTGGGAACGTAACAACCAGCAAAGACCTGGACTGGGAGGTCAGAGTGGTCGACTGCCCTCCACAAGATGATGGCCCCTATAATAACTCTCCAAGCCTTGGGAGCGAGCTGAGAGGGGGCCAAGTTGATGAAGGAAAGAATGGGCCAAATGACAGGGTGAAAGGGAAGATGAAAACCTAACTTGAACATCTGCTCATACAAGCAGATTTCTCCATCTTGGCCGAGGTAGGCCCTCTCTTCCCTCAGAGGTCTCCTTAAATGGATAGAGGGACTGATGGAGTATAAGTATATGAAGTGCAGTAGATCCACCTCAGTAACTGTGCTCTCATACTCGGCCGCCTCAGATACGTCAACATCACTTTCGGCGTCCTCATCATCGTCGGGCTCGACGTCGGCTGGAGCAGACGTAGATGGGTGACCAGGGAACCTCTGAGCAAACTCGGCCCCAGTAACGGCCGACAGGGGGATGGCGTCTAGAATGGGTGGCACAGCCACATTTGGCTCAACAAGTTCGACCTCAGAAGAAGAATTGGAGGTGCTAGAGCCATGTTGAGATGAGGCACGACTGGAGACCTCGACCTGGCCAGGGTCCTGACCAGCCTGAGGAGTAAAATCCACGGCCTCTTGGAAAGAGTCCACAGACATTGGGTCGGAGGTGGAAGACTCAGACTCAGACATCGGCAAGTTGTTGGCAGAGACGTCTGTCTGATAGAAATTCTCAGGTGGACGAGGGTATACCACTTTGAGAGGTGGAGGAAAGAGGGGTCTGACACGGAACTCCTGTGACCTACGAGCTTCTTCCTGAGCTCTCTCAATTTGCCTAATTTTCTCTAAGGTCTTTTCTCTAAGAGATGGGAAGTCCTCAAGAAGTTGGTACAGGGGTCTGAGCATCAGGGGACGACCCAAAACTTTGACCGACACTAAACTTGAGGAAAACTCCTAAAAACTACAAACAAGTTTGGCTTGAAAAATTAAGGAGCCCAAAGATCAAACCAAGGAATTTTGCAGAAAACCTAGCTCACCGGAAAACTCAAACCCTCGCTGGAAAACTCATATAACCACCGGAAAGCTCAAAGCCTCACCGGTAAATTCAAATCAAAATGACAAAAATGAAGGAAATAGGGAGGAAGGGGTACCTGGAGATGAGTTGATGATTGGGAAAGAAGAAATCTCGCAAGAAATGGGCGAATTCCCTGCTGAAAGAGCGATGGAGCGAAGGAGCCTCGGAGAGAGAATTTGCAGAAAACAGCGCGCGAAAGAGAGAAATGAGGAAGAAGAAAGAGGAAGAAAGGGTTTAACCCTTAAATACTTAGCCACACTTCCCAAGGCTCATCATTGCCTTGGGAACCCCAAGGGACAACTGACGGCGCACACAAGCCAAGTGGGCACGCCTTAGCTAAGGACAGGTGTCACGCAGGTGTTGCCCTTGGGGTGAACAGGCCTCGGAGGTGAGAACCCCCTAGCCACCTACTCTCGCAAATGACTAAGGGCTGGGGGGTGATTGATATGCCCAAGTATAACCTCGGCCCAGGGATACCTACCTCGGCCCAGATAATGGCCGAGACATTGATCGACCCAATAGGGGGTAAGGGCCCACGATATCATCCCTCGGCCAGACCTACCTCGACCCAGGTCGACACTACTACATGCACCTCCCCAAGGACATTACACACGTCACAAACATCAACAGCATCCTCAAGTACCTAGGAATATCAACCTTGGCCATCAGTAGGCCGAGAGGACAAGAAGCCACTTCATCTTCAACACGGATCCCACCTCGGCTTGGGCCGAGGTTACCAGAGGTATTAATAATCATCAGCATGCTGCATGCCCAACCTCGGCTCAGGCCGACCCCAGCATATGCCTCGGCTGACATCAGGCCGAGACTCCTCATGACACCGCGCATTGAGCGGACATCCAACCTTTACATCTCGGCCACTCCTAGGCCGAGGCCATTCACCAACATGACTGCCGAGCATCTGTTGACATTTGGATGAGGACACCTGGGCACAAATCAGTTATAACAAGATTATTCTCCACATGTGGGAGAATATTTCATCATCATTACCTACATGTGGCCATAACAGGTGGCACACCCCCATTGGTGAGGAAACTATACACATGCACATTACATGCATAGGGGGTACATTACACCCCCTAGGCACTGTATAAAGGGATCATCCCCTACCTTGCAAAAGGATCCATATATAAAAACCCTAGCTAAAACTCTGTCAAAATACACAGTAGAGAGAGAGAAAGACCTTGAGATGTTGTATCCATGGCCATTAGTGCCTTCTTTCAGTGATACTACTCACACACGCTCACAGTGGACGTAGGCCAGATTGGCTGAACCACTTATATTCCGGTGTTGATTCCCCTTATCCTCACCTCATTCTTATCTTCTTTATATAGCCGTGCTGCCATTGTTGTACCTATATTGAGCTTGCACACACCTCACCTGGTGGTGCTGATTCCCAGCATCATCATCGCCCATTTCCAGTTACTATCTAGTCCAGAGATTTGTACTCTTTATTTATGTCAGTATTCTGTTTAGTTAGGATTACTTGTGATTATTACATTGTCCTGCGATTTGGGATATTTTATTTGGATTGATTTATCTAGCATGTTCTATCATTTGGATGGTTTGGTTTTAATACTATCAATTTGTATTCGTAAAAATGGTTTTATAGTTAATAATAACAATCAGACTTAATTTATAAAATTAAATGTCTTGACACTTAGCTTAATTATTTATTTAGTGATTTATAAAGAAAATTATTTTTCGAAAGTGATGCTAAAAATGAACCAACCTGACACTTTGAGTTAATTTAATAAAGGACTGATCACCCGGTATTTAATTAGGCTGGGTGTCACACTCCATAAGTTCTAATTATGCTTGTAACAAATACATTTAGCACATAAATGCTTAGGTGACCTAATTCAACCATTTAACCTCATGAACTCAATTATTAGAGAAAAGGCTCAATTTGATCCAAATGATCCATACTCAGATACTAATGAAATTTAATGAACATATATAGCATATCAGTATTCTAACATGCGCATAGTACGAGTAATTTATGGTTATCACACTGTGATATTAATAACAATTATATCAAATACACCGAAATTACTATCGAAAGGAAAAAAACCTACTTACCGGTTGTTGAGAACGGTGTTAAAACTAATTTGAGGCAGAATCGGGAGGGTCGGGTTCTTGATTATATTTCAACCATCATATATGAAAATGTATATTGTTGGGACAAGATTAGGTACGAAAAAAATAAAAAAACAATAATTCATAAAGTTTAGGGGGGTTTCATAATTATTTTTAAAAGTTTAGAATGAAGATCTTAGAGTTATATTTGAAAAAAAGTGTAAGGGTCTTTTTGTCTTAAATTTTATCCAAGAACATGTGGAAACAATTTAGGGTAAAAATTCAAAAGATGGAAAAAATATAAGGGGTCAATTTATAATTTTTTGAAAATACTTTTAAACCAAATCGCTGGTTTTTCATCATTTGAGCTAGGTTTAACTAATCACTGCCTTACATTATATCATTTTGACGAGAAAAATTAATAAAATTTTTGGAAAAAAATCATATTTTTTTCATTGGCCACACGTCCTCACGTGCTAGGTCAATGATTCTCGTAAAAAATCTCATCTTCAACCTCTTGACAGTTGACTAGGTTTTGGTCAAAACTTTGACCTCAAATTTATCCTTTTATCCTATACCATGTGATATGATTCCTGACCAATCCAACTTATTTTTTCACATGGAATCCAAATCTATAGGTTTCATGGATTGAGGTTCAGAGGTGATCGAATTAGAACAATAATGTTTTTTTTTGGGAAATTTGACCAAAATATCTGTGTAGTTTCAGAGTATGGCAAGGGATTTTATGCTTATGGTTAGTTTTTTGTTATCTTAAGGAAAAGTTTGACCTTTTTTAAGGGATTGAGGTATATGGCTTTTAAGAATTTGGAATTTGAAATTTATGAACTTCAAAAACACCTTTGAGTAATTGGGGGTCAAAATATAATTATTTTTGAAAAGGGGCATTGCACTTGAGCTATTGGTCCCCAAAGGACTCATTCCTCACTTAGAAACAAGTTGAAAGTCAAATAATTGAGTTTAACCATTAAATCATAAGCTTTAATGGACTTTTTGAAGGTTTTCGCCTATAAATGCCATAATACACGTAAGAGCTTGGTTTCTCTAATTGGCTTGATGTTTGTGATGGTGAAGGAAATATTTTGGATAATAAAAATAGAAAATGGTGGATAAATAATGGGTTACCAGATTTGAGGGAAAAAGAAAAGTTTATTACTACTGAACTGGTAGGTTTTGACGCTAGAATTCGTGGGGATTTTATAGGGTAGTCCAAGGAGAGTTGATTAGTGGTAAAAAGAGGTGGATTCTTCCTTTGTTTAAGAAGATAACCATGATGGAACAAGGGTTTCACATGTGGGGGTGGTTTTCATGTGATTTTCGTCCTTTTGTGCTGATTTGGATGCATTGTTGGTGGGGGGAAACTCTTATTATTTTGGTTTTGATTTTGGTCCTTGAGGTAGGTGTTTAGTATTTATTTTGTATTTTAATTAATTAATTTTCATATTTAAGGGGCATTTGTGTAATGTTATGAAATTTCAAGGGTTAGGTTTGTAAAAATTAAATTAGTTGAGATCTAGAGGTTCAATTTGATATAAGGTTTGGGTCTTGGGGTGAAATGCAAGTCAAGTTATGCTTCTTCAAAAGCTTATAGGGGTATTTTGGTTATTTTATAACCTTGGAGATACTTATGTAATAGAGCAAAGTTTTAAGATTTTATGCGTATATTCGACTTTGTTAGGGAGTTTTTGAATTTGACTACGGTATGAGGGGGATATAGGGTGATATATAGGGTTAACTTGTTGTAGTTTGATCGTTTTAGGGTTTCGATGCTATGTAGGTATTACATTCTACATACCAAATAAAAAATTCATCCTCGAATTTACCTACAAAAAACTCGGACCATTGATTGTTCATAGCTTCCTCGGGTTCCCAAGTAACTTCATGCTGATTCTGGTGCTCCTAGAGTACTTTTACTAAAGGAGTTTCTTTTTGTCTAAGGACTTTAACGTGATGATCTATAATTGCAAATATGATCAACAAATATTTCAATTTGATAGTGTGCAATTTAAACAAATTTTATTAGTCTATCCTAAACATTCATCTATGTGATAAAACAGATAAATCAAACCAATCTTTCAACAAAAATAAGGTTTAAGGAAAAAAAACTTTCGAGTAAAACCTTTATTCACTTTAGAAATCTACAAGATAGTCGACTTACAAACTACTTAATAATCGCTACAAGTATAATGCGTCAGTGATAAACAATTTTGATCATCATAAGAATCATAAGACCACAGTCCTCCTTTAGCCTTACCCTTTGTCTTCAGTAGTGAGTCCCCCCAGATATCACAAGTCAGCCATGGAGATGCCTTCTCCACACAGGTGTGTGCAAAGATACAAAACTTTCTAGGGTTTTAAATGAACTCACAAGAACAATATTGAAGGATGTTTGTTGTGAATTAAAAAGTATTTTGGAAGACTAAAACATGAAGAACTTTCGCAAAATTTATTCATAAATGAGTCTAGCAAAAATCATAAATGTTTTGAACCCGAAATAGGTATTTATAGGACGTTCACAAAATCGAGGCGGTAGGGTCGTTCGAACGACAATGATATGTCATTTTAACGAGATGTTGACCTCGTTCGAACGAGATAGGTCTCATTTCTAATGACCTCCAAAAAATTAAAAAAGTAAGCCCTCGTTTGAAAAACATAAATAACGGCTTTCTAACGACTTGTAATCTCTGTTGAACGAGATTTAAAAATAAAATTAATTTTTTTCAAAATAAAAATCTACTATTCATTTTTGATTCAAAATAAACATCCCAAACATAATTCTGTAAATAAATTTAAACTCAATTTTTTTATACCTTATCGGGATGTCTTCAAACTTGGAGATGCTCGAGTTCAGTTCGTTTTGATGGTGCATGACAGTTTGTAACGGGATACGCCAAACTACTCTAAAACTATGATATGAACAATGTTAGAAAAATCGTTCTTACAAATCTCCTTCTTTGTCTATTCTGGTACTAAACAAACAAACATAACCGAACACCAAATTAAAATAAAAAATCTCCAATGACAAAAATACTAACACCCTTCCTAATCCTAGAACGGAACAAGATAAGTCTCTTTGTTTGCAAACTTCTTCTTCATCCCTTTTACACAATTTGTCTTTATCCGCGTGTCTTAAATTCTGCTTTAAGTACCTACAAACATGAGATAAAAACATTTACCTAATGACGGATCAAGTTTTGAATAAAGTAAAACTCATAGATAAATTCTCCCCCATAAATTAAACTCATCAAGACTCAATTTTACTTTGCTCTCCCCCTTTATTTATCTAAAATAGACACGGAAGTATACACATAGGCATGATATATGAAGCATCACATAGAAGATAAGATATCATCATAAAAAGATATAAATCAAGAACATGTAATGATAATCTCAAAGGAAAACAACTGACTATTTTTAAATGTTTCTGAAAATTTCCCCCTTAAAAAACAAATTTCATAATTATAATAAGCAATACCATATATAATATATTCAAAATATATAAAAGAAAATCAAGCACACATAAATAGGTATAATTGACAAAAAAAATATGATGCAAAACACATAAGCTTTACACATTAGCATCGTATCGATTTGTCCAAACGTGTGCGATGGAATGAATGGGTGTGAACTAGATACAAATGAATTATAATCCAAACACTCCAATATGTTCAAGAAGTTCTAATTCACCGCAAAACTTTATAAAACTAAGCTTTAGCCTCAATTGACAAGTATAGTTGAACTTAATGAACAAATTAAGCACAATGCACACAAGCCTATATTATTGATGATTCTACAAATCAATAGTGTCACGAAAAAATGAGCATAACTAGGTATCGTTAACCAAACCCATTGAACAAAGCTCCCTCAAAAGATAAACATGATCATATTTTCTATTCTTTTCGTTTATTTTCGTTTGAAGTGATTTCTTTTGAATGATTAAGAAAACTAAACTGTTTTGGACCCCTTTTTGGTAAATTTTACTCTTTCTATTGCCTTTATTTTTTCTTGGGATATTTTAAATGGTGGCTTTCACGACGAGTCAATCGGTCTCTCGCTGCTCTTTCCCGTGTACACTCATATTTTTCACTACTAAACAAAACCTCACGGGAAACGATTCTTACATGCATAAATTCATCATAGTCACATAAACAAGTAGATGAAAAAATTGATGGGAGGACATCTCACTAAGCTCAAATGTACATATTGAAGTTAAAATTCAATAAGCTCGTGCATGTGTGTGAGGAGGCATAAATCCATAAAGCAAATCAAGATCGAAACAACTATATAAACATGTTTAAGATCAATCTAAGCATTTAAATTTATAATTTAATGTCCTAGCTACATGAAAATTACAGAGTGAATTGGATTCAAACACACCAATAGGCGATACCAAATGTGTAAAACCAAAATACCCAAAAAACCACAAATCTTTTTGTATTTTTTAACTTTATTATCAAAATGAAATCATTTTGTATTTTTAAATATGACTCGATAAAAGAAAAATATAATATAAAAAGTACACGTCGTAACACTAGTAAGAATATATCAGAGAACACAACTAGAGTATGACAAGCAAAAGCATGCACGCAATCATCCATAAGACATAGCAAGAGAAGAATCATGTGCAAGCATGTGAGAATCAATAAGTCTAACATCCATCTCCCCCAAAATGGATCTCCTAATCCAAATATATGTGAAGTGACAAATAGGGATTTTGGGAACCAATGGGACACTAGTCTTGAACTTCCCAGGACCTCTTCCAAGATCATAAAAAATGACCCAAGGTGACCTTTCCTACAACAATGTGCACATGTGTAAATGTATGTTACCTATGGGTTGACCTTTTGTAACGTCCTTGGATTTGATTGACCCTCTAAAACAAACTATGGTCTTGGCTTTAACACTTGAATAATTCGAAGCATGTGAGACGGAGCTACTACTACCAACATTACTCGAGTATTTTAAATTAACTTTTAACTTCAAAATTTTAGAATAAAGTAAAGAATTATACTCTTTCAATTTTATGGACCATTTGTTCATATGTTCAATCATTCCTAGAAGGTTATCTCGCCCCCCCCCCCCCTCAATAAAAGAGAACTTATCCCTAAGAGTCTGCTCTCCTTCCTTAAAATCGTGAATCAAAACACTATCCTCAACGGCACAAACATTTACGCTAGAATTTTTAAAGTCCTCTAATTCTTTCTCTAAAAACCGTACTCTTTCATCACTCTTTTTCTTGGACAATTTTAATTTTCTAAAATCAGGGAACATGTCCACAAGTTTCTCACAAAATATATCTCTTTGAGTTTGAATAATTTGCAAAAAGTTACCACAGCAGATTTAACATGAGAATTTTCTTTTTCAAGGATTTCAATTCTTTTAGCAAACTTCAGATTCAAAAAATTTAAGTCGTCAAAACTATAGGAATCCATCGAGATTTTTTTTTTTTGAAAAATAGGATCACTCGATAACTTGGAGAAACCGACTCTGATTCCAATTTGTGGGGTCAAAATAATGAGTGCTCTACCAATTTGTAAATGCGGAAGTAAACATGCCCAACAAGGATTCCAATTTGAGAGTGTGCAATTTAAACCCTTTTTGTATGTTTATCCTAAACATTCATTACAGATGTCATATAACAGATAAATTAAACCAAGCATTCAACAAAGATAAGGTTTAAGGAAAAAACTCATTTCGGGTAAGACATTTATTCACTTTAGAAATCTACAAGACAATCAACTTACATACTACTTCATAACCATGACAAGTGTAATGCGTTAATCTTTCCAAATCTCTAGTGAACAACTGTGATCCTCACAATAATCACATGATTGTAATCCTCCTTTAGCCACAGCCTTTGTATTCATTAGTGAGTCCCCTCAGGTATTACAATTTAGCCATGGATATTCCTTCTCCACAAAGGTGTATGCAAAGATACAAAACATTATATGGTTTTAAACGAATTCACAAGAACAATATTCAAGGATATTTGTTGTGAATTAAAAAGTGTTTTGGAACACTAAAACATGAAGAACTTTTTCAAAAGTTAAGCAGAAACGATTATGGCAAAAGTTTTAAGTGTTTTGAACACGAAACAAGTATTTATAGGACGTTAAAAAAAAATTGAGGTGGTGGGGTCATTTGAATGATAATGACCTATCATTCTAATGAGATTGCCTCCTTTCTAATGACCTAAAAAAAATTAAAATAGTAAGCCCTTGTTTGAACCTCATTTGAAAAACATAGAGAACGGCCTTACAACGACTTGCAATCTCATTCGAACGAGATTTAAAAATAATTTTTTTTTCTTTTTCAAAATAAAAATATCTTGTTCAATTTTGATTAAAAAAATAAACATCCCAAACATAATTCTATAAGTTAATTTAAACACTAAATTTTTTATACCTTATCGAGAGGTCGAGAAGTCTTCAAACTTGGAGATGCTCAAGTTCGGTTCGTCTTGAGGGTGAGTGGCGATTTGTATCGAGATACGCCAAACTAGTCTAAAACTATGCTATGAAAAATGTTAGAAAAGTTGTTCTTACACGGTCCTATATAGTGAGTATCGACATGGCCTTTGATTGGTAATTGTTGTTATACGAAAACTCAAATAGTGATAAGTTCCCACTCTTGTTATCAAGCATATCTAAAGCACAGGCTTTTAGCATAACTTCTAATATTTGGATAGCGCTATCACATTGTCCATCAGCCTGAGGATGAAATGTGACACTGAAATGGAGTTTAGTACCCATTGCGATTTGGAGTGCTTGCCAAAATCTGCCTACGAAACAAAAATCTCGGTCAAATAGTATGGATAAAGGAATTCCATGTAATCGAATAATTTTTTAAATGTAGAGTTTGCTAAGTTTTCAGAAAAAATCAAAAGTCTCCACTCGCAGAAAATGGGTAAACTTGGTGAGTCAGTCCACTATTACTCTTAAAAAATTATGTCCTTAGGACGTACAAGGGAATCCACTGACAAATTCAATTGTGATATGATCCCATTTCCACTCAGGGATTAGAAGAGGTTGGAGGATTCCATCAGGACACTGGTGTTTAATCTTCACCTACAAACAGGTGAGACATCTCTTAATAAAGCTTTCAATATGTTTCCTTATGTTTGGCCACCAGAACTATGTTCTAAGTTCATCATACATTTTTAAACTTTCAGGATGTATCAGATACTTGGAACGATGAGTTTCTTGTAACCATTATTCTCTTAAATATGAATTATCAAGTACCTACAATATATTTGCAAATCGTACACCTATCTCCTTTTTGTATGATATTTCTTTGGCCTTGCTTCCAGTTTACTTCTTGGTATTGAAGGGTCCTTCAAGTTATTGCTCTACATTCTTCTTCCTTAAGCTTGGGTAGGCAATGATATTGGTGAATTTTGAAAAATGGTGGGTTGGTCATGTTAGAGAAGTATACTAAAGCCATGGTTTATGTAATAATTTTAGTCATGGATTTATTATTATAATGAAATTAGTTATTATTTTTTTGATGAGAATCATGTATGGACATAATATTTGTAGTCTTTTATATATTGCTGATGTCTTTTATTCTTCCCAGTAGGTGATCTAGTCTGTAGAGAAAGACTTACACATAGAGGATCATATCACCAGTTCTTGTGGGATATAAGTTTTATCATTCACAATCTTAGATCGAACTGAACACACCATCATTAGGACTGTAGCACAATATTTTAGTAGATCTATCTTGATTATAGGAAACTGTAAAGTTTTAACTTATTATGCTAGTACACTTTTTGTGTATTCAACGGGACCAATTTGAGGTCATTGTTTTTATACTAATTTTATAAGATAATGTACACCTCGTGATTATTAGATTTACTTAAGGCTCTTAATTCGGATATGATTGATGGAGCTATGCACTAGTTATTTATTACTTTGACTTATCAGGTGAGATTCATCATTGGATCAATAAACTAGATAAATTGGGTAATTGTGATTAATGTAAGATGAAAGTCTTTTATAAATGGAATCCACATCTCAGTATAGGTACTAGTGATATCCCATTGAGATGCTTATATATTTTTTATCTATCAAACCCTGCAGGTGCTTTATGTTAATCCGACACTACAAATAAGTTAAGTTGGACCGCTCAAGGACTTAAAGAAGTTAATCCAATAAATTATCAATAATTTATTTTATTAACGGGTATCTGGAACTTTAACGTGGGGATACTTAAGTAATTAATAATTAGGAGCACGAAATATAATTTGAGTTAAGGACTGGAGTTGAAATTATAATTATTTAGTAGTATTAATTATAATTATGGGGCTGAGATTAGGATCCAGGAAGGATTAGGTTTTCTCAGGCCCATTGGGAGGCACATCGTTATCTCTCCTTAGGGTCCTAACGTAGCTTATATATATATGCACCTAAGTCTCATTCTTTCTTAACCTATCCATCACTCTTGGATACTCAAAATACCCGAATTCAGACTTGTAAATAGAAGCTGCAGAGCCGAAAGAGGAGACATGAAGGTTGTCACGAAGTTGGAGCCCATCATATACTCGTGATTGTCCAAATAAGGAATATAGTAGAAGACTGTGAGATGAATTGAGCCATCACATATTCTATTCTTGCAAAGACAAGTTCAAATCAAATACATCTAGATAGGTAAATCATAATTCCGCCTTTAGGATTTCCTGTATGTGTATTTTTTTGTAGTCCAATCTATATGCATTTTCAATAAACCCTTGGACTTCTGATCCAACAGGCTGAAGATTATATTGTTCTATGGTAGTAGAAATATCATAAGAAATTATGTTGTTAAGCCTTCCAATGTGTTTATAGCTTATGGCATCGGCTGCGACATTTTCTTTTCCTCGATGATTGACACGACCACAAATGTGTCTAGTGTGCGTGCTATGTAGGTTCAAGTGCAAACCTGTCGCTCAAGTAATAATATGATAAGTCGGGTATCGATCCTCAGAGAAACCGGATGAACGGAGTTATGATGACGTTGGAAAGATGAATAAATCTTAGCTTTGACACTAAAAAGAAAGAAAAGATGAATAGGAAAATGAAACAATTACAATTAGATGCAAATTGGAGAATGATTAACTAATGAAACTAGAATGAATAAAATGCAACTACACTAATTTAAAAGAAAAGCTGATGACAAATGGTTTTATTAACTAAATATGAAATGAGAACAATAGGTCGGGTTTCAATCCCCCACACCCTAGTAATTCACTTCGTAGGATACTAGATTCGGAATAAGAATTTTAAACGAACCCAGTCTTTAGTACTCCCAAGTATTAAACATATGAGGGATCATAACCCGCACAGTATGTAAGCAAAGGACGAGTAAAGGAGTGTCGCATTAACCAATACACGTGTTGCACTCTTAAGCATCCCGGTTACCTAAGGCAAACGAGATCAAAAGTCCTACGACGGTTGCACCAGTTATACAACACGATTCATCTAAGATTTTAATTCGAAAGTCTATTTCCACTATCATGAATTACATCGGGTAGGGTTCATGCACCCCAACCCTTAGAAACTTAGCCACACATGATTAAATTAAAAGAAAACATGGAGTGAATAGAAGAAATCATCATAATTAATAGAAACTAGATGAAAAGAGAAGTGCAGAATCAAATAAACAATTAAACTAATTAACTATTGCAGATTTATAGGAAGAAAATTACTTGTATTGAAGAAAATTAATTACAATCCTTACAACTGAACTTCTTATTGAAAAACTAGGGTTTTTCTACAAAAACCCTCTACTCCTACTTAAAGAAAAAAAAAACGAACTTCTTTGTCTAAGAATAACTAGAGGTTAAATATATTATGTAAAATCCAGAGTTGTAGCTAAATCAAACTCTAAAATCGGAGCAAAAAATCAGGAATTATCTTCGACGGACTGGTCCGGGCCTTCAGTGGCCTTCAGTGGCGGATCGCTCCTCCTTTAAATCCGGATCGATCAGTTTTTTTGGGAAATAGGATCGGTTCGCTATTTAAATTTTTCTAGTGAGTTATCCGGATCGATCCTTTTTTTCTAGAAATATGATCGGTCCGCTATGTGATTTTTTCCAGTAGGTTTTGAGGGTCCGGACCGGTCATATTATTTTTGAAAAGGGATCGGTTCTCAATTGATCTTTAAATTCTCTTCAAATTGTCTTCAATATCTCGCATCTTTAGAACCTCGTAATTTCTTCCCCGGAACTCAGAATTGGACACCTTTTCTTCTTATGCACTCGCTAGATTGAGATCTTCAACTTTCATGTTGGGTCTTCTTTCGTATTTCGGATGGAAATTACGCTTTTTCCCTTCTGACTTTTCTTCTTTGACTTATTCTTTTACTTTGACTTTCTCCTTTCTTTCTTTAGCAATAAATACCTATAAATGACCTAGAAAAGGCACAAAACTCGCAATACTATGTAGAAGGGTCAGTTGCATGGAAACGAGATAATTTAAGAGCAATTACCTTATTTGAGATGTTAAAAGATACTAAATTAGGGGATAATTTGGAATAATTACTGCCTAATCAAACCCCCTAACTTAGCACTTTTCACATCCCGAGCAATGTAAAAGAATTCAACTACAACTCAACTCGTGAAAATCAGTATTAGGATAGAATACCACATTCACAGGCAAGCGATTAAATTTAGTGTATGCAACAAGCCTTTAACCCACTAGGTTACCTTAGTAGGACGGGTTGTGTCTCGTGAGGGTTTGTAGTGAATATACCCACAAAATTCGACTCAAAGAAAATTCAAAATAATCAAAAATTGCATAATTCAAACTTTTCCAAAAAATAGCCATCATCAATTCATGTTCAAGAGTCTCAAATAATAGTGCGTGTGCACGAAGCCAGAAATTTAACCTCGAATTTCCACTGATTGACTGTCACTTTAGTTTTTCGAAAATTCGTTTTGATTCAAATTCTCATGGGATGCTCTCACAAACGAATCTCTCGAAGGTGTGGCTTATTATCTCGGTGTGCCTGATATAAAGAGTAAATGTATTGGAACCAAGTTCACGCACACAATTAGAATGAAGAAATTCTATGGTAAATGGATCTCATCATCGGATTTCGGTCATTGGAAAACGGGAACATTGCCTCTAATTCACACCTTTAATCTCTTTTATTATTTTTTGTGTTTTGGCTCTCTACGCGGTAACCAATTTTGCAATTTGAACTCGGTTAGGACTTTTTCTGGGGTTTAAGGTGTAATTGGGTAACATGGAAATGGGTTTGGGAAATTTTTAATTGGAAACTATTTTTAAAATGTCCATTAGTGCTTTTCCGGGCTTTTGCTCATTCTTTTTTCTTTTTTCATACTTTTCTTTTCTTGCTATTTTGTTGAGAATTTCTATTCTTTTTGCCCCTTTTTGTTGCACTTTTTAGACTTAAACTTTGACTTTTCCAACATTCTCAATTTCGGGCCAACTGGGTGTTTTTGAGTTATCAAACGAAGGAAAAAAATTTAATCGGCTCAAAACGGGTTGCAAAAAGGGGTGCTTTTTCACGACTTTTTCTGGCTAAAATTTTAGGTGACAAACGATGGCGTACTTCATTGTCCAAAGTACTAATTGCGTTACCATGTGTGTCTTGAGATTGTTTTAAGTTTCGAGAAATCTCAACGTGTTTTTCGAGGCAACACTACACACTATTCCATTAACCGATCAAAACAAGGGTATTGAGATTGTGACGAATTTTTAGACGCTGAATTAGAACTTTGAGTTAACCATTAACTCCGATTGATTTATAAACTCACAAAAATGATAGGCTCAAATCTCACTGGGTTAGTTAATCTCCACATTTATTCGTTAAGTCGTCTATGTTCGCTCAATTTCAACTTTGTGTACTACGTTTTTACAATTTGAGACTTTAAACCGAATTTTAATGATATTTTTGAAAATTTTGAATTCCAAGTTTTTGTTTATTTTGTAGAAAAATATTTTTTGTTTTTCTAATTTTTCAATTTTTTTTGGAAATCTTGAAGTTTTCTAATATTTTGGCATTTTTGAAAATTTGTGAAGTTTTAGAAATACGCACTCGTCACCCCCCCTAACTTAGACTTTTGGATTGTCCCCACTCGAAAGGATTAAAATATAAATAAGGTAAAATAAGAGTACGAAAAATAAAAGAAATAAATGAAGAAAATGCGGGTTTTCATTTATAATGACTTTGGTACATGAAAAGGAAAGAGCGTTCAAGCATATAAGCAAACCAACAAAATTACAACCCACACAATCACAGAACACATGATTCACTGGGGTGGGGGATTGGAAATACCGGGTGCGCTTGGGTCATAGGGGTCAGAGAAGAAGCTTGGAGGGGTCCACCAAAGTTGAGTTCGTACACGTGAGCTTGAAGCCTATGCATCATGCTCGTGTCCCTTCGGTAATGCGAGATAAACCCATCAAGTTTGTCGTCGAAAGCTGTTAGGAGCGCGTCAATGTTGCTTCTCAGAAGCTCATAGTCAGGATCCTCCTCTTTCACGTATTTGGTCTCCTCACCCTCGGCCATGCTTACGTCATCTGCAACCAACTCATCGTCCGAGGACTCGTCGGCGGACTCCTCCTTATCGCTATCGTTACTAGAAGCGGTGGCCTATCGAGCTTGGTGAATGGACCTTTGTGATGCACTTTCGGTGTAGGTAATCTCTTCAAAATGATTTGGCAGACACAAAAATCTGGTTGGAGGTTGAATGCCAGCGTGGGCGAGAAGAGATGAGTCGGTCATAAGGGAGCCGTGCAACGCCTTTTTCATCCATGGCAGCATGGAAAACATCTCGGTGTATTGTGCGGGCCAAGTGGATAGTGGAGTTTAGGTCATAGAGGTGGTAGATAAGGGTGGCTTGACGAGCGCGCATGATGGAATCATTTGAAATTTGTAGAATGTTGGCGCAAACAATTTGGAAGGTGATGCGCGCTTTTTCGTCCAGTTGGCCGACGGGAAAAGGGCCTCGCAGCCACTGATTTCTAGGGGAGATACGGGAAACCTAGACATCCTTGTCTAGGGGCAAGCTATTGTTGGGGTATTAGAATGGGGATGGGTGAGGGACATCTTTCTCCGTCAGCTTGAGAATGAGGATGTCGAGTGTGAACGGGAGGGGGTCTGATCAACGTATGCCTCAGCTTGAAAATTGTCGGTGAGCATGAGGGACCCATAGAAGGAACGCACCTCATTGGCCCAGACGGTATCGAACAGTTCATTGAGAAAATGACACCACCCCTTTGCGATGAAGGGGGTAGTGACATGGGCGGGAGGCTCCTTCCACAAACCTATCTCTCAATGTGAAGCTTGCGGGCATGACTGAAGAAACGACGACACCAACGTTGTTCCTCATAGGAAGGAAACGAGAGCGGCCAATTTTCAGCAATGACTGTGGAGTTATATCTTTCTGGGGGTGGTTGGTTGGCCATGAATTGTGATTTTTTTGGAAATAGAGGGTGGAATAGAGAGGAATAGAGTTTGGGTAAATGAAAGGTGTGGTGGCATAGGGTGGAAGAGGGTTCTATTTATAGGTGGGGAAAGGGGAAGGGTTAGGATTTTGGAGGGAAGGATTTGGGAGGGAAAAGGGTGGGTTTTTGGGAGGGAAGGGAAGAGACAAAATGGAGGGAGATAAATGGATTGAGGAATGAATCTATGGAGTTGTAGAGTTACAGGAATCAGACCGGTCCGCGTGCCCAGGGGCGAATCGGTCCGTGTCCTATTTTTTGTTTTTAAATTACTCCAATGCGGACCGGTCTGCGTGCCCAGGGGTGGATCGGTCCGTGTTCCATTTTTTTCCAGAATCCTCCAACTGCAGGAATGCTTTTCGGGATTGGTGCTTAGTGCTTACCCTTAACTTCTCAAAACACAAAACTGAGATTCTAATAACCCTAACTTAATCACATCTATGATACATAAGATTTCACCTCATACGCGTTGGGGGTGCGACTACCTCTCAAATTTAGCTCACTCTACCCCGTAAATGGGGTCCGATAACCAAATGGCTTCTATGAACGCCTCTATATATGGCTTTAGGAGTTGTTCATTGACTTTGAACGTGTTCCTCCCTTTTGGATCATCCAACTCGACAGTTTTGCGGGAAAACACTATCTTGATAACGAATGGGCCAGTCCAACGGGACCACAATTTACCCAGAAATAGATGAAACTGGAAGTTATAGAGGAGTACCTTTTGTCCAGGTTGAAACTCTTTCTGTCGAATAATCTTATCATGCGCGAGTTTCATCCTTTCTTTTGAAATCTTGGCATTCTCATACGCATCATTGCATATCTCCTCTAACTCGTTTAGTTTAAGCTTGCAAGCTTCACTAGATTTGTCCATATCATAATTTACCCTCTTAATTGACCAATACGCTTTGTGCTCCAACTCAACGGGAAGATGGCAAGGTTTTCCATACACAAAGAGGAATGGGGACATTCGGAGTGGGTTCTTGTATGCGGTACGGTAGGCCCGTAACGAATCGTTCAATCGAAGGGACTAATCTTTTCGGTCAGGATTTACGATCTTCTCTAGTATGTGTTTGATCTCACTATTTCTCCAACTCGTCCTGCCCGTTCATTTGTGGGTGATAGGCCATTCCAATCTTGTGAACTACACCATACTTTCTCATAATTTTCTCAAACGCCTTGTTACAAAAATGCGTGTCATTATCATTGATTATCGCTATAAGTGCAGCGAAGGAAGAAAGTATGTGTTCCTCTAGGAACTTTATCATCACTTTATTGTTATTAGTCTTGGTAGCTATAACTTCCACACATTTAGAAACATAGTCTACCGCGACTAGGATGTATATGTATCCAAAGGACTGGGGAAAAGGTCCCATGAGGTTAGTACCCCAGCAATCGAAAACCTCAATGATGAGAATTGGAGTTAATGGAATCATGTCTCGTCGGGAAATTTCTCCAATCCATTGACACCTGTTGCAAGATTTGCAACAATTATTTACATCCCGAAACATTGTGGGCCCGTATAAATCGCTTTGGATAATTTTAGCGGTTGTATTTTTCACGAAAAAGTGGTCTCCACATGCTTTCGAATGACATAACTGGCTGACTTTAGAATTTCATCATCCGATACGCATCGTCGAATGATTTGGGGGGCGCAATATTTAAAAAGGAATGGATCATCATAGATAACTTTGCACGACCCAGAGATGAACCTCTTCTTATCTTGCGGTGTCCAATCGGGAGGGATGGCTCCCGTGACAAGGTAGTTCACTATATTAAAAAACCATGGCAAATAAGAGGTGGTAAAGAGCTGCTCATCCGGGAAATACTAATCTATGGGTGTAGGATCACTAGGTTCGACAACCATGATAAGTGATCGACGACAACGTTTTCTACTCCTTTTTTTTATCTTTAATGGAGAGGTTAAACTCTTGTCGGAGTAGGATCCACCTTATGAGGCGAGGCTTTGAGTCTTTCTTTACAAGGATATATTTTAAAGTCGCGTGGTTGGTGAAACAAGTGATGGGGGAACCGATAACATAGGACCAAAACTTGTCAAGAGAGAAGACTATCACTAGCAATTCCTTCTCCATGGTGGAGTAGTTGAGTTGTGGTCCGATAAGAGTCCGGCTAGTGTAGTAGATGACATGAGCCTGTTTATCTTTTCTTTGACCCAAAATAGACCCTATCGCATAATAACTCACATCACACATAAACTCGAATGGTACGGACCAATCCGGAGCTTGCATGATGGGAGAGAAAACAAGCATGCTCTTCAAATTTTCAAAATCACTTTGTCATGCTTAATTCCACTTGAATGGGGTGTCCTTCATAATAAGGTTGCTTAAGGGTCTAGCGATGGTGCTAAAGTCCTTAATGAACCTTTTATAAAACCCCGTGTGGCCCAAGAAAGAGCGCACGTCCTTAAGGGATTTTGGTGGGGGTAGGTCGTCTATGACATCTATTTTTGGTCGATCAACCTCGATCCCTTTGGATGACACGATGTGGACAAGAACTATACCCTCAGTTACCATGAAATGGCATTTCTCCCAATTCAGCACTAAGTTCTTTTGCACACATCGGGCTAGTACTTTTTCAAAATTAGTTGGACATAGATCAAAAGAGGTGCCAAAAACACTAAAGTCATCCATAAACACCTCTATCCCTCTCTCAACCATGTCACTGAATAAGATAACATGCACCTTTGAAAGGTTGTCGGCGCATTACATAAGCCGGATGGCATACGTTTGTACACACACGTTCCAATGGGGAAAACGAAGGTTGTCTTCTCTTTATCAAGTACACCTACCGCAATTTGGTTATATCCAAAATAACCATCTAGGAAGAAATAATAAGGGTAGACCACTACTCTCTCAAGCATTTGATTGGTAAATGGCAAGGGGGAATGGTCTTTCCTAGTTTTGACATTGAGTTTTCGGTAATCAATACAAACACGCCACCCGGTAGTGGTACGTTTGGGAACTAGATCTCTCTTGGCATTTTAAATCACTGTCATGACCGACTTATTCAGGATGACTTGAATAGGGCTCACCCACTTGCTATCCGAGATTAGGTAGATAATACTGGCATCCAATAATTTTATGATTTCAGTCCTCACCACATCTTTCATTATGGGGTTTAGCCTTCTTTGCATTTCTCTCGAGGGATTAACATCCTCCTCGAGGTGAATCTTATGGGTGCAGATCAGAGGGATTATCCCCTTTAGATCATCTATACACCAACCAAAAGAACTTTGGTGCTTCCTAAAATTTTTAATAGGTTACCCTCCTTCTCTTCATCTAAGATAGAGGAGACAATAACAAGAAATGTCTCACCCTATCCTAGGAAAGCATACTTAACGTTGGAGGGTAGTTTCTTCAACTCGAGAGTCAGGAATGTGTCACGGTGGTAACTCTTCGAATCGAGAAACCCAACTAACATCTCTCGCGTCCTCATTTGATGCTCTCTCATCGAGTAAGTTAGTCAACTCCTAAATCTCTCTCTCAAACTTGGTGTAAGCTCTCTTGCTCTCATGACTAGACGCTAGACAAGCTTCTAAGGTGTCTCCATGGTAATTTTCCTTAATTTTCTCTTATACAATCTCATCAATTAAGCTCACCGCGTGAAGATCATCTTCTTCCCCTGCTTGTTGGACTATGATGATGATGTTTGTTTCAAAAGTCATATTCCCCAAAGTGAGTTGCATCTTCCCATTTCGAGTATTGATCAGTGCGTTAGCCGTAGCTAAGAATGGGCCCCCAAGAATGATGGGAACATGATTTTTCAAGGCGAAGGAGGGTTTTGTGTCCTAAATGACAAAATCTACTAGGAAGTAGAAAGTGTCCACTTGGACTATCACGTCCTCAACTATACCCCTTGGTATCTTCACGGTTAGATACACTAATTATAGAATGATCCTTGTGGGCTTAAGATCACCGAGATCAAGTTTCCTATAAATTGAATAGGGGAGGATTTTAACACTCGACCCCAAGTCGAGTAAGGCCTTTGCGAATTTATTCTCTCCAATGGTAAAGGAAATGGTGGGTGCACCGGGATCTTTATATTTAGGTGGGGGATCATTAAAAAGAACGGAGCTCATGTTCTGTGCTAGGAACACATTTTTCTTTACCTTTATCCTCCTCTTGACTGTCAATAAGTCTTTTATGACTTTTGCATATGCTCGAATTTGCCTTATTGCATCGAGGAAAGGTAGGTTCAATTTCACATTATTAAGGACTTCTAGCATTTCATCACTTATGGTCCCTTTATGGGAAGGAACCAAATTTTGAGGAAATGGCGTAGCGAAGGATGTCTTTACAGCTACCTCGGGTTCACTAGTGTCTTCCTTTTCACTCTCGTTCAAGGGGATATATTTGGCCCCTTTCGTGCCGGGAGAATTCTCCTTGACTTTTGAAGTGTTATGTGGGGGAGGTGACAAATCAATAAATCTCCCACAATGAAGAGTGGTTATAGCTTGGCAATGCTTCGGTTTTTTTGTAGAGGTGGAGTTAACACTAGGTTGACCTTGGGGAGGTCTTTGGCCTTGGACAGGAAATTTCCCTTCTCTTGGATACTCAACGATGATTGCAACTTGGAGATGTGCGCATTCATGTCGATGAACATGCGTTCATATATAAAATTGGTTGAACTTTGAGAATTAATTAACTGGTTTATGGTATCCTTAAGATTCCTCTGAGGTGGAGCTACATATGGAGCTAGAGGTGGTGGTGCTTGTTGGTATTGATGAGGTGGTGGAGGTTGGACAACCTATGAATGTGGGTTCATCGCACCTTGTGATTGTCGATAGTTAAAACAATGATGGCATCTCTATGAAGGGTTGTACGAATTACCATGCGGGGCATTAAAATTTCCCTTGAATCCTCCTATAGCATCCACCTTCTCAGTGTTCATGGATTCGTAGGCAGAAATCGTCAGGCATGCCTTTATCGAATGGCCCACCTCATAGATAACACACACATTTTCCTACAAAATACAGTTGGATCTGGATATATCTCTCAACTGGCCATCAAACCACTCATTCATATCTCTCTGAAACTGATCGAATCGATGGTCTATTAGGGTATTACTATCCAAATAGTATAGACCGGATGCAGTCGAAGAGATAGATGTTTGTCTAGTCCTGGCTTAGGTATTAGGATCAGATGTGTCCCATGCCTGAGTAGTCTCTGTGACATACTTAAGATGGGCCTCGACATCGCTGGAGTTTTATCCCCTAAAGCTCTTTCACACATTGTTTGCATAAGTTGTTTAGAAGCCACTGTCAACCCATTGTGGAAGAAACAGATCACATGGCTTTTTTCAAAACCATGATGGGGTCATGTTCTTACTAACTCTTGCAAACGTTCCTAACACCTGTAAAAAGGCTCATTATCATGTTGTTAAAAACCATGGATTTGAGTTTTGGCAGAGTTGGTCTTGTGTTGTTGATAGAATTTTGAGATAAACTTAGACTGCATATCTCTCTAGGAAGTTATGGAGTTAGGTGGTAGAGACCTAGCCAGGTCTTGGCTTTATGCTTTTAGGAACAAGGAAAAATATTTAGGCACATGACATCCAGCATGTAAGCTTGGCCACTAAATGTGTCATACGCTTCTTCGAACTCGCGAATATACAAGTATGGTTTCTCCGAATCCATACCGTGGAACGTAGGGAGAATCTATATCATTTCTTTGTGAAAGTGGAACTGACCGACATTATATAGAGGTAAAATGCAACCAGGGGTGAGAGTCCTCTCAGAAAAGAGTAAATCTTTCATGGGATGATAGGGTAAATTTCCCTCGCCAGTACCAAAACTCGCTGTGTCAGACATCGCGCTCTCTATCTCTTCAAAGGACTCAGAATACTCACTCAGTGTCCTAGATGTGTGACTCGATGGTTGACTCAAGGTGTAACTACCGATAGAGTGCTCAGGAGTAGGAAGTGGAACCCAAAATTGTGGAACGCGAGGTGTGTGTGGGCTTTCAGAGTTATACTTAACAATCGGATTTTCGTGGATTCTGGTTAGAGTATTTTGAGGAGTTTGAGTATGTTCAGGATTTTGCATTAAAGGCTTTTGAGAGATGATGATTTTATTTTTCATTTAATTTATTTTATTTTTTGGATTTTGGTCTAAGCTTTATATTAACTCGATCTAACCTAAGTCTACCTAATTCCCTAGCAACGGCGCCAAAAATTTAACTCGACCATAAATGTGTCTAGTGTGCGTGCTATGTAGGCTCAAGTGCACACCTGTCGTTCAAGTAATAATCTGATAAGTTGGGTATCGATCCTCTGGGAAACAGGATGAGCGGAGTCATGACGATGTTGGAAAGATGAAGAAATCCTAGCTTTGACACTAAAAAGGAAGAAAAGGTTATTAGAAAAACAAAACAATTACAACTATATGCAAATTGAAGAACGATTAAATAATGAAACTATAATGAATAAAATGTAACTACACTAGTTTAAATGAAAAGCTGATGACAAATGATTTTACGAACAAAATATGAATAAGAACAATAGGTCAGGTTACAATCCCCCATACACTAGTAATTCACTTCGTAGGATACTAGATTCGGAATTAGAATTTTAAACAAACCCGTTCTTTAGTACTCCCAAGTATTACACATATGAGGGATCGTAGCCCACACAATATGCAAGCAAAGGACGAGTAAAGCGGTGTCGCATTAACCAATACGCGCATCGCAAACTTAAGCATCCTGATTACCTAGGGCAAATGAGATTGAAAGTCCTACGGCGGTTGCACCAGTTATACAACATGATTCATCTAAGATTTTAAGTCAAAAGTCTATTTCCACTATCGTGAATTACATGGGGTGGGATTCATGCACCCCAACCCTTAGAAACTTAGCCAACCATGATTAAATTAAAAGAAAACATGGACTGAAAAGAAGAAAGCATCATAATTAATAGAAAGTAGATGAAAAGTTAAGCGTGGAATCAAATTAGCAATTAAACTAATTAACTATTGCATATTTAAAGGAAGAACATTACTTGTATTGAGGAAAATTAATTGCAATCCTTACAACTGAACTTCTTATTGAAAAACTAGAGTATTTTCTACAAAAAACATCTACCCCTACTTAGAGAACAAAAAAATTGAACTTCTTTGTCTAACAATAACTAGAGGTTAAATACATTACGAAAAATCCAGAATTATATCTGAATCAAAATCTAAAATTGGACTAGAAAATAAGGAATTATCCTCGGCGGATCGGTCCGGGCCTTCAGTGTCGGATCGATCCTCCTTCAAATTGGGAACGATCCTTTTTTGTGGGAAATTGGATCGGTCCGCTATGCCAATTTTTCTATTGAGTTATAGCGACCCATATCGATCCTTTTTTTTTCTAGAAATAGGATCGATCCGCTATGTGATTTTTGCTAGTAGGTTTTGAGGGTCCAGACCGGTCCTATCATTTTGGAAAATGGATCGGTCCGCAATTGATCGTTAAATTCTCTTCAATTTCTCTTCAGTATCTCGCATCTTTAGAGCCCCGTAATTTCTTCCTTGGAACTCGAAACTGGACGTCGTTTCTTCCAATGCACTCGTTGAAATGAGATCTTCAATTTCATGTGGGTCTTCTTCTGGATTTTGGATGAAAAATATGCTTTTACCCTTCTAAGTTTTCTTCTCTGACTTGTTCTTTTACTTCGACTTTCTTTCCTTGGTAATAAATACATGTAAATGACCTGGAAAAAGCATAAAATTCACAATACTATGTAGAAGGGTCAGTAGCATGGAAACGAGATAATTCAAGAGCAATTACATTATTCGGGATGTAAAAGATACTAAATTAGGGAGTAATTTTGGAAGAATTACTGCCTAATCAATGATAGGCTAACTTGAATCTATAATCTTCCCCAAATTCCATCCACCATCTCTATCTTGAATTCAATTCCCTTTATCTAATATGTATTTTAAACTTTTATGGATTGAAAACACTTGAAATTCTTCACCATAGAGATAAGAACGCTATATTTTTATGGAAAAAACTACGGATGCTAGTGCAAATCATGTACATGATAATTACATTCGTGATTCTTGAATTTTTGAGATCCAGACTCAACTACCTACCGTTTTTGCATCAATACACAACCTAAACCCTGCAATGAGGTTTGAATGTTTACATCAAGCTTACATTACTAGAAGGAATAATTAGGAAAGGAGTCGTGGTCAACTGATCTTTTAAAGTTTGGAATGCCTTCTCACATTCACAAGTCCGAATGAATAGTATTTCCTTTGAAGTTAACATCATTAAAAGGAGGGAAATATTTCAAAATCCTTCCATAAAATGACGGTAATAACTAGATAATCAAAGAAAACAATGATCGGATTTTTCTATCCTAAAATGGTTGCAATCTTTACTTGGTCGACTTGGATTCCATTTTCAGAAATCACACGTCCTAAAAAAATTTTTTTTTTATCAAGAAGAAGCATCTTCTCTTTTTGGTATTCAATCGATGTTTCCATCCTAAAATGGTTGCAATCTCTAGATGTTTGGCATGTTGTTTGGGATTCAAGGAGTAAATGATAATGTCAATATGAATATGATTACAAAATGATCTAGAAAAGGTTAAAATATTCAATGTATTATATCCATAAAGTGTGTGGTGGCATTTGTTAGTCCAAAAGAGATTACGGTAAATTTAAAATGTCCATTATGAGTTCCAAATATGGTTTTTGGAATATCCTTTTCTCTAACTCGTAACTAATGGTAACCAGATCGTAAGTCTATCTTGAAAAGATCCTTGCACCCCTAAGTTAATCGAATAAATATTCGATTCTGGGTAAGGGATATTATTCTTAATGGTTACATAATTCAATTTTTGATACTCCACACACAGTCTAAAACTTCCGTCACTTTTCTTCACAAATAACACAAGTTCTCCCCAAGGAGATGAACTACGGAGGATCAAACCCTTTTCAAGTAAATTACCTAGTTTGATACTATAATATCCCGCCCTGAAATTAATTAAATTATATACATATTTTATATGAGGAGGAACTATCTATAATTATAGAAAATTTGTGGGTAACAAATTAGGAAATCAAAAGAATGGGTGTTTGAGGAACTCCCATCATTTCACTTAAATTGGTGCATCTTCTATGGTTTTAGAAGTTGTGAGGGGATGATTACTAAATATGTAACTTCGGGCCTAAGTTGGGATTTTTGTCACTCAAACGAGAGTCTGTCTCGTTCAAACGACGAAAATGTTGTTCGAACAAGGGACTGAATCATTCGAACGACGCTGGACAAAAAAATCATCTCCCCCTATGCTGACAACTTTCAGTTCGAGGGTTAAAACTTAGGTCAACACAGGTGGGACTCCTGATGTATTTAATAACTATTGGGACGCTAGCTTAAGAGAATATATATATATATATATATATATATATATATATATATATACAGAGAGAGAGAGAGAGAGAGAGAGAGAGAGAGAGAGAGAGTACCATCCAAACTGCTGTCTAAGTGGTAACCATAGGATCCTATGAGCTGTCGAATTAAGAGACTTCCAAGACCTGATATGGGAACAATTTGTGAGGATGAGGTTTCCTTATGTGGTAAAGATCTCAATTATTTGGATTATAAGAAAGGAAATTGTTTAGTATGAGGAGAGAGCCCCATCAGATTTAAGTTTCTCCCCCTCACTAACTTAGAGATCCAATGGGAGCAAAACCTTCTGCCTAGACTCTTACCACCCACGACCACCACGTCCAACTCTTATGGCCTTGATTTCGAAGGTTGTCACACCCATACACCAATAGAGTAACTCTAGGTAACTTTGGAAAGGTGTTAGGAAGGGTTTCCTTGGTGTTTATTGGGCAATTGAAGATGGAGTTTGAAGAGGGTCATTCAAGCTTTCATGGAGCCATCTTTGGAGGGGATTTTAGAAACCCCCTTGAGAGCATCTTTTTTTTTTTTGGGTGGGGGGTGGTGAGGGGGGGTGGGGGGGGTGGGGGGGGGGTGGGTCCTCCATCTTCTTCAACATCTCCACCATATTTAGAGCTTCATTTGAGGTGGGTAATCTACTCTTTACATTTGGAACTCTTTGGTGTATATCGTAGTCTTATGATTATTAAATAATATGAGTAGGATTATCATGAAATAATATTGAGTTTCCAAGTAAACTGAAAATAAATATTTTCATGGAATAAAAATGTTAGAAAATATTATTTGTGTATATTTTCTTAAAAAAAATAATGGACATTTTTATCGAATAAAAATATAAGAAAATATTATTTTTATATATTTTCTAGCGAAAAGAAATAATGGACATTTTTACAGAATAAAAATGTAAGAAAATATTATTTGTGTATTTTATCTTGTAAAAAGGAATAATTGCATTTTTATGGAATAAAAGTTTAAGAAATATTATTTGTGTATATTTTTAAGTAAAAAGAAATAATGAACATTTTTATGGAATAAAAATGTACGAAAATATTATTTGTGTATACTTTCTAGTAAAAAGAAATAATGGACATTTTTATGGAATAAAAATGTAAGAAAATATTATTTGTGTATATTTTCTAGTAAAAAGACATAATAGACATTTTTATGGAATAAAAATGTAAGAAATATTAATTGTGTATATTTTCTAGTAAAAAGAGATAATGGAAATTTTTATGGAATAAAAATGTAAGAAATATTAATTGTGTATATTTTTTAGTAAAAACAGATAATGGACATTTTTATGGAATAAAAATGTTAGAAAATATTATTTGTGTATATTTTCTAGTAAAAAAAAATAATGTATATTTTATGGAATAAAAATGTAAGAAAATATTATTTGTGTATATTTTCTAGTAAAAGAAATAATGGACATTTTTATGGAACAAAAATGTAAGAAAATATTTTTTGTGTATATTTTCTAGTAAAAAGACATAATAGATATTTTTATGGAATAAAAATGTAGAATGATGTGAGTGCTGTGAAAATATTTATGAGATAAATATTTTTATGATTCTTGCAAAATGGAGACTTTTTAAAAATGGACATTTGTCGAGTTTAAAAAAATTGATAAAATTTCTTATTTTACTTGAAATGTAGTTTATCCCATTTAATAGGATTTTAGGATTTAAAGTCCTCTTTCTATGCGTATAAACTTGTCACATTTGGATAATAAATATGTGAGCAAGTTTAAAGAAAGTCTTGTTGGGTTTTAATATAAAATTTGACAAAAGAAAAATTTAGTCCTCAAATTATGTGGGAAAAAGGATATTGAAAATGTGAAAATGTGGAGTATAAGACTACATGTGTTAAATTTTGGAAATCGTAATGCTATGAAAAAAAAAGTAGTCTTGTGTAAATGGTGCTATTTTAGGTGTTAAAGGTGTTCAAGTAACAAGCGTGGAAGTTGGGCAAAAGTGTGATTTTAAACAAGAGTTAAAATTGCTAAAGTGTTTAAATGTTAAGTTGGAAACTTAATAACCATTTTGAGAAAATAACACCTTTTAAAGGAACTAAATTGAAAGTTTGGTAAACAAAGGGTAAATTGGTAATTTACTTAAAGTGAAAGATTTTTATGGAATAAAAACGTTAAAGGTTGTCCTTACAATAATATGTGTGAAACTGAATTAGGTCTTCAAGCATAAATGATCTTAGTATAAATCACGTGTGTGTGGATAAGAGACTTAAAGAAGAAAAGAAACAAATTTCCAAGTGTTAATGGAAAAACGGACGGTTAAGTCCGAATTTTGGCTTCGACCGAGTAAAAGGCAAAGAAGTGGAATCATGTGGACATGTGTAAAATATTAAACATATTAATAAGGACTCGGATGCAACTAGGAATAAGTAATTAAGGCCCGGAGCCCTTGGGTGAAAAGCCCTAAATCACTAACCAAAGCATATGGTGCGTATAGCCGTCAGTGTGGAGCCCGTGTAAGTATGCGGTAAAGGATGATTCCGAGAAAAGATAATGGAAATATGGAACATGTCAAGAAATGGGTTGTGTGGTAAATGTGTTAATCCAACCTAACTTGAATGAATGTAATAAAATATTCCGGTAAAGGTGAAATGGACAAGTAAATGTGTAATTCTATAAATGTCTATAAGTTAAGGATAAGGGTAAAGTAAAGTGGGCAAATTGGTGGTTAAGTAACCTAAGTTGTAAAATCCATAATTTTCATAAGTGCAAAATGAAAAGGTTCTCGAATGACAAGAAGTATTCTCTAACACGGTGAATGCGTGTGTTGAAATGATACTTTTAATGAAAATACTAAAGAATATTTTAATGAATAAAAATGGGCGATTCTGGTGAGGAACGGGTATTAATAAATCAAGTGTAGTAGTGTTAAGCATTGAACTAGGTGTATTGAATAAAGTGAGAAATGCTAAGTATGAACAAAGGAAATCTTTTCAAGATTAAGGTAAATTACTCTGGATGAGTAAAGTTTTGGAAGTAAAACGGTTATTGCATTTCAATATGTATTTTGCAAAGGTATATCTATATATCTTGTTGATACCAAATTTTGTCTGCTGACATAGCTCAATTGAGTGAAGACACATGGAAATCTACGTGGCAACAACAAACATTTTCGATGAACTCGGACGCCCCGAGGAACCATACTACAACGAGGAACACTGCTTCCCCGAGGAACTCAGACGCTCCGACCAACAAGAACTCTACGAGGAACTTTTGAGTACCGAGCAACTTAGGCGGTCCGAGCAGCTTAGGTGATCCGAGCTGCACCTCGAACAAAGCATTAATAGCAGGATAACCAACAGTTTGACTGTTCATTAAATGCTTATCATTCAGATGTATACAGTTAAGGGGCATTGAATGTATTATCCTTTCACATTACGGCCTTAGGGCTGTAAATACATTGTACAATCCTCATTGTAAAAAAGGACTGGAATTTCTTGATAAAACTTGTAATCGAGAATTCCCAAACAGGCAGAAATAACATAACAATGGACGTAGGCCATTCCTATAAGGCTGAACCACTTTAAAATTTCTTTGTCTCATTTATTTTATCTGTGATTAAATAATTAGATATGATCTAATTTTTTACATCAACAGATTGGCGCCGTCTGTGGGAAACAACTGGTAATATCGTTTTTCATCAAAAATAATTCATCACAAATGGCTGATATTCCAGAATCCAGCAATCGAAACGCTGGAAGCCCTCCAAATCCATCTGCTCCGCCAAATATGCCAGATCTAGCCAGAATAATGACAGATCTGGCCCAGGGCCAGACCGTCATGTAAGAAACTATGCGACAACTCATACAAACCCTCCATGGCGGTGCACCAACCCATTCAGGACCACGAAGTATTCAAAGAAATACCCGTGCACCTTCTTTGCGTACTAGGCGTACCGATTCATATCGTAATGAGAAGTCTGAAGATTTTTCTTATCAACCTGGACGAACTTCATCAGTACGAGCCACAGATACTGAACAATGTATCACTCTCTCTCCAGAAAGGACTAGTGCGCTAGAGAGGTTAAGCAGGGTATCACCTTTTGATCTACTAGGACCTAGAAGGAGTAGAAGTCCTCCTAAAGTCGCATCTAGGAGTTTTCGATGACCATAAGATTTAAGGGAAGGATCTTCCCAGTCGTGACCAGCTGCTCGTCAAGATAGATCCCAGGAAGCCACATCAATACGATCACATGCTCGAACCAATAGGCCCGAGGAAGGAAATGATGCATGGAAAGGCTCTATTCAGAGGCTGGAGGATAGATTAGGGGAAATGGCTAAAGCCAAGAACCCTCTACAATGAACTTTTATTCGAGGAACACCTTTTGTCCAAGACATTGTAGATTTTTCAACACCATCAAAGTTCAAAGCACCTGTTGTGACACCCAAATATGATGGAAAGACCGACCCTGTCCTTCATATTGAACAATATCAATCTGCAGTCGACATCTATGCTGTTCCAGATGAGATGAGATGTAGAGCATTCTCGGGAACTCTTATCGGATCTGCTCAAATGTGGTATAATAATCTCCCTCGGGGTAAGATCTCAACTTTTCTTCAACTGCCCGAGTTATTCATTGGGAATTTCTATTTTGGGGCAAAGCCAGTTAAACGAGTAGCGCATTTGTTAAGTGCTGAACAAAAAGCTGCTGAGAGTACCAGAGATTATATAACTCATTTTAATAACGAGAAACTCGAAGTCATTGATTATGAGGAGAAGACAGCGATTACCGCCTTGATGAGTGGACTACTGCCCAACAAGTTGTACTACACTTTGGCTAAAGATCCACCTAGAACCATGTCAGACCTGATGGGAAAAGCAGCCAAGATTATGAATGCCGAGGAGGCTATGGCTACGAAGAAGAATATGGATGCCAAAGAAACCAAGGTGGAAAGTGATAAAGCTAAGAAGAAAGAGCATAAGAACAATGGTAGTGACAAACACTTAAAAACGAGGTCGTCATGGGAAGTATTGAAGAAATTTGATAATTATACTCCTCTGAAGAAAGACATCAACCATGTTTTAGAGGAAATCAAGAACAACGAGGAATTAAACTGGCCAGAGAAAATGAAGGCAGACCCTGCCAGGAGGAATAAAGCAAAATATTATGAGTTTCATAAAGATCATGGACATATGACCAAAAATTGCATAACTCTTCATAATGAGATTGAAACACTCATCAGACGAGGAAATCTGGCAAAGTATGTTGATCGTGGAAACGAAAGAAGAAACAACGACCGAACAAGAGAGAGGTCTAGATCTCCTCGTCGAGCAGATGAGAGAAAAGAAAAGAAACCATGAAGTTGATCCAGAAGATGATCCCGATCTTCCCAAGAGACCAAGGCATCCAGAACGAGAGGTATTTTCAATACGCTTTACGTCATTTGACTGTAATGTTATTACAGGTGGAGATGCAGGAGGAGGAGACCTTACTACAGGGAGAAAATCTTACCTCTGTGAGGCTCAAGCTTGCGTATACATTCAACGAATAAATCAAGCTGAGGAGTATCGCCCGAGAAAGGTGAACAAAGAGAAATTGGTTATTGGTTTCTCAAAGAACGACCTCGCAGGTGTTCTATATCCTCATGATGACCCATTGGTGATCAAAATGAGGTTGAAGGAGGTAATGATTTCAAGAGTACTGGTAGACAATGGTAGCTCGGCAGACATCATGTTCTACTCGTGCTTCGATAATTTAAATCTAAAGTTATCTCAACTGGAGCCTTATCATAGACCCCTCCTCAGTTTTGCTGGCGAGAAAGTATTTCCACTTGGGACGATCAAATTGGATATATTCATTGGTACTTGGCCTGCTTATCGAACAGAAAGAATACGCTTCTTCGTGATGGATAAGAACGTTCAATCATCATATAATATCATCATGGGAAGAGTAGGATTGAAGAAGTTCGAGGCTGTACCATCTACGGTACATCAATGCCTAAAATTTCCAACAAATTTTGGAGTAGGAGTTGTGAAAGGTGATCAGAAAGTAGCTCGAGAATGCTATTATTCATCCGCCGAGCAAGAGGAACTGGACGAATCAAGGAAAAAGACTATTACCTATCAAGTGGATGAAGGTGCATAAATTGAAACATTGGATCCTAGAGATGAGTCGTAACTCGTGAAGGGTCAAGTGGTGGAAGCTACTGAAAACATCATTCTGGACGACGAGCACCTTGAACGAACTACTCAAGTAGGTTCGTCGTTGGAAGCCTCACTAAAACAGGAATTGATAACTTTCTTAAGAAGCAGAAAATAAACTTTTGCTTGGAGTCATGAGGATATGCCCGGAATAAACCCAAATTTCTTATGTCACGAGCTCAATGTGAATAAGGAGATTAATACAGTAAAGTAGAGAAGAAGAGTGTTCAGTCCCGAGAAGAACCAAGCTGTACAGGAGGAAGTCGAGAAGCTCCAGAAATCTTGTTTTATTAAAGATGTTAAATATCCAGACTGGTTAGCAAATGTGGTGATGGTGAAAAAGAAGAATAACAAATGGAGGATGTGTGTAGACTTCACCGACCTCAATAAAGCATGCCCAAAAGATCACTTTCCGCTGCCCCAAATTGATCAACTAGTGGATGCTACCTAGGGACACGAGCTGCTGAGCTTCATGGATGCTTATTCTGGCTACAATCAGATTAAAATGAAACCTGAAGACAGGGAGAGTAATTCTTTCATTACACCTAGGGGAACTTATTATTATAATTCTATGCCTTTTGGTTTGAAAAATGCAGGTGCAACATATCAGAGGATGATGAACAAAGTATTTACAGAACAAATCAGTTGCAATATGGAAGTCTATGTTGACGATATGCTGACAAAGAGCAAGAAAGTTGCCGATCATCTACTTGATTTAGGCCAAACCTTTGATCAGTTGGATAAATACAAAATGAAGTTGAATCCGACCAAGTGCGTATTTAGAGTACGAGAAGGCATGTTTCTTGGATACATCGTCAATCAGCGAGGCATTGAAGCCAACCCTGCAAAGATCAAAGCTCTATTGGGGCTGCGATCCCTAACGACGAAGAAAGAGGTGCAAAGTCTAACAAGACGAGTAGCAGCACTCAACATATTTGTATCGCGGGCAACTGATCGATGTCTCCCATTCTTCAAGACGCTCCGAAAGAGTTTTGAGTGGAATGATGAATGTGAGAAGGCTTTTCAAGACTTGAAGAAATATTTGGGAACACCTCCACTGTTATCCAGGCCAGTGATGGGAGAAAAATTATACTTGTATCTGGCAGTATCCATGAATGCAGTTAGTTCAGCATTGATAAGAATGAAGAATGGAGTACAAAACCTGATCTACTACACAAGTAAGGCCTTTCGAGGAGCATAGATCAGATATCCAAAGCTGGAAAAATTGGCACTAACATTGATCGATGCAAGTAGAAGAATGAAGCCGTACTTCCAGGCTCATACTATAGTACTATATACTGATATGCCATTGAGGCAAGCCCTTCATAAACCAGAGAAATCAGGAAGATTGATGTGCTGGGCAATAGAACTTGGTGAATATGATATAGTTTATGAACCCAGATCATCGCTAAAAAGGCAAGATGTAACTGATTTTATAGCAGAGTTAACCTATACTGATACCCCCGAGGAGCAAAAGTTGATTGCTGATCAAACTGTGGATGTTACAGGATCATCAAATGCAAGCCCAGACCAACTTATCTTGGTAAAAGGGCAAGTAGATGTTACAGGATCATCAAATTCAAGCCCAGACCAGCTTAGGTTGGTAAAAGGGCAAGAAAAGATGATCGACGAACAACAAGAAATATCAGGAGATGGTTAAAGGAAGCAACAAATTTTCCACCGAGGAACTTTGTCAGATCAGAAATTTGAAGACGAGTTACCTATATAGAGTATGTACGTGGATGGTTCATCTTGCACTACAGGATGTGGCGCGAGGATAGTTTTGAACTGTCCAGATGAGGTTGACATGGAATACGCCCTACGTTTCCAATTCAAAGCTTCGAATAATGAGGCTGAATATGAAGCCATGATTGCAGGTCTTAGTTTGGCAAAAACCGTAATTTATCGTAAATCAAATGATGGGATTATATGCAGTCAAAGGATAATTAATGATCAGATATCATGCAAAGGCAAAGGAGCCTGTGTCGGAATTTGTTGTTATTCAGCTGGTCAGAATACCAAGAATAGAGAATGCGAGAGCAGACGCCCTAGCTCGATTAGCATCAGCTACTCGCACCGAGCTACGAAGAACAATCCCAATTAAAGTTTTAGCTGGTCGGAGTATAGATGAAGATCTGATGATGAAATTTATTACCCTCAATTTAGGATCTTCATGGATGGATCCCATCAGGGCGTATATTGAGAAAGGGGAATTACCAACTGACAAACTTGCAGCCAAGAAACTAAAGTTTAAGGCTGCTCGTTATGTACTGACTAATGGTATTCTATACGGACGAGGAATGATAGCAGGTTTGCAAAGATGTGTACATCCCACCGAGGTGAAAGATTTGATTTAAGAGGTCCATGAAGGGTCCTGTGGAGCCCATGTAGCAGGTCGGACTCTTTTACAAAGGGTGATGACGCAAGGATACTACTGGCCAATGATGAGGGCTGATTGTATAGCCTATGCTAAGAAATGTGACAAGTGTCAGCACTTCTCCTCCGTCCGAAGAACTCCCCAAGCATTATTAACACCCATTACTTCCCCTTGGACATTTTCCATATGGGGAATAGATTTGGTCGGGCCACTACCGACAAGCAGGGGAAGATTTAAGTATCTCGTGGTAGCTGCGAATTATTTTATTAAATGAGTTGAGGCCGAGCCTCTCATTAATATGACGTACGACAAGGTATACCAATTTATTTGGAAGAACATCATTTGTCAATATGGTCTTCCTCATGCTTTGATCACAGACCATGTGACACAATTTGACAACGAGGAGTTCGCTGCCTATTGTCATCAGTCAAATATCTTGAAGGTCCACTCGACACCAAGCCATCCTCAAAGCAATGGACAAACTGAAGTGACAAACAAAACACTACTGAATGGATTGAATAAAAGACTGGATGATGCGAAAGCAAATTGGATCAACGAGCTACAATTAGTACTATGGGATTACCGAACTACTCCCCGAGTAGCAACAAGGGAATCTCCATATATGCTAGCATTTGGAAGTGAAGCTGTTATACCCGCCGAATTGGGTCTCCCAACACACAGAATACTGAATTTCAATTCCCCTGTTAGCGATCTAATGAGAAGGTTAGATTTGGACATGCTCGAGGAGGTTAGGGAAGAAGCAGCCATTAGAAATACTGCTTATCATCAGCGAACAGCCTTGTTCTACAACAAGAGAGTGAAGAAGTGTGACTTGAAAGAAGGAGACTCTGTGCTAAAGAAGGTGATTCAAAAGCACAACAAAATGGAAGCAAACTGTCATGGACCCTACCGAGTTAAAGAAGTTGTTCGACGAGGGACATACATAATAGAAACCTTAGAGAGGGAGGAGTTTAAGAATGAATGGAATGCAGAAAACCTGCGCAAATATTATCAGTAATGTAAACTCTCATGTAATGCAATTTCATCAGTATGAATAAAGTGACAACGTTCTGCCCAGTTCTTTCCTTTTGTTGGAAATTTTTTGCGGAATACTAGTGCTACACACTACTCAGCAAAACTGCTCGGACTACTCAAATTCTCGAAAACTCCAAGTAAGGTTGGTCAGGAAAAAAAATGTATTCCTAAAAATGCCAACTTATGTTGGTTAGGAAGTAAATGTATTCCTACGGGAAGTAAAACTATTCCTAAAAATGCCAACTTATGTTGGTTAGGAAATGTATTCCTAAAAATGCCAACTTATGTTGGTTAGGAAGTAAATATATTCCTACGGGAAGTAAAACTATTCCTAAAAATGCCAACTTATGTTGGTTAGGAAATGTATTCCTAAAAATGCCAACTTATGTTGGTTAGGAAGTAAATGTATTCCTACGGGAAGTAAAACTATTCCTAAAAATGCCAACTTATGTTGGTTAGGAAATGTATTCTTAAAAATGCCAACTTTTGTTGGTTAGGAAGTAAATGTATTCCTACGGGAAGTAAAACTATTCCTAAAAATGCTAACTTATGTTGGTTAGGAAATGTATTCCTAAAAATGTCAACTTATGTTGGTTAGGAAGTAAATGTTTTCCTAAAAATGCCAACTAAGGTTGGTCAGGAAGTAAATATATTCTGAAAAATGCCAACTAAGGTTGGTCGGGAGGTACAACTATTCAAAAAGTGCCAAAGTTGCTCGTTAAGAAAAAACCCACTAACTGTAGTTGGTCGAAAAGGAAAATTTACCGACCTTGATTGGTTGGAAACATTTTATGAACACAAGAAAGTGATCGAGAAATTTTTTTGATACTCGTAACTTTTTAAATTACTACTATGTTGGTCGAAAAATAACACAATATTATTATCTTTTTAACGGATACACATGCACAGATGTAAAGTGTTAGAAGACAATGGCAGTCAAGATTTGCAAATTATTTCATTAAATGTAGAACAAAATACATCAGGGATGAAATACAAATTTATTACATCAATATTCCTATTCTATTGGTTTTTTCCCATCTGCTTTCGAAATAGGTTCCTCGCCAGCAGGAGGATCATTTAAAGCAAGAGGAGAATTTATGAAGTTAAGATCTTTTAACATCCTGATATTCATCACAGATGGTCGATCTAGTAGATGCTTGGGATGAGAGATCTCAACATTTGAATGGAGATTGTAATCGCCAAGGTATTTGGAAATCAAACACCAAGGGATGGCCCGAGCAGGGATCCAACTCATATCAAGCTTGAATGGTGGCACTGGTAGGTCGAGCATTATGATAATCCCACGGGTAATGACCCTATTCCAGTTGCAGCACACCTAAGGCATTCAACCATCCCTGTTTGTAGCCCTCATTATTTGCATTTTGGATACGATCGTCCAAGTGGTAGAGAGCCTCGTTGTAGCCAGCCATCCAGAACTCTCTGGGCCGCTTGTGGAATTGATGTGTCAATCTTTCCAGTTGCTCGTGGAGATTTTTTATGAAGAGTTCTTTATTCTCCAAGATAAATTTTTGCACAGAGAGCTGCTCATCCAGACTCCTAACCTTCTTAGACATTTCAGCCAACACCTGGTTCTTTTCCATCAGTTGGAAGGCCTGGTTCTCTAGGGTAGATTGAGTTCTTTGTTCCTCGACAGGAATTCGAGCTAATCTTGCTCATCCCCGAGGAGCTCTTTCTCGTCCATGAGAAGATATAGAAGGGCCAGCTCTCTTCAAGGTCTCCAATTCGTCCCGTAGGTTGGCATTTTCGACCTCCAAGAAAGAGAATCCTTCGTCGGTCACAGGGATCAAGGCGTTTGAGGTGGAAGTTGCAGACTTCAATTGAGACAACTCACTTTGCAGGTTATTATTTTCTTGCTCTAATAACTCATCTATCTGTCTTTTCTCTTCGACCTTAGCTTTCAAAGTCCTCTCCCTCACATCGTAATAAGCAAATCGTTTATCATATCCCTTATCGGTAATGATTTGCTGATACTTCTTGTCGTACCCCTCGTACAAAAGCGCAGTGGATTCCTTATATTGTTGATGAAGTTATTCAAGAGTGCCTTGAAGATCCTCAATCATATCATAATAAGCTACATTATTGGCCACTGCATGATCAAGCAGACACTTCAAATATTGGTAGGCTTCAATTGCCTGTTCCGAAGCATCTTGGCCGAGGATGTCGACGATTTGTGCTGCACTCAGATCTTTGTGACCAGCCTTAAAATATTCATTGCATAGCCGCAATAGCTTTGTATCATGAGCAGACAATAATTCCATCCTGGCCAGAAACTAGTAGAGAAAGAAAAAGCAAGAATCAAAACAGAGCATGAAGAAGAGTATCAACAGTATGCATAAGCAAAAATTCAAATTTTATTACATTACAAAGGTCAGAAGTACAAGGTTCAGAGTTACATGTTCACAAGTTACATTTGACAAAGAAAAATACAGAGAGAAATTCGAACAACTCTACACCTTTTCCTTGTATCCCAAAACTTTCTCGGGAGGCTGGGACGAGGAGGTAGGTTACTCGGAGGGAACAGAGAGTTCCTTAGGGAGCGCTGGCAGTTGCTCGGATGAAGTAACGAGTTGCTGAAGTTCCTCATTAGTAGGCTGGATGGATGGGGGATGAGAAACTTGCTCTCCCATCACCATGGAAGACTCCTCAGAGGCAGTCTCGTCCTCTTCTTCGTCTTCAGGAGTTGGAGCGGGGCCAGGGATGTGTCGCTGAAATAATTCAGAATTTTCCTCAACTCCCATCTCTTGTAGATCAGCGACCCAACCATCTCTAAAGTATTTGAGGCTACCATATTCTACTTGCGACATCATGGAAGCCAAGCCTTTGTTCCACCCTTTATCCCAGCAAGCGCTGAAAGATTTCTTCACAGCCAATTTCCTCTTTAACTTCTCCGAGGAAAGCTTCTCGGACAAAAGATTTTTAGCAGCCTTCAGTTTATTCTCAATTTCTTCCTTCTGCCGACTTACTTCCCGAAGTTGACCCTACTCCTCCTCAGCAACTTTGAGCTTATTTTCAAGCTCCCCAGCATTTTTGAGCTTCCCTTCGAGCTCTTTATTCTTCTTCTCCAAATAATTTATTTTTTCTCCAACCCCTTGGAGACTTCAACAACCTGAGCCTTCGCCTGCTCGGTTGAAGTAAGTTTTTTCTCCCAAATTGCCTTATCAGCATCGTACTTCTGACGAGAATCTTCCAAAGACCGCGTCAGACCCATCAAAGCTTCCTCTACACCCGACGAGGAGCTTTAAGATTTAATAGCTTCATCTTTCTTCAAAATTGTATTAAAGTAGCTCACCAACTGTGAAAAGAAAATGAAAGCAAGTCAGAGACATATATAACAAGGGAAAGATGAAAAGTTCAAAATAATAAGACTTACAGAAGCAATATAATGAGCAGCTAATGAGGTGACCATGTCCCGAGAAAGGTTTTCTTTAATACCTTGGATCTCGAGAATGATCTAAGTCTTCACCGAGATCATGGCAGAGCTCGGGGGAACAAAAGTAGGAACACCAGTTCCAGTAGTTGGGGGCTGAGAGATGGTTTCATCCAAATTGATGGAGGAGCTCTTCTTCAGCTTCCTCAGGGGAACATGAATAGTTACGACCAAGGAGGAACTCTTAGTCGGTGATATGACAATAATTTCTTTTGGAGCATCAGTCTTGCTCGGGGCCACTGGGGCCTTCTCGGCAATGTTCACAGGAGCAGTCGGAGGATGTGCATTAATTTTCTTTATCCCTTGTGGGACATCATGTTTAATTCTTTTTGCCTCTCCAGCAGCAAAGGCAGGTTTCTCAAAAAGGGTGGGAGGTCTTCTTTTCTTCATCCTTTCACTCAAAGGAATGTGTGACTCAGGCGAAGAACTTGTAGAGGCTGGTATTGGCTCTGCGTCGCTTATCACCAGACGAGAAGTGAAAGAGGAGATGTAACTCGTGTACTGCAGTAAATACGAGGCTGACCTAATATGCTCGTCGGCAACAGTCTGATGCAAACTCCAGATAAGTTTTAAATGCCTTATATTAACGTCTTCCTCTTTTGGGGATTTTCTTTTTCTATCAACTGCAAATAAATCAAAATTAAAATATCAGTGGAACATTTTATCAAACATAGAAAAAGCATAATTTTGAAAATAAATAAAATGAAATAAAAATAACCTATCCCATTGCCATAGGGAGGGCATCTGGGACCCTGATACACTTCATCTCCAGATAAAGGATCATGTTGCCAATTTTTTATAACAACTCCGTGCTCAAAATAGTCCCTATTGGCATCCGGGAGATTTATCACTAAATCCCTATTTAAAAATCTAGTTTTTAAATAAAAAGTATTATCACCAACAACCCATCTATAACAAAACATGATTTCTGGAATTCCTATGCGAGTTCCATGAATTTGATTTAGTCTATGAACCCCATTAACTATTCTCCATGTATTGGGGGCTATTCTTGCAGGAACAACATCAAAATATTAACAGAATTCCAGACCTAGAGGATTTGGCAGAAAAGAAAAGCCACATTCAGCAATAAAGAGACTGGGGAACCAATGTCCCTCAGCCAAACGGAAATAATTGGAAGGTTCAGAAAGTTCCTCCAGAACAACCCACGAAGGAATAGAAAAATCAGAACGAAACTTATCAAGAGATTCGACAAGGTAAACCATGATGAGTAAAGGAAATGAAGAAGAAGTAAGAAGATCTTACAGAAAAAGAGTGGATCTGTTGACAACGAATGATGAAAATGATGAATGCACAAGAGAGTAAGACAATAGAAAACTCGAAGATACAAATTTGAAAAAGTAGAAGACGATGGGATTATCTGTGACGCTTAAATACCTTATCTTGGGAAACGATAAAGTTAATGATTACAAAAAGAAACGATTACGCTACCGGGGCTAGAAGGACAAAAAGTACGCGGAGAACGAGGCGGTTATAAAAATTCAAAAAAGCCTGATTCTACGAATTTGGAAGGAAAAATAAATACAAAAGACTCCTAAATTTCAGGATGACCATTTAAAACCATCGTATTTCGAGAAAGAATGTTCCACACTCCTCAAATTTCGAACTATGAAACATTGGGGGCTTCTGTTGATACCAAATTTAGTCTGCTGACATAGATCAATTAAGTGAAGACACATGGTAATCTACGTGGCAACAATAAACACTTTCGAGGAACTCAGATGCCCCGAGGAACCATACTACAATGAGGAACACCGCTTTCCCGAGGAACTTAGACGCTTCGACCAACAAAAACTCTACAAGGAACTTTTGAGTACCGAGCAGCTTAGGCGGTCCGAGCTGCACCTCAAACAAAGCAGTAATAGCAAGATAACCAATAGTTTGACTGGTCATTAAATTCTTATCATTCAGATGTATACACTTAAGGGGCATTGAATGTATTACCCTTTCACATGTACAGCATTGAATGTATTACCCTTTCACATTACAGCCTCAGGACTATAAATACATTGTACAATCCTCATTGTAAAAAAGGACCGGAATTTCTTGATAAAACTTGTAATCGAGAATCCCCAAACAGTCAGCAATAACATAACAGTGGACGTAGGCCATTCCTATAAGGCTGAACCACTTTAAAATATCTTTGTCTAATTTATTTTATCTGTGATTAAATAATTAGATATGATCTAATTTTTTACATCAACATATCTATAAATCTATAGATACATATAAATTTTTTCATGCATGTGATTATAGCGCGTGAGTATTCATTTATGTCGTTCGTTTATATATTTCTTGTATATTTCCTACTGGGCATAGGATCACACACTCTCTTTTTTAATGCAGATTGGGTGTGAGTTCGTATTTTGAGGGTGTTATACTGGTAAGTATACTTTATTTATCTTACGTTAGTAGCTCTATTTAGTCGGACTCTGGGTGCCCCCCATGGGTACCACACATAGTTTATTTTGAAACTGGAATCGCATGCAAAACAAGATAAATGTTAACTAAAATAAAACTAGACTAGCAACATTATATAGGTTGTTTCATTGAACCTCACACCTAACGAATAGATTCGGCCCGGATCGACTATGGGTAACTCGTAGATCTGGGTCGGGGAGTTACATATATAAAGCTCGTGCGAAATAGGGAAAGTATTTGGTAGTAGATTTATTATAAACTCAATTTCTCGAGAGGTTGGTATTCCAGGTAATGCTTCTAAAAATACATCATCTATATATTCTAAGATCCAAGAAATCAGAGGGGAATTAGTACTTTTGATTTGAGATATCGAAGGTTCAGAATGACGAGTTCCTTTGAACATAAAGGAATGGTTATCTTGGTCTTTAAAGTATTACCTTTTCATGTCACAATCGCTATACGCTTTTTGTGTTGATAACACATCTATACCAATAATGATATTGAATTCGCGTATATCTAAGAATATTAAATTTATAAAGAGTTTACCTATACGTAGTGAATTTCACATTTGTCACAACATTTCATAGGTTTGCTAATTTCACCTATAGGTAATTCTATCTCCAAATGAATATCTAATGACTTTTGTATAATTTGTAGAATTTCATCTAATTTAAGACTAATGAATGCGTGGGTTGATCCATAATCAAATAAGGTATGGACAAGATAGTTATAAAAGAGTATCGTACACTCAAATGTCATGTAAATTCCGTGCAGGAATTATGTGAGTCCTCTTGAATGCTGGAAGTATGGAAACACAAATAGAGGCGTAACCCCTATAGTTATGGTGATAAAACAGTAACCCGGGTATCCTCAACAATCACAAATAAACACACAATATTGTATATAACAAACACTAAGATTGGACTCATAAATCTCTCATGTATAACTCATATAATAATAAAAGAACCTCGAAAACAACTCAATTAAAGGGATAGAGAACTAAGCACCCTAGATAAACCTTGGCAAACAACCAACACACCAATAACTCTAATATCTTTCTGGTTGGCTAATGAAAGCTTCACAATAAATGTCAATTATGGGTGGATAAACTCTATCTTGCAATAACTTCTTTTCTCTTAATGTGTTTATTTACTCTCTCCAGAAAGAACCTTCCTTCTTAGAACTAATTGAGGTTAATAAATAGCCTGACACCCCTGCTGTGATGTTTCTGTCCTCATTAATGTGAAAGACATTCCCCTCATGATTTAAATCACAAGCATTAAATGCCTGATGGGTCAGCACACCCTACAATATAATCATTAAATGACAGTGCATAACTTTTGGCTACCAACTGTGCATCAAATGATTGCCTCAATAGAGGTAGTTCCCCATAGTGTTTGCCAACCCCAATACCATAGTGGTTTACTCAAGTTTGGATTGGATAGTGACTAGGTGACTCGTGACATCACCTAAAGTAGATGTGACCTTTGGTAGAAGGATGTTTCTCTCAAAGCTCAATATAAGATGGAACTTAAGGTTAATCTGCACAAGCTCCCATGAAAAATGGTCTCTCGGTGTTTTATCAAGTGTATTTAAAATGGTTAAGAAAATCCTTAACATTTTCTTACTTCTCAATCCTCCAAACCAAGTCCATCTGAAGTTCCCACAGTGAGGTCATTCAATAGAGCATGTAAGCTCTCCTAATCCCTGTCAGACATAGTTTCTCACGAGTACCGTTTGACCGAGAACTCAAGATTACAATTTTCATAGCTTACAATCAATGTAATTTAAAGATATAACTTGATTAAGTAAAAATGGAAGATAAAAATGAGCTCTCTTAGAATGTCTCCCCACTAAGATCCATCATTGAGCAACCTTTATGAGATCCCTCACTAAGCTTCCTCCCAGAGCTTCTTCGCAGCCTTCATGCTCCTTCTTTTAAGCCTCTTTTGTTAAGAGGTCGAGCTATCTCTAGTCAAGAGATTACCTTCAAGCCACCCTACATTTTCCCCTTTGTTTAGATATTTATTGTGAGCATACGAAATGTCTAGATGAAAGTTTCCCAATCCAATGGGCCACCTGTTAATCCGTGAAAAATTATTTTTGATGTGCCTCAATTCTGATTATTGTCTTTATAACTGATCAAAAAGGAAAATTCTCCCCGATGTACCTGAGCCAAAGCTCTTCAATATATGGTCATATGGTGAGGGAACAATATAAACTTTCTGAACTGAGGGTTGGAGCCTGGCATTCATTTTCTGCGAGTAGCCTCCAATCCTTTGAACTTGTTCATTTGTAGTGAAATTTTTGCCCAATGTATCTCTGAATCTAAAGCTTCATCTTTCTGACTGTCCAAAAAAGGAAAATTCTCCCCGATGTACCTGAGCTAAAGTTATCAATATTCTAATTATGGCAAGGGAACATCGTAACCTTTTTTTTAACTTTAAGTGAAGGTTGGTTCCTATTTTCTGTGATTGACCTTTGTTCCCTATGACTTTACGCTTTTTATAAAAATTCTCCTCGAGGTATCACACTCCTCTCTACCATCATCTGATCTTTTAGGGAAAGGGACAATCTTCAGTTAGTTTTTTTGGATTTCTATCAAATTTCAAAAACTGGTGCCAAATCATTGCTTCCTCTAAAAGTAACCTGCTCTCTCCTCCAAGCGTGACTTCCTTAATGACTCAATGCTATCATTTCAATTGTCAGAAAAATTTCAAAAGTGCCACGCGTCTTTTGAAATCATAGCTGACGGTTGGCACCTGCTAGTGTGGGTAACCCAAATGTCCATTTTAATTTCTCAAATGACTAATTATCTCCAACACTTATCATTTTCTTCTCTCCACCTTTTCATTTTCCTTCGTCACTTATAGACCCTTTAAAGACAGAAACCAAACTTTCACCATTGTTGAACTCCTGCTCAAGCTTTCTCTTTGCAATAACTTTCTTCTTCCTACATTTGCCACCATTCATAGCCACTACTCTATAACTCTTCGCTTCATATTCCTTCTCTACCCAAACTTTTCTTCTCTAATTTTCTCTAATGGTTTGTTCCAGTGTTTTACACCACCCAGTACCACTGCTGCTACACCATCCATCACCCCAAATGTCTCCTCCTTAATGGCAGCATGCCAAAAGTATTTTTGATTCTACTGTAGCTCACTTATTTTTGGCAAAGTTGGTGATTTTTCATTTACGTGCAAGGGATTTTTTAAAAATGCCAAGTGTGATACTCTAACACTTGGTGATGAGGATAATTCATCTTCTTCTTAGGTTTTCTTACCTCCAGATGGGACTATGACATTTCGTCTTGACCGAGCTGCCTTCCCTTTTTGTCAAATACACTTCGAAGGGCCTCGAGGCTCATCAGCCCACTTCGCTGCTTAGAACACCTACATAAAATCTACCTCTGATGATGCCCTTAATAAAGTTGGGATTCATTGGGCCACTTGGTTTGGGCTATTTACTTTGTCCAAGCACAATGCTTCCCTCCAAGTGCTGGTGTCATGTTGGAACATCACGACCCACATTTTCGTTATTGTGTGGGGAGAGTTCAAAATCACCTTGGAAGATGTTTGTGAGTTTCTTAGGATTGAGCCCATAAGTACCTCGGCCTACTATGATGTGTATTTTGACACCAAAAAAGCTACGGCCCAAGCAGACTGGGATCAAATCTGCCAAACTTTCACAAGGGCATCCAAAAAAGCAACTTTCACTCCCCATATCAGTTATTTCTTCCATGACCCTTTTTATAAAGGGGGTTCTTCTACTTATGGAAAAAGGAAAAGGTACACCTCTAGAGTTACTTACATCCTTGCCATTCTTTCCCATTCCCTCATGCTTGGTAAGCCCAATTATCGACCCTGTAGGGATCTTATCGACATTTCTTTTCGATTGTCCAGGGTGTTCAAGATCTCTCTAATGGGTATGGCTTTGGGGTTCCTTTACACTTGGCTGGATAGGACCCACTTAGATACAAAAGGATCTCTTGGAATATACAACCTGGCTAATTTTACCGATGTTATTATCCTAATAAATTTCCTATTTTCCCATTTCGCCGAGATAGCAACTCTTAAAATACCATTACCTGTTAGGGAAAATATCAAGCCCCATCGTTGACTTTGTTGGAACAAGAAACAAAGATGGAAGGACCTTATCCCCATCTTGGATAAGCCAACTGCTTCTTCATGAGGCCATATGGAGAGGATTTTTTTACCACACTTGGTCATTCTTTTCTTATGAACCTAGAACACTCCAAGCCACTTTGGGGGAGCTTATCAATGAAGATAATTCATTTATTGTGGTTCTCCTTATAATTCCGGGTTACTTTCCATATTATACCAAGTGGGGTACTAATTCGGCGCCCTACAACCCTAACCATTATAGCCGTCAGTTTTGTTATGACTAAGGGGCTCCGCGCCTGGTTTTCCTAGAGTCTCATCCTAAGGAGACTATTTATGAGGCTTGTTCTTTCTACACTTCTTTAGCTACTTCCTTAATATTCTCGGTGGTTAGCAACCAAATTACTATTCCTGGCCTTATAAGGAAAGGATATGTGACCTTCCATTATGTGATGAAGTATTGGCCGATGCAACTGGATAACATCCATGAATTCATCCAAAGTCCCCCGTTTACCCTCCAGCTCTTACATTTCTAGCTTTAAAGCTTCGTCATAATGGTATCTCTATTCTAGTAGTGAAGTTTCCCCTTAGCAGTACTCCTAAGGATCCTCCTAGTGAGTTACCTCCATATTGCCCCTTGGTTATTTTTATCATTCCCAAGGCGAAGAAAGATGCCTATCTAAAATAGTCTACCCCATCTACCCAAGGTGCTCCCAGTTATGGAACCTCTAGACTAGCTGTAAAGGCTAGGAACTCTAAAAATGGTGGTTCTCATAAGTCTGCCACCCCTATTGATGTTTTCCCCATATCTACCATTCCTCCATATATTTTCAAAGCTATATGAGAGGACCTTCAGGCAAAGTGCCGTGCTGAGGTTGAATGGGTCAATCGAGTATTTTAGCATTACACCCCCTGTTCCCCCCTTGATTGTTTTTCCTTCTATTCATATGGTTCCTATGAAGAAACTCACCATGTAGCACAAGAGGTCTCATATAACAATGGGAACTGGTGGCCATTATGGGATAAAGAAAACTTTGGGCACCAAAGCTCAAAAGAAACAGGCTCAACCCACAGCTCATCCTCCAAGTCCTAGGAGTTCTCCACCTCACTCTGGCATTGAGCCTATTAACATTGAAGATATCCCCAAAGATGTGGCAGGACCCATTGGAGATGCTTCCATAATACTGCCATTTCCTTCCTCTCCTGTAGTTCTTTCAGCACAATCATCTCCAGATCAAGAGGTAACTTCCTTCTTCATAACTTGTATCTTAGTATTTTTTTTCCTAACACTTAGCCTAAAATAATTGGCCTTTATCTTTGAAAATTCCATTCAGGTAGAATTTCTCCTCAAGTTTCTCCTCCTGTAAGTCCTTTTGTGGGAGGAAGATTTGGTATCTATGAGATCGTTGAACCTCCTCCTTGTTCTCCCATAACTGAGCTTACAAACTTGAGGCGTTCTAGCTCTCAGTGTGTAATGGAGGCTACTCATAGGGCTGCTACATTCCCGAACTCCATTGGACCCTCCTCTTGGGCAGAGGAAATAACTTTAGTTTCCTCTGGTGCATCCCCCTCCCTCGTGCTTCCACTGACTGTACTTTTCATTTCATTAAGTCCCCTAGACATAACGGTTTCTTCTTCTGAATAATGTTTCAAATTAAACCTTTTCATACTAAGTGTTGTATTTCATCATTCTGTCAGGACCTTGTTTCCTTATTGGCCATTATCTTTATGGATTCATTTTTCCACATTCCTCTGGCAAGGCCCATCTTTGGATTTTCTCCTTTCCCTTTCGCTTTAGAGGTAACACTAATCTTCCATGTATATTTTCCTCCACTCTTATGGTGTCTCTATTTATTTTACACTTCGTGATTATTTGAAGCCTTCTCAAGGTGTTTCTCCTCCCTCCATATATGAGGTTCCATAAGGTCTCAAAGCTGAATTTACTTCATTTTCCTAGTATGAGGTCCCACGGGTTCCTGGAGCTTCCATTACTTCATCTTCTCATCCCAAGGTTCCTTCAACTTCTATGATGGTTAGTCGAAGCTCAAGAGACTTTAGTGGGACCTTCCCCATTTTGGCACTCGTGCCTTTTCATGGGGAAGCAGCTTAACAAGGAACTGAGGTTCCTCTCCCTAGAGCTTCCTCTGAAGACTTAGGGGTATTGAAGTTACTCCCCTTTCCAGTGATATTCCTAATGCTGAGGTATAACTTTTGCGTATCCATCTCTTGCATAAATTTATCATTATTCCTGTGTTTAAATCAAAATAAGAAGGAAAATATAACTCATAATTATTGGTGACTTAATAATGAAACCACTTTCTAAAATTTTTAATAAACTCACACCTCCGAGGTGACTTAACAAAGAAAAAACACTTGTTAAGATTTTCTCAAATTCTAACACTTTCAAGGTGACTTAACAATGAAAAAACACTTGTTAAGATTTTTCAGAATCTCACACATGCGAGGTGATTTAACAATGAAAATCACTTATTAAGATTTTTTCACAATCTCACACCTTTAAGGTGACTTAATAATGAAAAAAACTTATCAAGAGTTTATAGGAATCTCATATTTTTGTAGCATATTTCGGGTCATGAGGGATCCTATACCTGCCCAAAGGAAAACTCAGCGTCCTCCTTTTCCCCTTGCCTCACCACACCGGGAACCTTCTTCCTTGGGCGAGTAAAGTCACAATGATTGTGGTTTAACCACTGATATTCAAGATAATAATGAATTCGATTATGAGGTTCCTTTACCTAACGTGGCTCTTCATGAATTCTGCCTTCAGGTCCTTCAGTAATCTCACCATATCCTTACAGGTCACTGATCGATCATTAAATAAATGGATTCTAATCATCTAGATATTTTACCACAGAATTTTTGTAATTAAACAAAGTGTTGACGGGTTTCAGGCTTTCTGGCATGGCTACAATCATCGTTGATATCGTTAACACACAAACCGTGGACATCTCAAGGCCCATCATAAATCAACACTTAGGTAATTTAAGATAACTAGCCAAGGATGGGTTCCAACTTGATGGTGCTAAAGGATGCTAAATTGGAGAGTCAAAGGGAACCTTATCGGAAGCATGTTGAGGCCCAACGGTTTGAAAAATCCATGTTGAGGGAACTGGCACATCTGTTAGCAACTGAAGATCAAAAGGTGAAGGTAGCCGAAAAGGCTCTGGCCAGATCCATGCAAGAATGGGAAGCTTTGGTCATCCAACACACTCAAGTCCGAACTAGCCTTGAAGGTTCCATTGTTGCCCAATGATTGTGCCTACAAGCTTTGGGACTGTCTGGGACCTCTTCTCTTCCCTTGATCTTTAGTTTCTCTTGGGTTGAGATCCTTCGATGTATTTTCATTTATTTTCATTTCACATATGTAATTCTTGGGCAGTTGTTCCCCTTTATGTTTCAAGTTGTTTAGGATATATTCTCATTATAAAGTGAAAACTCTTACAATTTATAGTCTATTTTTCCTCTAATTGTAACTTCTCAGAAGAAAAGAAAGAAAAATAACAAAATATTAGACTTTAACATGATAGAGGATAATATAAAATCCCATCTTAGGTGACACAACTCTAGACATGATAGACCTTTAACAGCTCCATTTTCTTCTATCTTTAAGTTTGAGTAGTAACCTAAGTCAAGAGCTTCCTTCACTATGAAAGGTCCTTCCCAGTTGATAGAAAATTTAGGTAATGGGAGCCCCCAAATGTGCTTCATAGTTGCCTCCAAAACTAGGTCCCCTTCCAAAAACTTCTATAGTCTCACTAATTTCTTGTATGCCCTGGAGTGTTTCTTTGTGTACATTTGAAAGTGATGTATTGCATTATCTCTGTGCTCATCAAGTGCTTCCAACTGAACATGCCTACTCTAGGGTAGTATGTTGCCTTATAAGGCATCTCTGACTGAGGGGACTTTCAGCTCTACTAGAAATATGTCTTCATCGCCAAAGACTAGTGAGAATGGTGTATACCTTGTTGGTTTCCTCTTCGTTGTTCTATAGGTCCACAAGACTGTTGAGATCTTGTCATCCCATTACCCTAGGAAATCTTCCATCACCTTGGCCAAAATGTTGATTAAGGTTTTGTTAGTTTCCTCTACTTTACCATTGCCCCTGGGGTATGCCACCGTTGAGGTGTGGTAAATGATGACGTATTTTTACATTAGCATTGTTACTCCTTAGTTAACAAATAGGGTTCTACTATTAGAGAGAATGGACTTTGTAATCCTAAATGGACAAATTATATACTCCCTGATGAAGTTTGCCACCACACGTGTTGTTCTCTTCAATGGTATTGCCTGAGCCTACTTGGTGAAACACTCTATTACCACCAGTATCCAAAACCTTCCTTTTGATGATGGATGTATATACCTTACCAAGTCAAACGCCCACGTATGAAATGGGTAAGGAGTGGCCAATGAGTGTAAGTCCACCGAGGGATTATGGATCATGTTTTTGTGGAGCTGACACACCTTGCACTTGTAAATGAACTGAAAAAAATATTCCTCTATGGTTGGAAAATTATAACCCAAGGCCATTAATGGGTCATATATATTTGACCCTATAATGTGAGCTTGTTTGTGAGCTTGATTCAATACTTCTGCTTCTTCCTCCCTCGTGATGCATCGTAAAGTACTGTTGAAGTGTCCTTTTCGATAGAGCTTAACCTATTGAATGCAGAACCGTGGGGACCTTCTCTTGAGTCCCATAGCACCCATTTTCTTTGAAAGAACAACTCCATCTTTGATGAAATCAATGTAAGGATACCTTTAATCTGCCTAAGGCTCAACGAAGTGAAATTAAGCTAACTGAAAGAAACGTTGACATTTATCGCTCCTTTATTGTACCTCTACTAAATCTTGCTTCATCGTTGGCTAGAAGTATCCCTTTTTTTTTATTCTTCTACACAGAAGAATATCAGTTAAATCATAGTGTTCATCATGTGTTTTCTTATACTTTCATTTAGCTTCCTCTGGCTAGAAGCATCTTGATATCCATCCTCCCACGTTCTTGAAGTACAGACTTCCTTGGCTTGCAAAATATTAGTCTTCCATTGGTAAGATCGACTGCACCACCCAGGGAGATGTTCTTCTTTGTATCACCACCATAGTTATGATGATATTCATGGACAGTTTCTGAGAAATAATGGCATAGGCAAGAGCATGCTTTTTCATCATTTTAGGATGCCTCCTTATTTTAACCTGATGGAACTAGTGAGTCAACTGTTGGATGGTGCCAGGATGAGATGTTTCAATGCATATTCTCCATTAACTTACCTGACCACTAAGTTTGAATCACTTTCGATGCACAGTGAATGGATACCTCTTTGAAGAGCTTCTATCAATCCCAGCTCTAATATCTCATACTCTGCTTCATTATTGGAACAAGGGAAATCTAACTTGTAGGCAAGTAAAAATTCTTCCTTCCCCTTTTGAAAGAATAATTCTAAATCCTCCTTTCCTTTGCACCGATGAACCATCTAATTCTATAGTCCATTCCTCCAAGTTTGCATCCAAACAATTGTCCTACAGATCATCTTATAGAATGATCTCATGAGATGTTTTGAATACCCCTGACAAAAAGATTACCAATAAGTATGCATACGCCCGACTCTTCATCGCACGAATGACAACACACTTAAAGCCATATTCTGAAAGAATGAGGAACCACCTAGTTTTTCTTCCATTTAAAATAGTTCTCTCTAACAAAGACTTAGTATGATCGCATATTATTACAATATGAATTGTGAAAGATAACATAAAATATCTAAGTTTTTGAGCTATGAACATTAAATCTAAACCATGCCTCTCTACGCTACTGTACCTTGCCTCGAGTCCATGTATGATCCTAGTCAAGTAGTAGAATGGCCTTTCTTACCCCTCAATCTTTTGTGCCAAGAGAGCTTCGATAAACCTAATGGTAGAGGTGAGGTAAAGCTGCAATAGTATCCCTATCCTAGGGGGAATCATCGTCTGTGGGGAAGCGAGCAACTTCTTCATCTAGTTTAGGGATTTTTGGTGAGCTTCCCCCCATTAAACTTTGTTACCTTTCATAGTATATCCATCATTGGATGAGTTATCTGAGCCAGTCCTATCACAAACCTCCTGAGATAGGAGAATTTATCGAGGTTGAGCTCCTTCGTAATTCTTGGACATAGAATTTCTAGGATCGCTTGCTATTTGTCCTGGTCCATCTATACTCCTTGTTGATACACCACAAATCCTAATTCCCACTTGTTACCCTGAATGCACATTTCAACGAATTCATCTTCAGTTTATACTTCCTGCATTTGTTGAACACTTTCCTCAAAACACCCAGATGGGACTCCTCATTTCTTGACATGACGACCAAATCATCCACATAAAATTTGGAAATATTATGAAAGAAGTGGGGGAAAATGGCCATCATCATTCTTTGGTATGTCACTCTAGCATTCTTCAATTATAAAGGCATCAGTTTGTAAATACGACTGCCTAATTAAGTTTTGAATGCTATTTTCTTAGCATCAGATGGATCCATCTTGATTTGGTTGTATCCCATGTACTCATCCATGAATATGTAAATTTCATGCCCAATTGTTGCATCGATTAAGTTGTCAATAGAGGGAAGAAGGAAGTCATCCTTTGCAAAAGTTCTATTTAGATCTTTAAAGTCTATGCAAATCTATATATGTTTTTTATCCTTCTTTCTCGCTGCGAAAATAGTGGACAACGAAAAGGGGTATTGGATCTGTTTGATAAACCTTGCTGCTAACAACCCTTAGACCTTCTCCTTAATCTTCAGATCTAGATTCAGTTTATAAGTCCTTGTCGCTTTCTTCACCAATATGGAGGAAGGCATAACTGTAAGGTTATAAATTTCCAATTGAGTCCTTGTATTGTTTTGACTTAATTCCGTGAACAAAACGTGTTTGTAATATGTCATAGGGTATTTTTTTATCATGATCCCACTCGGTCAATGACGTATTGAAGAAATTGAAGACGTTGCGGAAAAGCTTAAAAGATTTAATCATGCCGTAGTTTAAATTGGAGCAAGTTTATTCGTCTTCAAAGTTAATTGCATTCCGAGATCACTCAGGTATGAATGCGTATAATTAATGGTGCTCAGAATTATTTTTATAAAAGATAAGGACGTATTTTTTATAAAAAATATGTTTTATAGTATTTTAAAAGGATTAAACGACGTTTTATGATGATAAGATCGTAAAAGAGTTTGATATTTTTGGATCTCTAATTAGAAGAGATGTTTTGAACAAAAAGTCAAAATGTCAAACTTTCCCACTGTCGTTCAAATGACATCCAATCTCTTTCGAACGAAATGGGATGTCGCTCAAACGAGTTCCTCAAGTCGTTCGAATTACACATTTTTCAAGGCGGCGTTTAAATCCTATTTAAACAGTGTTTTCGTCATAGTTTCGTAAGTGTGCTTTCTGGAAAATAGTTTTACGAACCAGAACCTTGTTTGCACATGTTTTCTAAGGTTTACAAAGCATAAACACGTCTTTATAAGTTTGCAAAGATCCGAGTTATCATTCTTATATGCTTACATGATCTTGCTGCACGAAAGTTGTTTGTTTAACACATTGAACACAAAGGGTTTTGCGATGAAGAAAAGAGAAGGACTTCTTGTTCGACATCGTAGACGAATCAAAGTCATACCGGTGGACACCGAGACATACGTGGACGCATGTGTTGTGGACAGGTATCATGGAACACGAAATTTCTGTGTTGGCACTATTGAAGAACGGTTGAAGATCAGAAGGAGCGTCAAGACCCATGGGGATCGCGTCTTAGTGTAAGGCTAATTTGTCTTTGTAAAACCATTATTCATAGTGATTATTTGGCTTAGGCCATCCAAGGTTGTTTTCCCATTTCTGCTTCTTTCCTCGTACATCCGGCGTTCTGAGTATTCTTTGCATTAATTTACTTGCTTTAATCACTAGATGCATGTTTAGGATTAATCAAGATAAAACCGGTTTAAAGTAAGAATTGGGTTTTCACAACTTGGTTTGGTGCTTAATTAAAAGTTGGATAATTTTTTGATAAAAATTGGTTTGAAACAAAACCCACAGCTATTGGTAACTCTTCAAATTAGTAACAAAGCTAGAAAACATTTTTTTTAATTTATTTTGTGATCCCGTGTGTTTTCAAAGATGAATTCTGGATAAAATGAATTTTCTCGAACTCCTGTTTTTGATGGCACTAATTACACTTATTGGAAGATGAGAATGAGATGTGATTTAAAATCAATTGATGAGTGTGTTTGGCTTACAGTTAAGAAAGGTTAGAAACCCCCTATCACTATTGTAGGTGAGGTCACTAGTTTAAAGCCTTTTGAGTCATGGACCGAAACTGAACAAAGACTTGCACAATATAATTCTAAGGGTGTGCACGTTATTTCTTCACATGTCACACAGGAAGAATATAATAGAATTATGATTTGTGAAACATCAAAAGAGGCTTGGGATATTTTGGCACTCACTCACGAGGGCACTGGCACGGTTAGGGCGTCAAAACTTCAAAATCTCACTACACAGTTTGAGACCATTAGGATGTTAGAGAGTGAGACCTTTGATGAGTTTTATGCCAGGTTGTCCAATATTGTCAACTCGTCGTTTAACCTAGGTGAGAAAATTCCCCACAACCGTGTTACTAAGAAAATCCTTAGGTCGTTGCCTAGTAGGTTTGATGCGAAAGTGACCATTTTAAACTCATTGGATAGGTTAGAGTCAATGAAACTAGAAGAGACTGTAGGTGACTTACAAACCTATTAAATCACCATGATTACCTCCAAACAAGTGCCTAAGAAAGAAAAGGGTATTGCTTTGAAAACCCGAAATGAGGAAATTAAAGTTTTGGATTCCGATTTTGATTCCGACTTGTAGGATATTGATTTGTTGGCAAGGAAATTTAAAAAATTTATTAAGTTTCAAAAGTAATCAAAAGATGCGAAGAAATTGGAAAAATTCAACAACAACAAAGTAGATCCCGCTTCTAAGGATAAGTTTGAGAAGCCTAAGAGAGATGAGTCGGATAAGTGTTTTGGGTGTGAGGGGTACGGTCACAAAGTTAAGGAGTGTCCCACTAGACTTAAGAAAGAGGGCAAGCAACCCATTGTCTATAATGCTACCTTAAATGATAGTGATCCGGAAGAGGGAGAGAGTTCCCCCATTGATCGTAACTTTGTTGCGTTTATGGCATGTTATGTGAGAGACGACGATTCTCATGTGCATGACACTTCCGAGGAGGTTTTTAGTGAATCCCATGTTAGTGAGGGTGAATAGAGTGACGAGGAGGAGGTAGATGTGAAAGAGTTGCAAAATGCATTTAATGAGTTGTATGCCAAAACGGTGAAGGTGAAAAAGGCTAACTCAAAATTGCAATCTAAGTTGAATGAGCGTGCCATAGAAAATAAGGATAGTTTGATTGAGGATCTTAAGGAACGAGAGAAGAAGTGTAGGGAGAAATTAGAGTTTGTGGAGAAAGAGATAGATACTCTCCGTGGTTTGATGAAGTCCTTGAAAAAGGAAATTTTAGAATTTGAGGAGTCTAGGCATTTTCTCGAGTCTAGGATTCATGAGTTGGAGGAGAGATTGATAGACTTGTCTAAAGTCAAATTTGATTTGGAGGCTAGGTCGGAGAATTTAGTTAAGATCCTAGGCACCGTCCAAATCAAGGAAGATAGGGGAGGTACGAGTTTTGGTGAGAGAATTGTTCCTATTCCCCCCGCACGTGTGAGAAACACTAGGAAGGTTAGAAAATGTCCACATAAAGGTAATCATTCCCACCACCGCTACACTTGCTCATTTTGTGGTAGTAAATGTCACCTTAGGCGTTATTGTTACGTCCTTAGACAAGATCCTAGGAAGTTTAAGAATAAAGTTGCCTCGATTACCCAAACCCCCATGCGTCAATTTACACCTACTTGGGTTAGGAAATCGGATTTAGTGGCTTTTGGAATTAAACTTCATGATTCTCGTTTGGGTGCACTTGATTCTTCCCATGCTAAATCTAAAGGATGATAGTATTTCCATGTTTTTCATATGCTAGTTTTCTTCATGATATATTCATTTCTAGTATTATGACATGTGTATCATTTTGTATTATAGTTTTCATTTGTTTGAGTCCTATTTGAAAAATAAAAAAAGATTTTGTTCTTGAGAAAACTTTTGAAAATCCAAAAAGGTTTTTCTTTTCTTTGAGTCAAAATATGTTTGAAAAGCCAAAAATATTTTCAGTTTTTATTTTTGAGTTTACATGTTTGATGTGGCATATTGGTGTCCTTGGATTCCCCCCATCGTTTCATTATCCGTGTGGCTAGGACATTTGGTCATTATTATCGATGCTTAGAATGATCTTAACCATTATTTATATGGGGTTGTTTAGAAGTTGATATGCATATTTATTGACTTTGTATATATGTCAACATTGCACACATGCACGAGTTTATATGGATGATTTACTTCTCTTACATATTTGAATTTGGTGAGGCGTTCTTATCTCAATCTTATCATTTATGCATAAGTAAACTTAAGGAGAAGTGTGCATGTAATAACCATTTACCGTGAGGATTTGAATTGAAAAAATGATGAGTGATTCACGGGAAAGGGATGCGAGAGTTCAAAATTAACTCATCGTGAAAGCCACCGTTTAAAAGAGCCCCAAAAGAAAATGCAATATGCTAAGAAATGGTCAAATTTGTTTAGTTCATTCAACATAAAATATGATATTATTGAGGGAGTTTGGATGGATTAAAAATTTAAACGGGTTTGCACAACTAATCTTAATGTTGAAACATTGCAATTTGACTCTATTGTTTGTAGAATCGTCAAAATTCTGGATTTGTGTGCATGTAAGATGTTTAGTTCACTAAGCTCACTCTTTAATTGTCATATGGCTATGATAAAGTTTGATGATTAGAGCTTCTTGATCGTTGGAAATTAGAGCTTCTTGATCGTTTTGATGTGTTGGAATTGTTACTCATTTGTTTTAGATTCACACCCATTCATTCCCTGTTCATGTTTGAGCACATCGGTACTATTTTTGCATGTAACTCGCATTTTTAGTTTTTATGAGTTTTTGCGTTTTGTGCGAAAAGCCTATTGTTTTAGCACTATTTTGCATCTGTCAGGCCCTTCCTCGAATTTTTTGTGAAATTTTTTTCACTAGGCAATATTTTATAATATTTCTGGGAAAGTTGGAAATTTTGCCAGGTCGCGCGAAGTCGTTCAAACGAGAACTCATCTCACATGAACGACATCTGTACTTCATTCGAGCGACATCCTCATCTCGTTTGAACGATGTCCCTGGCTAGTTAAAACGACATACTGAAAAAATGGCTTCTGATTGGTTTGCAGTCCTCTGGTTCAAATTGACATATTTTTTGGTACTGCTGAAGGATATTTTGAACTATCTATATCCAGGTTCTTTTATTTCAAAATTGGTATTTTGCATATAGTCTGTTTATCACACTTAATTAATTTGTTATATTCTTTGTGTGATTCCTTGGTTTACTAGCTACTGATCTGTCATTACATGATCATATTTAGCTGGTTGTTTCATGATTATCTAGCGTTTTCACTTTTCAAATTGGTATCCAATTGATTTAAATTGGTTCATATTCTCATGCTAGATATTTCTAATTGGTTTATCTTTTCACCAAGTTGTCTATTCGAGACAGAAAGGGGGAGAGATGTATGTGATGTAGGGGGAGATTTGAGCCTGTTTTGATTTCATATTTTACAAATTGGTATCTCTGATTGATGTTGGTAGATCACATTGGTATCAATTTCGCACTCCTCAAATTGGTATCATTTTGTTGCTCATGTTGTTTAACAAATGAGTGTTTTCAGAGATTATTCATATTGGTATCTATTATTGTTTGGTATCATTTGTATAAATGTATTGGTTTCATTTGTTACTCCATACTTCACTGGGTATTTGTTTGTCTATTTCATGTGTGTAGGTATGCTTCAGCAATTCGAGATTTGAAGTCTACATTACATTCAGATAGTTCATGCTTGCTGGTGCTACATATTCTGGTCCGTGCCCTGTAATTTTTTATTTTGGGTTTATGGGATGGGATTTAGGCGTCATACGACTTGACGGCCCGGTTAGGCATTTCACTTGTTTAGTTTTGTCCCGAAATAGTCAAAGGGAGAGATTTGTAAGGTCAGAAATTTCCAATTGAGTCCATGTATTGTTTTGACTTAATTCCATGAACAAAACGTGTTTGTAATATGTCATAGGGTGTTTTTATTATCACGATCCCACTCGGTCTATGACGTATTGAAGAAATTGAAGACGTTGCAGCAAAGCTTCAAATATTTAATCATGCCGTAGTTTAAATTGGTGCAAGTTTATTCGTCTTCAAAGTTAATTGCATTCCAAGATCACTCAGGTATGAATGCGTATAATTAATGGTGCTCGAAATTATTTTTATAAAAGATAAGGATGTATTTTTTATAAAGAAAAATGTTTTTTAGTGTTTTAAAAGGTTTCAACTATGTTTTATGATGATAAGCTCGGAAAAGAGTTTGACATTTTTGGATCTATAATTAGAAGAGACGTTTTAAACAAAAAGTCAAAAATCAAACTTTCGTGCTATCGTCCAAACGACATGCAATCTCATTCAAACGAGATGGGATGTCACTCAAACGAGTTCCCTAAGTCGTTCGAACAACACGTTTTCAAGGCGGCATTTAAATCCTATTTAAATAGTGTTTTCATCATAGTTTCGTAAGTGTGCTTTGTGGAAACAGTTTTACGAACCAGAACCTTGTTTGCACATGTTTTCTAAGGTCTACAAAGCATAAACACATCTTTAGAAGTTTACAAAGATCCGAGTTATCATTCTTATATGCTTACGTGATCTTGCTTCACCAAAGTTGTTTGTTCTACACATTGAATACAAAGGGTTTTGCGGTGAAAAAAAGAGAAGGACTTCTTGTTCGACATTGTAGACGAATCAAATCCATATCGGTGGACACCGAGACATACATGGATGCGTGTGTTGTGGACTGGTATCATGGAAGACGGAATTTTTGCATGGGCACTATTAAAGAACAGTTGAATATCAGAAGGAGCGTCAAGACTCGTGGGGATCGAGTCTTAGTGTAAGGCTAATTTGTCTTTGTAAAACCATTATTCATAGTGATTGTATGGCTTGGTCCGTCCAAGGTTGTTTTCCCGTTTTGGATTTTCTCCTCATACATCCGGCATTTTGAGTATTCTTTACTTTACTTTACTTGCTTTAATCACTAGATGCATGTTTAGGATTAATCAAGATAAAACTTGTTTAAAGTAAGAATTGGGTTTTCACAACTTGGTTTAGTGCTTAATTAAATGTTGGATAATTTTTTGATAAGAATGGGTTTGAAAGAAAACACACACCGATTGGTCACTCTTCAATAACGTTGAATTTTTGGTAGCTTACTTATTCATCTAACCCCTCCATCTATGTGTACTTCTACACAAAGACATATGTGTACTCTCGAATCATCTCAACCAAGGCCCATTATTTTTCTACGCTTAGATCCTTCAAAATGATGATGGTCCTTGTATCTTCTCCTTCTTCGACCAAATCAAGTTATTCCAATTACTGTCCTTGTGGCTTTAGGTGACCCATCATGTATTCTAGCTCATCCTCCACTTCTTCCATGAATTCATGTATGTTGGAGTTATCTATGACCATGCATTGCCCGTAATTGTCCACAAAAAACACTCATACTTTGGGTCAGCCTCTTCTCCAGCTCCTTTAACTACCCACTCACACCTTCAAATTCGATCCTCTATCTGCCCCTTCTTACACTAATGGTTGACTGATGCAGTTTCTTTTCATTTTCTCTTTCTCAAAGCTTCTGCTATTATGTCTCATAAAAATCTTCTTAACACACTCTGTCATTTTACCTCATGCTCTATCAGATCAATCTTGGGCCTCATCTATATTTTAATTTCTTAGGGATATTTTGAGGTTTGGGATTTTCACTGTTGACCTCCTCAGCTTCTTTCCGCATGCTTGTTCCTTCGTCTCTTTAACCGTTCACGAGCCCCATTCTTTATCAAACAAAAGGGGACTCTGACACCCTCCGTGCATCTCATTAGGACGAGTGCATCTTCCACCAACTTTGTGTCAAATGAAGCAATAACCAGATAATCCTCTTTAGTTACAAACCACTTCTTGGTTGCCCATAAAACAATCTATGTCCCTTTCACATTTTCTTTGGCACACTAGTGATATGTCGAAGGAAGCAAGCCATGGTTTTTCATCCACACCCTTCCTATCAAGAGATGGTAGGATGTATCACTCGTAATGACATGGGATTTGATATGTGAAGTTATATTCCCCATCACTATCCCTACATTTACATACCTAATTGATTTGGAAGACTTGTTGTCATAACTAGAAATCACCAAAGGCATTATTATCAACCTATCCTCAGAGATGTTGGATGCATACAATGAAATTATAGGCATGATGTTTATGGAAGCTCCCACATCAATCTGAGCTCTCGCAAAGCTCAACCTCATTAATGCTTTCTGTTACGTATAGGGGTCTGTTACGAGGGAACCTCATATCTTTATCGGCATTAGAGAAAACCAATTTCGATGAAAATTTCGTCACCAGCTCAGCCACGGGCCTTTCCACATCAGCAATTGAACTGCAGTCTTCTGTGCGATGTCTAAAATCTCATGAGTTATCTCTAGTCTTATTTCCTTGGGAATTATCAATTGGGCAAAGAACCATGTGAACTTAGGTAATTGTGATACATCTTGGTACTCTAGTTATTGATCTATCTCCTTATTGTTAAGGTTGTATACTTTCTCTATGTCCTCCACACGTGCTTCGTAATAGGCTGTCATAATGTTATCCCTCACCCTTAAGAAATTTTCTAGGGCTTCCTCAAAATCCTCCTGCTCCACCACGAACTCTCTTGCTTTCATCTCAATTTCTTTGTCATACTCCACTACCATGTTTGCTGCATGTGCTGGTAATAGGTCGTTGTTGACTTTCCCTTGAGGGATCTGCGAAGTACCTACCTTCATATGTTTGTTGGTTATCTTCCTCATCACTAAACATAACACCGTTGGATGACCAATCATCCAATGTATTTGGCAGTACTTGGGGTTAACTCTCACTTCTGCTTCTGGCTCCATTACTGGAGCATCCTCAGGTGCATAGATTACCCCCTCACAACATGGCATTTTTATAGCTAATCACTTCCTCAATAGTGCAAGGAAATGGTGGTGGGTCCTCTCTATCTATATCCAATTTACTATTGTTTTCCTTCTTTGGCTGCATGGTATCTTCTTCACCTTCATCAGCATAACCCACTTATGGTGGTTGACCCCATCCCCCAACAGGCTATACTTTCTACCTGAACATTAGTGAAACCATGACGGGGCTTAGGTATACCACTAAATAGATGTTTCTTACAGCTTTTAGGAACGTCGTAAAAGTTTCTTCACACATCTCGTTTATAAGATGGCAGATGTACTCTGGGATAAATCCTTTAGTACAAATCTGAAGTAACTTGAACTCATTAGCTGCCTCTCTCACATCGAGGGACATTTCCCTAAACCTTCAGATATATTCCACCACCTCTACAATTGGTCGTTGCTTCTCCCTAGCCCACTATATCAATGTAAATTCATCCTCTGGTAGAAAGAACTTCGGGACGAATAAAGTTTTCATCTCCTCCCACATCTCTTTGGTGCCAAGTGAGAGTACCATATTATGCTTTACGGATGAGGGATTTAGAAAACTCCCTCAAACGTAACTTCTTGTTGTCACGATGAGATCCCAAATGCTCCATAAACCACTTGACGCGCTCCATATGATTTCCTCCTTTCCCCGTGTACTTGTCAAACATTGGTGGTATGTAATCCTTTGGGTAAGGTTCCTCATTGTACTCCTTTGGGCAAGGAGTACTAAAATTGTCATATACTGATGCTACATAGCTGGATGACAGGGAGGAAGCTGTATTACCTTCAACATCTCTTTTTGCATCTCCTTATTCATTTCCTCCAAGGAAGATGGAGGATCCTTCTCAATCATTGGGACACTGGGCTGAGGGACCACAAGTGGAACACTAGTCACACTTGGATCACCCACCATTGGAATAGGGGTAGGGACAGTGATGGTGAGGACTATGTCCATTGGTGCTACACTTGATGGGGCTATCGCAGTCTCCATTGGAGTGACAAAAGAGCTAGGGTCCATCCATCCCCTAAAATACATTGCCGCTCCAAGAGTCTACAAAAACTCCATAAATTTACCCATCAGATGGGCCATCTGCACTAGTCCCATCATAATGCTAGTTGAAGTATGTGTAATAATTGGGACTCTTGGTGCCGTTTGGACTTGGGGAACCTCCACCATATGCTCCCCATCTCTAGACACCTCAATCTCTCACATTACTTGTTCCCCTCAGTAGAGTTGACAAATGTAATAGGGGACTCCTCTTGAAGGCTATGAGAATGGTAATACAAATAGAGGCATAACCCCTACAGATATGGTGATAAAATAGTACCCCAACTATCCTTAACAAAAAAAAAAATGAACACACAATATTATATATGACAAACACTTAGATTGGACTCACAAATATCTCGTGTATAACTCAAATAGTAATAAAATAACCTCAGAAACAACTCATTCAATGGGAGAGAGAAGTAAGCACCCTAGATACACCTTGACAGGCAGTTAACACACCGATAACCTATAATATCTATCTGGTTATGTAATGAAAGCTTCACAATAAATGTCAATAGTGGGTGGATAAACTATGGTTTGCAATAACTTCTTGACTCTCAATCCGTTTTTTACTATCTTTCAAGAAAGAACTCCCTTTCTCAGAAGTGATTGAGGTTAATAAGTAGCACCACACCTCTCCAGAATTGTCTCAGTCCTCATTAATGTAAAAGTCATTCCCCTCATGCTTAAATTCATAAGCATTAAATGCCTAATGGGTCAGCACACACTACATCATAATCATTATATGCCTGTGCATACCCTTTGGCTAATAATTGTTCATTAGAGGACTGCCACGACATTGGTAGTACACCAAACCGTCTAATAGACCCAATACAATAGTGTTTTAATCAAGTTTGGATTATACAATGGGTAGGTGGCTCGTGACATCACTTAAAGTAGATGTGACCTTCGGTAAGGATCTATTTGGCTCAAAGCTTAATGTAAGATGGAACTCAAGGTTAATCTGCAAAAGATAACACATAAAATGGTCTGTAGGTGTTTTACCAGTTGTATTTAAAATGGTTAAGACAAGCGTTGACGTTGTGTGACTTCTTAATCCTCCAAACGTGAAGTCCCTCTGAAGTTCCCACGACGAGGTCATTCGATAGAGAATATAAGCTCTCCCAAGCCCTGCCAGGACTGATCTCTCGCGAGTACCTTTTTACCTCGCACTGAAGATTACAATCGTTATAGCTTGCAATCAATGTAATCCAAAGATATAATTTGACTAAGTAAGAAAGAAAGTTAAAGATGGTCTCTCTCGACAAGTGTCCTCTCTGAGCTCCATCGGTGAGTTGCCTCTCTGGGCTCCCTCGCTGAGCTTCCTCGCTAAGATTATTCATTTCCTTCATGCTTCTTCCTTCTCTTGATCATGTTCTGTTAAGAGGGGGAGCTATCTCAAATGATGAGATTACCTTCAAGACACATACAGTTGGTTTGCCAAAATTTTCTTATAGCTAATTGTATCTATAAGGGAGTATCTAATGACTGTTGTGTAATTTGCAGAATTTCAGATAATTGAAGACTTATGAATGAGTGGGTTGATATAGAATCAAATAAGATATGGATAGGATAGTTATACAAGATTATCATATTTTCCAGCATGTTGTGTAAATTCCATGCAGGAAATATGACACAACTCTTCCCACAGTTGGGGACTGGCTTAAGTTATTTATCAGCGTTATAAGGCATTCGCTTAATGTAGAAATGATAGTTTCTTCTAGGTAGCGAGGAAGTAATGGGTACGTCTTTTGTCATTGGTGGGTACAACTTGGAATATTATGAAAGTATATGTCCTACACTATACACTTATAGCATTGAATTACGAGATTGGTAGTGCTACGGCACATTTGGGAATATATTTGTCCACTGCGGTGGGAATAAGGTTTGATTATAGGTTTGGCTTTGGTTCTTGCAACATAATTGTTCTTATTTATGGGATTGGATGGGCGTACATATCCACCTGATGCTGGATTACGTTCAATGTTTGTGGCAACTTCAATAAGCGGGGAAAAGTCTCGAATTTGCAAAGGTATAACATAGGTCATTATCCTTGGGTGTACTCGTTTCTCAAAATTCTTGCATTTCTCGGCTTTGGTACTTATATACTCTGATTCATAATGGGATAAGCTAGTAAACTTAGCTTCATATTAGGCTATGGATTTGTTGTTTTGTTGTAACCTTAGAAAATCCACGGTTAATTGATCTTTTTCGGTCTCAGAGAATTAATTTTTTAAGAATATTTCTTAAAACTGTTCCCAGGTTACGGTGGCTACATTACGACTCCAGGCTATGGATTTCCACTAGAAATCGGTGTCACCTTCAAACATGTATGATGCTAAATCTACTAATACATTGGCAGTAATACCTACCCCGTTGAATATCTTCATAATTTGGCATATCCACTTCTCAACCTCACTTGGTCAGGCTTTCTAAGAAAGGAAGGGGTCATTGTCTTAAATATTATTTAAGATAATCCATTCGGTGTGTTTCCTTTATTTCTTGTTCTTAGGTCATACGTTGAGTCAGTTCCTGCTGCTGCCTAGTGAGTGATATTAATTCTTGAAGGCATTTCATGATTCCTTCGGTGTGAGTATGCTCAATTTTGGTTTCGTTGGAAGTAGTGTGAGTATTAACCATTCAAAAGCATAATGAGTTATACTTTTTGAATTCATATGATTCATAAGAGTATTATTATACAAAGAGAGTCTTAAAAGTCAAATTTTAATGAGGTCATATTATACAATAATTTGTTAGAACTAGTTGTTTATGTTACATTAGAACTCTAGCGCACTATCACACTAAGAACACTTACTATTATATAACGCACAAGTAATTAGAATTCCACTTATCTTTGTATCATTACCCCAATATCTACACTCTACTTATTTAGTTATACCACTAATAGGGGAGGAAATATCATTTTTCTTCATTCGGGGACCTAGTTGTCCAATTCAGATGAATCGGAGTCGGTTGAGATATTTGAAGAGTAAGAAGGAACTTCGATGAAATTATGTCCATTTGATGTGGATTCATTTTGGGTCAGGGGTGGGGAGTGGATGCCATTCTAGGCAAAATTAATAGGTTCTTAGAGTATAATTGGATCATCAACATATTATCTCATTTTCCTAATAGCTTGCACTTCAACAGATATATAGTTTGTTAACGTGAGGTTCTTTATAAAGGCACTTAAGTTTCTCCATTCATCATCCACTTCAAATAGCATAACACTAATCTTGAGGAATTCTTGTTTTGTGATGTTAGCTTCCCACCAATTTTTTGAACTATTTCCAAAGTAAATAAAGGAGAATACCAAATGTTCATGCTGCAAAATGGATTTAATATATGACGAGAGTAAAGAAGGTATGAAAAATGTAAAATAACTAATATCATATATTATTCCAATATAGGTGTCTAAACTGACCCGTTTTATAATTGCTCTCTGATACTAACTTGTCACACCTTATTTTTGGTATGAATGTACAAGATAGTAATAAAGAAATGAAACTAAAGTTCAGGTGGAAATAGCATAACTTTATTCATTATACGATAAGTATATATTTCATCCCCAAACATAGGAGTGAATTATAAGTATTGAATTTTATTCCAAAAATAGGAAACGCGAAAGTCATCGAGCAACGTCATTCTTCGCTTCCATTTTCTTTAACTTCCTTCCATATAGTTATAATAACATAAAAGTAATCCATGCTTATCACAAAAAGGAATGGGGTGCTACATATTTTTCCTCGAATATCTGGAGGTAAATAAAAATTATCACAACTATGCTAAGTAGATTTTAACTAATACTATAAGAAATATATTTATACAGAGGTTTGAGGAGTGTATGGATTTAACTGTTAAATGGCTAGAATTATGAATTAAGCATAACAAAAATTCTTATAGATAGTGAAGAAAATCAAGGAGTTTTAAAAGGATAATTCCATAATTATCCATGGGATAACACATCAATCTTCTCCTTAAGTTATAAGTATGCTTGCAATAAAGACATTTATCACATAAATGGTTGGTTGAACTCAATCAACCATTTAACCTCATGAACTCAATTATTAGAGAAAATGGTTCAATTTGATCCAAATAAAACATATTCAGATATCAATGCTATTTAAAATACATATATATCATGGCAGTGTTCTAACATGCGCATACTAATAGTATCGTAGTGTGATATCAATAATAATTATATCAAATACGCTAAATTATTATCGAAAGGGCAAAACCTACTTGTCGGTTGTTGAGAACGATATTAAAAGGAATTTCAGACGGAATCGAGAGGGTCAGGTTTTTGATTAATTGTCAATAATCATATTTGTAAGCGTATATTGTCGGGAAAAGATTTGATAAGAAATAAAAAAATGAAAAACTATAATTCTTAAAGTTTAGGGCTTGTTTTGTAATTATTTTTAAAAGTTTACAATGTTGGCCTTAAAGTTATATTTGGGAAAATGTGTAGAAGACTTTTTGGCTTAAATTTTACACAAGAATATATGCAAAAAAAAAAAGTTTGGGTAAAAATTCAAAAGATGAAAAAATATAAGGGGTCAATTTGTAATTTTTTGAAAATACTTTTAAACAAATCCTCGATTTTCTATAATTTCAGCTAGGTTTGACTAGACATTGTGTTACCTAATATAATTTTGACCTAAAAATTTTGATAAATTTTCTAGAAAAAAAACTGAAAATTTTGATTGGCTAGGCGTCCTCATGCACTAGGTTAATGATTCTTGTCAAAATTTTAATCTTGAAGCTCTCAATAGTTCACTAGGTTTTATACAACACCTTGACCTCAAATTTCTCATAATTTTCCATACCTGTTGAGATGATTCTGAACCAATCCAACCCAATTTTTTACTCGAAATCTAAGTATATAGATTTTATGGATCAATGTTTAGAGATGATTGAGAATACCGTGTTTTTCTCGGAAATTTGACCAAAACATTTGTGTCGTTTAAGAGTATGGCAATGGATTCTAATCTTAATGTTAGGTTTCTGTTATCCTAAGAAAGAGTTCGGTTTTGGTTTGATGGAATGATGTAACACCCGACTCGGATTTAAGGGTCAATAAAGGATCAATCCGGTTCTATCCGTACGTTAATTGTGAAGTCTAATGGAACAACCTAAATAATGTTTCTATCCTAGTTTTATTTTAATTTAATGTTACTCTTGTTATCATGTGAATCCAATTTTCATCAAGTACGTCATAGGACCTAAGAAAAGTGCCCCTGATAAATAGAGCAACTAATCGTAAATGTAGATAACTACATACCTGTACAATGCTATCAAAATAAGAAACAACATACAATTTTTCCTAACAAAAAGGAGGGATGTGAGCCAGATGCTCAGAGGGAACTTATACAAATGCAATAGAAATGAACAACAGAAAGAACAGTCACAAGGTAGAACTACATGTATGTGAAAGTGCATATATATCTACATATATACCTTTAAAATACATGTACCAATGTATCACACCGTTTTACTTAAAAAACTATATTTTATGCCATTGGTTCTCCTTGTCTTTACAAACTAATCATTTTGTATTTTATCCTTAAAACTAGCACATTCTTACCATTAACTCACCCAGTTAAACGATTTACAATTTTTTGGAAAAACCTTGCATTCATTTGCAAACGTTTATTACTCAATGTTCCTTAACTCACATAATTGCTTAATCTTTACTTTATGACTTTCTTTCAACGCACGCGCATATCGTGTTAGAAAATATTCGTTAAGATTGAAATCCTTATACCATATGCACTTGTGTTATTATGGGTTTAAACCTCATTAGATAGATTAATTACCCATTAAGTCACCTTGCTTAACCATTTCACATTCTTTATGGACATTTGGTATTACTCTCAATTTTCTTGTCCACATTCATTAATCGAAACTTTAATCACTTACACAAGTGAGGTGATTTTTATCTTATAACCCATTGCTTATCCTGTTCCTGATTACATAATTATCTTTGGCATTTAGCTAACAACCACAGACTTCGTGTCCCCACACCACCGGTCTCCGCCGCCATATGCTACTACAGTTACTCCTGGGGTTTTCACCATTAGGTTCATCATGCCTTACTTAATTATTTCTTCGGCATCATCCGAATAGTCCATTATCTTTTTATTGTGCTCAACATTATTTCAATGTTCACATCATTCAACATTTACATCCCGAAGCCCAAAAGTTCGAACTTAACTGTCCGTTTTTCCATTAACACTTGGAAAATCTTACTTTCTCCTTTAAGTCCTTTATTCACACATACTTCGATTTTATGCCAAAAATCATTCACATTTTAGGACATAATTCAATTCCATTCATACTAGTGTAAAAACATTCACCAACATTTTTAATTCATAAAAAAGTTCCACTTTAAGTAAATTACCAATTTACCTGTTTGATTGCCAAAATCACAATTTAGTCCTTTAACAAGTAACATTTTTTCCAAGAAGGAGTTTAAGTTTTCAAATCAACACTTAAACACACTTAACCATTTAAACACTTATTCATTATCATACTTTACTCAACTTTCACATTTTACACTTTACAGGCCTTTATTGTATAAGTTTATACATTTTATACATTAAAGCCTCATTTTTCACATATTTGAGGAACACACTTTATTTTTGGGTTTTTATATTTTAACATCCATTTTATCAATATTTATACTTTAGCCCATACTATTTCCTTATTATGAGTTTACTCACTTTAAAATACCCATTTAAAGTGAAAACATTTCTTTACACATAAAGCCCCCCATCTAATGTAGGAATATATATATATATATATATATATATATATATATATATATTCAATTTATCAAATGACATTAATAATCCTAAAGAATTACTTTTCATAGAAATCAAGTTCCTTCATTAAAATCCACTTTTAACATAATTTATTTCATAAAATGTCCATGAATAGTGTTCGTAAATTTTCAACACTATTAAAACCCATTTAAGTAAAAGTGTACTGTCTTCTTTTACTTCATTGTCTAAGGTAAGAAAAGACCACTTTTATTTCATTAAAATTGTCTACATAAGCCCAATGTATTTCTCAACATGAATTCACATTGCCTATCTTTGAATAATCATTTAAACACCTTTTCTTTCATAAAATGATCAAGACATATATTCTGAATTTCTCCACATCTTCATGACCCATTTTAAGTCATTCTTTGTAAACCATTTCCATACCAAATCGAGAGAATTAAACCAATTAACCCATGGTTGTCATTTAACACACACCCTACAAATATTTAAGCAAATACATGTAATAAAACTTGTTGAAAATTCATCAAACTTTAAACCTCTAATAGGGTAAGATTTTCCCACCTCAAAGACTCCAAAATGGTGGTGGTTGTGGAGAATATGGGTGACTCCCCACCTCCAAAGTGGCCTTAAAGGGAGTCAAAAATGATGTAGCATACTAGAACCAATGGAAGTTCAAAAAATTCTTCAAGAATACTCCTAAAAATCCATATTCTTACTTTAAGAACACCCCTTTCAAAACTCCACCCAACTCCAAGAATACCCTCCTCTTTAACCTAATAAATCTGTCTATGGTATTGTATGATGATGTAAGATAGTTTGAGGCCTACTAATGGTGGTTTCATAGTGGAAATAATGGTGAATGTTGGTAAGTAATCCGTAACAATCCTGGGATATAACACCCTCCTTGGAAGCTCCAACTTAGAGAGAGAGAGAGGGAGGCTACGAATGAAGGTAGGGTTTTTGGAACCCTAGCACACCAGCTCTTAGGCTTTTATACCGCAAATGAAACTTTTACACAAAATACCATTGGTCTAGATATACTAGAGGGTTGACACCTCAGGATAATCCAATGGACAAAAGTGTGACACTCATAAAAAATAAACCATTGTGGGCTACCGTAGGAGGCATGATCGACTGGCCCTAGTGTAACAAACCTTCTTTTTTTGCAATTCGTGCCCCACGGTATTATTACATATATTTTTAGTACCACAAATAAATGGTCAAATTGTTTTTATCCCCAACCAAAATCCTACCAAAATCGCGCAAGTTTCCATTTTTTTGTGTGGCATACCGTAAAAAGTTGCATTAATTTTAACCATGTCCGTGTCACGTCTGTTCCTCAACTAATTCGTGTCGTACTTCATCAATTTACTAATTATGACCGTTTGAAATCAAATGTCCATCCATGAAGGCCATGCAAAGTGATGTTCACTTTATAACCACTACGCACGACTCGTCCCTTTATGTATAATTTCGGTTCAGTACTTATATATTTATTTCTCCAATTATATATCTTAATAAATACTCAATTTATTATTCGTCATCCATTTTCTAGAGAGGGGGGGGGGGGGTATTACATTCTTCCGTAAGGAAATTTCGTCCTCAAAATTGTTGGTCTTTAGCCTTAGAATCCAATTATCTTCAACCAGTTTCCAATCCTAGTGCATGCTCACAGCTATGGTCCAAAACCCAAAGATTTAATTTTCCTCAATCACTACTCTTAACCCAATCACGACGAACCCTAGGATCATAATGTTAATTATGAAGCGTGCCTAACATTTCTACTTAAAAAAACTCGAGATGACTAATACACAACAAATATTGTGCTATCACCAATGGACTCATTATTATGGATCATTGCTACGTTAGGATTTACAATCTACGTTTCCTCAAGCATCCTTGAACCACACCTATCCTAGGTTGACACAACCTCAACACTTCTAATCATAGACATCAATGATTTTAAGACAGTCATCTCATCGCATAAGTCTACCCAACCAATATCTCCTACGAGATTCTTATGCTAACCTAAAGTCACCTTAGGTATCACAATACAATATACATGAGTGATCACATCCTCAATCCGCACAAATCTTAACCGAGTGTAACGGTAGCACCTACTGTTTCATTAAGTCCTACTACTCACAATATTCTCCAGTCACATCCTCAGGACACAAAACTAAGTCGTAACTAGCCACATAGGTCCACTGATGAAACATGTTAACCTAAATAAAAGCAATCAAGCAACACTTGCAATTAAATGCAACAAATGCAAGACCACGTGTACACAAAAACTTATGTATGACAAAGTTATTTCCAGGGAAGAGCGCACTTGTTCACCGTGACGCATCAGCCATAACTGTCTTTACCCGCATTACAACTGAGATTGGGCAACGCTACACCTAAATCATAACTGATCAACAACTTCCCATTATCAGGATAAAAAAAGACCCAAGGAATGCAACGAATCAGACGATTGTCATGCTAAAAGTAAACAATCAAATTTTGACAATGAATTATGCAACACCAAGTACGAACCTACTCCGTACCCTTGAGGTATATAACCCTAAACGATATCCACTAAAGTATTATCCTTGCCACATACCCTGACTTGTCCCATTAACCCTAATGAGTCCTAACCAATCATTAGTCATTGCCAGACGAATGGAACACAAAGTTAATTCCTTCGAGAAGTTGAGACGCTAGGCTTCCCTCATTAGGACCAATAATACATGTTCCATCGTTGGTAAGAATAACTATTCCAATTCAAGGCGAAGTTACATCTCCTGGGGCTTATCACTATTCACTAAACCATTGTACCTAGGCCTCTATAATTTCAACACATGATCACTAACCTCAGTCTCTGAGATCACTCCCATCAAATGAAGCACAATGCTCACATGTTTTCAGACATTCAACTCATGGACCACTACAACAACTCTTAGTAACATCCTACACGATCCTAAATCCTAACTATTTTGATGACATCTCAAATTTTCAAGCATTATTCATGCCTAGGGCCTAATGATTTCCTGCACTAGAGTCACACCAAATTATACAGGTAGCACACGTAGGTGTTATAAAATATATTAACACTCTATTCTAAGTGTTATCTCCAAAATCATGATGAAAATCATCGTGTACTAAGTTATCAGGTGCATTATCTTGCACTTATAAACCTATTTTCGAAATTATCCTCGAAGGTCATATCATGACACATGCTTATAAACAAGGGTCGTGGCACTAAGTCCAAGCACTCCCATAAATCAACATAACCTAAACACACTATTATTATAATTATTTACCATCATCACCTAGACCTAAGAGAAATAATGATTCTCAAATGCTTCTTGGGTGACGGGCATCTAACTCAGTTACCTCTTTAACAACTTACACATCTATTATGAGAATTCACAAGTTGTATCGTGACCTATGTTGCATAACCTCTAATTTACTACTACGAAATGTATATCACCTCATTAACCTCGATGAAACAATGATTTTCCCAGACATTTCATGGAAAGAAACCAATTTATTCATTCCTCGAAGTATAAATACACATCCTAATGTAAGACTTGTTATGGAAAAATCCTATACAACAACCGATGCGGCCACCAACTCGTAACCTCAAAGCATGGATCCTAGCCACTAGTGTTATACCAACCGAAGGTTATATCCTTGACATCATAAGGAATCCCAAAGGTTCATGTAGATACATCATTTTCATCGTAATACACGGTACTCAACCTTAACTTCGCTATTACTAAGGAATGTCTACCATATGCGTTAACATCTCACTAGTTAACCCTTAGGATAGACCTCTAAGAAATTATCAATACTTCTTTACATGCCTATCCATATTATTGAGCCAAAGTTAATTTCATTAAACCATCTTAGTACTTATCTCCAGAGAGAATTTAACGCAACTCACATGCCTACCTAAAATGCCAAACCATAGTTAAATTCACTACACTACATCATTTGATCCTCAATGAGTGTTGAATCATGACAACTAAATTTCCTCACTATGTAACCACCATACTATTTTATAATCTACATATTAACACAACTTTATATTTAGGTAGGATTTGGGATATCGAGTATTGCCTATAAACAATAAGACCCATGCCACAATGGATCTTATTCCTCAGTACCACACTATTATCTCTAAAACTATAAATTAATAATGTTGGATTTTTGGTAGGACACAGGACATCGGCTATTTACTAAGAGGATACTGACCTTACTGGCCCTGTAAGAGGTCCTATTGTAGAACATCATAACACTAGTACTTATCACTAAATCACCATGATTTTTTAGGTTCACTCCTAGGTTACATCAAATCATCATGATTATCTACACCCACACATTACTTAAGATACACTAAATCCAAATCCTCAACTAAGGGACCCAATACGTTCTTTCCACGGAATCAATACATATGAACCCCACTCAGTCATTTAACATCTATAGATGAAATATACAACCTCTACAGCTAGGTCACAACAAACACTACTCAATGTTGCTACTATTACTAGGGATATTCTCAACATTAAAGTTTCCACACAATACATATCACACATAAGATAATGGAGTTACCACTATTCGTCTGCACTGACACCCATGAATTACCAACACATCTACATTAGAAATTCTACGGAACATAAGGGACTACCAACTTAGCCGTTACCATCTCATAACAAGTTTCACATCGTGCTAATGTCCTTGACTTCACCATCGAGGATACGAATTGAAACCGTCACTAATCTAACGTGACCAGCCCAAACCGACATCGACGTAGAGAAAATAACCTACCGACCTCACCACATCACACCTGAAAGGAAAATTGAACCTAAAGCTCTGATACCATGTTATAATGCCCTGAACCGGATTTAAGGGTTAATAAAAAATTAACTCGATCCAATTCATACGTTAATTATGAAGGGAAATTGAGCAACCTAAATAATGTTTCTAATCTAGTTTTATTATCATTTGGTGTTACTCTTGTTAGCACGTGTTTCCAATTTTCATCAATTACATGACATGACCCAAGTGAAGTTCCCCCCAAGTCCAAGTAAACGGATCTAGTAATCATAAATGCAAATGAATACTTATATGTACAACGCTCTGAAATTACAAAACAACATAAAAATTTCCCTAACAAAAAGGAGGAATGTGAGCCAAATGCTCAAGGGAACTTATATAAATGTACTAGAAAGGAACGACATAAAGAACACACACATGGTACAACAACATGCATGTGAAAGTACATATATATCCACATATATACCTTTAAAAATACATATCCCAATGTATCAAACCGTTTTACTTCAAAAGCATTATTTGATGTCGTTTGTTCTCCTTATCTTTACAAAATAATCATTTTGTATTTTATGCTTAAAACTAGCATATTCTTCCCATTAACTCACCTTGTTAAACAATTTACAATTGGAAAAACCTTTCATTCACTTTCAAATGTTTATTACTCAATGTTCATTAATTCACACCAAAGTTGCTTAATCTTTACTTAAGACTATCTTTCAACACATGTGCATATCGTGTTAAAGAACATTCGTTAACATTGAAATCCTTATATAACATGCGTACTTGTGTTATTATGGGTTGAAACATCATTAAGTATCCTAATTACCCATTAAGTCACCTTGTTCAACCATTTTACTTTCCTTATGGACATTTTCTATTATTCTCATTTTTCTTATCCGCATTCGTTAATCGGAAATTAATCACTCACACAAGTTAGGTTATTTTTATCTTATTACCCATTTCATGCCTTGTTCTTGATTACATCATTATATTTGGGATTTAGCGAACAACCACGGACTTCGTAGCCTCCCACCACCGATTTCTTCTTCCATATGCTACTGCAGTTACTTTGGGCCTTTCACCACTAGGGACGTGATGCCCTACTTAACTATTTCTCCGGCATCATCCGAATATTCCATTATTTTATAAATGTGCTCAACATTATTCCAATGTTCCACATTATTCAACATTTAGGGGACGAAGACAAAATCTCGAACCTAGCTGTCCCTTTTTTCATTAACACTTGGAAAAACTTTACTTTCTCCTTTAAGTCCTTTATTCAACCACACGTTGATTTTATACCAAAAATTATTCATGTTTTAGGACTTAATTCAAATTTATCCATGCTAGTGTGAAAACATCCACCAACATTTTTAATTCATAAAAATGTTCCTATTTAGGTAAATTACCAATATACCCATTTGATTACCAAACTTGCAATTTAGTCCTTTAACAAGTACCATTTTTTTAAGTTTCCAATTCAACACTTAAAAGCACTTAACCATCAAAACACTTGTTCATTAGCGTATTTTACTCAACTTTCCCACTTTACACTTTACAAACCTTTAGTATATAAGATCATACATTTTATACATTAAAGCCTCATTTTCCACATATTTGATGAACACTTTTTTTTTGGGGTTTTATATCTTAACACCCATTTTACCAATATTTATACTTTAAACCCATACTATTTCCTTACTATGAGTTTACCCATTTAAAGTGAAAAAATTTCTTTACACATAAATCTTCCTATATATATATATATATATATATATATATATATTCAATTTATCAAATGACATGAACAAGGTTAAGGCATTACTCTTTCACATAAATCAATTTTCTTCATCAAAACCCACTTCTAACACATTTTATTTCATAAAATATCCATGAATGATGTTCATAAATTTCCAATACTTTTAAAACCCATTTAACTAAAAGTTTATCTTAGTCTTCTACTTCATTATTTTAAGAAAAAAAATACCACTTTTATTTCTTAAAAATGGTCTCCACAAGCCCAAACAATTTCTAAACATGAAGTCAAATTACCAATCATTGAAACATCATTTAAACACCTTTTATTTCATATAATGTTCAAGATATATATATTCTAAATTTTTCCAAATCTTCAAGACCCAGTTTAAGTCATTACTTTTCAACCATTACCATACAAAATCATGAGAATTAAACTAATTAACCCATGGTTTCCATTTAACACACATACTACATATTAGACAAAATATATATAATAAAACTTGCTGAAAATTCATCAAACTTAAAACCTCTAACAAGATAAGATTTTCCCATCTCAAAGACTCCAAAATGGTTGAGGTACTGGAGAAGATAGGTGACAAGGTAGTCTATAAGGGATTCACAAAAGCTCCACCATACTATCTCCAATGGTAGTTCCAAAAATGCTCCAAGAATGCTCCATAAAATCCATCTTCTTTCTTTAACAACACCCCAATCAAACCTTCACCCAAATCCGATAATACCCTCTTATTTAACCTAATAAATATGTTTAAAGTTTTGTATGATGATGTAAGATAATTTGAGGCCTACCAATGGCATTTTAATGGTGGAAATAATGGTGTATGTTGGTAATTTCAGCCCGAATAATTCTAGGATATAATACCCTGCATGGAAGCTCCAACTTAGAGAGAGAGAGAGAGAGAGGCTACAAATGAGGGGAGGGTTTTTAGAAGCCTAGCACACCCCCTCTTAGGATTTTATTCCACAAAAGAAACTTAACCCTCGAACACCCTTGGTCTGGACACACTAGATGGTTGACACCTCATGAAAATTCAATGGACAAAAGTGTGACACTCACAAAAAATATCCCACTGTTGGTTGCCCTAGGAGGCGCGGTCGATCAGACTTAGTATAAAAAACCATCTTTTCTAGCAATTCATGCCCCATGGTATAATTATATATATTTTTAAGACCACAAATAATTGGTCAAATTATTTTTTTATCCCCAGCCAGAAGTCCTACAAAAATAGCACAAGTTTCCAATTTTCCGTGTTGCGTGCCGCCAAAAATCGCATTACTTTTAACCATGTCCATCTCACGCCTATTCCTTGATTAATTTGTATTGTACTCTATCAGTATACTAATTATGACCAATTGAACTTAAATGTCCATCCATGCGGGCCTTGCAACGTGAAATTTCCTCTTTAACCCCTATGCACGACGCTTCACTTTATGCATAATTTCGGTTCAATACTTACATTTTTGTTTCTCCAATTATATTTCTCAATTAATACTCAATTTATTATTTGATATCTATTATCTAGGGCGGGGTATCCGAATTGAGTTATATTAGTTTGGGAGAATTTTGAATTTGAAATTTCTGAATTTCCAAAACACCTTTGAGAAATTATGGGTCAAAACTCAATTATTTTTGAAAAGTTGTACTGCACTTGAGCTCTTGGGATCCCAAGAAACTCATTCATAACTTTGAAATAGGTTCAAATTTATGGAATGGAGTTTCATCATAAAAGATCAAGCATTAATGGAGTTTTTGAAGGATTCTACCAATACTTACGATAATACACGTAATAGCTTGGTTTCTTTCATTGATTTGAGGTTTATGATAGCTCCAAAAACATTTTTGATCATCAAAATAGAAAATGGTGCATAAAAAATAGGTTACCATATTTGAGAGAAAAAAAACAAGTTTGTTACAGTTGAACTGGTAAGGTTAGTCAAAGGGGAGTTGACTGGTGGAAAAAAGAGTTGGAATCTTCCTTGGTTTAAGAAGATAGCAATGGTAGCACAAGGGTTTCACATGTGTGGGGGTGGTTCCCATGTCATTTTTGGCCTTTTGTGCTGATTTGGATGCATTATTGGCAGGGAGGAAAAGTCTAATTATTTTGATTTTGATTTGAGTCCTTGAGGAAGGTGTTTAGTATTTATTTAGTATTTTATTTTATTAGTTTCTATATTTAGGGGAATTTATATAATTTTATGAAATTTCAAAGGTTGGATTTGTAAAATTAAACTAGTTGATATCGAAAGGTTCAATTTAATATAAGGTTTGGGCTGAAATGTAAGTCAAGTTATGCCTCTTTAAAAATTTATAAGGGTATTTTGGTCATTTTACAACCTTAGGGGTACTTATCTAATTAAGAAAAGTTATAGGATTTCATGAGTAGTTTTAACTTTGTTTAGGGTGTTTTTGAATTTGACTATAGTGAAAGGGGGATATAGGGCGATATATAGGGTTAACTTGTCGTGGCTTGATCGTTCTACGGTTTAGATGCTATGCGGGTACTACATTACCCAAGGAGGTTGAGCTACAAGTAGGAGGAGTTGTTAATACATAAATATTACGTATTTCGTCCGTTAACATACGCGTTATTAGCCCCCTCGGGTATCTTATTCCCTATTTTTTTGCCCGTTAACTAGACAACCTAATTTTTGTTGGTATTTGGATGCTAAGTATGAAGTTCGAACGCATTTCAGGTAAGTTTTGTACATTTTTGCACGTTCGAGGACAATTTAGTCATTTCAAAACTTGGGCAACTGGCCCAACATGTACACAGAAGTTGTATCCCTCCTCGCAAGCTTCATGTGGACGTAAATGGTGCATAAATCTGATCCCTAACGAAGAGGTTATGAGACTTTTGGAAGAAGAGAAAAATAAAGAAACCAAAGAAGGGGAGAAGGCTAACCTCACTAATTGATCGATCGACCAAAGGGGTCGATCGATCGATCCCCTATTTTTTGAGATATTTTCCCCTTTCTTTTCTTTCTTCTTTTATTTTCTCATAACTTACTATATAATGGATTTTTGTTGTAATAACCATACTGAGTTTTAATTTTTTTAGGGTTATAAAAGCTTAGGGTTTGGGTTTTGAGAGTTGTTCTTCAATTTTACTTTGGGATGATAACCATTTAGGGCTTGTAAGTTGGACTTTTCATTTCCTTTACCATTAATATAGTTGTTCTTGTTTATTTCTTGCTTTGTAGATTAATTTCATGCTTCGGTAATTAGTTTAATTGTGTTCATTTCTTGCTTTCTTAGTTTAATTGGTTTAGTTTCGTTTAATTCATGTATTACCCTTAGATAAATAGGGTCGGGATTTCGTTCTGCCATTTAAGGGCCTCGAGCTCCGAAGATTAGGTTTTGTGAAAAATTGCGTTTAATTGAACCCGTGCGAATTAAAGTCGGATTATTATGCGTATAACTTTCTCTGTCATGCAACGTTAGTTTTTATAGCGATAATCCAAATTTAATCCGCATGCAATAAATTTTTGATTAAATGTTTATTCATGCAACTTTTTCTTAAATTCCTTATTGCGCGAAGTTTACGATTAATTGATAATGCTCGATTAAATTGCTCTCGAGTCGAAATTCTAATTAATACATTTTTCGATCCGTATGGTTGTATGTTATCCCAATCCTCGCTTTTACTTTATTTAGACTTAACTTCTCTCTTTTCTTTTATTTACAATCACAAATCACCTTTTACACTTTTATTCCTCAATTAATAAATCGATTAAAATCTGTCAAACATTCCCCGTGGATTCGATACCCGACTTATCGCCATACTTGTATCGCAAGTGAAATCGTAATTTAGGTTTTTATATTAACGCGGTGAAACGAACTCAACGACCGGTGTGCTGACAACGCGTTGCGCTTTACGCGATTGATCAAAATGGCGTCGTTCCCGGGGACTGTTTTGTTATAGATTGTAATTGTCTTATTAGTTCATAGTATTTTTCTTTTGTATTTGTACTTTTCGTATTAACCTTTTTTGCAGGATTTGCACATTTGAGCGCTAAGAAATGCTGGAATTTCTCGCGCGCACATCATCTTTGTGGAAATAGCCACTTAAGTCTTTATTGGGGTAAGCATGTCTTATTCCAATTTTTCTGGTAATCCTAATGATAATTATTAAAACTCCCATAAACCTATGACTTTTGGTCAATACTTACAAGTCCAAAAAAATGCAACATCTCAAATCACATTGGGTGAGTATTACGAAAGTAAACGTATGGATTACGGGAGTGTTGGGAATGACCATTCCGATTTTGGGTCGCAAGATCCTTATGATAAGAATTTTCAAGCAATTTTTAATCATTTTCAAAATTCTTATGTTAATGATTTTGACTGTAGTCCCGAGAACAATTTTCAAAATCCTCATTTCCAAGAACCTGCACCTCGACCTATGACTTTCGATGAGGGCTTGCGCATGCTTGAAAATGAAAAAGTTGAAAATCGTTATCGGGAAGAAAATCATTGTTGGGAGCAAGAGTTGGATTTATTATTTGAATCTGACGATAATTTCTCTTCTGAGACTTTTGAAGTCAAGGAATGTTTTGAACCAAATGAGGATTTGTACCTACTTTGTAACAAATCATTCTTGACTTGACCCATGGTATAGTAAATAATGAAAATGAGGAAGAAATGGGCGTAGTATCCATTTGAAATGAACTCATTTCTTCTTTGATTCTCAAACAAGAAAGTTTTATTGTAAACGATTCTATTTCTTCCGAAATACAATCTTCAAGCGATGATAACTCATTGCCTGAGATTGAATTTCTTTCATCCCCATCTTTATTCTATACTGTCACACCGTCGCTAGTACCCGATGAATCGGTTCAAAACTTTATAATTCCGAACCTTTTCACCGACGAGGAGTACTCGCTCGAGTCGCCTTCCATGAAGCCATCTTTGCCCTCATGTGTGCCCCTTCCCATTCCAACTTCAAAATATTTGGGAGAAAATTTAATATTTTTTGGAACCCATATGCACCTATTACCCTTTTTATCCAAATCCCCCATTGTCCCTACCAAACTTTTAATGGACAATGGTTCACTTTTACCGCCTTACACATGCCTTCCGTTGTTCAAATGGAATTTTCATTTTCTGGGAGGCATGCATGCTCAGGAGGGTCCACCATTGATCCTTCAAATTCAAATCTTTATCGTGGTGGACCCTCAACTGTTTTGACATTTAGTAGATAGCTAATTAGAATTCCTATATGTAGGTTGTATATAGTTAACTTTTTAATTTTTATTTTTTCTTAATTTAGTCTTGTGTAATTAGTTAATCTCTTTTTAAATCTTTTTGTATGCTTCGTCCCAACTCTTTTGTAGGTTCAACGGATTTGAATTTACAGAGATTGTGCGTCCCTGAAATACTTTTGTTAAGAAAAACTGAAAAAAATCACAAAAAGACTTTTCTTTCTGTTGCACACACTCATACTCTCGAATGTGCATTTATTTGTTCTTTTTATTTTATTTTTTTAGTTCATTTTTATTTTTGAATGTGCGTGTGTGTCGCTCATTGTATATATTTTTCTCTTTTTGATTAGTGTAGTATATGTGTATGTATGTACATCTTTATTTTAATTTAATTTTAATTTTAATTTTTAATATATATATATATATATATATATATATATATATTCCCCCTGCCCCCTTTATTTCCCATTCCCCCTAGTGAAACAGCACGCGTTGGGCTAATAACTATGTCGTCGATCGATTGATGACCGGTTCGATCGATCGATTGACCAGTTATAACCGAAACTGCCTTGTTTTTTCCCCCACTTTTTCATTTCTCTATTCTCTCCTCTCTTCCTATTTCGTGCCCTAGACCTACACGCCCCCAATTTCCTTGAAATCCAACCCTCTTTTACACATCCAAGGTACAATACTTCCTATTTTTCTTGTTTATTTTTTGTTTTGGGTTGAGTTGTGACATGTTTTGATAGATTTTGAATGTTTTGTGGTTGTATACCTTGAATGTGTTGTTCCAACTGATTTGTTTCTTATTAATGCTATATATCCATTCATGAACACACATTTGTTGTTGCATTCTTGTTGTGTTCATGAATGGGGCTATATTGTTGATTCCTATGGCATTTTTTCACCCTCATTTCACATTGCGCATACCAAGTGTTCGTTAAAATGCCCAAACTATTTTTTTCAATTTGTTTTTAGCGCACACTTGGGTATTTTTCATTCGTTGTCACATATCGACACATTTTGCATCAATGTGAACTTTTTTGCCTGGATTCACGCACTTTAATACACCATTTCATCTAGTACGCTAACTAACTTTAATTGCTCTAACTTTTCTATTTTGTCTTGCCTAATTACATATTTATAGGTTGAAATGGCTGAGACAAATAAATATGATTCAACAAGGTGTGTGCCCACCCAGGGATTTGAGGGGTTCCGTTGCGAACAAAAACGGGATTGGTTCCAGGCCTACTTTGAGCCTTCTAGTAGGCCATTGGCCTACCACTATGCTTGGAACTTGAGGGACTTGCCTAAGGTTTCGTGTGTAATCCTGCGCCGGTACGATTGGGAGCCCTTTCTTGGTACAAATGGGGGCATTAATGAGGAGCTGGTTCGAATGTTTTATGCCACTTTTGTAGTTGTGAAATTGATGTCATCTACATATGAGGCCATGGTTCGGTGGATTCGGATTCATCTTACCCGCTCAGATTAAGCACGACATATGGGTGTTCGAGACCCCAAGCGGTGGGTTAGTTTTTCTGATGGGGAGATTTTTGGTCTTACGACGTTGATTGAGGCCTTTGTGCCGGGGGAAGTGTGGAAGAAAAAGGTTTTTGTTTCGGCCGCAATGGAGGATTTACCACGATTACTACACTACATCAACGTGCACTCCTTTATGGTGACGGGCAATCGATCCGAGGTGCGTCACAAACACGCGACATTTGTCTACACCCTTATCAAAAGTTGGGCGATATTTGTTTGCCCAATATATTTCTAGACATGATGTACATGGCGTGTAAGGAGCAAGCCTGGAGATTTTCCCTACCTTTTCCTACCCTCGTCACGAGGATTTGCTTATCGTATGACTACCCTAAGTATGACACAGATCGCAAGCATGATCCACTGGGGCTTCTCACTAAAGATAACATCTCGATGATGTTGACTCACGTATGGGGGGAGCCTAGTATTATAGGTAGAGGGCAGAGGCAACTAACTAGGCTGAGGAGGAGGCCGAAATTAGGCATATGGAGCAGGGTGAGGGTTCTCAGGTGCCACAGTCAGATTCAGATGCCCACTTTGAGGCGTATCAGGCAGTGCAGGACCATGACTGGGAGGAGACCTAGCTTAGGTGGGCTACTTAGGAGTGCCGCCTAGATCAGCAGCAGGCTGAGCCGTGGTGGGATAGAGATGAACAGTGGCAGGAGAGAGCACAACGTCAGCATGAGTTTCAGATGATGTAGGCTATGATGTGAGATATATATTTGCAGCAGCATGATTCGGGTGCGATGCCCCCTCCTCATTTTCAGGATCCTTTTGATCCTAGTAGTTCCGACCACTAGGCTTCTGCTGTTGTAAGGTCATTTTTGCCATTTTAGGATCGGATAGTATTTTGTATTTTCATTTTATTTGTATTTCTTTCTTTTTAATAGTTGCAATGTATTAAGTTATACTGTACTGAAATTATGAAATAAGAAATAGTGATGTAGTTTGTGGTTGTATATTGGATTTTGATCTGTGTGACTTTCCATATTTATAAAATCAAATGTTCACCATCAATTTATCTAGTATTTGCACTTCAGCTCCTCTATATTGTAGTGACTTAAGACATAAATTATGTTAACTTGATATATTGATGCATATTCTTGCGTTGGTTTGTACTAACTTATTTTTCGGATTCATTTGGACTTGTAGTTATGGAGATCGCTTCAAATTTGGGTAATATCATTATTTTCCTATCTTTGTGTTGTGTTCTTTAATGGACGCATTGAGGATAATGAAACATTTAAGTTAGGGGGTGTGGGATATTCTATCCATTTCTTTGTTTAGTCCTCGAATTTGACTACAATTTAGTTATAAAGCATGTTTTTTGTGAAAAATTAAAAATTTTGAAAAGATTTTCTTTCTTTTTTTTTTCTTCTATTTTTTTGGGCATTTTTCCCTTGTTTCCGATGATAAACTTTAATAATTGTTTGGGCACCTGTCCTAAGATCTCACAAAAGTTGTATCCCTCCTCGCAGGTTTCGCGTGGCCATAAACGGTGCACGAATCTGATCCCTAACGAAGAAGTTACGAGACTTTTAGTGGAAGAGAAAAATAAAGAAACCAAAGGAGGGGAGAAGGTTGATCTGACTAATCCATCGATCGACGAAAGGGGTTGATCGATCGATCCGCTATTTTCTGAGATTTTTCCCCTTTTTATTTTCTTTCTTCTTTTGTTTTCTCCTAACTTACTATTTAAGGGATTTTTGTTGTAATAACCATACTGAGTTTTAATTCGTTTTAGGGTTAGAAAAGCGTAGGGTTTGGGTTTTGATGGATTTTCTTCATTTCTCTTTGGGATGATAACCATTTTGGGTTTGTAAGTTGAACTTTTCATTTCCTTTACCATTAATATAGTTGTTCTTGTTTATTTCTTTCTTTGTAGATTAATTTGATGATCTGGTAATTAGTTTAATTGTGTTTATTTCATGCTTTCTTAGTTTAATTGGTTTAATTTAGTTTAATTCATGTATTACCCTTAGATAAATAAGGTCGGGATTTCGTTCTGCCATTTAAGGGCTCGAGCTCTGAAAATTAGGTTTTGTGAAAAATTGCGTTTAATTGAACCTGCGCGAATTAAAGTCGAATTATTATGCGTTTAACTATCTCTGCCATGCAACGGTAGTTTTTATAGCGATAATCCGAATTTAATCCTCGTACGACCAATTTTTGATTAAATGTTTATTCATGCAACTTTGGCTTAATTTCCTTATTGCATGAAGTTTATGATTAATTGATAATGCTCAATTAAATTCCTCTCGAGTCAGAATTCTAATTAATAGTTGTTTCGATCCGTATGGCTGGATGCTATCCCGATCCTCACTTTTACTTTATTTATACTTGACTTCTCTCTTTTCTTTTATTTACAATCACACATCACCTTTTACACTTTTATTCCTGAATTAATAAATCGATTAAAATATGTTGAACATTCCCTGTGGATTCGATACCCGACTTATCGCTATACTTGTATCGTGAGTCAGCCGTAATTTTGATTTTTTTATGAACACGATGAAATGAACTCAACGGCCGACGTGCTGACAACGCACCGCACTTCACGCGATTGATCAGGAGTCTGAAGAAATCTTGGATTCTTGACTCCACCAAGGGGGCCAAAGTTATTTCCATTTCCATGGTAACTAAAGAGGTTATATGGATCGGTTACTTCCTAAGTAACATGGGTGAGGTTTCTTCATTTACATTTAGCCATTACACTTTCAATGTTCATAGAGGTATGATTTCAAGTTCGAGAGAACCCGTAACCCATAAAAGATTTAAGTACATTAAGAGTAGGTTTAACCTAGTTCAGGAAATCAAACAAATATGTGATAAGATTATGACTAAGGTTGTATCGAATAACACTCGGTTAGTCCTTATACCAATACGCAATAAACCACCATGTAGATGGGTTGGATGCATGGCTTGAAGAGTAAGTGGGAGATTTTGGGGTTTTATTCTTAAAACTATGTATACCATTTACTTTTACATAAAGGTGTGTCGGTTCACTTCGAAATAAGAATCATGGATGAGAGAATGACTTATATTTAGTTCAAATATGTTGTTTAAATGTTGGATAATAGATCTTAGTAGGAATGTCGATGAGTTCTAGTACTATTGAAACATTCATAACCTAGATAGAAAATTGATATCTTATTAGAATGGTGGCAATGAAATCCTAGTAGTTTATCTCGATCTAGGGAACATGCATGATGGTTTGAGAACTTGTTGGATAGTTTGACAAAGGATTATGCTTGGTACATCCCAAGAATGTATTGAACATAACCACCCATGAGATTTTAGTATAAGGGTTATGTTGTTCAGACTCAAAGAATCCCCCCCCCCCCCATTTTAAAAGGGTGAATGTATTCTTAATCCCAGAGAATTTTGAGTATTGGAATGCTTGCACAAATTCCACTTCAATTGTAATGGATGCGATCTAATATTATATTGGGTCAAAAGATCCCCACACATTGGGTGTCAATTGTGTGAGTACGTTGGAGATCATAATTCGTAGGAATCCATGTCCAAAATAAGTTAAGTTCGAGAACCAAGGAAAATGATTACATATTGGTTAAAATCGATTAACAAAAAATTGATTTGATTAAGAGGATATCGAAAACTTAAAATGGGGAATCATATAATGCACCATAATCAACTTTGCAAATATAACCTCTTTATATCCAAGAGAGTTTAGAGATAACTAAACTGGAGTGTAGTTGTGATTATTTAGTGGAGTTAATCGCGATTAAATAAAGAAAAGAACTAAATTATTGGGGTATAATTTGGTATTTTCAAGTATTTATTTGAAGCCAATTTAATTATTTATTTTGGTGCTCTAGTATAGTCCAATACGAGGAAATAGGCCCGAAACACTCTTGAAGCCCAGTTTGACTAAAGTCCATGGCCCACACCTATATATATTTGTGTAAGCTAGGGTTTTAGGTGAATAATACATTATGGAGGGATAGAGAGGGAGATGAATAATACTATTCACATTTTTGTGAAGGGGTGAGGATTAAGAAGATCACTTCTCTCATATTTCACCATGGTATCACCTCCGAGAGTTCCCACACACAAGTTTTACTTTAGGTGGATCATATGCTAGAAAAGTTTAGATGTTCTGAGAATTCTTTCAAGGTCTTTGGAGACCTTGTAGGGAAACAGAAATTTCATATTCTTTAACCATTATCTCATCATACTAATCACAACATGATTCTCTATGATCACAACATGATTCTCTATGTTATTGTATCCTTGAACCCTAGTTTTAATCTTTAACCCTTGTTCTTAATATCTTTTCAATGCGTGATTAGTCAAATATATTTAGGGTTGAAAGTTTTCCTCATTTAAATGTTAATCTCAAGTTTTTTTCCATCATACACATCACTCCTCTACACTAACCTTTTATCTACTCTCTTATATTTTCTATTCCGCCTCATTTACTCCATTCTTTCCTATTTGTCTTCTTTTAAATTCTCAGAACCTTTTGTTTTCTAATTTCCCATCAAATTCTCCACATTCTCCCAATTAATTTCCTTCTCTTTATATAAACTATTTATTTCTCTAATATCTTTTTTATCAGATCCTTTAAACCTAATTATAATATCCTATTGGCATGAATTCCATGCATCCTGTTAGAAGACTCGCAGGACTCGAGAAGTAGACAATGAGATCCGGTTGAACATAAAGTTTTAAGGTTGGGAACCCTTGTATAGTAAAGGAGATTGAATATTTTTTTCTCGATCAATTAATGAGCATAACATCTCGATCAATCAATCGGTCCACTGATCCATCATTCTCTATCGTGTGTGATCACTCACAACAACAATCATTTCTGGTTAAAGGTAATCTTACTGCATGAACCTCTTTTTTTTCTCTCCTCTCATATTTTTAATCTCTCTATATTATTTCTCTCTCATACAATAATTCAACTAATTATAGAGAAACTCAACAGAGAATAAGATTTGGTCTTAATTGTATAAATTTAAATAGCCATTATCTATTGATATTTTTATATATTCATGTTTGTTTTTCCAACAGAGAGGATTCATATTTTTTTTATTCATTAAGGATGTACATGATATTGTTTTCTATTTTGGTTCGATAATTGTGTTTTGATGAAGCGATGTTAATTGCGGAAGATGATAGTTGTGATGAAAGTGAAGTTATAGGTCCAGGTGCCCCAAATTTCATTTTATATGTAAAGTTATTTATTTTTGTTTTATATTTAAAGTTATTTTTTTACTTTTTTAGTATGATATTAATGTTTGGTGTTAATTTTTATATTTAAAAAAAATGAGTTTGATTAGTTTGCATGAACTATGAGAGGGGAAGTTTTTACTTTCTTTTCTTAACAACTGCATTATATATTTTTTGATCTGTTATACAATATACAGTGGATTTTTTTTTTCCTTTGGGCAGGGCAATCTATGAACCCAAATTTATTGGCCCCTATTTCTTTTGAAAATTCATGCTTAAAGTTTATTCCCTCCTAAACTCTAAATTTGACCCTTATTTTGGATCTTTATAAGTAGTTCTACAACAATTTGATATATTCATGTTTTGGGGAATTTCAATTTTCTTATTTTAATGCATCTCTAGATTATACTCAAATATACATATTTTGTTATTATGTACCTTTTGATTATTTACTAATTTTATGTTAATTGATATATATATGCTATGTGTTTCTTCGTTAATTAATTGAATATTATTTTTTCAATGACGTAGTAGCATTTTAACATCAACGTGATTAATGTATACACTACTTTATCAACTACATCATTTGATTTAAAATGAAATAATGTTTTCACTTAGGCTATATAATGGTGAAAAAATAAAGACATGTCCTATTAGGGTTCAATTGCAAGGTAGTAAGGAGAACAAAACTATTACGTGAATATTATATAAATGTTTAAAACTACTATGTAACAACCTAGACTTTTGAGCAACTAATTTATATTATTTTGCCTGATGGGCTAATTTTATAAAATAGAGGAAGTTGGAGTAAATATTATTTCCCGTGAGTTAAGGGATAATATTTACCATATTTTGCCTATTTACCGTTATGAGAAGTTAAATGGCATTATATTGTGTTTTATTACGTCGTTGTATTTTACACGACGGTTATAACATATATTTAAATTTGAGCATAATTAATGAAATAAAATGGCATAGGAACAAAAAAATATTGTACGTTACTCGGAATGCCAAATTAGGGGGAGCGTTTGGTTTTGGAATAGTCGAGATAGTGAAAATAAGTGCCAAGTTGTATTTTTTAGTTCCGGGCACTTTTGACGGGTTATGACTCAATTATGTAGTTACGAGTCATTTTAATGGTGTATTAACATTTAAAAGAGGGGAATTTATGTTTAAGACCAGTATAAGTCTCCCAACCCCTCTTATTCCTTCATTTTGTTATAAGTCGAGAGAGAGAGAGAGAGGGAGAGAGAGAGAGAGAGAGAGAGAGAGAAGAGAGAGCTTGGGAGAAATGGGAGAAAAGAGAGAAAATGGAAGATTAGAGCCGGATATCGTTGCTTCAAGAAGAGAATTAGAGCCTACAGAGTTGAGGCAAGTTTCTTACTTACTATATATTGATTTAACGTGATCAATTGCATGTATAGTTATATTTTGGAAGATTTAAACCATTTTTGAGATTTGTAGGTTTTTAGTGATTTAACCCTTAATCTTGTAGTTAAATTTGATTTGAGGAGAAAATATGAGTTAGTAGTTGTGTAGAATGTTTTGGGTTGAATTAGTTGTTGTTGATGATGTATGAAATGCAAGATTTGAGGTTTTGGGGAAATTAGGGTTCTTAAACCCATAGCCCAAATTGGGCAATTCTGCAGGGCCAAATCGATTCGGCCTTAGGGAGAATCGATTTGGATATAGGGAAGGTTATAGGTCTGGGAAACCGAATCAATTAGGGTTGGGGCCAAATCGATTCGGCAGAGGAAGAATGTGGTTTTTACTCATCGAATCGATTAGCTTTTGGGCAAATCGATTCGCAACCAGGGGCGAATCTATTCGACCCTAGGGTGAATTTATTCGGATGCCCTGTTTTTGTGAGAGTTTTCTAGTTTTGTTTTAGCCCTTTTCTTTTAGGTTCGAGGTTTAGTAACCTTCCTTTGGGAAGTAATGAGGAGTCCTAGAGGGTTGTGTTGGGTACACAAATATCCTTGGCCAGCATGGGATTATTTGGACTTATTCTAAAGGTTAGAGTGTGTAGGTTAATGTCCGAATGATATAGGAAGCTAACCTAAAATTAATAGAAGATAAAATGATAATGTTGGGACTTTTGGGAGATAATTATTGAGGGAGACTCACTTTGATGACTTAGGATATCTTTGTGGACTCTTGGAGACTAGTTTGAGGATATTGGCACTTCGGGTCTTAGGTCATTAATACAATATGACTTTAAGAATAAGAAATGCACATTCTAAAATTGGTATTTCATCACTGAAAATAAATGATTTCTGAGAATGAAAAATATAGATGTTTTCAAATGGAAAAAGAAATGATTTTCATAAATGATAATTTATGTAAACACACCTCTCTAAATCGCTATCATAAGGGAAGTTGAATGCGTGAGGTGAAGTCCCCTGGCTAATGAATGCAGGGTGAATATAGTCATAGGCCATATGAGCGTTTATTGTATGTTTTCTGCCCTAGGGAGGTAATTTTGGGTGTGGTTGTGACTCACTCGCAGGCATATGGCCGCTTCCCGACGTCTTACATTGTAGGATCCTAGGTTGTCTCAGTGATAGGCCCTGGAAGATGGTAGCCAGTTAGGGGAGTGCACAGTGGGGAAACCCGGACGGGCAGTCTTAGAAATGTTATATGATATGAAATATTACAATTTTTAATAATGTAGGACATTATTGTTGTTAAGGCATTTTATGATAATAAAATGGCTTTAAATATATATTTACTGGATGGAAGAAGGGAAATTGAGAAGTTATGATATGAAAAAACATTTTTGTGATAATAAACCTACTTTAAATATATTTCCTGGATGGAAGAAGGGAAATAGACTTTGTAAAGAAAGTAATGAGATAAAATTGATTTGGTAAATATTTGCTAAAATGAATTGCCATTTATATAATTCCTAAAGAGAAATAGGAACTATGCATGTAGAGTTGTTGTAACAACCCGCCTAAAATAATAACGGGTGGCCAGCCCTATACTATATTAAATTAGGAGTTTCAGATGGTCCAGTCTCAACATCAACGGTCGATACTATATAATATAGGACTAACTACCCAATATCATATAGGCGAGATGTTAAAATTAAATAAAATGTTCAACAGATAACCAACTAACACTACTAATAAAAGAAAGAAAGTTGCTTGAAAGAACTAAGATAATTGAAATGCTAGAATAAAAATGAAATAAATAACTACCACAGAATATACTACAAAAAGTAGACCCGAATAAGCTGTCGGGTCACAGCTGATACAATAACTGGAATGGAATAAATATAAACATCTATAAATATCCCTTGGATACAAACCCGATATACAATGAATCCTACCTAGATTTTTAAAAGTAGGAAGCGACTACCATCAAAGTCCCGCAACAGTCCGCACCTGTCATGGCTCCCAAGACTCTGGATAGAAGGTCATCCGGCATCCATGCGGTAGGACACCTGTAGTAATATATATATACAAGCAGGAGAGAAAATTAAACGGGTCAGAGCTCGAGTTGTGAAAAATATTTAGCAAGTGCGTTAACCGTGCATAATAAATATCGGTGCACTTATTTCATAATTAAAGTGGAATCGCACTCTCGTGGAATCCCAACTCACCTCTCATCTAAAGGCACGCACCTATATATAGCGCCGATAAACTGCATCAATGCTATCATCTTCCCAGTTCCCGGCTCACGTAGCAATACTGGGGCCACCATGGTGGGACTAAACGACACCCATCTCGTGGTAAACTCACGCACACGACGTACCGGAAAGCGGTCATAGCTCCTAACCGGTAACGAGACGAAACATACCCACCATGTCTCATCCCAAAAATACATATATATATATCATATAATAACACACGGGACGACTATGACCTGGGGAATATCCACACCCTGCTTTTCTAGCCAGGATGCTCACCCTCTACGCGCGCAACTTCCCAATGATAGCATGAGCAGGGTATGCTTAACCAAATAAGTATATATATCATTCACATGCATAATATATATACATCCATATGATCCAATCATATAACTAAACATTAAACCATCATATACGGTTTAAGTATCCATACCACACATGTCCACAACATAAATATATCCATATTTTCATATCTATATAGATATATAAACATATATTCACATATCTGTGTATATGTATACAAACTAATTTTTGTTCACATGTATAAAATATCTATATACACGCGGCTATAAGTATATAATATCCTCAATATACAAGCCGTCACCACAAACTCATTTAATTTACCTCGATATGTGAATACAATCCCTTATTTGAACCATATTCAATCATTTTTCCTATGATGAATAGTCTCCCAAAAATCATATGTATATATCTACACATATATATATTCAACATTAGGATTATCACCCAAAATGTTGTGTAGGAAACCATCACTACACATTCCATCTGTATCCGAGATGCACATTATAAATCTAGTAATAATTTTGACTATCGGTATACATATAACTAATAGTCTACAAGACTCAAGATCATTCTTTCATTCATCAAATAATCTCATTTCTTGGGAAAATGCTGTTGTAAATCACACACCGATAAACAACATCTATTCCAACTAGATTTTCACATTCTACTCTAGTTGGTAATATAATCCCGTTGCTCTCAGTTCCGGCTACGGTTCAATCACTTTTGTGAATCCCCTAGTCTAAGATCTCTCGAATTTATTCCTTAAATTTTATCATTTCTAAGGGTAGGCAATCACTCTCTTCCATTTGGCCCCAAATTGTATCTTAACAATATCCTATCCTTATAAGGATTTGACATAAATGTCGGCCTAGAAATTTCACAACATACATGGATATATTCTTCTCCAATTATTCCAAGAAGTTCCCACTATCATATACTAAGTGAGAGACCCCTTATAAGTCTCCAAAGTATCTCTTACTTCATAAGAGAAAACCTCAAATTAATAAACCCAACCAAAAAGGGGTAGAAATCATCCTAGAAAAACCTCTTAAAACAACTCATTAAGGAGGCCCCTAAGAATAAACTCCAAAAGAAAAGGGAAAGAAAGAAATCCCAAATTTTGGGCTAAAAACAGGGGACCAGTCGACCGGTCCCAGACCCCTGGTCGATCGCGGGTCCAAATTTTGCCTACGAAGAAATGCAATAGGCTTTTCCCTTAAAGCGCGGTCGACCGATCCCCTGGGCGCGGTCGACCGGCCATACCAGTTATCTTGGCCGATTTTCCATTTTCAGCAGACCCTAAATCCTCAAACACCCATATCATCACCAAGCCCCCAAATCTTTAACCCAATAATATTATTAACAAGAAAACCCATCCTACATCTCATCCCAACCATTTATATGTCATTAAACCATATAATAACATTGATTTCAAGATTTAAACCCAAAAATCTAGGTTTTGATATTTATACCCAAAAATCCATTTCTTAATCGCACAAATTATGAAATGAAATACACAAATAGCTATTTAGAAAGATTAAACACTTGCCTCAGATTTGTAGAGGTTGGATCGTCCTCGATGTCGCGTTTGGGCCGGAAATCCCAAGCTTTTCTTCCTCTCTCTCTTCTTTTCTTCTTCTTTCTCCCTCTAGGGCTTTTTCTCTCTTTCTCTCAAATGAGAAATGGCTTAATCCGTAAGCCTCTAATCCTTTAAAACAATAAACCCAATTTAAGCGTTAATACACAATTTAAATGACTCGTTTACACCTATTCGAGTCAGACTAACTTAAAATATTCCGGAGCCGAAAAAAACCCAATGACAATCATTTTGACTATCTCGACCATTCCGGGATCAATGGTACCCTCAAAATCATCATCCGGAATACTTTAAAATATTCTCTATTTTTGGGCCTCAATTTCCAAATTTTAAAATTCTCCAATTTAATTAAATTTTATTTTCCCAAAAATTAATTTCTCAGTCTCAAAAATCATGGGGTGTTACAGTTGTGAATAATTGATTTGATGTATCCTTGAGTATATGTAGATGAGTTCTCCCAGGCTTATATGATCATTAAGCATTAGCATTGATATTTCTCTAAGTTTTGCTTCTAGATTGAGAGGTGAGAAATTGTATAATTTAAATTGCGAGAGATAATTGTGTTCACAATTGTCATGCATTTTAGTCACATGGTAATAATATCAAACCGGGCCCTGAACCGTCTATATTTCTTTGTCTAGCATGAACTTCTTTGTCCGTTCAGGTGCTCCTCTGCAAGGACGCCCATATTGGCCTCTCCATTTTAGTTGTCTTGGAGATATAGCATTTTGCGGATGTTGTAGGACATTTGTTATAGACGCTTCTATCCGTTGTACTCTAGTTATGTTCAGTTTATATATTCGGGCGTGTTGCCCAAGCTTTGTAATCATTTATTATACTGTGATATTTAAGTTGTAATACTCGGTGTAACCTGTTTGTATTAGTCTGTTAACCGACATCTTATTCGGTTATTGATTTATGCATATCGTATTCTATTTACTCATTGTTTTTTCGTATCCACCGTTTTTACAAATGGGATTGTCTAAATGTTTTTCTTTTACTTATAAAATTTAATTTGACAGTCCGTTTTCTAAAATAATTGGTGGTTATCTCTTACTATTATAATTTAATCGACAGTGATGCTAAGAATGGACCATCTATGATTCCTGTGATTATTATAGTACTGGGTTGGCCACCTCTTATTTTAGTAGGCGGGTTGTCACATAGTAATTGTAAGATAAGTTTTCTCCATTATCAATTTTTTGTGTGGATTCTTGTACAAAGAACCATACCATACATGTATTGCATTAGACTACGAAACACATATTTATGTTAATTTATATTTAAATAAATTATACAATGAACTAAATATGTTAGCTAAATATCTTTAAATTCTTACTAATATTAGTTTAGACATGAAAATGCCTGTACATTGCGCGAGGTTATAAACTAGTACTTAGGTGAAGTCCAACATTCCTGAAAGTGAATGTGATATACGGTGGCAACTTAAATACTTGTATGGAGTGAAATTTAGTTAGGTGAAAGGGTATGGATAATAATAATGGGTTGAGGGTGTGCTTAAACATTAATGAATTTGGTGATTTTGTTTTATAAAATATCATTATATACTTTTATGTGTCAAATATCACACTCTTATTGAGAATCGACTTATCGTAATATTGATTTTTTCCTTCAAAAGAAAAAAAATAATAAACATGTTATTAAACAATATTTTGTACAAAATTAATCTAGAAGTTGAAAAGTCGTGTATGTAATGTGGGTTTTTCAAGTGATGATTTATTGTAATTTGGAAATATTAATGACCTCTTTTTAGTATTGAATAGTTCATGGTGGCATAAAATAATTAGGAATAAAGTTCCTTTTGTTATAAAATGTGTATTTGAGTAGATGTACACTAGTATCCCACATTTATGCAAGTATCTTTTGGGACACCTCACTTTATACTATAAATAAGAGTGATACAACTTGATTATTGTGAACAATGAAATGAAAAGTTTCCCCCTCACTCTACATTCTCCCCGCTACTTTTATTTTCACAACCCGTCATCAACAAAATGTCTTTTAAAATTTTACACAAATAATGCATTTTAGAAAAAATAATTCTTATGGCGATACTTTTTTATTTTTTAAATAAAACTTATGTTTTTAGATCAAGGACAATTGCACAACTTCATAATCGAATCTTGATTACACTGGTATGTATCTATTCCCCTTTGTCGATAAGAACCCACTATTGTCTTTTGATTGATTAAATCACATTTGAGAAAGTCTACATATTTTCATACTTTCATATCTTTACATATATAATTATTTTTAGAATTAAATTTGAGAACCATATAAGAACAAACATAAATATATGTGTGTATGTATTAGATTTAGGCAACATATTTATGCCTAGTCAAAAAGCCTCATGATTTGATCACATGTTTTGCATTTTTATGATTTGACTCGATATTATTTTTGTAAATTTACATCTCATCCTCCAATAATTTTGATTATTTTATATTGCACGTATTGTTAGTTATTCAAATTTTACTCACAAGCCTTTGCATATTACATATTGAACTTATGTCTTTTGGCTCATAGTCTTTTTATTATTTTTGTTTTAGCCACACATACTATTTTAATCCTAATACTTAAGAGTTCAACCATAAATTTTGGATTGGGACCTGAATTTCCCACTTAATATTTAAAATTTTGGTCTTGAAGTTCCCAATTTGTAGTTAAATTTTGGGTATTTAAGTTTCCAATAACTATTTATATTTTGGCGCCTGGAGTTCCCAAATAGTTATTTTAATTTGGGGCATAAAGTGCCCATATAGATTTTTTATGTTAGGACAAGAAGTTCCCAAATTATGTAAAATTGGAACTAAAACTTCGCAATTACCGTTTAAATTTGGGACGTGAATTTCTAATAAAATGTAATTTAAACCAAAACCTGATGTTTTGATGATTTATACAATAATATTTGGATATAACAGTCATTAAATAATTATTTATAATTGGGACTCAAGGCTCCAAATATATGTATTCCTTGGAATTAGTTTAAAAAAATTGGATACTAAATTATGGATTTTCAACGTTCAGTTTTTTTCAATTTCTTTATTAAATATAATATATTTTTAACTACTCTTTTAATGATAAATGGTCCCTTCCATTTTCATAATATTGTCTTCACCATTAGACCTTTGTCTCTTGACCTTTCGATTAATTTAAATATTGAATTACCTTTTTAATGGTATTTAATTTTGACTCTTCTCACACTCTAATCATAATATATATATATATATATATATATATATATATATATACAAATTTATAATTCCGTCACAATTTTACCACTAATCAAATCTTAAGTTTTTAAACAAAAGGGTAAAGAGTTTAATATCCTAAACATTAACAACATTGAACCTGAAGTTCAATTTTTTTGTAGCACCGAAAGTTCTCACAAACAAATGATAGAACCTGAAGTTCTTAAATAAAGTTTCAATATTTTTTTTTATATTTTGTAATGATAAATGTTGAACTAGAAGTTCTATATTCACATAATTCTCATACCATGTTTTGTGTGTTATTTTAATTTAGGACTTGAAATCCTAAGTTTTAAACTTCATAGTTTAGATGAACCTGAAGATTCATATACATATGCATTTAAATAAAACTTAGAATTCTTCAATATTGGATGAATTTATAGACATGATGCAGTTAAAGGAACATGAAATTCTAAAATTAGATACTTTGAATATGGAGTTCTAATCATTAACTCAATGAACCTGGCATTTCAATTCAGATACTGAATTTCTCATTAACTTTCAGACAAAATATTGATCATAATTACTATGGTCCTAAGTATATATTAGAAATATAAAGTTTCTTATTTGTGAGTCGAAAGTCTATGACCTGGTATCAAGAAAATGAAGGTTTGATCAATTAGTTAATATCCGAAAGTTCTAAATTTAGTTAGCACAGATTTCTTTCTTTAAATTTTTATCTTGATTTCAAATTCCTATGGCTACGGTTTTTGTGCTTCAAGCATACTGTTTACATTATAATCTGTAGTACATGATTGGTGATGGCTTAAAATAATCAAAATGAATTATTTTAAGACATATTTTCCATTGGATGATTTTTCATAACCATAACGATATTTATCTTGAAATCTAAAATTCTATTGAGATTATTTTGTATTCTAATAATATTTGTTACAAAAAAAAAAACTTGAAGTATTTTTTATCCAACCCATTTTTTAATCTTGTAATGGTTTAATAAGAGATATTTTTTCATACATTCATTTGTATAAGTTTCTTTATAAACACTTTGTTCGTCAAATAAATTATTGTATTGTTGTGCATCTATATATCATGACTCACTTTACTAACTTTACAATCTGTATTGAATCTTTTAATTGAAAATTGTGAATTGTCATTATATAATATTTGTCTAGTTAGCATATAATGAACAACCCACATTATCCTAAAAGACATCAGTCTTGGTAAGTATAATATTTAATGTTTAGACCATAGTCCAATATGCTAAAATTATAGAAGGCTCCAGAAGAGCCCATGTGTTGTTGTCATGTAATTGTCACCCATTCATTTGTGATGACTTATGTGAAGAAGAAATTTTCTCTGTTTTATGAGAATTTTAATACATGGTACCATATTAAAATAAACAATGAAAAATAGTTTTACATTACTTCTAGTGTTTTAAGTGATAAGATTAAACTAGAAAAACTTATTGAGTTGTTCACGGGGTTACACTATACAACATTTATTACTGCAAAATTGCATTTTTTCATGTGCATGAAGGTCCATGGTTCAACTACTTGATATTATAAAATGATTATTTTTGTAAACTTAATTGGTTACCATGATCCTTTATAATTAAAAATGATATTTGGACCTCTTGAATATTAAAATATATGGTTTTTATAGATGCGTATATTTATTTCCCAAAATTTTTTATGACTATTGTTATCACAAGGGTATGTTTATATTGCTGACTATTCACCCTCTATATTTCTTATATTGAACCCTTGACAAATACAACGTGAAATCTTATATTGATGAGATACTTTTCCTGCCGTTAGAGGGAGGAAAGAATGTACCTTAAGTGAGGAATTGTCTATTCCTGATGAACGACGAGAATTATCATGGAATACTTCCGGTTTGTCTCATCTAATTCCCTCTATCCCTCAATGCGAAAATGAAGTGTAAAATGATATTGCAACATAAAATGATTATGAAAATTATGATGTTAGATTTAGTCTCATGGAATAGTTGCAAATGTTCTTACCAGAATCATTGTTTCGGTAGGACAAAATAAATTCTATAGAATTAATTTTGTTACACACCAGAAGCATTAGTGTAATGGGACCAGGTCGGACTGAACGAATATTGGGCGATTGAATGTGCAAAAGGGAGGCATGTTTCACTAGTCCACGTGCGCATTTGTGTTTACCCCACGGGGACAAGATAGTGCTTGTCTCTCGATCTTCGTTTCTCCTTGAGGTTAGTTTTCTTTTTGTGCCTTGGGAAGCTATTCGACACCATATCCCATTTCGTTTTGCGCTTCTATTTGGCCAAAGATATTCTTAAAGTGAGAGGTTTTGGGTTCTTCTGAGTAGCTAATTAATTTTATATAAACACAAAGAAAATGTACCGGGTTAAAGTTTTTGGCTTACCTTAAGGTAGGTTGAGGACTGCGAACGATTTATAGATTCTTGGTGGGGTTTTGGGAACTAAGTTATGATTGGGGAAGGTAGTAAGCACCCCAATTATTATTTATCCTTCATTATCTATATACTTATTATTGCATTTCACATTTGTCATTACTTTAGTTTATTTTAGAACATATTGAGAGACCTAAGTTTGAAAATTCATTTAAAACATATATATACAGTTAGGTATAAAATGGTGTTGAGGGGAGGCGAGGAAACATAACTAAACCGGTATGGGTACACAAGATTTCTTGTGTGTAAATATTTATTCGAGTAACATTAGTCTGTCAAATGTGTGTTTGTGTAACGGGAGGCCGTTACTGTATGAGTATGCATGAGAAATCATGGATTTGAGTTACATGGGTATCTCGTTTATAGTGCAAGTTAAAGGTGAGAGATGGAAGTATCTATATTTATACAATATATCGAGAGACATATTGAAAATTCTTGTTCTCATGATTGTAATACCCCGTACTTTTGGCTATATTTATTTTGGGATTAATTAATTAAATGTGTATTAATTGGAAATTAATCCGGGTTAAAAATACTAACGAGATGCGAGTTGGTATTTGATTATGTGCATACATGTTTTTATATGAATATTGAATTATGAAAGACTTTTCGTGAGATTAATATACGGCATTTTGGAAATTTTGTTGAGACGCGTGTGACCGCCGCGTCATGGTATATTATTTTAATTATAAAAGTGAATTTAAATTCTATTAACCGTATAGTCGTTTCGAGTGCGCCAACGCGTCCAGAAGGGTTGAGATAGTCAGAAAACACTAGCCGGGGGTTTAGTTTGGGTCCCGGGGTATTTTTAGGCCATACCGGCAACATAAAGGGCATTTTAGTAATTTTGTATTTTTGGAGAATTAAAAGTGACGAAAATTGGGAGTTTTAATCTGATTGGGAATTGACCCACTAAGCCACTAACCAACCCATATTAACCCAACAAGCTACGTAGGTTATTAGAATTAGGTTTTCTAATACCTTCCCAAAAGCAAACCCTAGCCACCATAGCCACCTTTGGAGAAGAAGCTTGGAGAAAGAGAGAGAGAGGAAATTCTGCAGAAAACTCCATCAAACCAACATCTAAATCAGAGATAAACTCGAGGCAAGTGACTTAATTCCATTTAATTTCAGAGAATGTTCTTTCCATGTTAGATAATTCAAATTTTATGTTTGTTCTTGGTGAAATATGAAAACCCATGTAGTTTGGAACTTAGAACTTGAAAATCTTGAGGAGAATTGCATGTAGAATGATAGGTAGGTGATTATTCTCATGATATTTGTGATTGGAAGAAATTAAACGGATTCATATTGAGTTAATTCATGATTTGAAATCTAGGGTTTATGTTCTTGAAGAAAATTGGGGAAAAAGGTAGAAACTTGTGATTAAATGATGTTTAGGATGCATTAATCCCTTAATAGATGTTAGTGTATGACCTTAGTATGTTTTAGGATGATTGGGGGCCTTAAAACATTGATTGGACGAATTTTGGTTGAGACTTGAGGTGTTAAAAATGGTGAAAAACGAGATTTGACAAATCTGGGACGAAACTCGTAGGTCGTTAGAAGCCCCTGCCCAGGTCGTTCGAACGAACTCGTTCGAATGAGCTTCTAATGAATAGACCAGTCGCTTCTAACGAAAAGGAACTTCGTTCGATAATCTCGTTCGACCGAGATATCGTTAGAAGGTACAGTTCGTTCGAACGAACTGGATCTCGTTCGAACAGTCTCGTTCGAACGAGACTTCTAACGAGCTGACAGTGGAATCTTGTTCGAACAGCCTCGTTCGAACGAGACTTCTAACGAGTTGACAATTTAGGCCATTTTGGCTTGTTTCGATTTTTGGAGTCCTGTAAACTTGTTCGAGGATATAGAAAACCTTCATTTGATGATGTATGGATAGATTTGGGACTTTTGGGTTATTATGAGGAGTAAATTATATACGAGTGATTTAAATCAATGAACCGTTTGGGTTGAGACGTGAGTGTCTACTACGACGTGAGAATAGATTATAGCGCGAATGATTATAAACCGAAATCGTGTAAAGTGTGTAAATTATATATTGGTACTAGAATGAGAATAGTACTATAATTAAACTACGGGATTACTAAGACGTGTGTTTACTTAGTATTGGTATATGAATTGTGTGTATGACATACCTACCATACTTGCTATCATGGGAGGTTTGCGTTCTCTTAGGGCCCTCTAATCCTTGTGTTGCCTGGATTTAGACTGGTTACCTTGATGAACATAGGTCATAGAAAGACTTATTGGGATATTAATAAGTCCGCTGATCGTGGGAGCGTAGGTATGTGCGTGACCCATGTGATGTGACAGTGTCCGCCTCCATTATTTGTGATGTTGTTATTCATGAACTGTTCCTAAGAGATTCGGAATACGTAATCCTTATGTACGTGATGTACCGGGATGGATAGCAGAGTATGTGTGCACCACAGCTTAGTTCTCGGGGTGCTTGTATTGTATATTTATGATGTGAATAATATACACTTAATTAATGGGAATCTTCATGTTTATGTTGTGAAAATAATTACGGTATTGTTTCGAGAAACATAACGAGTTAGCTGATAGTGAAATATATTGCATATTGAGCATCTGAGTTTACGTTAAATCCCTATTTACTTTCGAGCGTTATAATGTTAATATAACCGAGTAATAAGGGTAGGACCTATGACAGTCTAGCTAGATATGATGTTACTTAGCTAGTGGTTTGTGTCGTTGTAGATGGGTATTTACGTTAGGAGTGCACAGTTAGACGAGAGGTGAGAATATCATGTGAGTGCACGTCCTAACATGTACTTTGCATTTAATGTTTTAAATGTTTTTAAAGCACTTGCAAGTTTTTAAAATATCTCCACATTCGGGCTCTGACCCGTTTGCTTTCAAATCTAGTTTTATTGTAAAACCATTTTAGGTGCCCAGCCACAAGGACACCATGCATAGGATACTCATTCTGGTGACAAGCTGTAGCTGTTTGTGGAAGCTACAGGGATTTTCTTGTAGACGCCTCGATCACTTGGATTCCAGATTCATTATCTATCAGTTGTAGGGCATGTTGCCCATTTCTATTAGAGTTACATTCCCATTACAGTTTTCAGACTTTGGCATGTATTGTTTTAGTATTCGGTTTACTTATTTCATTTGTGGGATTGTAGTGAGGAGTTTTCCTCCAGACTTTATTTACATTGCGTGATGGTTATTCTATTTACTTCATTATGGTGAATGGTGTTATTATTCTTTATTACTCTTGTTGCATGTTAATCAGACTTAAATTAAAATTTGGCACTTACTTTTTAAATACTAGGTGGTTAGTAATCATTAAAATGTTTTCGACAGTGATGCTATTAACTGGACCAACTTGGCATTTTGAATTAATTTAATAAAGGAGTAGCTACCCGGTATTTAATTAGTCGGGGTGTCACAATGATAAGGACTTGGTATTGTTCCTATGTACCTATGTAGCCACGAGATTAAAGCCTTTATAGTTAGGTTTTGCAGTGGGATACATGCAATATGTTCTAATGCGATGTGTGAAGTGTGAAGGATGTGATATTTTAGATATCAATCATGATTAATAAAGTGCAGGGTTATGTTAAAGATGTTATGTTTTATATCTATGGATTGAACCTCAACATAACACCATAGAGTTAGAGTGAACCAGGCTTCGATGACAAAGATCTCTGTATCCCTTAATTAACGGCTAAAATGCCAGAGGTGTCGTAGATTCTTGTTTGGGTCCGAAGTGTTAGACATGATCACTTAATGTAATAATGGGTTTTGGACTAGAGATGGAGGCATCCCTCAGGATAATACGTCGAGACCCGTATTATAAGTCTTGGGATCACGAGTGTAGCTCAATATTGTGCCTACATACTCGGAAAGTATCGAGATTAAAGCCTACGTATTTCCATAGAGGTTGTTGTACTTACATGTATGGGCTTCTGAATATTGGGTAAAAACTATGAAATATTTTGTATTTCGTTTCCATTATGATCTGAAACATTATATTTGTATGTTAAAAATACGTAATAAAATCTTGGTTTTGATTAGTATTCTAAGAAAACACAGATTTGTGGGGGCCACTGTTGAGAGGGGAATAATTTTCTCAGAGAACTGGCGAAGAGTATTCTGACTTTTGGCTTTGGTTTTGGCAAAGTACGGAGTAACCCAATTCACTGACACCTTCCTAAAAACAAGTTTCATAAGTGTGTTTTCTTGTCGTACTTAGTTTTATTAATTTTGATTAGTGTTATATAGCATATGAATATGTTATCAAACTCAACAAAGAGTAATGATGGAGAAAGGCCAAGATTTAAAATAAAAACGCATACCTAATCCCCTGGTGGGAGCCAGACTAAGTTACTACAAAAATATGTACATTTCTATAGCTCAATATTTGTGTAAGTCATAAAAGTAGGGGGTTTTTTCAAAATATTTACCCTTGCATTGTGAGCCGAGTTTTTTATTGGGGGTATCCCGTTGGAGATGGTACCATTGGATAGCTTCATTTTTGGAATTCCAAGATTCAGAGGATGCTCACATAGGTATGGAATTCTTTGTCGAAGGAAGTGGCGTTTTTCTAAGATAGAACTTCACTTATAACATCTCACATAACTCGAGATACTCAGATGCTTGAGATCCAAGACTATTTAAAAAAACAAACCAGTGTTGGGTTTTAGGGTGCTTTTCCTAGTGGGTGGGACTCCCTTTTATAGCAGCTGATATTCAACATTTGATCGCACGGTCAAAATCTTATCTAACCGCGCGACAAAATAATTGGAGAACTAGACAAGTTCCTAGTAAAATTAACAGCATGGTTAATTCCTTAGCTACACGGTCAAATTTGGGAGATACACAATCATATCATTTGGATTTTTAATCACTTAGTTAAAAAGTTAGGCGTGCAACCAAATATATTTTTAATTGCACTATTAAAATATTGACCTTAAGAACTTTTCCAACAATTGTTGACATATTAATGTGTATTTATGGGGTGGCCCATATATTTTAATGATATTTATAACCCTTATCAAAGTTGGGATTTTTAGGTTTTAGTCCTTTTGTGATTTGGGAGTGTCGATGGTTGAAAAAGTGGATTCTGATTAAGTATTGAGGTTTTTATAGAGGTGGTCGATGGGTATTTTGTGATTGCGAAAACTCTTCCTCAAAACTTGGGTTGGTGTAGGCGTAACCTTATTTATTTTTCGAGAGCACAATGCAAATAGTAATCTTTTCAAGGTCAAAATTTGGATATTTTTTAATGCTTGGGAAAACTAGTGGATCTAAATTCTCGATTGAATTTTTTACCATAAGATTGAATATTTGACTACGCAGTTATTTGTGAAGAGAATGGTTGGTTACTTAAAGGGATCAACCGCGTGACTAATGTTTTGACCGCATGTTTAAATGAATTCAAATTAGAAACTATAAATCCTTCCCTCTCTCGATAGTTTCTTCTTCTTCTTCTTCTTCTTCTTCTTCTTCTTTTCATTTCTACCATTGCATACCACTTGATTTTCTTTTTTTACATAACTTTTTTTCAAGGAAAATGGATTTAAATGATCATGTTTTTTAGGGGTATTTTGTTTAGGGCATATAATTGAACCATGATGTTGGCATGGATGTTGATGGGGTTGGGGTTGGGGTAAAACCTGCTGGGGTAGCAAAGGGGGCTTGACCTCAAGTCTTTTTCACGGGTCCTCATGTGGGTCTGGGGGTATTACTATATGACAATGATTGGCAATGGGTCATTTGGGCTAGTGAGCCCTCAGTTGTGGGGTCACGGAAAACATATGCACCACCCCTTCCTTTGGACGAGGCGAAAAATGAGGTTTTGCTGATGGAGTGTGATCGTCACCGTGATTTAGGGCAATCATGCGAGTGTTCCATGGGTATGTCGACATACTATTTATTTTGTCTTATTTTGAGTATATTTAATTGTTTATGGATGTTTGTATGCACTCTGTGCATTTTTGGATTTTGTTGCATGTTACGAAATTTGTGAAATATCATGTTTTTTTGGAAAATTCCCATGGTTTTAGAATTCATATAAAATAATGTAAATATGAAGGGTACGCATTTTCAAAAATTAATAAGGATCCGTAAAATTATATTTGTTTTTGTTTTTAGATTTTTGAGATGGACGTGCTGATAACATTATATATGCTTTTATATAACAATAATTTTTAAGATAATTTGTTTTATTCATTGTTATAATCCATTGTATTTTGCAATATTTGAAAAGTGAGTGGGTTATGTGGTTTATATGGTAATATAGAGGATGGTGAGAGTTATATTTGCTAGGGAGAATTACCTTATGACTGAGAAATCTTTTTTTAATTTGATGGGAAATAATGGAAAGATAGCTTAAGACTTCGTAATTTTTAAAATAACAAAACATCAAATATTAATTAACTTACCCTTTGTAGTTTAAAAAATTAGTAGATGATAGTTTAAATGTGAAAATATGATAACTTCAAATACTAAGAAGGAGTAAATTTTGGGGAGTTTTAAATTATCTCTCGAATGGTTAATATTTTTATTTAACAGGAACTAATGAAAGATAGTATAACTGTGAACATATGATATTTAAAACACTAAGAAGGAGTAATATGGAAAGAGTTTAGAATTATTTCACGACTGGTTAATTTGATATTTGGAATTAATGAAAGATGGCTTACGTGTGAAAGTATGATAACGAAAATGCTAAGATCGATTAATCTAGGGAGAGTTTAAAATTATGTCAAGACTGGTTAATCTTTAGAGTAATTGTAACTAATGAAAGATAGCTTAAGCGTGAACGTATGATAATTAAATCACTAAGAGGGAGTAAGCACCGGAGAGTTTAGAATTATATCACAAATGATTAATATTTGTAGTTATTGAGAACTAACCAAAGATATCTTAAGTGGGAGCATAAGATAATTAAAACACTAATAAGGAGTAATGGAAATCATGAATGTTCAGCAATGTATGTCGTTAATGGCCGTTCTAGGGGATCATTGATTGGACACCACCAATACCTTCCACCCAACGGTAGGGGAGATTACCATAACCCCTTTGGACATTTGCTTTTACTAAACTCCACTTTTGTGGGGAATCTATTTTAGTGAACAATCCTTGGGTTTTACTACAACTGGTCTATGTGGATTTTGGTATACAGGTCACTCCCAGGCTGGATGTTTTGCCAACTAGAACGTATTTAAGGTACATTTTATTGATGACGGTGGGTGAAATTTCAGCACCAAGAGTATCAATAGGGATTCACTTATGGAGGCTCCCGGTTTTATGGATTTCACCCTAAGACGAGGTTATGCACGGGGGAGAATGTGATTACTGGTGATGTTCCCGTTAATGTCTCTCTATTCATCATTTTCTGTTGATAGTTTCACTAGTTTTTATTATTTATGGGAGGTACGTATCAATGAGTTCTTCTTTATGTTGTTTATTTATTTTAATTAACTGTTATTTTCAATACTCCGATTGTGTTTTGGTTTTCCTTGGACAATTATGGGTTTTTACTTATGTTGATCCGACCACTGAGAGGCCTAAGATCAGGGATCCAATGGAGGGGATCTTGCCCTTCATTTCCAAACACATATGGGGTAACCTAATATTAGGTTCTCATTTATCTTAGATGTAGTTAGGATGTATGGGGGGATATAGTGGTAGATAGGGTAAGTTGTGTTTGTATTATTTTTATGTTATTCCCTTTTTCGATGCCTTACTTCTTATGTATTTATTCCTTGGTGAAGTACCTTAGGGTTTGAGCCTCCACACGATGGCCATAAGTGAGCACGCGTGGGTTCTCAATGGTTGTAGGTTTCTATTGGAGGATCCATATGAGAACTTTTTCTATGTGGGGGAGCAAGTGATGAGGCATCATATGTGGGATATTGCACCACATGTGACATTCCCCCACCCTACCACATAAGTCATGCCGAGGAATTGACATTTGTATAGTGTTAGTTGTTTAGGGATAAGGTCCTTGCCTCTTCTTTACTTAGAGATGATCTTTATTATCAGGCTTAATTAGATAAAGAGGGTGATGATTATGTCGTGCCCAGTTACCCTTAAGGATTTTTTGGCACGTGCGAGGACAACTCTAGCTGCAGGGACAGATAATTGTTCTTAGGGAGGAGTCGGCATCCCTAGAGGGAGTTCATGAAATGACGAATGAGGTGTCGCAGATTCTTATCATGGATGCGACTTCTAGGGCTATGCCGAGAACGTCAGTTTAGGGCGATGGTGGAGTGCCTCTAGTTATGTTGGAGGATGATTTTGTTGACGATGGTCAGGACAAGGCCTCTGAAGTATGGAGAGTAGTTGAAGATGTATTAATAGGTTTGTCAATGACATGGGGGCGTCGGTAGGAGAGTATTCTTGGTCTTAGGTAGAGCTTCACTTGAGGTCCTTATTATAGATAAGGATGAGTTCTATATGGGTTTATTTTATGGGCTTCTAGGGCATGGATTTGGATGAAGGTTCCCATGTTTAGGGGACCCAAGATAGTTTTTCTAGTTGGAAGGGTTCAAAGGTAGGAAAGGGCTACTATACAGTGCATTCTAGGGTGAACATAAGGCTTCCCTAACTCCCTATACTAGTGAGGATGGAGGTTAAGGCATGTCATACCTTGGAGGAGATACACTTTTGGCTCGCGCACACATGGACTGAGGGACTGATAAAGGGCATATTCCAGATGGAGAGAGTTGCCACAACTTGGATGGAAGAAATAGAGTATCGCCGAAGTATTACTTAGGTAGTATTTCATGTGGTTGAGGATAATCCCTGACCTATTGAGGCGAGGGTAAAAAAATGAAAGATATGTCTTTGGGGCAGGGCTTGGAGGGAGGTGTCTCTCAAAAAGACGCTCACCTTAGAAGGGTGATACCCCTTTCTTCACCATCGATTTGGCTAGTTTTTGCTAGAATTTGTTGATCATTATCCATAGCCCTTAATCTATGATCAAGACTGACTAGTTAGATAAAATCTTATGTTCATCCCTAGGGAGTGACAAGGTTTATTTTTATTTTCTTACTCTTTGTATAAGTTTGTTTTCTTCTTCTTTGCTCATACTTATTGGTTCCTATATTTTTTTGTATTTTGTCTTAAGATATGGTGGTTTAGGTATCCATTCTTTGCCAGATACTGTCCTTCTATATCTCATGCTATCAGAGCCTCAACTACATGGTCGACGTCTTTAGCATAATGAACTCGACCTTGGAGTGAACCCAGTCCCAAAGGTATTGATACGTAAGTCTTGCATCCACAGTTTTGAAAGGAGTTTTAGATTCATCCCATTAAGATGCCTTTGTCTCAGACTCATCCCACTCCAAGACTGTAGGAGGACATGGATATAGGTGGTGGTGATGGTGATGGTAATGAGGTAGTGGAGCGGGTAAGAAGTGTAGTCATGGTGCTATCGAGTAGGGGTTCTAATTTGAGCTAGGTGGGGACCCTGTTGCCTCCACTTTATAGATTGATTTACCATTTCTATTTAAACCTTTGGGGATGAACTTTTGGTATTTTACTTTTTTAGGAGTTGTCTTCATATTTACAATATTTTCCTTTTCTAGTTCTTTTATTTACTTTAATTTATGAATTTTTTTTCATACTTTTTGAAGACAAATAAGATAGGTGACAGACATTGATGGAACAAAGTGTTATGCTCTGCATAATTTAATTTATAGGATAAATAACTTAGTTTAGAGATGCATATGCACAGAATGAGCCTAAGCTCTTTTTTATATCATAAAAATAATGAAACTACACATGAGCTTATAAATATAATAAAAGTTCCCTCTCTTTTGTGACTTTTATTTTTGGAGAGGTAGTATTTACCTTTTGCGGGCATGTAGCTGTTTGATTTTGTATTATTTGGGGAAGGAAGCTTCCTTTTTTGATGGTGAACCTTTAATATTCTTATGGATGACCTTGATTTTTCCATAGAGTTTAACTATTGCCCTTAGTCTGGAAAGGTGTTGGGGGGCAGGGAGTCCATTTTAAGACTTCCTTACTGAGTCCCTCTATTTGTGACTTTCGTCCTAGGTATTTGACTTCTAGTCATGCTAGGCCTCTTTCGATCGTTTCTTTTGAGATACCTGCCTTCATATTTTGTTTCTTAAATGAGGATAACTCCACAAAGTTCTAAAATTCTTTATGGAACAATTTTTGTACTTGACTTCTAGTCTGTTTAATCCGTGATGACTCTATAGGAGAGAGGTCAAAATAGCCATAAATATGGTTTTCCCGTAGGCGGGGGTGTTTGGTGTTTGTTTAGACTGAGCCCGAAGTGATATCTCGGGTTACCTCTATTTCGCAGACTGAACTCTACATATTTCTATCAAATGAAAAAGTTAGGATCCTAAAATTTTAGTTGTCTTTAAACAAGATGTTACTGGCTTAAGTGGGCCTTTTGATGTGGGGATAATAAAGTGTTTGGGCTTATGTGCTTTTCCCTTACTCTTGCAATCGATTATTTTCATTCCAAATAGGTTTCTTCTCTTTCCCACGTGTATCTCTAAGGAAATAATATCTTCAATTAAATGTGACTCTGTCGAGGTTAACCAAGTAGCCGCCCTGCTAGAGTTAATTTTTTGACTAGCTATTATTCCCTTAATTGGGTGAAATTTTCCTACGGGATTCTGTGAAGGTTCATGATTCTCTTTTAGTCCTAGGTATCCTTCTTATATTTTTCTTATTTTGACCGTTTCATTAAATGCCTAGGTGATTCGTTATTGGTAACCCTAGTTATGATAAACAACTTTTAGTCTTCTTTCACTGAGAAAGGCTAGTTCATTGTATCAAGCTTCCACCAAACTAACTTTTGAGACATGGTATTCGAGTGTAACCTCAGGGTGAATAAATCGATTGGAGTGGAGTCAATTGGATAATGGTTCGTCTAATAGGATCTATATATCAAAGCACCAGATTGCGGGCTCAACTACCGTATCCTAACCTGCTTGATCTCAATATATTATGAAGGGTTCTTCGACTAACTACCATGAATGTGATTGTTGTGTTTTCAACTGGCATGTTTATCATAAGATAGCGTGGTGGGTGCATCTATTTAGGTATTCATAGCCCTAAGGAAGAATTCAAATTAGAGACACTCTAATTGTGAAGATGTGTCCTCTAAGTAGGAATGATAAGGTTGGAGATTGTCATCCCTAGTCCTATATTTTCCTAGTATCTAACTACTGATTGGGATCGATTCTCTATTGTCTTTCATCTCAATGATTACCACATCCAAAGAGGTATCAAGTGCTCTAATGCAAGTCCCATAGTCTATAATGTTGTCAGTGAAATCATTGGTCAGTTTGATAACTGTGGGGCATCAACGTTAATCGGGGTATATCAAAAGCATATCGATGCCAAAGGTCCTCTTATTTGATGCCTCATCTAAATAGAGTTCCCATGTCTGGCACCCCTCCTAATAAAATACCGGGTGATCAATCATATACCAAATTAAAACAGGAATCTCATATGGTTCATTCTCAGCATCACTGTCGAAAACCAATATATTACTAACAACCTATTAGGACTGGCATGCAAATTTTAATTTACTAATATTTTTAACCAAACCAACCATAAGGAAAACAATAACAATAGTTTATATACACAAAACTGAAATGAAATAAGAAAAATGAACTTTCTATACAATATATAATACAACAAAATAGAAGTGCCACAAACTAAAATGCGATAAAATAATAATTGAATACAGTTGGGCCGTCATTCCGAATGTTACTACAATACCTCCTTTCTAGATCACAAGGATAGAGACGTCTAAAATAATCATGCATGCATCCACAACTGCTGCAGCAACGTCTGACTCGAAAGAATCATCATCCAGGCGTCCCAGTGACTGGACACCTAAAATATTTACATATATAGCAAGAGAGAGGGAAAATAGAGAAATGGGTCAAAGCTCGAGTTTTGAAAATATTTAGCAAGATCATCTAATGCTATATTTTTTGAAATATGAAATATCTCATATTTAAACCGGTATCGAACTCCCATGAGATACACCTCACCCCTCCTCTAAATAGTTCACTCCTATCGTATACATTTTAAACAACCTAGTTAAGCTACCCTGCCTAACTAATCTCTTTCACCCATCCTCTAAATTCGCATAACTATCACTTACCCAACGTGATATCATATAGGTTATACCATAAGCTATCACATAAGCTATATATATATATATATATATATATATATATATATATATATATATATATATATATATATATATATATATCGTTCATATTTCGAAACTTTCATTAGTTTAAAATTTCATTTTTCACTTTAGTATATAAAATCCCGTATATGTAATTCTCACTTTAATATACGAATCACAATTTAAATCCAGATAAAAATCTCCTGGAAGAATAACATCTTATTCATCTAACACTTTACACAGGTCTAAATTATATGATTTCACATTTTCAAATACGTGCAATATACTATACGCAACAAGTATATCTATACCTATATCATAACCATAAGTATAATAACCATCCCACCGAGCTATAACTCAAGGATGTAGTCTCAAAGTGCTATCATCATCCGGGTATACTCAACTTAACCCAGGTACCAAGTCTGACTCACTCATGATCATGGTAAAAATACTAAACGATGGAGACGATCATATTCCCTCCTAAAAGTGGAATAATCATCGCACCCATATGCTGGACGATATGACCAGGGGACTGTACTCTCCCTACTCCTCAAGCCAGGGGATTCACCCATATCGTGCAACCTCCCTAGATAGCATTAGAGATATGTGTATACATAAATATATCATTCACATACCGATATATTTATAACCAAATCCTATATATACTGTAACAACACTCGTATATATAATATATATCACTTCTCAATATACCCTGAATATAATTGCCAAACTCTCATAGCGATAGCCAAAATCCCGAATGTTCCCATTCGTAATAGTATGTAAGTATTCACACACTAAAAATACTACACCTATAAGTATTCTGTTACTTAAGAATTAATTCACACCCTAATCATTTTTATGGATTTTATGTAAACCCGAATATACCGATTTATAATAATTTAATAAGTATACCCGCAACTTATTTTAATTCCATAGGTATCGCATCACCTATGATAATAATGCTCAATATAGACATACTAGATAGTAGCTTAATCCCCTCTAGCCCATATTCTAAATTCAATCCTACTCACATCCTTGTATTCACTCAAATGTGATCGGTCCATATTTATTCTCTATGCATAAATATATATACACATTTGTCGAAGACTTCTCTCGAATCTTACTCATCCTAAACATTCATTCAATCCATACCCCGGATTGTACACTCAACTAATCCAAAGTTCTCTCTTTAAACTTGAGGTTTATTCACCCTAAATTCCATTATCTAGGAGTCATAATATCACATCTATAATCCCCTATAATAATCTCCAATTTATGATTTAACTCCCCCTACACTTAATGAAGAAAAATTTTCAATTCCTGCTGATGCGAATCGATTCGCCCGAGCTGCGAATAGATTCGGCCAAGTGAATCGATTCGGTGAAAATCCAAATCGGTTCGAACATGATCAATACTCAGGTCTTCATGTGAGAATTGATTCACCGTAAATGCGAACTGATTCGATATGAGGCAGTCCTACATGTCTTCCTAAGCGAATCAATTCGCCCCAAATGCAAATCAATTCGCTTGAACCAGATCTTACAGTTCAGGCGATTTTTTCTTCTCCAAAATAAAAAAAACATCCCAACCTCCATTTTTGTGGTTTCTAATCCCAATCAACAACAATATAATCATCCAATCACTGATTTATAACTGACACATCAATTATTTTATGGGATAGAATAATTTCTCTTGGATTTAAACCCTACAACCATTGAAACTCTCATTTCTCATTTCATCCCATTTCTAACCATATATACACACCATTAACATGGGTTTAACACTAGAATTCATAAAGAGTCAACAATACATCAATTTGTGCACTGGAAATCATATTTTCCAAATTTATTTCAAGGGTTTCAACCCAAATATAATATGGTTTACCAACTATAATATGAGATACACACACTCAATTGAATAAAGCAAGTAAACACTTGCCTCGTGGATAAAATCTGACGACCTCGAGTCCAATCCCGCGGAGTTTGGGTCGAAATCCGCTTTCTCTTCTCCCTCTTTCCTTTTTCCTTTTTCCTTTCCTTCCTTATTGTTTTATGTCTTTTCTTTCTCCTCTCTCTCTATATCATGCCTTATAAGAGAGGAAATGAGTTTATCTCCTTATTAAATCCAAAAATGACTCGTTTACTCAATTGCGAGTCACTACTAGTCCAAAAGTCCTGGAAACCCAAGCGCTACCCCTGGGTACTCTACTCTAACTAACTCGGTCATTATGAAACCAACCATGCACTCGAAATCTCCATTCGAATCACTTAACTAAAATTCACTAATCAAACCTAACACTTCTCAACACGCATTTTCTCCAATGTGAAATATTTCCCATCGCTTTACCCAACTACAATATGACATAAATATTCCGACTCATTTACTTAGTCCCAAAAGAAGATGTAACACACATCGCTAATAATCTAACACTCATTAATTTAAAAATAAATATTCTCATTAATTTTCTCTAATTATCAAATTACATCCACTTATGTAATTTAAATATCCATAAAAGTACGGGGTATTACATACTCCCCCCCCCACCCTTACAAAGGAATTTTGTCCGTAAAATTCGGATATGATTTGTACCACTAACCTAGGATCGCCAATCACACTACATCGTAGAAATATAATTCGAATGTCACTAACCCAATGGTACTCTACCATATACTTATTCATGGTACCCACCTATCTCAATGCTTATACTCTAACGCACTATCTAAACCACAAGCTTGAACACTACCTCAGTCGTAAGGTTAACTCTAACAACAACACGTCATACCTAGTGCTTGTAAAATCATGTTTAAAGATAACAAGCCTATAATCACAGCTCCAACGTATCGATCCCATTAGAAATCCGCCACTCTAGGCCTCTGTTCGTCTACATCATGACATAGAATTTCCCCCAAAAAGGAAAATACACTAGAGATTGACTACTCCCGTCAACCTTACATCTCATCTCAGGTGTGCCAACTCTTGTTGCACCTATATAATTTAATTATTGCCTACATCATAAGACGTTACATTAAACACACTCTAATTCCATTTATAATTTCCCTAAAGCATATTCTTCCGCTTTATATACTACGCCCCTTCTATCTCGGACGTATATAAATCCAACTTACCAAGGTCCCCACACATCCTATAACCCGTGCATATCTGTACAACTATTTCAAACATCACACATGTAACACATTTTAAAAAAAATTGCCTCATTTTCTCAGCTTGGTGCTAACACCTAGGTATACTCAACCCAAATTACTCGAGATTCAATTCTTCATATAACTGAAAATTTAATTCTTCTCAAGGTTAACCCACCAATCTTCTCGTGGTTAACCTACTACAATATCCTTATCTCAGTGCTACTGTCCCCACTGGTTTTCATCATGATACTCTAGGATCGGTGTGTTTTCCTACACACGTAAAATGAGCACTATACTAACTATATCCCTAGTGCCCAAGACTTTTCTCAACTTTCGACATTCTGTCGTTTTCATGCGTGGAACGTCTCGTAAAGAAAAATTCAACGAAGGAACCCTCTCGTTACACTACTAACTCGCATCTTCGATCATCAAGATATAATGTCCTAAGGCACACAATAGTGACGTTCAAAATCATACCTCGCAACCACACTAACGCGCTTCTACCTCTATGTCTTTCCATTTCTGCAAAATGGAAAGTCTAACTAATCGGGGTGCCTATACTTTGCACAAGTGTTACAAACATAACACACAAAACATATTACCTCAATATTATCCTCCTAATCACAGCATGGTTATAAGCCTCAAATCAATTTACTTAACCTTACCCCATCCATTTACTTATGGTGTGAGAAACATTTCAATGCTTTCCATAGCACTTCCATCTCCATAAGCCCCTAATCATCACATGGATCTTATTTTATAGTGTTTTCTCCACACTAGATAATTTATCATCAAAACCAACATCATTGCATCCAATAACATATGTCCACTGCCAACGTCGTTAAAGTTCATGTGTGTAGTGTCTCGCAAGTGAAATCCAAATAAGGAACCCCTCCGAAACACTACTACTTAACTTTTTTGGTCATTGAGGTCTGTTAGCTTAAAATATGCAACAAGGATATTCATGTCCCGTCTACCAACAAAATATGGTCAGAACTCGTACTTGTTTTAAGGATACATACCACAAATCGCTTGTACTAATGCTAAGTCCTTTGCGCGAACAACAATGAGGTTAAACTCACAGCTTAACAATAAATTATGCATACCTTAAATCACATCTATCCACACACTAAAATAATGATAATGATACATCTACTCATCGAAGTTCCATCTAAACATATACTAAAGGAAAGCTTAACCCGTATCCAGGTGAGATATCGCAAAAATAACCCGTTCCACCCTTAAACCACGGATACGATAGCCTTAAAATCACTAGCCTACTATCGCTCCGACCATCCAAGAACAGATTATACTCGGAATAGTAACATACTCGTATAACAGACACAAGACGAGTAGTGCACAGCAAATATAAGCTCAAGATAACAAGACCCACTTCCATAGTGAATGAAGAGAACAATAGAACCTTGCTACCACGAAAAAACATATAGATATACACTCTATAATATTACCGATACTAGCACTAAACTCGAATCACACACACGAATCTAGGACTAACAATATCATGTGACTCAATCGTGACACACAACATATACCTCCTTGATCTGAGGTGAAACTCATAATAATAACTTTTCCAATCACCCTGGCTACTCCAAATGGTTCCCAAACATAGTACACTTATCTTAACCGAACCAAAAACTACTTTAATCAATTCCCCGTCTAGTCAACCTACTCTTGTCCTTTAACTCATATTGTTCAAGATGAAAGCATGTGGTTTTGCACTCCACATCAAACCATTCCCCATATCTGGCAACACTGACCATGTTAAGGTTTTTAGTATCTTGGAATTTTATAGAATCAATTCTGACAATCATCCTTATAGATACATTAGCTCCTCCGGCCAAAAGGAAACACAATGCCGGACTCAACTGCCCTTATATCAATGAATCCCCGGGTGGATGTCCACCAATGGGTTTTACAGACACAAATTCTCCGTAAGTGTTAACAACAATTACAAGTGAGCCTATCGTTCCACTGAAGTATTTTCTCTTCATTATACCTACCTCATCAGGTACAAAGTTCACTTAACTATATAACTTTTTGTTCACTACCGACCCCTGACCGATCCTCATGTTAGAAATTAAAAAATTGCATTTTCTTCATTTCTGATAAATGAAAGGAACTCGTAGTTAAATCCATCCAAAAGATTCTTCTATGAGCAAAACATTTTTCTCCCTTAAATATGGTGACCACCGTTCCCACAATTCCAGCATTGGTCCATCAAGTGAAATTTTTTTTCTCAAATTTTCACATCAGGGCATTTCTATACCCCTACTCCAAGCCAAAGATTCTAAGTATTATACTTTCATTGGATCATGCTACACTTATTTCGTATAACTTAAACTTCAACAAATGGTCCTTATCTAAGACCCTTCAGACTTGTTCCCAGTTTATATTCACTAGGTAAGTCAAATTTAGAACCACTCTCTACTATAGTGGTACATTGATAATTATAACTACTCCACTCTAGTAGTCGTTTCAATAATACATGCCAATGCCACAAAGGGAGTGACCTCAACTACGGTCCTCATCCCCGAATTCAACTTACAGCTCCAACTAAGACCCGCCTCGTGCTGCCCTCATAACGGCCTTCCCTTGTTGCCCTTCATCAATCTACACATGAATCTCACATGAGCATGGAAAAGATTTACTATAATCTTACATAATAGTGTAATACCCCGTATTTTTATGCTATGTTAATTTGGGGGATTTATTAAATTTAATGAGAGTGTATTATTTAATAAAAATCCAGAAATTAATTATGTTATAATTATTGACGTGACGTGAGTTAGTAATTATATGAAATTTTTGAATATTACTTATGAGCATAGTAATATACGATATTGATTATAGTAAATGTCACGAGTGAATGAAATGGCAGTTTGGGGAATTTTAGTCGGGACGCACCCGTGTCGCGTCAGGACTAATTATTAATATATAAGAGTGAATATTTTATAAGTTGTTCGTATGGTCGTTTTGAGTGTGCCAACGCGTCCGGAAGGGTCGAGATAGTCAGAAAAGTGTACCCGGGGGTTTAGTTTGAGTCTCGGGGTGTTTTTAGGCTTAATTAGTGACCCGGGAGGGCATTTTGGTCAGTTTACAAAATAGGGTAAGTAAACCCACGAATTTTAGCAGCCTTTATCAACTGGTTAAGTTAGCCTTTTAGGGTTAGAACCTACAAAATCCTAGAACGGCCATTAGAGAAGAGAGGAGAGACCTTTCAAGGTGATTCAAGGCCCAAAACACCACCGATTTCACCGCCGTCACCACCAACGCGTAGATCGCGAGGAGGAGAACGCAACCACACCAATATCAGCAGGAAAGCAGACCTCTGAAATCCCAGGCAAGTGTTTAACTTGCGTATTTTCGTTGGTGCAATATTCATATTAGTTAGGAATGATTAGGAGTATAATCTATGGAAGAAAACCCCACTTTTTGATAGGAATTTGCATGTAGAAAAGATTAAAACCATATTCTGGAAGTCTTATATAATGTAGATGATTAACCCACGAATTTTGATGATTATGTAGAAGGAAATTCTGGAGAAAAACTGATTAGAATAGAAGTTAAGAAAACTTAGGGTTCTTGATAATTAGATGAGATTTTAGGTTGTTTAATCATGTTTAATAATGGTTATACGCATGCTTAACGTTAGAAACATCTGGTAATATGCTATTATGTTTGTGGTATAAGTTTTGGGACGATTAGGGTTGGAAAATATGAATTTGAATGAAGAATTTTGGTGAAACCCGCAACTGCAATTCTGCAGAAATTTTCGCAGACCTGCTTGATCGATCGATCGACCCTAGAGCGTCGATCGATCGAAGGTTCGATCGATCGAACCCCAGCCGTCGATCGATCGACCCTTCCTGGCAGCCTCTTATTTCCCCATGTTTCATTAGTTGAATTAATTTATCGTGGAATAATCCTTGGGCATATTAAATAAAATGTTTTGGGATATAGGAGAGACCAGTAGGACATATGATTAAGTGTTGAGAACTTTATTATGAAATGATTATTGTGTTTTTGGGATAATTAATTAAGGAATGACGAACTACGTATTTCAAGTGAGGGATTATGACGAATACCTACAATAGTGAATAGATGTCTACCTACTGAATTTGTTACTTGGATGGATAGAACCCATGAGTGTTCCATAACTAGTGAGAAAACCCTTCGAGTTAAGGTTAGAGACGAAACCTTATGCGTAATACTAATAATGTGAAATTAAGGATAAATGTTGTAATTATGGGTAACGAGAGTGACCTATATTAATATGATGAAAGTAGTATATTTATATGATTGTGTGTGCATATATTATATACATGTGAAAAACGTACCCGCGCTACTTGCTATCCCTGAGGTTATCGCGCTGGGACGGTCTTATCCTGTGTTGCTACGGGGGATATTGATTCGTACCCTAGAAGATAGGAATCCTAGGTACAGACTATCGAATCGGTAGTCACGGTCCTAAGAGACGCGAGGGTATGTGCTGACCTCTTGGACTTGGAAACTATACTTCACCTCAATATTGTTTGTGGTTGTATTGGTACAGTTCGAGAGTGATTCCGAACTTGTATTTCCCTTAGTACGATTGATACGGGGATTGGATAGCAGAGTATGCCCGCACCATAATTTTTATGTGGGGTGCCATTAGAATATATATATTACACGAGTATTTAATATATATGAAGTTCTGAAACTTGGAACTACCTACTGTGATTTGGCAAGTAAGTCATGTTTGATGAATCAGATTAGAAATACTTGTTTTATGAGAGTATAATATGACACTGGGAAACTTTATAAATTAATGAATCTAAAACGAGAGTTGTGCTACACCTTGAAAGTACCCTTTTCAGACGTTGACATTGTTCGGTTTTTAAAACTTATGAGTAAGTTAAGATAAACTATATTATTGGGAAGGTTAGTATGATAATATGTTAAGTTAAACCATTTGGGGAAGGTTAGTACGATAGGCGTGCACACTATAAGAGAGGTGAGAATTTCTCAAGAGAGTGTCGAACTAATATGTTATTGCATTGGCCTGTATCAATTTAAATACTTGCTAAACTAATTTTAAATCATACACACTTTCGGGCTCTGACCCGTTTTATCTTTCCCTCTCCCCCTTGTATATATGTATATGTATGTATTTCAGGTGCCCAGCCACAGGGGCGTCTTGCTTAGGATCTTTTGGAAGGAACGCGCTGCATCTTAGGTGGGAGTTGCAGGTCTTTTGATTAGACGACTTCGTTCATTCAGATCCACTCCTAGCATTTTCATTCAGATGGGCATGTGTAGCCCTTTCCATTATTTCTTTATGTTGGGGCATTGTTATTTCAGTTATTTTCCTAGTTCGTTATTATGGGATTTTTGTTCAGAACGGATGTACTACTTTATTTTTCTCGCATGTTGACATTCGTTGATGAATGTTTTATATATTGAATTCTTTTGTTCCAGTTTATTGTGGTGTATATCTTATTCTTTGAGCTTTGTTAATAAATTAAATAAATCTTTTCTTTAAATAAAATTTGGTAGTTAATGTTTAAAATTGGTTTTGACACTTAGCTTAATTATTTAGGGTGTTAATTGGAAAGTTTCTTTTTACGACAGTGATGCTAAGAATGAACCAAACTGTTCACCTTGATTTAATTTAATAAAGGAGTGATCGCCTGGTATTTAATTAGGCGGGGTGTTACAGGTGGTATCAGAGCATCAGGTTCTAGTGTCCTTTAGGATCTGTGCGGCTTATTATGCTTTCAGCGTTGCTTTCTTTGATATAGAGCCCTAATACTAGGAATGTTGTGTTCATCTCTATACTTTGGGAATTCGTGCTTCTGCAATTTGTTTATTTGAATGATGAACTCATCCAAATTTACTTAAATTTTCAGATGGATCGTCAAGGAGAACTAGCTAAGACGGCTAAGGGAGTCATCGAGCAAGATCGACTCACACCTCAGGTATCCCCAGGGAGAGTATCAACCGCCGAGTTAGCAGGTATCGTGGCACAAGCAGTTACCACTGCAGTTCTACAATACCAAGAACGCAGCCTACAACTTAAAGGAGGCAAAAGACCTAGAGAGGTTAACCTAGTGCATGTGGCTGACGTTGAGAACTGTGCGAAGGCACCGAATCTGCGACAACAAAACAATCAAAATAGAGTCAGTTCCAGTAGTAACGAGATTTATGTACAGAGACAAAAGTGTCAGGGACAACGAAGCCAGATTCAGAATGAAATCACCAAGAGGTGTTTCGGTTGTGGAATGGAGGACCACAAACGTAAATCTTGTCTGAATCAGACTGGGGATAAACTACAACCTGACCGGCAAGGAATTTCGAAACTCTGCTATAAATTTGTACAACCGGGTCACAAGTGGATGGATTGTCCTTACCCTGACATAGTTTTTCCGCAGATTTCCCCTCAAGGCCAGCAAGACCAGGGAAAAAGAGAGGCTAGTCAATACCGTAAGGAAGGAAAGCAGTTTCGGGAGAGGTGTTTCCAATGTGGCAGGAATGGCCATAGGCGTCAAAATTGTCCAGAGAAGAATAGGGCCCCACGGTAGGAATGTGCTGACAATGTACCTCAGAAGCCAACTCCGCCACCTTTTCCAACAGCCTCAGTTCAGCAGAGAAAGCTACAGGGCGAACGTGTCTATAATTCCCCACAGGCGCCACCCGCGGTTGAGGGTATGTTTTTCTATCCATGTTACCATGAGTCGAGATTTGTTTGTTACGAGTGCAACGCACTATTTTATAAGCTATTTTTTTTTGCGAAAGCCTTAGGGTTGTTAGCCACGGCAGTGAGCTCAGTGACGTGTGTACACTCACCATCTTGGGAGTGGGTCTTTTATTTTTCTTTATATGCCCGGGAGTGGGGGTAGAGATTGGTAGTTTGGTATTACCTGTATATATGATAGTCTTAGATATGCATTAGCATGATGTTATACTCAGTATGTATTGGCTCGCCGCTTATAGAGCCATGATTATCTACTTCGGTGGAGCATTGTTTTGCCATTTCGGGGCAAGAGATATTTGCAGTGGCGAAGCCTCGCCCAGAGGGAGGTTCGACCGCTCATTTGTATTACATAGAGGAGGATACCTCTAAGGAGGTTGTGATTCCCTTAGATTCGATCCCTGTTGTCAGGGAGTATTCCGATGTGTTTCAGGATATACCAGGCCTACCGCCCAGTCGTGAGATAGACTTCGTTATAGATTTAGTGCCGGATACGAGACCTATAGCACGTGCACCGTACCGTATGGCTCCGACAGAGATGCGAGAGCTACGAGATCAGATTGAGCAGCTATTAGGTCAGGGCTTCATTCGTAGGAGTACCTCACCTTGGGGCGCTCCAGTCTTATTTGTAAAGAAGAAAGATGGTTCACAGAGATTGTGCGTGGACTACTGGGAGTTGAACAAGGTCACGATACGGAATAAATATCCGTTGCCTCGAATCGATGATCTGTTCGACCAGCTGAGGGGAGAAACCTTCTTTTCGAAGATAGATCTGAGGTCGGGGTACCATCAGCTACGTATTAGGGAGCAGGATGTTTCGAAGACTGCTTTCTTGACAAGATATGGGTCTTATGAGTTCAGAGTGATGCCATTCGGCCTCACTAATGCTCCAGCCGTGTTCATGGACTTAATGAACCGAGTGTTCAGAGAGTTCTTGGATCAGTTTGTCATTGTCTTCATAGATTTCATCTGGATATATTCCAACTTCGAGGAGGAGCATGCCGAGCACTTGAGGCAGGTTCTTCATACTCTGGGAGAGCATCAGCTGTATGCTAAGTACGAGAAGTGTGGATTTTGGTTGCGAGAAGTACAGTTCTTGGGGCATGTTGTTTCTGAGCAGGGGATTGCAGTTGACCCGAGTAAAGTGTCAGCGGTGAGGGAATGGGGACAGCCCACGACACCGACGGAAGTGCGTAGTCTCTTGGGGTTAGCTGGTTACTACAGGAGGTTCATTCGGGGATTCTCCAAAATAGTGGGTCCATTGACGAATCTGACTCGCAAGGGGGTACCATATGTCTGGGATGACGCTTATCAGTTGGCTTTCGACGAGCTGAAGGACAAGCTTACTTCGGCACCAGTCCTTACCTTACCGAAGCCGGGTGTAGAGTACCTGGTTTACACCGATGCGTCTTTACGGGGACTTAGAGGAATACTCCAGCAGGAGGAGAAAGCTATAGCTTTTGCTTCCCGCAAGCTTAAGCCACATGAGAAGAATTACCCCACACACGACCTGGAGTTAGCAGCGATCGTATTTGCATTGCGGATATGGAGACACTATTTATTGGGCGAGAAATTTCGTTTGTTCACAGACCATAAGTCACTGCAGTACCTGTTCACTCAGCGAGAGCTGAATATGCGTCAGCGCAGATGGTTAGAGTTTGTGAAAGATTACCAGTTTGATATACAGTATCATCCGGGGAAAGACAACGTAGTTGCTGATGCGTTGAGCCGTAGACCGGTAGAGGATGTTGCGAAAATTTGGAGAGCTAAGTGGAAAGACTTGGGTCACCAGGACGCAGTAGCCCGTTCATTCCTATCCGTGATGTCAGTCACACCCGAAATTGTTACGAGGGTGATTCAAGCACTGACCACAAACCCGTTTTGCCAGGAACAGATTGTGCGACTTCTAGCCGAGGGTGATGAGTCCTATTCTGTTAGTTCTGATGGAGGTTTACAGTTTAATGGGAGATTGGTGGTTCCAGAAGGTGCAGAGTTACGTCATGAAGTAATGACTCATTCTCATGGGTCCCGATTTGCAGTACATCCGGGAGGCGATAAGATGTACCAGGTTATGAGGCGGCAATACTGGTAGAGTGGGATGAAGAAGGACAGTGCTGAGTTTGTGTCCAAGTGTTCTACCTGCCAGCTGGTTAAGGTGGACCACCAGAAACCATCAGGATTACTTCATCCATTGGAAGTACCCGCGTGGAAGTGGGAGAGCATTTCCATGGACTTCATTACAGGGTTGCCTACATCACAGAGGGGTCACGATTCGATCTGGGTGATTGTAGACCGTTTGACCAAGGTGGCTCATTTTTTGCCGGTGCGTACAGATTATACCACGGGTCAGTATGCTCAGTTGTTCATCACTGAAATTGTCAGATTACACGGGGTGCCCCTGAATATTGTCCGATAGAGACAAGATTTTTGTGTCGCATTTTTGGGAAAGCTTTCAGGAAGCTATGGGCACTGAGTTGAGGTTGAATTCAGCTTATCACCCACAGATAGATGGACAAACAGAGCGTACTAATCAGATGTTAGAGGATATGCTACGCCTGTGTATTCTTGATTTTGGAGGAGGTTGGGAGCCACATCTTCCACTGGTAGAGTTTGCTTATAATAACTCCTATCAATTCACGATTGGCATGGCTCCATTTGAGGCTTTGTATGGCACGCCTTGTCATTCCCCAACTCGTTGGCTTGAGGTGGGGGATAACAAGTTGTTAGGATCAGAGGTAATTCGGGAGACCTCTGGGAGAATTGAGATGATCAGGAGTCGCATTCGAGTAGCCCAAGATAGGCAGAAGAGCTACGCCGATGCGAAACGGTTCTTCAGGGAGTTTAACGTGGGGGACCAAGTGTTACTGCGTGTTTCTCCTATAAAAGGAGTGATGAGGTTCGGGAAGAAGGGAAAGTTGGCTCCGAGGTACGTGGGACCATTTCCCATCATTGAGAGGATTGGGCCAGTTGCATACAGATTGGGACTGCCAGAACATTTACATCGCATTCACGATGTATTTCACATCTCGTCGTTGAACGATACCTTCGAGATGATATGGCCCATACTCACATCGCGATAGATGAGATCGATTTACAGCCTGATAGCTCTTACGAGGAGAGACCGGTGGCTATCCTAGACTATAGTGAGAGGAGATTGACGTCGAAGGTAGTTCCACTTATGCGAGTCCAGTGGGAGCATCATAATGTGGAGGAATCCACTTGGGAGCGTGAGGCAGATATGCGCGAGAGATATCCAGAGTTGTTTTTACCAGGTATGCCTTATTTTCCGAATTTCGGGACGAAATTCCATTATTAGGGGGGAAGTATGTAATACCCCGTATTTTTATGCTATGTTAATTTGGGGGATTTATTAAATTTAATGAGAGTGTATTATTTAATAAAAATCCAGAAATTAATTATGTTATAATTATTGACGTGACGTGAGTTAGTAATTATATGAAATTTTTGAATATTACTTATGAGCATAGTAATATACGATATTTATTATAATAAATGTCACGAGTGAATGAAATGGCAGTTTTGGGAATTTTAGTCGGGACGCACCCGTGTCGCGTCAGGACTAATTATTAATATATAAGAGTGAATATTTTATAAGTTGTTCGTATGGTCGTTTTGAGTGTGCCAACGCGTCCGGAAGGGTCGAGATAGTCAGAAAAGTGTACCCGGGGGTTTAGTTTGAGTCTCGGGGTGTTTTTAGGCTTAATTAGTGACCCGGGAGGGCATTTTGGTCAGTTTACAAAATAGGGTAAGTAAACCCACGAATTTTAGCAGCTTTTATCAACTGGTTAAGTTAGACTTTTAGGGTTAGAACCTACAAAATCCTAGAAAGGCCATTATAGAAGAGAGGAGAGACCTTTCAAGGTGATTCAAGGCCCAAAACACCACCGATTTCACCGCCGTCACCACCAACGCGTAGATCGCGAGGAGGAGAACGCAACCACACCAATATCAGCAGGAAAGCAGACCTCTGAAATCCCAGGCAAGTGTTTAACTTGCGTATTTTCGTTGGTGCAATATTCATATTAGTTAGGAATGATTAGGAGTATAATCTATGGAAGAAAACCCCACTTTTTGATAGGAATTTGCATGTAGAAAAGATTAAAACCATATTCTGGAAGTCTTATATAATGTAGATGATTAACCCACGAATTTTGATGATTATGTAGAAGGAAATTCTGGAGAAAAACTGATTAGAATAGAAGTTAAGAAAACTTAGGGTTCTTGATAATTAGATGAGATTTTAGGTTGTTTAATCATGTTTAATAATGGTTATACGCATGCTTAACGTTAGAAACATCTGGTAATATGCTATTATGTTTGTGGTATAAGTTTTGGGACGATTAGGGTTGGAAAATATGAATTTGAATGAAGAATTTTGGTGAAACCCGCAACTGCAATTCTGCAGAAATTTTCGCAGACCTGCTTGATCGATCGATCGACCCTAGAGCGTCGATCGATCGAAGGTTCGATCGATCGAACCCCAGCCGTCGATCGATCGACCCTTCCTGGCAGCCTCTTATTTCCCCATGTTTCATTAGTTGAATTAATTTATCGTGGAATAATCCTTGGGCATATTAAATAAAATGTTTTGGGATATAGGAGAGACCAGTAGGACATATGATTAAGTGTTGAGAACTTTATTATGAAATGATTATTGTGTTTTTGGGATAATTAATTAAGGAATGACGAACTACGTATTTCAAGTGAGGGATTATGACGAATACCTACAATAGTGAATAGATGTCTACCTACTGAATTTGTTACTTGGATGGATAGAACCCATGAGTGTTCCATAACTAGTGAGAAAACCCTTCGAGTTAAGGTTAGAGACGAAACCTTATGCGTAATACTAATAATGTGAAATTAAGGATAAATGTTGTAATTATGGGTAACGAGAGTGACCTATATTAATATGATGAAAGTAGTATATTTATATGATTGTGTGTGCATATATTATATACATGTGAAAAACGTACCCACGCTACTTGCTATCCCTGAGGTTATTGCGCTGGGACGGTCTTATCCTGTGTTGCTACGGGGGATATTGATTCGTACCCTAGAAGATAGGAATCCTAGGTACAGGCTATCGAATCGGTAGTCACGGTCCTAAGAGACGCGAGGGTATGTGCTGACCTCTTGGACTTGGAAACTATACTTCACCTCAATATTGTTTGTGGTTGTATTGGTACAGTTCGAGAGTGATTCCGAACTTGTATTTCCCTTAGTACGATTGATACGGGGATTGGATAGCAGAGTATGCCCGCACCATAATTTTTATGTGGGGTGCCATTAGAATATATATATTACACGAGTATTTAATATATATGAAGTTCTGAAACTTGGAACTACCTACTGTGATTTGGCAAGTAAGTCATGTTTGATGAATCAGATTAGAAATACTTGTTTTATGAGAGTATAATATGACACTGGGAAACTTTATAAATTAATGAATCTAAAACGAGAGTTGTGCTACACCTTGAAAGTACCCTTTTCAGACGTTGACATTGTTCGGTTTTTAAAACTTATGAGTAAGTTAAGATAAACTATATTATTGAGAAGGTTAGTATGATAATATGTTAAGTTAAACCATTTGGGGAAGGTTAGTACGATAGGCGTGCACACTATAAGAGAGGTGAGAATTTCTCAAGAGAGTGTCGAACTAATATGTTATTGCATTGGCCTGTATCAATTTAAATACTTGCTAAACTAATTTTAAATCATACACACTTTCGGGCTCTGACCCGTTTTATCTTTCCCTCTCCCCCTTGTATATATGTATATGTATGTATTTCAGGTGCCCAGCCACAGGGGCGTCTTGCTTAGGATCTTTTGGAAGGAACGCGCTGCAGCTTAGGTGGGAGTTGCAGGTCTTTTGATTAGACGACTTCGTTCATTCAGATCCACTCCTAGCATTTTCATTCAGATGGGCATGTGTAGCCCTTTCCATTATTTCTTTATGTTGGGGCATTGTTATTTCAGTTATTTTCGTAGTTCGTTATTATGGGATTTTTGTTCAGAACGGATGTACTACTTTATTTTTCTCGCATGTTGACATTCGTTGATGAATGTTTTATATATTGGATTCTTTCATTCCAGTTTATTGTGGTGTATATCTTATTCTTTGAGCTTTGTTAATAAATTAAATAAATCTTTTCTTTAAATAAAATTTGGTAGTTAATGTTTAAAATTGGTTTTGACACTTAGCTTAATTATTTAGGGTGTTAATTGGAAAGTTTCTTTTTATGACAGTGATGCTAAGAATGAACCAAACTGTTCACCTTGATTTAATTTAATAAAGGAGTGATCGCCCGGTATTTAATTAGGCGGGGTGTTACAAATAGATGGAGAACAAAAATCTCACAATAGAAATCAACAATCCTAATAATTAGTCTCTATCTCAAATAGAAAGCAACGCTGAAAATGTTGTACGTCTGCACAGATTCCTAAGGACACTAGAACCTGATGCTCTGATACAATCTCTAACACCCTGCCTAATAATTTACTGGATGATGAATCCTATACCAAATTAAAACAGGAATCTCATATGGTTCATTCTTAAAATCACTGTCGAATACCAATATATTACTAACAACCTATTTGGCTTGGCGTCAAAATTTTAATTTACTAATCTTTTTAGCCAAACCAACGGAAAACAATCACAACAATTTATATGCACAGAACTGAAATGAAATAAAATAAATGAACTCTCTACATAATATATAATACAACCAAATCGAAGCACCACAAACTAAAATGCTTTAAAGAATAAATGAATATAGTTGGGCCATCAACCCGAATCTTACTACAATACCTCTTATCTTGATCACAAGGATAGAGGCTTCTAAAATAATCTTGCATGCATACATAGCTGCTGCAGCAATGTCTAACTCGAAAGAATCATCATCCAGGCGTCCATGTGACTAGACACCTGAAATATATACATATATAGCAAGAAAGAGGGAAAATAGAGAAATGGGTCAGAGCCCGGGTTTTGAAAATATTTAGCAAGTACATCAAATGGAATATTTTTTAAACTATGAAATCTCTCATATTTAAACTGGCATCGCACTCCCATGAGATACGCATCATCCCTCATCTAAATAGTGCACACCTATTGTATACATTTTAAACAACCTAGTTTAGCTACCCTGCTTAACTAATCTCTTTACCCCATCCTATGAATTCTCATAACTATAACTTACCCGACATGATATCATATAAGTTATACCATAAGCTGTCACATAAGATTTAATTGATATAATCATCGATTATATATATGTGTGTGTGTGTATATATATGTCACACCCGTAAAATCCGACTGACGGGGTGGCCAACCACCGCCGCCGAACTATGTCGGGCGTGAACTAAATAAATAAAATTCTTAGCATGATACAGATATGAGACATAAATAAATCAGCCCATAAGATAAATAATTGAATCAATCTCAAATGATAATAACCAATTGCGCGATAAAAGATCCATCACATGCTAGAACTCCAAATAAATCCAATTTCCAATAATGATTAAATAAAATCTGAATAATAAAGATATGAATAATCCCACAGAAATCCTCTAAACATCTTTGGAACTGAGTGGCCCAATAAAACTCCAATGAAGTCTCATAATTAAATACAACTGGAAAGGAAAGTATAACTAAACTATGCTATAAAAATAAATAACTCCAGCTCCACCTTCAAATGATAACTTGGATAATCCTATGCAGCTTCTCCAAATCTTATCCTGAAAAATGTTAGTCAACACATGGGTCAGAGCGAAAGCCCCGAGCAAAAATACACACTACTCCCCTCAAATAGGATCCTAAAATCCAGATAGTAGCATTATACACAATAAATATCATAATAGAATATTTTAAATTAAAGGAGATAATTGAACGTGATAAATATAAATCACTAACTACCCGAAGGAACTCCCCAGTTAAAAAGGAACAAAAATATGATTTTTAATTCCCAAGTTCCACGATGTTAATTAAATTAACCAACTTTTCTTATATCCTCAAGTTATTATGGCGGTCCTCCCGCCTCGGGTGATTTCTCCACCAAAATACACATACCCTCGTCAAAACGCCAGCTGGCCCATTTAAACTATTGGCCCTCGCTGATTGACGAGGTTCCACACAGGACACGGCATAAAATGTCGGTTGGACCATTTAAATTGTTGGCCCTCGCTGATTATTCGCTAATATATTTTAATACTCGTCTTATTATCTTAGGTATTAATTCTCAATTTTCTCAATTCACAATTTCAAATTACCCCACCCTTTTATCGATTTGAGATCCTTAAAATACCCCTTAGTCCCATACCTAAGGGTCCCCAAGTTATCAATACGTCCTACCTTATGTATAGTAGGATTTTCTAACATAAATATCAACCTAGTCTCATACCTAGACTAGCGTAACGACGATAAAGTAATAAAAATAAGCGCACCCTACACTTGATAAAATCGTGATAATTTTACCCTCACTAGTCCTATTCCTAGGAGGCGTTCTAAAATATAAGGAGAGCAATAATACCCAACAACCCGTCATCACAGTGATATTTAATCATACCAACAAGTCACACCAATATGCATAATAAATCAATGTATAAAACTACGCATGATAGTCCAATTCAATTAAATCTTTAATTTAATTAACACAACGTCAAAAAAACCCAAATAATCTCATTTAATTATTTTAAATTAAATATAGCAAGTTTTCATCATATACACATCAAAAACCAAATTTCATTATCTCTACATGCATTACATGAGTTATACGCCCATAACTTTATTTATTTCAAAACTAAGGTTTTTCTATATATACCCTACACCAGTAAAACCCAAAATCACTCATGAACCCTATGTACTCAAAGGGTTATGAATATTATTCAGATTAAAAGATTTTGTAAAAACAGCCCCATAGTTAGTGCCCACTTTTTATAATTAAGTGACCAATTATTTTTAAGAAAACATGTAATTAAGTGTTCGGGCGACACTTAAAACGCATAATACTAATAGAAAAGAATAGAGTATTCATACCTGTGAAGATCGTGCTGAAAATCTGATTAGAAATATGGATTCCTCTAAAAAAATTAGCAAAGAAGTGTTCTTGAATCAATCTTGATTAAGCCCCAATTAAGCCTCCTAAAACTTGTGACAAAAACTTGATTATGTTGGAGGTTGATGATTATGGTTGAGAGGAAAAATATTTGGAAGTGTTCTCTAGTGAAAAACTTGATAAAAAGTGATTATGAGAAGTCACCCTATGGATTATTAAGGTTATATAGTGATTAGGAATCCTAATCCCACTCTAACACTACAAATGAAATCACCGAACCGCCTCAAATCTGGCATCGTCGATCGTTCGACTCCCTAGGTCGATTGATCGATCGAACAGGTACGTGGTTTAATACCATTTAACTAAAAATCAACTTTTTTATTAGTCACTGACTAAATCCGTGACAAATGTTTTTCCCTTTTTTTATTTTTTTATTTTTAAGGCTTAACTTAAAACTCTCATAAAAACTTCATTTTAAATCCGATTTCGATTCTGCTTGAGGTTTTATTCTTATAAAATCATAACCAACATATTTAACCAATAAAAATTATTAAATAAAAAAAAATTATTTTTCTCAAATATTCCAATTAATTAATTAATTAAATAATTAATAAAAACATGGGGTGTTACATACTTCCCCACTAACAAAGAATTTCGTCCTCGAAATTAGACGAAGCATACTCATTAATGCATAAATCTCGCAAAAGAAAATATGGCTCACATATGGTTACCCGTAGGATGCCATATTGGGCGCCCATACCCCAATTCTATGCGCACCTACCCCACGAGCAACAAAATAATATATATAGCCTATATAGATAAGCATAACTGTGAAAATAATGGCGTACCACATGTTCCCATAAATCCCCCACTCGATCCTATATCCGAAAGTCATCAAAATGCTAATGTCCTCAAATTAAATCTCAACACCAAAAATCGATACATACTATACCTAACATCTGTACTAAAATCTCCAAAATAATTATCGTCTCCATAATCCATTCCAAGGATCCTCACATCAATCTTACTAATTCTAAACTCAATGCCTACAACGTCCTTAACTCAAAACTTCACATTTTCGAGAAACACATTTAACACATATGTTAGACCCTCTACCTTAAGGTGTACGAATCAACAAAGGGAATCAAAGATCGCCAATGCAGAAGCTAAACGGACTCATAACTTACGAGACCTAAAACCTGGCTTTGATACCATCTGTCACATCCCGCAAAATCCGACTGACGGAGTGGCCAGCCACTGCCGCCAAACTATGCCGGGCGTGAACTAAATAAATACCATTCTTAGCATGAGACAGATACAAGACATAAATAAATCAGTCCATAAGATAAATAATTGAATCAATATCAACTGATAATAACCAACTGCATGATAAAAGATCCATCACATGCTAGAACTCCAAATAAATCCAATTTCCAATAATGATTAAATAAAATCTGAATAATAAAGATCTGAATAATCCAACAGAAATTCTCTAAACAACTTTGGAACCGAGTGGCCCAATAAAACTCCAATGAAGTCTCATAATTAAATACGATTGTAAATGAAAGTCTAACTAAACTATGCCATAAAATAAATAACTTCAGCTGCACCTCCAAATGATAACTTCGATAATTCTATTCAGCTTCTCCAAATCTTATCCTGAAAATGTTAGTCAAGGCATGGGTCAGAGCCAAAGCCCCGAGTAAGAATACACACTACTCCCCTAAAATAGGATCCTTGAATCCAGACAGTAGCATTATAAGCAATAAATATCATAATAGAGTATTTTAAATTAGACGAGATAATTAAACGTGATAAATATAAATCACTAACTACGCAAAGGAATTCCCCATTTAAAAAGGCACACCAATATGATTTTTAATTCCCAAGTCCCACGATGTTAACTAAATTCACCAACTTTTCTTATATCCTCAATTTATTATGGCGGTCCTCCCGCCTCAGGTGATTTCTCCACCAAAATACACATCCCCTCGTCAAAATGCCGGCTGGCCCATTTAAAATATTGGCCGTCGCTGATTGACGAGGTTCCACACACGACACGACATAAAATGCCGGTTGGACCATTTAAACTGTTGGCCCTCGCTGATTATTCGCCAATATATTTTAATACCCGTCTTATTATCTTAGGTATTAATTCTCAATTTTCTCAATTCACAATTTCAAATTTCCTCGCCCTTTTATCGATGTAAGATCCTGAAAATACCCCTTAGTCCCATACCTAAGGGTCCGCAAGTTATCAATACGTCCTACCCTATGTATAGGAGGATTTTCTAACATAAATCTCAACCTAGACTAGCGTAATGACGATAAAGTAATAAAAATCAGCCCACCCCCGACATGATAAAACCGTGATAATTTTACCCTCACTAGTCATATTCCTAGAAGGCATTCTAAAATATAAGGTGAGCAATAATACCCAACAACCCGTCAGCACAATGATATTTAATAATACCAATAAGCCACACCAATATGCATAATAAATCAATGTATAAAACTACGCATGATAGTCCAATTCAATTAAATCTTTAATTTAATTAAGACAATGTCAAAAATACCCAAATAATCTCATTTAATTATTTTAAATTAAATATACCAAGTTTTCATCATATATACATCAAAAACAAAATTTCATTATCTCTACATGTATTACATAAGTTATACGCCCCCAACTTTATTTATTTCAAAACTAAGGTTTTTCTATATATACCCTACACCAGTAAAACCCAAAATCACTCATGAATCCTACGTACCCAAAGGGTTATGAATATTATTCAGATTAAAAGATTTTGTAAAAACAACCCTATAGTTAGTGTCCACTTTTTTCTAATTAAGTTGCTAATTATTTTTAAGAAAACATGTAATTAAGTGTTTACGCGACACTTAAAACGCATAATACTAATGAAAAAAAATAGAATATTCATTCCTATGAAGACTGTGTTGAAAATCTATTTACAAAACTGGATTCCTCTCAAAAAATTAGCAAAGAAGTTTTCTTCAATCAATCTTGATTAAGCCCCAATTAATCCTCCTAAAACTTGTGACAAAAACTTGAGTATGTTGGAGGTTGATGATTATGGTTGAGAGGAAAAATATTTGGAAGTGTTCTCTGGTGGAAAACTTGAGAAAATGTGATTATGAGAAGTCCCCATATGGATTATTAAGGTTATATATTGATTAGGAATCCTAATCCCACTCTAACACTACAAATGAAATCACCGAACTGCCTCAAATCTGGCATCGTCGATCGATCGACTCCCTAGGTCGATTGATCGATCGAATAGGTACACGGCCACTTCCATTCTCCTTTATTTAATACCATTTAACTAAAAATGAACTTTTTTATTAGTCACGGACTAAATCTGTGACAAATGTTTTCCCCCCTTTTTTTTAAGGCTTAACTTAAAACTCTTATAAAAACTTCTTTTTAAATCCGATTTTGATTCCTCTTGAAGTTTTGTTCTTCTAAAATCATAACCAACATATTTAACCACTAAAAATTTTAAAATACCAAAATTTATTTTTCTCGAATATTTCAATTAAATAATTAATAAAAACACGGGGTGTTACAATATACCGTTCATATTTTGAAACTTTCACTAGTTTAAAATACCATTTTCACTTCAATATATAAAATCCCCTATATATAACTATCACTTTAATATATGAATCAAAATTTAAATCCGAATAAAATTCTCCCGGCAGAAGAAATTTTTTTTATTAATCTTACACTTTACATAAGTATAAATTATATGATTTCACATCTTCATATACATGCAACATACTATACGCAACAAGTGTATTTATACCTATATCACAATCATAAGTATAATAACCATCTCACCGAGCTATAACTCAAGGATGCAGTCTCAAAGTGCTATCATAATCCGGGCATAGTTAACTTAACCTAGGTACCAAGTCTCTCTCACAGATGATCTTGGCAAAAATACTAAATGGTGGAGGCAGTCATATTCCCTCTTGAAAGTGGAATCATCACCACACCCCTATGCGGGACGATATGACCTGGGGACTATACTCTCCCTTCTCCTCAAGCCAGGGCCTTCACCCACATCGCGCCACCCCCTGGATAGCAGTAGAGATATATGTATATATAAATATATCATTCACATACCGATATATTTATAAAAAAATCCTATATATACTTAACAACACCCATACACATAATATATATAACTTCTAAATATACCCTAAATATAATTGCCAAACTCTCATAGTGATAGCCAAAATCCCGAATGTTCCCATTCATAATAGTATGTAAGTATTCACACACTGAAAATACTACACCTATAGGTATTCTGTTACTTAAGATTTAATTCACACCTTAATCACTTTTAAGGATTTTATGTAAACCCGAATATATCGATTTATAATAATTTAATAAGTATACTCGCAACTTATTTTAATTCCATAGGTATCGCATCACCTACGATAATAATTGCCAATATAGACCTACTAGATAGTAGATTAATCCCCTCTAACCCATATTCTAAATTCCATCCTACTCACATCCTAGGATTCACTCAAATTTGATCAGCCCATATTTATTCTCTACGCATAAATATATATACACATTTGCTGAAGACTTCTCTCGAATCTTACTCATCCTAAACATTCATTCAATCCATACCCCGGATTGCACACTCAACTAATCCAAAGTTCTCTCTTTCAACTTGAGGTTTTTTCACCATAAATTCCATTATCTAGCAGTCTTAATATCACATATATAATCCCCTACAATAATCTGTAATTTTTTATTTAACTCCACCTGCACTTAAGGAAGAAAGGTTTTCAGCTGATGCGAATCAATTTGCCCCCGATGCGAATCGATTAGGCCAAGCGAATCGATTCGGTCTAAATTCAAATCGGTTCAAACTGGACCAGTACTTAGGTCTTTATGTGCGAATCGATTTGCCCCAAATGCGAACCGATTCTACCCGAGACAATCCTATAGGTCATCCTAAGCCAATTGATTCACCCCAAATGAAAATCATTTCGCTCGAACCAGAGCTTACATTTCTGGCGATTTCTTCTTCTTGAAAATCTCAAAAATCATCCCAACCTCCATTTTTGTGGTTTCTAATCCTAACCAACAATAATATAAAGATCCAATCACTGATTTATAAATAACACATCAATTATTTTATGGGATATAACAATTTCTCTTGGATTTAAAACCTAAAACCATTTAAACTCGCATTTCTCATTTCATCCCATTTCTAACCATACATATACACCATTAACATGGGTTAAACACTAGAATTCATAAATAGTTAACAGTACATCAATTTATGACCTCAAAATCAAATTTCCCAAATTTATTTCAAGGGTTTCAACCCAAAAATCATACAGTTTACCAACTATAATATGAGATACACACACTCAGTTAAATAAAACAAGTAAACACTTGACTCGTGGATAAAATATGATGACCTCGAGTCGAATCCCGCGGAGTTTGGGTTGTAATCCCCTTTATGTTCTTCCTTTTTCCTTCTTCTTTTCTTTCCTTCTTCTTTTCTCTCTTTTATATCTTCTCTCTCTCTCTCTCTCTCTCTCTCTCTCTCTCTCTCGCGCGCGCGCGCGCGTGTTCCTTATAAGAGAAAAAAGGATTTAATCTTCTTATTAAACCCAAAAATGACTCGTTTACTCAATTGCGAGTTCCTACTAGTCCAAAAGTCCCCTAAACCCAAACACTAACCCTGGGTACTCAATTCTGACAAACTCGACCATTCTGAAACCAGTCGTGCACTCGAAATCTCCATCCGAGTTACTTAACTAAAATTCACTAATCGGACCCAACACTTCTCCACATGCGTTTTCTCCAACGTGAAATATTTCCCGTGGCTTTACCCAACTATGACATGACATAAAATATTCGGACACATTTACTTAGTCCCAAAAGTAGATGTAACACACATCGATAATAAGATAACACTCATTAATACCAAAATTACAATTGATAGTAATTTCCTCTAATTATCAAATTGCATCCACTTATGTAATTTAAATATCTATTAAAGTACGGGTTATTACACCATGTCCATCTGTCATCTAATGAGAAGAGGTCTTATTTTTATAATTATTCCTTTTTCTCTTCTTCTTAACCTTCCAAAGGTTGTCCTATGAGGAGGTTTAAGATGGCCCTCCATTTAATAGATTTTTGCACGACGTAGGTTATTTTGAATTTCTCCAATAACAGAAGCCATTTGTCCATCCGACTGAAGAGAGGTGGTTTCTAGAACATGTATTTCAAGTGATACATCCTTCAGACGACCCATATGGTGAAACACACCATGTAGCGATAAAGCTTACAGGTGATCCCCACTCGTGATACACAAACCTTTTTCAAGGAGGCGTGTTAGAGATCGTAAGCTACTAATTTTTAAGTAATATAGTAGATAGCACATTCCTTTCAGTAACTCTATGTGTATTATGATAGCATGGCTCCGGCAGCAGTGTCGGTGATAGTCATGTATAGGAGTAAATGCTGTCTCGATTAGGGTGGTACTAATATTAGTTGGTAAGTAAGGTATCCGAGTATTTTCTCAAATGCTTCCTTACATTGAGTGGTCGAATCCTTGGATGAGTCTTTTTTGAGAAATTAAAAGATGAGCTCGCAGGTGGTGGTAGGTTGGTTGATGAACAACTTAGGAATTGGATCTGGATTAAGAACCCCTTGACTTTTTTCTCCATTTTAGGGGTTGAATTTCTTGTATAGCTTTGACATTGGTAAGTTCTACCTCGATTTAACCCTTTTTGATGACGAACCCGAGGATTTAACTCTTATCATAAAAAAACCATATTTTTGAGGATTTAGACTCACTTTGAAAAGGCATAGCCTTTGGAAAAAAAATTGGAGTGTCGGAATGTGTCCTTAATGATATTTTGACTTGATTATCATGTCGTCAACATAAACATGTACTTCCTTGTGTATGAGGTCATGAAGGATGGCCGTTAATTCTCTCTGGTAGGTTGCCTTTGTATTTTTTAAGTCGAAGGGAATGACTGTGTTATAGTATGTTCCCCATAAGGTGATGAACCCGATATTTTCTTGGTGGTCGGGGTGCACTTTTATTTGGTTGTACGCAGATAAACCATCTATACAGGATTTGAACGTATTGTTGGTTGTACTGCCTACTAATAGGTCTACACACGGTAGAGGAACATTATCATTTGGGCAGGACCTATTGAGATACCTATAGTCTAATCAAATGTGAACCTTTCCATTAGTCTTCGTTACATGAATGATTTTGGCTAGCTATGGACACCCTGATTTATAATCGAGGTGTGTCTCATTCTAGCCCATCTAATAGGACACCGCAAACCCAACCCAACCAAAGTCACCAAGATATAACTACCCAAAGAGATACCAAAAGGAAAAAAGATCCATAAAACAATAATTGCTCGGGTAAAAGTATAAACTAACAAATAGCATAAAGTCCCCATTAGGATCTTCTGCTGATCAATAGAAGTCCCTCCTAGTCCTTTTACTGATCGGTAATCCCCTTCCCCTAGGTAATGATTGAAAAAAATCTAGCCAAATATCTTCTCCACTGTACACATGCACACCTATCCAAAATCTACAGTATAAGACCTTTTTTATTCCCTATAAGTCCTTACTTAGGACCCTATAAAAGGAGGTCCCCACAACCCTTAAAAGGGGCACCAAAACCCAACTTCGATCCTATTTTCACACTTTTTTCTCCTTCGAGAGTCCAAGGTACTCAAGATCATTTTGAAAATCCCCAAAGATGTTTGTACAACGAATAAGTCTCTTTTACGTAGAAATTTTGTACTTTTGAAAATTCTCTTCAATCCTAAAAGAGGTTCCTACTTCTAAAAAGTTGCCTTCAAAAGAAAAATAGTGGCAAACCTCTACGTGCATTCTGTGAAATTCAAAACTTTGAAACAAATCTCTACATACCTCGGTCACATTAAGTGGGGACACTCCCTCGAGAAAAATTCAGTTCATGCTACAAAGGTAAGAAAACTCTACCTGAATTTTAGGTCAAACACCTTTATATATTAAAGAACCTCAACCCACATTTCAGGTCAAATACCAAATACATATATATATATATATATATATATATATACTGTCCGTACATGTTTATAGCTTTTAACCTAGCCCCCGGTTGAGGGACATAATATGCGCTTTACAACATATATATTTAAAGCCTGGTTTCTAACCCAACACCCCTGCTAATTGACTTGACATGATCATATGTCAAAATACTGTTAATCAAAGGCCACAAAGGCCATTACAAAACATGAAAATGTACTTTCAAAAATCATTCTGAGGTAAGTGTCTGTGATCCGAGTCAGCCAAAAACCTTACAATAAACCAAAGTCTACAATTTTACTACTCCTACCACTTCTCTAAACAAACAAAGCCGGTCCCCACATCGACACCCCAAATATGTGTTTTCATATCAAATAATCACCAAATTTCTACCTATAATTAGACATAATTTTAACATATAAATTACAAAGGAGTGTGAAGAGACATGCAAGCTTGCTCATAAATTAGTTGGAGCAAGCATAAAAGAAGCTGGGACAGCACAGAGTAAGCAAGAAAATAAGTCCAGACATTAGGAAGCACAAAGGAAGCCTTTCCGAGGGAGTTGTTAAAATAGAACCTTTGAATTTTGTTTTAACATACGTTATGTTTATTTATCGGATATATTGTAATATTTGATGAGGTTATTTAATATTCGTGTAGGACTAAATCTGGTAGGACTTAGGAGACTTTCGTGCTCTATTGAACAACCTAGCTTAGGGAGCACATGAGGGAATTAATTTAGGGTTTGAAAATCAAGTAAACATTAAGGCTTGAATTAATCTCTTTAGATACACCAGGTAAAACACTAGCCCATATAAGTTAGCACCATTCGAGTGAGCATCACCCGAGAAAATATGAGTTTATTTTTCCAATGGGTACGGTACAAGCAGTCTTTCACCAACGTAATAAATGTCTTTCCACAATTATTCGAGTGACATCATGTGTGACCTACCATACAATCAATCCAAACTTGAGTAAACCTTGGTAATTTGGGGATTAGAAGACGGTTTGATGCACTACCATCTGTGGGAAACCACCTAATACATATCTAGTTGCTTAAGATTTTCCCAGTATTTAATACTAGTGATGTGGAAGCTTAGTGATATAACTTTTCATTCAATTCCAGTATGGAAAAATGGTGGAATAACTTTTCATTCAATGCTAGTGACGCGGAGGCATAGTGGTCTAATGATAATACGGAAATATTGCGTATTTCATCCCTCGAACCTATGCATTTTAGCCCCCTCGGGTCCCTTAATCTCTATATTTAATCCCGTTAACCAGACAACCTCGGTTTATATTATTAACATGCTATATGAGGTATAACTGGGCTTTTGTAGGCATTTAGATACTAAGTGTGAAGTTCGGACGCATTTCGCTCCATTTTCGTACGGAGTCGCACGTTCAAGGGAATTTTAGCTTTTTCACATTTTGGGCACCTGGCCCAACATCTTCACGGAAGTTGTATCCCTCCTCACAAGCTTCGTGTCGCCGTGAATGGTGCACGATTTAGATTCAGAATGAAGAAGTTACGGTGATTCTAGAGGAAGGGAATTCCAAACATGCCAAAATAGGAGGAATTGTGATGCAAACCTGCTTGATCGATCGATCGATTAAACGGATCGATCGATCGATCCTTCACATTTTTGCCAATCGTGAAAGGCAATGGGCTTTATTTTTTACCATCGATCGATCGATCACAAGGGATCGATCGATCAATCCCCTATTTTTGCTGATATTTTGACATTTCTTTTCTTTTTTCTTTTCTTTTCTAATTTAATTCGTTTTAGTATATAAAGGATTTTTTGTTATCAAAATAGATATAATTCGTTTTAGGTTAGAATAGCTTAGGGTTTGATGGTTTTTGGAGAGTTATTCTTCATTTCTTCTTGGATTGACACCCTTTGGGCTTGTAAGTTGACTACTCATTCACCCTCTCTATTAATATAGCTTGTATTTCATTAATTATTGCTTTATAGGTAATTTACATGCTTTTATAATTAGGTTTACATGCTTTCTTTACTTGATTTCTAGGGTAGGTTTATCACGTTTATTTACCGCGTTTTTAATATGGTTCTAGCTAATTTAGTCTAGGTTGTGTTTGAATGGAACTCACTCGGGTTAACGTGTTGTTTTGCATTGGTGATGGTGTTAACGAGTCTATTTTGGGTACATTGTCCTAGTTATTATGCCTAGGAGAATTGACTGGGCATATCATTTATGTTCTGTGCTTACGACCTTGCGTGCGTAATTTCCGGGGTATTTGTTGACGCCAAAATCGTATTAGGCTTTTATGCGGATTTAGGGGCGTGACAACCCTTGATTCAATTAACTGTTGAAACGAGACACATTTATAATAACTCGTCGACCCATGTGACCATTTTATACTAATTAACTCGGGTGGGGGATATTCGACCCAACCTATAGTTTTACTCTCTTTGTTAATCTAGTTTCAATACACTCACCTAAATTAATATTTTCCTTTTTCGCATCTTTTCCTTTTTGTTGTTATTTATCTTTTACACTTTTATTTAGGAGTATTAAATCCTATAAATTCTAGCAACTCGTCTTTGTAGATCATTCGATACCCATGCTTGGCTGCTATACTCACCCGTTGATTGTCATAAGTTTAGGTTTTTGTATAGTTCAGGTGAGCCGAATTCAAAATGACCGGCACGTAGGTGACTCTCGCATCATGGTAAAACCTTATCTACCATCTAACGTAACATTTAATGTCCTTGAGACAATTCGAGTGTCCTAGACAGACTATATATACCCCTAAATAACCTTTGAGAAAGGGGATCACAGATTAGAGAGAAAGATATTTTTGAGAGAGTTATTGCAAGAACCTAAGATTTTATCTTTCACCATTAATACATTTGTCCAAGTTTTCCACTAAGAATATACATTTATTGAGCTTTAAGCCTTTTTTCTTCATACCTTGGTGTTTGAGATGCCTACCTGAGGTGTATTTAGAGTTCTTGCTTTTTTTTCCCTCTAGTTAGTTCTTTCAAGGGTTCATTTATTTCTCTAAACAGATCATATTTATCTCTTTTCGTTGAGTTATACATGAGAGATTTTGAGTTTATACCAAAGAGTTCTATTCTATTTTAACTAAGTTTATTCCTTCATTATCAATATCACTTTGTTTGTTAAATTATTACCATTAATTGATGTTATGGCTAAGTTTATATTTAAGAACCCTAGAACTAAGGGAACTATTCTCTTGCATTTGGTGACTTTCCTGGGGAGGTTTTATTTTAATAATGGCTCAAGACAATGTTAACCATGCTATTAGTTTTGATGAGATTTAATGGAGAGATGAACAATAAGAACCATAATGTGAGATTCCTAAGGACGGGGTTCCTCCAATTATAATTGTTATGAAAGGTTCCATAGTGGTGAAGGCTTCCACGAGTATTGTGATGTGTCCCACTCAGCTATCTCATCTCATGGTGAAATTTATGGAGTTTCTATAGACACCAATAACCATGATGGCATTTGGGGCAATGGTGGACCCCAACTCATTCTCTACTCATGTGGAACTTTTTGCGACTTCTATGAGTGGAATACCTATTTCTTTTACGAGACCCATTGGTCTCTCGGCGGGCAATCTTATTTTTTCCATTACACCTATCATTGGAGCACCTACTGTTGCTAATATTACACTTGTGGCTCCTCGACTAATAGCCGTGGTCATGGGGGAAATTCCTCGACCCTCTTTGACCATTAAGGAGATAAAGAAGGAGATATTGAAGATGATGGTAGCTTCCTTACAAACTGCTAGTGAAAATTCCTCTATTTATGATGATTTTCATACTCCTTATCTATAGGACTTTAAAGGATGACCATATCCCAAGGATTACATTCCCTATATTTTTTAGAAGTACACTGGGAAGGGGGAATCTGAAGGAATATATCAAGAGGTTTTTGGAGCATTTGGGTGCTCACTGTAATAACAAAAAGCTATGCCTAAGGGAATTTTTTTTAATTCCTTACTAATAAAGCTTACACATGGTACTTTTATTTAACCCCAAGAAGCCTAGCTACGTGGGGGACATGCATGTCTTGTTTATTTAGAAGTTATTCTTGGCTGAGGATGTTAACTCTCACCCAGCTTGAATGAGAGAGACAACTATCGGGGGAGGATGTGGTTGCATATATACAATGATTTAGAGAAATATCTCTCAACGTGTGAGAGGAGGCGAGAGTTAAAACTGGTTCAACTTTGTCTGGAAGGATTCATCCCCGAGTATATCTTTCACTTGATAAAGGAGACGGGTGAGGACACATTTGTAACTTTCTTGAAGTTTCCATGGAACATTTCTTTGATTGTTATAGTGTTTAAACTACAAACCGGGGCTATGCTGATATAGACGATGACACTAAAGCGGGGTAGAAAAAGGATAACAATAGGTAGTTTGAGAGAGATAGAGAATATCCTCCACCATTTCCTTGAACCGTTGAGCAATACATTAATTGTTATAATGAAATGCTTCGCGATGGGATAATTTACCCACACAATAATACTCCCTAATATTCACTAGGAGACGACATTGAAGTTGATCCCAAATATTTTTAGATACATTGACGTGATTTCCACCTAACCAACAAATGATTTACATTGAGATGGATTGTAAACAAGAAAATGACAGTTGGAACGCTACCGATACCTTAAGGAAACATCAAAAATAATATATTTCTAGCGCTTGGGGAAAACATGGTAGTGTCCTATGATGAGGAAGCAGAGGATCACATGGGGAACCTTAGAACAGAGAGAAAGGAGTTTGAGTTGTCATTAGAATGTTTAATGGTGGTAATGGAAAATGTAGTTATCGCTTATAATAAATTAAGTTCTAGGGACATGGAGGAAGTATATATCAATTTAGATTATGTGGTTAACCCTAACTTGGAGTATCAAATTATGTCAAAGTGCCCCAAATTTGTGTAGTTCATTGAAAAGTTGGGATGCCCCAAGAGAGAAGGCTAAGGATTACTCATGCAATTTTAGACACCATGAAGAAAAATGTTGTTCCATTCATGAGATGGAAGAGACCAATGGTAATAGTAGTGAAGAATTTTTTATCAATGATAAATTTCTCAAACGCTGATAGACGATAAGGTACCCACACAAATGACCATTCTACACTATAACAAGCGTGAACGGTGTAAACTCTTCTAGATCTTTGATGGATCATGGTGCCCCTATCAATATAAGTGCATTAACTCCTTTTAGGAGACAAATATTTTAGAGGGAAGATAGATAGAAATGTTACTTTCTCTTTTTGGTTATGATAACCAGACTTCAAAATCTCTTGGGTATGCTGATATTAGGATTGTGATGGGGAATCTCACATCACATATTCATTTTCATGTGATTAATAGTGCCACTGTTTACCATATTTTGTTAGGAAGAATGTGGATGCACGACCACAATTTAGTTCCTTGAACGTACCATCAGTGTACCAAAACTAATGTGAAGGGGATTGACATAATAATTCGGGCAACCAAGAAGCCTTTTATAAAAGAAGAGACACACTTGGTGGATGATGCATTTTACACCAAGCTATCTAAAGATGCACGCATTTTAGCATGATATATAGAGGGAGATAGAGTTCTAAGGATTAGAGAAAGGTTGGGACCTGTTAACAACCAAGATGAATAAGTGGTGGACGTTGAGCAGAGGGTTAAGGAGGTAAACAATGTCATTATTAAATCTCAAATTATTTCTAAACAAATGAGAAATAGAATTAGGTTAAGGATTGATCTGATAGAACACAAGGTAAAATGACAAACTGTACTTAATATGTTTTATGGAATGAAGTTAGAGGAAGCTGAAAGTGACAGAAAGAGGAAGTTATGCATGGGTAGCCGAAGAATCTGAACAGGAAACTGACCCAGAGTATGAGTGTTTCCTTTTGGATAATCAAGGGTAATTTCTTGTTATTGATTATTCCAAAATTCATAAATTTTTTACGAAGATTGAACATGAGTAGGAGTGCGTGAAAGATCGCCCCAAGCCTAAAGTCCAAGAGCTAGAGCATATTGAATTGGCTGAGGATGGAGAATATCAAAGTCCAATCTTAATTTTAAAGGACCTATATGTTGAAAGGAGACAAGGGTTGATTGAGAATTCAGGAGTATAAATATATTTTTGCTTGGAAATACGCAAAGATGGAGGGGCCGAATCAAGATGTGAGTTTTCACAAGTTGAATACTGTTCCTTTGGAAATACCGATAAACTAAACAACCCGAACATAAAAGCTAGATCTAGATCTTAAGATCAATAAGGAGGTGCAACGATTATTGGTAGTTGGATTCATTAATCCAACTCAACATTTAATTTGGGTTTCCAGTATTGTTCGAGTGAGGAATAAATAAAAATATCAAATACTCAACTGTGTTGACTTTAAATATATTAATAGAGCTTTCCCTAAGGATGAGTTCCCTCTACCGTTCATTAACATTTTGATAGATTTAACAGCAGGTCATGAAATGTAAAACTTCATGGATGGGTATATTGGTCAAAACCAGATCAAGATGGATCCAACAGATGCAGAGATAACAACCCTTTGAACTCCATTGAACAATTTTATGTACAACGTCATGCCATTCGATTTGAAAAATATTGGGGAAACTTATCAGAGAATGATGACGGGCATTTTTCATGACTTTTCCATGAAATTTCAGAGTTCTATGTGTATAATTTAGTTATTTAGTCAAAGATGGAGGAATATCAATTGATTTATCTTAGAAAAGTTTTTAACAGGTTTAAGAATTATAATTTAAAGACGAACCACTCAAGTTCGCTTTTGGTGTAACGAGCAAGAAATTATTGACTTTTCTGGTAGATTGATAGAAAGTTCAGCTGGACCAAGAATAACAAAATTCTATCCTTGAGATTATTTTCATAAGAATGAATAAGGAGTTGAAGATATTCCGCAGGAAGATTTCCTAACTGAGATGATTTGTCATAGGTTTGATTGAGATTACTCATCCATTGATGGATTTGTTACGTAAGACTATAAAGTTCAAGTGGATTGAATCTCACTAAGGACATTTTAAGAAGATAAAAAAATTAATGAACTCCCCATAAATGGTGATCCCTCCAAGAGCTTTAGTAGTGTTTGAATGTTGTCTTATCTCTACCATGAGGTTAATCGGTTAACTATTGGCATAAGAGATTGATGGTCAAGAATTACCTGTCTACTATTTGAGTACAATTATTCATCGGTTAAAGGCAATGTACACTAGTATTGAAAGGAATTTTGTGGCCTTGGTGTATATTTCCCTAAAACTTAGGCATTACATGTTATCTTTTACCATTCATATTGTGATAAGTTATGATCCCATTAAGTTTTTATTATCATATATGATTTTGATTGGAAGGACATCAAGATGATTCATCATGCTCTCGGAGTAGGATTTAATGTTTGTGGTTACTTGCGCCATTAAGAGCCAAGCTTACATAGATTTATTTGAGATTTTTCGTTTGCAACATATGAGCCATCACACTTGGACATTATAGGTGATGATCTGTAAGACAACTTCTCGGAGGCAAATCTTGAAGAATGGATTATGGAGTTCAATAGTTCATTAGCTATAAGAAAAGAAGGAGGAGGGGTCATCCTTTCAAGAGGAAATGAGGATATTTTTCTGTCTTTTAAGTGGGACTTCTTTTTTTTCCAATAATGAGGTAGAGCATGAGTCTTTGGTTTTGGGGATGTTGTAGGATTTTTGAATAGGCATCCACTCGCTCTGCATAAAAGGGTATTCTAACATAGTGGTTAAGAAAGTTAATGGATAATACACATTGAAGCAACTCAAATTGGCACATTATAGAACAATCATCCATAGGTTGATCGTCTAATGCATCAAGTTAAAGTGTAAGGGAATCCTACAACAATTAACATTCATGATGAAGCCTATGCTGCTACTTCATAAAAGGTGATTATGAATGACGAACCAAAAATTATGGTGATTCGATGAATAATAAATCCATTGATTATCCTTAAAATATTTTAAACTCAAGATGACTGGGACTTGAGAGGAAAAATATGAAAGCAACTGGAGTTTAGGCAAGGAAATATGGGGTTCAGGGAGTCAGTGCAATATTTTGTTATGACAAGGAGTTTGTACTTTAAAAACATTGGAGGATAGCTGCCAAGATGCATCTGCCCATAAGAAGTTGAACATAAATTGAAGAAAGCCCACAAGGAGCATTATAAGACAAATGATATTCTTCTATATCGAAGAATCCAAAGAGATGGGTATTTTTGGCCAATGATGAGGCATGGCTCAACAACAATACAAATGGAATGTGCTATGTGTCAACTTTTCTTTTAAGTAGTTGAGTGCAGGTTCATGAAAGAAGAAAAAGATTAAAGATAGCCTAACATTGATTTTATCAAATATGGAGTTGTTCCTAAAGAGAATATCGATGCCATGGGAATTAGAAAATGAGCCCCAAGGTTCTATATTCAAGAGGAACAACTTTATCGCAGATATAACTTAAATAGATGTATGAGATTCATAATAAAGGAGTAAGTCAGCAAAGTTCATAAGCAAGCCCACAATCCAAATAATATTGGAGGAGCCAAATTATATGATCAACTCGTGACTTTGGGCTATAATTATTCCAACTATGGAGAAATATTCAGTTGATTTTGTTTAAAAGTGTAAAGCGTGCCAACTTCATGGAAATCTAATCCATGCTCCTTTGATAGACCTTCATCCTTGGAAACTCCCTATCGATTTTACACTTGGGCATTTGACCTTGTGGGGGAAATAAAAACCCCCCTCTAGGTAAAAAAATTGTCTCATTGAGTCAATTTATAGTATTGGCTTATTCTTTTAGTCAAAACACACAACTTGTTAGGGTGTGGCATACTCAAGCTTGCAATTGATGATAAGTAAGTTTTCGTATTTGTACAAGTCAAGTTCGAAGATCTCATCATGCCGCATTCTCATTCCCATAGGTATATAGACCTATTAATATTTAAAGAAAAATGTTTTGAAGCTTTAAAATGCTTTTAAAATAATTTTCAAAGTATTTTAAAAATATTAGAATTTTCCACGTCGTTCTAAGGACTGTCCATATGTCGTTGGAATGAGGCCCCTATCTCGTTCGAATGATATATCAAAGGAGTTTAAATTTTGAAAGGTATACCTCCTCTAGTATTGGTTTGAGAATTCGTTCGAATGTCATTCCAATGAGATTGGTACCCTTATTCGAACGAACTTCAAACGAGGTACATCGAACACTTTTCAAACTCGTTTGATAGCTTGTTTGATTCTTGTTCAAATTAGATAGTGTACGTCTTTCAAACGAGGTACTAGGCCATTCGAACGACCCGATGAATTTAAAAAAAAATATTTTGTCATTTTTATCCCACTACTCCCACTACCCCATGTTCTCATTTTTTAAACCTATTATAGTAATGCATGGGAGAAATTTTAATGATGCATTTTTCATGAATCTTTAAGTCTAATAATATTTGAAAAAATTCTCCAAATATCAATGACCCTTTATGATCAAGCTTTCATAAACCAAACCCAAAATAATCTTTCATTATATGTTCTTGGTTGTGCTATGGATTTTTCACTATAGGAGATGGTAAAGGCAATCGGTGGATACTGAGGCAAGGAGATGCTGTGAAGTTATATTGGATTTCATGGAGCTATGGGCGGAGGTTTTGAAGATTGATCTATGTAGGCTTGTGGAGTAAATTTTTGTAAGTCATTCCGAGCCTTCTTGTAAAACCATATATGTAGTGAATTTGTCTAGGCCTAGCCTTCTGTGATTTTTTCCATTTGGGTTTTCCTCATACATTGGCATGTCTTGGATTGTCTTTTTGTCTCAAAAATTGAATCTTGGATGCTTACGTAGTAATTAGTGTTAATAAAATTAAAATTTGAAAGAAATAAGACCTTTTGTCTAGACTAATATTTACTTGCTTTAAGAATCTACAATTTGGGGTAAATTTAATGAAGTTGAACCTATCTCGTATAATCATCTTTCTCAAATTGGTATCAGTGTCTGTTTCCAAAAATTAGTTACATGAATCCTTATATGGAAGGTTATTAATCAAATAGACCCCCCATGTTTATTGGAACTAATTAGACCTACTCGAAAGCCCATATGGAATCCTATTTAAAATCAATTGATGAAAGTGTTAGTTGTTAAAAATGGTGGTCCACCAACGATCATTGTTAAGGAATAAACTATTTTAAAACACGTTGAGGACCGGTGTGAGGATGAGTGAAATTTATGTAATTTTAATTCTAAAGGTTTAATTCGTGCAGGTACCCCTGAGGATTTTCATCGTATCATGACATGTCAAACTTCAAAGGAGGCATTAGACAATATTCAACTTACCCATAAGGTAACGAGTGGAGTTAAATCGTTTAAACTTCAAAATTTAACTACCTAATTTGAAACCATTAAGATGAGCGAGAGTGAAAATTTCGATAAGTTTCATGTGCGTATATCCAATATTGTTAACTCTTGTTATAACTTGGATGATGGAATTCAATAAAATAGGGTCATAAAAAAGATACTTAGATCTCTTACTAGTCGTTTTAATGCTAAAGTCACTGTTCTCAACTCACTAGCTACGTTAGATACTTTAACACTTAAATAGCTCATAAGTGATCTACAAAAATGTGAGTTTGACATGTTTCCCAAAGATAAAAGAGTGAAAGACAAGGGAATAGAATTAAAATCTCTAAAAATAAGTATCCAAGTTTGATTAGTCCGATATTGATCCCAGTGATATGGCTTTATTCGCTAAAAAATTCAAAAAAAATCGCAAGTTAACAAATAATATTCCAAATTCGATAAACCAAAATTTGAGAAAAATAAAAATAAAAAAACGGGAAGAAGCTTTAATGATTGAGACAAAAGGAAATATAAAAATTATAACTCTAGAAAGGGTCATTTGGAAAGGTGTTTTGAGTGTGAAGGTCGAGGTCAAAGAGCATACGAGTGTCTCACTAAGCTAAACATACAAGGCAACGAGAAAGCGATCTATAATGCTACCCTTAGCCATAATTACATTGAGTCTAAAGACTCCGATGACTCTATTCCATCTGGTAAACACTTAAATTCTTTCATGGCTAGTCATGCAAGCTCCACGAGCATGTCATATCCTAGTGATGATAATCTTGATTTTGTGTCTAACATCTCACAAGATAGTGAACGTGTTGGTAGTTTGAGTGAGAGTGATGTGAAAGACGGTGATTTCCACTCCACCTATATTGAGCTCTAATCGATTCCTTAAAACTTCACAAGAATAATAAGAAATTAATTATTAAGGTGTTGACACTGGAAAAAGAGTTTAAAGTCCTGAAAGAGAATGAGGCTTTGGTTAGTTAACTCAAGGAGATTAAGGTTTCTCTCTCTCAGAAACACATTGTGGTGGATAAAGAGAAGAATGAATTGACCAACACTTTAATGCGTGTCACCAAAGATCTCCATGATTCCATTGAGATTCGTGAGACACTTGAAACAAAAATTGTCAATCTTGAAAAAGATCTTGAGGTTTCTCGTGAAGTTAAAGTCAATTTTGAGGAAAATTTTGGGAGAATGGGGGAGTTGTTTCATGGACCCATCCTAGGTTATAAGGAGAAAGGTTATCAAGAAAGTGTGACACCCAGTATAATTAAATACCGGGTGATCAATCCTTTATTAAATTAAAATGAAGGTGAACGGTTGGTTGATTCTTAGCATCACTATCGCAAAATAAATATTTCCAATTTAAACACCCTAAATAATTAAGCTAAGCGTCAAAATAATTTAAAGTCTTATTTGAATTTTATTAAATTTCAATATGAAAACCTTTTTAAATAATCAACAGTCTAAGAATCACATAAATACTAAGGATGGAAATTAACACACAAGAATTAAACCATCTAGATAAATCGAACCAAGTTTAAAGAACCATAAATGAAATCATCCTCACAAAATTTAACTCCTAATGAGCAGTGAATACTATAAATATAAATAAATACAAATATGTGACAAATCCAAACGGGATAGGAAATCGGACGACACATGCCCTAACTATGAAGAACCAAAACAAGAACTGAATCAATGAAGAGGTCATCTAAAACAAACGCATGTAACTCCCTCATAGGCTGAAACACGTCCAATCTAAAGAACTTATGCATGACTCCCCTGTGGCTGGGCACCTGTAATACATACATATATATACAAGAGAGAGAAAAATAACAGAAAACGGGTTACAGCCTGAGTGTAAAACAGTTTTAAAATAGTTTAGCACGTATTTGAAATTATTACTGGCTAATGTAACAACCATGTTAGTATGAGACACTCTCTTGAGAATTCTCACCTCTTATCTAATGTGCATGCCTACTGTACTTCTGAATCTCATAAGTCTATCTAACTTATTCCCCATAAGTTTTATCTCCAGAAATAACAAGGTTATGATATTTGGTTTAAAGTTCAATCTCTTCATGATTACTTACGTTACTTAAAATATCTCAGTACCGTTACAAAGTTCCCGAACACTTATTATAAAGTTTGGAGCATTTATTCAATATTTAACTACTTACGCACACAGTAGAAGATTTCCATACATACGTATATATATTAATCACTCATATAATATATACACTATCAGCAACCCACATAAAATCTACGGTGCTGGCACACTCTGCTATCAAGTCCCCGTATCTCTCGTACTAAGGGAAATACTAGTTCGGAATCACTCTCGAACTACATTAACACAATACACACAAAATGGAGGCGAAGCATAGTTCCAAGTCACTAAGAGGTTAGCACATACCCCTCACATCTCTTAATACCATCTAACTATCATTCTCAGATATCCTGTATGAAGGAATCCTACTATCTAGGGTACAAGTCAATATCCCCCATAAAGGTCCCATCGAGATAAGACTGTCCCGACGCGGTAACCTCCATGATAGCAAGTAGCGCGGGTATGATTATTAAAAAATATAGTATTTCATATATGTACACAGTCACACGTCCATATATATATATATATATATATATAGAGAGAGAGAGAGAGAGAAAGTGATAGATATTCACATTTTCGGAATTAGGTGCACCCACGACCCATAATTATTATTAATCGTACATAGTACAATATTTCCCAATTATCTCGCATAACGAATTCATCTCTTTTATTATCAATTATAATCGTTTCATACTTACTTATCATCTCTCGAAGTATTATCTCTTACTAAATATAATTTCAGTAGGTACACCCTCTCTAACCTTCTGGTTCAACTATTACACGAGTCTCTCAATTCTTTAGTGAACGTACGCACAATTCCCAATGTGTGACAACCCCCCCCCCCCCCCCCCCCCCGTTAACCCACAATTTCATCCCATATAAAATTTCACTCAATGGAGTCTACTTAGACCCTATTAGTAATCTTTATAACCCATTATACTATTCAAATGATATCCAAGGGTTCCTATGTATTTTATACGGATTAAACAAAAAGGGGAAAATATGCAATTTTCCAGGAGGGGTCGATCGATCATGGGAAGGGATCAATCGATCAATCAGTCGATCGATCGAAACTCTTTGTTCGATCGATCGATCGAAACTCTTTGTTCGATCGATCGATCAAGCAGGTATTCCGAATTCTTCCATTGTTAACTATGAGTTTTCTTCTCCACCCTCGACAAAAACTCCATTAACGAGCCCCAAACTCTTAAAAAAATTTACTACTGGTTACATATACCTATATACATGATTTACTACGTGAAACATGTACAAATTCATCACGGGTATTGAATTAATTGGGTAAATCATCACAATTATCAAGAACCGTAATTTTTCATTAAACTTCCATTCTTCTAATCCTTTTTCTAGATTTATTACTTCTAAACCAATAAAATTTCGTGGGTAATCCTCTACATATGTTGAGATTTCCAGAATATATCTATTTCCTCTAAAACATGAGATTTAAATTCCCTAAATCATCAAATTTTTCCATGAAACATATGTTTAACAATCCTATTCTAACATGGGTGAAACATTAACTAAAAGAAAAGCAAGAACAATACTTTCCTAGGATTCAAATGTCTGATTTGTTGATGATGAGGATATGGCTGCGTTCCTCGTCTTACGATATATGTTTTGGTGCTGGTGGTGGTCCAATCGGATGGGTTCTTGGCCTTGAATTTCTTGGAAAGCTTCCTACCTTCTTCCCTAATGGTCGTTCCTGTGTTTCTGTGATTGTTAACCATAAAATCTAAACTCTAATAGCTGATATAACTTAGGAAAATGTGTCACCCCACCTAATTAAATACCGGGCGATCACTCATGTACCAAATTAAAACAGGAGCCGCATATGGTTCATTCTTAGCATCACTGCCGAAAACCAAATTAATTACTAATAACCTATTAGTCTGGCATCAAAATTTTATTTAAGTAATCTATTTAAACAAACCATTCAGATTAAAACATCCATAACAATTTATAAGAAGAACTTAAATGAAATAAAATCACCGAACACTCGCATTAAAATCATACCACCAAATAAAATGGCCTCACTAAAACGCGGTAAAAGAATAAGTAAAGGGAATTGGGTGATTAGCCCGAATGTTTATACAGTATATCCTATCTAGATTACTAGGATGGAAACGTCTATAGTATACCTACATGCATCCACAGCTGCTGCAGCAGAAGTCTGACTCGAAGGAATCGTCATCCAGACGTCCCTATGTCTAGACACCTATAATATATATATATATATATATAGCAAGATAGAAAATATATAAACGGGCCAGAGCCCGATTTGTAAAAATATTTTGCAAGTGCATAAATACCATATTTTAAAAATATGCTTTACCTCATATTTAAGTTGGTATCGTACTCCCATGAGATACCCTTCACCCTTCCTCTAATAGTTCACACCTAACGCATCCATTTAAGACATCCTAGTTAAGATACACCGCCTAACTAATCTATCCCACCCGTCATACAGAAACCTGAAAAAAAACCGAGTACTTAGGGCAAAACTTCTCCCCATTCTCAATAATGCACTACGTTCGTGCGTGGGGGGTCTCGCGAAGCGAAATCCAGAGAAGGACACCATGGATACACTACTACTTGGCAGTGTCAATCGTCGAGATCCATTAGGCCCTCAGTACAAAACATATATATATACATACTCATATAATAATCTATATATCATACTCTCTCTCATATTCATATCACAATATACATCCGGATAAAATCTCCCGGACTGAGATTTACTCTATATTCATTTTAATAATACACATCGAGATAGAATCTCCCTGACTCAGATTTAATCTATACCCATTTTATCTCTAGACTCTAGTAGACATACATACATATATATATTCTTTCTCTCATATACAAGCAGTGTACTAAACACACAAGTACAATAACCATTCCAACGAGCTATAACTCGAGGATGCGGTCTCATAGTGCTGATCCAACTCCAGGTTTACTCACTGTACCATGGTACCAAGCCAGACTTACTCAATGGTCTTGGTAAAATATAAACAATGGTGGAGGCGGTCATGTTCCCTTTGCAAGTGGAGTACACACATCGCACTCAAACGCGGGACGAGATGACCTGGGGATATACTCACCCTCCTCCTTAAGCCAGGTGATTCACCCACATCGCGCAACCTCCCTGGATCACACTAGAGAAAATATATAATCTCGTTGTTCCAACCCTACGCCAAAGGAAAGCCCGTGGAAATCAGACTCTAAGATACACATATATCAATCACACACAGATATATACGTATACGTATCATATAATATATATACTATAATCATATTGCATATATTCATAACCCATTTCACTTCTCAAATATATAAATGGCTATAATTTCCAACTCATATAGCAATAGCCGAACCCAAATGCTCCCACTTGTAATAGCATAAGTATTTACATACTTAAAATACTAAGCCCATAATTATTCCCTCACTTCACATATAACCTGTACCTTTATCACTTTTAGGGATATATGTACTCTCAAAATATCCCAAATTTCATCCTAGTCGCCTCATAGGATTTACTCAATTATGGTCATCACATAATCACATTATCTACGCGTACCATTATCTATATATGATTACCCAGCGAAATTTTCCCTCGAGTGATACTCACCTTAAACACCCTAGAAAAATAAGTCATGGATCCCATTATCCATGAGTCCAAAATTTACATCATGCTCCGAAATTTGTTTAGAGGTCCCCACTTCATTTTTGGAGCCCTAACCATTCGATTCCTCAATCTATTTATTTTCCTCGAAAATGTACTTTTTGTGTCACACATCTTAGCACCCTCCTAGCCCCTATAAATTCTCCCAATTGTCTAGTGATTAATCCTATAAATGAACCTTTATTTTCTCAAATAAATAAACGAGAATTTATGGAGATTGGAAATTTTCTTATAATTAACACCGGCAAAATTACCAAAAATTCTGGACCATCGATCAATCGATGCTGGACCATCAATCGATCGATCAACCTGGACAACTTCTTCTCCAAGAAGATGTTTCGGCCATTAAAGCTTCTCCCAAGATTTTTAATCCTTTCATACCCTCTTCCAACCTGAATCAACGATATACACACACATAATAAGGGTTCTAAACATCCTAAAACCCATGCCCAACAACTAATTTTGATTAAATGCTAAGTTTTTCAAATTGGAGATTATTCGGGGTTTACTCGTTTTAACTTCCAAAAACCCGTTTTGATTCACAAAAACCCATCCCGAAAATCACTACCAACTACGATATGAGATGTATTTATTAAACAAAATAAGCAAGTAAACACTTGCCTCGTGGATAAAATTCGACGACCTCGAGTCGAATCCCGCAGAGCTTGGCCGGAATCTCCCTTTTACTGTTCTTTTCTCTGCTCTCTTCCCTTTTCTCTCTTTTCTTTCTTTTCTCCCACCCTCTCTTTCCTTATATAGGGGAGAATAAAGGGTTTATCTCTTTAAACACAAAAATGACTCGTTTACTCAATTATGAGTCCCTATTAATCCAAAAATTCTCAAAATTCAAACACTACTCCTGGATACACTATTCTGACTATCTTGGCCCTTCTGAAATATACCACACACTCGAAATCTCCATCTGAGATACTTGACCACAGTCCACTAATTAAACCTAATACATCTCAATGCGGGTTTTCCAATTGAAATATTGTCCTCCGTTGCTTTACTCAACTGCGACATGTAATAAAATAATCCAACTCATCTACTTATTCCCAAAATTAGTTATAACATGCATCGAAAATCATCTAACACTCATAAACTCCAAAAATTATTATTCACAGTAATTCCTCAAATTTCCAAATTACACCCATTTATGAAATTTAATTATCTTTAAAAATGCGGGGTGTTACATACTTCCCCCTTTCAACGAAAATTTCTCCCTCGAAATTTGGGTATAACCTACACCACCATCCTAGGATCGCTAATTCCACTACGTCCTAGTAAACCAAAGTCTATAGGTACTAACACAATGGTCTCCTACCATATTCCACCTATCTTGAGGCGTATGCTCTAACGTGCTAGCTTGACCACAAGCTTATCAAAATTTCCATATGCTACGACACTACCTCGGTCGTAGGGTTGACTATAACGTCACAACACATCCAGTGCTTCTACAGCCAAATGACAAGGAAACGAGCCTATAACCGCTGCTCTAACTTATCGATCCCATCAGAGACCCACTGTTCTAAGCGTCCACTCATTTACCTAGGACATCAAATTTTCCCTCAAAAGGAAACTACACTAGCGCTTGACTACTCGCACCAGTCTTCTCTCTTATCTTAGGTGCACAAACTCTTATTGCACCTACACAATTGGATTATCACGTTCCTCCTATGATGTTACATCAATGAAACATCAATCTTACGTATAACTGGAAATATAATATTTCATAAAGTTAACCCAACACTCTCTTTATATCGGCGACACTAGTACGTCTGACATAAAATTTTAATAATCCTATGATCGATGTGTTTCCAACACACGTAAAACTAGTACTATCCTAAGTATCCCTAGTGACCAAGGCCTCTCTCAACCTCCGACATTTGTTCGGTTTCATGCGTGGGACATCTCGCAAAGTGAAATCCAAACAAGGAACCCTCCCGTTACACTACTTCCTCACATTGTCAGACATCTAGATATAACGGCCTGAGGCACACCAGTGGGATATCCTAAATCCTAGCTAGCTAGCCTACTAACACTCTTCTACTACTATCTCCTTCTATCTTAACGAAATATAAAGTCTAACTGATCGGGCGCCTACTCCCTACCAAGATGTTATGGTCATCTTACCTAAAAGATACTTCCTCTTAATTTGCCTTCTATTCAAGGTGAGGCTACAAGCCACAAATCAATATCCTTACCTCGTCTCACCCACATACTTATGGTGAGAGAACCATTTTCTTGCTTTTCCATAGCACTTTTATATCCTTAAGCATACACTCATCACACGGCTCTCAGTCCATAGTGTTTCCTCTACACTAGGTAACTTATCATCAAAACCATTATCCTTGCATCTCATAACATCTATCCACCCCCGACGTCATTAAGGTTCATGCGCAGAGCGTCTTGCAAGCGAAATCCAAACAAGGAACCCCTCTAATACACTACTACTTAACTTTTTCGGTCATGGGGGTTCGTTAGTTTCAAATATGCTACTGGGATAATCCCATCCCACCTATTTTACAAAAATGTGGTCAAAACTGCTATTTCTTTCCACGAGTTATACCACCAAACGCTCGTACTAACACTAAGTCCTTCGCGCCACTATCAATGAGCTTAAATTCATAGCTTATCAGTAGGTTCTGCATACCTTAAATCACATTTATAAATTCTCCACGGACTTAAATGAAGATAACGAAACATCTATCCAGGTGAGATATCACAATAACAACCTGTTCGGATATGATTGTCTTACAATCATTTGCCTACTATCGCTCTGATCAACTAAGAACACATATAACACATATAAAACGAGTAGTACCAGCGAGATACAAATTTTAAAATAGAATCCCGCTACCGCTGAAATACACCCCCCCCCCACACATATATATATATATACACACACACACACACACACACACACTATAAAACATTATTGACACCGCCAATAAACTCGAATCACACACGAATCTAGGGTTAGCAAAATACCATGACCCAAATCTTATCACACAACGTATACCTCCTTCATCTGAGGTGCAATTGATAACGAAATTCTTGCCAATCTCCTTACCTACTCCAAATGGTTCTTAGACATGGTACACTTGCCCCAACTGAACCAAAATTTCTTAACGCAGTGCCTCATCCAGGCACCCCACTCTTGTCCTTTTTCTTCTACTGGGAAAGGATGAACCGTGTGGCTCAACACTCCACATCACCCTATCTCCATTTCTGGCCTTCTTGACCATGTAAAAGTTATCAATATTATCGGAGTCTATGGCCTCGATCCTGATAATAACCCTCATAGTCCCCTTAACTTCTTCTTCAAGAGCAAGTTCCAGTACCGGCCTCATCATCCTTGTTCAAAAGAATTTCCCCGGGTGGATGTCCACTAATGGGGCTCCACGAACACAACCTCTCCCTTTGTTTTAACAACATTTACTAGTGAGCCCATCATTTCACTAAAGGACTCTGTTTTCATTGTACCTACCTTAATTCGGTAAAAGGTTTACTTCTCCATAACTCTTTATTCACTGTCGACCTCTAACCGATCGTTATGTGAAAAATTCAGGAACTACATTCGGTTCATTTTCGATGAATCAGAGGAACTAACGGTTAAACCCATCCATAAGATCCCTATGTGAGAAAGACATCCTTCTCCCCCGAACATGGTGACCACCGTTCCCACCATTTCAATATTTCTCTCACGGGTGAAAAAAATTTCATCAAATTTTCACATATGGGTATTTCCATATCCTGCTGTAAGCCAAAGCTTCTAAGACTTCTAGTTCCATTGAGTAATGCTGCACTGCCTTCACATGACTTAACTTCAACGTAGGTCTTTATCGAAGACCTTTTGAACCTCTTTCCAATTTAGATTCACCGGGTAATTGAAGTCTAGCACCACTTCCTACTACAACGGTACTTGGATACTCATAACTACTATGCTTTAGTAGTCGTTGCGAAAATTCTTAGCAAATGTCACAAGGAGAGTGACCTCTACTACGGTCTTAGCCTTCGACTTCCATTAACAGCTCCAGCTAAGACTCGCCTCCTACTACCCTCATCATGGCCTTCCTTGGTCGCCCTTCCTCGATCAGCACACGAACCTCAAATGAACGAGCAAAAGATTTACTATAATCTTAGGTAATAGCAGGAGAACGAAATCTCACAAAAGGAATCAACAATCTTAATCTTAAGGCTCTATAACAAATTGAGAGCAATACTGGAAGCATAGTACGTCCATACAGATTCCTAAGGACACTAGAACCTGATACTCTGATACCATCTGTGACACCCTGCCTAATTAAATACCGGGCAATCACTCCTCTACCAAAAAAAAACATGAGCCACATATGGTTCATTCTTAGCATCACTGTCGAAATTCAAATTAATTACTAATAACCTATTAGGTTGGCGTCAAAATTTTATTTAAATAATATTTTTAATTAAATCATTCAGATTAAAACATCCATAATAATTTATAAGAAGAAATGAAATGAAATAAAATCACTGAACACTCGCTTTAAAATCATACAACCAAATAAAATGGTTGCACTAAAAGGCGGTAAAAGAATAACTAACGGGAATTAGATGATTAGTCTGAATGTTTATACAGTATCTCCTATCTAGATTACAAGGATGGAAGCGTCTATAGTATACCTGCATGCATCCACAGCTACTGCAGCAGACGTCTGGCTCGAAGGAATCATCATCCAGGCATCCCTGTGTTTGGACACCTATAATATAGATATATATAGCAAGAGGGAAAATAGATAAACGGGTCAGAGCCCGAGTTGTAAAAATATCTTGCAAGTGCATAAATGCCATATTTTAAAAATATGCTTTACCTCATATTTAAGTTGGTATCGCACTCCCATGAGATACCCCTCACCCCTCCTCTAATAGTGCACACCTAATGCATCGATTTAAGACATCCTAGTTAAGATACCCTCCCAAACTAATCTATACCGTCTGTCCTCTAGAAACCTAGAAAAATCCTAAGTACTGAGGGCTAAACTTCTCCCCATTTTTAACGTTCCACTACATTCGTGCGTGGGGTGTCTCGCGAAGCGAAATCCAGACAAGGAACCCCTTCGATACACTACTACTTGGCAGTGTCAATCCTGGTGATCCTTTAGACCCTCGATACAAAACACACACACACACACACACACACACACACATATATATATATATACATACTCATATAATAAGTTATATATCATACTCACTCTCATATTCATATCACAATATACATCCGGATAAAATCTCCCGGACTCAGATTTACTCTATATTCATTTTAATAATACACATCCGGATAGAATCTCCCGGACTCTATGTACCCATTTTATCTTTATACTCTAGCAGAGATACATACATACACACACACACACACACACACACACACACACACAGATATATATATATATATATATATATATATATATATATATATATATAGAGAGAGAGAGAGAGAGAGAGCAAGGCTCAAGTGCATCATTAAATATACATCACCCATACATCATAAATGAAACGCTATGCAACATGAATAAAACGACACTGATTGACATATGCCCTTTTAACCCCAAAAAGAAAATAAGCTGGCCCTACTCCATCATTTCATAAACCGTTTTCAACTCTCTCTCTCATCACTTGAGCAGAAAGAGACGGAACCCCCAAACAGCATTCACCGGGGCAAAAAACGCACTCACCGGAGCAAAAAACTTCATCGGACTCAACCGGTGAGTAAAAATGAATCTCCACCTTAGGAAAAAAAGCCCTGCGTTATTTGTAGACTCGTTTACATTTGGAAAAAAAGCCCTGCTAAAGAACACGTTTACAAATTTTTGATGTTTCCAAAAAAAAAAGATTTGAAACACAAATCTTTACCCTGATATTGAAGCATAGATTATCTGTAAAAAAACGTAGATAACGCTTAAGGGTTCCCAGATCTGAGATTGATATTTCATTTTGGGGGGGGGGGGGGGTTAGATTTTTAATTTGTTATTTGTTGTGTTGCCAAATCTTTACTCAGTTTATTGAAACACACAACCTTTGTTGTTTTAAAAAAAAAAGTTTTGAAACACAAATCTTTACCCAAAAATTTTGAAAAAAATAGTTCACGCTTGCTGTTAACCATTTTAGAGTGAGATTCTTTATCTGTATCTTTGTCCTCGTTCATTTTTTTTCAGTTAATAGTTTCAGTTTTTTTTCAATTAACAATTTCATATTTGTTGAATTGCTTACGTTTTAATATTTTAATTAACAATTTCATTTTATTGCAGACCTAACAGTTTCAATTTTTTTTCAGAAATGACAAGCAGTGGTTCTAATTGTTCGAGAGTGAAATGTGCTTGTGGTGTTGATGCCATTTTTCGTACATCGAAAACAACCGCAAATCCCGGACGGCGTTTTATGTGTTGTCCAAAATCCGAAGATGGGTCTTGTAATTTTTTTAAATGGGTGGACGATAAGAAGTCCGTGTGCAATGAAAAAATTGAGTTAGCGGCAAAAATAAATGCATTGGAGATTGAATTGGCGATACTACGAACCGAATTCAATAACATTTGGGCGACAAAGATAAATTCGGTGGTCATGGAATTGGCAACACTCCGTAATGAATTCCACAAATTTAGAATGGAAATTAAATGTCTCTTTGTAGGATTGCTCGTGTTGTTCATTTATCGTGTATTTCTCAATTAAGTGCGAGTGCAATTTGTAATGTTGGATTATAAGGTGTAATTTGAAATGGTGCAATATTTGGTGTTATTTGGAATGTTGAAAACATAATGTTGTATTTGTGATGCCTAATTCTACTTTGGTGTTATTTGGAATGTTGAAAACAGAATGTTGAATCATTGAAGTAAATAAATAATAGCAGTGGGCACCAAATAAGATAATTCAATAAAAATCCTTTTTTCATTTTGCAATAAAAATCCTAAACAGAGCTCTAAACAGAACTCGAACTGGCTGGTGTAAATGGAGGTCAAAAATCCTTTTTTCATTTTGCAATAAGTACATTCCTAGTTGTAGTAAAAAAAATAACATTTGCTGGTAGAGGAGTCTGGCCCATAATTTTTCACAACAACTTGATATTCCTTATCTATACTCATCAGATGGTTAGATTGCAGGGAAATAGAAATCTTCACCATCTAACTACATCATAATTCTACTAAACTACATAAGTTTCCCACCAACAATCTTCACCATCTAACTCCCAGGGAAATAGATTGCAGACTTAAAAACCTACATAACATCCATGGACCTTGTTCCATACAAATTGCAGACCTAAAGACCAAATTGCAGACTTACTCCTATGACTGTAGACACCAGTTTTTAGTATCAACTACTGTATTTAACTGAGATTTGCACACTGTCGAGCACTTCTAATTGTTAAAACAATAACCTCAACATAATTGTTGTGAATGTCACAACTGACATTCAAAATATAACTTGACAATCAAAATACACCAGCTAACATTCAAAATACACCAACTGACATTCAAAATATAACTTGACAATCAGAATACACCAACTGACATTTAAAATACACCAACGGACATTCAAAATATAACTTGACAACCATAATACACCAACTGACATTAAAAATACATCTTGACAGACAAAATACACATTCAAAAACATCCAATACAAATTCGACATTCAACTTGGCATCTCCTTGGACGAACTGGCAACAAAGATTGTTTCCGAATTACCATCCTTGTCCCTACATGAGCAAAAAAAATATTAATAACACTCGAACTAAACAAAAATATTAATAACACCCGAACTTAAAGAAAAAATATTATTAACCGTCGAACTTAAAAGAAAAAAATATAACCTATTATTCAATACGGGGAAATTTCTTTTGTCATGAGCTTGCCCTACTAATCCACACCCATTACAACGTCGCTCTTGTAACTTTTTTGCCTTTTTCAAGGCTTTCTCTTTCGCACCTTTTAGTCGCTTACCACGTCATTTCTCCCTTATTTTTTGGGGTTCATTATAGCCATGCTTGAAATTGGTACTTATGTTAACCGAAACTCCTCCACTAGGGCCTTGCAACAATGGTAGTGGTGGTTCCACACGATCAACCTGTAAATTTATCTTTTCACATGCCATATCTAAAGTGTCATCATAAATTTTTGTAGCTTCTGGACTAATAAGGGCACTCTCCACCACATCTAAGGATCTTTGGATTAGTCGACTACGTTGAAGGAACTATGATTTGTCGCATGTTACGACCATACCTTTAGAATCTCTAACAGTTAACTTTTTGGCTCTCTTGGTCCACCTACTCATGATGTACTTGCTCGGTAAACTGTGTATGTCAAAAAACTTGACCACATATGCGAGCATGTGTTGGCATGGAATACCTGCACTCTCAAACAACTTGCAACTACAAGATACGAAATCCAAATTACAGTCGTAACTTACTAGTCGCACACGTTGGTTATCACCAATTGTTTTTCAAACCTCATACACATTTTTATGGCCCTCTTCCGTCTTTAAATCAAACTTATAATTCAACATCTCCCACATCTCGTTTTGAAACTTATGAAAGATCTCAGACATATAAATGTGCACCATTTGTACCAAAACAAAGTGTATAAGTCTCAATTTAGGCTTCTCGTTGTAGTCTTTGTGATCGCAAAGCAACTCTTGATGACATTGATGCATAACACCCCTATTAAATTGGATCATAAATTCAAGTAGGGAATTTTTCTTCGACACATATTTCTTGAAAAAAAAGTGTGCACTTTTCGCTCTTTGGCTACTTGTCATATTAGCCGAGAAAATATGATTCACATACACGGGGACCCATTTAGAACGAATTTCATATAATGAATTAAACCACTTGTTTTCACTTAAACCTATTCTTGTCATAAGATCAATCCATTTAACATCAAACTCTTCCATTGTCTCCGCTTTCCATATACAATCAGAAATCTCCCTCCGATACATGTTTTACTTCACCACATCTATTTTGTCCGAAAACTTCATCAAAATGTGCCACGAACATAACCTATGATGGGTGTTGGATAGTACTTCGGCTATAGCCCTCATCATAGCCGGATCTTGGTCGGTAATTATCAATTTCGACGCATCACCCGGCATTGCCTCCAAAAATTCATTGAACAGCCAAATGAATGATTCAATTGTCTCATCGCTCAAAAAAGCACAACCAAATATAATTGTTTGCCCATGATTATTAACCCCCATAAGGGGTGCAAAAATCAAACTATATTTATTTGTATTATATGTGGTATCAGACACCACCACATCGCCATAACACCCGTAAGATCGTCTAGATGTGGCATCAGCCCAAAAACAATGCTTAATTCTATTTTCATCGTCGGACTCGATTTTAAAATAAAAGGAAGGGTTCTTTTGTTGCTCTAAATTGAAAAACTCTAACAACATGTCTCCATCACGCCCAATTAATTCTCTACATTTATTCCGGCCTTGGTTGCATAAATCTTTTTGAGTGAAGCCAACATTCTCAAACCCTCCCGCTTGTAATTCCAATAGGTTGTATTGTTGATGCTTTGGTATGTTAACTACACCAAGTTGTTGAGCCAAGCATCTTTGGGCATTCGAAATAACCGGATGTGATCGTAGAAAATGATTTTTTTGTTGGGGTAGCCAATGGATGACTATTACCCTCCACAAATATACTAACCACAAACTTGTTGTCTTTCGAACACAACACCACAAGCTTAGCCTTACAATTCTCTCTAATGGCCCCTCGACGTCTAGATGTGCCCGGTTTCGCTACAACCGTACTCTTCCCTTCTTTAAAACATACATATGACTTCCTCACGATCTCATTTGTCTCTTGGCACCTATTAACCCTGGAATTACGCACATTAAATCCGACTTTTTTTAGCATATTCATTGTAGAAGTTCCCAACCGCATCCAAACTCTCAAATTGTTGTCCAATCTTTGGGGTTTTTTCCAACTCCACATAAGGGTTGAATAAATTATCTTTTTCTAAATTAAAATCGACCTCTTGAACCTTCTCAGTTTCCACATTTTCCATGTCCTCAAATTCAAATTCAATTTGCATATCTACCCCTATCCAAAGTTCTTTGTTATTCCCAACAGAAGAAGAAGGGTCCATTTTTCTGAAACATACAATAGAAACTAGGTTTAGTAAAAAAAATAATGACTATGAAAAAAAATTAATGATTGATTACATCACAAAAAATGACTAAAAAATAGAATTAAACTCAATATAACGATGGACATTTCAATATATAGCAGTGTATCAAGTTTTAGCATTGAAAATACATCACAAATAATCAATGAACTACGTTTGTTATAATATATATTAGTGTATCAAGTTTCAACAACACATTTCAATATATATCAGTGTATCAAAACTGTTTTTGATTTTTATAATCACCAAATGAACAACGATGTTTTTTTTACAAATAATCTATGCTTCAATGAAGTACGTTTTTTTCACCTGTTAATATATCAGGGTAAAGATTTGTGTTTCAAATCTTTTTTTTTTGGAAACAACAAAAATTTGTAAACGTGTTCTATAGCAGGGCTTTTTTTCCAAACGTAAACGAGTTTACAAATAACGCAGGGCTTTTTTTCCTAAGGTGGAGATTCATTTTTACTCACCGGTTGAGTCCGGTGAAGTTTTTTGCTCCGGTGAGTGCGTTTTTTGCTCCGGTGAATGCTGTTTAGGGGTTCCGTCTCTTTCAGCTCAAGTGATGAGAGAGAGAGTTGAAAACGATTTATGAAATGAGAGAGAAGGGCCAGCTTATTTGCTTTTGGGGGTTAAAAGGACATACGTCAAGCAGTGTCGTTTTATTCATGTTGCACAACGTTTCATTTATGATGTATGGGTGATGTATATTTAATGATGCACTTGAGCCTTGCTCTCTCTCTCTCTCTATATATATATATATATATATATATATATTCTTGCTCTCATACACAAGTAGTGTACTAAACACATCAGTACAATAACCATCCCAACGAGTTATAACTCAAGGATGCGGTCTCATAGTGTCGATCCAACTCCAGGTTTACTCACTGTACAACAGTACCAAGCCAAACTTACTCAATGGTCTTGGTAAAATATACACAATGGTGGAGGCGGTCATGTTCCCTTTGCAAGTGGAGTACACACATCGCACTCGATCGCGGGACGAGATGACCTGGGGTTACACTCACCCTCCTCCTTAAGCCAGGTGATTCACCCACATCGCGCAACCTCTCTAGATTGCACTAGGGAAAATTTATAATCTCTTTGTTTTAACCCTACGCCAAGGGAAACCCATGGAAATCAGCCTCTAAGATATACATATACCAATCACACATAGATATATATGTATACGTATCATATAATATATATACCATAATCACATCGTATATATTCATAACCCATTTCAATTCTCAAATATATAAATGGCTATAATTGCCAACTCAAATAGCAATAGCCGAACCCAAATGCTCCCACTTGTGATAGGATAAGTATTTACCTACTTAAAATACTAAGCCCATAAGTATTCCCTCACTTCACATATAACTCGTACCTTTAACACTTTTAGGGATATATATACTCTCAAAATATCCCAAATTTCTTTCTAGTCACCTCATAGGATTTACTCGATTATGGTCGTCACATAATCACATTACCTACGCGTACCAGTATCTATATATGATTACCCAGTGAAATTTTCCCTCGAGTGTTACTCACCTTAAACACCCTTGAAAAATAAGTCATGGACCCCATTTTCCATGAGCCCAAAATTTACATCACGCTCCGAAATTTATTTAGAGGTCCCCACTTCATTTTTGGAGCCCTAACCATTCGATTCCTCAATCTATTTATTTTCCTTGAAAATGTACTTTTTGTGCCACACATCTTAGCACCCTCCTAGCCCCTATAAATTCTCCCAAATGGCTAATGATTAATCCTATAAATGAACCTTTATTTTATCAAATAAATAAAGTAGAATTTATGGAGATTGGAAATTCTCCCATAATTAACCCTACACAAAATTGCTAAAAATTCTGGACCATCGACCGATCGATCAACCTAGACAACTTCATCTCGGAGAAGCTGTTTCGGCCATTAATGCATCTCCCAAGCTTTTTACTCCTTTCCTACCCTCTTCCAACCTCAATCACACACACACACACACACACACACACACACACACACACACACACATAATAAGGGTTCTAAACATCGTAGAACCAATAACTAATTTCAATTAAATCCTAAGTTTTTCAAATTGGATATTATTCGGGGTTTACTCGTTTTAACTTCTGAAAACCCGTTTTTATTCACAAAAAAACACCCCAAAAATCTCTGTGGTTTATCACTACCAACTACGATATGATATTTATTCTTTAAATGAAATAAGTAAGTAAACACATGCCTCGTGGATAAAATCTGATGACCTCGAGTCAAATCCCGCGGAGTTTGGTCGGAATCTCTGGTTTCCTCTTCTTTTCTCTCCTCCCTTCTCTTCTCTCTCTTTTCTTTCTTTTCTCCCACCCTCTCTTTCCTTATGTAGAGTGAAATAAAAGGTTTATATATTTAAACCTAAAAATGACTCGTTTACTCAATTACGAGTCCCTATTAATCCAAAAATTCTCGAAATCCCAACACTACTCTCGGATACACTATTTAGACTATCTCGGCACTTTTGAAATCAACCGCACACTCGAAATCTCCATCTGAGGTACTTGACCGCAATCCACTAATTAAACCCAATATATCTCAATGTAGGCTTTCCAATTAAAATATCGTCCTCTGTCGCTTTACTCAACTGCGACATGTAATAAAATAATCCAACTCATTTACTTATTCCCAAAAGTAGTTATAACATGCAATGAAAATCATCTAACACCCATAGACTCCAAAAATTATTATTCACAATAATTCCTCAAATTTCCAAATTACACCCATTTATGAAATTAATTATCTCTAAAAATGCGGGGTGTTACAGAAAATTTGGGGGTTTAATTACCCAAAAATACAAAATGTCTATAATACCCTCCTGGGATGTCAATTAGGCCTAAAAACACCCCAAGAGCCAAACTAAACCCCCGGGTACACTTTTTTTACTATCTCAACCCTTCCGGACACGTTGGCACGCTCAAAATGACCATATAGGTGAATTATAATTTATTCACTTTTTATAATAATAATTTAGTCCCGACACAACACAAGCACGTCCCGACTTAATTTCCATAATTGTCATATTTTTCACTCGTGACAATTTTAATAAATTCAATTCTACATATTACTTTACTCATTATGTAATATTTAACAAATTTCCAATAATTACTAACTCTCATCACACTAGTAAATATTTATATTAAATTTTTGGATTAATATTAAATTAATATCTCAATTTAAATTTAATAAATCCCCAATTTTAAAAGCCATAAAAATATGGGGTATTACAGAAGGATAGGGTATAGTGTATGTCAAGGGTGCATCCAATTCAAAATCCGTACCTATCGCCAATATTGCTTCCAACACAAACTAATCCTTACCCACTAAAGAGATATCGTCCTAAGAAACCTATTAAGGTAAGATGGAATCAATCATATGTTTGCTCTTTTTGCAAAAGAAAGGGTCACCTTAGAGTCTTTTTCTACAATGTTAGAAAGAACTCTCGTGCTCGTGCTCCCACACCACACTATAGCCATCTGGCTAGACTTAAAAATCAAGTTGAGTATTTAATCAATACTTCTAAAGGTTTAATGGAAGAATTGCAAAGGTTGTCTAATCCTTGCGAGAATAATTCCAACTCAAAGACTAAACCAATAATGGTAGAAACACTAAGAACACAACACTGTCGGGTTATTAAGGATAAGGTCACGCAAGCTTTAGTTCTTCATGTTGTTCCTAAGGCTCATAATAATTCCCAATGGTATATTGATAGTGGATTCTCTAGACACATGACATATGATAAATCACTTTTTACCACACTTGAAGATCATAAGAATGGTCTGGCTACCTTTGGCGATGGGACTAGGTCTAGGATTATGGGATGAGGCACCATTGAAGTTTATGGATTCCCAAAACTAGGCAATTTACTTTATGTTAATGGAGTAAAAGAAAACTTAATTAGCATAAGAAAATTGTGTGACAAAAACCCTGCGATTAAGTTTATCCAGACAATGTGTAATGCTTATGACAAATTTGGCAAGACTATACTTCAAGGTGCAAGGAATATCGATAATTTCTATGATATCATTCCAAGGTCTTCATTTATTTACAATAGTGCTAGGGTATCCATTGTTGTCTTTGGCATAAATGACAAGGTCACGTCAACTTTAGGGATCTTGAGTGTTTTGTGAAGAAAGACCTAGTTTGTGGTTTTCCACCATCATGAAAACCTAATTCCTCACATTTCATTCCTTGCCAACAAGGAAAAAAAATCAAGAGTCCGTATAGGAAGTTGGACTTCATTACCACCTCTCGTGTTTTAGAGTTGATACATATGGCCCTTATGGGTCCTACGCATACTGAGATTATTGGTTGTAAGAAGTATATCCCAATGGTAGTTGATGACTGTTGATGTAAAAAACTAGATTGCTCTAATTATTCAATCACAGATAAATAAATAAGACAAAGATTTTTAAAGTGGTTCGGCTAGGAATAAAGCCTACGTCCACTGTTATGTTATTGCTGAGTGTTTGCAGAATTCTTGATTACAAGTTCTCTCAAGAATTTCTCGTCCCCCTTGAATGAGGATGATACAAGGTATTTATAGCCCTTAGGCTGTACATGAAAGGTTCGATACATTAAATGATATACATGTGAAAGGGTAATACATTTAATGCAGCGTGCGCGTCAAGAATATAAACATTCAATGTATATTTGAACTGTTGATTATCTGGCAATTAATGATACGATCGAGGTGCAACTCGGACCGCCATAGTTGCTCATTGCTCAGGAGTTCCTCGGAGCGCTAGAGTTCCTCGGTGTATCCTCGTTGCTCGGAGAGAATCATGGTTGGTCGGGAAATGAACTTCCTCGTCGTTATTGCACCACGTAGATTGACAAGTGTCTTCGTATGATTCGTCCACATCAGCATATTAATTTTGGTATCAACAGAAGCCCCCAATGTTTTATATTTCGAACTTTGAGGAGTATGAAACATTCTTTCTCGGTATTTGGCCATATTGAATTGATCTTCCAGGGTTTTAGGAGCATTGTATTTGAATTTATTTCCAAATTCGAAGAATCTGCCTTTTTTTGAACTTTTAAGAGCGCCTCGATCTTAGTGCCCTTTTTGTCTTTTTAGCCGCCGGAAGTTCAATAGTTTCTTTTTTGTAATCATTTCCTTCGCCGCTTCCCAAGGCAAAGTATTTAATCTTCTTAGGTAACCATACCGTCTTCTACGTTTTCTAATTTTCTGCATTCAAGCTTTCTATTCTCTCCTTCTCTCTTGTGCGTTCATCTTTTCCTTCATTAGTTGTCAGCAAACCTCCTTTCTTCCTGTAAGATCTTCTTCCTTTCTTCTCTTTTATTCGGTATGGTTTATATTGTGGAGTCTGTTGAGAAATTTCGTTCTCATTTTTCCATTCCTTCTTGGGTAACTCTAGAGGTTCTTTCTGAGCCTTTAGATTACTTTCGATTGGCTGAGGGACATTGGTTCCCCAGTCTATTTGTTGCTGAATGTGGATTTTCTTTTCCACCAAACCCATTGTGTCTTGAGTTTTGTCAGTATTTCGATCTTGTCCCTGCAAAAATAGCCCCCAATTCATGGAGAATAATTAATGGGGTGTACAAATTAAATTTAACTCATGGGACTCGTATAGGGATCCCTGAAATTATGTACTGCTATAAGTGGGCCACTCTAGATAATATTTATTACTTAAAAACTAGGTTTCTGAATAGGGCTCCTGTAGTTAACCTCCCTGACTCAAATAGAGATTATTTTGAACATGGATTGGTTATAAAAAATTGGCAATATGCCCCTTTAGTTGGAGATGGAGTATACAACGTTCCCAGATGCCCCTCATATGGCAATGGGATAGGTTTATTTTTCATTTTATTTTACTTATGAAATTATGCTTTCATCATGTTTGACAAAATGTATGACTGATATCTCATTATGTATTTATTTGCAGTTGACAGCAAAAGAAAAACTCCAAAAGAATCAGAGGTTAAAATCAAGCATCTGAAACTTATCTGGGGTTTGCATAAGAACGTTGCAGACGAGCACATCAGGTCTGCATCATGTTTGCTACAGTATAAGAGTTATACAACCTCTTATATTGCTCGCCCTGTTGAGCCATCTTCCACTCCAGAGGACACTTCTTCAGATTCTCATCTTCCTTTAAGTCAGAGAATGGGCAAGAAAAGAGCTCCTCCTTCTCTATTTGATGACACTACTTCTGCTGCCGGGGCCAAGAAGAGCAAAACTGATGTCCCTGAGGGGACTAAGAAGGTGGATGCTGCACCTTCCAACACTACCGAGAAGCCCCCAGTGGCTTCGAGCAAGAAAGTTGCTCCTGTGGAAGTGATTACTATTTCTATGACCAAGAATTCTTCCTTGGTTGAAGCTGTTGAAATGACTTTGAGAAGTTTATGGAAATCATCATCAATCAATCTGGCTGAAACTGCCTCCTCTTTACCTGCTGGTGGTGTTGGTGTTCCAACCATCATTCCTCCGAGCTCTGCAATGGGCTCGGTAAAAACTTGGATCATACCCGAGGTCCAAGGAATTAATGAAAAAAATTTCTAGGGATATGCTGACATCTCTAGCTACTCGTCATCTTGCTTCAGTAAATTTCTCATACTTTGGGTTTTCTTTCTTTTTCTGAATTCTTGTATTTTTGTATTGACTTTATTGTTTTTCTCATCTTTCAGCTGGTGAATTGTTTCAATAACATCGTGAAGAAAGATGAAGCTATTAAAGCTTCCAGCTCCTCGTCAGATGTTGATGATGCTCTGTTGGGTTTGACCCAATCCTTGAAGGAATCTCGTCAACAGTACATTGAGGAAAAAGCTATTTGGGAGAAAAAATTATCAACAGTTGAGGCCGAGAATGTGAAGATGGCTGAGATCTCCAAACGTTTGGAGAATAAAGTGAAAAATTTAGAGGTGGAGAATAAGAAATATGACGACAAGCTTAAGAATTTTGGAGAGCTTGAGGATAAACTGAAGAAGGCAGAGGAAGAATTGCCCGTCCTGCGAGATATTAAAAGTAAAAAAGAAGAATTGGACGTGAAGCTCTCCTCGGAGAAACTGAGAAGAAAGGTCGCGGTCAAAAAATCCTTCAGCGCTGGCTGGGATAAAGGATGGGATAAGGGAATTGCTGCAATGACATCCCAAGTTCAATATGGGAAGTTGAAATACTTCCATAATGGCTGGGTAGCTGCTCTGCAAGAGTTGAAGATCAAGGACAACTCTGAGCTATTCCAACTACACCTCCCTGGTCCTCCTCCAGCAATTGTGGAAGAAGAAGAAGATGAGCCTGTCTCTGATGAATCTTCTATGGCCATAGGTGATCAGGTCTCTGCCTCTCAACCCTCTGCCACCGAGGACATTTCTTCCATGCCTCCTCCTCCTGAGAAGATTCCTGCCGATCAAGCCGCTGTTATTACCGAGCAACTAAGCTCCTCGTCCCAGCCTCCCGAGAAAGTCTTGGGGGACAAGGAAAAGGTGTGAAGTTGTTCGGTATCATTTCTTTCTTTCATTACTTGTAATCGAACAATGTAATCTTTTGATGATCTAATAAAACACATCTTCGTTCCTCTTCATTGTTGATCCTCTATCTGCATTTATTTATTAACTTCTGCTTTCTCTTCTTTATTAGTTTTTGGCCAGAATGGAATTGATATCTACTCCTGATACTGAGTTGATGCGACAATGCAATGGATATTATAAAGCTGGTCATACAGACCTAAGTGTATCAGAGATTGTCGACATCGTTGGTCACGATGCCTCAGAGCAAGCAGTTGAGGCTTACCGGTACCTGAAGGATTTACTTGATAGATCTGTGGCCAATAATGTGGAATACTACGAATTGATCGAGGAACTTCATTGTAGCTTAGAAGATCTTCAGAATCAACATAATGAATCAACTGCTTTGCTGCACAAGGAATATGAAAATAGATATCAGCAGCTTTCTTCTGAAACAGGCCATAAAAAGATCCTCGCTGGATATGATGTTAGGGAAAGAACTCTAAAAGGTGAGGTTGAGTCCTATAGGAAGATTGCTGAGTTGTTGGAACAGGAGAACAATAATTTGCAGAAAAAGTTGGCTCAGTATGAATCTGCAGCATCATCTTCCACTGCTTTAGTACAAGTTACTGATGAAGGTTTCTCGTTCTTAGAGGTTGAAAATGCCAAATTAAGGCAAGAACTGGATGACTTAAGAAGATCTGCTATTTTTGGGACTGCTCGGGGATGAGGAAGAGGTTCTCGAGGGCGAGGAAGAGCTGTTCAAAATGTTGTCGAGGAGCAAAGTTCTCCAATCGCTGCTCGGAGTCGATCAAGAGTTCTTAGTCGTAATGTCGAAGAGCCTCGTACCCAATCTACTTTGGAAACTCAAGCATTCCAATTAAACGTCAAAGATCGGGCTCTGTCAGAAATGTATAAGAAAAATCTATCCTTGGAAGATCAACTTACTGCAACGAAGTCTGCTCTACATACTAAGGATCTTTTTGCCAAAAACCTTCTCAAACAATTGGATAGATTAACCTTTCAATTTCATAAGCAACCTAGGGAATTCTGGATGGCAGGATATAATGAAGCTCTTGTTCATTTGGATGCTCGTATTGAACATGCCAACAATGAAGGTTATAAACAGGGGTGGTTGAACGCACTGGGTGTGTTAAAATTGGAGCAAGGGCATTATTTATGGGATTATCATGCTCTAGGGTTATTAGACTTGCCTGTACCACCTTTCAAATTGGACATGGCCTGGATCCCAGCTCGTTCCATTCCTCGTAGATTAATTTCAAAATACCTCGGTGATTATAGCCTTCATTCCCAAATCAAAGTATCTCGTCCAGAGCATCTAATGGAGACACCTTCAATAATGAATGTCAGAATGTTGAAGGACTTGAACTTTATTAATTCTCCCCTTTGCCTGGAAGATCCTCCTGCTGGTGAAAAGCCTATTTCTAAAGAAAAGGGCAAGAAACCAATAGAATTGGAATATCAATGTAATAGTTAGTACATTCATGTAACCTGCAATTTATTTTGAATTTTAATGAAAAGACTTTCATTTTCTGTTTGCAAATTTTGCTATTGTCTTGTGTTTATCAAACACCTTTATATTTGTGCATATGTATCTGTTAAAAAGATAACAATAATATTGTTCATCGAGCAACTTAATAAAAAGTTACAAGTATCAAGGTTGTTCAATCACTTAATAATAAAGTAATGAGTATAAAATGTTCAAATTGTTTCCAACCAACCAGGGTGGATAAATAATTTATCCTCGTCGACCAACTACAGTTAGTGGGTTTTTATCCCGATCAACTATACTTGGTTCAGTTTGGAATATTTTGTTCTCTGAGGAACTTTTGTAATAATATTACCTCCCGTCTAACATAAGTTGGAATGTGAGAGTATATTTTTCAAATCCAATCAAAGGAGTATTTTTTGGTTCTTTCGAACTGTCCACAAGTTATTTTACCAACCGTAGTTGATCACGCTAGTGTCGTCTCCTAACCAAAGGAGTATTTTTTGGTTCTTTCGAACTGTCCACTAGTTATCTTACCAACCGTAGTTGATCACGCTAGTGTCGCCTCCTAACCAAAGGAGTATTTTTTGGTTCGTTCGAACTGTCCACTAGTTATCTTACCAACCGTAGTTGATCACGCTAGTGTCGCTTCCTAACCAAAGGAGTATTTTTTGGTTCTTTCGAACTGTCCACTAGTTATTTTACCAACCGTAGTTGATCACGCTAGTGTCGCCTCCTAACCAAAGGAGTATTTTTTGGTTCTTTCGAACTGTCCACTAGTTATTTTACCAACCGTAGTTGATCACGCTAGTGTCGCCTCCTAACCAAAGGAGTATTTTTTAGTTCTTTCATACTGTAAGCGTAGTGTATTACAGTAGTATTCCCCGAAAAACTTTCAACAGAAAGAAAATGGTGAAACATCCTCGTTTTATTCATAATGAAAGAAATGCTTTACAGTTTACATTACTGATAATACTTGCGCAGGTGTTCAGCATTCCATGCATTCTTAAATTCCTCTCCTTCTAGAGTTGCTATTCTGTAAGTTCCTGGCCGAACAACTTCTGTAACTCGGTAAGGTCCATGCCAGTTTGCTTCCAGCTTATTATGCTTCTGAATGGCTTTCTTTAGCACATAATCCCCTTCTTTTAAGTCACATTTCTTCACCCTTTTGTTGTAGAACATAGCTGTACGTTGTTGGTAAGCAGCATTCCTAATGGCTGCCTCTTCTCTAACCTCCTCGAGCATATCCAAATCCAATCTTCTCATCAAATCGCTGACTGGGGAATTGAAATTCAGCACTCTATGCGTTGGGAGACCCAGCTCGGCAGGTATCACAGCCTCACTTCCAAATGCTAGCATGTGTGGTGATTCCCCAGTTGCTGCTCGAGGAGTTGTTCGATAGGCCCATAGTACTGATTGGAGCTCATTAATCCAATTTTCTTTAGCTTCACTTAACCTCTTCTTCAAACCATTTAGTAATGTTCTGTTCGTCACCTCAGTCTGTCCATTGCTTTGGGGATGGCCTGGTGCTGAATGAAACTTCAAAATGTTCGACTGATGACAATAGGTAGCAAATTCTTCATTATCGAATTGTGTTCCATGGTTTGTGATGAAAGAATGGGGGAGACCATATCGACAAATGATGTTCTTCCAAATGAACTGGTATACCTTCTCGTACGTCATATCAATTAGTGGTTCAGCTTCCACCCACTTTGTAAAATAATCCACTGCCACGACGAGGTACTTGAACCTTCCTCGGGTCGTCGGCAATGGTCCAACTAAATCAATCCCCCACATGGCAAATGGCCAAGGTGAAGTTATGGGTGTCAACAATGCTTGTGGAGTTCTTCGGATGGAGGAAAAGCGTTGGCACTTGTCACACTTCTTGGCATAGGCTATACAATCAGCCCTCATCATCGGCCAGTAGTATCCCTGTGTCATCACCCTTTGCAAAAGTGTCCGACCTGCTACATGAGCTCCACAAGATCCTTCATGGATTTCCTCAACTAATTCTTTGACCTCTGATGGATGTACACATCTCTGCAAACCTTCCATAATTCCTCGTCGATACAAAACACCATTAGTTAGTACATACCGAGCAACTTTATACTTCAATTTCTTGGCGGCTAGCTTATCCTCTGGTAGTTCTCCTTCTTCAATGTATGCCCTGATAGGATCCATCCAAGAGGGTCCTAAATCAAGGGTAATTATATTCACCATCAGGTCTTCTTCTATGCTCCGACTTTCTAATACTTCAATTGGTATTGTCCTTCGCAGCTCGGTGCGTGTAGCTGACGCTAATCGGGCCAATGCGTCTGCTCTAGCATTCTCCATCCTCGGTATTCTCACCAATTGAATAGCATCAAATTCTGTCAATAACTCCATCACCTTTGCATGGTACTTCACCATTAATTCTCCCTTAACTGCATATATTCCCATCATCTGATTCACAATTAATTGAGAATCACTGAAAACAATTAATTGTCGTGCTTCCATAACTTTCGCCAAATGAAAACCTGCTATCATGGCCTCATACTCAGCTTCATTATTGGAAGCTTTGAATTGGAATCGCAAGGCATATTCCATGTCAATATCATTTGGGGTGTTTAAAACAATCCCTGCTCCACAACTAGCTGTGCAAGATGATCCATCTACATATAATCTCCATGTAGGTAACTCGTCTTCAAATTTCTTATCTGTCAGAGCTCCTCCGTAAAATATCTGTTGTTTTCTTTCATCATCCCCTGGTATCTTTCGTTCCTTGTCGATCATCTGTTCGTGCCCTTTTACCAACCGGAGTTGGTCTGGGTTTGAATATGATGATTTTTCTACATCCACAAGTCCTTTTACCAACCTTAGTTGGTCTGGACCTGTGTCTGTTGATCCTGTATCGTCCACAGGTAGGTCCGCAAGTACCTTTTGTTCCTCGGGGGTATCAGGGTACGTGAACTCTGCAATAAAATCTGCTACAGCTTGCCCCTTTAATGATGATCTGGGTTTATACACAATATCATATTCACCGAGTTCTATTGCCCAATACATCAATCTTCCTGATTTTTCTGGCTTGTGAAGGGCTTGCCTTAATGGCGTGTCGGTATACACGATGATGGTATGGGCCTGGAAATATGGCCTCATTCTTCTACTTGCCTTAATTAATGCCAATGCCAATTTTTCTAGCTTTGGGTATCTGATTTCGGCACCTCGGAAAGCCTTACTTGTGTAATAAATTGGTTTCTGGACTCCATTCTCCAATCTGATCAATGCCGAGCTGACTGCATTCTCTGATACTGCCAGATACAAGTACAACTTTTCTTCTGTTATTGGCCTAGACAACAATGGTGGTGCTCCCAAATACTTTTTCAAGTCTTGAAAGGCCTTCTCACATTCATCAGTCCACTCAAAAGTTTTTCGAAGTGTTTTGAAGAATGGGAGGCATTTGTCAGTTGCTCGGGATACAAATCTGTTGAGCGCTGCAACTCGTCCTGTTAGACTTTGCACTTCTTTCTTTGTTATTGGAGATCGCAACCCTAAAAGAGCTTTGATCTTATCTGGATTTGCTTCAATGCCTCGCTGGTTGACAATGTATCCGAGAAACATTCCTTCTCGTACTCCGAATGTGCACTTCATTGGGTTGAGCTTCATTTGGTATTTATCCAACTGATCAAATGTTTGAGCTAAGTCAACTAGATGATCTGCAGCTCTCTTGCTTTTTGTCAGCATATCATCGACGTAGACTTCCATGTTGCAACTGATTTGTTCGGTGAAAACCTTGTTCATCAGCCGCTCGTATGTCGCTCCTGCATTTTTCAAACCAAAAGGCATAACATTATAGCAATAAGTTCCCCTAGGGGTAATAAAAGAAGTACTTTCCCTGTCTTATGGTTTCATTTTGATCTGGTTGTAACCAGAGTAAGCATCCATGAAGCTAAGCAGTTCGTGCCCCGAGGTAGCATCTACTAGTTGGCCAATTCTGGGTAATGGAAAATGATCCTTTGGACAGGCTTTGTTAAGATCAGTGAAATCAACACACATTCTCCATTTGTTGTTTTTCTTCTTCACCATCACCACATTCGCCAACCAGTCCGGGTACTTCACATCTTCAATGAATTGAGCTTTTCGAAGCTTGTCGACCTCCTCTTCAATAGCTTGATTCTTCTCGGGGCTAAATACCCTTCTTCTCTGCTTTACAGGTTTGATCTCCTTATTCACATTGAGTTCGTGACATAAGAAGTTTGGATCTATTCCTGGCATATCTTCATGACTCCAAGCAAAAGTTTTCTTCCTGTTTCTCAAGAAAATTATCAACTCCTGTTTTATTGAAGCATCCAACGTTGAACCTATCTGGGTTACTCGTTCAGGGTGATCGTCGTCGAGAATAATATTTTCTGTGGATTCCACCACTTGTCCCTTTACTAGTTGGGATTCATCTCTGGGATCGAGAGTTTCAATCTCTGTATCCTCTTCCACTTGGTAGGTAGTAGTCTTTTTCCTTGACTCTTCGAGTTCTTCTTGCTCGGCAGACGAATAATAGCATTCCCGAGCTACTTTTTGATCACCTTTCACAACTCCTACTCCAAAGTTTGTTGGGAATTTTAAGCACTGATGCACTGTAGATGGAACTGCTTCGAATTTCTTCAAACCAACTCTTCCCATGATGATGTTGTAGGCTGACTGCACATTCTTATCCATCACAAAGAAGCGTATTCTTTCTGTTCGACAAGCAGGCCAAGTTCCTATGAGTATATCCAACTTGATCGTCCCAAGTGGAAAAACTTTCTCGCCAGCAAAACCCAGAAGGGGTCTGTGATAAGGTTCCAATTGAGATAATTTCAAATTCAAGCTATCAAAGCATGAATAGTACATGATGTCTGCCGAACTACCGTTGTCTACCAACACCCTTGAAATGACCACGTCCTTCATCCTCATTTTGATCACCAAAGGATCGTCATGAGGGTAAAGAACACCTGCCAGGTCGTTTTTTAAAAAACCAATGACTAGCTTCTCTTTGTTTACCTTCCTTGGACGATCCTCCTCGGCTAGATTTATTCGCTGAATATATGAACAAGCTTGAGCCTCTCCGAGGTAAGATTTTCTTTCTGCAGTAAGGTCTCCTCCTCCTGCATCTCCTCCTGTAATAACATTACAATCAAATGACCCAAAACGTATGGAAAATACCTCTCGTTCAGGCTACCTTGGCTTTTTGGGAAGATCGGGATCATCATCTGGATCATCTTCGTGGTCCCTCTTCTTTTTCTCCTCTGCACGACGAGGAGATCTAGATCTCTCTCTAGTTCTATCATCATTCTTCCTCTCACTCCTGCGATCTACATATTTTGATAATTTTCCTCTTCGGATGAGCGTTTCAATCTCGTTCTGAAGGGCTATGCAATTTTTGGTCGTATGGCCATGATCTTTGTGAAACTCGCAGTATTTGGCCTTATTCCTCAGATCAGGATTTGTCCTCAGTTTTTCTGGCCACTTGATTTCCTCGTTATTCTTGATTTCTTCCAAAACATGATTAATATCCATTTTCAATGGAGTATAATTATCGTACTTCTTTAGGACTTCCCATGACGTCATATTATTCTTGGAGTGCTTGTCACCACCATTACCTTTCTGATCTTTCTTCTTAGACTTGTCGACCTCCACTTTAATTTCTTTATCCATATTCTTCTTCGCAGCAATAGCCTCCTCGGCATTCATAATTTTGGCCGCTTTCGCCATCAACTCTGACATAGTTTTAGGTGGATCTTTGGCCAAGGTGTAGTACAGCTTGTTAGGCAGAAAACCACTCATTAAAGCAGTGATTGCTGTCTTTTCTTCGTAATCTATGACTTCCAACTTTTCGTTATTAAAACGAGTTATATAATCTCTAGTACTTTCACCTGATTTTTGTCTAACACTTAGCAAGTGTGCTACTCACTTTACCGGCTTCGCCCTAAAACAAAAATTGCCAATGAACAACTCGGCTAATTGAATAAAAGTTGAAATCTTACCCCGAGGAAGATTGTTGTACCATATCTGTGAAGATCCGGTAAGAGTTCCCGAGAATGCTCTACACCTCATCTCGTCGGGGACGGCATAGATGTCGGCAGCAGCTTGGTATTGTTCTATATGAAGTACAGGATCTGTCTTTCCATCGTACTTGGGGGTCACCACAGGTCCTTTGAATTTCGATGGTGTAGGAAAATCCACAATGGCTTACACAAAAGGTGTCCCTTGAACAAAAGTTCTTTGTAAGAGGTTTCTTGCCTTAGCCATTTCTCCCAGTCTATCCTCCAACCGCTGAATGGAACCTTTCCACGCTTCATTTCCTTCCTCAGGCCGCTTAGTCCGAGCAATTGATTGCTCTAACGTAGCTTCCTGAGATTTATCTCGACGAGTAGCTGGTCGTGATTGTGCTGATCCTTCTCTCAAACCTGATGGTGGCCGAAAACTTCTCGATGGAGCTCTAGGTGGACTCATATTCCTACTTGGTCCTAACCGACGGAAAGGAGACACCCTGCTTAATCTTTCCAAAGCGCTAGTTCTCTCCGGAGAGAGAGTAATATGCTGATCTGTATCCGTAGCCCGTATCGATGAGGTTCGCCCAGGTTGATACGTAGAATCATTAGACTCCCCATTGCGATATAACCCAGTACGTCTGGATCGTGATTGCCCACGATCACTACTTTGCCCTGGATAGGTAGGTGCACCGCCTTGAAGAGTTTGAATGAGTTGCCTCATAGATTCTTGCATGGCGGTTTGTCCTTGAGCCAGATTTGTCATTATTTCAGCCAGATCTGGAGGTGCAGATGGATTTAGAAGATTTCCAGTATTTCCAGCATTTCGATTACTGGATTCTGGATTATCTGCCATTGATGATAAATGATTTTTGTGAAAAATGATAGTAACAGTCGTTCCCACAGACGGCGCCAATTGTTGATGTAAAAAACTAGATTGCTCTAATTATTCAATCACAGATAAATAAATAAGACAAAGATTTTTAAAGTGGTTCGGCTAGGAATAAAGCCTACGTCCACTGTTATGTTATTGCTGAGTGTTTGCAGAATTCTTGATTACAAGTTCTCTCAAGAATTTCTCGTCCCCCTTGAATGAGGATGATACAAGGTATTTATAGCCCTTAGGCTGTACATGAAAGGTTCGATACATTAAATGATATACATGTGAAAGGGTAATACATTTAATGCAGCGTTCGCGTCAAGAATATAAACATTCAATGAATATTTGAACTGTTGATTATCTGGCAATTAATGATACGATCGAGGTGCAGCTCGGACCGCCATAGTTGCTCATTGCTCAGGAGTTCCTCGGAGCACTAGAGTTCCTCGGTGTATCCTCGTTGCTTGGAGAGAATCATGGTTGGTCGGGAAATGAACTTCCTCGTCGTTATTGCACCACGTAGATTGACAAGTGTCTTCGTATGATTTGTCCACATCAGCATATTAATTTTGGTATCAACAATGACTTTTTTAGATAATCCATCATTGGATTATTTAGAAAAAATTACCCTGCTGTTGAGTTTCTAACTCTAAAGTGTCGAGTCCTTCAAAATCAACATGGTTTCATTATAAACCATTTCCATAGTGACAACAAGATTGAATTTAAGGGTGCCATACCGAATCTTTTTGTGATTGTTATCATCAAATATGAATTTTTAGTCATTTGCACTCCTAAGCAAAATAGAATTGTTGAGAGGAATGATTAAATAATCTAAGACATGGCAAGGTTAATGCTTCTTGGAAGGAAAGTGCCGATGAATTTTTGGGTGGAGGTAGTTAACACCGCTTGCCACATAGTGAATAAGATATATTTAAGTCCAAACCCTAATCAAACACCATATGAATTATGGACCGGTAAAAATCCCAACTTATCCTATTTTCAAGTCTTTGGGAGTCCATGCTACATCCACAGGGATGGGGAGCTTTTAGGAAAGTTTAACTCAAGGAGTAATGGGCTAATATTTATAGCTTATAAGGTATATATCCTTACTATATCCAAGATCATGGAATCAATAAATGTAACCATAAAATGTGATACTCCCACCACATTTGTTGATGATAATTATATCTCTTGTGAGAACAGCCCCACTCTTAATAAATGGGATCCCTCTCTTGGATTCGTAAGAGTTATGACCTCGCCAACATTATTAGTAATTCCAATGAAGGAGTTAAGACTCGAGATTAGTTAGAGAATGAGGTTAAGTACATGTGTTAGACCTCAAACATTAAGCCTAAGAACATCAAATAAGCACTAAAAGATGAGTATTGGATTAATGCTATGCAAGAAGAGTTTTTTTCTTTTTAAAAGAATGATGTCTAAAAATTAGTTCCCTGGCCTAGTTACACTAACGTCACTAGTACCAAGTGGATTTATAAGAACAAAATGGACTAAAATGGTATCATTACTCCTAATGAATCAAGGTTAGTTTTTCAAGGTTACACCCAAATCGAGGGTGTTAACTTTGACGAGGCAATTGTTCCTTTTATGAGTCTAGAGTCTGTTTTCCTTTTTCTAGCCATAGCATGTCATCTTAAGTTTCAGCTTTATCAGATGGATGTCAAGAGTTCCTTCTTTAATTTCATTATGCAAGAAGAGGTCTATGTGGAATAACTAAAAGTGTTTGAAGGCCCTAAACATCTGAACCATGTATTTTCCTAAAGAAAGCCCTGTAAGATTTGAAACAAGCACCACATGCTTGGTATGAAAGTCTTACATCCTATCTCCTATCTCGTGGCTTTATAAGAGGGGGAATGGATATTACATTATTTATTCGTCAAAATAAATGTGCTATTTTCGTTGCTCAATTCTATGCCGACGACATAGTATATGGATCCACATGTGACCAACATACTCATCTCTTTGCAGGGGAAATGAAAAGTGAGTTTGAGATCAATATGGTCGGGGAGCTTACATTTTTCCTAGGTCTCCGGGTGCATCACATTGACAGTGGGATCTTTATACTATTATAAGTATGCGAGAGAGATAGTGAATAAGTTTAGTTTAGACTCGACTAAGCATTCACACACACCCATGGGTCCAACCACTAGTCTTTGCAAAGACACTAAAGATAAGGATGTAGAGAACACACTTTTTAGGAGAATGATAGGTAGTCTTCTTCACTTAACAACTAGCCGTCCAAACTTTTCCTCTAATGCAGTAGTTTGTGCCCGTTATTAGACATACCCAAAAGAGTCACATTTACTAGTTCTAAAAAGAATAATCAAATATGTAAGTGGGACCTTTCTTTTGGAATTTTGTAATCCTTTGGCACCATTATTGTCTATCATCTTATTCGAATGCTGATTGGGCAGGAGATGTTGATGAATGGAAAATCACCTCGAGTGGGTGTTTTTACTTTAGGAGTGCTCTTGTATCTTGGATTAACCAGAAGAAAAACTCCATTTCTTTGTCCAAAGAAGAGGCTGAATACATTTCCTTTGGGGGATATTTCACACAACTCATTTGGATGAAACAAATGTAGGAGGATTATGGTATTTCACAAGGAACAATGACTATTTACTGTGAGACTACGAGTACAATCCATATCTCTTGTAATCTTATACAACATTCTCCCACAAAGGATATTAAAATTCATGAGAATTTTGTTTATAATCTCTTTGAAGAGAATATAATTAGTTGATATGTTCATAAAACCTCTAGATTCCCTTAGATTTTAGGATTTTAGGAAATTTATCGGGTTTGTTCCACTAACTGAGTTCGAGGTAGATATCTAGTTTAAGCTATGCTTTCATTATTTTTACTTGTCCCCCGTGAACTAGATTTCATATCTGTATGTATTTTCTTTTTGTCCAAATAGATTTTCTTTTTATATGTTTGAATAATTCAAAAAGGTTTTCCATTTTTGTCATGTTTTGAATGCATAATAGCATGTTCAGAATATCATTTCATTCCATGTTCGTGTAACTTTCCATGGTGATCTAGACTAGCTTACATTCTACTTGTGCATAATTATTCATTTTTATGATGAATGATGCTTTTTTATGACATTTTCTTCTATGTTTGTCTCATCTTGTCAATTTATATGCACATACCTTACACGAGACCTTTAGAATGTTGTTCATGATTTGCATGTTTTAGGTATTGTAGGATGTTGTCTTATCAATCTTGTCACTTCATTTTATATGTGATAGGAAAAATTATGCAAGTAAGAACCATTCTCTATGTTTTAATTATTTTATCAGTATTTAAAGAGCAACGTAAAGGTTCTACAAAGGAGAAATATCCTTTTCATTAGAAGCCACCATTGAAAAGAGCCTAAATGAATATTTGACAAATAAAAGCATAATTGCCAAGGCCAAATTTTTTCATTAATGATTCAAAAGCTAAACATATTATGATATTTTCAGAATGTTGTGTGAGATTAAAATATTATTAATTTTTAGGGTTCTATAAGTCCAAGATCAATGGGTTTTCACAATAGGTCATAATGTTTCATTTATGAGTGACTCTATTAGCCATAGAATCATCGAATCTTCTAGGAAAATTTTGTATAAGTCGACTTTTAATGAGTCCAATTGTTTTTACACTAAGGTTGATTTGATTACTTAAATTTTAGGAGTATTATTTGGCATTATGTGCATGAGTTTTCCCCTCTGTTGATGCTCCGGTGCATTACGTTCACACCCCTACATTCCACGCTTGTTGCGGGTATTTGTTACAAGTCCCTCGTGTTTTTCTTTTCACAAAAAGTTAAAAATTTTAAACATATTTATTGCTATTTCTTTCTAATTCTTATTTTATATTTTTCCCTTTTTCTAGAGTTTGGTGTGAAAATATCGCTTCCTCGTTCGAACGTAAACCACTCCCTCATTCGAATGAGATTAAAAAAATTCGATCTTATCCCTTTCCCAGCGCACCTTTTGGCCCATTTTCTTCTTAAATCATTACATTATCTTTCCTTCGAGATTTTATTTGTCTCTCCTCTAAATCCTCCATGAAACATTATTCTTCTAGGTTTTCAACCCTCGACTTTCTTCCACTCATCCATCTCCACCTTTTAACCACCATTGTTGGAGTTTGAAGCTTTTGGGATACCCATTTCCACGTTTGGAATTTTTGGGTGTTTGATCTTGATTTTAGGTATTCTCTTCTATTTTATCTATTATTTTCCTTTTCTTATCTGATATTATCTCTTTCTACACCTTTTTCCCAAGATTTGTTGTTCCACCCTTATTTCTTTGCATAATTTCTAGTAAAGCGTGTTTTTGGTGTAAAAGATGTTAAAATCCAAATTTTGGAGGGCTTTTCACAGTTTATTATTTATTAAAAAAGTTAAATATATTTTTTTTGCCCCCATAAATGAAATATCATTATTTTTCATTGCTTATAATTTATTTTTAACACTTTTATCTAAAATTAACACTAAATTGATTTTGCCATTTCATTTATGTTTATTTATTTTTATTGCACGTATTTCTATATATTGTTTTACTGATTTTCATTGGTTCCACTATTTGGTTGGTTTGTGGAGGTTTGGCTGGAATGGTGATGGAGATAGGATTCTTAGCGTATGCGTTTACCACACATTAAGTTCCCCATCGCCTTATCTTAGCTAGTTTTCTTATACTCTATTGTGTTGTTATGCCTCGTCGCCATCGTGCTTACGGCAATGACGAGCCTGAGGAAGGTTATTCCTCCCGAGATGCTGCGATTATCCCCTATATCCGTCTTAGATGGGAAACACACTAAGTGTGGATGTAATATACCTCCTTTGGTTTTCATGTACGTGCAGTTGTATGTGAAAAGGCTGTTAATTTGGCATCCCTTTCTGAGACAAGAGTATGTGCCTGGTTATCTAATGGAGGTTGGGAGCCATTGTTCTCCCTCATTGATTCTGTTTATCCCAACATCGTATAGTAATTCCTTTTTGGTATGATTGTCACTAGGCCAGACCTCGTCTCCAGGATTCATAACATAGAGATAGTTATTACTGTGGACTCTATAACCTCCCGTCTTTCTTTCCTTAGGGCCCCAAATTTCACATTTTTATGTGCTAATCATAAGTGTACGGACATTTATGTAACGAAGGATGTTGTTTTAGAATGGCGACCAACGGGCATGTCAGCTATTTACCATTTAAATCTCTGAGAAGACTTCAGGATCCTTAATTGGATTGTTTGTGCATTCCTTATTCCACGTGAAAACCATACATTGATGTAGTGGGATCACGTTAGATTTATGTATGCTATTAGTTAGGGTGCTATCAATGACCTTACTGCCCACATTTTTGCGGTCTTGAGTTTAGTTCGAAACTCTTGTACTTCCCCTACTCGACAAGATGTTCCTTTTGCAGTTCCCATCACTCATAACTACCGTTATGCTGAGAGTCCATCCTTCCTTCTGATGTTCCCTTGACCTCCTATCAAACTGTCGATAGACATTAATTGAGTATGTATAGGATTCATTTCCTTATTTCCCAGACTTATTACCATGACCCTCCCACTTTATAGTCGGCGTCTTCTTGGTCTTCTCTAGTTTCCACTCTTTCTGGGTACATTTTATCCTTTTCACCCACCCCCACCCGTCAAGTCTGGGGAGGTTAGGGAACTTTGTGCACTGGTACAGAAGATGGTAGCTGACTACCAGCAGAACCGTTAGATGTTTCATGGGCTAATGGCTAAGATAGATCGTGATCAGGAAAGGTAGGATCTCATTGAATCGATGATGATGCATTACTTTGAGGACATCCATTACCAAGAGTATCATAAGGGAGTTATTTCATCTCATTCAGTGCTAAGCCGTGATCATAGGACTGATGTTGCTGATGATGGTATGACTCTGTGATTTTATCTTTTGGGAGTTATTTGTCTGACGTATTATAGAGAGTTGTTTTACTGTTCTTCATTTTGCATTTTCTCTCCTATTATAATTGATATGTATTAGATACAATTTCGTTAGGATAACATTTATTCTCTTCATGACTATGGTGCCATTACATATATTCTAAGCTATGGTTCCTATTTTGTATATTTCTTTGTATGATTGTGTTTGTGGTTAGTTTATCTCTTTCCATTACATATCTATCATTTGGTGATATTTCATTACATATATCTTGTCATGTACTACACTTTCTCTCTTATAGTCTAACCTTCCAAGTGCATGCTGTATCCCTTTGTCTTTTTCGGGAAAAAGGGGGAAGAATAAATTTAGGGGGAGCTTTGGTTTTATTGATTTTTTTTATTTTTTTATACACTCCCATGCGTCACATGTAGTTTATTTTGTGTGTATATGCCTTATTCTACGTGTACGTTCCTTGGAAGCATCATAATGATCAGATGCATGTAGGTTGCTAGGATGTCCCATGTCTTTTCCTTTTTGGGTTTGGGATGGGCATTAGATTGGCTTGATGGCCTGGCTTAGTGATTCGGTATTTTTTTGTGTGTTTTGCCTACAATAGCCAAAAGGGGAGATTTGTAGGGAAAAATTTCTGCATTGAATTAATTTATAGTATTGGCTTACTCCGTTGGTCAAAACACGTAGTTCATTAGGGTTTGGTATACTCAATTCTACAATTGAATATAAGTAATCGATCGTATTTACACAAGTCACGTTCAAAGATCTCATGTCTCTTGCCCATTCCCATAGGTATATAGCCCTTTTGATATTTGGAGAATAACATTTTGAGGCTTTAAAATGTATTTAAAATAATTTTTAAAGTTTTTTAAAAATATTAGAATTTTTTCAGGTTCTTCTAAAGGCTTTCCACATGTCCTTCAAACAATGTCCCTATCTCATTCGAATCGGATTGAAATGAGGTTAATTTTTTAAAGATATGCCCCCTCCGGTATCTAGTCGATAACTCGTTAGAAGGTCAGTCCAACGAGATTTGTACTCTCATTCGAACTTTGAACAAGTTACATGAAATTTTTTCAAAGTCATTTGATATTTAATTAGATTCATATTCAAACGAGATAGGGTACGTCATTTGAATGGGGTATCGAGTTATTCAAATGACTTGGTGCTTTTTTCAATGAAATTGGTGTAATTTTGTTTAAGTTTAATATTTAATTTCAAAAAAATGAAAATTGGCTTTTGTTTTGACCACTCCGTGTATCTTCCAAGTATCTTTCTGATGGTACCATCGGACAAAGCTTCATATTGGGAAGGCCCGAATGCGTGGTGTGCACAAAAAGGTACGACTCTCTTTGTCAGGGGTAATGACTTTTTGGAAAGATAAAACTTCACACAAAACTAAAGTTACTCGAATATTCGGATTGGAGAAATTTTTGAAAACTGGATCGATTTTGGGTTTAGGGGTGTTTTTCCCAAAATGTTGGATGCTCTTTTATAGTAGTCAAAATTTTGCATTTTATCGCACGATCATACTCCTATTTAACTGCGCAGTTAAATAATTGGACAACTAAAGAGATGAATAGATTTTTTTGGGATAGGTGTCCAGAAAAAAATATCTTTGTAAATTATTTATCCACACGGTCAAATTTGGTAGATACGCTATCATTTCATTTGGATTTTAACTACAAGATTAAAAAATTTACCTTGAGCGGTTTTCCAGCAGTCGTGGGGTTTTGGCATATTTTTTGGTATTAATGGGATTTCCCTTATACTTTAATGATATCTATAACCTTTCCCAAAGTGGGGATTTTTAGGTTTTAGCCCTTCTGTGATTCAAGAGTGCCAGTGGTTGAAATTTTTTTATTTCGACTAAGGATCAGGGTGACTGTAGAAGCATGGAAAATCAAAGGTCCTAACTACTTGACTCCATATTCTTGAAGGTCAAATAACATCATGCCCAAATAATGCTCCAAACGAGGTTATGAACAAAATATGCACTTTCTCTAAAATCCAATAATAGGTTCTTATGAATGAAAATACATACGTCTTGGAAATAAAAATAAATCACCTGAAGTAGGCAAGTGTACTTTGTATTAATGATATCTTTATGTTTTATACATATACGAGAAAAATCTAAACAAGTGAAAGGACGATTATAATAAAAATCCATGAACTATAAATGAATATCGATAAAAGAATATATTGGCCAAAATGAGAAATTTCCATGATGGCATGCTTTGTCATTCATGAATATTATAAGTGCTTATTTATATGGGACTTAGATAATGAATACATATGAAAATCCCAAAAGGATTTTCTTTATTTAGAGCAAAGAAAAGGAGTACATACTCAATTAGAATAAGACGTTTGTTATTCAACTTAAAGAAATCCGGAAGGATATAGGTACAACCATCTTAGAAAACACTTGTCTAAGTAAAGGTATAAAACCAATTATATAAACCCATATGACATTATACAAAAATTCTTCGATGGACGTGCTCCTAAAAAGACCAATTGAAATATAAAATAACCAAATAAAGAATTCAAAAATGAATGACCATGGGGTAATTAGTTATTATCTCGGTCTGCAGATCGAGAATAATTTTTGCTAAACATTGACCCACAAGTTAAATGGATTGAAAAGCGCTACAATACAATAGCACATATTAAGCATGTAATTTTGTTTACCCATGGTCTCCAATCGTTGGATATTAAAATATCCATATCATCCTAAAGAAAATGAAAAATATATACGTGGTTCAGAAGTACCATATATGTATGTTATTATTGTATTGTTCGGTTTGGTCCAAGAATACCATACTTTGTACAATATTATTATGTCTGTACATAACACAATGCACAATACCAGACATTATAGCTGTGGCCAATCTCTTGGAAATAATAAATTACTAATGAATTGAAAATCATGGGACTAATATCAATTATATTATGTGATATGTTCACGGAATTATTGGTATGATACTTTTAAATATAATGATCCACGTGTAGTTAGTTATGCAGATGCAAATTATCTATATGGTACTCACAAGGAATAATCAAGGCAGTTATGACTACCTATAAAGGAAATAATGCATGTGTAACCAAAGTTAATATGTCCTACATCAAGTGAGATATGACCAACATATTTTAATATTTCTACACACTTGAACTCCATAAGAGTTATGCAATTGAAGTCAAATAGGATAGATAAAGTGACATTTTCACTACTCTTCATCAAAGTCTTATCAAAGTCAAGATTCAAAAGAAAAATGAGATTGAAGTAAAAACCTATTTGATCTTCTCACCAAGTCATTTTCGAAAGTAAGATTCTACAATCTTATGTCTGAGACTACTCAATCATCCGAGGATTACCAGAAACGAGGGGGGTATACAATCAGGGGGAGCATATTATCAGGAGGAAAAGAACATGATATTTATGGACATGTGTGTTGTACTATTTTTCAACTAGATTTTTTCCATTGGATTTTCATGTTATAGGGTTTAACGATGCATCGCTAAGCTCGTCCAACACCGATTCAATGATAATAAAAGTCGTACTCTTTTTCTTTCACTTTGGTTTTTTGCCACTAGGTTTTTTCTTAGTAAGGTTTTAATGTGAAGACAATTATGGGATGGGGAAAATAGTGTACATACACAAGAGAGTGTTATAAAATGTGTATTTTAGTAGATTCCCACTAGTATCCTACATTTCTAAAATAGTCATTATAGATAACTCACTTTGTACTATAAATTGGGATGATCCCCCTTGAGTATCAAGGCCAATGAAATGAAAAGTTTATCCCTCAATCTAAACTCTCTCTATCCCCTTTATCTCATAAAATCTTACATTCAGTACAAATGGGTTATTTTTCTGCTGAAGAATAAGATAAGCTTTTATCCTTTCATAGTTATGTATTTATTTAAAAGCGTCATATGAGTAATACAAGATGGCTATTACCATTCCTGAAATATTGGTTGAAGGTGAATGTCAATATTTTTTATTATTGTATTAGGTTGGGGGTTTGTAGATGGATTCTTTTATTGTTGTACATTATTTAATATTTAAAATAAATAAAGAAACAAAAATAATAGAAAAACAAACTGAACTGATTGTTACGCTAGTCTCCCTATAAATTAATTATACGCGTTGAATTAGAGAACCTTTAAACATAAAATTTAAAACCAAATGTATGAACATAGAAACATTTGAGATAATTTAAATTAAATATTTTTGCTTAAAAATGAAAAGAGAAGAATTTTATGAAGTCCAATGTCTACTTTATCATAGGATTTTGACATGTGGAGATAATTTTTCAATTGTGGCAGGTCCATTCTTCGATGGCTATTTATTGTGATATACATGTTCACCCTTGTTTGTATATTTGTATTCATGATATGTGGTGAATTTTTATATATTGTACGATTTTATGTAATTTTATCTCGTTGCCCACATGTCATGTGATTTTGTTTGCATGTCCAGTAGTTGGGAAAAAGGTGATAAACTTATTTACATGACATTGTGGGACATAGAATTTAGACAGATAATTTATACATTACCTGTGAAAATTATATTTATTAGTAAACTTCATAATTTGGTAGAACGATTATATTATTGTTTATTTTGTTAGAGGATGCCTAGGCGTCCCATACCCCAGCCACCGGTGGTACGGGATGTGCTTTCGGGATAAAATTTTGTCATTTATCCGATCAACTAGGCGATGGTCCCACTAGGTTGTTATAGCATTATATTATGGTATGATGATGAGGGGAGTACTGTAACACCTCGTATAATTAAATACCAGGTAGCTACTCCTTTATTAAATTAATACAGAATATCAAGTTGGTTCAGTCTTAGCATCACTGTCGAAAAACATTTAATTAATTACTTGCCACCTAATATTTAATAAGAGAAATGTCAAATTTTATTAATTAAGTTATCAAATAAGCAAGAATTAAATCATTAACCATCAATCGCATAGACAATCTCATATGAATAACCAACGAAAGGAAATCAACTGAGTCTGGAGTAAACACTCCAATAATAATAATGCCAGAGTAAATAAAGTCCCAATACAAGAGTCTGAATAAATAAACCAATAACCGAAATAATGATAGTCTGTGACTACAACCTCTAAATAAGAATGGGCGACATGCCCTAACGAATAAAAATGACTCTGAAGGAACCAAGGATAAATATGAAGGCGTCTAATACCAAGATCCTGTAACTTCCACAGCAACTACAGCACGTCGTCATAATGGAACACCTATGCTTGGCGTCCATGTGGTTGGGCACCTAAAAATGTTTTTTACAAAACAAAATAGATTTGGAGGAAAACGGGCCAGAGCCCGAGGTGAAAATATTTTAAAAGTTTAGCAAGTGTTTAAATTATAATTAAACAACACATATTACAAACACGTTAGTTGCGTACTCTCACATGAGTTTCTCACCTCTCAACTAATGTGCACGCCTAATTTATGCCCTTAACCCATCCTATTTATGTGGCTAACAAACTAGTCTATACCACTTCCTCTTTCGCATTCTACCATAGGATGTCAATTCTTAATATCCAGGTAAGTTATATTCTTAACCCATATTCCCATTGATTAAATTACTTATCTCAAGTGTTAATTAAATTCTCATTCTTAACCCATTCAAATAACTTAGTTATTCACATTTACGAAGCAACAATGAACCAGTCACAAGTACATAAGTATAACACTCTCAGTACATAAATACATATATGGAACCCCTAGGCTAAGTTGCGGTGCTCGCATACTTTTCTATCAAATCCATGTACATCACATATGTAAGGATCACGTGTTCCAAATCACTCAGGAACCGCCTAAATCAAATCACACATATTGGAGGCGAACATAGCTCACATACCCATGGGTCACGCACATACCTACGCTCCCATGGTTAACTGGCTTATCAACTCATAAACAAGTCATTCATTGTCCTATGTCCTTAAGGTACCAATCTAAATCCCCCCGAAGGCACACAAGGATAAGATGACCCTTTTCCGAAAACTAACCTCTCGTGATAGCAAGTATGATTGGTATGTCATACACATAAGAAATCCATACACTAGGCATTCACACAACCTAAGTAATCATATTTCAATATGGGTATTCACATATTCCATATAGTAAGTCTCGTACGTAGCATGTTTATCCCGAACATCATATGTGATATATATTTAGCTTGATAACTATCTCGTCGTATCAATTTGAGTACTTAAACCTATCTCAAAAGGTTACTAGGCCTCCTATTAGTTTCTAATGTTATCTCATTGACTTAAAGTCCCTCCGTTATTGTTCTTATCCTTACATCATCATTAATTCCCATTATAGTTTCAATTCGAATGATTTCTAATATTACCTTACTCGGTAGACCCTCGTAAGCAATATCATTCAATTCCTAAAGGTAAACCATTTTACCCGGCATCAACTAAGACCCTACTTATCTTAACTAAGCCCCATAATATTAATTTAAACATCCTAAGAATCACCATCGGCCTTGGTTTTTTCATTAAGCCTTAAGGGAAAATAATTGCCAAAAATAAGAAGGGGTCGATCGATCGAAGAAAAGAGGTCGATCGATCGATCAAGCAGGTATCAACCAAGATTTCTCTTAAACAGTTACGGGTTTCTTCTTTTTTACACCTCTAATTCTTCATTAAAACGTCCCAAACTCCCAAGAAAGTTCACTAATCATCCTATTAACATATCAACATCATCTCTAACGAATTAGAATCATTAAACCCTTATGGATAATGAGTTTCTTGGATTAAAACACCCAATTTTCATAAAAACTCTATTTCTCCTAATTTCCTCAAGAAGACTATATAATTCAATACAAAATTATTATTCTCTACCCATAACTCATAATTTCGTGGTTGTTATTATCTCCAATATTAAACTACATGCAAGACCTACCCAGATTATGATTTTAATTCTTCAAGTCCATTCAATTTTCATTATTCAAGGTTATTCTCCAATTCTAACCTAACATGGATGATATATGCGCTAAATTATTGCAAGTTAAATAACTTGCCTGGTAATGAAGATTCTAATCCGATGAAGTAGACGGTATGGGGATGATCCTTGCTTTTCGATCTATCCAGTGGTGGTGACGGTGGTGCAAAAGTCTCTAAGTGGTGGTTCTCCATTGGAAACTTCCTTGTCTTCCACTCTAATGGTCGTTTATGATTTTTGGTTGAGAAACCCTGAGGGACTCAAGTGTTGGCTGATATTAACTGTCTAAAATTCGTGGGTCACTATTCACCCAAAAAAAAAAGGAATGACTAAAATACCCTCCCGGGTTGCCGGTTATGCCTCATAATGGCACGGGACCCAAACTAAACCCTCGGCTAGTGTTTTCTGACTATCTCAAACCTTCCAAACACGTTAGCACACTCAAAATGCTCATACAAATGACATAAAAATAAAATACTTTTAAATCCATTAAATTGGGTCTTGACACGCGCGTCCCATCTTAATTATCAAAACTGCTGTATTTTTAACTCACGGCATTTTTAATAAATTTAATAATCACATATTACAATAATTACTCAGTAATATTCAACAACATTATAATAATTAAATACTAATTCTCGTCTTGCTAGCATTTAAATTCGGATTAATTTTCCAATTAATTATCCCAAATTAATTTAATAAATCTCATAATTAAAAGCCATAAAAATACGGGGTATTACATACTTCCCCCCTAATAACGGAATTTCGTCCCAAAATTCGAAAAAGTAAGGCATACCTAGAAAAATTAGGTATCCTCCAGCACTCAAAATAAAATTCAAAATAAGGCTCAATCATTATAACCCCCATTTCACAACGAGTTTGCTGAACAGTCTCAATACTTTATCAGTTTTAGGGTTACACCTTAATGAATGCACCTCACGTTGTGCTCTTACTAAACAACATTAGAATAAGAATATCCTATATATCATTGGCCGCATTATCTCAATATTATTGTGAGTCCGCACCTCACTACGTATCAACCCTCGCGTTTATCTAGACACAAAACTCCCATCCTGGGAGAAACCATAGTACATTTGACTACTCTTGACCGTTCTTTGAATATCTGTTCCCAGCATTATTACTTTTACATAAGGGAAATCCACTCACGACTATTGGTGGTTACCTCATTTTAGTCATCGGACTCTAACTCCTGACTGATCTAAAACTCTGATAATTCACTCACCACTAAACATCCAGAGAAAGAATGATAAGGTTTATCCACAAAAAACCACAGTAAGCACCTTGTCCACTATGAATAGATATGGGTTCTTTCACTCAACTCTACCATTCGGTAATATCTTCTCCCCATTACCATAATGTGCATCACTAAATATACCCATTTTGGAAATGAAATGATCGCAATGAATCTAAAATTGCTTTCATATAGTTCCACCAGTCGTTTGCACCTACTCCTCGGGCTATCAGTGATGCAACATTCTCAGAACGAAACGTCATCTCCACTACTTCCTGATACCCCACGTTAAATGTGGATTTAGGGGATCTCATCCTAGTTCTGAATAATACTGCGTAGGACCATGTACCGGCGTGTTCACTATCTAATAGTGTAAATCACCCAAGGATATAATAATTTTTTTCCTTCTGGACAACGTGTCCCACATATTCGAAGGAACTCGTTACTTATCTATAAGTTGGCAACCCCTCGAGGAAATTTACCAACTGGACTCTTCTATCACTAAAATCTTCGGTTTGGTACAAAATTATCGGGTTGATCATCTTACCCCAATCGATCTACTACTCACTATACCCCTTTCAATGTCGACTTCCACGTATAATTCTTCCCGTTAAGTGATACTTAATAACCCTCTTCTTCTCTCGGAGTATACCAAAAGTTCCAACCCCTGCACTTTTCGCCACGATGTGCACTTCTGTAAAAAAAAATTATATCCCTTATTGACATCATCACTCTATTTATGCGTAAGCCACTCTCAACATTCGATTGGGTGGAATTCTACTCCAAATTGTCCATAATATTAAATATTTTCCTTCTCAAGAGATACCGCCTTATTAAACGGCCTTCCACTACCTTTTCACCAAATTCGGACGTGCTAATCTGATTGCACATGAGTATACTGATTATCACCTTCTCTTACGACGCTTAGCCCATTCTACCACTTCCATTTCGTCATATTAATACCATAAGTAATAATTTCACCCATCTATGTCTCTCCTTCCGACGATTACTACATTAGCAAACCAAGATGTCATACCCCTTATAACTTGTGCATACGGGTTTAAACATCATATACGCTTCATACGTACTCCAAACTCTTTATTACCCTTGCATCAGCAACATGGCTATACCACTTGGGCATTCTCAATCACCCCCGAATTTGAAATCCTAATTCCTCCTTAACCTCATTGCATCCTTCAACCCGCCGTCATAAAACCAAACTTTTCAGTACTTCCTCACCACACCACTGGATCTAGTGGCCTTATATCTTAATTTACCCTTTAACTTCAAGTTCTAACTACGTACTTCCATAACGATCGAGGTAACCAAATCATGGAAGAATGGCCAAACATCTCCTTACTACCAACCTTACTATAAGTTTCATGCGTGGGATGTCTCGCAAAGCAAAATCCAAATAAGGAACCCCCCCCCCCCCCGATACACTACTTCCTAGCATTATCGTTCATCAGAATTTGTTAGTCCCTCGGTCCATAACATGTACCCCTATATTCCCATTTCTTGACAATCAAGTTACATCTCCTTCCGGAATTACATTCAAACAAGGAACTCCTTTAGAAAGACACTGTCTCTTAACATTGATGGAAATCACCTTCCATAAACATCATGTAAATATACTCGGGGTTCTCAAAATCTCGTCCCTTGACTTACAACTATGATTATTAACTCCCACATCTCTAAAGGGTGATATAACAATGCACTCTTCTTATTACTACATCCTGAGTGTTAATTATAATAACCAGCCAAATCTTTCTGCTGAATGGTAAACCAAATACACTCCGATTTATATCAATAAAATCCCTACACATATCGGGAACAAGTATCTAAGACCATTGTACTTTTCGAAGTCTCAACAATATATATATATATATATACATATATATATATACAATCGCAAGCCCGACCCACTCGCAGATGGGGCCTCGCCAGAACAAAACATTCTACACGAAGGTAGTAACCCCGATAAACTTGCAATATCCGCACACTATCGGTATAAGCATATTATAAAACCATAATTAGGATAATATCATACTCGTATAACACAACACTAAAACGAGTGATTTCAATAAAGTATATACCACTATCAATATACCCATTCATCCTCCGCGGATAACACCAAAGGTAACCCCATTATATTAGGGAAAAAATATCCACATAAATAATAAAATTGTCAAGATACTCACTAAACTCGACTCTCATGTGCATATAGCAGTAATAAAAATGTAGTAACTCATTCCTGACACATACAACACGCAACATCATCTGAGGATATAACTCATACTTTTATCTTGTTGATTACTGTGGCTACTCAAATGTTTACTGGACTTAACACACTTGTCTGTACCAAATCAAAAAATTTTAATAATTATTTCCCTTGCTAGGCACTATACCCTTATCCCTATACTTTCTTTGGGAAACATTTATAATGCACGTCCCCAAAAAATACCTCTACACATACTCCACTTATCTCCGATCACACTAACCATCTTAAGATGGCCATTCTCTCGGATGTTGGTAGTCTCGACTCTGATGACTACCTCTGTTGTTCCCTTAGCTTTGATGGCCCTAAGGAACACGCTACTAGTTTTCACATCTCTTACTGAAATCACCATCGCTCGGTAATAATTCAGATATCTGAATCATTTTAATGGGTACCCCGATGGGTCTCCCCTTGTGGTGCTTATCCAACACCATTACCCCCAGTCTTACTCTATATAAATTCTTTGATTCTTGTATCTCCCCACACAAGGAATCGTTTACCCCATATTAACAAAATGAGACATTATTTCCATCTGCATTGACCGTCCAAGCAGAATTTCCCAAAAGTGCAAAGAATTCTTCTTGTATGTAAATTCTCCCTTTAATGTCCTCTTCTCCATTTCACCTACTTCATCCGGAGTAAGTTTCGCTAAATAATTAAATTTCTTCTTACAAAGTGACCTCTGTCCGACCCTCTTTTGTGAGTTCCGAACAACATTCGCATCTCACCCTGAACATCTAATGAAAGAACTTATGGTCAAACCATACGTATGCGCCTTCTGTTGACAAAACATTCCACTTTTAAGTGTGGTGGTTGCCTCTCACCATTGAAACTTTGCTCTTACGAGCAAAGGGAAAATTAACCCCAAATTTTCACTCCCGATTAGACATACTCCGACATAGGCCCATGCCTTTGGATATTTTATGTTCGTTGGCTAGCACACGCTATGTTTACATTTCTAGTATTTCCACTGCTGGTTCTTTTAAATGTTTTGTCTGACTCTCTCCCAATCCAACCCTGCTGGTGAGTCTAATTTGACCCCAATTTCTACTATAGCTATACCTGGAAGTCACAAGTCGCGCCTTAGCCGTCTTTACCATCCTGGACTTTCGTGCCATAATATGGGTGACTTTCACTACGGTCATCCTTATTTAATAAATCAAATAACCTCAACTGATATTTGCCTCTTGCTGTCCACCCAACTGTCTTCACCTGACTGCGAGATCCCGCCTAATAAAATACCGGGTGATCAGTCTTATACCAAATTAAAACAGGAATCCCAGTTGGTTCATCCTTAGCATCACTGTCGAAAACTTTTTAAAACTTACTAACCACCTAGTATTCCAAAAGCTGGTGCCAATTTTAACTTTTTAATTAAACAAAACAGTACATGCAGAAATAAATATAAACCATTCACACAACTGAATAAAACTTAACTGAATAATTAATTACATAACTTGTCGAATAAACCATCGGCCACCAAAGTGAAATAGTCCAATAAAAATATCCAACACAGGAATAAACTAATCTGAAATTGAACTGAAAGTCTGGGCGACATACCCAAAATAAAACTGAAACTGATACAAGATTCCTACTCTAGGAATGAATGAATGATGCATTTAATCCAAACTCGTGCTAGCATCCACACATGCCGCAGCTCCGTATCCCTGGAATAGAATATCAATCATGGCGTCCCTGTGGCTGGACACCTAAAAGGTTTTGGAAATAGTTTTATAGCAAGGGTTAGAACCCAAAACATTTTGAAAATATTTAGCAAGTGAATTAGCTGCAGTAATTTAAAATGCATCAATGCGCTTCATATTTAAGTTAGTGTCGCACTCCCTTGTGGACATTCTCACCCCTCCACTATTGTGCACACCTACCGGTTACCTTAACCCCACCTAGTTGTACTACCCCGTCCAACTAGTCCTGGTATAACCTTCCCTTGCCATACTACTCAAACCCGAGTATAATGATTCTTGAATTATATGTTATCTCACAATTAACTTAATTAATTCCTCTTAAATAGTATCATATAACCGTGTCACAAGTTATATAAAATAAATACATCACACATTGTATTATTACCCGTATATAATATTTACTACCATTATATACGTACCTTTACTACAACATCCACACATATAACATATGTATATCCATCCCTTCGAGTATACCCTCGTCGGATGATTCCCTCTAAAATGATATCTCACTAGGTGTGCTCACAAAACCTTGTTTCCCAAGTTGGAATCGCTCACCAACTTGGCCCAAAATATAAACGTAGTGGAGGCGGTCATATTCCTTCCCTGAAAGTGAGATAAATCCCTCACCCATATATACCGGACGCTATGACCTGGGGATATACTCGCCCTACTCCTCAAGCTAGGGGATTCACCCACATCGCGCAACCTCCCTTGATAGCATTAGAGTATATAAATTGAATAAATATTCAGTCACTGATATTTCATATCACACACAATATATATACATGTGTATATATATACTATCACTACACCGTATATATATAATATAAACCCCGGCTTTACCGTGTACTCAAAATCCCGTACACTGCCTGTAATTTAATATCACACACAATATATATATATATATATATATATATATATATATATATATATATATATATATACTATCACTACACCGTATATATATAATATAAACCACGGCTTTACCGTGTACTCAAAGTCCCGTACACTGCCTATAATTTCCTGAGTCTGTGGCCCGACTAAACGTAATTAAATTTTCCCACTTAATAATTTATCATCTCCCCGAGTCTATGGTCCGACTCTGATATATCTAATTCACACCTCAATTTATATAATACTTTCCCTGAGTCTATGGTCCGACTCTAATTAAATTAACTAACACACATATTAATTTAATACCTCTCCGAGTCTATCGTCCTACTCTAATTAAATTTATTAACACACATATTAATTTAATACCGATCTGAGTCTGTGGTCCGACTCCCAGTTAATTAATTCAGACATTAATTAATTTACACCAATCCGAGTCTGTGGTACGACTCTAATAAAATTAGTTAACACACTTATTAATTCAATACCTCCACGAATCTAAAATCCGACTCTAATTAAATTAATTATCACACCTATTAATTTAATCCTACCCGAGTCTGGAATCTGACTCTAATTAAATTAATTATCACACTTATTAATTTAATCCTACCCGAGTCTACAATCCGACTCTAATTAAGTTAATTATCACACTTATTAATTTAATCTTACCAAAGTCTACAATCTGACTCTAATTAAATTAATTATCACACTTATTAATTTAATCCTACCCGAGTCTACAATCCGACTCTAATTAAATTAATTATCACAATTATTAATTTAATCCTACTCGAGTCTACAATCCGACTCTCATTAAATTAATTATCACACTTATTAATTTAATAACTTGGTGTCACCCAACCATTATTCCCGGACTCGCTCACTTGTCCCATACCTTAATATTTCCCGAGTCTATATTCCGACTCCAAATTAATTACTCTCTCTCAATAATTAATTTAAATATTTTGGTGTCACCTAACCAATATATCCGGACTCACTTACTTGGTCCATCTTACATCTCCTAATTTCATACCCACATATTGGCCCACAATGTGTCACAAATTTATCTCCATAAATTCCCCAATTATATTTACCTATAACTACCAACATACCCGGACTTGATCACTTGGCCCGAAATTAAATATTCCCGAGTCTATATTCCGACTCTAAATTAATTAGTTTATCTCCAAACTGAATTCACTAACTTGGGCTTGCTTGACCAATATACCCGGGTTCACTCACTTGATCCGTATCTCACTATTTTGGAATAAAATTTCTCAAATCCATCCATTAAGTGCCCCACATAAATTCATCCTAGTCCTAATTACTTTCTCCCATAATTGCTAGGAATATTTCTTTCATAATTATTTTTCACTTACTAATGTATGCAACTTAACTTTCAACTAAATTCCCCTTTATATAACAAACTGGCCGAACTGCCCAGATTTCGCCATCATCGATCGATCGAGCCCCCTGGGTCGATCGATCGATCGTTCCAGTATTCGTCCTCTCCATCCACTGTCAGCCATGGACGAAACTTAAAGCTTTGATTCTCAATTTAAGCCCTTACCCAAACACAAATAACATATCCTCCATATGAGATAAGGGTCTAAACATCCCACAGACCTTAATTAATCATCAATATTCATAAATTCCATGGTTTTCCTGATTTGGGTATTATCCGGGTTTCAAATTCCCAATACAAATTTCATTCATATTATCAGAAATTTACCATTTATTCTCACTCGTTTTAACATACGATTCATTCCTCTACATTCTAGAATCATAAACACAATAAATCTCACCCTTAATCCCATTAAGGTGTATTAATTCCAAAAACCCAATTTTAATTTAGGTTACACACCCAAAACGAATTTTGATTTACACATCACTATGATATGAATTGATTATCATCAATTTAGGAATCACAACAGTTAACCACTTGCCTGGAATTGTTCATAGTGTCTGATCCGTTGGTGTAGCCCCTTAATTTCTTGATTTGCTTTCCCCCAATTTCCCTCTCAAGCCCTAGGCTTAGAGTTCAGTTGACTGCCGTTCCCTAATCTCTCAATTAGGTTAAAAACATTCAATCCCGTTTTTTGCCATGTGGGTCTAATTAAAAAGGCCCAACTCACACCGTTGGGGCCCGGCTATATCCAAAAATACCCTGAGACACAATAACTATCCCCGAGTACTCTTTTCTGACTATCTCGACCCATTCGGACGCAACCGCGCACTCAGAATTGCCATCTGAAATACTTTTCAAAATTTTCAAATTTTGACCTCAAAATACGACACACGAGATTTCGAACCATTAAACTTAAAATCGCCAATTGTAATTAATTCGGCTCACTCAATTAAATTCTCCAACTCATGAATTTAAGTTTTTCCAATTTAAATATTTTTATAACTCCCAAAAATAATTAAATATTAAATCCTCAAAATTACGGGGTGTTACACTGGCATATTGCATTGTTCGGCACACGAACACTTCACTATCAAACACATCATAGCAGGAGAACGAAATCTCACCAAAGAAATCAACAATCCTAAATATAGTGCTCTATATAAAATAAAGCTACGTGTGAAGCATAATAAGTCGCAGAGATCCTAAAGGGCACTAGAACCTGATGCTCTGATACCACGTGTAACACCCTGTCTAATTAAATACCGGGTAGCTACTCCTTTATTAAATTAATACAGAATATCAAGTTGGTTCAGTCTTAGCATCACTGTCGAAAAACATTTAATTAATTGCTAGCCACCTAATATTTAAAAGGAGAGATGTCAAATTTTATTAATTAAGTTATCAAATAACCAAGAATTAAATCATTAACCATCAATCCCATAGACAATCTCATCTGAATAACCAATGAAAGGAAATCAACTGAGTCTTGAGTAAACACTCCAATAATAATAATTCTAGAGTAAATAAAGTCCCAATACAAGAGTCTGAATAAATAAACAAATAACCAAAATAATGATAGTCTGTAACTACAACCTCTAAATAAGAATGGGCAACATGCCCTAACTAATACAATTGACTTTGAAGGAACCAAGGATAAATATGAAGGCGTCTAATACCAAGATCCTGTAACTTCCATAGCAGCAACATCACGTCATCATAATGTAACTCCTATGCTTGACGTCCCTGTGGCTGGGCACCTAAAAATATTTTTAGAAAACAAAATAGATTTGGAGGAAAACGGGCCAGAGCCCGAGGTGAAAACAGTTTAAAAGTTTAGCAAGTGTTTAAATTATAATTAAACAACACATATTATAAACACGTTAGTTGCGTAGTCTCACATGAGTTTCTCACCTCTCAACTAATGTGCACACCTAACGTATTCCCTTTAACCCAAATCCTGCGAATGGTCATGCCCAATGGGTCACGGACCAAGTCCGCGACCAGCTAGTCGCGGACTTTGGCCGTGACCCACTAAATATTTGGCGTGACCAATTTTATTACCACACTAAATTATCCATGCTCTGGAAGTGGTCACGGACTAAATCCCTGACCATAATGGGTCACGGAATTGGGCCGTGACCAGATCGTGACCAGCTTGGCGCCAAAATTCCCTCCAAACTAGTCACGGATGGGTCACGGACTTGGACTGTGACCAGGTCGTAACCAGTTTGGCGCCAAAATTCCCTCCAAACTGGTCGCGGATGGGTCACGGACTTGGGCCGTGACCAAAGGCACGACGAAGCATAAAACACACACATTAAGGGTCACGGCTTAGGGCCCTGACCATTTGTTGGCATGGGTCACGGCTATAGGCCGTGACCATACATCATTCAAACACCAAGGCTGCTGGAAAGGGCTCACGCATTATGGGTCATGGCCCTAAGCCGTGACCAAATCAAAATCGCCATTGTCCTGCCAGTAAGTAAAGGGTCGCACGCATGGGTCATGGCTCTTGGCCGTGAATAAGTTGAAATTGCCATTGCCCCAGTCAGTAATGGGTCACGGCTCTAGGCCGTGACCAGATCAAAATCTCCAGCCTCATGGTCATTAATGGGTCGCGCACATCGGGTCACGAGTCTAGGCCGTGACCATAGTCTGGTCTTAAAAAGAAATATCCCCAGCTTCTCATTTATTACGTGCGACTTCGTTTGCTATTAGGGTTCGTGCGATTTCGAGCTCCAGCGATTTCGGTTGGATTTCAGTTGGATTTGCATTTGGCTAATCGATTTCAGTTGGTATGTATTGATTCATTTGGATTTCGTGATTTCTATCTAAAGCCCTAATTTTTGTGTATGTGTGTGTAGATTTATGTTTGTATGTGTGTATGTGTGTGTATGTATAGATTGTATGTATGTGTATGTATAGATTTATGTCAAAAAAAATATTAGGGTTTAGTAAGCCTTAAATAGTATGTGTGTGTATGTATAGATTATGTCAATAAACCCTAGATTGTATGTGTGTGTATGTATAGATTATGTCAATAAACCCTAGATTGTATATGTGTGTATTTTTTTTCGACAAAATATGTTTGTCTTGTTTGTTTTTTTGAGAAAATATAATTAAATTATTTTTTTTACATACGAGTCGCAAACACGTGTGTACATTACTATAGTGAGATATTGTTGGCTTGGTTTTTGGATACTATGTTGAATTTATTGAATTGATACTAGTGTCGATAAATGTATATGTTATTAAAGTTGTTGGGCGTGCTCTTGATTTGCCTATGAAAAAGTATATCACATATCTTGCGATTAATGTGCATTTTTTGTCATACCTAGTGGGTCGCGGACTTGGGCCAACAAATAAATTGTGTATAGATTTATGTGTATAGGTATGTTTATGTGTGTAATTATGAACAAATTGTTTATGTGTATATGTATGTTTAAACTCTCATAACTTTCAAACCTAAACCTTAAAAACAAGACTCGTATTCATGCCCTCGTATACTTTTCTCAGGAAAAATGAGGCATGGTGATAAATAATGTCAACAAGAGTGGGAGAGGTTGCAATTAGACCGCACACATAACCCTTTTATTAGCATGCTTCATATAGAGGGTACTCCTATTTATAGGTACAGAAATAAAAATATCGAACAATTTAACTACCTTGTAAATCATGGATTTGATATCCAATAAGATTACTTGTTCGATCGTATTTTATTTTCTATACTAGAAAACTAGGATGACGTTATACAAAATATATTTCACACACATAATCCCGACATATCCCTGACCTTGGTTACGTTGTTGCAGAAGGCGGAAAAAAAATCCACCCGTTATGGATACAACTACGTACAGAGAGCATTGACATAGACTGTGATGTCTCGCGTCACATGCACGTAAAATTGAATCTTGCCAACAAGTTGAGAAATAGGGGATTCCGAGTTCATGTCACTAACATCTACACATCAATCATAGATACCCTTCCTTCTAGTTGGCCACGTGAAAAAATTCATAGGTTCTTAAAAACTAATACCGAATGGATGGAGATCAGACACATTAAACTTATTTTAAAGTCTTACTTTGAAAAGGTATCTATCTATCTATATATATATAACTAATTAAGCTTTATTAATTAGTTATAATTTCATATTACTATAATTATTTAGTCACTTATATTTTTTAATTTTTGTAGATAATGTCTAGAGGAAACAACCCAAGGGTACCAACTGCCGATGTGACACCACAACGAGGTTCACCATCTCGTGCAGAACTCGAATTCTCAACACCAATGGCTGAGCAATTCACAACTCCACCAATGGTTCACTCCTCACCAAGTCCAACTCCAAGTGGTCCTACACCCTAATCCAGCACTCCCGTTGCTTTAACGCCCCCATCCAACACTCATGATGCCACCCGCTCAAATGAAAAGAAGCCTATTGGCTTCTCCCTTCTCGGGAATAACTCGACGGGTGATAGGAATGACGTGCTAAACTTTAAATCCTGGTGTTTGTCGCTGGGAAAAATGAACGTGGGAGTCGGTGGACCAGACAATTGGAACCTTGTTGATCAAGCTGTCAAAGATGACATGCATGACCAACTTTGCGAGCATTTCTCATTTCCTGACTGTTCCAAGAATAAGGTTCTATCTCGGGTTGCTGAAGGATTGAGGACATACTGGAGAAACCTTCGGAAGAAACATTTCCCGAAAGAGGCAGCAAGCTCAGATATTTTGGCTTTGATAGAGAAAGTGCCTCCCAATGTTGAAATGCTGGTGGATCAGTGGAATAAGTTTTTGGAGAATGAGGCGAAGGAAAAAAAGTTGGTCCAGAGGGAGCAAAATAAAAAAATAGGGCACAAAAAACTGATATCCATAGGCTGGCATCCAAATCATATGAGGATTTGAAGAAAGAATGGGAGAGTAGGACAAAAGATGGTCCAGATGCCGGTAAAAACCCAAATCGGTCCAACTTATTCCTTCATGCTCGATGGGACAAAGATAATAAATTCGCGCTGCACTTGGCTAAGACGCTGGAATCAATAGAGGCCATCAGCAGTCAATCAGATTCGAGCCCTACTGATGACTTTGACCTTGAAAATGATGCCCTGACTAAGACCTTTGGAAAGGACAAAAGGGGGAGGACGAGAGGTGTTGGCTCACATATGCCAAAAACAAAACTTCAACACATTGCACCTCTTGTGGACGAGCTTTCTTCGGTCAATAATTGTATCTCGTCCCAAAAGGACCACCAGTTGAAGACCGATGGGGATGTCCATGAGATTAAAAATTCCCTGGGATTATTGACAAATCAAATTGGGAAACTTGTGAATCTTTGGGAAAGTTATAGGCCCCCAGTGCCTCCTCAAGGTTACCCTTACCCTACTCCTACTCAAGGTTTCACACATCCTTCCCCTCCAACATTCCCCTCTCAAATGCCTCATCCTCCAACATTCCCCTCCCCTGCACCTCCGCCAATCACGGGGCTCGGATCATCGTCAACAACTCACAGTGACTATGGCGAAGAGTACTATATCAAGGACATGAGAAATTCAAGGTTTGTTGGCGTGTGCATACTCATCTACAGGGTTCCTAGAACTCTAGTACATCACCGACTTTTGGAGAAGGGTGAGGCTAAAATAATGGTCGATGAAATATACAACGGCTGCGGAGATGTACATGTGTACTTTAACCGCGGGGATGGGATCGAATTGAGGAATTATGCAAAATCTTTTATTACTTGGCCACTTTATCTGTTGGCCAATATTTAATAATATTTTCTTTCGTTTCAGTTGTAATATTTTTTTTTTGTTTTAGTTGTAAGAATATTGGTTTTGCTTCAGTTGGAATGATATTTTTTTTGTTTCAGTTGTAAGAATATTGGTTTTGTTTCGTTTGGAATGATATTTTTTTTGTTTCAGTCGTAAGAATATTCTTTTTATTTCAGTTGTAATAATATTTTTTAACCTATTACCATAGGACTGAAATTTGAAGATTATTACATGGATTTCCCACAATACAAAGAGTGGATGGGAGAGACTAACCGGATATCAATTAATCATGTAAAGGGCATTTATGAATTTTTTAAATACGCTTCCAAAAATCTTAAAAGTGAGAAGATTTCGTGTCCGTGCACTCATTGTATTAACGAAAAATATAAGTCATTGGAAGTTGTTGAGTTGCATTTACTAAAGTGGGGAATCTGTCAAGACTATATAATATGGACATACCATGGTGAAAAATTTGTACCTTATGTTCCAGAAGAATTATCGGGAGCCGACCGTGTAACGGAACCTCAAGGAGTAGAAGTGGTACATGATTCACCAACACATCGTCCATTGACCGACTTAATTGATGATGCTTACGGACTCCACAACCAACAAAACCACCAATCTATGGATACAAATAATGCGCATTATGACCAAGTAAATGAACAAATTGATGCTGAACTACTAGGAGATCGGGAATACATACGGTTGAAAGCCGATGCGGCTAGACCATTGTATAAAGATTGCGATGAAGATCACTCGGTATTATATGCAATGATTGGTTTGCATAATTTGAAGAGTCAATTTGGTTTGTCTGGAAACAGCGTAACCGGAATTCTTAAGTGGGTTAAAGAAATTCTCCCAAAAGAGAACATGTTACCAGATAATTATCCTACCATGAAGAAGAGTTTGAAGGGTTTAGGTTTGAAATACAAATCTATTCATGCTTGCAAGTATGATTGCATATTGTACCAGAATGAGCACGAAGAGAAGGATAAATGTCCTGTATGCAGTGATCCTAGATATATGGTTTGTGAGAACGGAAATGGAAAACATGCAAAAAATCACAAGTTCTCGCAAGTCCCACAAAAGGTTTTGAAGTATTTTCCACTTGGGCCACGGTTAAAACGTTTTTTTACTGTACCGTGGATAGCGGAGGCCATGACATGGCATGCTCGATGCGAGGTGGGTGGGAATTTGATGCGTCATCCGATTGATTCACTCATCTGGCAAATTTCAAATGCACAACACCATGAATTTGCAAAGGAACCGCGCAACGTTCGTCTTGCAATCTCAACCGATGGGTTTAACCCTTTCGGTAATTTAAGTACTAGTCAGAGTTATTGTCCAGTTCTTATGGCGCCTTTAAGTCTTCCTCCGACATTATGCATGAGAAAGGAGTTCACATTGTTATCTCTGTTGATACCCGGTCCGAAGGCTCCCAGTGATGATATTGATATATTCTTAGCACCATTAATCGAAGAACTTAAAGAGTTGTGGGATAAAGGCGTGGCGGAATTCGATTCTCATAAGGGTGAAGAGTTCACACTTAAAGCAATGGTGATATGGGCGATCCACGATCTTCCTGCTTACGGGACCTTGTCCGGTTGTAATGTTCATGGTTATTATGGATGTCCCATATGTGGGGAGGAAACTGAAGCCTGTTGGTTAAAACATAGTGGTAAGTTGAGTTACATGGGTCATCGTAGATTTCTGCCGACCAGTCACCCTTTTAGGAACGACAAGTTTAACTTTTTGCCTGTCAGTCACGAGCGAAGAATGGCACCTATTTGACTTTCTGGTCAGCAAATTGAGGAGAAGGCGGTGGCTGCGAATGCAGGGAATAGGTACGTAGGCAAACACCCCCATTTGTAAACCTGAAGCGTTAAGCTAGGGAGGATCCGAACGACCCTAGTAAAGAGAAGCCATGGTCCAGGCGATCAATATTTTTTTATTTTCCGTATTGGAAAGATCATCGTGTAAGGCATATAATTGATGTGATGCACACAGAGAAGAATGTTACAGAACATTTGATAGGAACGTGTCTGGGTGGATCTCATTCCAAAGATGGAGAGCGTGCCCGCCGAGATCTACAGGATTTGAAAATAAAGAAGAGACTGTGGTTAAAAAATGATCCACCGACAGGAAGAATTTCTATCCCCCCGACTGCTTTCACTTTGACTACTAGTGAGAAGAAGATCCTCTTAGACACGTTGTTCAAATTGAAGACTCCAACCGGCTATTCTGGTAATTTACGTAGGGTAGTAAGCTACCAAGCAAATGACTTGAAACAGTGCAAGTCTCACGACTGGCACGTAATCGTCTAATTAATCCCGTTGTTATTTCGGCATTGCTTCTCTGAACACAAAGACCTCCGTCGGGCAATTATGCAAATCAGTTTGTGTTTTACCCTACTTTGTGCAAAAGTGGTAAACATAAGGCACATTAAATCTGTGAAATCAACTTTATCCGAGGCAATTTGTGTATTAGAGAAATATTTTCCTCCATCATTCTTCGATATCGGTATCCACCTGCTTGTGCATTTATGCGATGAAGCTTTATTATGTGGTCCCGTGAGGTATCATTGGATGTATCCTTTTGAGCGCTTGATGAAAACCTTCAAAGGTTATGTAAAGAATACATGGTATATTGGAGGGTCAATTGCTGAAGAATACGTAACGGTGGAATCATTGCTATTCGCTTGGGAACATATGCCAGAACAAGAGGTGAGGAGGTTTAATCCTCATGGAGAACGAGTGATAGAGGAACCTGACGAGTTTGAGGATGAATTATCATTTGGGAACCCTAAAGAGGTGAAACTCACAAACCTACAATACGAGCAAGCAACTCGTCATGTCTTCGAATCGCAAGATGAAGTCCGAGACTGGAGACAGTGAGTATCTACTGAATTCTTCTTCTTTGATTATATGTATTTTTTATTTTATGATCTAAACTCTATAATTTTTCGGTAGGAAGTACGAGAATGAAATTATCCAAAATCAAAGGAGAAACTGGACGACAACTGACTTTAGGGCATGGGTGTCAAAAGAGGTACTTTTCACATCTTATGTGTGCGGTTATTTATTCATGTGTGGTAAAAACATGCCCTAATACAAATTCATTAATAAATGCAACTTCTAAAAAGAGGTGATGTCTCTTCCAGACTTGCACGCCTAGCAAATAGTCCTAGTTTTCGTGCAAAAGAGTTTAAGAAATTCCGCACTAACGGTTTTGATTTCATTTCATATCCATATGAGGAAAAGCTTTTGACGAAAAACAGTGGAATATCAATTTCCGCCTTGACCACCTATATCGCTAGCAAAAGTGATAAAATCCAAAGAATACGGTGCTAACCTATTATGGGATAATTCAACAAATCCTAGAACTTGATTACTTGGATTTCACAGAAACCGTATTCTATTGTGATTGGGTAAAGGTGGAGGATACAACGAATGCTTGCAAAGTTGATCCCGACTCCAAACTTATTATGGTAGATTTATCAAAGCTGAAGACTAAAGACTGCATAGTCGACGAGCCTTTTATTTGTGCCTTTCAGAATGTAAAGAAGGTATTCTACTCGAAGTGCATAAACGATGGAAATTGGTTTATTGTTATGCATGCACCAAAGGGTATGACTACTGAAGTAGACGCATTAAAGGCTCCAAAAGAGTTCCAGTCATCTCTTGATGACAACCCTAATTTGAAGGATCTTTTAGTTGATTTAGAGGAAGATTGAGTATCAAAATATTATTTTATCCTCATCAATCTTATTTGTATCCTATTATGATATTGACATTGTATTAGCACTTTACATTAATTTATGAATTTCATCTACTTTTAAGTGTAATGTCCCGCTATTTGTGCAAATGTTAGGTGATTTATCGGTTCTTTTGTTTAGAATAGATATGTTTTCATTTATTTATCTCTATCGTTTGGCTTTAGAGGGCGAAAACCCGAAACAGCCCCCGAACGGCCCCGTGGGTGGTACCAACACCTCCCACAGGACCAATGTAACTCGTAGGGACAGTGAGTGATGAAAGAACTAGCCCTGGTTTTCTTCCTTTGGTTTTGAATTTGATTTTTTGGTTCTATCATTTTTTTAATTGAACATAACTGTTTGCAAAAAATTCATTATTTTTTCACTGTCGTAGGATACATTGATGTTGGGGTCGAACTACTATCAAACATAATCTGAAATTGCATCGCTGCTGGCATAGAGAAGGTTCTGATTGGCGTTGGGTGTAACAAAATATCCAGGTAATGGATAGACCTATGATGAACTTTATTTTAAGGTTAAATATGCATTGATTCAATTTTTTAATTATTTTGGGTTTGGATCCTATTTATGTCTAAACCCCGTAATTTTAAGTTTTTCGTGCCCCCTATAGCTTGGGTATTATTGGTGCATTTGTTTCTTGTCACTTCCAGTGGGGGGGGGGGGGGGGGGGGGAGAACATAACTTTTGAACAAAGAATAGTTAGGTGAACACTAGAAAAAGAAGTCATTATCCAACGGATTGCCACTTTCTAGGTTTAAGGCGCTCTCGGTTTGATTGTACGACGTAAATTTGCAAAAAATTATACTTAAGCATAAAAACATGCCATCCAATGGTGAAAACGTAAAATAGCCACAAAACAGTCCCATAAGAGTCACGAACACCTCGCACGGGACCAATGTAAATCGCAGAAACTGACCATGTAGTCACGGCGCTCCCGATTTGAGTGTATGACATAAATTTGCAAAAAAATAAACTTAAGCATAAAAACATGCCATCGAAGGGTGAAAACGTAAAACAACCTTAAAACGGTCTCGTAAGAGTCATGAACCCCTCGCACGGGACTAATGTGACTCATAGGAACCGACCGCGTAGTCACGGGGCTCCTGGTTTGAGTGTATGACGTAAATTTGTAAAAAGTTAGACTTAAGCATAAAAACATGCCATCGAAGGGTGAAAACATAAAATAGCCATAAAACGGTCCGATAAGAGTCACGAACACCTCGCACGGGATTAATGTAACTCATAGAAACCGACCGCGTAGTCACGGGGCTCCCGGTTAGAGTGTACGACGTAAATTTGCAAAAAAAATAGACTTGAGCATAAAAACATGCCATCGAAGGGTGAAAACGTACAACAAGCACAAAATGGTCTCGTAAGAGTCACGAACACCTCGCACGGGACCAATGTGACTCGTAGGAACCGACCGCGTAGTAACGCGTCTTTCGGGTTGAGTGTACGACATAAATTAGCAAAAAGTTAGACTTGCATGCCATCTAAGGGTGAAAACGTAAAACAACCTTAAAACGGTCCCGTAAGAGTCACGAACACCTCGCACGGGACCAATGTAACTCGTAGGAACCGACCGCGTAGTCACGGCGCTCCCGGTTGGAGTGTACGACATAAATTTGCAAAAAATTAGACTAAAGCATAAAAGCATGCCTTAGAAGGGTGAAAACGTAAAAAAAACACAAAACGGTACCGAAAGAGTCACGAACACCTCGAACGGGACCAATGTTAATATTAGGAACCAAACGGGTAGTCACAAGGATCCCGGCTTGAGTATACGGCGTAAATTTTCAAAAAGTTAGACTTTAGAATAAAAATGATGCCATCGAAGGGTGAAAACGTAAAACACCCACAAAACGGTCCCCCAAGAGTCACGAACATCTCGCACGGGACCAATGTAAGTCGTAGGAACCGACCGTGTAGTCACAGCGCTCCCGGCTTGTGTGTCTGCATGTGTGTGTGTGTGTGTGCGCGTGTGCGTGTGAGTGGGAAAGGGGGGAGGGGATGGGCAGGGGGCGCGTGTGTGCGTGTGTGCATGTTTGTGTGTGTGCGCGTGTGCGAGTGGGGAAGGGGGGGGGGACGGGCAGGGGCGCGTGTGTGCGTGTGTGAAATAAACATAAGAGATTTAGAAATAAAACATACCATTTGCTCAGTGCATCCTACTTATCAGGCCATCCATTACAACAGTGATGAGAAGCTTCACAGTGATAAATCATACTTGCTGAAACAAAAGATTCAACAAAAATATATTAAAACAAATTCATGAGGTATACCTCATTTTTGGCAGCAACGTGAAACCCCCAATCCAAAAACTTAACAGATATTCCAGTGTATACATGTTTGTGTGTGTGTTTGTGTGCGCGTGTGTGCGTGTGTGAGTGGGAAAGGGGGGAGGCGACGGGGCAGGGGGCAGGGCGGTGTAGTGTTGCATATATATGTAGTTGCATCTGCATATATATGCAACTGCTGCATATATACGCAGACATATATATGCAACTGTTGCATATATATGCAGTGCATATATATGCAACTACTGCGTATATATGCAGTGCATATATATGCAACTGCTGCATATATATGCAGTATATAAATGCTACAACAGCTATTTAAACATTCAAACATTCATGTTTAAATGTTGAAGTGCTATTTAAACCTAGAACTGATAAAATTGTAGTGCTTATTTTAATGTTTTACATCAGCTATTTAAACATTCATTTTTATTTTATTTTTGACAACCTTATATTATTTGTTTAGAAATGCAGAAGATTCCAAAGTTATTTGAATCGGTTGATAAGTCGTCGTAGACAAAGTGAGCTAATATCTAAGGACTGCAAGTTTGACCGAAGGTCTGGATAGGCAGGCCTCCAGCATGAGGTCATAGCAGCATACATTTTTTTATTTGCTCAGCTACACATTTGAGGAACAAAGTAAGTTTTCTACTTTCTTGCAAGTAGGAACTTATTTTTATTTTATTTGAGGAACATATGATAAGTAGGACCTTATTTTAATTTTATTTTTGTATTATTATGATCCTGACCTGTCATTAATTGTTGAATTATAAGAAATTAAGACTACTTCAGGCATATTTGATTCCCTTGAAGTAGTTTTCCATTGGCATAACTGCATAGTTATATATTGTCCTAAGAAAATGGTGAATGAAAGTCCCCTATGACCAAAATTGAACGAGTACAATGAAGATTGAACTGTTCAAGTATGCTTTGCTGTTATAAATTAATTTTTTGGGGGAAAGTCACTTAAATTACTTACATAAGTTTGTTTTTTGAGTTAAGGTTTAGCTTTTTGTTTCAAATTTTCCCTGGAACATATTTGCATTTAATTTGTGCTCAAATCACACATACACTTCCTAACAATTCACATGTATCTCTTTATTTGTTAATATTTTTTGTTTATATAGATTGTTGGTATAAAAAAACGTAAACTCAAAACAATGTATTGAGAATACCTAATGTATTGGCCAAAACATTTATCATTTGAAATGTCAAAGTTAGTATTTGGGGTCTGTTTAGGCCAATCCTTGAATAAAACAAAGCTATCTAACTAAACATTTGAAATATCCCACGGGACCAATGTAACTTGTTAGAGGGTGAATAATCGAAATAACCCCCCAACGGTCCTGTGGGTGGCACCAACACCTCCCACAGGACCAATGTAACTCGTAGGAACTGACCCTGTAGCCGCGGGACTCCCGGTTTGAGAATACGACGGTAATTTGCAAATTTCTAGACTTAGGCTTAAAAACATGGCGTTAGAGGTTGAGAACTCGAAACAGCCACCGAACGTCCCCGTGGGTGGCACTAACACCTTTTACGGGACCAATGTAACTGGTAGGAACTGACCCCGCAGCCGCGGAACTCCCGGTTTGAGAAAAATGACGGTAATTTGCATATTTCTAGACTTAGGCTTAAAAACATGGCGTTATAGGGTAAAAACCCGAAACAGCCCTCGAACGTCCCCGTGGGTGGCACCAACACCTCCCACGGGACCAATGTAACTTGTAGGAACTGACCCCACAGCCGCGGGACTCTCGGTTTAAGAATACGACGGTAATTTGCATATTACTAGACTTAGGCTTAAAAACATGGCGTTAGAGGATGAAAACTCGAAACAGCCCCCGAACATCCCCGTGGGTGGCACAAACACCTCCCACGGGACCAATGTAACTCGTAGGAACTGACCCCACAGCCGCGGGACTCCCGGTTTGAGAATACGATGGTAATTTGCATATTTCTAAACTTAGGCTTAAAAACATGGCGTTAGAGGGTGAAAATCCGAAAGAGCCCCCGAACGTCCCTGTGGGTGGCACCAACACCTCCCACGGGGCCAATGTAACTCGTAGGAACTGACCCCGTAGCCGCGGGACTCCCAGTTTGAGAATACGACGATAATTTGCATATTTATAGACTTAGGGTTAAAAACATGGCGTTAGAGGGTGAGAACTCGAAACAACTCCCGAACGGCCCTGTGGGTGGCACCAACACCTCCCACCGAACCAATGTAACTCGTAGGAACTGACCCCGCAGCCGCGGGACTCCCGATTTGAGAATACGACGGTAATTTGCATATTTCTAGACTTAAGAAAAACATGGCGTTAGAGGGTGGGAACTCAAAACAGCCCCCGAACGGCCCCATGGGTGGCACCAACACCTCTCACGGCACCAATTTAACTCGTAGGAACTGACCCCGCAGTCGTGGGACGCCCGGTTTTAGAATACGATGATAATTTGTATATTTCTATACTTAGGCTTAAAAACATGGCGTTAGTGGGTGGAAACACGAAATAGCCACAGAATGTCCCCGTGGGTGGTACCTAAACCTCCTACGGGACCAATGTAACTCGTAGGAATTGACCCCGCAGCCGCGGGACACCCGATTTTAGAATACGACGGTAATTTGCATATTTCTAGACTTAGGCTTAAAAACATGGCATTAGAGGTTGAAAACCCGAAATAGCGCCCGAACGTCCTCGTGGGTGGCACCAACACCTCCCAAGGGACCAATGTAACTCGTAGGAACTGACCCCACAGCCGCGGGACATCCGGTTTAAGAATACGACGGTAATTTGGATATTTCTAGACTTAGGCTTAAAAACATGGCGTTAGAGCGTGAAAACCCGAAACAACCCCTGAACGTCCCCGTGGGTGGCACCAACACCTCCCACGGGACCAACGTAACTCGTAGGAACTGACCCAGCAGCCGCGGGACTCCCGGTTTAAGAATACGACGGTAATTTGCATATTTCTAGACTTAGGCTCAAAAACATGGCGTTAGAGGGTGAAAACCCGAAACAGCCCCTGAACGTCCCCGTGGGTGGCACCAACACCTCCCACGGGACCAATATAACTCGTAGGAACTGACCCCGCAGCCGCAGGACTCCCGATTTGAGGATACGACGGTAATTTGCATATTTATAGACTTAGGGTTAAAAACATGGCGTTAGAGGGTGAGAACTCGAAACAACCCCCAAACGGCCCCATGGGTGGCACCAACACCTCCCACGGGACCAATGTAACTCGTAGAAACTGACCCCGCAGTCGTGGGACTCCCGGTTTAGAATACGACGATAATTTGTATATTTGTAGACTTAGGCTTAAAAACATGGCGTTAGTGGGTGGGAACTCGAAATAGCCCCCGAACGTCCCTGTGGGTGGCACCAACACCTCCTACGGGACCAATGTAACTCGTAGGAACTGACCCCGCAGCCGCGGGACACACGGTTTGAGAATACGACGGTAATTTGTATATTTCTAGACTTAGGCTTAAAAACATGGCGTTAGAGGGTGAAAACCTGAAATAGCCCCCGAACGTCCTCCTGGGTGGCACCAGCACCTCCCACGGGACCAATGTAACTCGTAGGAACTGACCCCGCAGCCGCGGGACTCCCGGTTTGAGAATACGATGGTAATTTGCTTATTTCTAGACTTAGGCTTAAAACCATGGTGTTAGAGGGTGAAAATCCGAAACAACCCCCGAACGTCCCCGTGGGTGGCACCAACACCTCCGACGGGACCAATGTAACTCGTAGGAAATGACCCCGTAGCCGCGGGACTACCGGTTTGAGAATACAATGGTAATTTGCATATTTATAGACTTAGGGTTAAAAACATGGCGTTAGAGGGTGAGAACTCGAAACAACCCCCAAACAATCCCATGGGTGGCACCAACACCTCCAACGGGACCAATGTATCTCGTAGGAACTGACCCCGCAGCCGCGGGACTCCCGGTTTGAGAATACGATGGTAATTTGCATATTTATAGACTTAAGCTAAACATGGCGTTAGAGGGTGGGTACTCGAAACAGTCCCCGAACGGCCCCATGGGTGGCACCAACACCTCCCACGGGACCAATGTAACTCGTAGGAACTGACCCCGCAGTCACGGGACTCCCTGTTTAAGAATACGACGATAATTTGCAAATTTCTAGACTTAGGCTTAAAAACATGGCGTTAGTGGGTGGGAACTCGAAATAACACCCAAACGTCCCCGTGGGTGGCACCAATACCTCCTACGGGACCAATGTAAGTCGTAGGAACTGAGCCCGCAGTAGCGGGACTCCCGTCTTGAGAATACGATGATAATTTGCATAATTTTAGACTTAGGATTAAAAACATGGCGTTGGTGGGTGAGAACTCGAAACAGCCCTCGAACGTCCCTGTGGGTTGCACCAACAACTCCCACTGCACCAATGTAACTCGTAGGAACTGACCTCGTAACCGCGGGACTCCTGGTTTGAGAATACGACGGTATTTTGTATATTTCTAGACTTAGGCTTAAAAACATGGCGTTAGAGGGTGAAAACCCGAAATAGCCCCCGAACGTCCCCGTGGGTGGTACAAACACCTCCCACGAGACCAATGTAACTCGTAGGAACTGACCCCGCAGCCGTGGTACTCCCGGTTTGAGAATACGATGGTAATTTGCATATTGTAGACTTAGGCTTAAAAACATGGCGTTAGAGGGTGAAAATCCGAAACAGCCCCCGAACGTCCCAGTGTGTGGCACCAACACCTCCCACGGGACCAATGTAACTCGTAGGAACTGACCTCGCAGTCGCGGGACTCACGATTTGAGAATACGGCGGTAATTTACATATTTCTAGACTTCGGCTTAAAAACATGGCGTTAGAGGGTGAAAATCGGAAACAGCCCCCGAACGGCCCTATGGGTGGCACCAACACCTCCCACGGGACCAATGTAACTCGTAGAAACTGACCCCGCAGTCGTGGGACTCCCGGTTTAGAATACGACGATAATTTGTATATTTGTAGACTTAGGCTTAAAAACATGGCGTTAGTGGGTGGGAACTCGAAATAGCCCCCGAACGTCCCTGTGGGTTGCACCAACACCTCCTACGGGACCAATGTAACTCGTAGGAACTGACCCCGCAGCCGCGGGACACACGGTTTGAGAATACGACGGTAATTTGTATATTTCTAGACTTAGGCTTAAAAACATGGCGTTAGAGGGTGAAAACCTGAAATAGCCCCCGAACGTCCTCCTGGGTGGCACCAACACCTCCCATGGGACCAATGTAACTCGTAGGAACAGACCCCGCAGCCGCGGGACTCCCGGTTTGAGAATACGATGGTAATTTGCTTATTTCTAGACTTAGGCTTAAAAACATGGCGTTAGAGGGTGAAAATCCGAAACAACCCCCGAACGTCCCCGTGGGTGGAACCAACACCTCCGACGGGACCAATGTAACTCGTAGGAATTGACCCCGCAGCCGCGGGACTACCGGTTTGAGAATACAATGGTAATTTGCATATTTATAGACTTAGGGTTAAAAACATGGCGTTAGAGGGTGAGAACTCGAAACAACCCCCAAACAGTCCCGTGGGTGGCACCAACACCTCCAACGGGACCAATGTATCTCGTAGGAACTGACCCCGCAGCCGCGGGACACCCGGTTTGAGAATACGACGGTAATTTGCATATTTATAGACTTAAGCTAAACATGGCGTTAGAGGGTGGGTACTCGAAACAGCCCCCGAACGGCCCCATGGGTGGCACCAACACCTCCCACGGGACCAATGTAACTCGTAGGAACTGACCCCGCAGTCACGGGACTCCCTGTTTAAGAATACGACGATAATTTGCAAATTTCTAGACTTAGGCTTAAAAACATGGCGTTAGTGGGTGGGAACTCGAAATAACACCCAAACGTCCCCGTGGGTGGCACCAATACCTCCTACGGGACCAATGTAACTCGTAGGAACTGAGCCCGCAGTAGCGGGACTCCCGTCTTGAGAATACGACGATAATTTGAATAATTTTAGACTTAGGCTTAAAAACATGGCGTTGGTGGGTGAGAACTCGAAACAGCCCTCGAACGTCCCTGTGGGTTGCACCAACAACTCCCACTGCACCAATGTAACTCGTAGGAACTGACCTCGTAACCGCGGGACTCCTGGTTTGAGAATACGACGGTATTTTGTATATTTCTAGACTTAGGCTTAAAAACATGGCGTTAGAGGGTGAAAACCCGAAATAGCCCCCGAACGTCCCCGTGGGTGGTACAAACACCTCCCACGAGACCAATGTAATTCGTAGGAACTGACCCCGCAGCCGTGGGACTCCCGGTTTGAGAATATGATGGTAATTTGCATATTGTAGACTTAGGCTTAAAAACTTGGCGTTAGAGGGTGAAAACTCGAAACAGCCCCCGAACGTCCCCGTGGGTGACACAAACACCTCCCACGGGACCAATGTAACTCGTAAGAACTGACCCCGCAGCCGCGGGACTCCCGGTTTGAGAATACGATGGTAATTTTCATATTTCTAGACTTAGGCTTAAAAACATGGCGTTAGTGGGTGAAAATCCGAAACAGCCCACGAACGTCCCAATGGGTGGCACCAACACCTCCCACGGGACCAATGTAACTCGTAGGAACTGACCTCGCAGTCGCGGGACTCACGATTTGAGAATACGGCGGTAATTTACATATTTATAGACTTAGGGTTAAAAACATGGCGTTAGAGGGTGAAAATCAGAAACGGCCCCCGAACGGCCCCATGGGTGACACCAACACCTCCCACGGGATGAATGTAACTCGTAGGAACTGACCCCGCAGTCGTGGGGCTCCCGGTTTTAGAATACGACCATAATTTGTATATTTGTAGACTTCGGCTTAAAAACATGGAGTTACTGGGTGGGAACTCGAAACAGCCCCCGAACGTCCCCGTGGGTGGCACCAACACCTACTACGGGACAAATTTAACTCGTAGGAACTGACCCCGCAACCGCGGGACACCCGATTTCAGAATACAACGGTAATTTTTATATTTCAACACTTAGGCCTAAAAACATGGCGTTAGAGGGTGAAAACCCGAAATAGCCCCCGAACGTCCTCGTGGGTGGCACCAACACCTCCCACGGGACCAATGTAACTCGTAGGAACTGACCCCGCAGCCGCGGGACTCCCAGTTTGAGAATATGATGGTAATTTGCATATTTCTAGACTTAGGCTTAAAAACATGGCGTTAGAGGGTGAAAATCTGAAACAACCCCCTAACGTCCACGTGGGTGGCACCAACACCTACCACGGGACCAATGTAACTCGTAGGAACTGCCCCGCAGCCGCGGGACTACCGGTTTGAGAATACGATGGTAATTTGCATATTTATAGACTTAGGGTTAAAAACATGGCGTTAGAGGGTGAGAACTTGAAACAGCCCCCGAATGGCCCCGTGGGTGGCACCAACACCTCCCATGGGAGCAATGTAACTTGTAGGAACTGACCCCGCAGCCGCGGAACTCCCGGTTTGAGAATAGGACGGTAAATTGCATATTTCTAGACTTAAGCAAACCATGGCGTTAGAGGGTGGGTACTCGAAATAGCCCCCGAACGGTCGCATGGGTGGCACCAACTCCTCCCACGGGACCAATGTAACTCGTAGACACTGACCCCGCAGTTGCGGGACTCCCTGTTAAAGAATACGATGATAATTTGCATATTTCTATACTTAGGCTTAAAAACATGGCGTTAGTGGGTGGGAACTCAAAATAGCCCCCAAACGTCCCCGTGGGTGGCACCAACACCTCCTACGGGACCAATGTAACTCGTAGGAACTGACCCCGCAGTCGCGAGACTCCCGGTTTGAGAATACGACGATAATTTGCATATTTCTAGACTTAGGCTTAAAAACATGGCGTTAGAGGGTGAAAATCCGAAACAATCCCCTAACGTCCCCGTGGGTGGCACCAACACCTCCCACGGGACCAATGTAACTCGTAGGAACTGACCCCGCAGCCGCAGGATTACCGGTTTGAGAATACGAGCGTAATTTGCATAATTCTAAACTTAGGCTTAAAAACTTGGCATTAGAGGGTGAAAACTCGAAACAGCCCCCGAACGTCCCCGTGGGTGACACAAACACCTCCCACGGGACCAATGTAACTCGTAAGAACTGACCCCGCAGCCGCGGGACTCCCGGTTTGAGAATACGATGGTAATTTTTATATTTCTAGACTTAGGCTTAAAAACATGGCGTTAGTGGGTGAAAATCCGAAACAGCCCACGAACGTCCCAATGGGTGGCACCAACACCTCCCACGGGACCAATGTAACTCGTAGGAACTAACCTCGCAGCCGCGGGACTCCCGATTTGAGAATACGACGGAAATTTGCATATTTATAGACTTAGGGTTAAAAACATGGCGTTAGAGGGTGAAAATCCGAAATGGCCCCCGAACGGCCCTATGGGTGGCACCAACACCTCCCACGGGACCAATGTAACTCGTAGGAACAGACCCCGCAGTCGTGGGACTCCCTCTTTTAGAATACGACAATAATTTTTATATTTGTAGACTTCGACTTAAAAACATGGTGTTAGTGGGTGGGAACTCGAAATAGCCCCTGAACGTCCCCGTGGGTGGCACCAACACCTCCTACGGGACCAATGTAACTCGTAGGAACTGACCCCACAGCCACGGGACACCCGGTTTGGGAATACGACGGTATATTTTATATTTCAAGACTTAGGCTTAAAAACATGGCATTAGAGGGTGAAAACCAGAAATAGCCCCCGAACGTCCTCGTGGGTGGCACCAACACCTCCCACGGGACCACTGTAACTCATAGGAACTGACCCCGCTGCCGCGGGAATCCCGGTTTGAGAATACGACGGTAATTTGCATATTTCTAGACTTAGGCTTAAAAACATGGCGTTAGAGGGAGAAAATCCGAAACAATCCCCTAACGTCCCCGTGGGTGGCACTAACACCTACCACGGGACCAATTTAACTCATAGGAACTGACCCCGCAGCCGCGGGACTACCGGTGTGAGAATACGATGGTAATTTGCATATTTATACACTTAGGGTTAAAAACATGGCGTTAGAGGCTGAGAACTCGAAACAGCCCCCGAACGGCCCCGTGGGTGGCACCAACACCTCCCACGGGACCAATGTAACTCGTAGGAACTGACCCCGCAGCCGCGGGACTACCGGTTTGAGAATACGATGCTAATTTGCATATTTATAGACTTAGGGTTAAAAACATGGCGTTGGTGGGTGAGAACTCGAAATAGCCCCCGAACGGCACCGTGGGTGGCACCAACACCTCCCACGGGACCAATGTAACTCGTTGGAACTGACCCCGTAGCCGCGAGACTACCGGTTTGAGAATACGACGGTAGTTTGCATATTTCTAGACTTAAGCAAAACATGGCGTTAGTGGGTGGGAACTCAAAATAGCCCCAAACGTCCCCGTGGGTGGCACCAACACCTCCTACGGGACCAATGTAACTCGTAAGACTGACCCCGCAGTCGCGGGAGTCCCGGTTTGAGAATACAATGATAATTTGCATAATTCTAGACATAGGCTTAAAAACATGGCATTGGTGGGTGAGAACTCGAAACAGCCCTCGAACGTCCCCGTGGGTGGCACCAACACCTCCCCACGGGACCAATGTAACTTGTAGGAACTGACCTCACAGCCGCAGTACTCCCGGTTTGAGAATACGACGGTAATTTGCATATTTCTAGACTTAGGCTTAAAAACATGGCATTAGAGGGTGAAAATCCAAAATAGCCCCCGAACGTCCCCGTGGGTGGCACCAACACCTCCCACGGGAACAATGTAACTCGTAGGAACTGACCCCGCAGCCGCGGGACTACCGGTTTGAGAATACGATGCTAATTTGCATATTTATAGACTTAGGGTTAAAAACATGGATTTAGAGGGTGAGAACTAGAAATAGCCCCCAAACGGCACCGTGGGTGGCACCAACACCTCCCACGGGACCAATGTAACTCGTTGGAACTGACCCCGTAGCCGCGGGACTACCGGTTTGAGAATACGACGGTAGTTTGCATATTTCTAGACTTAAGCAAAACATGGCGTTAGTGGGTGGGAACTCAAAATATCCCCCAAACGTCCCCGTGGGTGGCACCAACACCTCCTACGGGACCAATGTAACTCGTAAGACTGACCCCGCAGTCGCGGGACTCCCGGTTTGAGAATACAACGATAATTTGCATAATTCTAGACATAGGCTTAAAAACATGGCATTGGTGGGTGAGAACTCGAAACATCCCTCGAACGTCCCCGTGGGTTGCACCAACACCTCCCCACGGGACCAATGTAACTTGTAGGAACTGACCCCTCAGCCGCAGGACTCCCGGTTTGAGAATACGACGGTAATTTGCATATTTCTAGACTTGGGCTTAAAAACATGGCGTTAGAGGGTGAAAACCGGAAACAGCCCCCGAACGTCCCGGTCGGTGGCACCAACACCTCCCACGGGACCAATGTAACTCGTAGGAACTGACCCTGCAGCCGCGGGACTCGTGGTTTGAGAATACGACGGTAATTTGCATATTTCTAGACTTTGGCCTAAAAACATGGCGTTAGAGGGTGAAATCCGAAATAACCCCCGAACGTTCACGTGGGTGGCACCATCACCTCCCAATGGACCAATGTAAGTCGTAGGAACTGACCCCGCAGCCGCGGGACTCCCAGTTTGAGAATATGGTGGTAATTTGCATATTTCTAGACTTAGGCTTAAAAACATGGCGTTAGAGGGTGAAAATCTGAAACAACCCCCTAACGTCCACGTGGGTGGCACCAACACCTCCCACGGGACCAATGTAACTAGTAGGAACTGCCCCGCAGCCGCGGGACTACCGGTTTGAGAATACGATGGTAATTTGCATATTTATAGACTTAGGGTTAAAAACATGGCGTTAGAGGGTGAGAACTTGAAACAGCCCCCGAATGGCCCCGTGGGTGGCACCAACACCTCCCATGGGAGCAATGTAACTTGTAGGAACTGACCCCGCAGCCGCGGGACTCCCTGTTTGAGAATAGGACGATAAATTTCATATTTCTAGACTTAAGCAAACCATGGCGTTAGAGGGTGGGTACTCAAAATAGCCCCCGAACGGTCGTATGGGTGGCACCAACACCTCCCACGGGACCAATGTGACTCGTAGGCACTGACCCCGTAGTTGCGGGACTCCCTGTTAAAGAATACGATGGTAATTTGCATATTTCTAGACTTAGGCCTAAAAACATGGCGTTAGAGGGTGAAAACCCGAAACAGCCCCTGAACGTACCTGTGGGTGGCACCAACACCTTCCACCGGACCAATGTAACTTGTAGGAACTGACCCGGCAGCCGCAGGACTCCCGGTTTGAGAATACGACGGTAATTTACATATTTCTAGACTTAGGCTTAAAAACATGGCGTTAGAGGGTGAAAATCCGAAACAATCCCCTAACGTCCCCGTGGGTGGCACCAACACCTCCCACGGGACCAATGTAACTCGTAGGAACTGACCCCGCAGCCGCGGGATTACCGGTTTGAGAATACGAGCGTAATTTGCATATTTCTAGACTTAGGCTTAAAAACTTGGCGTTAGAGGGTGAAAACTCGAAACAGCCCCCGAACGTCCCCGTGGGTGACACAAACACCTCCCACGGGACCAATGTAACTCGTAAGAACTGACCCCGCAGCCGCGGGACTCCCGGTTTGAGAATACGATGGTAATTTTCATATTTCTAGACTTAGGCTTAAAAACATGGCGTTAGTGGGTGAAAATGCGAAACAGCCCACGAACGTCCCAATGGGTGGCACCAACACCTCCCACGGGACCAATGTAACTCGTAGGAACTAACCTCGCAGCCGCGGGACTCCCGATTTGAGAATACGACGGTAATTTGCATATTTATAGACTTAGGGTTAAAAACATGGCGTTAGAGGGTGAAAATCCGAAATGGCCCCCGAACGGCCCTATGGGTGGCACCAACACCTCCCACGGGACCAATGTAACTCGTAGGAACAGACCCCGCAGTTGTGGGACTCCCTCTTTTAGAATACGACAATAATTTTTTTTATATTTGTAGACTTCGACTTAAAAACATGGTGTTAGTGGGTGGGAACTCGAAATAGCCCCCGAACGTCCCCGTGGGTGGCACCAACACCTCCTACGGGACCAATGTAACTCGTAGGAACTGACCCCACAGCCACGGGACACCCGGTTTGGGAATACGATGGTATATTTTATATTTCAAGACTTAGGCTTAAAAACATGGCATTAGAGGGTGAAAACTCGAAATAGCCCCCGAACGTCCTCGTGGGTGGCACCAACACCTCCCACGGGACCAATGTAACTCATAGGAACTGACCCCGCTGCCGCGGGAATCCCGGTTTGAGAATACGACGGTAATTTGCATATTTCTAGACTTAGGCTTAAAAACATGGCGTTAGAGGGAGAAAATCCGAAACAATCCCCTAACGTCCCCGTGGGTGGCACTAACACCTACCACGGGACCAATTTAACTCATAGGAACTGACCCCGTAGCCGCGGGACTACCGGTGTGAGAATACGATGGTAATTTGCATATTTATACACTTAGGGTTAAAACATGGCGTTAGAGGCTGAGAACTCGAAACAGCCCCCGAACGGCCCCGTGGGTGGCACCAACACCTCCCACGGGACCAATGTAACTCGTAGGAACTGACCCCGCAGTCACGGGACTCCCGGTTTGAGAATACGACGATAATTTGCATAATTCTAGACTTAGAATTAAAAACATGGCGTTGGTGGGTGAGAACTCGAAACAGCCTTCGAACGTCCCCGTGTGTGGCACCAACACCTCCCACGGGACCAATGTAACTCGTAGGAACTGACACCGCAGCCGCGGGACTCCCGGTTTGAGAATACGACGGTAATTTGCATATTTCTTGACATAGTCTTAAAAACATGGCGTTAGAGGGTGAAAACTCGAAACAGCCCCCGAACGTCCCCGTGGGTGGCACAAACACCTCCCACGGGACCAATGTAACTCGTAGGAACTGACCCCGCAACCACGGGTATCCCGGTTTGAGAATACGTTCGTAATTTTCATCTTTCTAGACTTAGGCTTAAAAACATGGCGTTAGAGGGTGAAAATTCGAAACTGTCCCCGAACGTCCCTGTGGGTGGCACCAACACCTCCCACGGGACCAATGTAACTCGTAGGAACTAACCCCACAGCCGCGGGACTCCCAATTTGAGAATACGACAGTAATTTGCATATTTATTGACTTAGGGCTAAAAACATGGCGTTAGAGGGTGAGAACTCGAAACAGCCACCGAACGGCCCCGTGGGTGGCACCAACACGGTAATTTGCATATTTCTAGACTTGAGCAAAACATGGCGTTAGAGGGTGGGAACTCGAAATAGCCCCCGAACGGCTCCATGGGTGGCACCAACACCTCCCACGGGACCAGTGTAACTCGTAGGAACTGACCCCACAGTCGTGGGACTCCCTGTTTTAGAATACGACGATAATTTGTATATTTCTAGACTTAGGCTTTAAAACATGGCGTTAGTGGGTGGGAACTCGAAATAGCCCCCGAACGTCCCCGTGGGTGGCACCAACACCTCCTACGGGACCAATGTAACTCGTAGGAAGTGACCCCGCAGCCGCGGGACTCCCGATTTGATAATACGACAGTAATTTGCATATTTCTAGACTTAGGCTTAAAAACATGGCGTTAGAGGGTGAAAACCCGAAATAGCCCCCGAACGTCCTCGTGGGTGGCACCAACACCTCCCACGGGACCAATGTAACTCGTAGGAACTGACCCCGCAGTAGCGGAACTCCCGGTTTGAGAATACGAAGGTAATTTGCATATTTCTAGACTTAGGCTTAAAAACATGGCGTTAGAGGGTGAAAACCCGAAATAGCCCCTGAACGTCCCCGTGGATGGCACCAACACCTCCCACGGCACCAATGTAACTCGTAGGAACTAACCCCGCAGTCGCGGGGCTCCCGATTTGAGAATACGATGGTAATTTGCATATTTCTAGACTTAGGCCTAAAAACATGGCGTTAGAGGGTGAAAACCCGAAACAGCCCCTGAACGTACCTGTGGGTGGCACCAACACCTCCCACCGGACCAATGTAACTTGTAGGAACTGACCCGGCAGCCGCAGGACTCCCGGTTTGAGAATACGACGGTAATTTGCATATTTCTAGACTTAGGCTTAAAAACATGGCGTTAGAGGGTGAAAATCCAAAATAGCCCCCGAACGTCCCCGTGGGTGGCACCAACACCTCCCACGGGACCAATGTAACTCGTAGGAACTGACCCCGCAGCCGCGGGATTACCGGTTTGAGAATACGAGCGTAATTTGCATATTTCTAGACTTAGGCTTAAAAACTTGGCGTTAGAGGGTGAAAACTCGAAACAGCCCCCGAACGTCCCCGTGGGTGACACAAACACCTCCCACGGGACCAATGTAACTCGTAAGAACTGACCCCGCAGCCGCGGGACTCCCGGTTTGAGAATACGATGGTAATTTTCATATTTCTAGACTTAGGCTTAAAAACATGGCGTTAGTGGGTGAAAATCCGAAACAGCCCACGAACGTCCCAATGGGTGGCACCAACACCTCCCACGGGACCAATGTAACTCGTAGGAACTAACCTCGTAGCCGCGGGACTCCCGATTTGAGAATACGACGGTAATTTGCATATTTATAGACTTAGGGTTAAAAACATGGCGTTAGAGGGTGAAAATCCGAAATGGCCCCCGAACGGCCCTATGGGTGGCACCAACACCTCCCACGGGACCAATGTAACTCGTAGGAACAGACCCCGCAGTCGTGGGACTCCCTCTTTTAGAATACGACAATAATTTGTATATTTGTAGACTTCGACTTAAAAACATGGTGTTAGTGGGTGGGAACTCGAAATAGCCCCCGAACGTCCCCGTGGTGGCACCAACACCTCCTACGGGACCAATGTAACTCGTAGGAACTGACCCCACAGCCACGGGACACCCGGTTTGGGAATACGACGGTATATTTTATATTTCAAGACTTAGGCTTAAAAACATGGCATTAGAGGGTGAAAACCCGAAATAGCCCCCGAACGTCCTCGTGGGTGGCACCAACACCTCCCACGGGACCAATGTAACTCATAGGAACTGACCCCGCTGCCGCGGGAATCCCGGTTTGAGAATACGACGGTAATTTGCATATTTCTAGACTTAGGCTTAAAAACATGGCGTTAGAGGGAGAAAATCCGAAACAATCCCCTAACGTCCCCGTGGGTGGCACTAACACCTACCACGGGACCAATTTAACTCATAGGAACTGACCCCGCAGCCGCGGGACTACCGGTGTGAGAATACGATGGTAATTTGCATATTTATACACTTAGGGTTAAAAACATGGCGTTAGAGGCTGAGAACTCGAAACAGCCCCCGAACGGCCCCGTGGGTGGCACCAACACCTCCCACGGGACCAATGTAACTCGTAGGAACTGACCCCGCAGTCACGGGACTCCCGGTTTGAGAATACGATGATAATTTGCATAATTCTAGACTTAGAATTAAAAACATGGCGTTGGTGGGTGAGAACTCGAAACAGCCTTCGAACGTCCCGTGTGTGGCACCAACACCTCCCACGGGACCAATGTAACTCGTAGGAACTGACACCGCAGCCGCGGGACTCCCGGTTTGAGAATACGACGGTAATTTGCATATTTCTTGACATAGTCTTAAAAACATGGCGTTAGAGGGTGAAAACTCGAAACAGCCCCCGAACGTCCCCGTGGGTGGCACAAACACCTCCCACGGGACCAATGTAACTCGTAGGAACTGACCCCGCAACCACGGGTATCCCGGTTTGAGAATACGTTCGTAATTTTCATCTTTCTAGACTTAGGCTTAAAAACATGGCGTTAGAGGGTGAAAATTCGAAACTGTCCCCGAACGTCCCTGTGGGTGGCACCAACACCTCCCACGGGACCAATGTAACTCGTAGGAACTAACCCCGCAGCCGCGGGACTCCCAATTTGAGAATACGACAGTAATTTGCATATTTATTGACTTAGGGCTAAAAACATGGCGTTAGAGGGTGAGAACTCGAAACAGCCACCGAACGGCCCCGTGGGTGGCACCAACACGGTAATTTGCATATTTCTAGACTTGAGCAAAACATGGCGTTAGAGGGTGGGAACTCGAAATAGCCCCCGAACGGCTCCATGGGTGGCACCAACACCTCCCACGGGACCAATGTAACTCGTAGGAACTGACCCCACAGTCGTGGGACTCCCTGTTTTAGAATACGACGATAATTTGTATATTTCTAGACTTAGGCTTTAAAACATGGCGTTAGTGGGTGGGAACTCGAAATAGCCCCCGAACGTCCCTGTGGGTGGCACCAACACCTCCCACGGTACCAATGTAACTCGTAGGAACTGACCCCGCGGCCGCGGGACTCCCGGTTTGAGAATACGACGGTAATTTGCATATTTATACACTTAGGTTTAAAAATATAGCATTAGAGGGTGAAAATCCGAAACAGCCCCCGAACGTCCATGTGGGTGGCACCAACACCTCCCAAGGGACCAATGTAACTCCTAGGAACTGACCCCGCAGCCGCGGGACTCCCGGTTTGAGAATACGACGGTAATTTGCATATTTATAGACTTAGGGTTAAAAACATGGCGTTAGAGGGTGAGAACTCGAAATAGACCCGGAACGGCCCCGTGGGTGGCACCAACACCTCCCACGGAACCAATGTAACTCGTAGGAACTGATCCCGCAGCCGCGAGACTCCCGATTTGAGAATACGAAGGTAATTTGCATATTTCTAGACTTAAGCAAAACATGGCGTTAGAGGGTGGGAACTCGAAACAGCCCCCAAACGGCCCCATGGGTGGCACCAACACCTCCCACGGGACCAATATAACTCGTAGGAACTGACCCCGCGGTCGTGGGACTCCCGGTTTTAGAGTACGACGATAATTTGTATATTTCTAGACTTCAGCTTAAAAACATGGCGTTAGTGGGTGGGAACTCGAAATAGGACCCGAACGTCCCCGTGGGTGGCACCAACACCTCCTACGGGACCAATGTAACTCATAGGAACTGACCCCGCAACCGCGGGACTCCCGGTTTGAGAATACGACAGTAATTTCTATATTTCTAGACTTAGGCTTAAAAACATGGCGTTAGAGGGTGAAAACCCGAAACAGCCCCCGAACGCCCTTGTGGGTGGCACCAACACCTCCCACGGGACCAATGTAACTCGTAGGAACTGACCCCGCAGCCGCGGGACTCCCAGTTTGAGAATACGATGATAATTTGCATATTTCTAGACTTAGGCTTAAAAACATGGCGTTAGAGGGTGAAATCCCGAAACAGCCCCCGAACGTCCCCATAGGTGGCACCAACACCTCCCATGGGACCAATGTAACTCGTAGGAACTGACCCCGCAGCCGCGGCACTCCTGGTTTGAGAATACGACGGTAATTTTTGTATTTCTTGACTTAGGCTTAAAAATATGGCGTTAGAGGGTGAAAATCCAAAATAACCCCCGAACGTCCACGTGGGTGGCACCAACACCTCCCACGGGACCAATGTAACTCGTAGGAACTGACCCCGCAGCCGCGGGACTCCAGGTTTGAAAATACGACGGTAATTTACATATTTCTAGACTAAGGCTTAAAAACATGGCATTAGAGGGTGAAAACCCAAAACAGCCCCCGAACGTCCCCGTGGGTGGCACAAACACCTCCCACGGGACCAATGTAACTCGTAGGAACTGACCCCGCATCCGCGGGACTCCCGATTTGAGAATACGACGGTAATTTTCATATTTATAGACTTAGGCTTACAAACATGGCGTTAGAGGGTGAAAACCCGAAATAGCCCCCGAACGTCCCCGTGGGTGGCACCAACACGTCCCACGGGACCAATGTAACTCGTAGGAACTGACCCCGCGGTCGCGGGACTCCCGGTTTTAGAATACGATGGTAATTTTCATATTTCTAGACTTAGGCTTAAAAACATGGCGTTAGAGGGTGAAAACCCGAAATAGCCCCCGAACGTGGCACCAACACCTCCTACGGGACCAATGTAACTCGTAGGAACTGACCCCGCAGCCGCGGGACTCCAGGTTTGAGAATACGATGGTAATTTGCATATTTCTAGACTTAGGCTTAAAAACATGGCGTTAGAGGGTGAAAATCCGAAACAGCCCCCGAACGTCGCTGTGGGTGGCACCAACACCTCCCACGGGACCAATGTAACTCGTAGGAACTGACCCCGCAGCCGCGGGACTCCCGATTTGAGGATACGATGGTAATTTGCATATTTATAGACTTAGGGTTAAAAACATGGCGTTAGAGGGTGAGAACTCAAAACAGCCCCCGAACGGCCCCGTGGGTCGCACCAACACCTCCCACGGGACCAATGTAACTCGTAGGAACTGACCCCACAGCCGCGGGACTCCCGGTTTGAGAATACGACGGTAATTTTCGTATTTATAGACTTTGGGTTAAAAACATGGCGTTAGAGGGTGAGAACTCGAAATAGCCTCGGAACGGCCCCGTGGGTGGCACCAACACCTCCCACGGGACCAATGTAACTCGTAGGAACTGACCCCGCAGCCGCGGGACTCCCGATTTGAGAATACGACGGTAATTTTCATATTTTTAGACTTAAGCAAAACGTGGCGTTAGAGGGTGGGAACTCGAAACAGCCCCCGAACGGCCCCATGGGTGGCACCAACACCTCCCATGGGACCAATGTAACTCGTAGGAAGTGACCCCGCAGTCGTGGGACTCCCGCTTTTAGAATACGACGATAATTTGAATATTTCTAGATTTAGGCTTAAAAACATGGCGTTAGTGGGTGGGTACTCGAAATAGGCCCCGAACATCCCCGTGGGTGGCACCAACACCTCCTACAGGACCAATATAACTTGTAGGAACTGACCCCGCAACTGCGGGACTCCCGGTTTGAGAATACGACGGTAATTTCGATATTTCTAGACTTAGGCTTAAAAACATGGCGTTAGAGGGTGAAGACCCGAAACAGCCCCCGAACTCCCTCGTGGGTGGCACCAACACCTGCCACGGCACCAATGTAACTCGTAGGAACTGACCCCGCAGCCGCGGGACTCCCGGTTTGAGAATACGACGGTAATTTGCATATTTCTAGACTTGGGCTTAAAAACATGGCGTTAGAGGGTGAAAATCGGAAACAGCCCCCGAACGTCCCGGTGGGTGGCACCAACACCTCCCACGGGACCACTGTAACTCGTAGGAACTGACCCTGCAGCCGCGGCACTCGCGGTTTGAGAATACGACGGTAATTTGCATATTTCTAGACTTTGGCCTAAAAACATGGCGTTAGAGGGTGAAAATCTGAAATAACCCCCGAACGTCCACGTGGGTGGCACCATCACCTCCCACGGGACTAATGTAACTCGTAGGAACTGACCCCGCAGCCGCGGGACTCCATGTTTGAGAATACGACGGTAATTTACATATTTCTAGACTAAGGCTTAAAAACATGGCGTTAGAGGGTGAAAACCCGAAACAGCCCTCGAACGTCCCCGTGGGTGGCACAAACAAGTCCCACGGGACCAATGTAACTCGTAGGAACTGACCCCGTAGCCGCGGGACTCCTGGTTTGAGAATACGACGGTAATTTTCATATTTCTAGACTTAGGCTTAAAAACATGGCGTTAGAGGGTGACAACCCGAAACAGCCCCCGAACGTCCCCGTGGGTGGAACCAGCACCTCCCACGGGACCAATGTAACTCGTAGGAACTGACCCCGCAGCCGCGGGACTCCCGGTTTGAGAATATGATGGTAATTTGCATATTTCTAGACTTAGGCTTAAAAACATGGCGTTAGAGGGTGAAAACATGAAATAGCCACCGAACGTCCCCGTGGGTGGCACCAACACCTCCCACGGGACCAATGTAACTCGTAGGAACTGACCCCGCAGCCGCGGGACTCCAGGTTTGAGAATACGACGGTAATTTGCATATTTCTAGACTTAGGCTTAAAAACATGGCGTTAGAGGGTGAAAATCCGAAACAGCCCCCGAACGTCCCTGTGGGTGGAACCAACACCTCCCACGGGACCAATATAACTCGTAGAAACTGACCCCGCAGCCGCAGGACTCCCGATTTGAGGATACGACGGTAATTTGCATATTTATAGACTTAGGGTTAAAAACATGGCGTTAGAGGGTGAGAACTCGAAACAACCCCCAAACGGCCCCGTGGGTCGCACCAACACCTCCCACGGGACCAATGTAACTCGTAGGAACTTACCCCGCAGCCGCGGGACTCCCGATTTGAGAATACGATGGTAATTTTCGTATTTCTAGACTTAGGCTTAAAAACATGGCGTTAGAGGGTGAAAATCTGAAACAGCCCCCAAACGTCCCCGTGGGTGGCACCAACACCTCCCACGGGACCAATGTAACTCGTAGGAACTGACCCCGCAGTCATGGGACTCCCGATTTTAGAATACGATGATAATTTGCATATTTCTAGACTTAGGCTTAAAAACATGGCGTTAGTGGGTGGGAACTCGAAATAAGCATATGCAATAAGTCGTTAAACCCCTAGGTTACCCTAGTGGACGAGTGTCGTCTCGTGAGGGTTTTCAGGGATGAAACCCACAAACATCATATGGTTTCCTCAAAATATGCCCAACACAACATGCGACAAACTCAACAACAACGAAAAAGATTTCAAACATGTTATTAGCATATTGAACGAATTCAGGCTAAAGTCCATTGTTATTAACAAGTTGAATGCACCTCATAGAATTGAAACTTTAAAAGTGGGAGGGGGGAGAGCACATGCATAGTGTGATTTGGCAAAAAACTTATATAAATCGGATACTAATCAAATAAATCATACATTCAATCCTCACGGGCATTACGCTCAACAAATGAAATATTGCATATTGCGTATTTCACCCGTTAACCTACGCGTTATTAGCCCCCTCGGTTATCTTAATCCATATATTTATGCTCGTTAACCAGACAACCTCGGATTTCTATGTTAACATGTTTTGCAAGGATTAATTGAGCTTTTGTAGGATTTTGGATGCTTAGTATGAAGTTCGGACGCTTTCCGAAAATGTTTCGTCGACTTTTGCATCTTCGGGGGCATTTTAGTAATTCCAGCATTCGGGTTTGAATCCCGAGCTCTTCACAGAAGTTGAAGCCCTTTGATTTCTCTTCACGTGGCCGCTGACGGTGCATGATTCCGAGTTGTATCGATGGAGTTATGGCATTTTTAGGATGGTTTTTACAGTAAAAGTACACTCAAGGTCACATTCAAGGGCATTTTAGTCATTTCATATTTTGTTTTTTTAGCCTAATGTCTTCTTGGATATTGTATTCCTCTGAGTTATCTTCGCTTAGCCTCTAACCGTGCCTCATTCTGAGCTATAACGAAGAAATGGCGGCATTTTCCGTAAAGCATGACAAAGCTGCAGATTCAGACGTGTTGCTTGCGAATCGATTCGGCCCAAAACCGAATCGATTCGGTTTGCACCAGAATACCAGATATTTGCTTCCCCTGTTTCCAAATCGATTCGGCTACTGTAAAAGTCCGAAAATCTTTATTTTTAAGTTGGGTTTTTGTTGGGTATATAGGGGTAAACATTGTATTAAGTGAAAAAAACGTTTTTAGATAGTTTTAGGAGATAGAATAGTTAGGGTTTGGTTGATTTGCTTTGTTCTTCTTCATTTCTTCTTGGATTGACACCCCATTTGTTGTGTAAGTTGACTATTCATCATCCTCACCATTAATATAGCTTGTATTTCATTCATTCTTGCTTTGATAATTAGGTTTACATGCTTTGTTAATTAGTTTACTTGCTTTCTTAGTTTAATTTAGTTTATTTCCATGTCGTGCCCTTAGATAAATAGGGTCGGGATTTCGTTCCGCCATTTACGGGTTTGGACCTCGAAAGTTAGGGTTTCGTGTAAAATTGCATTTTATTGAAACCGTATTAAAGTTGGATTGTTATGCGTTTAACTTTATTTGTCACGCAACTTTAGTGTTTATAGCGATAATCCGAATTTAATCCGCATGTGACCATTTTTTATTAAATGTTTAATATCGCAACTTTGGCTTAAATTCCTTATTGCGTGATGTTTATGCTTAATTGAAAATGATATATTAAATGTTTTCGAATCGAAATTCTAAGTAGTAGTTGTTTAGCCCGTGAATGTGTGTATGTGATCCCGATCCTCGCTTTCCTTTAATTTAGCGTTAACTTCTCTTTTGTTTTTCCACCATAACCACCCATCACCTTTTCTTATTTCTTTTACACCATTTTTATTCTTGAAGTTTTAAAACAATTAACATCTAAAATTTAATCACTCCCTGTGGATTTCTTACGATACCCGACTTACCGCTTTACCTGCCTCGCAAATGTAGTAGTATATTAGGTTTTTGTATCGCGGCGGCGAAACACACAATGATTGTGTCCTCACACGAACACACTTTTTTCGCCCGATCACAAAATGGCGTCGTTGCCGGGGAGTGTGTTTTAGATAGTAATCGTTTTATTATTTCGTAGTATTTTTCCTTTTGTATTTGTATTCTTTGTTTTAACCTTTTTTGCAGGATAGCATATTTGAGCGCTAAGAAACTTTGATTCGCGGTTTCTCACTTTCTTGCTCGGATTCTCCATCTACAAACAACGAGGTAATCATGTCCTACTATTATAGTTATTACGGTTATTCTAATGATTCATACTTGGGGGATAGTTTTCAAGTTTTTCATTTTCAATATTTTCTTGAAAATGAAAGACTTGAAAAAATTTATCACAATGAAAATCGTTATTGGGAGCTTGAGTTGGATTCATGTTTTGAAACCAATGATGATTTTTATTCCGATGATTTAGAAGATGAGATTTTACCAAATGAGGAGTCCGAAGCTCTTGAGCCGAGGAAGCCTACTTTGGAAAAAACTTTGCTTCTTTACTCCCAAGGTTTGGAAAGCCTAAATGATGCTGGAATGAGACTTGGAGCACTTTGCGATGAGATGAATTCTTATGCACAAAACAACGAGGAGGTGGAAACTTGTGTTTCACCTCAATTTTTCAAAGAATTTCTCATCGAATGTGAATCTCTCTCCCCCAAAATTCAATCTCCTTCCGACGATATGTTGACGGAGATTGAATTTATTTCATTACCATTTACGTTTTCCGTCATTGAACCATTAGAATTACCGGTTGATTCCTATGAGTCGGTAGAAACTTTTAAAACTTCTACACTTTTTGACGATGAGGAATCCTTGCCGGACTTGTTTTCGATGGATGTTATCCCCACGTGTGCACCATCTCCAATTCCATTTGAAAAATCTTTGGGAGATGAGTCGATTTTTCTTGGACCTCAAGTGTACCTTTCCCCCTTATTATCCAAATCCCCCATCGTCCCTCCAAAACTTTTAATTGACGATGGTTCATTTCTTTCGCCTTACACATGCGTTCCGTTGTTCAAACGACATTCATATTTTTCGGAACGCATGCTTGTATGTGAGGGTACATCGGTTATCCTCCAAAGTCAAATCCCTTTTTGGGTGGAACCTCAACTATTTAGACTTCTAGTGTATAGTTAGTGTGAAGCCTAAATAGTAGGTTGTAAATAATTAGCTTTTTAATTTTCTTTATTTCCTATTTTTCTTTCCTTTTAATTTAGTCTAGTGTAATTAGTAAACTTTTTGTTATTTGTTTTTGCTATGCTCGGTACTAACTTGTTTTGTAGATTTCATTGGACTCGTGCTTATGGAGATCTCTCCAATTTTGGGTAATATGGTTCTTTTCCTCTCTTTGTGTTGTGCTCTTAATGCGCATTGAGGACAATGCAACATTTAAGTTAGGGGGTGTAGGATATTCTATCCATTTCTTTGTTTTGTCCATGGATTTGCTTACTTGTTAGTTACTAAGTATGCCTTTTTGCGAAAAATTTCAAAAATTTCAAAAATATTTTCTTTCTTTTTTCTCCTTTGTTGGGCATTTTGCCTTGTTTTCGATGATAAATTTCAATTATTGCCCGATCCAATTGACAACTCAATGATGCATGTTCTCGATTTTAGCAGTTATTAGACTTTAGTCCTCAAATCATTGATATTGTGAATAACTTCATGAATTAAAATTTATCCGTTTAAGATTTTTATAACTCGGGAATCTTTTGTTGCATTGTATATACTTACACCGAGTAATCTTTGTACCTTTCGTCGTTTTTGAGTGTTATACACTATTCTTTTCTCTTTGAAAATGTTGAATTCGTCGGTAATCTCTCTATTCTTTCATTTGACCGTTCATTAATTGAGTTCATACTCGAAATGTTTTACTTGAGCATGATTTTCATATATTATTTTGACTTGAGAATTGCGTAAACTTTTGGAAATGATCATAGTCCCTCTTTGTTATATCACCCACATTAGCCTTGACCTCACCTTATATGTTTCCCTAGTCAACCCCTTTGAGCCAAAATATAGCCTTTCGTTTCATAACCCCCTTCCCATAACCAACTCTGCATTGGAGTTTTAGCCCATACATACACTTTCCATACCTTTGTTTGGAATGATACTTGGCATTGAATGATGTTATTGTAGTGTGATTGCAATTTAAGCATATAAGAGTTTGAAAAGTAAAGAAAAGTGATGTGAAAAAAAAGTGAAGAAAAAGAGAAAGCAAAAAGCAAAAGAAAACAAAAAAAAAAGTGAGAAAAAGAAGAAAAGAAAAGAAAGAGAAAGTTGTATATGTTGTGTATAGTTCAGTAAGCTTTGATTACTCTCCAGTTGTTATATCTAATGCTTGTTTGGAGGTTACTTTCTATTTTTGATATTGCCCGCATCCTTCCCATTATTCCAAGTTTTCATGTCCGAACACTTTGAATCTGTACATATACCTTTCATTTCGTACCTTAACCCCAAACCTACATTACAACCCTATAAAGTCCCATGTGATCTTAGGGTGCATTTAATTTAAAAGTCATAATAGTTTTGATAATCTGTGAAAATGCATTTCGCCTCTTTTGATGAGTGGTATCTTTCATTGAGATTACAATTTTTCAGTTTATATATAGCGTTCTTCATTTGTGACATGTGTGCGTCCTAGTTTCCATTTACATTTACTCTTTATGCTCGCATGTCCCGTGTATTACCTCCCATTCCGAGTGATTTCATTTGTTGAGCGTAATGCCCGTGAGGATTGAATGTATGCTTGCTTTGATTAGTATCCGATTTATATAAGTTTTTTGCCAAATCACACTATGCATGTGCTCTCCCCCCTCCCACTTTTAAAGTTTCAATTCTATGAGGTGCGTTCAACTTGTTAATAACAACGGACTTTAGCTTGAATTCGTTCAATATGCTAATAACATGTTTGAAATCTTTTTCGTTGTTGTTGAGTTTGTCGCATGTTGTTTTGGGCATATTTTGAGGAAACCATATGATGTTTGTGGGTTTCATCCCTGAAAACCCTCACGAGACGACACTCGTCCACTAAGGTAACCTAGGGGTTTAACGGCTTATTGCATATGTTAAATGCAATCGTTCGCCCGCGAAAGTGGCCTTATCTTTTTATTACTTTTTAATCCCATTTTGTACTTGTATCCTGCTTTTGGTTTTCTTGTAGTTCTTGTTGTTTCCTATTTCATTGCTAGGGACTAGCAATGTGTAAGTTACGGGGTGTGATACAGCGTAAATATTGCGTATTTCACCCGTTAACCTACGCGTTATTAGCCCCCTCGGGTATCTTAATCCCTATATTTATGCTCGTTAACCAGAAAACCTCGGATTTCTATGTTAACATGTTTTTCAAGGGTTAATTGAGCTTTTGTAGGTATTTGGATGCTTAGGATGAAGTTCGGACGCTTTTCGGAAATGTTTCGTCAACTTTTGCAGCTTCGGGGGCATTTTAGTAATTCTAGCATTCGGGTTTGAATCCCGAGCTCTGCACGGAAGTTGAAGCCCTTTGATTTCTCTTAGTGTGGCCGCTGACGGTGCATGATTCCGAGTTGTATCGATGGAGTTATGGCATTTTTAGGATGGTTTTTACAGTAAAAGTACACTCAAGGTCACATTCAAGGGCATTTTAGTCATTTCATATTTTTGTTTTTTAGCCTAATGTCTTCTTGGATATTGTAGTCCTCTGAGTTATCTTCGCTTAGCCTCTGACCGTGCCTCATTCCGAGCTATAACGAAGAAATGGCGGCATTTTCCGTAAAGCATGACAAAGCTGCAGATTCAGACCTGTTGCTTGCGAATCGATTCGACCAAAAACCGAATCGATTCGGTTTGCACCAGAATTGCAGATATTTGCTTCCCTTGTTTCCAAATCGATTCGGTCCTTTCCCGAATCGATTCGGCTACTGTAAAAGTCTGAAAATCTTTATTTTTAAGTTGGTTTTTGGTTGGGTATATAGGGGTAAACATTGTATTAAGTAAAAAAAACGTTTTTAGATAGTTTTAGGAGATAGAATAGTTAGGGTTTGGGTGATTTGCTTGGTTCTTCTTCATTTCTTCTTGGATTGAAACCCCATTTGTTGTGTAAGTTGACTATTCATCATCCTCACCATTAATATAGCTTGTATTTCATTCATTCTTGCTTTGATAATTAGGTTTACATGCTTTGTTAATTAGTTTACTTGCTTTCTTAGTTTAATTTAGTTTATTTCCATGTCGTGCCCTTAGATAAATAGGGTCGGGATTTCGTTCCGCCATTTACGGGTTTGGACCTCGAAAGTTAGGGTTTCGTGTAAAATTGCATTTTATTGAAACCGTATTAAAGTTGGATTGTTATGCGTTTAACTTTATTTGTCACGCAACTTTAGTGTTTATAGCGATAATCCGAATTTAATCCGCATGTGACCATTTTTTATTAAATGTTTAATATCGCAACTTTGGCTTAAATTCCTTATTGCGTGATGTTTATGCTTAATTGAAAATGATCGATTAAATGTTTTCGAATCGAAATTCTAAGTAGTAGTTGTTTAGCCCGTGAATGTGTGTATGTGATCCCGATCCTCGCTTTCCTTTAATTTAGCGTTAACTTCTCTTTTGTTTTTTCACCATAACCACCCATCACCTTTTCTTATTTCTTTTACACCATTTTTATTCTTGAAGTTTTAAAACAATTAACATCTAAAATTTAATCACTCCCTGTGGATTTCTTACGATACCCGACTTACCGCTTTACCTGCCTCGCAAATGTAGTAGTATATTAGGTTTTTGTATCGCGGCGGCGAAACACACAATGATTGTGTCCTCACACGAACACACTTTTTTCGCCCGATCACAAAATGGCGTCGTTGCCGGGGAGTGTGTTTTAGATAGTAATCGTTTTATTATTTCGTAGTATTTTTCCTTTTGTATTTGTATTCTTTGTTTTAACCTTTTTTGCAGGATAGCATATTTGAGCGCTAAGAAACTTTGATTCGCGGTTTCTCACATTCTTGCTCGGATTCTCCATCTACAAACAACGAGGTAATCATGTCCTACTATTATAGTTATTACGGTTATTCTAATGATTCATACTTGGGGGATAGTTTTCAAGTTTTTCATTTTCAATATTTTCTTGAAAATGAAAGACTTGAAAAAATTTATCACAATGAAAATCGTTATTGGGAGCTTGAGTTGGATTCATGTTTTGAAACCAATGATGATTTTTATTCCGATGATTTAGAAGATGAGATTTTACCAAATGAGGAGTCCGAAGCTCTTGAGCCGAGGAAGCCTACTTTGGAAAAAACTTTGCTTCTTTACTCCCAAGGTTTGGAAAGCCTAAATGATGCTGGAATGAGACTTGGAGCACTTTGCGATGAGATGAATTCTTATGCACAAAACAACGAGGAGGTGGAAACTTGTGTTTCACCTCAATTTTTCAAAGAATTTCTCATCGAATGTGAATCTCTCTCCCCCAAAATTCAATCTCCTTCCGACGATATGTTGACGGAGATTGAATTTATTTCATTACCATTTACGTTTTCCGTCATTGAACCATTAGAATTACCGGTTGATTCCTATGAGTCGGTAGAAACTTTTAAAACTTCTACACTTTTTGACGATGAGGAATCCTTGCCGGACTTGTTTTCGATGGATGTTATCCCCACGTGTGCACCATCTCCAATTCCATTTGAAAAATCTTTGGGAGATGAGTCGATTTTTCTTGGACCTCAAGTGTACCTTTCCCCCTTATTATCCAAATCCCCCATCGTCCCTCCAAAACTTTTAATTGACGATGGTTCATTTCTTTCGCCTTACACATGCGTTCCGTTGTTCAAACGACATTCATATTTTTCGGAACGCATGCTTGTATGTGAGGGTACATCGGTTATCCTCCAAAGTCAAATCCCTTTTTGGGTGGAACCTCAACTATTTAGACTTCTAGTGTATAGTTAGTGTGAAGCCTAAATAGTAGGTTGTAAATAATTAGCTTTTTAATTTTCTTTATTTCCTATTTTTCTTTCCTTTTAATTTAGTCTAGTGTAATTAGTAAACTTTTTGTTATTTGTTTTTGCTATGCTCGGTACTAACTTGTTTTGTAGATTTCATTGGACTCGTGCTTATGGAGATCTCTCCAATTTTGGGTAATATGGTTCTTTTCCTCTCTTTGTGTTGTGCTCTTAATGCGCATTGAGGACAATGCAACATTTAAGTTAGGGGGTGTAGGATATTCTATCCATTTCTTTGTTTTGTCCATGGATTTGCTTACTTGTTAGTTACTAAGTATGCCTTTTTGCGAAAAATTTCAAAAATTTCAAAAATATTTTCTTTCTTTTTTCTCCTTTGTTGGGCATTTTGCCTTGTTTTCGATGATAAATTTCAATTATTGCCCGATCCAATTGACAACTCAATGATGCATGTTCTCGATTTTAGCAGTTATTAGACTTTAGTCCTCAAATCATTGATATTGTGAATAACTTCATGAATTAAAATTTATCCGTTTAAGATTTTTATAACTCGGGAATCTTTTGTTGCATTGTATATACTTACACCGAGTAATCTTTGTACCTTTCGTCGTTTTTGAGTGTTATACACTATTCTTTTCTCTTTGAAAATGTTGAATTCGTCGGTAATCTCTCTATTCTTTCATTTGACCGTTCATTAATTGAGTTCATACTCGAAATGTTTTACTTGAGCATGATTTTCATATATTATTTTGACTTGAGAATTGCGTAAACTTTTGGAAATGATCATAGTCCCTCTTTGTTATATCACCCACATTAGCCTTGACCTCACCTTATATGTTTCCCTAGTCAACCCCTTTGAGCCAAAATATAGCCTTTCGTTTCATAACCCCCTTCCCATAACCAACTCTGCATTGGAGTTTTAGCCCATACATACACTTTCCATACCTTTGTTTGGAATGATACTTGGCATTGAATGATGTTATTGTAGTGTGATTGCAATTTAAGCATATAAGAGTTTGAAAAGTAAAGAAAAGTGATGTGAAAAAAAAGTGAAGAAAAAGAGAAAGCAAAAAGCAAAAGAAAACAAAAAAAAAAGTGAGAAAAAGAAGAAAAGAAAAGAAAGAGAAAGTTGTATATGTTGTGTATAGTTCAGTAAGCTTTGATTACTCTCCAGTTGTTATATCTAATGCTTGTTTGGAGGTTACTTTCTATTTTTGATATTGCCCGCATCCTTCCCATTATTCCAAGTTTTCATGTCCGAACACTTTGAATCTGTACATATACCTTTCATTTCGTACCTTAACCCCAAACCTACATTACAACCCTATAAAGTCCCATGTGATCTTAGGGTGCATTTAATTTAAAAGTCATAATAGTTTTGATAATCTGTGAAAATGCATTTCGCCTCTTTTGATGAGTGGTATCTTTCATTGAGATTACAATTTTTCAGTTTATATATAGCGTTCTTCATTTGTGACATGTGTGCGTCCTAGTTTCCATTTACATTTACTCTTTATGCTCGCATGTCCCGTGTATTACCTCCCATTCCGAGTGATTTCATTTGTTGAGCGTAATGCCCGTGAGGATTGAATGTATGCTTGCTTTGATTAGTATCCGATTTATATAAGTTTTTTGCCAAATCACACTATGCATGTGCTCTCCCCCCTCCCACTTTTAAAGTTTCAATTCTATGAGGTGCGTTCAACTTGTTAATAACAACGGACTTTAGCTTGAATTCGTTCAATATGCTAATAACATGTTTGAAATCTTTTTCGTTGTTGTTGAGTTTGTCGCATGTTGTTTTGGGCATATTTTGAGGAAACCATATGATGTTTGTGGGTTTCATCCCTGAAAACCCTCACGAGACGACACTCGTCCACTAAGGTAACCTAGGGGTTTAACGGCTTATTGCATATGTTAAATGCAATCGTTCGCCCGCGAAAGTGGCCTTATCTTTTTATTACTTTTTAATCCCATTTTGTACTTGTATCCTGCTTTTGGTTTTCTTGTAGTTCTTGTTGTTTCCTATTTCATTGCTAGGGACTAGCAATGTGTAAGTTACGGGGTGTGATACAGCGTAAATATTGCGTATTTCACCCGTTAACCTACGCGTTATTAGCCCCCTCGGGTATCTTAATCCCTATATTTATGCTCGTTAACCAGAAAACCTCGGATTTCTATGTTAACATGTTTTTCAAGGGTTAATTGAGCTTTTGTAGGTATTTGGATGCTTAGGATGAAGTTCGGACGCTTTTCGGAAATGTTTCGTCAACTTTTGCAGCTTCGGGGGCATTTTAGTAATTCTAGCATTCGGGTTTGAATCCCGAGCTCTGCACGGAAGTTGAAGCCCTTTGATTTCTCTTAGTGTGGCCGCTGACGGTGCATGATTCCGAGTTGTATCGATGGAGTTATGGCATTTTTAGGATGGTTTTTACAGTAAAAGTACACTCAAGGTCACATTCAAGGGCATTTTAGTCATTTCATATTTTTGTTTTTTAGCCTAATGTATTCTTGGATATTGTAGTCCTCTGAGTTATCTTCGCTTAGCCTCTGACCGTGCCTCATTCCGAGCTATAACGAAGAAATGGCGGCATTTTCCGTAAAGCATGACAAAGCTGCAGATTCAGACCTGTTGCTTGCGAATCGATTCGACCAAAAACCGAATCGATTCGGTTTGCACCAGAATTGCAGATATTTGCTTCCCTTGTTTCCAAATCGATTCGGTCCTTTCCCGAATCGATTCGGCTACTGTAAAAGTCTGAAAATCTTTATTTTTAAGTTGGTTTTTGGTTGGGTATATAGGGGTAAACATTGTATTAAGTAAAAAAAAACGTTTTTAGATAGTTTTAGGAGATAGAATAGTTAGGGTTTGGGTGATTTGCTTGGTTCTTCTTCATTTCTTCTTGGATTGAAACCCCATTTGTTGTGTAAGTTGACTATTCATCATCCTCACCATTAATATAGCTTGTATTTCATTCATTCTTGCTTTGATAATTAGGTTTACATGCTTTGTTAATTAGTTTACTTGCTTTCTTAGTTTAATTTAGTTTATTTCCATGTCGTGCCCTTAGATAAATAGGGTCGGGATTTCGTTCCGCCATTTACGGGTTTGGACCTCGAAAGTTACGGTTTCGTGTAAAATTGCATTTTACTGAAACCGCGTGTATTAAAGTTGAATTGTTATGCGTTTAACTTTATTTGTCACGCAACTTTAGTGTTTATAGCGATAATCCGAATTTAATCCGCGTGTGACCATTTTTGATTAAATGTTTAATATCGTAACTTTGGCTTAAATTCCTTATTTCGTGATGTTTATGCTTAATTGAAAATGATCGATTAAATATTTTCGAATCGAAATTCTAATTAGTAGTTGTTTAGCCCGTGAATGTGTGTATGCGATCCCGATCCTCGCTTTCCTTTAATTTAGCGTTAACTTCTCTTTTGTTTTTCCACCATAACCACCCATCACCTTTTCTTATTTCTTTTACACCATTTTTATTCTTGAAGTTTTAAAACAATTAACATCTAAAATTTAATCACTCCTTGTGGATTTCTTACGATACCCGACTTACCGCTTTACTTGCCTCGCCAGTGTAGTAGTATATTAGGTTTTTGTATCGCGGAGGCGAAACACACAACGATTGTGTCCTCACACGAACACACTTTTTCCGCACGGTCACAAAATGGCTATAAACACTAACGTTGCGTGACAAAGAAAGTTAAATGCATAACAATCCAACTTTAATACACGCGGTTTCAATTAAATGCAATTTTACACGAAACCCTAACTTTCGAGGTCCAAACCCGTAAATGGCGGAACGAAATCCCGACCCTATTTATCTAAGGGCACGACATGGAAATAAACTAAATTAAACTAAGAAAGCAAGAATTAAAGCAAGTAAACTAATTAACAAAGCATGTAAACCTAATTATCAAAGCAAGAATGAATGAAATACAAGCTATATTAATGGTGAGGATGATGAATAGTCAACTTACACAACAAATGGGGTGTCAATCCAAGAAGAAATGAAGAAGAACCAAGCAAATCACCCAAACCCTAACTATTCTATCTCCTAAAACTATCTAAAACGTTCCTTTCACTTAATACAATGTTTACTCCTATATACCCAACCAAAACCCAATTTAAAAATAAAGATTTTCGGACTTTTACAGTAGACGAATCGATTCAGGAAAGGACCGAATCGATTTGGAAACAGGGGAAGAAAATATCTGGCATTCTGGTGCAAACCGAATCGATTCGGTTTTGGGCCGAATCGATTCGCAAGCAACAGGTCTGAATCTGCAGCTTTGTCCTGCTTTACGGAAAATGCCGCCATTTCTTCATTATAGCTCGGAATGAGGCACGGTCAGAGGATACGCGAAGATAACTAAGAGGACTACAACATCCAAGAATACATTAGGCTAAAAAACCAAAATATGAAATGACTAAAATGCCCTTGAATGTGACATTGAGTGTACTTTTACAGTAAAAACCATCCTAAAAATGCCATAACTCCATCGATACAACTCGGAATCATGCACCGTCGGCGGACAAGCGAAGAGAAATCAAAGGGCTTCAACTTCCATGAAAAGCTCGGGATTCAGACCCAAATGATGGAATTACTAAAATTCCCCCGAAGCTGCAAAAGTCGACGAAACATTTCCGAAAAGCGTCTGAACTTCATACTAAGCATCCAAATACCTACAAAAGCTCAATTAACCCTTGCAAAACATGGTAACATAGAAATCTGAGGTTGTATGGTTAACGAGCATAAATATAGGGATTAAGATACCCGAGGGGGCTAATAACGCGTAGGTTAACGGGTGAAATACGCAATATTTACGCTGTATCAACTCTGAAAGTGAAAAATAGAGAATGTGTGGCTTCACATTTGGACTACGATCGTATGTGAACGGATTCACAACCATGACCTAGGGCCAGTGACTGTGGGGGGTTTGGGCACGATAACAACCTTTTGTGTCTTGTGGCCTAGTCATAGTGATATTGCATTATTTTATTCAAAGGTACCTTTTGACAAATTTCACATACTTATGCACTCTTCTCCCCAAACCTAAAGCTACATTACTTTGTATTATTCACTCCTAACTTCCTAAACCTCCATTAAAACAACTATCAACCTCAAATTAGGAGCTTTTACACTTGGAATTTGAAGAATATTAATTGAAGCTTTTGGGAGTAAGAAGAAGTTATTTAAATCAGATTTTAAAATTACTCATGTAAGGAAGAATACTCTACTTTTCCCCTTAAGCTCTCTATGGAGTCAATGTTTCATAAACCCTTATCATGTGGAATTTTATAATTTGATTCGGAACTAGATTAGGTAAAGTGGAACCTAGTTATTTGGTTTCCATGAATAAATAGAAGAATGACTCTTAATACTTGTAAAATCACATGGTTTGGGAAATTTAAGCTATGTCATGAGATTACGATGCTAATGTTGAAATTGGAAATTAAAAATGATAAGATGGTATTAACACTAAATATACTTTAAGTATTATAAAAGATGAATATTGGTTAGAGAATCAAATATGTTGTTTGGAATTGTTAAGGTGCGGGATTAAATTATTATATGGTTTAAATTGACGAAATCTCCCATAAACTTAAAGAAAGGAATTATGTGACTTGTGAAAATATGACATTGGTGTTGAAAATTGAATTATGAATTTTTAGTAATTTACATGTAATTTGAATGAACAAATATTAAACAAAGGAATGTGATCTCGGTATAAAAACCAAATATTATTGTCATTGGAATATTAAAATAGTAATACCGATGGGATTTACGACTCATGTATGTCAGTTTATGATTACGTTAAACACGTGGGTGCTGGGATACTTAGTTTGTAAGTAGACTTTACATGATTATTGATATTTAAGTATGGGATTAAATAGTATGTTAAGTCCGGTTAGGTAATTCCTCGGTATCAGATTATGGAATATGTTTGGTTTTTAGTATTTCCTAACTACGTGACTAGGTGATATTTGTATATTAAGGTATTTCCTAAGTATGAGACTAGAGAATACTTGTGGTTTTTGTGATATCAAGGTATGGAACTAGGGATGATTAGTTTGTTATGCCCTGAGCAATTTGGGCATGATGAATTAATAAATAATATAATAATACTCAATGACACATTTATTTGAGATTAATACCTTAGATATGATAGGCATTATATGTGGATGAATAAATGTGCATCATTATATGAGCAGGGTGTAGCATTGCTTGTCTTGTCACACGCTCCTTTTTGGTATAAATGTATAAAAGAGTATATATAAAGCAATGAATAAAAGTTATGCCAGAATGGTAGAACTTTACTCATTATTAAAATACTATACATATGGACCGTAGGGTTGAATTACATTTTTTTAACACGGACTATAAAGTAGAAAATTAAAAAGTGCCACTCCTTGCTCCTATTTGGCTTATTCTCTGCCCACACAATCACTTATGCAAACAGATGGATGGTATCCATAACTAAAAGGGAAGAGATATTATCCACTTTCTCCTGGATCATCTAGAGGAAAAAGGAATTAGTACAAATATGCTAAGAAGGTTTTACCAGTTCTATAACTATATGTATGGCTGAGAGTTGGAGTGTGTAAAGAATTCAGTGTATAGAAACGCTAAAGAACCAAAGTTGATAATCCCATACTTATTAGTTTACTAAGGTTTACATAAAGAAAATCAAGGATTTTTTATTGAATAATCCCATACTTACCAGTTCATTAAGGGTCATATTAAGAAAGTCAAGGATCTTTGAATAAATAATTCCATACTTACTAGTTCACTAAGGGGTATAGAAATAATTAAGCTATCAGTCAAAACCAAATAATAATCAACCCAAAACCTTTGGGAAAAATAACTGGTTGGGCACACAATTGAAGTGCCACTCATACATATGTAATTGTAGTAATAACTCCAGCTCTCAAACATCTGAGACCATTAGGCCAAGCAAAAAATTTTGTGGGATAACACGTCAGTCTACTCCTTAGTTAATACTGAGGCTTGCAATATAAATATTTTCTCAAAGGTGCAGGGGTAAATTCATTTAATTGGGAACATGACATCAGTTATTAGGTGAGAAGGGTTAAATTGATCGATATTTAAATTCAAATATCAATGGTAGTCAATAAGTTATGTAGTATAGAAGTATTATAACATGCGCATATTAATAGTAAATAAGATATATAATATAGTTATATCAATAGAAGTTACAATATACAAAAAGTTTACTATTGAAGACGTAAAAGAAACCTACTTGCTTGGTATTTTGTACGACGTTATGGACAAAAGAGGATATCGAAAGGAGTTGGTACATGATTCTCTGTATACAATGTTTAGGTATATAAGTATTTATTAGAATTAGGATTGGGTTGGTCAGTTTATACAAAAAACTATATCTTTTAATGTTTCGGGGGGTTAATTATAAGTAATTTGAGACTTTAAAATCTTGGACTTAAGTTCATAATTGAACATTGGTTTAGGAGACTTTTTGTCTTAAAATATCTTGATGTACTTATAAAAAAAGTTTGGGGTTCGGATTCATAAGTTAGAAAATTTAAAAGGGTCAAATTATAATTTAGGAAAAATATTCAAAGTTAAAACCTCATTTTTCAATAAATTAGTCTACGCGGAACCAAACATGGACTTACCTTATATCATTTTTACTAGAAAATTAATAAAAATATTGGAAAAAATTTGAGAAAATTCTGATAGGCCACGCGCCCTCACATGTGACGTCAAAGTTTCTGGTCAAAAAGTTCATCTTCTTCCCCTCAACAGTTGACTTTAGGGTTTTCGATTTTTGACCTGATATTTCTCCTTCATTTCTAAACCATTCTTGATGATTTCCTAAGGAATTCAAATATATAGGTTTTGTGGATTGAGATACAATATATCTCAAGTTCTATAACTGTGTGTTTTACTCAAATTTTGGCCTAACATTTGTGGCTTCCAAGGATATGGCAGGGATTCGTATGGACATCGTTTGGTTTCTGTTATGTGTAGCAGTAGTTTGGTTTTGATTTCCATGTTTGATATGGATTATACATGGATAATTTAAGATTTTCATTTTCTAATTCAAAATACGCTTTCAATCGATTATAGCTTATTATGCAGATTCATGGGATTTGATCATTACACTCGAGTTTTTATGGTTCTACTGAAGACATTTAAAGATTTAAACCTGAGTTTTGATCATTATGTTGAAGTTCACCACTAAAACTCAAGTTTTAATGGTGGAGACTTCATATTTTTCACCTAAGATTGTTTTCTGCGTAAGATTCCTACGATTTTGATATATTATAGCATTATAGCAACATAGAAATCGATTGAAACTAAAAGAAATGAATATAGTACATAAAATCATAGTATCTGTTTGCAGTGAAAAAATCAAGTTTTGAAACTGTTATTGGGGTGAGTTTGAACTGAGGAAATCGTGGGATATTTATAGTGTTTGATCATGAGAGTTTATTGGTTGAGAATGGAGGTGGATTTAAACTGAATATATGAAGTTTTCTAGATATGTCAATGTAACTTGCATGTGTTCATGGTGTACATATGTGATTTTTGGCTTCTAGTGCTGATGTGTAGGCTTATTTGGATAGGGAGTAATGTGAAATTATTCAAACTTTGGTGTTTGGTCCTTGGTTGGTCAAGTATATGCATTTACAACATTAAAAGTGAAGTTTTGACAAAGTTTAAGGGTATTTTTGTAATTCTAGAAAGTGTCAAGGGTTGAAATTAGAATTTTTATTAGTTGAAGTTTAGAGAATTAATTTGATATAAATTTGGGGTTTAGGGGTTAAGTATAAGTCTAGTTATGTTGGATTGAAGTTTTTAGGGGCTAGTTTGTAATTATGAAAACTTCAGAATGTCTAGGATAATTTAGTTAAGTTATAGGTCATCAAGGCTAGTTTCATACTTCTTTGAAGACTTTTGAATTTGAATAATTTATAAGAGTTTAGACAACGAATATATGTGATTAGGGTTGGTTAATAGATTTGAGTCAGAAGTGCCGGTTATTACATGCTACCTACCTATAAAAAATTTATCCTCAAATTTTCCTTGAAATAAGTCGGGATATTGATCTTTCATAGCTTGTTCTATTTCCCTTGTGGCTTCTTGCTGATTTTGATTTTCCCAAAGTAACTAAGGGGATTTCCTTGTCTCTAAGATGCTTCGCATGGCGATCCTGAATTTGAATTGGGCGTACTTAAAATTCATGGTTTGGTTCGATAGAGATGTCTTGCCATGTAATGGTATTAGAGGGATAAAAAATATACTGGTGTAACTAAGACATATGAAATACATTATGAATATTGGATAATTCCACTGGTAATTCTAATTCATAGGATACAGATCCAACTCATTTAGAAATTGTGGAAGGTCCAATATATCTGAGAGCTAATTTTCTTTTCTTTCCAAAATGTAAGATTCCCTTTTGAAGAGAAACTTTTAAAAATAGTTGGTCCTTAACTTGAAATTCTAAAGGTTTCTGGCACTGGTCTGCATAACTTTTTTTATGATCTTGGGTTGTGTTTAATCTGTCTCGAATTTATTGTATTGTCTCGATGGTTTCTTGGATTATCTCTGGACCAAATTGTTCAGTACTTTCGGATTCTATCCAACATACATGTGATTTATACGATCTTCCATATATATCTTCAAACGTGGAAACTTTAGTACCGGTCTGATTACTATTGATATATTAAAATTCAACAAGAGGTAAATGTACATTCTAGTTGTTGGGAATATCTAACGTACAAGCATGTAGCATATCTTCAAATGTTTGGATTGTACGTTTTGACCATCCATCCATTTATGGGTAGAATGTGGTATTTAAATGAAGTTTATTACGCATTAAGATTTGTAGTGCTTTCCAAAGCTTTCCTACAAAACAAGAATCTCCGTTTGATACGATGGATAAAGTAATTCCATGTAATCGGACAATTTCTCAAATGTAAATCTTGTTGAATTTCTAAAATGAGTCGGTGGTCCATATTGGAAGAAAATGAGCAGATTTAGTGAGTCGTTCTACTATTATCCAAATGAAATTATATCATTTGGACCTATGAGGTAGTCTGTTGATAAAATCCATGGTAATATGTACCATTTCTACTCGGGAATTAGTAAGTGTTAAAGGAGTCCACCAAGGTGTTGGTGTTCTATCGTTACTTGTTGACTAGTAAGACATTTCCTTACAAAATTCTCAATATCATTTCTCAAATTTGGCCACAAATATTTCTTCTCAGGGCGTGGTAAAATTTTGAACTTCCATGGTGAATCATAAATTTTGAACGATGGGCTTCTTGCAATACTTCTTCTTAAAGAGATGAATCATCATGTACATACAATCTATTTCTAAATCGTAAACCTGGTTCCTTATCGTATGATAAGTTAGGATTTTTATCTCGAAAGGTTTATAGAAAAGAATCTTGGGCTTGTTGAACTAATATTTTCTTTATCAATTTGGAATATGGAATTAAAGTGTGGAGTCTTCCTACTGGATTGCGACTTAAAGCATCGTCTACAACATGGCCTTTGCCTAAATGGTAATTTAATTTAAATCGATAATCTTCCAAAAATTCCATCTAGCGTCATTGTCTTAAATTCAAGTCCTTTTGAGTGAAAATATATTTCAAACTTTTGAGATAAAAAAAGACTTGAAAATTTTCACAATAAAGGTAACAACGCAAAAACTATAGCCACTAACTCAAGATCATGGATAGGATAATTATGTTCGTGAGTTTTAAGTTATCGTGACCCATACTTTATAACTTTCTCTCTGTGCATTAACACACATCCTAACCCTTGCAATGGGGCATCGTTATATACATCGTAGCTTACATCACTAGAAGGAATGGTGAGGATAGGAGTAGTAGTTAATTTTTCTTTCAAAATTTGGAATGATTGATTACATTCATCAGTCCATAAAAATGGAAATTCCTTCCTAGTTATCTTGAAAGGGGGTAGAGCAATACGAGAAAATCCTTCGACAAAACGACGATAATATCCATATAATCCTAGAAAACTCTTTATCTCGTAATTTTAATAGGATATTTCCATTCTAAAATGGATAAAATTTTGGCTAGATCGACTTGGATTCCATTTCTAGAAATCACATGTCCTAAAAATTTTATTTCCTTCACTGAAATATCACATTTTCTCCTCTTATCATATAACCGATGTCTTTTGAGAGTACCTTAGGTTGTTTATAAATGTTGGGCGTGTTCTACTGGATTTTGAGAACAAATAAGAATATCATCAATGAAAATGATAAAGAATTTGTCAAGAAAAGGCCTAAAGATTCCATGCATTAGATCCATAAAAGTTGCAGGTGCATTGGTTAACCCAAATGACATTACCGTAAATTCGAAATGTCCATAATGAGTTGGAAAAGTAGTTTTTAGAATACCTTATTCTCTAACTCATAATTTATGGTAACCGGATCGTAAGTCTATTTTAGAAAAGACCCTTGCTCTTTGAAGTTGATCAAATAGATCTCCTATTCGGGGTAAATGATACTTATTATTCATAGTTACTAAGTTCAGTTTATGATAGTCGATGCATTATCTAAAGGTTCCATCATGTTTCTTGACAAATAATACCAGAGCTCCCTACAGAGATGAACTAAATTGGACAAAACCTTTTTTATGAAGGTCATAGATTTCTCGAAGTTCTAAAGGATTCATTTGATAGGGGGTATCGAAATAGGAAAGTAATAAGATAAAGGTTGATCCTAAACTTGATTTCTCGGTAAGGAAGTAATCCTGGTAATCCTTTGAGAAAAATATCTTTGAATTGTTCCAAAATGTTTGGAATTAAAGAAGAGATTTAAATTTCGAAACTTGAGGGTTTAGAGAGGCCTGATCCTTGAAATACATGTAACACCCCGCCTAATTAAATATCGGGTAGCTACTCCTTTATTAAATTAAACAGACTATACAGTTGGTTCATTCTCAACATCACTGTCAAAAATATTTTTCTTTTAAAAACAACTCACCCAATAATTAATTAAGTTAAGTGTTAAAAACATTTTACATGATTAACAATAATTTGAAACCATTACCACAACAATAGAGAAATATCATAATAGAATTGGATAATGAATAACAAGATTAAATGTAAGTAGATAAAACTTCCCAGTTTAAAACATCCAACATCAATCCAACAAACTGAAATGAAAGTACCAACATAAACCCAATACAATATCTGAATGGTAAATGGAATACTAGAATCCTGGGCAACATGCCCTAAATTAGGAAATCACTAAGACGTAGGAATCATAGAAATTAAGTATCTAATCAAGTATGCACCCCCAGGAACAGCAAACTCATGATCAAGCATCCATACCCTAAGCAGCACGTCGACCTCATGATGGGCACCTTCTAATATAGATATAGTAGTGGAGAGAATATGTAAGGAAGCGAGTCAGAGACCGATTGTAAATGATTTTAAAATAACAAGTGTTTAACAAGTGCAATAAAGCCTTTATTATGTACATGTTAGATTCTCATTTCTCGCTTGATATTCTCACCTCTCATCTAGAGTGAATGTTTCCTGATTAAGGTTTCCTTATAGCTAGTTTCCACAGCATGATTATATCCCAGATATTGACGTCGTATGTCCCATACCATACGTAATATAATTATTAACAATGTTTTCTCGTTTATATTAATATTACTATTTCAAAGCCTTAGCATTAAGTATTCCTTTACTTAATTAAATTTAATTTCTTTTATTCACCGTCAACTACAAGATCATACAGTAGATTGAATTACAGTATATATTTTCCCCCTATAATATATACTAATATAGCACCTCCCAGTCACAGTTGCAGTGTAGGCATACTCTTCTATCATGTCCACATACAGTTCTCATTGTCTAAAGGAGAAATGATTCGGTGTCTTCCTCGAATCATAAAAACATAAAACACATATGTTAGAGGTGGGCATACTCCCCAGCCAAATGGTCCACGCACATACCTACATTACCATTCAACCGTCGAAACTATCATATACGTCGATAGCACGTGTCCAAGGTCCTATGCTCAGGGTACGAATCTAAAAATCCTTCCAAATTGGGCGCACAAGGATAAGAGCTTCCACAACGCGAAACCTCCACCCCGATAGCAAGTAGCGTAGGTATGTCATATACATAATAATCTATACTATAGATATACATCCCCTATATATAATATCAATAAGGTATTCACATGATTATAAGAAAATTCCCTTATGTAGTATTATCTATCTCTCAAATCCTACTTATTAAATATTTTGACTTTACTCCTTAATTTATCATTCCCGAGCCCATCTCACTTCTCGAAGATTAAATAAGTTTTCTTGGTATATATATTCAGTAAGAAATTCACTTATACCCTACTAGTCCAAGTCATCATACTCCCCGAATTATTGTGTATTATTCTTATCTTTAATTAGAATTAAATTCGATAAAACCTATTCTCGCATAACCACTTATTCTTTCACTTAGGTTTAATCACATATTGACTTAGGATTTCCAGTTGATTAAAAAGATCCCCGCCCTACTGGTCCTATCCTTAATCTCCATAAAAATAATTCACAACCCAAAACATGAATTTAACAACCATAATTCATTCGATTAATTAACGTAATTCTCTCCAATTTAAATCTCAAACATAATAACATAATTCATGGTTTTAGCTATGGTCTACTGCCCTTCCATAAATCCCATTATGTTCAAATAATAATCACTCAAAATTTCTAAAAGTTTTTGGAGTTCAAAAAGGATTAAAAAGAAACAAGTTCATCAATTCTGGAAAGTTCGATCGATCGATGGTCAGGGATCTATAGATCGATCGCCCAGTTATCAGCCCAGATTCACCAATTTTGTTCCTACGGGTTTCATATCTTTTGATCATTCAAAACCTTGTTTTAGCATCTCAAAATTCTTATAATTCATACCACAAGATATATCAACATATGTAATTGATTCCTACTATTTTCAACAAGCTAGAATCATCAAGAGATTGAATTAAAGTGTATGTATACTATATTTTCGAGAAAACTAAAATATATGATATCTTCAAGAACAATCCTATAACTTTCTGAATTTCTCCAACATGTGATGTTAATTTCATGGATTAAAGTCTACCAACAACATGAGAATAATCCTACCTATCTCTATTTTCTAGAAATGATTTAGCATCAACTTGTTTATCTTCAAAACATATAATTTCTCCTCATTCCTAGTTATCCTAACATGGACATTATACAAACAAGATTGCAATTATCAAATCACTTGCCTCTACTGAAGATTTGATCCTTTGGGGATGAATGTCCACTGGTGGTTCTCCCTTCTTCGATCAACTTCCGGTTGTTGTTGGTGGTGGTGACATTTGGCTCTTGGTGTTCACACAAAAACTTTTCCTTTTCCCCAGAGACTCCTCACTCTCTCTCAATTAATTTCTCTCTAAGTTTGTAGAATGAAATGAATAATCACAGCCCCTTAGACTTATAACTAACCTCCCCAATTCGTGTACATTATTCACCTCCTAATTGAAATGACCATATTACCCCTCCGGGTGACTATTCGGCTCCGAAGTGCCTCGAGACCCTATACAAACGTACGAGTAGACTTTTTTTACTATAAAAACACTTTTGAACACTTTGGCGTAGTCAAAATGACCATTTGGATGACATAACAATATTCCTCTTTTATTTTATATAAATCCAGTCCCGACATTACTATTCACATGCATCTAACTTATTCACAGAAATTGTCGTATTCACTATTCGTGACAACTTTTAAAATTAATCATAAGTAAAGTCATAAGCTCATATTACTTTGATTCACTTAAATAATATTTAACACAGATCATATATTACTATTTTCTCAAGTAATAATTAAAGCCCAATTAATCCTTAATTATTTAATCAATTCCAAATAAATGCCTTTTTAAATAGTAACAAAATTACGGGTTATTACATACTTCCCCCTTAATAACAGAATTTCGTCCCGAAATTCAAAAAATAAAATCGTACCTGGTACTAATAACTCAGATAACGTTCGCACAGATCATCCTCACGCGCCCAGGTGGATTCCTCTACATTATGGTGTGCCCACTGGACACGTACAAGAGGAACTACCTTCGACTTAAAGCGTTTCTCGACACGGTATAAGATCATTACTGGTCGCTCCTCATAAGAACTATCTGACTGCAATTCCACCTCCCCCAATGCAATATGAGTGTGAGGTAACTCATCTCGAAGATACCGTCGCAACGAAGACATGTGGAACACGTCATGTATACGGTGCAGGTGTTCCGGCAGCCGAATTTTATATGCTACTGGTCCCACTGTCTCTATGATAGGAAATGGTCCCACGTATCTTGGTGCCAATTTCCCACTTTTCCCAAATATCATTATCCCCTTCATCGGAGATACTCGCAAAAGTACCTATTCCCCCACGCTAAACTCCTTGAAGAACCTCTTAGCATCAGTGTAGCTCTTCTATCTATCTTGCACTTCACGAATGAGACTTTTGATCATTTCAACTCTGGCAGACGTATCCTGAATCACGTCCGGCCCAAGTAGTTTGTTGTCCCCCACTTCTAACCAATATGTAGGAGAGCGAAAAGGTCTAACATATAATGCCTCAGATGGGGCCATACCAATTGTGAACTTATAGGAATTGTTATACGCAAATTCCACCAAAGGGAGATATTGTTCCCAACTCCCTCCAAAATCCAGGATACACATATGCAACATATCCTCTAACATTTGGTTAGTGCGCTCCATCTGACCATTTGTTTGAGGGTGATAAGCCGTACTCAACCGCACCTCAGTACCCATGGCCTCGTGAAAACTTTCCCAAAATCGAGAAATAAAGATCTTGTCCTGATCGGACACAATATTAAGCGAAACTCCATGTAACCGTACTATCTCACGTATAAAGAGTTGTGCATATTGACTTGTAGCATAATCAGTCCAGACAGGCAAGAAATGAGCTACCTTAGTCAACCGATCCATAATGACCCATAGGAAATTGTGACCTCTCTGAGTGGTACGTAGTCCAGTGATAAAATCCATGGAAATGCTCTCCTATTTCCACATTGGAATTTCTAACTGCTGAAGTAACCCCGCTGGCTTCTGATAATCTACTTTCACTAACTGGCACGTTTCACATTTAGAAACAAACTCGGTAATATCTTTCTTCATTCCGCTCCACCAATACTATCGTCGCATATCTTAGTACATTTTGTCCCCACCGGAGTGTATCATAAATTTGGAACCATGCAACTCTGACATCACCGCGTGTCATAACTCTTCCCCTTCTGGAACAATCAGTCTACCATTAAAGCGTAAGCATCCCTCTTAGCTCACTATGTAAGACTCTACTCCTTCGGCCAAAATTTATCAAATTTTATCCAGGCAAAATGGGTCAGCTGCCTGGGCCTGTACTACCCTCATTATAATCTGAGGAGTAATGGTCATAACAGACATAAATGACCTAGAAACTGCATCCTGATGGACTAGTTCCTTCCATTTTGCCTTCCATGTCGAGGCTAGTTCACCCTCAGGTCTATTACTCAAAGCATCGTCTACCACGTTAGCCTTTCCTGGATGATAACATATCTCGAACTAATAATCCTTCACAAATTCAAGCCACCTGCAGTGTCGCATATTCAACTCCCTCTGAGTGAACAAATACTATAATGACTTGTGATTCGTGAATAAGCAAAACTTTTCACCCAATAAATAGTGTCTCCATATCCTAAGGGTAAATACGACCACTACAAGCTCTAAGTCATGGGTAGGGTAGTTCTTCTCATGAGGCTTAAGATTTCTAGAGGCATAAGCTATAGCCTTCTCTTCTTGCAGCAACACCCTACCGAGTCCCTGCAAGGATGCATCAGTGTATACTATATACTCCACTCCTGGCCTAGGCAATGCTAGAACCATAGCAGAAGTCAACTTATCCTTCAGTTCATCAAACGCCAACTGACACGCATCATCCCAAACAAACAATACACCTTTATGGGTTAGATTTATCATTAGTCCTGGAATCTTTGAAAAGACTCTGAGAAACCACCTGTAGTAGCCAGCTAATCCTAAGAAACTGCATACTTCCGTCGGTGTCGTGGGTTGCCCCCACTCCGTCACCACTGATACTTTTCTACGATCCACTGAAATACCTTTTTCTAACACTACATGGCCGAGGAATTGAACCTCTCATAGCCAAAATCCACAGTTGTCATACTTGGTATACAACTGATGCTTACTTAGTGTCTATAGGACCTTCCACAAATGCTCAGCTTGCTCCTCTTCTGTATTAGAGTAAACCAGGATGTCATCTATGAAGATAATGACAAACTAATCTAGGAACTCTCTGAATACTCGATTCATGAAGTCCATAAATATAGCCGGCACATTGGTCAACCCGAACGGTAAAACCCAAAACTCGTAAGATCCATATCGTGTCAAAAAAGTAGTCTTCGATACATCGTGTTCTCTGATTCTCAATTGGTGATATCCAGATCTCAAGTCTATCTTTGATAAGTAAATTGCACCTCTTAACTGATCAAATAAGTCATCGATGCGGGGAAAAGGATATTTATTCTGAATAGTGACTTTACTAAGTTCCCGATAATCAACATATAATCATAAGGATCCATCCCTCTTCTTCACAAATAGAACTAGGGCACCCCATGGCGAGGTACTCCTACGGATGAAATCATGTCCCAACAATTGCTCGATCTGATCCCTCAATTCTCTCATCTCTGAAGGAGCCACACGGTAGGGAGCACGGGCTATCGATAGAGTGCCTGGTGCTAAGTCAATCACAAACTCAGTTTCCCTAGTTGGCGGTAATCCAGGTATATCCTGAAATACATCGGCGAATTCTCTAACAACTGGAATTGAATAAAAGGAAATTACAACTCCCATAGAGGTCTCCTCCTCTAAGTAATATAAATGAATGGACGGTCCTCCCTCAGGTCGAGGCATCGCTAAAATGAACATCTCCTGACTAGGAATTGAGAATATAATACTCCTACCAAAACAATCGATTGTGTCTCTATAACTGACTAGCCAGTCCATCCCAATAATAGCATTATATTCGAACATCTCTAATACAAGAATATTAGCTGGTAAAAGAAAACTCCCAATCTCTATACTCACCATACGGCATATAAAGAAAATAGGCGTGCCAAGACCCATAGGTGAATCTACATAAGTAATAGTATTATTGACTGTGTCTAACAACCCTATGGCCCAAGAAAAACTAGTGGATATGAAAGAATATGATGCTCTCGTATCAAAAAAAATATGCCCCATAACTCTAGAGATAGAAAACATACCCTCAATCGCTGGTGGTGGCTGCTGAAATGCCGTGTGCTGAACGTTGTACACACGTCCATACTGTTGCTACCCCTGCTACGAAGGAGATGCTGGAATAGCCGGTGAGGCTGGCATCTGGACTAGTGCTGGAAAAGCAGCTGGAAATATAGGCCTCTTAGGCTCTCGGTGTGCACCCTGCTGCTGGGGCATCTTACCCTTATCTGGGCAATCCTATTTCTTGTGGCCAGTTTTGCCACATGTGAAGCATCTCCCTGCAAATTGCTTCCCATTACGACCCTGTTGGCCACGGCCTGGTTGACCATTCCCACCTCTGCCTTAGCCTTGATGGCATTACTGATTGTGTTGTTGGCCCTGGTGGCCTTGCCTATTACCACCCTATCCAAAATGAAATCCTCGCGATCTTAGACATTTCGTATAATCCCCAGGCTACGAATTCTGATCACCCTATTTCGACTGTCCCTAATCTGCAGATGAGCCACTGCCATTATTTCCTCTAGTTAGACCCTACTGACTGGACTCAGTTTCCCTTTTACTTCCCTTGACATGAAGACGGGGATTCGGGCAGTGAAGTAAGGCAGTATTTAATACATCATTATAGGTCTGTAAGGAGATATTTCCCAACAGATGAAGGCGAACCCTCTAAGTAAGACCATCCCTGAACAACTGAATCTTCTTCTCCTCAATAGATACCTCTCCTGGCACCAAATTGGTCAGCATTGTAAATTCTTCTTCATATTCATCGACTGATTTACCTTCCTGGGTAAGGTCTAAGAGTTTCCTCCGCATCTTAGTCTGAACTATAGAAGGAAAGTATTTGCAGTCGAACCACACACAGAAGTCCTAAATAGGCAAAGTATCCCTCTCTTCTGCTGTGGTAGTGGACTCCCATCACTGTAGAGATGCACCAACCAACTTGAACATAGATAGCATTTGTTTTTGAACCTCCGTACACTCATACATACATAGATGTCGCTGGATGTCTTTCTTCCATTGGCTAGCAGTTATGACGTCGGAACCCCCTTTGAATTCTGGTGGATGTGACTTTTGAAAGGCCTCCCTAACACGATCCCATGTAGTGGGAAACCCTTGCACTGGTGCTGGTGGCACTGCCTGTGTTGGTGGAGGAGCTTGTTGGGCAGCTTCCAAGGCAACATTTACTTCTTGAGCAACAATGTCAGCAACTTTTGCCGCATTCATAGTGCCCTATACTGGAGCGGGCTGTGGTGCTAGTTGTGTGGCCCTTGGGGTTCTTTGTCCACATCGTGGAGGCATCTAAAACGAGATACATCATAATCATCATTTTAAAATACCATATAAATACCTGAAGTCGTAAAAGCGTAAATATGATTTTCAACAATCCTAATAATAGGGCTCTATATCAAAGATCGCTAAGTAGAAAATAAAAGTAAGCCGCAGAGATCCTAAGGACTGTAGAACCTGATGCTCTGATACCACCTGTAACACCCCGCCTAATTAAATACCGGGTAGCTACTCCTTCATTAAATTAAACAAACTATACATTGGTTCATTCTCAGCATCACTGTCGAAAATATTTTTCTTTTAAAAATAACTCACATAATACTTAATTAGGTTAAGTGTTAAAAACATTTTACATGATTAACAATAATTTTAAACCATTACCACCACAATAGAGAAATATCATAACACAATTGGATAATGAATAACAAGATTAAATGTAACTGGATAAAACATCTCACTTTAAAACATCCAACATCAATCCAACAAACTGAAATGAAAGTGCCAACATAAACCGAATACAATATATGAATGGTAAATTGAATACTAGAATCCTGGGCAACATGCCCTAAATGAGGAAAGTACTAAGACATATGAATCAAAGAAATGAAGCATCTAAACAAGTCTGCATCCCCAGGAACAACAAACTCATGGTCAAGCATCTATACCCTAAGCAGCATATCCCTGATGCTGGGCACCTACTAATATATATATAGTAGAGGAGAGAATATGCATCGAAACGGGTCAGAGCCCGATTGTAAATCGTTTTAAAATAGCAAGTGTTTAACAAGTGCAATAAAGCATTTACTAAGTACATGTTAGATTCTCGGCTCTCGCTTGATATTCTCACCTCTCATCTAGAGTGAATGTTTCCTAATTAAGGTTTCCTTCTAGCTAGTTTCCACAACATGATTATATCCCAGATATTAACCCCGTATGTCCCATACCATACGTAATATAATTATTCACAATGTTTTCACTTTAATATAAATATTACTATTTCAAAGCCTTAGGATTAAGTATTCCTTTACTTAATTAAATTCATTTTCTTTTATTCGTCGTCAACTACAATATCACAGAGTAGATTGAATTACAGTATATATATTCCCCCTATAATATATACTAATATAGAACCTCTCAGTCACAGCTGCGGTGCAGTCATACTCTGTTATCATGTCAAGTTACAATTCTCATTGTCGAAAGGACAAATGGTTCGGTGTCTTCCACGAATCATAAAAACATAACACACATGTTGGAGGTGATCATACTCCCTAGCTAAATGGTCCACGTACAAACCTACTGTAACAACCCATAATTTTGAGGATTAAAATTTGTTCGGTTAAGCACGGGTATAGGGTGTAAGGGCGCCCTGGTTAATCTAAATGCATACACGTGTAATGTATGGTTAGAAGCGGATGGGATAAATATAGCGGACTTGGAGGCACATGACTAGAGAGTAATATGCGAAGCTTGGAACATTACGCTCATCGTAATTTCGAGGACGAAATTCTTTTGTAAGGGGGGGAGTATGTAACACCTCGTAATTTTGAGGATTAAATATTTAATTATTTTTGGGAGTTATAAAAATATTTAAATTGGAAAAACTTAAATTCATGAGTTGGAGAATTTAATTGAGTGAGCCGAATTAATTATAATTAGCGACTTTAAGTTTAAATGGTTCGAAATCTCGTGTGTCGCATTTTGAGGACGAAATTTGGAAATGTCAAAAAGTATTTCAGATGGCAATTCTGAGTGCGCGATTGCGTCTGGATGGGTCGAGATAGTCAGAAAAGAGTACCCGGGGATAGTAATTGGGTCTCGGGGTATTTTTGGGCATAGCCAGACCCACACGGGGTCAGTTGGGCCTTTTTAATTAGGCCCACATGGCCAAAAACGGGATTTAGTATTTTTAACCTAATTGAGAGATTAGGGAACGACAGTCAACACACCTCTAAACCTAGGGTTTGAGAGGAAAATTGGGGGAAAGCAAATCAAGAGCCAATTTGAGAATTTTGGAGCCAAATTAAGGGACTACACCAACGGATCAGACACTACGAACAATTCTAGGAAAGTGGTTAACTGTTGTGATTTCTAAATTGACGATAATCAATTCATATCATAGTGATGTGTAAATCAAAATTTCATTTTGGGTGTGTAACCAAAATTTAAATTGGGTTTTTAGAAATTGATATACCTTAATGGGATTTAGGGTGAGATTGATTGCGTTCATCATCCTAGAATGTAGAGGAATGAATCGTATGTTAAAAACCATTAAGGGTAAGTGGTTAATTGTTGTTAATATGAATGAAATTCGTATTGGGGATTTGAAACCCGGATAATACCCAAATCAGGAAAACGTTGGAATAAATGGATATTGATGATGAATTAAGGTCTGTGGGATGCTTAGGCCCTTTTCCTATATGGAGGATATGTTATTTGTATTTGGGTAAGGGTTTAGATTGAGTATCAAAACTTTAAGTTTCGTCCATGGCTGACAGTGGGCTGGAGAGGACGAACACTGGAACGATCGATCGATCGACCCAGGGGGTTCGATCGATCGATGATGCCGAAATCTGGGCAGTTCGGCCAGTTTGTTATATAAAGGGAAATTTAGTTGAAAGATAAGTTTCATACATTAATAAGTGATAAATAATTATGAAACAAATATTCCTTGAAATTATGGGAGAAAGTAACTGGGACTAGGATGAATTTATGTGGGGCACTTTATGGATGGATTTGAGAAATTTTATTCCAAAATAGTGAGATACGGATCAAGTGAGCGAGTCTGGGTATGTTGATAATTATAGGTGAATATAATTGGGGAATTTATGGAGATGAATGTGTGACACATTGTGGGCGAAAATGTGGGATTGAAATTATGAGATGTAAAAATGGACCAAGTGAGTGAGTCCGGATATGTTTGTTAAGTGACACCAAAGTGTTAAATTAATTATTGAGAGAGTAATTAATTTAGACTCGGAACATAGACTCGGGAAATATTAAGGTATGGGCCAAGTGAGCGAGTTTGGGGACAATGGTTGCGTGACACGAAGTTATTAAATTTATAAGTGTGATAATTAATTTAATTAGAGTCGGATTGTAGACTCGGGTAGGTATTAAATTAATAGGTGTGATAATTAATTTAATTAGAGTCGGATTGTAGACTCAGGTAGGTATTAAATTAATAGGTGTGATAATTAAATTAATTAGAGTCGGATTGTAGACTCAGGTAGGTATTAAATTAATAGGTGCGATAATTAATTTAACTAGAGTCGGATTGTAGATTCGGGTAGGTATTAAATTAATAAGTGTGTTAATTAATTTAATTAGAGTCGGACGATAGACTTGGGAAGGTATTAAATTAGAAAGTGTGTTAATTAATTTAATTAGAGTCGGACGATAGACTCCGGAAGGTATAAAAATTAATAAGTGTGTTAATTAATTTAATTAGAGTCGGACCATAGACTCGGGAAAATAGTATAATAATTGAGGTGTGAATTAATTATATTAGAGTTGGACCATCGAGGTGTAAATTTAATTAATGTGTAAATTAATTAAATAGGAGTCTAATCATAGACTCGGGCAAATTTCAAATAAATTATGATGTAGAGAATTAATTATATTAGAGTCGGACCATAGACTCGGGAAGATGATTAATTATTAAGTGAGAAAATTAATTATGTTGAGTCGGGCCACAGACTCAGCAAATTACAGGCAGTGTATGAGATTTTGAGTACACGGTAAAGCCGGGGTTTATATTATATATATACGGTGTAGTGATAGTATATATATACGTGTATATATTGTGTGTGATATTAAATATCAGTGACTAGATATTTATTTAATTTATATACTCTAGTGCTATCAAGGGAGGTTGCGCGGTATGGGTGAATCCCCTAGCTTGAGGAGTAGGGCGAGTATATCCCCAGGTCATAGCGTCCGGTATATATGGGTGAGGGATTTATCTAACTTTCAGGGAAGGAATATGACCGCCTTCACTACGTTTATATTTTTGGCCAAGTTGGTGAGCGATTCCAACTTGGGGAACTAGGTTTTGTGAGCACACCTAGTGAGATAGCATTTTAGAGGGAATCATCCGGTGAGGGTATACTCGAAGGGATGGATACACGTATGTTATATGTGTGGATGTTGTGGTAAAGGTACGTATATAATGGTAGTAAATATTATATGCGGGTAATAATACAGTGTGTGACGTATCTACTTTATATAACTTGTGACACGGTTATATGCTACTATGTAAGAAGGAATTAATTAAGTTAATTGTGAGATAACTTATAATTCAAGAATCAGTATACTCGGGTTAGAGTAGTATGGCAAGGGGAGGTTATACCAGGACTAGTTAGACGGGGTAGTACAACTAGGTGGGGGTCAAGTTAACCGTTAGGTGTGCACAATAGTGGAGGGGTGAGAATGTCCACAAGGGAGTGCGACACTAACTTAATTATGAAGCGCATTCATGCATTTTAAATTACTGCAGTTAATTCACTTGCTAAATATTTTTAAAATGTTTTGGGTTCTTCAAAACCTTTTAAGTGTCTAGCCACAGGGACGCCATGATTGATATTCTATTCCAGGGACACGGACCTACGGCATATGTGGATGCTAGCAGGAGTTTGGATTAGACACATCTTTCATTCATTCCTTGAGTAGGAATAATTTATCAGTCCCAGTTTTATTTAGGGCTTGTCGCCCAGACTTCTCAATACGGTTTTAAGATGTATTTATTCAGGAATCGAATATTTGTATTGGATTTCACTTGGGTGGCCGATGATTTATTCGGCAAATTTATTTAATTAATTATTAAGTTGAGTTTTATTTAGTTGTGTGAATGGTTTATATTTATTTCCGCATGTACTATTTTGTTAATTAAAAAGTTAAAATTTGGCACCAGCTTTTGGAATACGAGGTGGTTAGTAAGTCTTAAAAAAATTTCGACAGTGATGCTAAGGATGAACCAACTGGGATTCCTGTTTTAATTTGGTATAGGACTGATCACACGGTATTTTATTAGTCGGGGTGTCACAGATGGTATCAGCACATCAGGTTCTAGTGTCCTGAGGATCTGTACGAATTTTCACGTTTCGACTTAGCAATCTTTGATATAGAACCCTATTATAGGATTGTTGTATTCTCATACGTATGCGTATATACGTTCTTTTGCGAAATTTATATTTGAGAGTGAACTCATACAAATTCGATTCTCATTCTAGATGACGCCCAGGAGAGAGAGAGGAGCTAGGGCAGCAGGGAGAGATGAGACGAGGGAGGCTCGTTAGGAGCAAGAGTTATCGCAGCAACTGCCAGAGATGATTTTGGCAGCACAGGTAACTGAACTAGTGACACAGGCGACTGAAACGACGGTGGTCGCAATGGCAGGGTACTTTCCACGGGATCAGCCACAAGTGTTAGTGTCGCCGGATGTTCAGACTCACGCGGGATCGTCGGGATGGAAATAAGAAAGGTTATTTTTAGTGGGAACCCGCCAGAGTTGCGAGGGGTTTCAGATGTAGTGCTAGCGTGTCAAGGAAGAGAGATATCCAGCATCGCCTACACATGGGAGATTGCGATGAGGTGCGAAAGCAAATGCTAAACACTTTTAGTTTAGTGGGAGCAGCGCTACACTGGTGGGAGTCGATCACCACAGTTGAGGAAAGGGCACACTAGCTATTGCAGAGTTTTGGGTGCGGTTCGACCGCAAGTATTTTTCCTCTAGCGGTTGAGACCGAAACGAGGAGAAAATTTTGTGAGGTGACTCAAGGGGACCGTTCACTGGCCGATTACGAGGAAGAATTCACTCGTTGGCAAAAATTTGTACCGGGTGAGGTAAGCAAGGAAAAGATAAATAAAGCAAAGTTTATGGACGGGTTAGTCTGGAGAATCAGACAACATTTAATTGATAATTCTACATTAGTAGATTATACTGATGTCGTTAACGCAGCACTCCGGCACTATCGGGAATATCGCTTTCATTCAAAAGAAAGCGGGAGGGGAGTGGGAACTAGCCAGTCGGATAAGGCAGGAAGGAACAATACCAGTGGGGTGTCCCAGCAGCAGACTGGGGGAGATCAGGGGCAGGATTTCCGGCAGGGAAGCCATGCCAAACATTTTAGAACTCGAGGTTATTGGCAGGATGGCCAGGAATTCCAATAAGGTCGGCATGGAAGGGACCAGTGGCAGGGTGAATTTATTAGAAGGTGTTTCATTTGTGGGGAAAGCGATACACATGAAGAGATATTTCCTTAAGAAAGGCAGGGGTTAACTACAGGACGAGGTCCTGGATGTACAGCCATTAAAGCAAGTCATGGGCGCATTCGGGCAGGGAGAAGATGCTCCAAAACCCGAGGATCAGTCGTTACAGCTGAAGTATGGAGGTAATTATTTTTACCCTATGGGCATGGGATATATCTGTGAGTGACAAGGAGGATGTCACAATATAAGACTTATTTTTCACTAGAGTTCACGGGTGAGTCGAACTTAGTGGGTGCGTTGGCTGTAGCAGTCATAGTATGTGGATAAACTTTTCATAGGGTAGCGGAGTTTCTTTAGTGTTCTTCACAGGAGAGTGAAGGTGTACACCGAGTGGAAGTTTGAATTATGCGAGGAGTTACTACTTTCGAGAATTATGGGAGTAGGGTTGATAATATTTCCTAAATATCGGCTGGATAGCGATTGGATTTGAACTATTGTGTGTATTTATGTTATATTGTGTGGGGCGATAGACACAAAGTGAGGTCTTATGTTCTCACATTTTTATCCCGGTAAGTAGGGGTGTTTACTGAAGTGAATCAGAGTGGTTAGAATTATGTTCGAGCAAAGAGAGATAGCTCGGGGAATATTTTGCGCAAGAACTACTGATAGTAAGGGCGCGGTATTTTATGTTGTCTTTGGTAGCATGAGGGTAAGCGTATATACTTTTATGTTGAGAGACAAGTATTTTATGGGGAGATGTTTGGACGTTAGCACATGGGTTGGGTACCCGGGCAGTAAATATATGCATATATCTATATTATATGAGAGGAGGGTGTTTTACTGTTCCAAAAAATCTACGGTTGAGAACGAAATTTTTTGGACGATCTAATGGTATGGGATTGTGCCATGTAGGATTATACCCATTATGAGATGGCATTAGGCAAAAAAAATAAGCCTTATACGCAAGCTCCCCCGTTCTCACTTTCGTCCAAAAATTCACTGCCCCGTCTTCCTTCTCCCTACCCACGTTTTCTTCCCCACATCTCCAAACCCTATGCCCTCTCCCCTCCCCACTATTGCACTCCTCGCTGCCCCCCTCTCTCCTCCTCCCTCTTTCCCCACTCCCTCCACTCCCCCCGCTACTCTCCCCTGCCGCCCCCTTACTTCCCCCTCCACGGCTACCCTCAACGCCCCCGCTACTCTTCCCCGTTGTCTCCCTCCCATGGTTTCCACCACCCTACGCCACTGCACTGCTTTTTTGGCCAGATCTGGTCCAGATCCCTACCCGCCCCCTTCCCCCCTTACCCCGCTGCCTCCACTCCCCTGCCACTCTCCCCCGCTGCCCCCTTCTTCCCCATCCCCGGCTACCCTCCACTTCCCCGTTGTCTCCTTCCCACACCTTTTTTTTCCCAGATCCGACCAGATTGAGGTTTGCAATAGGTGTTAACGTGCTTCGTGCCTGCTCAAATGAGGTTTGTTCAATCAGAGTATTTTGGATTTTATTAAATAATTTTTGATTTTTTTTTACTAGATGGTTTGATTTGATCTCATTCATATTCAGTTGATACTTGACTTCAGTATTTTTGCCCAGTAATAATTGATGGTGTAGTTTCATTTGTTTGAGTTTGATGGTATAGTTTTAGTTGTTTGAGTTTTACAACATATTTGATGGGAAATATTTGATGGTACATTTCTGTTAGCTATTTTAGCTATTTTGCCCTGTAATATTTGATTGTACAAGTCTATTAAAAAATTAGTTTGTAAATGAATTTGACTACAGATTTGGCCTTAAAAAAATTACTTTGTAAAAAATCCATCTCCGGCTTCAATGAATTTGTATTGCAGGTGCGGTTTTTAGGCCTCTGACAGTGGATTTCAGGCCTCCAGTAGTGGCGGTGATGGTTTATTAAGGGGAGGGTGATCCTATAACTTACATGAGTTCCACTAACATTGCGGTTGTTTTGAGGGCGGTCGCTATTCTGTATTTTTTTCCCCCAATATATAATTTTGATTTTTTTTTACCAAAAGATAAAGTGCCCTAGATGAGAGGGAAGTATGTGTATTAAAAATAGTATAAATGCCATTTTAAGCATGGGAATGCTATTCGAGATTATGTTTGATTCAAATTTAATGTCGAGGCACCCTACTTTGTATTAATAGTACCATGTTATTTGTATTAGGTGTAAGGTTTGTGATTTCATTTTAGTTGTTCCGTTTCATGGCTTTACGCGATTCAAGTTGCACATATTCACACTAAAGGACTATTTTTGTGTCCTTAATTTTCTTATGCCACGTTAGTATGGGGTATTGCCATTAAGATGCCATGATAAATATATTTTATATTTTTCCACCGACCAAGTGACTAACAAGTGACTAACAGTGAAGTCAATAACATTGTTCAAATTATTTTTTCTTCTTGAGTATGGATGATTGTACGACGGTGATTACGACCGTTCATATTGGCATATGCATTGATATATGTGTTGTTGTAATATATCTTCACCACATTATCCTCATGTTCTGAAATTATTGTTGCACGTGAGGGTGAGGGTGAGGGTGAGGGTGAGGGTGAGGGTGAGGGTGCAGGTGCATTTGCTTGCTTTTCTAACTAATCTCTTTTCATAGTCCCTCCTCACCTTTTTCTCTCGGTGCATTTGCTTCCTTTTCTAACTAATCTCTCTTTTTTTTTTGCAGAGATTCCATGAGATTTAATCTATGCTACTTTGAATTTGTTTGAAGTAGAGTATACTTCAAGAAGGTACTCTCTCTTTTCCATTTTAAAAACACCGGTTTGAATAAGATTTAGGGATTTATATCTTTTATTTCAAAACCCTCAAACAATGACATAGCTTGATTAATTTTTTTACCCATATTTTATTGCAATTATGAATGCGTATCTGTTGGACCGTTAATCTGTATCACCTATTTTCTCTCTTCAACTTATAGCTCTATTTGACATAGTTTATGTTAACCTTCTCAAGTTTTGCTCTCTTCAAATCATTGTAGGTTTCCATACTTGAAAGATAAAGTGTAGCAGGAAAAACTTCACAAAGCTATCATTTGGTCATCTATTAAAAGTATTTTTGAGTTTATATAGCAGTATGTTTTAAAGGTTTTTTAAATTTGAGAAGTCTAATTTGGATTCTTTATTTTTTTTTTGTCAAGTTTTAAGACATTATAGGTGAATCTGGGGTATATCCGCCTCAATTTCATGTATAATATAGAGCTGCAAGTTTTGAGGTACTCTCTCTCTCTCTCTCTCTCTCTCTCTCTCTCTCTCTCTCGCGCGCACACACACACACACACACACATACAAACATACAAACACATAAATTGTATTAATATCTTCATTCCTTTTTTTTAGGCCTTTAAGAGAATAATTAAATTTCAGATCTTTGTTATTTAATTTTAAAAGATGCTATGGCTATCACTGTGGTGCCTCAGGCTCGCAAAGCATTGTTGACTCGATTCTTAATGTGATGTTAGTTTATTTTGTTATTTTACTTGACGACATATTATTCCATTAAAATGTTATATTGTTTTGTTCCGTGTGTTTTTTAGTTTTGCAATTTTTAATTTCAATATTTTGGGGGTTGATTTGAATATATATTTTCATGTTTGATCTTGACAAATATTTGGATTTCCAACTTTTATAGGTTTAGTCACAAGCCTTGGGAGATTAGATTAGTTGTTTTTATGTCCTCAATTAAGTATAATGTAACTATTATTTGGAATAATATTAAGTTAGATTTGCATAGGATTTATAAAAATTTGAGTTATTCACATCGTTGAGTTATTCACATCTTAATTATTTATTCACATCATTGAGTTTTGACTGTTTTAACTTTTGGCAGATTTTTAAAGTGTTAATTAATGAGATGTTCTAAATATTTCACAAACATTACCTTTTTCTCATTTATTCCTCTCTATTTTTTCAGGACAAGGGCAAACCATCAATATTCTGTCTATGATATTCCATACAGGTTTATTGTGATTTCTGATATGATATTTGTTCCTCTCCGTTAACTGAGTTGATGCATTTCTTTAGTTGTATAAATGAAATTATGTTGTTATCTTACAACTTACTATTTTGCTGAATTTTTTAAACTAGGGTTCCTTAATGAAATTATATAGTTATATTAATAAAATCCGGTAGATGCATTACTGAATTGAGTTGATGCATTTATGTTTTATTTTTTCCCCTTTTTATTCATTGATGTGAATTATTTTTCGATTTAAATTTTTTTTGTTAAATACAATTTCATTAATTTTTTCTGATGACATGTATAAGCTTGATGATATGTATACAATTTCATACCCAAAGGTATGTGAAGTTCAATTTGCAGAAGTGATTTTTTTGTTAGGTGATTTTTTTTTATATTATTGGATTTGTTGTTATCCCTTGAGAAGGGTGGATAGTCCAACAAACAAAGGAGACTCTGTTCAATTTTTTTAAAACTTTGACACTTCATTTTTTTGAGACACAATGAGAATTCATTTGATGAATATTGTATATTTTATATTATATGTGAATTTGTTTGATTTTAGGTTATTTGAATGTTGTAGAACTATTTGTTGTTTGTCGTGTGAATAGTTTATGTACTTAAAAAAATTCCACCGTTTTTTAATTACGTGCTTTTGAAATTTTCGTCGTGCTTTCAGGCATCCGCATAATGGATAGTCCCATAAACAACAATGATTATGGTTTGCATTTTAAAATTACACTTTGTTTTGTTGGGTAACGAATTTTTTACCGCTTTGCATTTACGAACTTTGAAATTTTTTATCGTTTGGCGTTTACATACTTTGAAAAATTTTGGTGTGCCTTCAGGCACGGGCATTTTGCTTGTATATATATATATATATATATATATGTATATATGTATATATATGTATATATATATGTATATATATATATATATGTATATATATATATATATATATATATGTATATATATATATATGTATATATATATATATGTATATATGTGATATGACTACGTGTTCGAAGTTATATTACGGGTTACGACTAGCATAGTCGAGTAACTTTCGTGCGGCAGAGAGCGAGGATAGGGTGTATGGGCACCCGGGTTAATTAAGGAAAATTTTGTGCGGTTAAACATGGGTATAGGGTTTATGGGCGCCCTGGTTAATCTAAATGAATATTCGTGTAACGTATGGTTAGAAGAGGATGGGATAGATATAGTGGGCTTGGAGGCACATGACTAAAGAGTAATATGCGAAGCTTGGAACATTACGCTCATCTTAATTTTGAGGACGAAATTCCTTTGTAAGGGGGGGAGTATGTAACACCCCGTAATTTTGAGGATTAAATATTTAATTATTTTTGGGAGTGATAAAAACAATTAAATTGGAGAAACTTAAATTCATGAGTTGGAGAATTTAATTGAGTGAGCCGAATTAATTATAATTGGCAACTTTAAGTTTAAACGGTTCGAAATCTCGTGTGTCGCATTTTGAGGACGAAATTTGGAAAAGTCAAAAAGTATTTCGTATGGCAATTCCGAGTGCGCGGTTGCGTCCGGATGGGTTGAGATAGTCAGAAAAGAGTACCCAGGGGTAGTAATTGGGTCTCGGGATATTTTTGGGCATAGTCAGGCCCACACGGGGTGAGTTGGGCCTTTTTAATTAGGCCCACATGGCCAAAAACAGGATTTAGTATTTCTAACCTAATTGAGAGATTAGGGAACGACATTCAACACACCTCTAAACCTAGGGTTTGAGAGGAAAGTTGGGGGAAAGCAAATCAAGAGCCAATTTGGGAATTTTGGAGCCAAATTAAGGGACTACACCAACGGATCAGACACTACGAACAATTCCAGGCAAGTGGTTAAGTGTTGTGATTTCTAAATTGACGATAATCAATTCATATCATAGTGATGTGTAAATCAAAATTTCGTTCTGGGTACGTAACCAAAATTTAAATTGGGTTTTTGGAAATTGATATACCTTAATGGGATTTAGGGTGAGATTGATTGCGTTCATGATCCTAGCATGTAGAGGAATGAATCGTATGTTAAAAAACAGTAAGAGTAAGTGGTTAAATGCTGTTAATATGAATGAAATTCATATTGGGGATTTGAAACCCAGATAATACCAAAATAGGGAAAACGTTGGAGTAAATGGATAATGATGATGAATTAAGGTCTGTGGGATGTTTAGAGCCTTTTCCTATATGGAGGATATGTTATTTGTATTTGGGTAAGGGTTTAGATTGAGTATCAAAACTTTAAGTTTCGTCCATGGCTGACAGTGGGCTGGAGAGGACGAACGCTGGAACAATCGATCGATCGACCCAGGGGGTTCGATCGATCGATGATGCCGAAATCTGGGCAGTTCGGCCAGTTTGTTATATAAAGGGAAATTTAGTTAAAAGATAATTTTCATACGTTAATAAGTGATAAATAATTATGAAACAAATATTCCTAGAAATTATGGGAGAAAGTAATTGGGACTAGGATGAATTTATGTGGGGCATTTTATGGATGGATTTGAGAAATTTTATTCCAAAATAGTGAGATACGAATAAAGTGAGCGAGTCCGGGTATGTTGATAATTATAGGTAAATATAATTGGGGAATTTAGGGAGAAGAATGTGTGACACATTGTGGGCGAAAATGTAGGATTGAAATTATGAGATGTAAAAATGGACCAAGTGAGTGAGTCCGGGTATGTTGGTTAAGTGACACCAAATTGAAATTAATTATTTAGAGAGTAATTAATTTAGAGTCGGAACATAGACTCGGGAAATATTAAGGTATGGGTAAAGTGAGCGAGTCCGGGGATAATGGTTGGGTGACACCAAGTAATTAAATTAATAAGTGTGATAATTAATTTAATTAGAGTCGGATTGTAGACTCGGGTAGGTATTGAATTAGTAGGTTTGATGATTAATTTAATTAGAGTCGGATTGTAGACTAGGGTAGGTATTAAATTAATAGGTGTGATAATTAATTTAATTAGAGTCGGATTGTAGACTCGGGTAGGTATTAAATTAATAGGTGTGATAATTAATTTAATTACAGTCGGATTGTAGACTCGGGTAGGTATTAAATTAATAGGTGTGATAATTAATTTAATTAGAGTCGGATTGTAGACTCGGGTAGGTATTAAATTAATAGGTGCGATAATTAATTTAACTAGAGTCGGATTGTAGATTCGGGTAGGTATTAAATTAATAAGTGCGTTAATTAATTTAATTACAGTCGGACGATAGACTCGAGAAGGTATTAAATTAAGAAGTGTGTTAATTAATTTAATTAGAGTCGGACGATAGACTCCGGAAGGTATTAAAATTAATTAGTGTGTTAATTAATTTAATTAGAGTCGGACCATAGACTCGGGAAAAATGGTATATTAATTGAGGTGTGAATTAATTATATTAGAGTCGGACCACCGACTCGGATTGGTGTAAATTTAATTAATGTGTAAATTAATTAAATAGGAGTCGAATCATAGACTCGGGCAAATTTCAAATAAATTATGATGTAGAGAATTAATTATATTAGAGTCGGACCATAGAATCGGGAAGATGATAAATTATTAAGTGAGAAAATTAATTATGTTGGGTCGGGCCACAGACTCAGGAAATTACAGGCAGTGTACAGGATTTTGAGTACATGGTAAAGCCGGGGTTTATATTATATATATACGGTGTAGTGATAGTATATATATACGTGTATATATTGTGTGTGATATTAAATATCAGTGACTATATATTTATTTAATTTATATACTCTAGTGCTATCAAGGGAGGTTGCGCGGTTTGGGTGAATCCCCTAGCTTAAGGAGTAGGGCGAGTATATCCCCAGGTCATAGCGTTCGGTATATATGGGTGAGGGATTTATCTCAATTTCAGGAAAGGAATATGACCGCCTCCACTACGTTTATATTTTGAGCCAAGTTGGTGAGCAAATCCAACTTGGGGAACTAGGTTTTGTGAGCACACCTAGTGAGATAACATTTTAGAGGGAATCATCCGGCGAGAGTATACTCGAAGGGATGGATATACGTATGTTATATGTGTGGATGTTGTGGTAAAGGTACGTATATAATGGTAGGAAATATTATATGCGGGTAATAATACAGTGTGTGATGTATCTACTTTATATAACTTGTGACACGGTTATATGCTACTGTGTAAGAAGGAATTAATTAAGTTAATTGTGAGACAACTTATAATTCAAGAATCAGTATACTCGGGTTAGAGTAGTATGGCAAGGGGAGGTTATACCAAGACTAGTTGGACGGGGTAGTACAACTAGGTGGAGGTCTAGGTAACCGTTAGGTGTGCACAATAGTGGAGGGGTGAGAATGTCCACAAGGGAGTGCAACACTAACTTAATTATGAAGCGCATTCATGCATTTTAAATTACTGCAGTCAATTCACTTGCTAAATATTTTCAAAATATTTTGGGTTCTAACCCTTGCTATATAACTATTTTCAAACCTTTAGGTGTCCAGCCACAGGGACGCCGGGATTGATATTCTATTCCAGGGACACAAAGCTGCGACATATGTGGATGCTAGCAGGAGTTTGGATTAGACGAATCGTTCATTCATTCCTAAAGTAGGAATCATTTATCAGTCTCAGTTTTATTTAGGGCTTGTCGCCCAGACTTCTCAGTACGGTTTTAAGATGTATTTATTCAGGTGTTGAATATTTGTATTGGATTTCACTTGGTTGGCCGATGGTTTATTCGGCAAATTTATTTAATTAATTATTCAGTTGAGTTTTATTTAGTTGTGTGAATGGTTTATATTTATTTCCGCATGTACTGTTTTGTTAATTAAAAAGTTAAAAATTGGCACCAGCTTTTGGAATACTAGGTGGTTAGTAAATCCTAAAAAGTTTTCGACAGTGATGCTAAGGATGAACCAACTGGGATTCCTGTTTTAATTTGGTATAGGACTGATCACCCGGTATTTTATTAGGCGGGGTGTCACACCTACATTCCCATTCAACCGTCGAAACTATCATATACGTCAATAGCACGTGTCCAAGGTCATATGCTCAGGGTACGAATCTAAAAATCCTCCCAAATTGGGCGCACAAGTATAAGACCATCCACAATGTGAAACCTCCACCCCGATAGCAAGTAGCGTAGGTATATCATACACATAATAAACTATACTATAGGTATACATCCCCAATATATAATATCAACATGGTATTCACACAACCATAAGAAAATTCCCATATGGAGTATTAACTATCTCTCAATTCCTATGCATTAAATATTTTGACTTTACTCCTTAATTTATCATTCCCAAGCCCATCTCACTTCTCGAAGATTAAATATGTTTTCTTGGTATATATATTCAGTAAGAAATTCACTTATACCCTACTGGTCTGTGTCATCATACTCCTCGAATTATCGTGTATTAATCTTATCTTTAATTAGAATTAAATTCGATAAAACCTATTCTCTCATAACCACTTATTACTTCACTTAAGTTTAATCACATATTGACTTAGGATTTCCAGGTGATTAAAAAGATCTCCACCCTACTGGTCCTATCCTTAGTATCCATAAAAACAATTCACAACCCAAAACATGACTTTAACAACTGTAATTCATTCGATTAATTAACGTAATTCTATCCATTTTAAATCTCAAATATAATAACATAATTCTAGGTTTTAGCTATGGTCTACTACCCTTCCATAAATCCCATTATGTTCAAATAATAATCACTAAAAATTCCTAAAATTTTTGGGATTACAACAAGGATTAAAAAGAAACAAGTTCATCAATTATGGGAAGGTCGATCGATCGATGGTCAGGGGTCGATCGATCGATCCGTCAATCGATCGAGCTTCATGGGTCGATCGATCGATCGCCCAGTTATCAGCTCAGATTCTGCAATTTTGTTCCTACGGGTTTCATATCTTTTGATCATTCAAAACCTTGTTTGAGCATCTCAAAATCTTTATAATTCATAACACGTGATATAGCAACATATGTAATTGATTCCTACTATTTTAAACAACCTAGAATCATTAAGAGATTGAATTAAAGTGTATTTATTCTATATTTTGCAGAAAAATGATATATTTGATATCTTCAAGAACAATCCTATAACTTTATGAATTTCTCCAACATGTGATGTTAATTTCGTGGATTAAATTCTACCAGCAACATGAGAATAATCCTATCAATCTCTATTTTCTAGAAATGATTCAACATCAACTAGTTTATCTTCAAAACATATAATTTCTCCTCATTCCTAGTTATCCAAAAATGAACATTATACAAACTAGATTGCAATTATCAAATCACTTGCCTCTACTGAACATCTGATCCTTTGGGGATGAATGTCCATTGGTGGTTATCCCTTCTCCGGTCAACTTCCGGTGGTGGTTGATGGTGGTGACCTTTGGTTCTTCGTGTTCCCACAAAAACTCTTCCTTTTCCCCAAAGACTCCTCACTCTCTCTAAATTTCTTTCTCTCTAAGTTTGTAGAATGAAATGGATAATCACAGCCCCTTAGACTTATAACTAACCTCCCAAATTCGTGTACACTATTCACCTCCCAATTAAATTGACCATATTACCCCCTCCGGGGAGACTATTCGGCTCCAAAGTTCCCCGAGATGCTATACAAACATACTAGTAGACTTTATTTTTACTATAAAAACACTTTCGAATACTTTGGCGTAGTCAAAACGACCATTTGGATGACATGACAATATTCCTCTTTTATTTGATATAAATTCAGTCATGGCGTTACAATGCGCATGCGTCTGACTTATTCACCGAAATTTCCATATTCACTATTCGTGACAACTTTTAAAATTAATCATAAGTAAAGTCAAAACCTCATATTACTTTGATTCACTTAAGTAATATTTAACATATATCGTATATTACTATTTTCTCAAGTAATAATTAAAGGCGAATTAATTCTTGATTATTTATTTAATTCCAAATATATGCCTTTTTAAATAGTAACAAAATTACGGGGTATTACAATACAAAAGAACAATTATCGTTGTTTCGAAAATAAGTTTTCTTGGCATGACAATCAATATAAACATGATGTTTTCACGGAACATCCATTCCGATAATAATATCGAAACCACATTAATATAAAATTATCAATTTAATAAGGAACGTTCCTAAACCAAGTTGAATTCTACAATTGCTATAACCTTGTGTTGGTGTATTGATTTCTCCTGTCACTAATTCAATATCCAATGGAGAAGTTAAAGATGTAGGCAGTAATTACAATAATTTAGATATTTTAAGACTGATAAATGAATGTTTTGAACCCGAGTCAAATTAAACATGTGAAGGAAGATGTAAGAAAAATATCATACTTTCTATCACGTCATGAGAGTTTCGTGTAGGCAGTATTGCATAATTCTTTTCACAATTCGAGATTGGCACAATTTCCTTACTAGGATTTGGCTTAGGTTGATTTTGGATAGGATGGGATTTTGGATTTTGTCAGGGATTATTTGACTGACAACGGATCGGAACATATCTTAACTTAGGAAACTATGTCTAGATATGTCTTACGTCATGACATTCATGACAACGAATCAATGAATGCTTTGTGTTATGACAGATCTTAGAATAAGGTTTTCCACTCTAATTTGGACAGGGTTGAGGTCGAGATTAAGGTGGGGTTCTAATAACATGATTAATTCTAGTAACAATGGAAAGGATCGTATTACTGTGAAAGAATTTCGTTCGATAATTGCCGCAATGTTGATTAGTTGAGAATACTCACAGATTTGTAAGGGGGCGACCGAATTCTTGATTCTTGGATATAGTCCTCTTTCAAATTGATTGCACTTCTTTATCTCAGTATTTATATACTCAATGGCATAATGCGATAACTAGATAAAATTTTCTTCATATTGGGCTACAAATAGATTGGCTTGTTTTTATTTTAAGAAATCAACAGTTCGTTGATCTCGTTTACCCTCGGGAAAATACTGTTTGAAGAAAATCTCTTCAAATTTCTCCCAAGTAAAATTAACAACATTCTGGTTATGTGACACCGCCTGGCACCAGAAATTATCGTAACCTTCAAACATATAGGTTGCTAAAGTTACTGGAAGATTTGTAGCTATACCTACCCCATTTAGAATATTCACAATCTGACGTATTCATTTCTTCGCTTCACTAGCACCAGGCTTTCCAAGAAAAGACGGAGGTTGTTGCCTCAAAAATTCTTTAAGGGCATTCATACTACGGATTTCTTCGAAAATGCCCTCTGGAGTAGAATGAGAAGTTTGTTGTTATCGGGCTAAAGAAGTGAGTTCCTAAATACATCGCATGATTCCTTAAGTTTGAGTCTATTCAGTTTGAGTTCCAGTGAAGGGAATTGGAGTACTAACCATCCTAAAATATAATAAAATAACTTTATTAATAAAAATCGTAAAACAAGGATATGTCAGGTGCCTAATATATTATACATGAAGAGTTATATGATACATTAATGTTATATTTCACATACTAATTCTACATTACTGCTTAAATATAAAAATTAGTTAATCTCCTAAGACTTAGTATGGCATGCTATGTACAACAATTTATTATGCTATATACATTAGGAGATAACTTTAACTTTGGATTTTTAGTAGGAACAACAACCTCGTCCTTAGAGCTAGATTCCGGACTAACTAGTCAATCTTGTTAGTCTAGGGAATCAATAGTCGAGTCACTACTGGTTTCAGGAGAATAATCACCATAAACTTTTCCATTTGATGTCATATCTGGATATATAGGTGGGGTCGGTGGATCATCTATGAGTGCGAGATTGATATCTTTTTGAAATATCACTAGATCATTTACATAGTCATTTACTTTTCTTATAACTTGCATTTCACCTAAATCTCTATTTGTCGGTTCTAACTGCTTGACATCGCTACTGGAACCTACACAATCTACTTCTACTAAATGAATCATTTTCTGTAGCCTTACTAATGTGTCTTCTCGGATTGTAGTTTCCTAACGGTTATTCGGCTCAATCTCCATACTGAATAACAACGTATCCCAAGTATCTATGCTGCAAAATGGAATTACCATATAATAGTAACAAAAGAAGTTACGAAAAGATAAAATAACTAATATTTTATAAATTTCTTTTCTCGTGTAGGATGCTAACCCAACAATATTTTAAATTTAAAACATGCTCTCATACCAACTTGTCACACTGTGCTTTTTGGTATGAATGCACAAAAGAGTATACATAAAGCAATGAATTAAAGTTAAGGCGGAATAACAGAATTTTATTCATTATTAAAATAGTATACATAGGGTAGTACCATTGCAGGGGTGAATTACATTTTTTTAACACGGACTATAAAGTAGAAATTGAAAAGTGCCATTCCTTGCTCCCATCTAGCTTATTCTCTGCCCACACGATCACATATACAAACAGATGACCGGAATCAGTCTCTAAAAGGGAAGGGATACTATCATCTTTCTCCTGGATCATCTAGAGGAAAAAGGAATTAGCACAAATATGCTAAGCGGTTTTTACTAGTTCTATCACAAGTATATGTATAGATGAGCGTTAGAATGCGTATAGAATTCAGTGTATAGCAACGCTAAAGAATTAAAGTTGATTATCCCATACTTATCACTTTATTAAGGGTTATATAAAAAAATCAAGGATTTTTTTAACTAATAATCCCATACTCACCAGTTCATTAAGGATCATACCAAGAAAGTCAAGGATCTTTGAACTAATAATTCCATACTTACCAACTCACTAAGGGGTATAGAAATAATTCAGCCATCAGTAAAACCAAATAATAATCAACCCAAAACCTTTGGGGAAAATTAACTTGCTAGGCGCAAAATTAAAGTGGCACTCATATATATGTAGCAATAACTTCAACACTCAAACATCTAAGACCATTATGCCAAGAAAAAAGTTTAGTGGGATAACACGTCAGTCTACTCCCTAGTTAATACTGATTCTAATAATATAAATATTTGCACAAAGATGAAGGGGTAAACTGATTCAATAGGGAACATGACATCAGTTATTAGTTGAGAAGGGTTAAATTGATCCATATTAAAGTTCAAACATCAATGTTATTCAATAAAATATGTAGTATGGCAGTATTATAACATCCATATACTAAGAGTAAATAGGTGTTATCACATAGTGATATCAATAGCAGTTTTTCAATACGTAGAGTTTACTATTGAAGAGGTAAAAGAAACCTACTTACTCGGTATTTTGTATATCTTTATGGATCAAAATAGGATATAGGGAGCCTCTAGTACTTGATTCTATGTATATAATGTTTGGGAATATAAGTATTTGTTGGAATTGGGATTGGGTTGGTTAGTTTATGCAAAAAACTATATATTTTAATTTTTCGGGGTTTAAATTATACGTAATTTGAGTCTTTAAAATCTTGGACTTAAGGTCATAATTGAACTTTGGTGTTGGAGACTTTTTGTCTTAAAATATTTTGAACTACTTATAGACAAAGTTTGGGGTTCAAATTCATATGTTGGAAAAGTTAAGAGGGGTCAAATTGCAATTTAGGAAAAATATTTCAAAGTTAAAACGTCATTTTTCAGTAACGTAGGCTAGGCTGAACCAAACATGGCCTTACCTTATATCATTTTGACCAGAAAAATAAATTAAAAAAATTTCAAAAAAAAAAATTCTTATTGGCCACGCACCCTCACGCGCGAGGTTAAAGTTTATGGTCAAAAAGTGCATCTTTTTTGCCCTCGACGGTTGACTTTAGGGTTTCTGATTTTAGACCTAGATTTATCCTTCATTTTTAAACCATCCTTGATGATTTTTAAAAAAAACTCAACCAAAAATTTCACAAGGAATCCAAATACATAGGTTTTGTGGATTAAGATGTAGTATATCTCAAGTTTTATAATTATGCGTTTTACTAAAGTTTTGACCTAATATTCATGACTTTGAAGGATATATAACGGATTCTTATAATGGTTTGGCTTCTACTATGTGAAGAAGTAGTTTGGTTTTGATTTTAGAGTTTTAGATGGATTATATAGGGATAATTTACGATTTTCAACTTTCTGGGTCAAAATACACTTTCAATCGTTTAGAGATTATTATGCATATTCATGGATTTTGATCCTTACACTCGAGTTCCTATTGTTCTGAAAAGGACATTCAAATCTTTAAACCTGAGTTTTGATCATTATTTCGAAGTTCACCATTAAAGCTCAAGCTTTAATGGTGGAAACTTCATATTTTTCACTTAGGGCCTATTTTCTACATAAGATTTCTACTGTTTTGATATATTCTAGCATTATAACAAGACATAAATCGATTGAAACTAAAAGAACTTAATATCTTACACAAAATCATAGTGTAACTATTTGGAGGGAAAAATTCGAGTTTTGAAACTGTTGTTGGGGTGAGTTTGAAGTGGAAAAATCATGGTGTATTTATAGTGTTTGATCGGGAGAGTTCATTGGTTGAGAAGGGAGGTGGATATGTGCTGAATATGTGAAGTTTTCCAGTTTGGTTTGTGTACCTCACATGTGCGCATGGTGTACAGATGTATTTTTGGCTTCTAGTGCTAATATATAGGCTTATTTGGATAGGGGGTAATATGAAATTATTTAAACATTGGAGGTTGGTCTTTGATTTGTTAAGTATATGCATTTACAGCCTTAAAAGTGTACTTTTAATGAAGTTTAGGGGTATTTTTTAATTTTAAAAAGTTTCAAGGGCTGAAATTATAATTTTGTGTTAGTTGAAGTCTAGAGGATTAATTTGAAATAAAGTTAGGTCTTAGGGGTTAAGTATAAGTCAAGTTTTGTTGGATTGAAATTTTAGGGGCTTGTTTATAATTATCTGAACTTCAAAGTGTCTAGGTTAATTTAGTAAAGTTGTAGATCATTAAGGCTAGTTTAATTCTTCTATAGAAAACTTTTGAATTTGAATCATTTATGAGGGTTAAAAAAATTAATATATGTGATTAGGGTCGGTTAATAGATTTGATTCGAAAGTCCCGGTTATTACATGTTTACAGTCGCATGTGAAGGATGTACATTGTCTATCTACCTTGACGAGAATCATGTGGGTGTTAGAGTCTGTGTAGCGTCTGCATTTTCCTGCTACCATAGTTTGTGTGGGGCTTAGGTTGTCTGGATATAATAACGGATTTATGTGTGTATCATGGTATGTGAAGGCCAGTGATGCCCGGCTACCATATCATGCACGAGACCTAGGCTGGCTGGCCATAGTGATAGGATTGGTTGTGTAGATGGGCGAGCTATTTTTGGAATTCTCATAGCTGAGTTATACCTCGTGATGGATAAATGGGTTGTGCAAATATTATAATGTTACATGCTTGGTATTGGGCCAACGGATCTTAATAACGGACTAATTCAGGTAGTAGTATATCAGAAGGTTCCTTGTTTGGACTTCTCTTGCGACGTCCCATGCACGAAACTTAGTTAAGGACATGAGTTGAGAGATAGTTGAACGCTAGGACATTTGTTTCCTTACATCGCGCAGTACTTTTAAGGAGAAATAGAGTATCGAGCGACAAAATATTCCAAGGTTTAGGTCCGGGGAGGCCAAGGAGTGCAACATCAAGATCACTGAGGAACTTTAACACCACTAATAACATATGTGGGGCACTCTTAGAAAGAGTCGAGCCGTGAGTAGTAGGGTATTAGGACATGCTTTACTTTATGATTATACCTTATATATTGTAACAACCCGCGTAATTTTGGGGGTATTTTCGAAATTAAGAGGAAAAATAACTTTTGAGATAAAATTATTTTTATTGCTCAAATATGTTGGTTATTAATTTTGAAGGCGAGAATTTCAAACGGTTTCGAAATCGAAATTAAAATGGAGTTTTAATTGGATTTTTATTATATAGAAGAGTCCTCAAAACATAAAACTCTCTTAGAGTCCTCAAAACATAAAACTCTATAGCAAAAAAAAATATTTAAAAATATTGAACGGTCCGATCGAGCTGAAATTTTTTTGACAACTTTGTCTCGTCTTCAGCTAATTATCTGTAAAATTTCATCCAATTACAACGGTTCGATCGTCCGGAATAAGTTTTTTAGTGTTTGTATCTAATTAGAACTCTTTTCTTAATCAAACTCTTAATCCTTTATATATCAACAAATTCGTGGCTTGGCTTTTCAAATCACTTTTTTTCAAACCTTTCAACCAGAAGACCTCTCCAAAATTACTCCCTTTCATATACAAACCATAGCCCCAAACTTATTCAAGATTTTAACCTTAGATTAGAAGGCTTATTTGGTGTTTTCTCGAGTTTGGGCTAAAACGAGATTTGATTTTTTTTTTTGCGAGAAGAACATGATGGTGTGTTTAGATTTTGGGGCTGAAATTATGTGATGATTCATTTCATGATTTTGAGGTATGGGGTTTTACACAATATGCTCCTTAATCTCGTGAGTATTATTCTCGTTGTTTTCTTGTGATTATTGACTCATATTTGAATTGATAAAGTCATTTGGAAATCTGGAAATATTTGTTGAAATCTAATTTCGATTCATGTGATATTATATTTGGTGTTGAGCATGTTGTCATGAGATTTTAATATGGCACTGAACTTGGGCACCCGATAATATTCATTTTTCCGGATATGCTAGAAAAATGCATCGGCACAGTACGGTGATGAGGCCTGATGACCCGGTTAATGTGTTGTTGAGAAATTATATTGATATAATTGCTATTAAGATTCGCATTTGATTTGAATATTCGTATTCGTATTGTTACGTTTTATTCACCGCTAATATTTGTTTAGCATCTTTCTTGTCGTATTGTGTACTTTCCCACATTTTCTTTTAGTGGCAGGTTAGCGCTGATTTTGGGGCGCTATGGAGATTAATTTTAGCGAGGATTATTTTGGAAAGATTTTTAATACAAGATGAGAAGATTGTATTATTTTGATATATAGAGCATTGGAGATTTATATTTTATTTTCGAGTTAGCTGTTATATGTAATTCGAGAGACTTGGTATTTATTTGAAGAATTTGAGATTAGTGGATTATATTTAAGGTCCTTAGCCTTAATACCAACCTTATCCTAATTTCGAGGACGAAATTCCTTTGCAAGGGGAAGTATGTAATACCCCGTATTTATGAATATTCTATTTAATTAAATTGGAGAATTAAATGAGAAAAATACAGCTTAATTTAAATTACGTAAGAGGAGTAATTTAATGGGATTTATTAAAATTTGTAATTTTGGAATATTAATCGAGAGATAGTTACCGATTTATATTGCCTCATTATATTTACTTAGTGCGAGTGGTAAATAGTTACTTAACGCGTGTAGACCGTATTGGGGTGAGAACGAGTAATATTTTTTTAAGTGACTCAAATGATAATTTAGAGGTCACAGATGAGTCCAGAAGGGTCAAATTAGTCAAAATAGTATACCCGGGGGTACTAGTTAAGTCTCGGGATAATTTTGGACTAAATCGAGACCGTTCGGGGGCATTTTGGTCTTTTAACATGAGATGGTAAGGAGACCTACGAATTTAGGAGCCTTTTATCAGCCGTATGAAAGAGGGGTTAGGGTTAGAAAGCCCATGAAAACACACCATAGCCACTAGAGATAAGAGAGAAACAATTCTAAAGGCAAAAGAAAGAATTGGGAAGAATTCAAAAGAGATTGTCACCACAAACTTGTTGGGAAGGAGGATTGAATGAGAAAAACAATCAAACATCATCAACAATCACGAAATCAGGAACCCTCTAGCAAGGCAAGTTGTTTATTACAAAGATTATAAAGTTATAATACCCATATGTGTGGTCATTTGAATGATTTTGTTAAACTCATATTTTGGAAATAAAGTAATGATATTTATACATGTTGGGATAGGAATTGCATGTAGAATGAAGTAACATATGTAGAGGAATAATATTCAGATTTGACTTGATGAGTATTCAGAATAAAAATCTGGGTTTTGAATGAAATTATGGGAAGAACACCATAGTTAGGGTTTTCAAGAAATCTTAGGTTTAATCCACAATTCCTTTAAATATATTAAGGTTTTGATGTATTTGAAACGTTAGAAATTATCCTAATATATGTGAAAACATGTTAGGATCATTGGGTCGAAGTTTGGTAGACTATAATGGAGTTTGGAGATTTGTTAATGGAGGAAGAGGTTAACGAAGAAGACAAACTGCGTCTGCCCCTGTTCGATCGATCGATCGATCTCGAATTGTCGATCGATCGACTAGGTTGATCGATCGAACCCAGTAGTCGATCGTTCAACGTAAGCTGCTTTTCTCCGAATTTTTCGTGTTTAAGGTTTCTTTGATTTCCGGGAGTGAATGGGTATCCTAGGATTTGTATTATACTTATATGGGAGTGAGAATAAGACTAGAAGGTATACTGTTGAGGTCCAATAAGGCCATTGGGTGTAGGGCTTGGGCTATGGACCGACAAGAATAATCCGATTTAGTAGAGCATCGGGAAATTTGGAATTGAGTTGCAAGGCAAGGTAAAGTCAATTCAAGCTCAGTAGGGTAAGTAATAACTACTAAAATTATATGTGAGGAGTAACCATGACCCTTAGAGTTGTGTGAATACTCAATAAATGCGATTAATGAGATAAATCGTAAAACGAATATTGTACGACATATATAAGAGAATAAAATATTACGTACGAATATGGTTGATAGGTCCGGTGTGTACCTACTGAATTGTATGAACTTTTAGGTTAAGAGAAGTATACCTAAATTAACTATGTTAGGGTCGATGAGATATTCCGAACTAAGATAGGGTTATTATATGTTTGGGGTCGATGTAAAATGCCGAACCAAACCTTTGTACTGGTGGCGTGATGAAAGAGTCCGAGCCAGAATTTGTGTATATAAATAATTGGGGTCGATGTATCATTCCGAACCAATTCTTAATTTCTGTATATGAATAATTGGGGTCGATATATCATTCCGAACCAATTCTTACTTGGGGTTGATGAATCATTCTGAACCAAGAGTCCTTTACCTGGGTAAAAAGGACAAAATAGTAATGACTGATATTTAGTATATATTGTGTGTGAAATATATACTTGATGATATTCTACTTCTGTGTATTAGTAGACTGATATATATTATGTATTTCAAGATACATACCGAATTGGTAAGTTAAGTAGTGAAATTTAATTACGAAACGTAACGTTAGATAGAGAATATCTATTTAGTAATTTAAGTAGAAAAACTTAATTACAAAAGTGGGAAGATAGAAATTGTGATAATTGTAGAAATTTAGTAGTGAAACTAAATGAGAAGTTACAAAACATAACATAGGTGAAATGTTACTTGTGTATTAATTAACCTTCGTGAGATGTTAATGTAATGGAGGTACGGTGTGGGAAATACGAGAACTTAAGTATAGATAAGTTCAGGTGATTACTTAGTCTTAATTAGCTTGGGAGATATGGCTAGGAAGGCTAAGTGTAGAACGTTAGTTGTGCACAAAAGATGAGGGGTGAGTAAACTCAAGGGAGTGTACGAGAACCTAACATGTGTAATCAATAACCGCATTTTATATTGTGATAAACGCTTGCTAAATATTTTCAAAATATTTCGAGTACTAACTCTTGTTATAAAATATTTTCAAAACCTTTTAGGTGTCCAGCCACAGGGACGCCATGTATGATGATTTCATTCCAGGGACTCGAAGCTGTAGCACTGTGGATGCTTACAGGATTTTGATTAGATGATATCTCTCATTCAGATCTAGTGCAGGATCTCACACTATTCTTTGCATGGACTTGTGGTCCGGTATTAGTCTCAGATGCTTAGTTTCAGACTAGTAGTTGTTCTATTGTGTTTGGAATTTTTAGATGCTCTATACCTTGTTATTTGTGGATTTGGTTAGTTTTATCGTAGTGGCGCCCCGCTTGCTCTCCCCGAACGGGCGGGGTGTTACAAAATGGTATCAGAGCTTAGGTATATGACAACCCTCGGGTCTTGAATTTTGGGTCTGTTGCGTTTTTATGGCTCTTATTTTTGGAGATAGAATTTTTAGATGATCGTTTCGTGTTAGGCATCTAGATTAGATGTGAGGAGATTATTTTTTGGTGACGAGATTATTTTTGGAGATTGCTGGCCTGATTTTTTAGAGTTAGGCATTCGGCGAATTTCGAGGGTGAAATTTCATTTTTAGTGGGGAAGTGTAACAACCCGCGTAATTTTGGGGGTATTTTCGAAATTAAGAGGAAAAATAAATTTTGAGATAAAATTATTTGTATTGCTCAAATATGTTGGTTATTATTTTTAAAGGCGAGGATTTCAAACGGTTTCGAAATCGAAATTAAAACGGAGTTTTAATTGAATTTTTATTATATAGAAGAGTTCTCAAAACATAAAACTCTCTTAGAGCCCTCAAAACATAAAACTCTATAGCAAAAAAAAAATTAAAAATATTGAACTGTCCAATCGAGCTGAAATTTTTTTGACAGCTTTCTCTCGTCTTTAGCTAATTCTCTGTAAAATTTCATCCAATTACAACGGTCCGATCATCCGGAATAAATTTTTTAGTGTTTGTATCTAATTAGAACTATTTTCTTAATCAAACTCTTAATCCTTTATATATCAACAAATTTGTGGCTTGGCTTTTCAAATCACTTTTTCTCAAACTTTTCAACCAGAAGACCTCTCCAAAATTACTCCCTTTCATATACAAACCATAGCTCCAAACTTATTCAAGATTTCAACCTTAGATTATAAGGCTTATTTGGTGTTTTCTCGAATTTGGGCTAAAACGAGATTTGATTATTTTTGCGAGAAGAACGTGATCGTGTGTTTAGATTTTGAGGCTGAAATTATGTGATGATTCATGTCATGATTTTGAGGTATGGGGTTTTACATAATATGCTCATTAATCTCGCCAGTATTATTCTCGTTGTTTTTTTTGTGATTATTGACTCATATTTGAATTGATAAAGTCATTTGGAAATCTGAAAATATTTGTTGGAATCTAATTTCGATTCATGTGATATTATATTTGGTGTTGAGCATTTTGTCATGAGATTTTAATATGGCACTGAAGTTAGGCACCCGCCAATATTCCTTTTTCCGGATATGCTAGAAAAATGCATAGGCGCGGTACGGTGGTGAGGCCTGGTGACCCGGTTACTGTGTTGTTGAGAAATTATATTGATATAATTTCTATTGAGATTCGCATTTGATTTGAATATTCGTATTCATATTGTTACGTTTTATTCACCGCTAATATTTGTTGAGCATCTTTCCTGTCGTATTGTGTACTTCCCTACATTTTCTTTTAGTGGCAGGTTAGCGCGGATTTTGGGGCGCTATGGAGATTGATTTTAGCGAGGATTATTTTGGAAAGATTTTTAATACAAAGATGAGAAGATTGTATTATTTTGATGTATAGAGCATTGGAGATTTGTATTTTATTTTCGAGTTAGCTGTTATATGTAATTCGAGAGACTTGGTATTTATTTGAAGAATTTGAGATTAGTGGATTATTTTATTGTATTGTGAGATTTTTAGATACTTTATACCTTGTTATTTATGGATTTGGTTAGTTTTATCATAGTGACGCTCCGCTCGCTCTCCCCGAGCGGGCGGGGTGTTATATATATATATATATATATATATATATATATATATATATATATATATATGTGTGTGTGTGTGTGTGTGTGTGTGTGTGTGTGTGTGATGCTCGTGGAGTGTGTACATGTGATATTGGGTGTTTGGGCGCCCCAGTCGTGGCATACTATAATAGGCATGTGTTAGCCTTATTTCTTTATCTTGTGGTGGTACAGGTACGGGATAGTTGTGTATAAGCCAATGGTGTTTGTGCGGCTTACGTTGTGCCATTACGCTTCCGCGAGCTGCGAGGAAGAAATTTCTATATTAGTTGTTATCTCAAGTGAATAGAATTGGTTCTGCACTAAGCCACCACTAATCAGATCGTGTGGGTTCCTAGTTTCAAATTTACCCGTCATGGTGTCCGGATGAAAACAATTCTAATGGCTTCTGAATTCATTACAGTGTAACCTCTTAAAATTAGAACAATTTGTCAGATTGGTCATTTTTATTTAAACGTAATATTTGCATAAACCAGACTCATAAAACTCAAAAATCAGGAAACCTTACAAAAGGCATAAAATATATATTGGAGTTTGAAAGTTAGAGAGACAAAATTTATTAGCAACTAATCCCTTTTGGTCATCTAACCAACCCAACTTTACAGAGCTATAGGAAGAAGTATAACCTGTTATGGATTGAAAAAAACTGAAATTCATCATAATCAAGCGGTGCATCACCATCAATTCCTCCTTTCATCTCAACCAGCTGATCTCAGAACCACAATAGATCAAGAACCTGAAAAAAGAAGACAAAAACCAACTAAACTCAGTTTAAGTTTGCAACGCAAGTTTCCCAATCTGATACAAGTTGACCCATATTTATAAACTCAAAACACACCCTTAATAAATCTCTATATATTCATTGTCAAGACTCAAGAAATTGACTTTAAATACCCAACTAAAGATAGTTCAAGAAAAAAATGCAAAAGGGGAAGCACCATCAGTTTTGCTTATCAAGTACTAAAGTCTAACCAATTACTAACCCAAAAGGAGAATAAATTTAAACTAAGTGTAGGTAGGTGAAAAATTGGAGATGAAATAATAGACAGTGTACCTACCATTAAATATCAGGTCTAGGCCTACATCTGAGAAAAAATGCACCTCACCGACAGGATGTCCACAGCTTATAGCTAACACCCAAACCCGCGGTTATATCATCTGCACGTATTCACGATCCTTGTGGTGTTTACATTTGAGGAACTGGGTCTTTGTTAGCGAGATGGGTGTGGGGCTAGGGGTAGGATTTGCTTTGTCTTTCGCTTCTAGTTTATGCTCTTCCTCCCACATAGAGACATTTCACTAAACAGTTAGTAAACAGTATACAAATGAGAGATGAAGAGATGAATGGTAGAATTCCTGCAATAACACATTCACATATTACTTTCTCTGTAGACTCTGCGCGTGTGATAAGATGGAGAACTGATTGGAGAGTCGTTAACACATCGTTCATTATGGAAGTGTCTATATCTTCTTTATCTACGTCATGTTCTTGGATTCTTGGATGTCTCAGTTGATGGGGTTTGTCATCAGGGGAATAAAAGTTAGAAATAGATGGGGTAGAAAACAAAGAGACGTCTAGATATGTACGAAAGACAGAAATGAAAGGACAATTAGAATATGAAAGTCAATAGGTTCCTAAAAAAGGAGATGGAAGTGGCTCTTGCGTACAAGTAGAGAATTATATGGAGAATTAAATTGTGATCATCCTCTAATATTATTGTATTAAAGGTATAGCTAGCATGTAACTCGTGTGATTTGTGAGTATTTATCAGTAATATTCGTAACACAATTTTCATCAACCATTTTTAATCGCTAATCTATATAACTATATAAAAATTGTAGATCCAAATTATGTGAGGGTGACACGTGACATATGCATTAAATATCATTCTCCATAAATATCTAGATACGTTTAGCATTTAGTGCACTTAAACTTGGCTTTCCATGGAAAAAGGAAAAAAATCCCTTCTTTAAACTTGCCTTTTGGCTTCCCAAGGCAACAAACGTGAAGGACTCTTCGGCTACCTCTCTCCATACATAAGCCATTCAGTTGCTTCCCTCTCAATTAAATTCGGCTATCTTTCAGCCTCCATTAACTATTCATGCACCTTTTTTTTTACGATAGCAGGTATGCTTCCTCTATCTCTCTTTATTTCGTCTCTTTTGTTCAAATATTGTTTTTCTTTGGCAGAACATCTTTATACACTAACAATACATAATACACTAAGCTCCATTCATATATATTTCCACAATGTCCGTCAAAGTGGAAACAGAAAGAGAATAGCATGATCTTATGCTGGGTCACATGGTCAACTATGACAACGTGGTCTAATCCTGGGTCAGGCTTGGGGGTTAAGTCTTTATGCTATATCCCAAGTAATCAAGTTTTTATTGATGGCTGACAAACGTTGGTGATGGCCATCAAATTGGGTCCATTTTGGTTTCATCACATGGAGATGTACGTTCAAAATTAATAGCAAAGATGAAATCAATTGATTGGCTTAATATATTCCTTGGTCATAATCTAAATTGTTGGTTTTAATCAAAGAGTGTGGATCTATTAAAATATGTTGGCTTCTTTATGAAGGGATTCACTTGGGGCTATCATTATTTGGTCTCGATTTTCCCAAATCAGTTGTCAAATGTGTTATGATGGTCTTAAGTCGTCTCTTTTGTTCCAGTATTATTTTTGTTTGGCAGATTGAATGGGAAAATATATACTTCGCAAAGCCTATGACGATGGAGATATGTTCTCCATTATTTGCTACACTTCCATCGGAGGTGTTTTCTAATATAATCTTTTATCACTACTACACTTCCATTGGAGGTGTGTTCTAATATATTTTCTCCAATCCTTTATCACTATCTTTTACTTGGAATTATCCTTCATTTTTTATTATATTAAAGTTTCTTGACATATAGAAAATGACAATCATGCACTTTATGGCCGTAAAGATTCCTACACTTCCATTATATTAGAAGTGTCTGTTTGTTCATATCTTGATTGTATGTTTATGGACTCAGGTTTGAGCAAAGATTGGAGATTTCATAATGGACATGTTTTCAGTTTTTCAAGGTATTTAGTACTTGATGATGGAAAAGGCTTGATCATTGGCACATTCACAATGACACAATAATTTACACAAACGATTTTTCAAATTTCCAAATTCAAGTAAAAAATTCAAATATGCATAAGACTTGGGTATCTTAATTGCTGAATAATTTGTGATCTTCAATAGGTAGAATTGTCCAAGAAAAAAAAAATACTAAATAATGGAATAAAATACTTTAGTATTTCTTGACAAAGAAACAAAGGTTGGTACACGTTTTTTCTCGATTTTCTTCTATGTTAATTTATAAATGTTTTATGGAAATTGTATTACCAAGTCGTTGGTGCAACATTTATAAATTAACATTTTCCTTGACAAATATTCAAAGGTTGATACACATTTTTCTCAATTTTCTTTTGTTTCGTAGACAGGGTCGGCTCAAGGTAATTGGGGGCCCTAGGTGTAGACACCCTATTCTATTACCCCCTGACTCTCCTTAGGTCCCTAGTACCTCCCTTCATAACTGTAAACCCAGGTCACGTCCCGAGTACTGACCTGAAGGCCATCGGGCACTCCCCGGCTCAGTTTGACCCAAAAGTCAAACTCTTCGGCTTGACCGAGGCTGAATGAATCTTTAAAGGGCCATGAATACCCTTTCCAACGGTCCACCCTGTGCGCGATTCCGACTTACCATGAGGACGAACGGTTCGTTTGCGTTCGAAACCTGACCTAGAGGCCACCGGGCGCTCCCGGGCTCTGTTTGACCTATGTTAACTCTTCAGCTCGACCGAGGCTGAAAGAATATTCAAAGGGCCCTGAATACCCTTTCCAACGGTCCGTCCCGTGCGCGATTCTGAATTTCCATGCGGACGAACGATCTGTTTGACTCCGGAAAGCCACCGAGCGCTTCCCAGGCCCGGTTGACCAAAGTCAACTCTCCAAACAGGGTCAAACTCTTTGGAATATCGAAGTATATCTCCTAACCTATCCAACGGTATGCCCCGTGTGCGATTCGGATTTACCATGCGGACGAACGATCCGTTTGCGTCCGAATGTGTCCTCGTCCAATGGACCGACAAACGCTTCCGAGCCATATTTGACCCAAAGTCAAGTCCCGAACCCTGGAGCGGTCCAAAGGACTTTTGAAGGTCTTTGAATTACCTTTGCAATGGTATGCCCCATGAGCGATTCTGACCAACGGTTTGCCCTCGGCGGCCGATCTTCCGAAAAAGCCTGAAACACACTGCCAAACGGCAGGTTCCAGAACCTGCCTATCGGCACCTGCCTGTCGATAAGCAGGAAGGGCTCTATGACGATCGGCACTCACCTGGGACTATAAAATTAGGCCTTCACCTCATTTGCAAGAGAGTCCAGTTCTGATAAAAATCCCTCTCAGCGAATCTCAAAAACCTCTCTCGAAGGCAGCGTGATTTCAACTTCCAAATCCCCTTTTTACTTCCATTTTTCATCATCTCTTTCATCAAACTTGGTGAATTAGCCACTCTCCATCATCATACAAGTGCAAGGGCTGCTCCTCAACACTTAAGATCAAGCTCAAGATCTTCAAGGAGGTCCAACTTTCTCAACTTTCTCTTGAATTCTCTTAAATTCTCAATAACTCGTTTTTTATTACTTAACACTTTTATCATCTCATCTCACACATCCTAATATACTTTTTATTTAGTATTATTGCACATCTCTTATTTTCATATAAATAAAAACCCAAAAAATACGAAAAAGAGGGTTTGCTCATAAATTTCAAGTAGGGATTCTCACACTTTTTCCACACTTTTCTCACAACTAAAACACTTTTTTTACACACACACGCACACTTACAAATAAGAAATTCCCCATTTGAATTTTTGGGATAAACCCCACCCCTTGTTTTGTATGCGAACTACGTGGACTTTGATGCCTTTATAGGCTACGTAGGCGTCTCGGGGTAAAACCCGAGACTCGAGTCCTTTTTCTCACTTTTTCTCTCATTTTCAATTTTCTCTAGATCTAATCTTTCTATATTCTATATACTTGCCCTTAGTGACGTATTACTCCATATACGTTATTACTCCATCATAACGATCAACGTAGGGGTAATCGCGTAAATCTCATTTTTTTAATATTATTCTTATATCTTCCTACGGATGACTCGCTTTATCTTTTCCATGATACAAGTCGAGGATTCCTACCTCCATTCTATACATATACACATGCACACATATCACGGGGGAAACATAAAGAAAAATAGCAAATATTCATGAGAGACCGAAAGGGCGGAGTGGGTGCGTAACACCTTCCCATTTCGTAACTAAGCCTCCGAAACCTTCTCGAATCATCTTTGTTTCGTATGCACCAGTATGTCTTTGGATGCCACTCTTCGGGGTGGCTTCCCCTTTTTCTTTTATCTGTTTTGAGTAAAATAGACTGGAGACTCTGAATCTCTCTACATTTTTCACACCACAAACGACGCCGGTCGAAGCGCTCCCGAGAGGGACGCGCGGTACCGGAAGGATCCTTTCCTCCACGCGCCCGCCCGCAAGGATCAGGATCGGGGATGGCCACAGTGGCAAGTCTGCTGGGGACATGTGTTTTTGCTTGTGGGCTTGACTCTATTTGCATGGATGCTATATTTGTTTATGTTTCCCCCCATATCTGCCTATTCCCCTTTCTCACATGTATCCCATGCTTACGCTTATGTTCACACACTTGTAGAAAATTCTCCATGTACACTTCGCACCACGTGCACCTAGGATCACATGTATATCCCCATGTTGCACGCATCACCCATCCATACTTGGCGTACCTTTTGGGGTACTTGTACTTTGTTCCCTGTTTGGCATAATCAAGAAAGGCATTTCTCATCATAAGATACTAATAAGAGAATCATGCATGATTCACATGATATCACCAAAGAGCATTGCTATTGACCAAATTTTACCCAGTAACTGGAGGGTCACTTCGTGATGGGCGCTGGTCCGGCAGGTCGCAGTTAGCCTAAGCGATATGACTCTCACCTTCTATTGGCCAAGTACCTTCGACGTATATCGAACGGTTCTCGCGTATCGTACCGCTTGATCGAAGTCATGACGGGAGGTATATCATAGGGAATTCGTTCACGTACGCCGAGTATATCGAATTCGCTCTCACACATACCGTCCCCATGAGGTATATGGTGAGGTAATTCACGTACACTCGGGTATATCAAATGGCTTGTCCACACGTACCTATTGCCCTCAAGAGCAAGACGTATATCGTGGAAGTCACACCAAAGGGAGGAACCCATGCCTATTCACCCAACCAACTGCATACCCGTATATAGGTGTCAGACTTAGGACACGCACTTTAGATTGTCGGTTTCAACCCGAAACTCTGTCGAAATTTTGGGTCGATCTGCCACCCAATTTTCACGTATTTTTTAAAATGGGACCCTGTCCGCGATCCTGGTTACAAGTCCAAACCGTAGCTTTGCATATATTAAAAACCCCACTTTTCCAGGCTTGGGTCCCATCCGGCATTGCATTTAGGAGAATGAAATACAAGTGAGAACATAATAATCATGCTGAGTTCTGTTTCCGAAAACATTTCTCCCTTCTTTATTAAAAATCCAAAAACATTTCTCCCTTCTTTATCAAAAATACAAAAATAGTTTCTTCCCTTTTTCTCAAAAATAAATCTTATCCTACGCCTTCTCAGGTCGATTGCAAGTCCTTGGCCTGGCTCCCTATTGGCTTCGGTCTTCAGTCAAATCACCCCGAAGTTTCATCCGCTCCTCTACTACTTCTTCCGAGTTCGGAATTCATCCATCCTCTATGGAGAATGCAGATCAAGTACCAGTCATACAATCAGATCTGCCGACAGTCCTAGATCATCCCGTGTCCAAGATTGACAACCTCCAAATCGAGGTTTGATAAATGCAACGAAACCAAGTTCATATTCCTCAAGAGCCCGAGGCCCTGTTCCATCGTGCTATGGGTCCAACCGAGCCTATCTGGGTCCCGAAAGAATATCAGCACGCTCCACGTACCCCTCCTGCTAATGGGCCTCCGTATGCCCAACTTTCAATGCCAAACATTGCCCAGTCTATGGCTAACCTCCCTGTGGTCACTGATCCAAAGGAGGAGGAGTTGAATAAAGTCAAAGAGGATCTCAAGATGCTCACCAAGAACTTTGACCAAGTCAGGATCTATGGAAATTACATGGACTACACCCATATGCCTCCTTATCCTAAAGCGAGGTTACCCGAGAAGTTCAAGATGCCAAATATCGAGAAGTTCGGGGGGAGTGGTCCCCTAATTGTTCATCTTCGCAGTTATCATCGTTCCATGACTCTACTAGGGGCTTCTGAAGAAGTGATGGCCCAATTATTTTAGCAAACTTTGAAGGATAGTGCCCTCCGATGGTTTTTATCCCTTAAGGAATCTAGAATCCGTAGCTGGGAGGATATAGCCTGAGAATTCATATCGCAGTATAAATACAACGAAGAGCTTGAGGTCACCCGTCGTGATTTAGAGATGCTCAAACAGAATCCTGGGGAATCAGTTAGTAGCTTCATAACTCGGTGGAGGGAGCGAGCAGCTACCATGACTAATCGGCCATCCGAGGAAGAACAAGTCAACATAGTGAAGAAGAACTTATTGCCCCATGTCCGAGTGACGATGGGAGGACAATACTATCCCCACTTCAGAGCTCTCAGAGAGGCTGGAGTGGAAATCGAGGAAAGCCTCGTTAAAGCGGAAATTGAACCAAAGAAGGTTTCCGGACAGTTCACCCCTAAAAAGTATGACAAGCCTGCCAATGCTATAGTCTCAACCATCAATAACATCTCTCAAGCAACCACATCATGGGCACCAGAAAGCCGCCCTGCTCCCGTCCGAAGGGAATACACTGAGCTTCATGCTCCCCTCTCCAAAGTTTACTAAGCCCTGTTAAGCCGAAACCTCATCAAACCCTTGGATCCACGTCCATTGACAAATCCACTCCCAAGAAACTTCAAGATCGACGCTCATTGCGCCTTCCACCAAACTACTGGCCATACCACAAACCAGTGCTTTCACCTCCAAAACGTAATCCAAGATCTCATTGACCGGGGTACCATCGCCCCACCAGCCGCTCTTAAGCCAAACACTACTCACAATCCACTCTCAAATCACACCAATGCCATCTTCTTGGAAGAAAACTCGAATTTCGATCCATCAACCAAAATCACACCTCTATACCCTCCTAAACCTCTTTAAATTTCCCCATATTTCCTCCTACACCCCACTAGCTCTGATGATCAGGGCACTGTCACTCCTTACCAGAAAATGCATCGTGGTTCGTACCCATTCTAAAAATGGAGGTAGGGAATTATCAGAGGTGTTAAACCAACTCCTAGAATTCGGGCTGAAATTTCCCTCACAGATGGTCATCAATTGCCAGGGATTCAGTACACTATTTTTGGAAGCACAGAAATGGGCCCGAGATTCAGACAGATGGGTAGTACCAACTGACGAAGTCAGCTTAGATGATGTTGTCCAGACTATGGTAGAATTATTCAGGCAAACCAACAGTATTTGCAGTATCACCGGGTTACTTGACACTTTGAAGCTACAAGGGAGCTTGGTCCCTTCAATCACACATATCCCCAAAAAATGGGAGAACTTGTATGAAGAAGCCGTTGAAGTTGTGGAATGCATTGACTTTATAGGGAAAGACAAAATTGTTTCCACCATATGGGGGGAAGGATTCGAAGATTCGAGCGAAGAACAAGCTTTAGGAAGAGCTGGCCCAGTAGTCGACATATGTGGGATGATCTCATTCGAAGAACTCCTCGGAGAAATAGACAGGGTGGCAGAGCAACCTGAGATTGACGAGGAAATGGGATTTATGTTTTTTCCTTCTTTAGTAAATCACATGACCGGATCAGGGAGACATTACAAAGTTCCAAGCTCACTACCAGCAAATGACAAGGGAAAGGGCGTTGAAAACCTTCCTATGCCAGAGATGACCATTGAGGAGAGCAAGATCCTTGATCAACTGAAGAAAACTCAAGCTAACATCACTCTATGGGGGCTTTTCATGTCTTCCCAGCTACACATAAATGCTTTAATCAAATTACTCACTGGACCTCTAGTTCCTCCCTCTACCACACTAGAGGAGGTGGTAAATCTGGTCGGATCCTTAACCTCTACCCGAATGCTATCATTTTCTGAAGAAGAAATCCCCAAAATTGGGCGGAATCACAATCATGCACTCAACATCTCCGTCGAAGTTAAGGGAAAGGTCGTGCCACTCTCTCTTGTCGATAATGAATCCACCTTGAATGTTTGCCCATTGAGAACCTTCAAGTGTTTAGGCCTGAAAGAAAGCGAACTCACTCCAACCACCTCCGCTGTGCGTGCCTAAGATAATACCCATCGTGTGGTGATGGGATCCATAAGACTTGAAATAGGGGTTGGCCCTATAAACCCTGACGTTGAATTCTAAGTCATAGACATCCAAACTTGTTTCAACCTGTTGCTCGAACGCCCTTGGCTCCATAATATCAAGGGTGTGTCTTCCTCACTCCATCAAAAATTAAAGCTCTTCGCCAACGGGCGAGTCATCACCATTTTGGGCGACGACAAAAATGTCGAGAGTGAAAGCACCGGCAGTCCGATTCTCGAGATACATCACAAGTCAAATGATATGCTCGTATCAGGATTTCGAGTCGAGCCATTCCTACTCCCAGCAGGGGATAATTTCAAAGAAAGGGTTTGTCCAGAATATGACCCTCATAGTAATGTCAATGTGATTCATATGTTCAGAAACATGCACTTCATGCCCGGACTGAGGTTAGGGCAAAGGCAGCAAGGGATACTTGAGCCCATCGAACTGAAGAAAGCTTTCCCTCCTTGCGGCTTGGGGTATCTACCATCAGAACAAGAGCTCAGAATGATCCACCAGTCTCAACCAAAGAGAGGATTAAACTGTATCCGACCTATCTCAGGAGACTCCTTCAATGGACGATTCATCAAATAAGGTGAGGATTTCCCCTTTTGTGGTTTTCCAGAACCATGGTACGACCACACAGACAAGAAGATGAAGCCTGAAATGGAGATCTTTTTCTAAGACAACTACCCATGGGTCGAAAGTTTCCCACACCGCGTACAACCACTCATCAAAGATATCGAAGAGACTGAGGAAAGTGATTCCGAAGATTCCTTCAACTTACAGATACTGGGGCTGGCACTCTGCATAGTTCATTCAGCACTACATCATGGACTAATCCCGTCTGATTAAAGATGCTGATACACCTCTCCTCAACTGGCATGCTGCGCCAGTTCTACCTCTTGAAATCTCCCTTAACCCCAATGTTTACCCCGTTTCTTCTTCTGTTGTCTATCCTTGCTCAAATTGAATCGAGACCTCTTTTGATGAGGTTCTCAATGCTGTTTTTCCTATCGATGAAATAAATAAAGATTTTGAGTATCTTGTTGTGCCTTACATTAATTGTTTAGTTTCTAATAGAAATTTTAATGATGATAATTTTGCAAATGAATAATTCTGAACTCATCTAAATAAGGTTAATAATAAACAACATAACCGCGTTAAAGTTAGTGAAGAAGAGAATTTTGTTATTAATCTCGGTTCTAGTAGTCAACTGCGCGAGATTAGGATAGGGTCCACCCTTGATGAGCACGAGCGTGCACAACTCAAAGAATTGCTGAAGGAGTTCGTAGATGTTTTCGCATGGTCCTATGATGATATGCCTGGCATCGATCCTGAAATATCATAGCACGAGATCCCCACTCTCCCAGATTACAAGCCAGTTAAACAAAAACTGAGAAAACTCCGCACCGAATGGTCGTTCAAGGTCAAAGAAGAGGTAGTCAAACAGTTAAATGTGGGTTTCATTTGAGTGATTGAATATCCCACATGGCTAGCCAACATTGTACCTGTACCGAAATCAGAAGGAAAGGTTAGAATGTGTGTGGACTACCGAAATTTAAACAAAGCTTCTTCGAAGGATGATTATCCCCTACCCAACATCGACATGATCGTGGACAACACAGCCAGTCATGCTCTCAAGTAATTCGTCGACGGGTTGCCGGATACAACCAAATCAAGATGCACCCAGACCACCAAGAAAAAACCGCATTCATCACCCCATGGGGAACCTTTTGCTACACCGTTATGCCATTCGGTCTCAAGAATGCTGGGGCTACCTACCAAAGGGCTGCCACAACCATCCTGCACGATCTGATTCACAAAGAAGTCGAGGTTTACGTGGACGATATGATTATCAAGTCCAAAACTAGAGAAGGTCATGTTCCCGCTCTCCGAAAGTTCTTCGAACGACTGCGATAGTATCAAATGCGACTTAATCCACAGAAGTGTGTCTTCAGCGTTACAAAGGGAAAACTCCTGGGATTCATGGTCAGTAAAAAGGGGATAGAAGTAGATCCTGCAAAGCTGAAGGCCATACTTGAGATGCCACCACCCCGAACAGAGAAAGAAGTTCAAGGTTTTCTTGGGAAATTAAAATATATCAGTCGGTTCATCATCCAGCTAACCTCCATCTGTGAACCAATCTTCAAGCTCCTCTGAAAGGATTCAACTAAGGTTTGGAACGAGGCCTGCCAAGAAGCTTTTGATCGAATCAAATAATACCTGACCCAACCTCCAGTACTCATGCATCTGGTATCCCTTTGCTCCTATACATAACCATAACCGACACTACAGCTGGGGCTTTGCTAGCCCAATACCTTGAAGACTCCCGCAAAGAAAGAGCCATCTATTATGCCAGTCATAAATTGGTCGGGTACGAGGTCAACTACACTGCGTTAGAAAAGGCATGTGTCGCACTTGTCTGGGTCACCCAAAACTTACGACACTACATGCTCGCCTCCCACATCAAACTTGTATCCCGAATGGATCCCATCAAATACCTGGTTGAGAAACTCGCCTTATCTAGCTGAATGGCCCGATGGCTGATGCTCCTAACCGAGTTTGATATCGTGTACGTCACACAGAATGATGTTAAAGGAAGAGCCATCTTTAACTACCTCGCTGACTACCCTGTAGAAGAAGCAGATGTCTGGATCTCCGAATTCCCAGATGAAAATATCCTCTGCACCACTCAAGACCGCCTTCGATGGAAAATTTTATTTGACGACGCTGCCAACAAAAAGGGATATGGCATTGGGATACTTCTGGTCGACCCAGATGACTCCCACACTCCCATCACCATTAAATTGGATTTCCCTTGCACCAATAACATGACGGAATACGAGGCATGCACAGTGGGACTCAAAGTTGCTCTCGAAAAGGGTGTTCAACACCTTGATGTCTACGGGGATTCTTCCCTCATCATCGGTCAAGTGCTCAGAAAGTGGAAAGTCAAGGATGAAAAGCTCCAACCCTTTCATGCCCAGTTAGAAGAGTTAGCCTCCCAGTTCCGAGATATCACCTTCCATTACCTGCCCCGAGCAAAGAATAACCTAGCCGATGCTCTCGCCACTTTGGCCTCCATGGTCGATATGCCCGAGAGAATAACAATGACCCCCTTCCTAGTTCAAAAGCAAGACAAACCGACCCATTGCTACCATGTGGAGCTTATCTCCACCAAAGATCCCGAACCAGTCGATTGTTAGTACTATGAAATCTGGTTCCTCCTCAAACATGGTAGGTATCCCGAAGGTTTGAACAAGAAGGACCGAATAACCCTCCGAAGATTGGCTGCCCAGTACATCATCTGTTATAAAGCTCTACTCAAGAGGAATTTCGATGGAACTCATCTACACTGCATCGCAAGGGCTGAGATTGAGAAAATAATGCAGAAAATCCACATCGGGGAGTGCGGACCCCACATGAATGGTCACATGCTCACCAAGAAGATCATCTGATAGGGCTACTACTGGAACACCATGACCCAGGATTGCAGTGCCTATGTCCGGAGATGCATCAAATGCCAATAATTCTCCAATCTTCAATACTTGCCTCCGTGAGAGTTATACAACATGACCTCTCCCTGGCCGTTCTCCATATGGGGTATCGACAACATAGGGAAGGTTACACCAAAGGCTTCAAACGAACATGAGTTCATCCTGGTCGCCATCGATTACTTCACAAAATGGGTTGAAGCTGAGTCATACGCAGTGTTGAATGACAAGAAAGTGGCCAAATTCATCAAGAAGAATATCATCTTCCGATATGGGGTCCCGCATGAGCTAGTGTCAGATAACGGTTTACACTTCGAAGCAGAAGTCACAGAAGTTGTCAACGAGTACGGGATTCAGAGACACAAATCTTCTCCCTACTGACCTCAGACCAATGGTGCAGTTGAAGCCGCCAATAAGAACCTCAAAGCCATCATCCGCAAGATGACCGAAAGCTGTAGGGATTGGGCTGATCGGATCCCATACCCCCTCTGGGGCTATCGAACCTCAATCTGAACCTCTACTGGGGCTACCCCTTACTCCCTGGTCTACGACATGGAAGTTGTCCTCCCTGTAGAGCTGGAAATACCCTCACTACGCATCATGCTCGAAAGCAAGGTCAGTGAAGAAGACTGGTGCCAAAGCCGTCTTGATAAGCTAGCCCTCCTAGATGAAAGAAGATTAAAAGATCTTTATCACATACAGGGGTACCATCACCGAATAGCGCGATCATTCAACAAGAGAGTCAAGGACCACGGTGTCTGGGAGGGGGATTTAGCCCTCAAAGAGATAATAGAACCCATCTGGGACCCCAGAGGGAAATTCAAGCCCAATTGGAGCGGCCCCTACATTGTGAAGAAAATCTTAACAGGCGGTGCCGCCATACTCACTGACCTGTATGGGGAAAAGATGCCTCGTCCAGTCAATCTAGACCGTCTCAAGAAATTCTACCCCTAGTCCGAAATCTCAGCGCGCTACGACTCTTCTCATCCCCCTTCTATTCTAAAAACAAAAAAAACTCTTCCTTTCCCTCTACCCAGAACTACGTGGGCCTGATCATCTACAAAAACTATTTTCAAACTTTTTAAAAACCCCAGAGGTACGTAGGCAGCTCATACTCCTCACATGAGTGCGACCCTTTCTTTATCATAAAATTCTATTCTTTTCTTACCTCCGAGAACGGCGAATCATTCTAAAATTATTTAAACAAAAGGATTATGTATGCCTTAGCGATCAGTATAGATAATTCAAAATACAAAACTCATCAAAAGGCACAGCTGGATGATCAGAAACTTGTTTATTTCATTAATAAGAAATTACAGTACGGATTACATAAGAAAAAGGAACGGATAACGCCCTTCCCCGCCACCATAAAAATCCAAATAAAATCCCCACATACATTCCCTATTACATAAATAAACTCCCCAGGAGTCCTACCCACAGCTACCCGAAGAGCCTGCACCCTCATCATCTACATCCTGAGGACCCCAAGTTTCCCTTGCCTGAATAGAGTGCCGCAAACATTCCATGGATCGATGAGCCTTAACCATCTTCAAAAAGACCACAACACCCCCTTCCATGGAGTCAGATAAAACAAACCATCTTTGATCAGTCTCTACTGCCAACATCTTGCTGACTACTTTCCTCCACAACCAGCTCATATAATCTTTAGGGACATGGTAAACCTTCCCCACAAACTGAGAAGGATGGGTCGACAGACGCCGATTTTCCCACAGAGACCCAAGCAACAGACGCAGGCGCTCAGTTAAATCTTCTATTAGAAAGAAATTTAAGGTCCGAGGGGCACGACCTGCGCCCAGCCAAATTGGCGCAGAAGCCGCCAAGGGAAATAAAAAGAGGTCTGTCTGAGACCAACCAGTTGTACATGTGAATACTCTCCTAGATCCAGAATAGGCTGCAACTGTCCCCACCAAGGCACGGACCAATATATCCCACAAGCCCCGTGCTCCACAAACCAATTCTCCCAGTTCTCAACATACAGGCCAACGCGGACGAAGTAGCGCGAAAAGAAGTTGGGTACAGCCGACAAAGGATATTCTGGAGGAGTTGACAAGCGAAATCTTTCAGACAACCACATGAACAACATCACATGGCTACCCCTTAAAAATTCAGAACGACCTTCTCTCCAAGCATCCAGGCCATTCAGTGTCTCCGCCAATATCACCGCCGCAGGATTGCGACGGTATGACATCCATGAAGTAATGGCTGCAAGTTATGGGTCCTTTTGCACCTCCCTAGTCACCAACGACAATTTTAAAACCAAGCCCAGAACCACGACTCCAGCATAGTCGGCATCACCTACTTCCCGCAAATGCACGGACTGCAGCACCACCGGGAGTGAGATCATTCCTCCAGCAACTAATGACCTGGTCGCCGAAGGCGAGATATGAAGAAGCTCGGCCAACAAATCCCTAGGAGAACGGGAAAATTAGAGCAAAGCCGCAGAAACACTGGGATTCACACCCAGTATGGCAGAAAATTCCTCGTAGGTAGGACAAACTTCTTCCAACCCAAAGCGAAATACATGGTCTTTAGGGTACCAAAATTGTACCGTCGCTATCAGCATACTCCACTCAAAAGGCCGATTGCGCCACAAGGAGACTCGACGCATGTTGAAAGCATCATAGTCGACATTATAAGATCACATAGCTTCCAAGGCTTCGAGGTAATTGACAAACTCAATGCTACAAGGGAGAGCCATCTTGCAAGACTAAAAGATAATGGGTAGGCAGATGAGGATGGAAAGGTGTGATGAGAGCACTCCACCCTTCTCCCTTTTTATAGTTAAAAATCCTCACAAGGGACATAATCCCTGCATAAATCGGTGGGAATCATACCCCACAAGGTACCAAGGGCTGAAGAGGGTACCAATCAAAGCCTTCAAATGATGGGACTGGACTAAACTACCGATAGCCAGGTCAGGGTGCTTGCCGATCAGCGACCCCCCATTTTTGGAAATTTCCTCCTTTCCTCTTTTGTCAAATCAGAAAACTCAATAAAATTAAATTGATATTCTCAAAAGAATTTCAAGAATCCTATTTCCTCCTTATAGGATTCCCCTTTTTAAATAAAAGCTTTCCTTTGAAAATTCCAAAAATATTCCTTTTTTACGGTCTCAGTAGCAAAGTAAAAAGCGTATGTGCATGCATTCATTCATCATTAATAAAAGATAATAATAATAAAAAAACTCCCAGTGCATTGCATATATTTGTGTTATGTGTTAGATCAGTTTTGTAGGAAACAAGAAAAGAAAAGCCAAAAACAAAGGGACTCAACCCGAACCCATATTTCATTCCCTCTCTCTCTCAAGAGCTTCCACCCCCTCGACGCGCTCTCTTCCCCCTACGGAGAGACGACACACCACCAATACCCGAGCCCGAGTCCTTTCCGGATGAAGAAGACATCACCAGGCAAGAAAGAACGGGAACTGCGTCCCGAATATGGGCAGTCACAGAAGATATCCAATCTCTAATGTCCCTGAGCCAAGTGGTCGACACCCGAACTTGCTGCAAGAGAAGGCGAAATCAGTATCAAAGCAGGAATGAACAAAACAAGAAAAAAAGAGAAGAATAGAAAGGACCACAGGTCGAAGGACCTCCTCTATCAAACCTAACTCCTCCGGATCCATCGCATGAGGACGGTGCAACATAGGCACCATCCCTCAATCAGCCCACCGGATGTTGTACGAAGGGGTATGAAACAGCACAAAAGGGACCTCCGAGGTCGCCGCCACCGCAGATAACAACGGACCAGCACCACTGTGGGAAGACCCCACCGCCCGACTCGAACCTGCCGGAGGGAAGGGCAGCGCATCATATATGCTGGGCGCCATCAACTAGCTCGTCACAAAATCCATATAATCATACGGCACGACCGTATCGGTGTACAACAAGTAGGACTCACCAATCATCCCCGCGATCCTCTCATCCTCCAACATCAGTCTCTCCTGCCTCATAAACGTAAGAGGCTGCGCGGGTGGCACCACCACCTCCTCCTCAGCAATCTGACGAACTACCCTCTCCCCGAGATACCAGGAATGGACAAACTCATGCGCCAGCAAATGCCTCATCCGCGCGTTCACCCCGGTCACCCCCGCATCCTGAATGGCTGTCCCCTAGGGATAAAAGGTCACCTGAAAATCTCCAAGCAAGCACAAATCAATACAAAACCAAAATCTGTAAAAACTAAGACTAAAATGGAAAGAGTCTTACCCTACCACTGGTCAGGTCATTCAAGACCTGACGCACCGCCTCCAGGGAGAGAGATCCCTTCGACTGTCGATTGGCCTTACGCCATCGATACAAGCGACCGAAGTCCCCAAAAGTGTCGTCCTTCAAAGCGATCAGTGGGGTATTGCACCCAATCACCTCATAGAACCACGTCTGAATTCACAAGTAAAAAAGAGATGTATAAGGAAAATGCGAATGCATGAAAGGAAAATGTGAATGCATGAAAAGAAATGCACAAACTGAAGAATACCTCAATAAGGTACGTGGCCCCAGTAAACGTCTACCGGCAGCACCGAGTAAATGCATCCATAGAAAAGTAAAGGGTAGCCAAGGTCAGACTTCCCCAATCATAGAAAAGGATGTTCGAAAACATCCTCAAGTACGGCAGAAACCACAAATGAACGACGTCGCTGCTCGACGCCACCATGAAACCTCCTAATACTAGCAAAATGAATAACCGGGCCATCTGCCTCACTTGCAGCCCATCTTCCACATCAATCACCCTATTCAAAAAAACATCCTTCAGCAAGGACAGTCGGATGGAATCCCCGGAGACTATCCTCCCCACATCACCAAGTGCCGCACGCACTACCTCCGATCTCATCCGTAAAGAGCGATCCACCGCCATCTGCTCTCTATCACAATCCAGCCCCAGCAGTTGATGCATGTCTATGGGAGTCACCGTCATCTCCCCAAATCCAAAATGAAAGGTGTGAGTAGTGTCCCACCACCTCTCTCCCAAGGCGCACAAGACCGCTGTTGAACAAGGCATCTCATCGAGCACCGATGCCAATCGCCCAAAACCTGCTGATGATACCATCCAACGTACCACAGGTGGTTGATGCTCCCAGACATCCTTAATCCCCGTCGTCCCACGGGCACGTATGTTTTTCAAAGAGGTATCAGACTGGCAAAAAGAAAAGCCTCATCAAAAGTCAAATAAGAAAAATCACCAAAAAGAGAAGAATGCCAAAGGTCGGGTTACTTACATAACCGCCGGGGATCACTCTCGAAGAGCGATGATGCGATGGCTCCCGCAGCAAAGTCCGCTCATCCGCGACAGGCTCAAACGCATCAAAGGAATTCTCATTACCCAAAGAAAGAGGTGACCTAGCCCTCCACTCCACATTCGCCCAATCATCAACGGTCAACCACTCCCGGTGGACTACAGTGCTCACAAAGGCGGCCATTTCTTGAAGATCGGAATGCTAAAACAATTTACAGAAGAATCGCAGAGGGAGAGAAAGCAAAAGAAGCTATGAAAAAATGAGGGGATTCGTCCCCTTTACATAGGAGGCCAAGCGCCATGCCGATCGGCACCTCCCCCTACCATACCGATCGACACTGACCCCTTGCCTTCCCGAGGTAGCCCAAAAGTCCGTGCCACTGCCGAATGGCGCCCTTCATATTATGCCGACCGTCACCCCTCCTAAAATTTCGTACAAAAATTCCCAGAAAATACCAGAAAATCTCAAAAAATCCTCGAAAATTCCCAAAAATCTCGGGAGGGATTTAGAGCCATTATATGAAGAAAATTTTGCATTTCCTCAAGCGAAAACCCTCTTCCCCAGCGGAATCCTCAAAATCTAGGTGAAAACTTCTCCTGGAAAAGCTCCGAAAAATCCCTAAGGATCACCTGATCACTTCCCCAGCGGAATTCTCTTACAGCACCCAAAATAGGTTGTTCCCCCCAGCGAGGTCTCCTAAAAAGTTTCCCCAGCTCAAATCAGAATCACAAAGATCTTTCCCCAGTAAAACTAAAATCTAATCCTCAACCACTCTCGGGTCAGAATTGACCCCGGTCTTGGATCGTCACCTAAGTTAGGTCAGAATTGACCTCGATCCTCGATCGTCACCACTCTTGGGTCAGAATTGGACCCGGTCTTGGATCGTCACCTAAGTTAGGTCAGAATTGACCTCGGTCCTCGATCATCACATCAGAATTGACCCCGGTCTTAGATTGTCACCTAAAATAGGTCAGAATTGACCTCGGTCCTCGGTCATCACCACTCTTGGGTCAGAATTGGCCCCGGTCTTGGATCATCACCTAAGTTAGGTCAGAATTGACCTTGTTCCTCGGTCATCACCACTCTTGGGTCAGAAATGGCCCCGATCTTAGATCGTCACCTAAGTTAGGTCAGAATTGACCTCGGTCCTTGGTCGTCACCACTCTTGGGTCAAAATTGACCCCGATCTTGGATCATCACCTAAGTTAGGTTAGAATTGACCTCGGTCCTCGGTCGTCACCACTCTTGGGTCAGAATTAACCCCGGTCTTGGATCGTCACCTAAGTTAGGTCAAAATTGACCTCGGTCCTCATTCGTCATCACTCTTGCATCAGAATTGGCCTCGATCTTGGATCTTCACCTGAGTTAGGTTAGAATTGACCTCAGTCCTTGGTCGTCACCACTCTTGGGTCAGAATTGACCCTCGATCCTCGATCGTCACCACTCTTTAGGTCCGAATTGACCTCGCTAGACCTTTACCCTAATCCCGCAGATCCAGCTTTGATCCACATAATTGATCATCCCCAGCACACTCCTTAGGTCCTCAGAATCGACCTCAACCCTCTGAATTGGTCATACTCCCTCAAAAGCATCATGTGGTGTCAATTCGAAGATCATCATTTGTTCTAAAATCACCCATCGAGGGCCTCTATAGACACCCCATTCTATTACCCCCTGACTCTCCTTAGGTCCCTAGTACCTCCCTTCATAACTGTAAACCCAGGTCACATCCCGAGTACTGACCTGAAGGCCATCGGGCACTTCCCGACTCAATTTGACCCAAAATTCAAACTCTTTGGCTTGACCGAGGCTAAATGATTCTTTAAAGGGCCCTAAGTACCCTTTCCAACTGTCCATCCCGTGCGCGATTCTGACTTACCATGAGGACGAACGGTCCGTTTGCGTTTGAAACCTGACCTAGAGGCCACTGGGCGCTCCCGGGCTCTGTTTAACCTATGTCAACTCTTCAACTCGACTGAGGCTAAATGAATATTCAAAGGGACCTGAATACCCTTTCCAACGGTCCATCCCGTGCGCGATTCCGACTTTCCATGCGGACGAACGATCCGTTAGACTTCGGGAAGCCACCGAGCGCTTCCTGAGCCCAGTTGACCAAAGTCAACTCTCCAAACTGGGTCAAACTCTTTAGAATGTCGAAGTACATATCCTAACCTTTCCAACGGTATGCCCTATGCATAATTTAGATTTACTATGCGGACGAACGATCCGTTTGCGTCTGAATGATTCCCCGTCCAATGGACCGACAAATGCTTCCGAGACATATTTGATCCAAAGTCATCTCCCGAACCCGGGAGTGGTCCAAATTACTTTCGAAGGTCTCTGAATTACCTTTCCAACGGTATGCCCCGTGCACGATTCTGACCAACGGTTTGTCCTCGATGGCCGATTTTCCAAAAAAGCCTAAAACACACTGCCAAACGGCAGGTTCAGAACCTGCCTATCGGCACCTGCCTTCCGATAGGCAAGAAGGGATCTATGCCGATCGGCACTCACCTGGGACTATAAAAGTAGGCCTTCACCTCATTTGAAAGAGAGCCCAGATCTGATAAAAATTCCTCTCAACGAATCCCAGAAACCTCTCTCGAAGGCAGCGTGATTTCAACTTTCAAATCCCATTTTTACTTCCACTTTTCATCAGCCCTTTCATCAAACTTGGTGAATTATCCACTCTCCATCATCATCCAAGTGCAAGGGCTTCTCCTCAACACTCAAGATCAAGCTCAAGATCTTCAAGGAGGTCCAACTTTCTCAACTTTCTCTTGAACTCTCTTAAATTCTCAATAACTCGTTTTTTATTACTTAGCACTTTTATCATCTCATCTCACACATCCTAATATACTTTTTATTTATTATTATTTCACATCTCTTATGTTCATATAAATAAAAACCCAAAAAATAAGAAAAAGAGGGTTTGGTCATAAATTCCAAGTAGGGGTTCTCACACTTTTCCCACACTTTTCTCATAACTAAAACACTTTTTCTACACACACACACACTTACAAATAAGAAATTCCCCATTTGGATTTATGGGATAAACCCCACCCCTCATTTTGTATGCGAACTACGTGGACTTTGACGCCTTTATAGGCTACGTAGGCGTTTCGGGGTAAAACCCGAGACTCGAGTCCTTTTTCTCACTTTTTCTCTTATTTTCTATTTTCTCTAGATCTAATCTTTCTATATTCTATATACTTGCCCTTAGTGACGTATTACACCATATACGTTATTACTCCATCATAACGATCAACGTAGGGGTAATCGCGTAAATCTCATTTTTCTAATATTATTCTTATATCTTCCTACGGATGACTCGCTTTATCTTTTCCATGATACAAGTCGAGGATTCCTACCTCCATTCTATATATATACACATGCACACATATCACGGGGGGAAACATAAAGGAAAATAGCATATATTCATGAGAGACCGAAAGGGCGGAATGGGTGCCTAACACCTTCCTATTTCGTCACTAAGCCTCCGAATCCTTCTCGAATCATCTTTGTTTCGTATGCACCAGTATGTCTTTGGATTCCACTCTTCGGGGTGGCTTCCCCTTTTTCTTTTGTCTGTTTTGAGTAAAATAGACCGGCGACTCTGAATCTCTCCACATTTTTCACACCACAAATGACGACGGACGAAGCGCTCCTGAGAGGGATGCGCGAGACCCGAAGGATCATTTCCTCCACTCGCTCGCCCGCAAGGATCAGGATCGAGGATGGCCACACTAGGTGAGGACTTACTATAGGGCCTTTTGTATAAATTATTTTAATAAAATTCTTAACTAAAATTTATTTTTCTTGCTTTTTGATAAACAAAATCACGAATTATATTTTTATATTCAAGATTTGCTACACTATTTTTATAAGGTTAAGAGTTACAATAAAGTAGTTAAAAAAATTCAGACATTGAGAAAAGTAGAAAATAATACAAAATATAATGATGATTGTAATTAAACAAACCAACCTTGTGGTGAGAAGTCTTGAGAGTTGGATATTAGATATTATATGTGCAGCCGAGCAATTTTATTTAGTGGGAACAAACTTGTTTTGTTAGAGCTGTGTAGAATTAAGAAATGGAGAGGGAAAGGAAGGAAGAAGGAGATCATGAAAATATACTAGTTATTTTAATTAATTAGAGAGAGAGAGAGAGAGAGAGAGAGAGAGAGAGAGAGAGAGAGAGAATGTAGTGGGTGGATTGAGAAGTGAGAGAATTTAGACAAAAAATTAAAAAAAATGTTGTACTTGCCTACAAAATAGGAACTAATTAATACATTTTATTTATTAAATATATACAAACATATATATATATAGACACACACACACACACACACACTATATATATACATGTGTCTTTAATAGGGGCCCTCCAAACTTTGAGGCCCTAGGCAACCACCTCACCCGCCTAGGGGTGGAGCCAGCACTGTTCGGAGAATATATTGCACGAAACATGCTATAACAACAGAAAAATAAAATTTAAATAAATTCGGCCTACATGCTATATCTATATAAAAACTATAGACCCAAGTGATGTGAGAGTGACACGTGGTATTGACATAAATGTAAACATTCTAATAAAGGATTGCTTCCACGTGGAGAGTGCCTACTTTTATCATAATGCTTTTATGAGGGATCTACTTTTAAACCACGACCTTTTCATTTATCCCCAAATACATTGGATTTGACCACTGTTTCAGATGACCCAATTGAAGCTTCTAAGGTTTGGAAAACCTCAAAAAGTTCAGCAATAGATATAAAATAGATATTTTCTGCTTTTGCCTACATATGGAGAAGTTGGTTCTATTGTTGATTTGTGATTTGGGTTCCTTCTTCTTCTTGACAAGGCCATGGATGATCAAGTGGGTATGTTTCTTCCTTTTTATTTCTCCCCTATTTTTTATACCAATATATATATATATATATATATATATATATATAGAGAAAGAGAGAGAGAGAGATGTATATATGTATATATGTAAATGTATGAAGAGAGAGAAAGAGATTACATGGTATGTGTGTGTATTGGTATCTGTGTGTGTGTGTGTTTTGGGGCAGCCATGTGATGATACGCAAATATTGCGTATTTCATCCTCCGAACCTACGCATTTTAGCCCCCTCGGGTGCCTTAATCTCTATATTTAAGCCCGTTAACCAGACAACCTCGGTTTATATTGATAACATGCTATATGAGGTATAATTGGACTTTTGTAGGTATTTAGGTACTAAGTATGGAGTTCGGTCTCATTCCTGTGAAATTCCGTACGCAATCGCATGTTCAAGGGCATTTTAGTCTTTTCAAATCTTGGGTACCTGGCTTGACATCTCACGGAAGTTGTAGCCCTTCTCGGTAGATTCACGTGGCCGTGAATGGTGCGCGATTACGATTCATAACGAAGAAGTTACGGCGATTTCAGCGGAAGAGAAAAACAAGAAATCAAAAGAGGAGAAGAAAAGATGCAGTGTGTTGCTGTTGCATTCTGACCTGCTTGATCGATCGATCGACACTTCTGGTCGATTGATCGACCTTTCTGAATTGCCAAAATTTGGCCTTGATCGATCGATCGACTAAAATCATCGATCGATCGATGCACTATTTTTCTGCAGATATTTTGCATTTCTTTTCTTTTCTCTTTTCTTTTCTAATTTATTTCCCACTTGGTATATAAGCCAATGTTGATGTAATAAACAGAGGTGAACATTTTTAGATAGTTTTAGAAGATAGAATAGTTAGGGTTTGGGTGATTTCCTTAGTTCTTCTTCGTTTATACTTGGTTTGACACCCCATTTGTTGTGTAAGTTGACTATTCATCATCCTCACCATTAATATAACTTGTATTTCATTCATTCTTGCTTTGATAATTAGGTTTACATGCTTTTTTAATTAGTTTACAAGCTTTGATTACTTGCTTTCTAGTGTAAATTTACCACGTTTATTTACCGCTTTCCATTTACCGCGTTTTTAACATGCTTTCTAGGTAAACTAAATTAGGTTCTGTTTGAATTGAACTCACTCGGGTTGACGCGTTGCTTTGCTTTGGTGATGGTGTTCACGAGTTTATTTCGGGTGCGTTATCCGAGATATTATGCCTATGAGATTTGACGTGGAATATTATATATGTCCCGTGCTTACGACCTTTCGCGCGTAATTCCCGAGATATTTGTTGATGCCAAAATCTTATTAGGCTTTTATGAAGATTTAGGGTGTAACAACCCTTGATTTAATTAACTGTCGAAACGAGACGCACTTGTAATAACCCATCGACCCATGTAACCATTTTATACTAATTAACTCGGGTGAGGGATATTCGACGCAACCTATAGTTTTATTCGCTTTCATAATCTAGTTTCAATACCTTGCCTAGATTAACATTTCCCTTTATGCATATTTTTCCTTTTAGTTTGTAATCATCTTTTACACTTTTATTTCGGAGTATTAAATAACTTAAATTCTAACAACTCGTCTCTGTGGATTTTCGATACCCGAATTACCGCTGTGCTTTCCTCGCAAGTGTAGTAGTAACTTAGGTTTTTGTATTGAGTTGGCGAAACGAAAACAACGACTAGCGTCTTTACACGCGCTACTTTTCGAACTCAATCAAAATGGCGCCATTTCCGGGGATGAGTTTGTTTTAGACTTTATTTGATTTAGTATTTCATAGTATTTTCTTTCTATTTGTATTATTTGCTAACCTTTTGCAGGACTTCCACATTTGAGCACTTAGAAACGCTCGAATTTTTCCCGCGCGCACTTACTTTGTGGAATCCGCCACTTCGAGCCATTTTTGGGGTAAGCATGTCTTATTCCAATTCTTTCGGTAATCCTTGTCGTAATTCTCAAAATTCTCGCAAACCTATGACTTTCGGTGAATACTTAGAATCCCAAAGTATAACAAATTCAAATATGACTTTGGGCGAGTATAATGAAAGTCAAAACTTAGGTTATTGGAATTTTGATGATGATGATAATGATTTTGGGCCTTTACCTCCTTATAATAGGAATTTTTAAACGAATTACAATAGTTTTCAAAATTCCTATAATAATGAGTTTTCGTTGAAGTCCGATGGCAACTTTCAAAGTTCCCATTTTCATGCATCCGCACCTCGACCCATGACATTCGGTGAGGGCTTGCGTATGTATGAGAATGAGAAACTTGAAACTCGTTATCGAGAAGAAAATCATTCGTGGGAACATGAGTTGGATTTATATTTTGAGTCCGACGACAATTTTGCTTCTGAGACTTTCGAAGTAGAGGAATGTTTTGAACCAAATGAGGTACTTGTGCCTACTTTGGAACAAACCATTCTAGACTTTTCCCATTGAGTAATAGATATTTAAAGCGAGGATGAAAATGACGTAATATCTATTTGCAATGAAATGATTTCTTCTTTGGCCCCCAAAGAAGAACATTTCATTGAAAATGATATTATTTCATTTGAAACTCAATCTTCATGCGATGATGATTCATCTCATGAGTTTGAATTTCTTTCATCCCCATTTTCATTCTCTATTATGCCACCATCACAAGTACCCGATGATTCGATTTCAAACATTTATGTTTTAAACCCTATCGCCGATGAGGAGTACTTGCTCGAGTCGCCCTCCACAATCGCATCTTTGCCTTTGTGTGCACCGCCTCCCATTCCAGCTTCAAAATCCTTGGGAGGATATTCGGCTTTTCTCGGTCCCCACTTGTTTTTGTCACCTGCCTTATCAAAATCCCCCATCCTCCCTCCCAAAATTTTAATTGGGGATGGTTCCTTCCTTCCGCCTTACACATGCCTTCCGTTGTGCAAACAGAATTCATATTTTTTAGAGGGCATGCTTGTATGTGAGGGTACACCGGTTATCCTCCAAAGTCAAATGATTTTCATGGTGGACCCTCAGCTATTTAGACTTACAGTGTACAGTTAGTTTCTAAATAGTGGGTTGTATATAGTTAGCTTTTTATTCTTGCTTTCTTTTTATTCTAGTCTAGTGTAATTAGTTAACTCTTTGTTATTTGTTTTTGCTATGCTCGGTACTAACTTGTTTTGTCGATTCTTTGGACTTGTTCTTATGGGGATCGCTCCAATTTTGGGTAATATCGCTATTTTCCTCTCTTTGACTTGGTTCTTAATTTACATTGAGGACATTGTCAAGTTTTAAGTTAGGGGGTGTGGGATATTCTATCCATTTATGTTTTTAGTCCATGTTTTTGCTCACATGTTAGCTACTTAGTATGATTTTCTTAGAAAATTCAAAAATTTCAAAAAGATTTTCTTTATTTTTTTCCTTTTTTGGGCATTTTGCCTTTGTTTCCGATGATAAATTTCAATAATTTCCCGATCCAATAGACAGCCCAATGATGCATGTTCTCGATTTTAGAAGTTATTAGACTTTAGTCTTAATTATTGATATTATGAATAACTTCATGAATTAAACTTTAATCCCATGAGCATATGCACTTTTATGGTTATATTGATTTGGTTTAAGATTTTTATAACTCGGTAATCTTTTGTTTCATTGTATATACTTACACTGAGTAAGCTTTGTACCTTTCGTCGTTTGTGAGTGTATACACTATTCTTATCTCATTGAAAACGTTAATTTCGTTAGTAATCTCTCTATTCTTTCATTTGACCGTTCATTAATTGAGTTCATACTTAAAATGTGTTACTTGATCACGATTTTCATATATTGTTTTGATTCGAGAATTGTGTAAACTTTGTGAAATGATCATAGGCTATCTTTGATATATCACCCATATTAGCCTTTACCTCACCCTTATATGTTTACCCTCGTTAACCCCTTTGAGCCTAAATATAGCCTTTCGTTTTATAACCTCAATCCCATAACCAACTCTATATTGGAGTTATAAACCATACATACACTTTTCATACCTTTGTTTGGAATGTTACTTGGGATTGAATGATGTTGTTGTGATGTCGGTTGCAATTTAGGCATATGAGAGTTTGAAAAGTAAAGAAAAGAAAGTAGTGAAAAAAGTGAAGAAAAAGAGAAAGCAAAAAGCAAAAGAAAACAAAAGAAAACATGAGAAAAAGAAGAAAAGAAAAAGAAAGAGAAGTTTGTATATGTTGTATATAGTTCAATAAGCTTTGATTACTCTCCCCGATAATATATCTATTGTCGATTTGGAACTTGTTTTCCAATTTTGATATTGCCCGCATTTTCCCATTATCCCGAGTTTTCATCCCGAACACTTTGAATCCGTACATACATTCCTTTCATTTCATACCCTAGCCATACCTACATTACAACCCTAGTAAAGTCCTATGTGAGCTTTGGTTGATGTATTTTAAAAGTCATAATAGTTGTGATAATATGTGAAAATGCATTTCACGTCTTTTAGTGTGCGGTATCATTTCATTGAGATTACATTTTTTTAGTTTATATATAGCGTTCTTCTTTCGTGACATGTGTGCAGCCTAGTTTCCATTTACATTTACTCTTTAGCCCGCATGTCCCGTGTGTTACCTCCCTGTTTCGAGTGAATTCACTTGATGAGTGTAATGCCCGTGAGGATTGAATATATGCTTGCTTTAATTTAGTATCCGGTTTATTTAAGTTTTTTCCAAATCACACTTTGCATGTGCTCACTCCCCTCCAACATTTTAAGGTTTCAATTATATGAGGTGCATTCTATAATGTTAATGATTTCGACATCTGTTTGAATTCATTCACTTTTCTAATAATGCGTATGAAATCCTTTTCGCCACTGTTGGGCTTGTCGCATGTTGGGTTGGGCATATTTTGAGGAAACCATGTGATGTTTGTGGGCACCATCTCTAAAAACCCTCACGAGACGACACTCGTCCACTAGGGTCACCTGGGGGTTTAATGGCTTATTGCATATGCTAAATGCAGTCGAATCGCCCGCGAAAGTGGCCTTATGGTTTTATACCATACTTTTGCACTTTCTCCCGCTTTTGGTTTGCTTGTAGTTCTTGTTGCATCCTATTTCATTGCTAGGGACTAGCAATGTGTAAGTTAGGGGGTGTGATGATTCGCAAATATTGCGTATTTCATCCTCCAAACCTACGCATTTTAGCCCACTCGGGTGCCTTAATCTCTATATTTAAGCCCGTTAACCATACAACCTCGGTTTATAGTGATAACATGCTATATGAGGTATAATTGGGTTTTTGTAGGTATTTAGGTACTAAGTATGGAGTTCGGTCCCATTTCGGTGAAATTTTGTACGAAATTGCATGTTCAAGGGAATTTTAGTCTTATCAAATCTTGGGTACCTGGACCAACATCTCACGGAAGTTGTAGCCCTTCTCGCTAGCTTCGCGTGGCCGCAAACGGTGCGCGATTCCGATTGATAACAAAGAAGTTACGGCGATTTCAGTGGAAGAGAAAAACAAGAAATCAAAAGAGGAGAAGAAAAGATACAGTGTGCTGCTGTTGCATTCTGACCTGCTTGATCGATCAATCAACACTTCTAGTCGATCGATCGACCTTTTTGAATTGCCAAAATTTAGCCTTGATCGATCGATCGACCAAAATCATCGATCGATTGATGCCCTGTTTTTCTGCAGATATTTTGCATTTCTTTTCTTTTCTCTTTTCTTTTCTAATTTATTTCCCACTTGGTATATAAGCCAATGTTGATTTAATAAACAGAGGTGAACGTTTTTAGATAGTTTTAGAAGATAGAATAGTTAGGGTTTGGGTGATTTCCTTAGTTCTTCTTCATTTATACTTGGTTTGACACCCTATTTGTTGTGTAAGTTGACTATTCATCATCCTCACCATTAATATAGCTTGTATTTCATTCATTCTTGCTTTGATAATTAGGTTTACATGCTTTGTTAATTAGTTTACATGCTTTAATTACTTGCTTTCTAGTGTAAATTTACCGCGTTTATTTACCGCTTTCCATTTACCGCGTTTTTAACATGCTTTCTCGGTAAACTAAATTAGATTGTGTTTGAATTGAACTCACTCGGGTTGACGTGCTGCTTGTCTTTGGTGATGGTGTTCACGGGTTTATTTCGGGTGCGTTGTCCCAGTTATTACGCCTAGGAGATTTGACGGGGCATATCATGTATGTCCCGTGCTTACGACCTTTCGCGCGTAATTCCCGGGATATTTGTTGACGCCAAAATCTTATTAGGATTTTATGATGATTTAGGTCGTAACAACCCTTGATTTAATTAACTGTCGAAACGAGACGCACTTGTAATAACCCGTCGACCCATGTAACCATTTTATACTAATTAACTCGGGTGAGGGATATTCGACGCAACCTATAGTTTTGTTCGCTTTCATAATCTAGTTTCAATACCTTGCCTAGATTAACATTTCCCTTTATGCATATTTTTCCTTTTAGTTTGTAATCATCTTTTACACTTTTATTTCGGAGTATTAAATCACTTAAATTATAACAACTCGTCTCTGTGGATTTTCGATACCCGACTTACCGCTGTGCTTGCCTCGCAAGTGTAGTAGTAACTTAGGTTTTTGTATTGAGTTGGCGAAACGAAAACAACAACTAGCGTCTTTACACGCGCTACTTTTCGCACTCAATCACCATGGATGCAAAGCTTCCATGGCAGGTGTTATAAGTTTGTCTGTTCGTGTGTGTGCGTGTGTATTTGTCCTTTTGCATAAATCTAATGTTAAAAAAAATTCAGAGTACAAGAATATATGGAAAATGTTTTTTTTTTCCAAAATCAAAAACTATCTGATCAAATTTGGGTATCAATTTGAAGGCCTAAGGCCTAGCTTTAACAAAATACAATAAGAACCACTTCTTATATGCCTATCATCCACTAGGCATTACCCTTAAAATAATAAATGCTTTAAAAGCAAAAATATCGCATGAGAAAAGATAGTTAGCACACAGTACAGAAAATTCTAATAGTTCAGAAAATGGTTAACTTAATGCATTTTATTGAAATTTAAATTAAATAGATTTTCTGGGACCAAAATATATTAGCTACTTTAGCAAATTCTCCACTTCTTTTTAGTTTGATAATTTGTATGGAATGGAACATTTGCTTATATTCGGCCATGCATCGTGTGGCCTTCATGCTAGTGTAACATATAATTTTGATGATAAGAGTCTATCAATTTCAATATTGTGGAATCTTGATAAGTACTATTTTACAACTTCTCCTATGCATTTTGATAATTACAATTTTATAGGATTTAATCTCAACTCTAAAGGTTAACTTAATGTTCATCCCCTATAATATTGAGATTGTACCAAAGTCTCGTAACTTTCCATAACCGCATTTAATCGCCCTATATTTGTTAGATTTTCCAAACCATCTCCATCAACCAATTAAGTTCGTGAATTATTCAACTATTATTAAGTTGTAGATCATTCACCAACAACAAAACCAGGAACTCATTACATTAGCAAATTAAGTTCATATAAGAATGCAATCTCATAATGATCAACTTATCCAACTACTTGGCTTCTTTACGGGTGTTTTAAATACATAACTCTTTTTTAGTAATAGATTATGTACTTTTAGGACTTAAAATAATGTTGATTACGGATATAGGATAGAAAACATTTTGTTTCCATTTTTAGTCCCTATTTTCAAATTAAAGGGACACGTGGCATGCTGTGATTGGTTGACGTTTTATGAATATGGGTCCGCACCAGCGATTTTATTAAAAAATAGGGACTAAAATTATAAATAAAATGTGTGTTGTCCTATTTCCAAAATACATATTACAATAGGTCCTAAATTTACAAAGCCCTTTAGCAATCCTATCTTTAGGTTTAAAACCTAGAAGCAAAAACATCACCCATAGAGTGAACCACATGGAAGTGCAAAAAAGAGGAAAATATACTTGTAGTGTTGTAATTAATAGAAATTCAACAATAGAAGCTCAAATCTACAATACACACCATTTGTAGGTTATATATACTATCATACACATTTCAGAAAAAATATCGTAAGAAACATATAACAAAGAGATTTCAATGTATAGTATTATCAATGTTTACAATAATAAATAAAATAACTTATGAGAATGGTACTCATAATCACCTTCAAAATTCAATAGCAAATTATCTTTATAAAATTTATAAAAAAAATATCATTATGGAATCTCTCTAACTATCATTTTCCTAACCCAAAGTAGTCATCTTTGTTCTCCGCTCTTTCTCACTCTGGAACCCACCGCCACCACTCATCCGCTCGACCATATTTAAATATATCTCTTTGTAATAATACCTCTTCGCAAAATAACAGATCAACCATTCGATGAACAAACATATTCCTCCATTGCCATATGGGTAAGATTATTAAAGAATTTCTTAAAACCTGTCGATCAATTCGAAAAAATCAGACCCATTTTCATGTTTATAGCAACTTTGTATAAAAACATAAAATAAATTAAATAAATTGAAAAGAAGAAGATATGTAAGACAGAATCAAAACATTGAGGACATAAATACCTAGTGTTTTTCATCCATTAAACATCTTACAACATTGTTGGATCACCTTTGAGAGACCATTTGGAAATGTATTTGTGTGTAACATTGAAGACCTAAAACCATTTTTTTGCCATAAAATCATAAACCATTGCAGATCTCTTAAAACCAATTTCATCAAACACCAAACACGTCTTACACACACAAAGCACAGTCCCACCCCTACATGTCAGATTGAATACATCAAATAAAAAAATTCGTGGAGCTAAACTCAAATCTAAAACCTTAAGTTTAAAACTGTAAAAACGTCTACTGATACGACACAAATATTATGTATTTCATCCCTCGAACCGACACATCTTAGCCCCCTCGAGTATCTTATTCCCTATATTTATGTTCGTTCACCAGACAACCTTGGATTTCTATGTTAACATGTTTTTCAGGGGTTAATTGAGCTTTAATAGGTATTTGGATGCTAAGTGTGAAGTTCGGACGCATTCTGCTCGATTTTCGTACGCGATCGCACGTTCAAGGGCAATTTAGTCAATTCACATTTTGGGTACCTGGCCCATCATCCTCACGGAAGTTGTATCCCTCCTCGCAAGCTTGGCGTGGCAGTGAAAGGTGCGCGATTTCAGCGGACGAGAAAGGCAAACATTCCAAAACAGCATTCTACTTGGCTCATACCTGCTTGATCGATCGATCGACCAAAGGGGACGATCGATCGATCCTTCTTATTTTGCCAAATCATGGGAGACAGTGGGCTAGAATTCTGAGCATCGATCGATCGAGCCCAGGGGATCGATCGATCGATCCCCTATTTTCTGGAGATATTTTTCTTTTCTTTTCTTTCTTCTTTTCTTTTTTCCCACTTACTATAAATATCAAATTTTGTGTAAATATCATATATTAAGGTTTATAATCGTTTATAGGTTAGAATAGCTTAGGGTTTGAGGGTTTTGGAGAGTTCTTCTTCAATTGTTCTTGGTTTGATACCCACTTGGGTTGTAAGTTGCACTATTCATCATCCTCTTCATTTTAATATAGTTGTATTTCCTTATTTCCTTTCTTTCTAGTTTAATTTCCATGCTTTACTTACATGTTTTGATTACTTTCTTTCTAGTGTAGCTTTATAGCGTTTATTTATCGTGTTTTTATCATGTTTTCTAGCTAATTTAAATTAGGTTTCGTTTGAATGGAACTCACTCGGGTTGACGCATTGCTTTGCTTTGGTGATGGTGTTTACGGGTCTATTTCGGGTGCGTTGTCCTAGTTATTGCACCTAGGAGATTTTATGATGCATATCATGTATCTCCCGTGCTTACGACCTTGCGTGCACAATTTCTGGGGTATTTGTTGATGCCAAAATCATATTAGGCTTTTATGCGGATTTAGGTGCATGACAACCATTCGTTCAATTAACTATCGAAACGAGACGCATTATAAATAACTCGTCGACCCATGTATCCATTTTATACAAATTAACTCGGGTGAGGGATATTCTACGCAACCTATAGTTTTAGTCGCTTTGTTAATCTAGTTTCAATACACTCGCCTAGATTAATATTTCTCTTTTATGCATCTTTTCCTTTTTTAGTTTTTAATCACCTTTTACACTTTTATTTCGAAGTATAAAATCCGATAAATTCTAGCAACTCATCCCTGTGGATATTTTCGATACCCGGACTTGGCCATTATACTCACCAGTTGAGTGTAGTCATAAGTTTAGGTTTTTGTATTGAGAAGTTGAACAAAAAACAACAATCAACGTTTGACACGCGCTACTTTTCGCCCTCGATCAAAAATGGCGCCATTACCGGGGATGAGTTTGTTTTAGACTTTATTTGATGTAGTATTTCATAGTATTTTCTTTCTATTTATATTGTTTTCTAATCTTTTTGCAGGACTTCCACATTTCTGCACTTAGAAACACTCAATTTTTTCCCGCGCGCACCTATTTTGTGGAATTTGCCACTTGAGCCTTTTTTGGGGTAAGCATGTCTTCTTCCAATTCTTTCGGTAATCATTGTTATAATTCTCAAAATTCTCGCAAACCTATGACTTTCGGTGAATACTTAGAATCCCAAAGTATTACAAATTCAAATATGACTTTGGGCGAGTATAACGAAAGTCAAAATTTGGGTTATTGGAATTGTAATGATGATGATAATGATTTTGGGCCATTACCTCCTTATAATAGGAATTTTGAAACGAATTGAAATAGTTTTCAAAATTACTATAATATTGAGTTTTCGTTTAAGTCCAATGGTAATTTTCAAAATTCCCATTTTCATGGATTCGCACCTCGACCTATGACATTCGGTGAGGGCTTGCATATGTATAAGAGTGAGAAAATTGAAAATCGTTATCGGGAAGAAAATTTTTTGTGGGAACATGATTTGGATTTATTCTTTGAGTCCGACGACGATTTTGCTTCCGAAACTTTTGAAGTCGAGGAATGTTTTGAACCAAATGGGTACTTTTACCTACTTTGGAACAAACCATTCTAGACTTTGCCCATTGCATAATAGATATTGAAAGTGAGGATGAAAATGACGTAATATCCATTTGCAATGAAATGATTTCTTCTTTGGCTCCCAAAGAAGAACATTTCATTGAAAATGATATTATTTTCTTCGAAACTCTATCTTCATCCGATGATGATTCATCTCATGAGTTTGAATTTCTTTCATCCCCATTTTCATTCTCTGTTATCACACCGTCACAAGTACCCGATGATTCGATTTCAAACTTTAACGTTTTAAACCTTTTCGCCGATGAGGAGTAATTTATCGAGTCGCCTTCCACGATCGCATTCGTACCTTCGTGTGTGTCGCCTCCCATTCCAATTTCAAAATCCTTGGGAGGATATTAAGCTTTTCTAGGTCCCCACATGTTTTTGTCACCCGTTCAATCCAAACCACCCATCGTCCCTCCAAAACTTTTAATTGGCGATGGTTCCTTTCTTTCGCCTTACACATGCCTTCCGTTGTTCAAACATAATTCATATTTTTTGGAGGGCATGCTTGTATGTGAGGGTACACCGATTATCCTCCAAAGTCAAATCGTTTTTGCGATGGACCCTCAGTTATTTAGACTTCTAGTGTACAGTTAGTGTGAAGCCTAAATAGTAGGTTGTATATAGTTAGCTTTCTTTCTTTTTATTTTTTCTTTCCTTTTTAATTTAGTCTAATGTAATTAGTTAACTTTTTGTTATTTGTTTTTGCTTTGCTCGGCACTAACTTGTTTTGTAGATTCTTTGGACTTGTTTTTATGGGGATCGCTCCAATTTTGGGTAATATCACTATTTTCCTCTCTTAACTTGGCTCTTAATTCACATTGAGGACAATGTCAGGTTTTAAGTTAGGGGGTGTGGGATATTATATCCATTTCTTTATTTAGTCCATGTTTTTTTATTCACATGTTAGTTACTTAGTATGCTTTTCTCAAAAAAATTAAAAAATTTGAAAATGATTTTCTTTCTTTTTTCTCCTTTTTAGGCTTTTTGCCTTTGTTTCCGATGATAAATTTCAATAATTGCCTAATCCAATAGACAACCCAATGATGCATGTTCTCGATTTTAGAAGTTATTAGACTTTAGTCTCACTTATTGATATTATGAATAACTTCATGAATTAAACTTTAATCCCAAGAGCACATGCACTTTCTTGCCTTATTGATTTGGTTTAATATTTTTATAACTCGGTAATCTTTTGTTGCATTGTATATACTTACACCGATTAAGCTTTGTACCTTTCATCGTTTGTAAGTGTTATACCCTAATTTTTTTCCTTTGAAAACGTTGAATTCACCAGTAATCTCACTATTCTTTCATTTGATCGTTCATTAATTGAGTTCATACTTGAAATGTGTTACTTAAGCATGATTTTCATATATTGTTTTGACTCGAGAATTGCATAAACTTTGTGAAATCATCATAGGCCATCTTTGTTATATCACCCATATTGACGTTGACCTCACCCTTGTATGTTTACCCTCGTTAACCTCCTTTTAGCCTAAATATTAGCCTTTAATTTAATAACCCCAATCCCATAACCAACTCTGAATTGTAGTTATAAACCATACATACACTTTCCATACCTTTGTTTGGAATGTTTCTTGGGAGTGAATGATGTTGTTATGATGTCGGTTGCAATTTAGGCGTATGAGAGTTTGAAAAGTAAAGAGAAAAGAAAGTAGTGAAAAAAGTGAAGAAAAAGAGAAAGCAAAAAGAAAAAGAAAATAAAAGAGAAAAATGAGAAAAAGAAGAAAATAAAAGAAAGAGAAAGTTGTATATGTTGTATATAGTTCAATAAGCTTTGATTACTCTCCCCGATGATATATCTAATGCTTTTTTTGGAACTTGTTTTCCAATTTTGTTATTGCCCGCATTTTTCCATTATCCCGAGTTTTCATTCTGAACACTTTGAATCCGTATATACATTCCTTTGTTTCATACCCTAGCCTAGCCTACATTATAACCCTATTACAAGTCCTATGTGATCTTAGGGAGATGTAATTTAAAAGTTGAAATAGTTTTGATAATCTGTGAAAATGCATTTCGCCTCCTTTAGTGTGCGGTATCCTTTCATTGAGATTACAATTTTTCAGTTTATATATAACGTTATTCATTTGTGACATGTGTGAGGCCTACACTACACCAAAATGGGAGATTTGTGAGTGTTGTTAGCACTCACAAATGACCTTTATAACTGCTATTTACCGTCATAATTTAGGGGGTGACAAAAGAAAGTTTGTAACTCCTAACAGAAGTCACAAATTTTTATAACCCCTATGGGGGTTATGACTGTTGACCCCAATTTGTAACTGTTATTTGTAACTGCTATCAGCATTTAGGAATATTAGATTCGTAACTGCTGACAGCAATCACGAATATTAGATTCGTAACTACTGACAGCAGTTGCGAATCTTATATTTGTGACTACTGACAGCAGTTAAGAATCTTATATTTGTGTCTGTTGTTAGGAGTTACAAAATTGATAGTATTGACAAATTTGTGACTGCTATTAACAGTTACAAAATTGAATTTGTTAAATGTGGTAAGAGTTATTACAAATATCTTTATATTTTCACAAAATAATGAAATAATGAAAGTAAAATAAGTATCATGATAACAAGTCTAAAAATTTTGACAACATTTCATTTATATTTCTCATATTCCAAATATCCAGTACACATAAAACTTGTTTAAACTTAATTTAATATCAAACAACCCCTTCGTGGGTGCCAAGTACAAAATGAACATAGAATAAAAAAAACAAAAAAAAAATAACGACACAACACTTCGACAACATGAAATGTCATGAACATGTAACAAATCATTCTAAAACTAGACGAGGGGTCACCACACGGTGGATACACTTTGCAAAGTTTAGGTATATCAACCGTAGAGGGTATTAATGCGGTGACATCCTCCCTAGTGTACTCGGAGTATGCCTGTTGAGCAAGTTCAATGGACTCAATTTTTTTTAATACGGTGCCTCGGTATCCATTGACTTGTGCTTATGTTGCTTGCCACGAAGTGTAAACACTTGGATTTAGGCCTTTGAATATTACGTATGTCGAATATTCCATATGTATGTCTGCAAATAATAAAATGTAACTGTGTTAGTTACACTAGTAGTAATCATAGTCAATGGTAAATAATAGACCAAAAGTTCAGTAAAAGAGGAATAGAAGAGCACTTATGGTAGACATAGGAATAGAAGATCAACTATGGTATATAGAGCCACTATGGTATATAGAGGTTTAAGAGCAGCTATAACAATTAAAAAGTATTATTGACCGGGGATTAATATGGAAAGCTCACAAATTAAAAAGCTAATGGTCTTTTTTTTAGAAGAAGCTAAAGTGTATAAAAAGAACCCGCCAAAGGGGCAGAAGCCTGTATACAAGACATATACAAAGTTCTAAAAAAAGCTAATTTAGTCATATATAAAGGCTACAGGCATATACCAAGTCGAACCTGAAGTCAATATTCATGGTAAGACGAATAAATGTTTTGGCTATAATAGGTTGACATGTTAGATAGGTTAACATGTAAGACAAATCAATTATTTAAACATGACACATATTTCACATATCATAACATGAACTATACACAACTCTTAATAAGTTGATCGAGTAAATTAACCCTGACCCAACTCATTATCAATTTCAATTTTCAGTCAGAGTTTGACATAAATACAAAAATCCAATTTGAAAAAAGAAAAAAAAGAATATTGAAAAGGTTAAGTTTCTAATTATGAGTGTCCTATGATCATTCAAACTTAATACTATGTTACTTAAAAATGTTATTCAATATATATATATATATATATATATATATGTGTGTGTGTGTGTGTGTGTGTGTGTGTGTGTGTGTGTAAAACTCTATTTTTATATACCTGCCAACCTGCTTCAATGGTGTTAAGGTCTCCAAATGAACGAGAGCTCATCCATAAGATTGAAATTCATACAAGAGCTCGTCCATAAGATCGAAATTCATAGTGTTGTCCGCAAGTGTTCCTAACGTGGTATTAGGCATAGAGGCACTGCTATCCATCACGAACTTTCTCATGTGTCCAATCATAAAGCCTATATAGTACAAAAATGAAAAAAAAATCAAAACCCAGAACAGAGAAGAAGCACAAATATAAAGAACAAAAATAGGAACTTCCATAAAGGATCGCTTTCTCCGGCCTTCAAACTCTGAATCAACCCAAGTCGCGAAAACGTTGCCAACAAAAATTTCTTTCTAACTGCAATCAGAAATGCATCTCCGAGAAAAGAAACATAAAACCAGTTCATACAAAACTATTACCACACGCACACACTCCCTACCTACTTGCTCACACCCTCTTACCAAAACGCACATACCCCTTATCTCCCCATATATCTGATACACTCTCATCACCTACAACAAAATATCTAAAATCCCTACCAAAGTTGCCCAACCAAAAAACCCATACCCTACAACCCCGCACCCATATATCCCTATTTCCCCTCCCACTGTCACCCACAACCACACCCCTGTACGAACCTGCCAGCCCCCATAGAACCTCCTCTACAACCATCCCATAAGTCAAATCATTTGTTTACACCTAACTATATGCACACAAAATAAACTTAACTAAAAAGTAATGAAGTGCGCATCTCAGAGGGCTTACTTCCTTTTTACATGATCAGTGCTTCATATTCGTCGAATTGTTTTTGAATATTGAATAGCTTGTTGGCAGAATCACTGAGACTGATAATCTACAAACACAATTATTGATTCATTAGAAACAGAAAAAAAATTCCAATAGCAAACCACCCGTAAAAGATAGGCGTATATCAAAGTCAACTTTGGTGTAACTCATATGGAATCTTAATTCTTAATGTTTGTCCTTGTGATGTCCACAATATAAATAAAATATGAAGGTGACAAGGATAAATTTCCAATTATATGAGGATACCTCTCTGCATCTTTATTGACCGTGCATTAAATTCATCCTACAGTAAAATAACAATAATAATAATCTTAATAATGTATTAATGATGACACTACTGAATTTCTCACATGTCAAAAAAAGTTTGAAGTCGAGAATCAAAACTCTGATCTACTATTTGTTCCTAAAACTCTTTCAACTGTGCATTAGTGATGGAATCTCTGGTTGTATTACGCCTCTAGGTAAGTGCATCAAAACCTTTTTAAGTTCAAGTCAAAATATAAAACCTGCCAATGCAAGCAAATATATGCAAAATACTTTTGCTTCTCAAGCTTATAAAAACATCAGTTGCATTCATACATCCTCAATTTATAGATCTCTCACATTCTAAGAGTGCCGAGCATGCAATTATATTCCTGGATGAGTGAAGAAGAAAGTGTCCATTCCTGCTACTATATGCCATTTCCTACACATGTATCTTATGCCTTTCAAATACGCTTTTAATGTTCCCACATGCCTTAAATCAAATTATGCATTTGGGGGAAAGAAGATGAGATGTAATGATGGTCAACCATGTCGAATATGTTGTAGATTTTACGGTCATGCAACATAATTGACGCAGTTCCAGGTTAGAGAATCCAAATACAAACATACAATTGATCAATTAGGCAATTGGGGCCATAGACGCTGCTAAATACAACATCTGTAAATTGAATCATAAGTGAATCCAAACATACAATTGAATCATAAGTGAATCAAGTGAATTATTCACCTAAATACAACATCTGTGAGTACAATATTGATATGACACAATTAAGTGAATCAATGAATCAAGTATGTGAATCAATTATCATATCTAATACTGTCTACTAATCATATCAGTTATCCAAGTATGTGAATCAATGAATCAATTATCATATATGTGAATCAATGAATCAATGAACAAAGTATGTGAATCAATTATCATATCTTATACTGTCTACTGATCATATCAATTATCCAAGTATGTGAATTAATGAATTAATTAATCAATTATCATATCTGTGAATTAATGAATCAATGAACAAGTATCTGAATCAATTATCATATCTGATACTATCTAGTTATCATATCAGTTATCCAAGTATGCGAATCAATGAATTAATGAATCAATTAGCATGTTTGAGAATCAATTAATCAAGTTTATGAATCAATTATCATATCTGATACTGTCTAGTTATCATATCAGTTATCCAAGTATGTGAATCAATGAATCCAAGCATAGCATGAAAATTGGAGTCTTTGAATCAAGTCTGTGAAGTTATACAACATCAGTGAAGCATACCATACAGCATCTGTTAAGCATACATCTATTCCACATTGGATGATATGTTATAAGGAATAAAAGAGTTTACAAAGATCGATATTCAAAGTTTCTATGATCAGACTTAAATCTATCTCAGAGTCGAGTTAAAGACACGTTCAAGAATAAAAACGGCTTATATGTGTGGTTGGTAATGCCTTTCGGCTAGTCCAACGAACCCAGTACTTATATGTGGATGATGAATAAGAATAAAGTCCCCTCAAGACTAACAACCTATGACTAGTTATACATATCTACCCTAGTCGTAGACTATCCTTTGTAGATGAGAAATGGGTCACGTCTATCAAGGAAGTCACATCCCCTTTAATGCAAAACTAATCTGCATTTCTTGCAAGCTAGATGGCATTTTATGCCCAAGACATTATAAATGCATAACTTACACAAAGCAAGGAACAGGGGAAAAACTAGAAAAGAAATCATGTCACATTAATCCTTCACCTCATACTTTATTATAGTTATTTTGCCAACTCATGAACATTCATGGTAAATTTATTGGACTCAATCCAAAGTTGAATCCCATCTCTTAAACCTTTGGTTTTTTTAGTGGTGTTTATATCTCCCTACACGCTTAAATTATGAGTTTCTTTTTAATAACTTTGTAGTTAATAACACAAGCACAAGCTCTTATATTACTGAATTCTAAAGTCATTTTACATAAATAATAACTTTGTCGTTAATTTTCTGTTCTAGTGCAGGGCTGGAGGTTATTAGAGTACAACTTATGCTCCTTCGCCATTCTATAAGACATCAAAAATGAACTCTATTTACCTTGAAGGATACAATTATTCGATTTTTGATCTAACAAGACACGATAGAGTTCAGATACAGGTATTTATGATATTTTGTTAAGACATATAGAAAATCAATCCTTTGAATAACAAAATTACCAATATAACATCTCCTAAGTTGCACTAAACTTACATTGGTGTAAAGAGTGTACAGAGTGACCCCACATAATCCTTCAGGAGATGCTTCCTTAACGATAACACATGCACACCTCCCTATGTCTAGTGGCAAAGACCTACAAAACAAAGACATCAGAAACCACAGCAACTTAATTATTAAATGAGGTTTATTTAGGCATATTTTATAAGTATATTAAATGAGGCTTGTGAGAGGCAGTCATTGCAAGGATTAATTACATAGTTTCATTAAGATTAATATCTAAAACTTTATTTACAAAACAAACCTGTTGGAAGCGTAGACCACGAAGAAGCAGGAGCTACTTCTGAATCTGAATAATCCCAAATGTTCACTGAATTTATGTATCAAACAGAAGTAAGAAACTTTAGATTACAGAGATTTTCCTTTAAAGAGAAACAAAGAGGCTATCTTTACCTTCAAGAGTCGAAAGACTCTCTTTATATTGCTTTGTGGAATCCCATAAGCCAAAAGCGCCTGTCAAAAAATTAGAACCATCTATTGTAAGTTATTATTAACAATGTAAACTGTAACAAGGGATGTCTTGAGCCCCCAATTATTTCAGGGTTAATGTTTTTTACCTAGGCGAAAAGTCAAATATGGAAAAATACTTTCACCTATGCAGGATGTTCTTCACAATATTTGTCAAAATCACATCAGTATTACAAGGTTACACTAGTAAAAATAATTAATATTAATTAGGTAAATATTTTCCAACTTGTTGAAAATTATTACCCCCAGAACAAAATCGGGCCTTGAATCTTCATATTTTTTTTAATTGAGGACCATACATGCATGATCAACGCATTTTTTATGTGGTAATCACAAACATGCAGCGTATGATCACACCCAACATCAAACATTCCAATCAACTTTTAAGCGGTGATGAACATGATAAAAACTAAAAAAAAAACTTACCCATTTAAAAATAGAACTACAAACAACTAATAAGTAATGACAACACATTTAAAAAAAGAAAGTAAACAACAACCAGTAAACTAAAGCACCAAATAAGTTAAAGTGAGATTAAAGTTATCCATTGTTAATGGAGTTAAATTGATACATTCTACTATGCCTTTACAACTTAAATAAGACTATTTAAAACCTTACCCAAAATTTAGATCGTTCAAATTCTCCGATGTTGAGAACTTCACGAGCTACACATTCATCTTCTTAGATAGAAACATATATACAAAATAAATGTCGCTAAGAAGACATATCAGTATGACCTGAAATACATTAGTCCCGACAAATATATAATTAACATAGAAACTATTGGCAAATCAGTACTATATTACTTTAACAGAGTAATTGAAAAGTGTTTTTTTATCTTTCAAGAATTTGGCTTTGCCACCTCTTCAAGTTGGGCTATCTTATGATTCTAGTCATTGTGTTCCAAATGTAGTATCGGAACATTGCACACCATTACTTCTAATTCATCACATGAAAAGCAATAATTAATCCCTGTAAATCAAATGAATAAACCCCACATCAGTTTATCTTCAACATTAATCAAACGAAACCCTTAATTTATCTCACAAACTAACATGGTAAGAGTAGATATATAAATTAGGGTTTCTCAAATAAATTTTCAACGCAAACTATAATTTATGAGAGGACATACTTAATAGAAGAATTATAGAAGAAATAACCTTTAAAAACCTTAATCAAACAAATAAAATTCCTTCTTTAATTTAATCAAGCCTTAATAACACAATATTACCCAATAAATTATGTATGCAAATACTAAAACAACCACAACCCAATTGATACATTGTAAATGTTATTTATCACATTTAAATCTTATGTGAGACAACGTCAAATTTAAAAGTGACATTATTTGTGTTAGTTTGTTCTTGTTCTAACACCACCATAATATATACTCCCGCAACCCCAATTTAATAGTCTCTATTTAAAAACAAAGATTTTGGGTAAAGATGAAGTCAATTACAAGATCACATACAAATAGATGAACAACATAAACAAATCCAAACTTTGAAATAAACCCTAGAGTAGGTAGAGAATATTATTACCAAACGATGTCGTATGCACCTTGACCGACAGGCCGAATTGGTGGAACATACTTTCTGGAAACTTCGAAAAGATTACCATACACATTGTACAGTACATATCAATATCATATGAACCAGAACTGGATTCGACACACATATCTATTTTTTTAGTTTATAGTTTTTTCAGTATAACAAACCGAACACGATTAACACCAAATTGATGAACAAATTAGCAATAGTTGATTCATCACATGAAACCATCGGAGTATTTATAATATTATGTAATTACTACCAAACTTCAATTAATAAAATGAATAAAAAACAGCAAAATGAAATGCTCACCAAAATCAAAATAAAAAAATTCATCAAAAACGAAAGGTCGGGAGAAATGTTCACCAAAAATGAAATTTTAGGGCGGAAGCTCTTCACAGCATAAGAACAAGAGTGAGGGGTGGGAACGTTGTCAAAAACGATTGAGATGAGGTAAATTAAAGGAGGTGAAAAATTTTGTGACCCTTCCAAGCAGTTATAAATTAAAGTAGGCCAAACTTTGTGAGTGTCAGGAGCGGTCACAATTTAGTATGAGTTCAAAATTTGTGACTCCTCGTAGCAGTTATAAATTTGTGACTACTCATAAGAGTCATAAATTAGGCCTACTAATAAATTTGTGACTGCTTGTTGCAGTTATAAATTTATAACTGCTGATAGCAGTCACAAATTAATTAAATAGTAACATTTGTGACTCTCATTAGCGGTGACAAACTAATTGACCCAAATTTTTTATTACCCTTCATTTTATCACTGCTAATGGGAGTTACAAATAATTTTGTGACTGCTCTTGGAATTTATAAGTTTGTCACCCAAATTAGCAGTCACAAAAAAGCAGTCACAAAATTAGCATTTTGGTGTAGTGCTAGTTTCCATTTACATTTGCTCCTTATGCCCGCATGTTTCGTGTGTTACCTCCCTGTTTCGAGTGAATTCACTTAATGAGTGTAATGCTCGTGAGGATTGAATATATGCTTGCTTTAATGTTTATCCAGTTTATATAAGTTTTTCACCAAATCACACTTTGCATGTGCTCGCTCCCCCTCCCACATTTTAAGGTTTCAATTTTATGAGGTGCATTCTATATTGTTAATGATTTGGACTTTTGTTTGAATTCATTCACTTTGTTAATAATACGTATGAAATCTTTTTCGCCATTGTTGGTTTTGTCGCATGTTGGTTTGGGCATATTTTGAGGAAACCATGTGATGTTTATAGGTATCATCCCTGAAAACCCTCACGAGACGACACTCGTCCACTAGGTTGACCTAGGAGTTTAACGGCTTATTGCATACACTAAATACAATCGGATCGCCCCCGAAAGTGGCCTTTTGCTTTTATACCATACTTTTGTACTCTCTCCTACTTTTGGTTTTCTTGTAGCTCTTGTTGCATCCTATTTCATTGCTAGGGACTAGCAATGTGTAAGTTAGGTGGTGTGATACGATGCAAATATTACGTATTTCATCCCTCGAACCGACGCATTTTAGCCCTCTCGGGTATCTTATTCCCTATATTTATGCTCGTTAACCAGAAAACCTCAGATTTCTGTGTTAACATGTTTTGCAGGGGTTAATTGAGCTTTTATAGGTATTTGGATGCTAAGTGTGAAGTTCGAACGCATTTCGCTCGATTTCCGTACGCGATCGCACATTCAAGGGCAATTTACTCAATCCACATTTTAGGCACCTGGCCCATCATCTTCACGAAAGTTATAGCCCTCCTCGCAAGCTTCACGTGATCACGAACGATGCGCGATTCTAATTCAGAACGAAGAAGTTACGAATATTTCAGCGTACGAGAAAGGCAAACATTCCAAAATAGCATGCTGCTTGGCTCATACCTGCTTGATCGATCGACCGACCAAAGGGGACGATCGATCGATCCTTCTTATTTTGCCAAATCGTGGGAGACAGTGGGCTGGAATTCTGAGCATCGATCGATCCCCTATTTTCTGGAGATATTTTGCTTTTCTTTTCTTTCTTCTTTTCTTTCTTCTTTTCTTTTACCCCACTTACTATAAATATCAAATTTTGTGTAAATATCAGATATTAACATTTATAATCGTTTTTAGGTTAGAATTGAGGGTTTTGGAGAGTTATTCTTCAATTGTTCTTGGTTTGACACCCAATTGGGTTGTAAGTTTCACTATTCATCATCCTCTCCATTTTAATATAGCAGTATTTCCTTATTTCCTTGCTTTCTAGTTTAATTTCCATGCTTTACTTACATGTTTTTATTACTTGCTTTCTAGTGTAGCTTTATAGCGTTCATTTATCATGTTTTCTAGCTAATTTAAATTAGGTTGTGTTTGAATGGAACTCACTCGGGTTGACGCATTATTTTGCTTTGGTGATGGTGTTTACGGGTCTATTTCGGGTGCGTTGTCCTAGTTATTGTGCTCAGGATATTTCATGGGGCATATCATGTATGTCCCATGCTTACGACCTTGCGTGCGCAATTTTTGGCGTATTTGTTGACCCTAAAATCATATTAGGCTTTTATGTGGATTTAGGGGCGTGACAACCGTTGGTTCAATTAACTGTCGGAACGAGACGCATTCTAAATAACTCGTCAACCCATGTATCCATTTTATACAAATTAACTCGGGTGAAGGATATTCGACGCAACCTATAGTTTTACTCGCTTTGTTAATCTAGTTTCAATACACTCGCCTAGATTAATATTTCCCTTTTATGCATATTTTCCTTTTTTAGTTTATAATCACCTTTTACACTTTTATTTCGGAGTATTAAATCCTATAAATTCTAGCAACTCGTCCATGTGGATATTTTCGATACCCGAACTTGGCCGTTATACTCACCAGTTGAGTGTAGTCATAAGTCTAGGTTTTTGTATTGAGGAGGTGAACAGAAAACAACGATCAATGTTTGACACGAGCTAGTTTTCGCCGTCGATTATCTACCCTCTTTTTCTAGGGAGGATTATTCTAAGAGAAACATAGATGATGGGAGGTTAAAACATAGATAGTTTTTATATTTTTTTCTACACGTATCAAACTGGATTCTATTCGTCACCCCTCCACGTTTAGCCAGATCAACTGCCCACCTCAACACCCTCTCCACGTGTTATGATATGCTCATATGATGCAACATCATCGCTGATACCACCAACGTCATTACTTCATCATACATGCTCTAAAAATGATGTGTGTGGAGAGGCGACAAGGAACCTTAACACTTTGGATTTATAGTTTACTGACACGGAGGGGAGAAGGAGAGACTAAATATACACGGTAATGTTGTGGAGCTATCATATTACCATGACTTATGTTCGGTTAGATATAATCATGTGAGATTGAAGATTGCTCTAATTGAGTTAAATCAATATATTTCTCCACAACCTAATGCACAACCCAAAAATCACCCAAAAATGGTAGAAGAGTAATTTTACAATTGCGATAATTTTTTGTACGTGGCGTCATCTCACTTCTGTTATAAGTTTCCTGTCTACAAACTGTATGAAAAGAGAAATTCTCTTAATGTGTCCCTCTCTCACTATTGTAGTTGACTCATACTTTGTATTCCATATGGTTTCTATTTGTCAAGCTAAAACATTATTTGAAATAAAATATAGAAAATGTCTATGAAAAGAATATGTGAGTTACATTGACCCAAAGAGGAGCTTAGTATGGAAATCGGGAAAGCGCGTGCTCAGTAGGTTAAATTGGTAAGAAAGTTAAGGCTTAGATCATATGATTACCGCTTACTCTTATATATAGATTGAAGAAGTCGGAGAGAGAGGAAAAAGAGTAGTCGAAAAGTCGTATTGGAAAGTGGAGACGAGGCAATTATTATATAGTAAATGGGGAATAAATATCCACTAAATGGGACATGGGAAAGGCGGGGGGGGGGGGGGGGGGGGATTGAGAGAAAGAGACATGAAAGTACAATGAGAAATCATATCAAATAAACGAACCAATTCTTTCATTTAACATGCATTCTTTTATTTTATAATATTGGTAATAGATACATCGAAGTTAAAGAGACGTGGAGTAAGGTAGAAAGGTTTAGTTTATAACGAGGTGTATATTTATTATCATTTATACCTCTAATACTATCGTATTAGAGGTATAACTAGCATATAACCCGCGTGATGCGTGGGCATTTTTTATTTATATCTATATAATATATTTGATAAATTTGTTATATATATATATATATATATATATGTGTGTGTGTGTGTGTGTGTGTGTGTGTGTGAATAAACATACTTGTTGTACATTGCCTGTAATAAGGGAGATTTGAGTATAAATTTCGATAGCACATGTGGAAAGGGGTATGGTTATTATACAAAAAATCATCTTGATTGGTACATAACGGCCAAATATCGTAATTACGTACAATTACTGTATTGTTGATTAATATCTAGAATAAATGTCGATCATTAAAGGTCTATACAAATATGCAAGGTATATTAATTATCAAGAAATGTTTGAAACAATTTAATTTAATTGACATGATATGTAAAAAAAAGATATAATTAATTATACCCAATTGCATGAATGAGTATTGAAAATTAATTGTATTAATTTGATTAGGTATTAAAAATCGATTGCCCTTAATGTAATATAGAGAAAAAATACTTGTGGAAATTATAATTTCAAAAGATATGAAAACACAACCATAATGAATTTCTCCCAATGATCAAACACAATTTTACAAAGACGTAGAGGTAAAATTGTAACATTGTGTTCTTTTTTTCATTGCTAAATTTTGTTTTGTAATACAATCTATATTTTGTGATTTCATAAAAATATAATATTGCAAAAGAGAATTCAGAGCCTATCGTTTCCTTAACAACTAAATTATTATTAAATTTTCCAAGGCTTTAAATTGAAAATAAACATATAATTTCTATTTTCTAATAGGCACAACACCATATTATAAATCAAAGGATCCAAGATATAATTCTATACTTCTCGAACAAATGAAATATAGTGACAACGCATTGGCATGTTCCTATCATTTCATTAGTGTCCCTGAGTATCTTATATCAAGATATTAGTATTTATGAGGCAAACTAATTACCCCTTACTTTGACAACTTCTTTTTAAAGGTCAAATAATAGACATTTTTTCTAATTGATCAAAGAAGACAATTAAATCAAACCTCCAAAAAGGGAAAGTATGCATTGATGCAGATTTAGACTTTTAAAATTAAATTAACTCTACAAAATAAAAATATTCTATTAGATTTCAGTACAACCTGATACATATTAATAATAATGCAAACAAAAATGACACAGATCTAAAGATTTATAGCTAAATATAGATCAAGTTTAAGTATAAATTCAAACACATTCACGCAAAAACAGATCTACAATTATATGTACAAACATATATCCCCACAAAACACAAATATATATATATATATATATATATATATATATATATATATATATATATATAGACACACACACACACACACACACACACACACATAAATATAGAAGTTTGAATAAACACTTAGTTGAACAAAAAAATTGCATAAATAAAGAACATTTTGTTTCTAAAATCGCTAATACTTATTTATTCCAAAAATCCAAAGTACGGGGAAAAAGACTTTGAACTCCAAAATACCCAAATATGATTTCCAAATAAATTAAGTTTTGAAACCCCCCAAAATTGAGTATGAAATGACCATTATGCCCTTAAACTTGTCCATTTTTTCGCCTCCAACACAAATACATTTGACAAAAACTAAGATTATGTATTTTAAATTAAAAACTATTTTTAATAAGAAACTGTTTTAAAAATTAAAAAAATCGTTTTTAAAAAACATTTAAACTATTTAAAAAAACTAATATTTTTTTTATTAAAAAACCTATTTATAAAAAGTACAAAGTAGTTTAATATAAAATAAAAGTTGTGTTTAGAAAATTAAATTGTTTTAACTATTAAAAAACAACATTTTTTCAATTTTTTTACAAAAAAAAATTGTTTTTTATAAAAAACTAAAATATAAAAATTATATTTGTTTTATAAGAAAAATATGTTTTAAAACAGTTTTTTTAAATTATACTAACAGTAATTTAAAAATAAATAAATGGCATCATTTGAAAATGGATCTCCTCGAGACATATGTTTTTGTTTGGTATAATATTGGATGTTTATTTTTTTTTACCTTTTTAATCGCATATTATAAAACAAAACATTTATTAAAACAGGTCTTTTGAAAAAAAATATTTTAAAAAATATTTTTTAAATAGTTAAAAAGTTTATTTTTGTAAAAACAATTTTTATTTTATGCAAAACAAATTTTTAAAAAGTTAAAGGGCTTTAAAAAATATTGCAAAAAAACTATTTCTTATAACAAAGTAGATTTCCAATTAAAAAAATATTTCTAATTAAAAAAAGAAAAAATATTCAATAATGACTAAAATTCTTGAAAATACATAAAAAAAAGATAAAAAAAATATGGAAAATACAAACTAAAAAAATGAGAAAAAAATATTTATGTTTTTTTTGCAAAATGAATAAATATTCTAAAAATTTTGAAAAAAAATATTACTTAAAATGAATTTCTAATAACAAAATAGATTTGGAATTAAAAAAACCAAAAGTCTAAGAAAACCAAAAAAAATATTCAATAATTAGAAAATTTTTGGAAAATACAGAAAAAATAAAAAAATATTTGAAAAAAAAGAAAAGAATATTGATAAAATATTTCCAGTAAAAAAAAAGGTTTTCATCCAAAAAAATATATTTTCAAGTAAAATCAAAAGGATTTTCAGAAAAAAAATATTTTTATCTCAAAAAAATGTTATCTAATAGATAAAAAAACTACCATCAAATCTCAGAAAAATAAAATAAAAAAACTTCATCCAACAATCTAAAACTACTAACCCATGTAAAGCCATAACCCGAGCTGCTAAAAAAAACTATCATGATTTAGTGGTATCAAAAGATCAATGAAGTTTTAAATTGGTTGAGTTTTCCTCCAAACTACGGAAATTTTATTTATTATACTTTGTATGTGAATAAAAGTGGGATGTTTTAAGATAAAAGAGGTAAAGTTTTGAAATTTGAGTTTGCTCATAAATTGATATATTATGGGGGAGATTTGAAATTTGAGTTTGCTCATAAATTGATATATATATGTTTATCTCATCTTTTCAAACTCGATTTGTCACTTGGTATTTTGCTTTGTCTCATGTGTGTAGGTACTACATTGATGATCTTTGAATTGCACACCCTGATGAGAAAAGTTCTGTGATTCCTGAAGATTTGAAGAACAAACGAAGAAGACTATTCATTTGTACCTTTTCCAGTTTTGGGTTCATGGGAGGGTAGATTTGTATAGGCAATTTCATACTTAATAATTCGGATTTTTTATGTGTGTACCGGCATAGACATAGGGGGAGATTTGTAAGGACATTTTTCTCATGTCCGAAATGTTTCATTTATTTATGTCGTACGCCGCTACATTAGGCACGTCACCTCACGATCTCGCATGACGGCCTCTATCTGAATTTCGGGAATCAAGCATGCATTATCTCCATTAATGTGTCCCTCATTTGCCTCAAAGACTTCACGTTCCTTGATTCTAGGCTCGTAATGCAAGTGGTACGCAAGAGAAGTCAAATCAGTGAAACAAGGCATGATAGGGATGTTCAAGGGAAAATTGGTAATTTTACAGCCATCGTCCGGAGGACCGGTCAACTGGAAAGTTGAAGAGCTTTCCGTAACAAAGATACTGGAAGAAACGGCACCTCAATCCGAGCGACGGTGAACAAGTTATGGCCCGTTGAAAATGGAGATATGTTCATTGAAAAGTCTGGGAATTTTTCTAAGTGTTTAAGCCTCTATTCCCAGCACACTTTCCCGAACCCAGTCCAGAACCGGTTCGGGGGGGCGAACCGGTTCGCAGGGTACCCGAACCGGTTCGGGGTACCTGTACGCTAGATAGAATTTCAGCATTTAAAAATTGTGGGACTCTTCATATTTTTTCCTATAAATACCAACTTCGGGGGAGTTGTTTTGCAAGACTTTGATAGACGAATTTGAGAGTCCAAATACCTCTAGTCTTCATATTTTTGAGTCCCAAGACTCATGTTTTGATTCACACATCCTTGCCAAATATTTGTGAATCCTTTTGCAACCCAAGAACACAACTTTGATTTGTTCAACCCTTGTGGAGAAGCCGGTTCTCTTCTTCATTGCAGCCCTACTGGAAAGGGATAATTCCATCCGCGACTACAGAATCCGATACCCGAGGGTAATTCTTAGTCAACTTGTATTTTTATTGTAATCCGATTGTAAGACGTTTTCTTACAAATTATAGTGAAAATAAATGGTTTTGCCCCTGTGGGGGATTTTTCCTTAATTGCATGTGTTTGAATGTTCTTGCGTAGATTATCAATTTATTCAATCACATACTGCTGCATGTTTAGGGTTTGTTTGTGTTAAAAGGGTTTTATGTATAATTTGATCATTTGAACGTGAGCACACACGTTCGCAAATTGGTATCAGAGCAGGTTACGCTAATCTATCGCGTATTCCTTTTTTCGCAAAATTTTTCTAAAATATCAATTTTCTGATTTTTTTTTTTTTTGAAAAAGTGCGTGTTCAAATGGAGAAGTCATATTATAAAATGCCTGTTTTTGACGGGACAAATTATGCTTATTGGAAAGCCCGTATGAGGTCGGATTTAAAAGCCATTGATGAACGTGTCTGGATTTTAGTTGAACGAGGGTGGACTCCTCCCACCGTGACTGTTGATAATGTGACAAACTTGAAACCTGACATTTCTTGGACCGATGAAGAATTTAAATGGTCATCTTTTAATTCTAAAGGTCTAAGTGCCATTTCTGGGTCTGTCACACCTGATGAGTTCAAACGCATAATGACGTGTACCACGTCAAAAGAGGCATGGGATGTTTTACAACTCACCCATGAAGGAACTAATGCTGTGAAAGAGTCTAAGTTGCAAAACTTGACAACTCAATTTGAAACAATCACCATGCATGATTCTGAATGCTTTGATGAATTTTATGCTAGACTTTCTGACATTGTGAATACTAGCTTTAATCTTGGTGAACATATTCCGAATGCTAGAGTTGTTAAAAAGATTCTTCGTTCTTTGCCTAAGCGTTTTATCCCTAAAGTCACTATGCTAAATTCTATGGGTAATTTAAATACGCTAAAATTGGAAGAACTTGTAGGAGACTTGCAAACTTATGAAATTGATATGTTCCCTAAAAATGCTAAATCTAAAGATAAGGGAATTGCTCTTAAAGCCCAAGAGAGAAGGAGTGAGGGGTCAGCTAGAAAGAGGGTAGAGTCATCTAGAAAGAGAGAGACTGACACGTCAGATTCTGAGTGCGACTTTGACTTAGATGATTTGGCTCTTTTCGCAAAAAATTTCAAGAGGATTCTCAAATTTAAGAAAAATGGAAATTTTAAAGATAAAAAAAGAAATTTGAGAAAAATAAGTTTGAAAAGAAAAATGAAAAAGATTCCAAAAATCCTCCTCTGAAAGAAAGTGAGAGATGTTTTGAGTGCGATGGCAGGGGTCATAGAGCTTTTGAGTGTGCCAATCGTCTGAATAGAGAGAAAGGGAAAGCTGTCCTTAATGCTACCCTTAGTGACGACAGTGAGGTCGAGACGGTGGATTCAGGAGATGAGTCACTGCATGAGTGTAACTTCACCGCATTCATGGCCAGCCATGTGAGCACTCCTAGTTCTCCTCACGACGTTGAGGATGATGCTTCACAGGGACACCTCGACAGTGAGATCGATGTGAGTGAGGGGTAGGATGACACAAGTGAGAGCGAGAGTGATATACAACGCGCCTACGCTGAGTTATATTCTGAGTCTTTTAAAACTAAAAAGCATAACAAGGCATTAGTTCTTAATATCACCCGCTTAGAGGAAGATTTAAAGAAAGCGAAAGAAAGAGAGTTCTCCACCTGCACCGCCCTGAGAGAGAGAGATTCTACTTGTGTCGAGAATGAGAATTTGTTTAGAGAGAGAGAGAGTGTTTTAGAGAAAGAGAGAGGGGACTTGATTAAGCAAGTGGCTAGTCTTACGAGTCAGCTCCATTCCTCCGTGGAGACTCGGAAGAAACTTGAAGCCCTTGTTGCCCTGTTGACTCATGATCTTGAGAAAGCACGGGAAGTCAAGGTTCAAATCGAGGACAGATCTGGGAAGATGGGAAAGATGCTCCTCGGCCCCGCTTTAGGTTTTGGTGATCGTCAAGGAATTGGATATAATGGTGCCTCCACGTCCCAAATTTCACCTGGACCAGTTCCTAAGTTTACTACAACTCCTTATGGTCACCGTAAAAAACCTCGAAGGAGAGTTCGACCAAGAAAAGCAAACCAAGGTCCGCCTTTGACTGTGCTCTTTTGTACTTATTGCAAAAGAAAAGGCCACCTTAGGGAAACTTGCTATAGCATGGGTCAGACACGACGTACAACTGCTCCTCCACGTCATACTGATGAGTTTTCTAGTCTGAGAGAGCAAGTTGAGTTCTTAGCTGCCACGACTCAGAGTCTAATGGAAGAATTCCGACGGATCTCTTTGCCGTTAGTGAATGCTTCTCACATTACAGCTAAGATCAACAACAACAAAGGCAAACAAAAGGTCATCTCGACTTGGGTACCTAAGAAAGATAAAAAGGCTTTTGTTGTTCATGTTGCTCTCAAAGCACATAATACCTCTCAGTGGTATTTTGATAGTGGGTGCTCCAGACACATGACAGGTGATCCCTAATTTTTTACTACTCTTGAGGACTATCAAGATGGCAGAGTCACCTTTGGAGATGGGAGTAAGTCTAGCATTATAGGACGAGGTACTATCGAGTTACCTGGTTTTCCTAAGATAGAAAATGTTTGTACGTCAAAGGTTTGAAAGCAAACCTTCTCAGCATTAGCCAGCTGTGCGACACTGACTTTGCAGTAAAATTTGACCGGGACGCGTGTAAAGTCTACAATCAAGCCGGTAAACTTTTGATGCAAGGGGTGAGGACCAAGGATAATTGCTATGGGACTGAGCCCACATCCTCACTTGTCTGCAACAGCGCCATGATCACTCCTATGGATCTGTGGCACCAACGTCTAGGTCACGTGAACGTTAGAGATCTCAATCGTTTATCTAAAAAGGACTTAGTACGTGGCTTACCATCTCTTGGAAAGTCAACTTCGACCATTTGTGGACCCTGTTAGTTGGGAAAATAAATTCGTAGTCCTCATAGGAAGTTGCATTCCATTACCACCTCTCGTGTTCTGGAGTTGATTCACATGGATCTTATGGGTCCCACTCGTACTGAGAGTCTAGGTGGTAAGAGGTACATCCTCGTGATGGTAGATGATTTCTCTAGGTACTCCATTGTAGGTTTTCTGAGAGAGAAATCCGATGCTGTAGAATTTTTAACGACCAAGTGCCGTGTCCTGCAAAATCAACACGGTGTCACTATTAACAGAATACGTAGTGACAACGACACTGAATTCACAGAAGCAAAGGTAGACCTTTACTGTGATAGCCTCGGGATCAAACATGAGTTTTCTGCTGTGAGAACTCCTCAGCAAAATGGGATTGTTGAGAGAAAGAATAGAACGATCCAAGAGATGGCTAGATCTATGCTTCTAGGTCGTAAAGTTTCTAGGAGATTTTTGGCTGAGGCAGTGTCTACTGCATGCCACACGGTGAATAGGGTGAATCTGCGTCCACACACACTTCACACTCCTTATAAGTTGTGGACTGACAAGAAGCCCAAACTCACATATTTCTGTGTTTTTGGGAGTAAATGCTACATCCTACGGGATAGAGAGCAATTAGGAAAATTCGACTCCCGGAGCGACGAGGGAATATTTCTAGGATATTCATCGAATAGTAGAGCGTACCGGGTTTTTAACCTGAAGAGCTCTAAGATTATGGAATCAATAAACGTCACCGTGCAAGATGACGAACCTCTGACGGTTATTGATCCTAATCTTCAGTGTGAGGATGAGGATTGTTCTGACAGTGATTTACTTGTTCCTCTCTCACACTCTGTGGACCCTACTACTGTATTAGGGGACACACCTGCTTGGGTTCGCAAGAGTCACGACCCATCTGCCATCGTTGGCGATCCCACTCTAGGGGTCAAGACTCGTGCTCAGCTAGAGAACGTTGTTAGCCATCTTTGTTACACGTCCAAAGTCGAGCCTAAGAACCATAAAGAAGCACTCAAGGATGAACACTAGATATCTGCTATGCAGGATGAGTTGCTTCAGTTTAAAAAGAATAATGTCTGGGAATTAGTCCCCCGACCTAGTGAGACTAATGTGATAGGTACCCGATGGATTTTTAAAAACAAAATGGATGAATATGGTACCATCATCAGAAATAAGGCTAGGTTGGTCGCTCAAGGCTACACACAGATAGAGGGTGTAGACTTTGGGGAGACATTTGCTCCTGTTGCGAGGCTTGAGTCCGTCCGTCTTCTGCTCGCCATCGCATGTCATCTGCACTTCAAGGTGTATCAGATGGATGTTAAGAGTGCCTTTCTGAATGGCATTCCACAGGAGGAGGTTTATGTGGAACAACCAAAAGGGTTTGAAGACCCTCAGCACCCAAAACACGTCTATTATCTTAAGAAAGCCTTGTATGGTTTGAAGCAAGCACCCCGTGCTTGGTACGAGAGGTTTACTTCCTATCTCTTAGCTCGTGGCTTCAAGAGAGGGGGAGTAGATATGACGTTGTTCGTCAGAAGAGATGACGGTGCTATTTTGGTTGCCCAGGTCTATGTGGACGACATAGTCTTTGGATCCACATGCTCCCAGCATGCTCACCACTTTGAGGAGGAGATGAAAAGTGAGTTTGAGATGAGCATGGTTGGTGAGCTTACATTCTTTCTTGGTCTCCAGGTTCGTCAGTTAGAGGATGGGATGTTCATCTCCCAATCCAAGTATGCTAGAGACCTAGTGAAGAAATTTGGTTTAGACTCCGCTAAGCATGCACGTACACCTATGAGTACCACTACCAAGCTTAGTAAGGACACTTCAGGCAAGGACGTAGAGCAAACCTTATATCGGAGTATGATAGGTAGTCTTCTTTACTTGACTGCCAGTCGTCCCGACATCGCCTTTAGTGTTAGAGTCTGTGCGCGATATCAGGAATCCCCAAAAGAGTCACATTTACTTGATCTAAAACGTATTATTAAATACGTGAGTGGGACTCTCTCATACGGGATTTGGTATTCCTTTGATACCGATGACCGTTTGTCCGCCTATTCGGATGCCGATTGGGCTGGGGATGTAGATGGTTGTAGGAGCACTTCTAGTGGGTGTTTCTATTTAGGTTCTGCTCTTGTCTCCTGGCTGAGAAAGAAGCAAAACTCCATCTCTTTGTCCACTGCGGAAGCTGAGTACATAGCTGCCGGGAGTTGTTGCACACAACTCTTATGGATGAAGCAAATGCTGGAGGATTATGGGATTTCACAGGACACCGTGATCATTTCCTGTGACAACACGAGCGCGATTCACATATCCCGCAATCCAGTTCAGCATTCGCGCACCAAGCACATCATGATACGTAAGCACTTTATTCGTCAGTTAGTTGAGGAGAACACTGTATCCCTGAGTTTTTTCCCACCGACCGTTAGTTAGCTAATATTTTCACGAAACCTTTAGATGCCCTTAGATTTGAAAGTCTTAGGAAGTCTTTGGGGATTTGCACAGTTGACTGAGGGGTTGGTCTATGTCTAGAATAGGATGCTTCTTCATGTTCATATCATATGCTTCCTATTGCTAGTCTGTTTTATATATACCATTGCTTTGTTGTACGGCTTTGTTTTATTCTTTTTTCTTTTTACATTTCTTTTGAAAAATACAAAAAGATTTTCTTTATTTTGTTTAAGAAAAGCACAAAAAGATTTTATTTTGATAAATTTTTTGAAAAAGACCAAAAAGAGTTTTATACTTTTAAGCACCTTATATGGATGAGCATTTAAGATAGCCAAGTCACAACTTCATTCCATATATTCATGTGACTGTTTGATAGGGATTTGAGAGGCTACATCATTTCATCCATGTGCTTTACATTGTATGGAGTCTTTGAGATGTAATTCGTGATATCTTCCTACATGTTTGACTCCTATATCCTTTATTGCACACATGCACGGCTATATTTGATTGTTGCACTTGTCAATCTCATGTTGGCTTGAGTGTTTCCATCTCAATCATGTCTATACAATGTATAAAATGCGATAAAACTTGACAAGATTGGAATGCATGTCAAAACCCTTTTGGTGAGAATGTGTGTTTTTGTATAACGGGGAGGGGCTGCGAAAGGTAATCATTTATCCTTTGCGCAAAAGCCACCGTTAAAAAGGACCTAAAAAATGGAGGAATTTTAATATCCGGGGTCCAAAGAGGTTAAAAGAGACTGAAAAAATTGAAAGCCAATAAAAAGAAATTCATGCCAATTATGGGCCATTTAGGTTTTTGCACCAATTCTCCAAAGTTTGAGAATTTAGATTACCTCTAAAAGAATATATATCTGAGGGAGTTTGGTTGGAGAATCTTTAAACGGGTTTGCACTTCCTTGAAAGTCCTGAAAAACCATAAAATCATTTTGGACGTTATTGGTGTGGAAATCATTTTGAGCTTTGATTTGTTGATTTAATTAAGTCAATATCTTATATTGTCATTATTTTACACCAAAGGAAGCATTTGAGTTCATTCGCTAGGAGTATCCAATATTCATCGTGCACATATGTCATGTTTGTATGCATTGATTTTCTTATCGAATTTGATCACACCAATACATTTACGCTATCATCGACTTGGTTGCTTTGTATTCATTCATGGTGTTGTTTTATCCTAGTGACACCCCGCACTTGATTATTTGGTTTATTTATCTCATTTGTCTATTTGGGGACATCATAAAAAGGGGGAGAATGAATTATCTTATTATGGGAGAGATTTGAAATTTGAGTTTGCTCATAAATTGATATATTATGGGGGAGATTTGAAATTTGAGTTTGCTCATAAATTGATATATATATGTTTATCTCATCTTTTCAAACTCGATATGTCACTTGGTATTTTGCTTTGTCTCATGTGTGTAGGTACTACATTGATGATCTTTGAATTGCACACCCTGATGAGAAAAGTTCTGTGATTCCTGAAGATTTGAAGAACAAACGAAGAAGACTATTCATTTGTAGCTTTTCCAGTTTTGGGTTCATGGGAGGGTAGATTTGTATAGGCAGTTTCATACTTAATAATTCGGATTTTTTATGTATGTACCGGCATAGACATAGGGGGAGATTTGTAAGGGCATTTTTCTCATGTCCGAAATGTTTCATTTATTTATGTCGTACGCCGCTACATTAGGCACGTCACCTCAAGATCTCGCATGACGGCCTCTATTCGAATTTTGGGAATCAAGCATGCATTATCTCCATTAATGTGTCCCTCATCTGCATCAACGACTTCACGTTCCTTGATTCTAGGCTCGTAATGCAAGTGGTACGCAAGAGAAGTCAAATCAGTGAAACAAGGCATGATAGGGATGTTCAAGGGAAAATTGGTAATTTTACAGCCATCGTCTGGAGGACCGATCAACTAGAAAGTTGAAGAGCTTGCCGCAACAAAGATACTGGAAGAAACGACACCTCAATCCGAGCTACGGTGAACAAGTTATGGCCCGTTGAAAATGGAGATATGTTCATTGAAAAGTCTGGGAATTTTTCTAAGTGTTTAAGCCTCTATTCCCAGCACACTTTCCCGAACCCAGTCCAGAACCGGTTCGGGGGGGCGAAACGGTTCGCAGGGTACCCGAACCGGTTTGGGGTACCTGTACGCTGGATAGAATTTCAGCATTTTAAAATCGTGGGACTCTTCATATTTTTTCCTATAAATACTAACTTCGGGGAGTTGTTTTGCAAGACTTTGAAAGACGAATTTGAGAGTCCAAATACCTCTAGTCTTCATATTTTTGAGTCCCAAGACTCATGTTTTGATTCACACATCCTTGCCAAATATTTGTGAATCCTTTTGCAACCCAAGAACACAACTTTGGTTTGTTAAACCCTTGTGGAGAAGCCATTTCTCTTCTTCATTGCAGCCCTACTGGAAAGGGATAATTCCATCCGCGACTACAGAATTCGATACCCGAGGGTAATTCTTAGTCAACTTGTATTTTCATTGTAATCCGATTGTAAGCCGTTTTCTTACAAATTATAGTGAAAATAAATGGTTTTGCCCCTGTGGGGGATCTTTCCTTAATTGCATGTGTTTGAATGTTCTTGCGTAGATTATCAATTTATTCAATCACATACTGTTGCATGTTTAGGGTTTGTTTGTGTTAAAAGGGTTTTATGTATAATTTGATCATTTGAACGCGAGCACACACGTTCTCAAGTTTAGAAATCTGTGATTGGTGCCTACTGCCATAAAAAGTAGAGGGGTTTAGAAGTTAAAAGAGGCCAAAAAAGGGAAAGGTTGGTACAGATCTAGAAGCAGGACAACTTGGTTTAAAATTTCGGACAATGTTCTTCTTCCACAACCACTATATTAATCACCAAAAGTGGATATGGATAGTATGAATTGGTCAATTTTGAGTTCCAATCCAATTGAGAAATATGATTTTTAGCAATAGAAAAGACCTCAAGAATTATTTATCATTGTGACGCCTAGTGCTCAGGAGATACTGAAACAAAATAAATTTTTTAATAATTGCTATGTTAAAGAGGACACACCTGTGTTATGTTTGCATAATCGTAGAACAGAAGAGGATGAGTTGGCTTCAAATTCAGATTTTTACTTTTACTCGTATGTTAGAACATCCACAATGGGGATGCTCAAATCGAAGAGAAATGGTAACTTTGCAAATTTTGAGAAATGCAGTGGTGGGATGAAGTTGACAAAATCCGTAGAAGGATTTGTAGAGGTTCTCTAAATTTACTGAACGAGTATAGAATTTGTAAAGGCTTCCTACGAACTTCATTTGTTCGTAGGAATTCCTACGAACTTCTGAAGTTCGTTGGAACTCATACGAACAAATAAAGTTCGTAGGAAGTTAGACATTTATATTCTTATATGTTCCTACGAACTAATGTTGATCTTAGGAATTTTTTTTTCTTCCTACGAACAACATTAGTTCGTAGGAACATGACTTACTAATTTAATTTCCTCCATCACTGTGTAGACTATTCCTCACGAAAGCTAAAACCCATTTTTTCATTAGGTAAGTTACCTTTCGTTGGCAATCTCCATTACTGCTGCTCTTAGATTTGGACATGGGGTGATACTTTATCAGGTGGGTGGGTTTGTATGTGCACTTTTGAATATGAAAGATTTAAAGTCAAAATATTTTTCATCTACGAATCAGATTTGAAAATGGATGGATGTTTTTTTTTCTATCATTTGGATTTTAAATTTTGAGAAACCGATGGTTGAGGTTAGGTGGGCTGGTCTTTTGATTTCTTGAGTTGCAAAAGTAAAGGGTAAATATATTAAATGGTACTAATACTACCTATAATGCTAAGTAGAAGAGTTTTTGTGGATAGAAATAAAAGAGATTTAAATATAATTTTCTTACTAATTATCATTTATGACTCTAATACTATCGTATTAGAGTTATAATATATATATATATATATATATATATATATATATATATAGAGAGAGAGAGAGAGAGAGAGAGAGTGAGTGAGATCCCTCAGTTTGAAGACCCTGAATGAGGTCCATTTTTTTAAAAATAGTAAAAAAATTATTTTGGAGTTGATTTTTTTTTACGATTTTTAAACATTTCAGTAGGATCATAAAAAAATAATCAGCTCAAAATGAGTTTTTTTACTATTTTAAAAAAATTGGTCAAACTTTGTCAGTTTTTAACAACTTAATTTTTTTTAAAAACTAACACAGTTTGACCGATTTTTTTAAAATAGCAAAAAATTCATTTTGAGCTGATTATTTTTATATGGTCCTACTGAACTGTTTAAAAACGATGAAAAAAAAATCAACTCGAAAATAATTTTTTTACTATTTTAAAAAAATGAACCTAATTCAGGGTCCTCAAACTGGGACCTCACTTGATCATTTTCGTATGTGTATATATATATATATAGTTGGTGTGGTCACAAGCCTCCAATCCCTTGATCCTAAATTCTTATTTTTTTTATTTTTTAAATCAAGGAAATACACATGTTAACAAGCTACACTTCCAAAACATAAAGTTAAATTCCCTCCAACCACTGCACGTTTTTTTTTCAAACTTACTAAGTGTTTTCCCTCCTTCATCCATCAAAAGCCTTGATCTCAAATTCTCATAATCCCATAAAATTGGTTTTACTTCCAAGAACCCACTCATACACGTTATTTTTAAAATTACCTTACCTCCCTCTCTTCTTCCCTCTTCATTCACTCCAAATCCCCTCTCTCCTCTAGCCACCACCTCTACTAATTCTCTCCCTATCCATATCCCACCAGCCACCATAGTAATTAGTGTTGGATAATATGAATGCAAATACAGAAATGGAACTTTTTATATATCACAGTAATGTCAACTTCAATAGAATAATGTAACTTCTGAATAGGTACTAGAAAACTTCAAGGCGTGATGTCACTTTCCTAAATACAGTATTTTCCCCACACTAATAACTTCGGTATACAAACGGGAATCCGCAAATCCGTACTCAAGATACAATAAACCAACTTGCACTGCCTGCAACTTGTATATTTGAAGACAGACTTTAGATGCAGTAGCGAAGAACAATCAATCAAGTTCTTATTCTGTTTATGTGCACAAAACAGAATAAGATAATTTATATCTCCTGAAAATTGTAAGAGAGTAACAACAATGGTCTGAAATTTCGAAACTGGGTAATATTTATTATGTGAAATTTAGAAATAGGATGCCCATATTTATAGGAAATGAAAGGCTTCATCTCAGGGGTCATGACTGTTAAGTTTTAACAGTCTTTACTTAATTCCGAAATGGTATGACTGTTAATTACCAACAGTCTTAAACCATTTCCGAACAGGTACAGTAACACCAAAATGGTTTTACATGGACCTACCAAAAAGTGACCGCGCCCGAGCTACCGTGATTCGACCCGGACGAATCCCGACAACCCTCTACCACTGCGAACATGCGAAGTGCAAAGTGCGCCACTAGCGCCTTTATAGCCCACTGCCCTGCACGCACGCGCGTGCGTGCGTGTGCGTGTGCGTGTGCGTACGGTGCTTCGTATAGTATTAGAGGTCTCTTGAATAGCCTCTTAAATGCTAGATAAAGTAACTCTTCATCTTCCATTTCTACTTATTAAGTGCACACTTTCTTAATATTTTTCCAATGTGGGACTAAAAGGTTGCCCACTCCTTTTATATCTTAGTGGGTATCACTTAGCTTTACTCATTTTCCAATGTGGGACACTCTCCCTTTTATATTGGGTTAGCTTCCCACTTTTCTCCACATACTTCCAATGTGGGACAAGCTTTTAAGGTTTTACTACCAAAGCTCTTACTCACTTATTTTAAAAATTCTCCAACATTCCTCCACGATTTTCAAAATAAATTTTATAAATCTTTGATTGTCTGTAAGACTGTGTATAAGCATTGGTGTCTCACGACTTGAACTAATACCTTGTGAAGGTTCGTCAAGGCTAACCATGAAAGTATAGTAGACTTTGTCTTTGAACTATCAATCCATATTGATGAGCCGGATTTGTCTTCACACACAAATATTTTAGTCACTGATTATCCATATAAGCCGACACATGTATTAGGCCTTGTGTCTGTACCTTAATTTTGTGAGTGCTGTAGAGATAAGCCCAGTTCTCATAGGAAGCGACACCACTTCTACACTCATATAGGTAGATTATCATAGGTGTTCATGTAACTGAAACACCATAAATCTATTAAGGTTAAACTCATCCTCTTTCATTATTCATTACATGTTTTAAGCACTTATCCTTGGGATGTTAAATTTTATAGTGCTTACAATCATGTCGTATGATGTACTTTAATCATTGAACTTGAGACTTGAATATATTAAGTTTCAAGTTGAGTTTCCATCAAGAGTGATTATTATTAATGGGCTTTAGTCCCATCCCTATTGATGTCTTAGACACCAGTCCTCTTGCAAGACCTTTTGTAAAAGGATCAGCTAAATTTTGACTTGATTTTACATAATCCACTATGATTAAACTATCTGTAATCATTTGTCTGACATAACTATGTCTCAGGCCAATATGTCTAGATTTTCCATTGTACACTTTACTATAATCTCTGGAAAGTGTAGACTCGCTATCACAATGTATAGATATTGGAGGCATTGGTTTTTGCCAAACTGGAATTTCAATCAATAAATTCCTTAACCATTCTGCCTTTTACTAGTTGCAGTTAATGCTACAAACTCAGCTGCCATAGTAGAATCAGCTATATAAGTTTTATTTCTTTGATACCCAAGAAACATCTCCTCCACCAAGAGTGAAAATCCATCCACTTGTTGAGGAATGATCCTCCCGCTCAGTTATCCAACTGGCGTCAGAAAACCCTTCTAATACTGAAGGATATCCACTAATTTACCATAGTCCATAGTTCCTTTTAAATATTTTAATATTCTATTGACAGCATGCCAATGCAATAAACTTGGATTACTAGTATATTTACTTAATTTACCAACATCATAAGCAATATCAGGTCGAGTACATGTCATGGAATACATTAAACTACCAATTACTCTTGCATATTCTAATTGTGAAATAGCTCTACCATTATTAGGGATCATCTTTAGTTGTGGTTCAAAAGGTGTAATAACAGGTGTTCAATCAAACTGATTAAATTTCTTTAAAATTTTCTCAACATGATGAGATTGAGTGAGAATTAGATTTTTATCTTTCCTTATTATTCTCATTCCTAATATGACATCAGCTACACCCATATCTTTCATATCAAATTTTGAAGAAAGAAAACTCTTAGTGTTATTAATGCTTTCTAAATCATTACCAAGAATTAACATGTTATCTACATATAAACAAATGATCACACCTTTACCATTAGCAAATTTACTATAAACACACTTATCAGATTCATGAATTTTAAAACCATAAGAAATTATGACTTTATCAAATTTTTCATGCCATTGTTTAGGTGCTTCTTTTAGGCCATATAAGGACTTAATAAGTTTACATACTTTATTTTCTTATCCAGGCATAACAAACCCTTCAGGTTGTTCCATGTAAATTTCTTCTTCTAAGTCACCATTTAAAAATACAGTTTTCACATCCATTTGATGAATCTCAAAATTATATATCAATGCTAATGCAATTAAAATTCTAATAGTGGAGGTTCTAGCAACAGGTGCATAGGTATCAAAATAATTAATTCCTTCTTTTTGTGTAAAACCTTTAGCAACCAATCTAGCCTTGAATTTATCAATTGTTCCATCTACGCTTGATGGGTTTAGATCCTGGAGGTAGGTCTACTAACTTCCATGTTTTATTTCCCAAAATTGAATCCATTTCATCATTTATAGCTTCTTTCCAAAATGCTGAATCTACAGACTTAATTGCCTCACTATAAGTTTGTGGGTCAGTTTCAACACTAAGAGTCAAAGCAAATTTATTACAAGGTGTATCTCTAGTTCCTTCAACAAGATAGACTACAAAGTCGGGACCAAAGCTTTTTTCTTTCCTAGGTCTCTTACTTTTTCTAATCTCTTCTTGTTCCACTGGTGGAGTATCAAAGAATTATGAAGGAGTGTTTACTTCTTTTTCATTATTTATTCTAGGAATAGAAGAAAACCTTTGTTCATAAAAAAATGCATCTCTCAATTCAATTATGGTATTTTCCTCAACAGAATCATTAGGTTCACTAACCAAAAATCTATAGGCTTTACTATGTTGTGCATAACCTATGAAAATACAATCAACACCTTTGCTTCCTAATTTCTTTCTCTTAGTTTCAGGTAGTCTTAAAATACCTCTACAACCCTAAACTTTAAGATAACCTAAATTAGGTTTTCTATTCTTTCATAATTCGTAAGGATTTTTCTTATTATCTTTAACAGGTATCCTATTCAGAATATGACACACAGTTAAAATTGATTCTCCCCAAAACCCTTTACTTAAACCGGAATAAGAAAGCATAGCGTTAACCATTTCAGTTAGTGTCCTATTTTTTCTTTCTTCTACTCCATTTTGTTGTGGTGTATAAGGTCCAGTAACTTCATGTATAATTCCCATATCTTCACAAAATTGGGGAAAGTGATATTCACCACCTCTATCAGATCTAAGACATTTTATTTTATTGTCACATTGATTTTCAACTTCATTTCTATATGTCTTAAATCTATTAGGCACATCATCCTTAGAGTTTAAAAGATATACGTAATAATTTTTTGAAAAGTCATCAATAAGTGTAGCAAAATATTTACTACCACCTCTAGTAGGTGTTCCATGCAAATCACAAACATCACTATGTACTAATTGCCACAAAGATGTAGTTTTTTTATTTTTGGAAAAGGCAATATTGTTATTTTGGTTGCATGCATCTTTTACACTTTTCATTCATATCATTCTCATATTTAGGAATTAAATTTAAATTCACCATGAAATGTATTTTCTTTGTATTAACATGTCCTAAACGACTATGACATAATGAAAGACAATCAACGATATAAGCAGAAGAATATTTTTCATTGATATTGAGCTTAAACATGCCCTCATACAAATATCCTTTGCCTAAAAAGGTACCACTATTAGTCAAAATAAATTTGTCTGACTCAAATACAAGCTTAAAGCCAAATTTATTAAGAAGACTTCCAGAAACTAAATTTTTCCTAACACCAGGAACATGAAAAACATTGGTGAGGCTAAGAATTTTTTGAAAGTGAATTCGAGATCCACTGTCCCTTTGCCTTTAACCGCAGCAGTAGAAGAATTTCCTGTATAGAGAACATCTCCTTCCACTGTTTCATAGGCATAGAACAAGCTCTTGTCCTTACAAACATACCTTGTTGCACCAGAATCAATCCACCAAGAGTTGTCTTCTCCAAGAATATTAGCCTCGGATATGATAGAAGCAAATTTTTGCTTTGTGTCTGATGTCCCTCCTTTTTCCTTTAGTTTCTTGAACTCACGACAATCCTTCTTGAAGTGACCTGGTTTGTTACAATGAAAAAAATTTCCTTTCTTCTTTTTATTTACTTTAGAATTATTTGAAAAATTCTTCCGCTTGTTATTTTTTCCATGATTGCCATATTTTTACTCCTTTCCTTCCTCCACCACATCGACCTTAGAAACAAAATTTTCTTGTTCCTCTTTACCATCTAGAATTTGAGGCTCTTGTTCAATTGTTAAATGAGTCTCTAATTATTCAAGTGAAAGATCCTCCTTTTTGTGTTTGAGTTCTTTATTATAATCTTTCTAAGAAGGAGAAAGTTTTTCAATTATGGCAAAAATAATTACATTATCATCCATATTTAACTTTTTCAGTTTGCAATGATTTATGATGCGTTGGATGTCATGAAATTGTTCTAGCACAGGCCTATTATCATGCATTTTAAAGATTAAAAACTGACCGATAAGGAACTTCTTACTTGTAGCGTCTTCCGTAAGATATTTGGTCTCCAATGTTTCCCACAAAGTTTTTGCAGTCCCAACATTTTGGTACAAGTCGAACAAATTGCCAGTAAGTGCATTGAGAATGTGACCACGAAACAAGTAATCATCGGTCTCCCATTTTGTGCGTTGCCTAGTCTGTTCCACGGTTTCATCTTCTTCTTCATTTGGTTTTGGTTGTGATAAGACATATACAATCTTCAATGTTGTTAGAAGAAAATGAACCATTTTCTGCCAATGCAGAAAATTACCACCATCAAAACGATCCAACTTGACAAAGCCTTCTGTTATTTATCGAAGTGATTTGGAAGAGTCGACCATTTATGATAATATCGCATTTAGATTGATGGATAATATGAATGCAAATGCAAAAATGGAACACTTTATATATCACAGTAATGTCAACTTCAATACAATAATGTAACTTCTGAATAGATACTAGAAAACTTCAAGGCGTGATGTCACTTTCCTAAATACAGTATTTGCCCCACACGAATAACTTCGGTATACAAACGAGAATCCGTAAATCCTTACTCAAGATATAATGAATCAACTTGCACTGCCTGCAACTTGTATATTTGAAGACAGCCTTTAGATGCAGCAGCGAAGAACAGTCAATAAAGTTCTTATTCTGTTTATGTGCACAAAACATAATAAGATAATTTATATCTCCTCAAAATTATAAGAGAGTAATAGCAAGGGTTGGAAATTTCGGAACTGGGTAATATTTATTATGTACAATTTCGAAATAGGATGCCTTTATTTATAGGAAATGAAAGGCTGCATCTCAGGGGTCATGACTGTTAAGTTTTAGCAGTCTTTACTTAATTCCAAAATGGTGTGACTATTAATTACCAATAGTCTTAAACCATTTCCGAACAGGTAAAGTAACACCAAAACGGTTTTACACGGACCTACCAAAAAGTGATCGCGCCCGAGCTACCGCGATCCGACCCGGACAAATCCCGACAACCCACTACCAATACGGACACACAAAGTGCAAAGTACACCACTAGAGCCTCTACAGCCCATTGCTTCGCATCATATTAGAGATCTCTTGAATAGGCTTTTAAATGCTTGATGAAGTAACTCTTAATCTTCCATTTCTACTTATTAAGTGCACACTTTCTTAATATTTTTTCAATGTGGAACTCAAAGGTTGCCCACTCCTTTTATATCTTAGTGGGTATCACTTAGCTTTACTCAATTTTCAATATGGGACACTCTCCCTTTTATATTAGGTTAGCTTCCCACTTTTATCCATACTTCCAATGTGGGACAAACTTTTAAGCTTTTACTCCCAAAGCTCTTACTAACTTATTTTAAAAATTCTCCAACATTCCTCCACCATTTTCAAAATAAATTTTGTAAATCTTTGATTGTCTGTAAGACTGTGTATAAGCATTGGTGTCTCACGACTTGAACCAATACCTTGTGAAGGTTCGTCAAGGCTAACCATGAAAGTATAGTAGACTTTGTCTTTGAACTATCAATCCATATTAATCAGCCGGATTTGTCTTCACACACAAATCTTTTAGTCACTGATTATCCATATAAGCCGACACATGTATTAGGCCTTGTGTCTGTACCTTGATTTCGTGAGTACTTTAGAGTCAAGCCCAGTTCTCATAGGAAGCGAAACCACTTCCACACTCATAGGTGTCCATGTAACTAAAACACTATAAATCTATTAAGGTTAAACTCATCCTCTTTCATTATTCATTACATGTTCTAAGAACTTATCCTTGGGATGTTAAATTTTATATTGCTTACAATCACGTCGTATGATGTACTTTAATCATTGAACTTGAGACTTGAATATATCAAGTTTCAAGTTGAGTTCCCATCAAGAGTGATTATTATTTGTCGAAGTGATTTGGAAGAGTCGGCCATTTATGATAATAATGCATTTAGATTGTTGGATAATATGAATGCAAATACGGAAATGGAACTCTTTATATATCACAGTAATGTCAACTTCAATACAATAATGTAACTTCTGAATAGATACTAGAAAACTTCAAGGAGTGATGTCACTTTCCTAAATACAGTATTTTCCCCGCACGAATAACTTTGGTATACAAATGGGAATCCGTACTCAAGATACAATGAACCAACTTGCACTGCCTACAACTTGTATATTTGAAGACATCCTTTAGATGAAGCAGCGAAGAACAATCAATCAATTTCTTATTCTGTTTATGTGCACAAAACAGAATAAGATAATTTATATCTCCTGAAAATTGTAAGAGAGTAACAGCAAGGGTTGGAAATTTCAGAACTGGGTAATATTTATTATGTGCAATTTAGAAATAGGATGCCTTTATTTATAGGAAATGAGAGGTTGCGTCTCAGGGGTCATGATTGTTAAGTTTTAACAGTCTTTACTTAATTTCGAAATGGTATGACTGTTAATTACCAACAGTCTTAAACCATTTCCGAACAGGTACAGTAACACCGAAACGGTTTTACACGGACCTACCAAAAAGTGACCGTGTCTGAGCTACCGCGATCCGAACCGGACGAATCCCGATAACCCGCTACAACTGCGGACACGCAAAGTGCAAAGTGTACCACTTGCGCCTCTACAGCCCACTGCCCCGCACGCGCGCGCGTGCGCGTGTGTGTACGGTGCTTTGCATCGTATTAGAGGTCTCTTGAATAGTCTCTTAAATTCTAGATGAAGTAACTATTCATCTTCCATTTCTACTTATTAAGTGCACACTTTCTTAATATTTTTCCAATGTGGGACTCAAAGGTTGTCCACTCCTTTTATAGTTTAGTGGGTATCACCTAGCTTTACTCATTTTCCAATGTGGGACACTATCCCTTTTATATTGGGTTAGCTTCCCACTTTTCTCCACATACTTCCAATGTGGGACAAGCTTTTAAGCGTTTACTCCCAAAGCTCTTACTCAATTATTTTAAAAATTCTCCAACAATTAGAACCCTCCATAAGTACTTTCATTATTTATTGCATTTATTGTTTATGATGTGCATTATTTTTTGTAGTTAATGTTTGTGCTATAAGTTTTTCTATTTGGATTTGTGTATTAGTACTTTAAATGACTACTCACCTGTTATTGTTTTTTTTTTTTGAGTTGTTTATGAGATTTTACTGTTTGACTTATAAGTAGAGAGAGAGAGAGAGAGACCCACCTATTTTTTGAGTTTTTATTGGTGTGGTTGGTGTGATATATGACTGTATATGCTGGTTATAAATACATACGAACTGATGTTTGACCCAAGAAACCAACGAACAGTCCTAGAAAAAAACTAACCAAAAGGTAATAATTTATTTTTTTCACATTATTGGACTTGGATCTTGATTCATGCCTTTGTCGGGTTTTCTTTACCAGGTATAAACCTGTAAAAACATTGCATATTTACGTGTTAAACATATATGGATGCTATATGCATATGGTTATCCAGTGTTATATATGCACTATTTTTTTTAATCATATGGCTGTTATCTGCACTAGTTTTTTTCGAATCAGTGTTATATATAAAACTTATAAAAAAAGGCCGACAGAAAAAAGGAACCTTTAACTCACCAGAAGCATTATCGGGGAAATTAGGTGTAAACCCGCGCGATGCGTGAGTCAGACGATTATTACAAAAACAAAAAAATTATAACAAATTAATGGAATTAACTTTAAAAAAAGTTCTGTAAGTTGACAGTATTTTCTAATTTTTTTTGCCAATTCAAAGATAATAATTTTTCATTAGTAACAAAATGATATAAACAATAATTTAAGTTTCATTCGTCTCTAGCTTTGCAATATAACCAAATAACAAAACAAAGAATAAAAATAAAAAGTTTCCTCTATTTATCTTTCTCAACTGTTTCTTATGTTGGCGTGGACCCGGGTTCTGGAAGGATATAATTGTATTAGTTTAGGTTTTCATTTTATCCTTTTATTTTGGGTTAATTAATTTTAATTTAAAAATGTTTTATTTAATATTTAATCAGGCATATTATAGATAAATAAAATTAATCCCTAATCTAAAATTAATAGAAAAAATAGTGATACTTATTGGTTATTAATTCTGAAATAATTTAGTTACATTTTAGTCCAACAAAATCTGAACTTCCCAATTTCTACAACTAATTTAGGATAAGAGGATGATCGGATTTTTGTTAAAAAAAATTCAAAGATAAATAAAAAAAAAACGGCAATAACATGAAAAACTTTAGATTTCAAAGAGTACATCACATACTTTTCCACTTTCTTTTTGGTGTAATATTTTCATTTGACTATTTGTATTAGTTATGTATGATCAACATTCTCTACCATGAAATGCGTATATATGCATTTTATGCAATCCAGAGTACATATGAATGCTATAACATTTTTTCGAGGATGTTTAAAATGAATACAATAAGCAAATAATATTTATGACATATACAATCAGCAAATAAAATGTCTAAACAAAAAACTGCGTAAAACAAATATAGTCAAAATTATATTTTCACTTATCCATAGTAAATAACGAAATAAGAGTTGGTTGATGTGCATAAGTATATTTTTATGTTTATTTAAACCAACCATTCCATGAGTTGGTGGGGATAAATTGGAAGCAGGCAAAACCTCCCTAAAAAACGTAGTCAAAATAAGTAGGCAAGATGATCTGAAATACAGTTTTTTTTAAACATCTATTCAAAGATTTCGTTAAGGAGGCAACAAAATTGCCCAAGAGTTCTCGACGATAACAACTGAACTATTTATAATTTATCCCCATCGCCTCACGACAACAATTGTTAAACTCTTGGACGACAACAATTGTCATACACTTACAGCAAAACCACCAAACCAAAAAAATCCAACCCAACAAAATCGAGGGCTAAAAAAACCCAGAAACACACACCGTCGAAGAGTTCAATCGACAAAAAAAAGGTGAAAAGTAGCATCTAAATAGAAGAAAGAAAAAAAAGAACACAGATAACCATGGTGGGAGCATCACCCAATACCAGTACGATCGGAGCCATTGACGCGGTCTTGACGGAGAAGATCCTCTAATGGAGGAGGAGCAACATTGACTCAGTTGGGAGGAGGAGAGATCCAGACGCCATCTTTACCACCCAATACCATCACTCTATTTCCTCTCCGTTTTAGTTTTGGAGGAAAACTGAAAATACTGGAGAAGTTTTGGAGAGAGGCAGATGGCCTTCAGAGGGTTTTTGAGTTTTGTTTGTTATTGAGGGAGCGTATAGTTTTTATTCGATAAAATGAAGAAGATGAACAGGTGAAATGGGGAGAGAGTGAAAAACGGCGTAAAAATTGAAAGAGCGTGGGAATAGTCAATAAAGGGTGGAAAATTAATTGTATGTAGCCAGAAACGAAGGGTTATACAAAAGTTGGGGTGGACCTTGGAAAATAGAAGAGTGGGAAAGATGAACGGTCAAGAAAGAGGAGAGAGGGACGTCATGTATTAATTAAGGACAAAGGGTTTGGAGTTTTCATGGAATCCTACGTGGATAGGCTAATTGCATAGAATAATAAATGTCTTGTTTTGCATTTTATAGTAGTAAAAGATTACTTTGCATGTTGTGTGTATTCAAGGTAAAGGACGACATACTTTAAACTCTTCTTTGCTTTTCAAAAATTTTTATTTTTCCTGAATGTCTCAGTTTAGAAAGTATCAGAGTTTTGAGTTAGATTTTGTGGTTTTATAGGATTACATGGAGGATTATATAGTGATTGGGTTTTTATTAGGCGCTCTTGAACAATTACAGTAGTATTATTCTTTCCTTTAAAAATGTTTTAAGATTCTGTTATATTGCAAGTATATTTTAAAACTTTTCTAAATATTGACATGGTGCAAATTATATCATCTTTTAATGCTTACATAACGACATGGACGAGTCATATGCATTGCAGAATGACCATGGACAAGTCATATTTTAATGCATATTGCATCTTGCTATAGTTAGCATTATAATATGCATTATTATAGACATAGCATGCATATATTTCCATCGCCTTAAAGAGAATAATTTTTAAACTTTTGACCTTTACGTTTTTTCATTGGAAGATAATCCATGTATAGATTTGTATTAAAGATCATAATGACCACAATAATGATTTTCTATGTTTACTTCCATTTCATGTTACATGGGATCATTAATTGTAGTAGTCTAATTATAGTGGTATAGTTCCAGTATTTGGGATATAACATTAAAAATTGCTTATAGGTTTATTTATGATTATTTCAAAAAATTATAAATATGACTTATAAGAACCTACAAGTACTTCGTATAAATAAACTTCAATTATTTTGTATAAAAAAATTAAATATTTCAACAATTTTCTTAAGACTCGTGAATAACTCACGTATACAAATTTTTAAAGATATTATTAGCTATGTAAACTATATCATACAAAAATTTTAGTGGTCATGAGTAAAGAAATTGGAGTATAGGCATACAAATTTTTATTCTATTCATTCAAACTTTTTTACGACACTAGATATTTCTCTCTATATAGAAAAATATACAACACGCTAACACGAGTTCAATTTTGCAACGAACACGACGCGACTTGTGTCAAAATCTGACAATTTTGACACGCTAACACGAGTTACCTTCTTGCATTGCACTATTGTTTTTTAAAAAAAACATGTGTTGACTTATTCTGTGTTTATTTTTAACTTTTCAGGGTATACATAAGATAAATAAATCGGATTTTTTTTTCTATTAATTTTTTTTTTATCAACATTTGGCAGTTTTTGTAATTGTCATATAAACTATCAAACATTTACCCATTTTTTGAAATAGAAAAACAATCATTTTGAGTTGATTTTTTTATGGTTACCCTAAAAATTGTCAAAATTTAATACTTTAAATTCGATAAATTTTTATCTACATGTCTTTTATAACTTTTTTGCTCCCTGTGTAGGAGTCATCTTATTTTCCATTGCATTATATCTACCATGTTTAGTTTAATCTCTCTCGAATTCGGTATGTTACTCTCTCCACAAATATATATATATATATATATATATATATATATATATATATATATATATATATATATATGTAATACCCCGTATTTTTGACTATATTTATTTTGGGATTAATTAATTAAATTGCGTATTAATTGGAAATTAATCCGGGTTAATAATACTAATGTGATGCGAATTGGTATTTGATTATGTGCATATATGATTATATATGAACTTGGTATTATAAAATTTGTCGTGGGATTTATATACGGCATTTTAGAAATTTTGTTGAGACGCGTGAGACCGCCGCGTCACGGTATAAATTTTTATTAATAAAAGTGAATTAAAAATCTATAACTCGTATGGTCGTTTTGAGTGCGCCAACGCGTCCGGAAGGGTCGAGATAGTCAGAAAACACTAGCCGGGGGTATAGTTTGGGTTCCAGGGTATTTTTAGGTCATACCGGCAACTTAAAGGGTATTTTAGTAATTTGGTATTTTTGGGTAATTAAAAGTGACGAAAATGGAGAGTTATAATCTGATAAGGATTGACCCAACCAACCCTTATTAACCCAACAAGCTACGGAGGTTTATTATATTAGGTTTTCATAAGTTTCCTTCAAACCAAACCCTAGCCACCTTGAGCCACCATTGAAGGAGAGCTTGGAGAAGGAGAGAGATAGAGGAATTCTGCAGAGATTCTTCACCAAATCAACACCAAATTCGAAATCAAACCAAGGCAAGTGGTTTAATTATGTTTAACTTCAGCAAATGTTCTTTCCATGTTAGCAAATTGAAGATTTATAATTGTTATTGGAAGATGAATGAAAAACCCATGATTAATTGAACTTAGGTCTGAATTTTGAGGATAAATTGCATGTAGACTAGTTGGTGACGATTAATCTGATGTGAATACATGATTGGGTGAAAGAAAAACGAATTAAATTCTGGGATTTGATGATGATATTATGTTAGGGTTCATGTTCTTGAGAAAATCTGGAAAAACTAGGTTTTTATGAAGATTGATCCCTAGGTAGCCTTTAGATGTTGAATTATTGATTTATGGACGTTAGTAATACTGTAGGATTGTTATATGGCATTACTATGACGTTATATCTGAGAATCATACGTTAGAAATTAGTTTTGGGATGGATTAAAATCTGCAAAACGAAGCAGTCCGTAGCCATACCTGTTCGATCGATCGATCGACATTCATCAGTCGATCGATCGACTAGATCGATAGAGCGACATTCATAGGTCGATCGATCGAACTTCCCAGAATGAGTGAAATATTCCTTAATTTGATTTTAATGGTGGAAACCCTCGGAGAATATGTTTGGAGACCTGATGAATACCCTCACCCTTAAGAAAGACCAGTAGGTGTGATTATTATAGTGAACTTTAATTAGAATACAATTCGAAGAATTATTCTAAATTATAGAAATTTGTTAAGTGAGATAACGTTTGGGTTAATAGTGTAGAATTGAGTAATTTAATGAAATAAGGTTTAGGGAAGAAGTAAAGACCTTAAGAATAAAGATGTTATATTTGGGAATAATCGGAACTTAATAGTCTATTTAAGATAGATTTTAAGGATAAGGGATTACGGCGTGAGACGTGTCGGCAATTTAACCTTATATTAACGGGAGACTTGAAATATATAAGTTTGGTATAATTGTATAATGATGTAGAAAATACCTTATTAAAATGGTGATATCTAAGATGTGTGAATGCTTAGTATATAGTTTATGTGTATAACATACCTACCATACTTGCTATCACGGGGGAGGTTACGTTCGCTTAGGACCCTCTAATCCTTGTGTGCCTACGGGGGGGATATAGACTGGTACCTTGATGAACATAGATCATTGAAAGACTTATTGTGATATTAATAAGTCCGCTGATCATGGGAGCGTAGGTATGTGCGTGACCCATGTGATGGTGACTGTGTTCGCCTCCATTATTTGTGATGTTGTTATCGGTAAACTATTCCTGAGAGATTCGGAATAGGTAATCCTTATGTACGTGATGTACCGGGATGGATAGCAGAGTATGTGTGCGCCGCAGCTTAGTTCTCGGGGTGCTTGTGTCGTATATTTATGATGTGAATAATATACGCTTAATTTAATGGGAACCTTCATGTTAATGTTGTGAAAATAATTACGGTAATGTTCCGAGACTGATAATGAGTTAACTGATAGTTATATCTATGGCATACTTAGTAACTGAGTTTATGTTAAACCTCTATTTAATTACAAGCGTTGTTATGCTAAACGGAACCTAGTAATATGGGTAGGACCTTTGGCAGTCTAGCTAGTTATGTCGTCAGTTAGCTAGTAGTATGGGTCGATATAGATGGGTAATTACGTTAGGAGTGCACAGTTAGTCGAGAGGTGAGAATTTAATGTGAGTGCACGTCCTAACATGTACTTTGCATTTAATGTTTTAAATGTTTTTAAAGCACTTGCAGGTTTTTAAAATATAACACATTCGGGCTCTGACCCGTTTGCTTTTCAAATCTCTTTTTCTTGTAAAACCATTTTAGGTGCCCAGCCACAAGGACACCAAGCATAGGATTCTCATTCAGGTGACGAGCTGTAGCTATTTGTGGAAGCTACAGGGATTTGCATGTAGACGCTTCTCTCATTTGGATTCCAGTCTCAGCATCTATCAGTTGTAGGGCATGTTGCCCAATTCTATTAGACATTTTTACATTTCAGTTTTCAGACTCTAGCGTGTATTGCTCAGTATTCAGTTTTTAGTTATTTACTTCAGTTTACTTATCAGTTGTGGGATTGGTATTGAGGAGTTTTTCCTCCAGGTTTTATTTACATTTTGTGATGGTTATTCGTTTTACTTCAGTTTGGTGAATGGTGTTATTTAGTTATTCATTACTCTTGTTGCATGTTAATCAGATTTAATAAAATTTGGCACTTACTTTTTAAATACTAGGTGGTTAGTAGTAATAAAAACATTTTCGACAGTGATGCTATTATCTGAGCCAACTTGGCATTTTGAATTAATTTTATAAAGGAGTAGCTACCCGGTGTTTAATTAGTCGGGGTGTCACAGGTGGTATCAGAGCATCAGGTTCTAGTGTCCTTTAGGATCTTTACGGCTATTATGTTTCCGCTACGTTTTCTTTGATATAGAGCCCTATATTTTAGGACTGTTGTACTCTTTTTGTGTGTACGTTTCGTTCTTCAGCTATTTTAAAGTTTATCTGTAGACTTATAAACTTTGTTCTTATTTCAGATGCCTCCACGACGTGCACGACGAGTTCCCAGGAATGCTATGCCCGAACCCCAGCCCGCTCCAGTTCAGGGCATGTTGAACGCCACTGAGGTTGCAGCTATAGTAGCTCAAGCGGTGAATGCCGCGATTGCCGTTGTTCAGCAGGCACCACCACAGGCGCCGGTTGCCGCGCCAGTACAGGTTAATGCATTCCCGTCTGCTTGGGAGCGTGTACGCGACGCTTTTCAGAAAGCGCATCCGCCAGAGTTTGCCGGAAGCTCAGATGTGGTAGTCTCGAGCCAATGGAGGAAGGATATGCAGAGGCACTCTAGGATGCATGAGTGCTCAGATGTTCAGAAGCAGGTGCTAGCTACTTTCAAGCTAGTTGGATCTGCGCTGCAGTGGTGGGAGTCCATTACCACCGCGGAAGAGAGGGATACCCTCACGATACAGGAGTTCTGGGTGCGGTTCGACCGCAAGTACTTTCCATCCGCAGTTCATACAGAGATGAGGAGGAAGCTGATGAGTTTGAAGCAGGAGAGCAAGACAGTGGCTGAGTATGAGGCCGAGTTCACTAACCTGTTGAATATCGTTCCAGACGAGATTCCAACAGAGAAGAAGAAGATAGAGAAGTTCATTGATGGGTTAAATTGGAGGATCCGTCAGCATCTGCTAGGGAACCTATCGTTGGCCACGTATTCTGATGTGGTTAACGCTGCACTATTGCACTGCCAGGACCACCGTTTTCATATGGCCGAGGGCAAGCGGTCGGGGGAGTCTAGCCATCAGGGCAGGACTGGAGGACACGGTGCCAGCGGGGCACAATCTGGTCAGGGGCAGAGACAGACTGAGCAGGGTACCCAGCAGGGGGATAATAAGAGGTTCCGGTCAGGGAACTACAGGCAGGGACAGGGAGGTTTCCATCAGGGCCATCAGGGTCCAAACGGCCAACAGGGGCAGAACGGGAATCAGGGCCAGCAGGGCCAAGGGAGGAACGGTAACGGCCACCAGGGCCGGGGACAGCAGGGACAGAAGTGAGGGAACTTCCCAGGGAAGTGCTTCGTCTGTGGCAAGATTGGCCACAAGCGACAGGATTGTCCTGATAGGGGCAGGGCCCCACAGCAGCAGCAGCAGGGTGCTCGCCAGGAGCCACAGAGGCCTTTGTTTCCCGCCGCTCTCCCCGCACCACCGCAAATTATTCCAGCACCTCAGCAGGGGCAGCTACAGTATGGACGTGTCTACAACGTCAACCAGGCTGCAGTTGCACAGGCACTGCCCGCGATCGAGGGTACGTTTCCTATCCATGGCACTATGGGTCGGGTGTTATTTGATACGGGTGCTACACATTGTTTTATTGCTACACACTTCGCGAAAGCTTTAGGATTGTTAGCTACGGCAGAGAGCACAGTGACGTGTGTCGACTCACCATTAGGGAGTGGGTCACTTATTTTCTTTATATGCCGGGGAGTGGGGGTAGAGGTTGGTGGTTTGGTATTGCCTGCGGACATGTTAGTGTTAGACATGCATGTTCACGATGTGATCATCGGTATGGATTGGCTCGTAGCATATAGGGCCATGATTGATTACTTCAGCGGGAGCATTGTTTTTGCCATTCCGGGGCAGGAGATGTTTATAGTGGCGATGCCTCGCCCAGAGGGAGGATCGACCGCTCATCTGTATTACATAGAGGAGGATACCTCTAAGGAGGTTGTGATTCCTTTATATTCTATCCCAGTTGTCAGGGAGTATTCAGATGTGTTTCAGGAGATACCAGGCCTACCACCCAGTCGAGAGATAGACTTCGTTATAGATTTGCTACCGGGTACGAGACCTATATCACGTGCACCGTACCGTATGGCTCCAGCTGAGATGCGAGAGTTACGGGATCAGATAGAGCAGCTGTTAGGGCAGGGCTTTATTCGTAGGAGTACCTCACCTTGGGGCGCTCCAGTTTTGTTTGTGAAGAAGAGGGACGGTTCACTGAGGTTGTGTGTGGACTACCGAGAGTTGAATAAGGTCACGATACGGAATAAGTATCCATTGCCTCGAATCGATGACTTATTCGACCAGTTGAGAGGAGCTTCTTTCTTCTCTAAGATTGACTTGAGGTCGGGATACCATCAGTTGCGTATCAGGGAGGAGGATGTCTCGAAGACTGCGTTCTTGTCGAGATATGGTTCTTATGAGTTTCGGGTTATGCCTTTCGGCTTGACCAACGCTCCAGCTGTGTTTATGGACTTGATGAACAGAGTGTTCAGAGATTTTCTAGATCAGTTTGTCATTGTCTTCATTGATGACATTCTGGTTTACTCTCAGACAGAGGAGGAGCACGCCGAGCATTTGAGGCAGGTTTTGCAGACACTTCGTCAGAACGAGCTGTATGCAAAATATGAGAAGTGCGGGTTTTGGCTGAAGGAGGTCCAGTTCTTGGGTCACATTATTTCCGACCAGGGAATATCTGTCGATCCGGGGAAGGTGTCAGCGGTGAGGGAGTGGGGACAGCCCACGACACCAACGGAGATTCGTAGTTTCTTGGGTCTAGTAGGATACTACAGGAGGTTTATTCGAGGTTTCTCGGAGATAGCAGGTCCTTTGACACATCTTACTCGTAAAGGTGTGCCGTTCATTTGGAGTGATGCCTGTCAGTTGGCATTCGATGAATTGAAGGACAAGTTGACCTCAGCACCTGTGTTAGCATTGCCGAGACCGGGAGTTGAGTATTTGGTTTACACCGATGCGTCTTTGCAAGGGCTTGGAGGTGTTTTGCAGCAGGAGAGACAGGCCATAGCTTATGCTTCCCGTAAGCTTAAGCCTCATGAGAAGAATTACCCCACGCATGATTTGGAGTTGGCAGCAGTGGTATTTGCCTTACGGATTTGGAGGCACTATCTTTTGGGGGAGAAGTTTCAGCTGTTCACGGACCACAAGTCCCTACAGTATCTGTTCACGCAGAAGGAGTTGAACATGCGGCAGCGTAGGTGGCTTGAGTTTGTGAAGGACTACCAGTTCGACATCCAGTACCACCCGGGTAAGGCTAACGTGGTAGCAGACGCGTTGAGCCGCAGGCCAGCAGATAAGGTGGCAGCGGTGTGGAAGGCTAAGTGGAAGGAATTGGGACACCAGGATGCAGTGGCCCGATCTTTCATGTCTGCGATAACCGTTACACCGCAGATTGTCACGAAGGTAGTACGGGCACAGGCCGATGACTCATTCTATCAGGAGCAGATAGTTCGATTACTTACAGAGGGAGCCGAGTCCTATACCGTTAGCTCAGACGGGGGATTGCGCTTCAATGGGAGGTTGGTAGTTCCGGAAGGGGAAGAATTGCGGCACGATGTTATGGTTGAGTCGCACGGCTCACGGTTCACGGTACATCCCGGAGGGGACAAAATGTACCAAGACATGAGACGGCAATATTGGTGGAGCGGTATGAAGAAAGATATCGCTGAGTTTGTCTCGAAATGCGCCACTTGTCAGCTTGTAAAAGTGGATCATCAGAGACCAGCAGGATTGCTACAGCCGTTGGAGGTTCCGGTGTGGATGTGGGAGAGCATATCCATGGATTTTGTTATGGGGTTGCCTACGTCGCAGAGGGGTCACGACTCCATTTGGGTAATTGTGGACAGGTTGTCCAAGGTCGCTCACTTCTTACCCGTAAGGACTGACTACACTACGGGACAGTATGCCCAGCTTTTCATTTCAGAGATTGTGAGACTTCACGGTGTGCCCCTAAATATCGTGTCTGACAGAGACAAGATATTTGTTTCGAGGTTTTGGGAAAGTTTCCAGGAGGCCATGGGCACGGAATTGCGGTTGAGTACGGCTTATCACCCGCAGACCGATGGGCAGACAGAGCGCACCAACCAGATGTTGGAGGACATGCTACGCATGTGCATTATTGACTTCGGGGGTGGATGGGAGCAGTACCTTCCACTGGTGGAGTTTGCTTACAACAACTCCTATCAGTTCACGATTGGCATGGCTCCGTTTGAGGCATTGTACGGTAGGCCTTGTCGTTCCCCAGCATGTTGGTTGGAGGTGGGGGACAACAAACTACTTGGGCCGGAAGTGATTCAGGATACTTCGACAAGGATTGAGTTGATTCGGAGTCGCATTCGGGTAGCTCAAGACAGGCAGAAGAGTTATGCTGATGCGAAGAGATTTTTCAGGGAGTTCCAAGTGGGGGACCAGGTTTTGCTCAGGGTTTCTCCGATGAAGGGGATTATGCGATTCGGGAAGAAGGGGAAGTTGGCACCGAGGTATGTGGGACCGTTCCCTATTATAGAGCGGATCGGACCAGTCGCGTATAGACTTGGGTTGCCGGAACACTTGCATCGGATTCACGACGTGTTCCATATTTCCTCGCTGAGGAAATACCTTAGGGACAATTTGGCTCATTCGCACATTGCTGTGGAGGACATCGATCTCCAGCCGGATAGCTCTTACGAGGAGGGGCCAATTGCTATTCTGGACCGAAGCGAGAGGAAACTGCGGTCAAAGATAGTCCCGTTAGTGCGTGTTCAGTGGCGACATCACAATGTCGAGGAGTCCACATGGGAGCGCGAGGATGAGATGCGCGAGCGTTATCCAGAACTGTTTTTAGCAGGTACTTTCTAGTTTCGAATTTCGGGACGAAATTCAGTTATTAGGGAGGAAGTATGTAATACCCCGTATTTTTTACTATATTTATTTTGGGATTAATTAATTAAATTGCGTATTAATTGGAAATTAATCCGGGTTAATAATACTAATGTGATGCAAATTGGTATTTGATTATGTGCATATATGATTATATATGAACTTGGTATTATAAAATTTGTCGTGGGATTTATATACGGCATTTTAGAAATTTTGTTGAGACGCGTGGGACCGCCGCGTCACGGTATAAATTTTTATTAATAAAAGTGAATTAAAAATCTATAACCCGTATGGTCGTTTTGAGTGCGCCAACGCGTCCGGAAGGGTCGAGATAGTCAGAAAACACTAGCCGGGGGTATAGTTTGGGTTCCAGGGTATTTTTAGGCCATACCGGCAACTTAAAGGGTATTTTAGTAATTTGGTATTTTTGGGTAATTAAAAGTGACGAAAATGGAGAGTTATAATTTGATAAGGATTGACCCAACCAACCCTTATTAACCCAACAAGCTACGGAGGTTTATTATATTAGGTTTTCATAAGTTTCCTTCAAACCAAACCCTAGCCACCTTGAGCCACCATTGAAGGAGAGCTTGGAGAAGGAGAGAGATAGAGGAATTCTGCAGAGATTCTTCACCAAATCAACACCAAATTCGAAATCAAACCAAGGCAAGTGGTTTAATTATGTTTAACTTCAGCAAATGTTCTTTCCATGTTAGCAAATTGAAGATTTATAATTGTTATTGGAAGATGAATGAAAAACCCATGATTAATTGAACTTAGGTCTGAATTTTGAGGATAAATTGCATGTAGACTAGTTGGTGACGATTAATCTGATGTGAATACATGATTGGGTGAAAGAAAAACGAATTAAATTCTGGGATTTGATGATGATATTATGTTAGGGTTCATGTTCTTGAGAAAATCTGGAAAAACTAGGTTTTTATGAAGATTGATCCATAGGTAGCCTTTAGATGTTGAATTATTGATTTATGGACGTTAGTAATACTGTAGGATTGTTATATGGCATTACTATGGCGTTATATCTGAGAATCATACGTTAGAAATTAGTTTTGGGATGGATTAAAATCTGCAAAACGAAGCAGTCCGTAGCCATACCTGTTCGATCGATCGATCGACATTCATCAGTCGATCGATCGACTAGATCGATCGAGCGACATTCATAGGTCGATCGATCGACCTTCCCAGAATGAGTGAAATATTCCTTAATTTGATTTTAATGGTGGAAACCCTCGGAGAATATGTTTGGAGACCTGATGAATACCCTCACCCTTAAGAAAGACCAGTAGGTGTGATTATTATAGTGAACTTTAATTAGAATACAATTCGAAGAATTATTCTAGATTATAGAAATTTGTTAAGTGAGATAACGTTTGGGTTAATAGTGTAGAATTGAGTAATTTAATGAAATAAGGTTTAGGGCAGAAGTAAAGACCTTAAGAATAAAGATGTTATATTTGGGAATAATCGGAACTTAATAGTCTATTTAAGATAGATTTTAAGGATAAGGGATTACGGCGTGAGACGTGTCGGCAATTTAACCTTATATTAACGGGAGACTTGAAATATATAAGTTTGGTATAATTGTATAATGATGTAGAAAATACCTTATTAAAATGGTGATATCTAAGATGTGTGAATGCTTAGTATATAGTTTATGTGTATAACATACCTACCATACTTGCTATCACGGGGGAGGTTACGTTCGCTTAGGACCCTCTAATCCTTGTGTGCCTACGGGGGGGATATAGACTGGTACCTTGATGAACATAGATCATTGAAAGACTTATTGTGATATTAATAAGTCCGCTGATCATGGGAGCGTAGGTATGTGCGTGACCCATGTGATGGTGACTGTGTTCGCCTCCATTATTTGTGATGTTGTTATCGGTAAACTATTCCTGAGAGATTCGGAATAGGTAATCCTTATGTACGTGATGTACCGGGATGGATAGCAGAGTATGTGTGCGCCGCAGCTTAGTTCTCGGGGTGCTTGTGTCGTATATTTATGATGTGAATAATATACGCTTAATTTAATGGGAACCTTCATGTTAATGTTGTGAAAATAATTACGGTAATGTTCCGAGACTGATAATGAGTTAACTGATAGTTATATCTATGGCATACTTAGTAACTGAGTTTATGTTAAACCTCTATTTAATTACAAGCGTTGTTATGCTAAACGGAACCTAGTAATATGGGTAGGACCTTTGGCAGTCTAGCTAGTTATGTCGTCAGTTAGCTAGTAGTATGGGTCGATATAGATGGGTAATTACGTTAGGAGTGCACAGTTAGTCGAGAGGTGAGAATTTAATGTGAGTGCATGTCCTAACATGTACTTTGCATTTAATGTTTTAAATGTTTTTAAAGCACTTGCAGGGTTTTAAAATATAACACATTCGGGCTCTGACCCGTTTGCTTTTCAAATCCCTTTTTCTTGTAAAACCATTTTAGGTGCCCAGCCACAAGGACACCAAGCATAGGATTCTCATTCAGGTGACGAGCTGTAGCTGTTTGTGGAAGCTACAGGGATTTGCATGTAGACGCTTCTCTCATTTGGATTCCAGTCTCAGCATCTATCAGTTGTAGGGCATGTTGCCCAATTCTATTAGACATTTTTACATTTCAGTTTTCAGACTCTAGCGTGTATTGCTCAGTATTCAGTTTTTAGTTATTTACTTCAGTTTACTTATCAGTTGTGGGATTGGTATTGAGGAGTTTTTCCTCCAGGTTTTATTTACATTTTGTGATGGTTATTCGTTTTACTTCAGTTTGGTGAATGGTGTTATTTAGTTATTCATTACTCTTGTTGCATGTTAATCAGATTTAATAAAATTTGGCACTTACTTTTTAAATACTAGGTGGTTAGTAGTAATAAAAACGTTTTCGACAGTGATGCTATTATCTGAGCCAACTTGGCATTTTGAATTAATTTTATAAAGGAGTAGCTACCCGGTGTTTAATTAGTCGGGGTGTCACAATATATATATATATATATATATATATATATATATAAACATTATACCATTTATGATGTTTCGCGAAGAAGACAAATACGTTAAATATAAAAGTTACATTACCTTCTTGCACTGCACTATTTTTTTAAATAAAAAATCATGTTGATTTATTCTGTATTTATTTGAAACCTTTTAAGGGTACACATTAGAAAAATAAAGTCAAAACTTTTTTATTAAAAAAAATTGTCAACGTTTGGCAATTTTTGTAATTGTCATATAAACTATCGAACATTCACCCTTTTTTAAAATAGAAATATATTTATTTTAAGATGACTTTTTATAGGTACCCTAAAAATTGTTAAAATTTAATACTTTAAATTAGATAAATTTTTATCTACATGTCTTTGATAACTTTTTTGCTCCCTGTGTAGGAGTCATCTTATTTTTCATTGCATTATACCTACCATATTTTGTTTAATCTCTCTCGAATTCGGTATGTTACTCTATCCCCAAATCTATATAAATAATGATTGTACCATTTATGATGTACAACGAATAAGACAAATACGTTATAAATACATCGATACATTACCTTCTTGCATTGTACTACATTTTAAAAAAAATGTGTTGAATTATTTTCTGTTTATTTTAAACATTTTCACGGTACACATAAGAAAAATAAAATCAGTTTTTTTTTATATAAAAAAAAATTAAGTTGTCAACGTTTGGCAATTTTTGTTATTGTCATATAAACTGTCAAACATTGACCCGTTTTTAAAATAGCAAAATGATCATTTTGAGTTGTTTTTTAAGGGTACCGTAAAACTGGTCAAATTTAATATTTTGGATTTGGTAAATATTTATCTCCATTTCTTTTATATCTTTTTAAATCACGTATACAAAATTTTAAAGAACTTATTAGCTATGTAAAAAATAATATACAAAACTTTCGATGGTCGTGAGTAAAGAAATTGGAGTATAGGAATACATATTTTTATTCTATTCACTCGAACTCTTTTTACGATACTACATATTTCTCTATACATAGCAAAATATACAACATTCTAACATGAGTCACAATTTTGACATGAACACAACGCGACTTTGTGTCAAAATTTGACAATTTTGACATGGTACCACGAGTTACCTTCTTGCAATGTACTATTTTTTTTAAAACTCTGTTGATTTATTCTATGTTTATTTTAATCATTTTCAAGGTACACATGAGAAAAATAAAATCGATTTGTTTTTCTATTAATTTTTTTTTGTCAATTTTGACAATTTTTGTAATTGTCATATAAACTATCAAACATTGAACCATTTTTTAAAAGAGCAAAAAATCATTTTGAGTTGATTTTTTATGGGTACCCTAAAAATTGTTGAAATTTAATACTTTGGATTCGGTAAATATTATCTACATTTGTTTCATATCTTTTTTATTCCCTACGCAGGAATTGTCTTATTTTCCATTGCATTCTACCTACCATATTTCGTTTAGTCTCTCTTGAATTCGGTATGTTACTCTCTCCACAATATATATACACACACACACACACTAGGGTATACCCGTGCCTAAAGGCACGACATAAATTTTCAAATATACACCTGATTGGACCATACGTCGTATTTATTTAGTTCGCAACAAATGGACAATTTTTTAAATGCCCTATTGTATGAACTGATTAGTTTTAAAAAATTGAGAATTTTTTTAAAGCTTTTTCACATACATACGCTGAGTTTATATACATAGATACAATGTTGTACAAACCTATAAAATCAAGTGGTCTTGTTGCATTTTTTTTGTGTAATTGATTAGACCTTTCAAGTGATCATGTTGAATGGTGTCTATGTTGTGCGAAGTTTGACCAATTGAGTTGGCATCTATATACCACATGCACTTCATAAATACAAGACCCAACATGCAGACCTTGTTCTTAACACACAAGATAATAGAAATTATCAGGTTAATATGCGAACCTCATTAACAACATGACATATCTTCCAACGTGCAATCCGGTACCTCCTTTTTAATAAAACAATATTCACTCTCTTTTATAACATTTTGTAGTTGAGTGATATGTTAATTTTTTACAACTAATATATGTTAATTTTGTTTACAAGTAATATGTTCATTTATTTACAACTGATATGCTATTTTTAATTTACATCTGATATGCTCATTGTTTTGCACGAATATAATGATGTCTACACTAAGCATGATAGAAAACCCTGCTTGAGTTAAAATAACATAGCATCTCTTCCATTTTAAAATTAACATGTCATCTATTTAGTTACAAAAAGGGATTGAACCCTTGGAAACAATGTTGATGTTATGAAACATTTGCCATGAAGTCCTACAAACGTATATAGATACTCAAACAAAAAAGTGGCATAAATACAACCTCAACACATCATAGTTCCCAACAAATATGAGAAACGATTGACACTACATTCAACACATAATAACCTTATGAATAATAAATAAAATATTTGATGTCTTCTAATGACAAACACTGCATATATCTCGTGTTGGTTGTAAAGACATCAAAATCCATTACATTTATTGTGTCCCAAACACATTAGAATCCATTACATTTAGAGTGTGTTTTTTTACTGAAGTGGGTGGAATAAATATCTAGGGATTTTTTTTACCTCTCCCCCCATAGAAAGTGCATATCAAGTTTTAGTTTATAGGCAAACCTGGAAAAAAAATTCCAAAGAAAATTTAGACAATCAAACAAACCAAAAGTTGAAAAAATATGGAATTTCCATGGGAAATATTTTCAATATTTCCAATTAAACACACCCATAGTTCTTGAAGATCTTATAATTTATTGCTAACATGCAGAGTTCATTAGTATAGACAGTAGAGACATAAGTGACTACACTTGTCATGGAACATTAGTGGAAGTGGAGAATTCAAATGGAAATTTACTTACCGAACGCGCAGAGATTTTCCTGTAGATAGCAAGAAATACTGCTACACTCTAAGCACATAACAGAGAAGGAAGTATATTGTTTGCGCAACATTTTTATACGACAAGTCTGAAAATGAAAACATGTACCCAAAATTTCAACTCTACTTGGACGTAACTAAGTGGGCAATTGTCACCATAGATGATGATGATTCAGGAGTATATGTTGAAAAGATGATCATAAGGATGCCCTCAGATTCTATTGATGTGTGTTTGTGTTGTGCAACTACGGGTGCCCCGTTTATATCGACTCTTGAGCTACCTATGAATCTTTCAATGTATGCCACAGATTATGAGGATTGACTTTACTTGAACTGTAAGTGAAATGTAAGTTAAAAATAGGCCAAGAATTATAAATGAACTATAGCGGGTGTAATAGGCCAAGAATCATAAATGAAAATATAATTTATTTATCCAACACCATAAAACAGAGCTGAATATTTAGTTAATAAGCATTTTAAAAAAGTAAAATAAGCACAAAATATAAGCAATAGTAAAATAAACACCAAATCACTCTACAATGATGGATTTTTAGCAAAATGAAAATAACATTTCTACAAAGCTGAATATTTAGCAACATGCAAACAAAGGTGGATAAACAAAACACTTAAATATCAAACGAAAAACATTAACATACCACATTTTCAAAAAAAAGTTGAAATTAGATCTACATAAAAATCATACAACATTTTTTTTAAAAGTTGAAATTGAAGGTCAATAATTAGGAATCATACATTGAAAAGAGGAAGAGGTGGCGGTGGTGAGGAGACAGCGGTGAGATCGAAGGGGGAGGGAGTGTATATAGGTTTGTTGTGGGTGAAGGTCGACGTGCAGCGGAGAGGAGGAGGCACAAATATGAAGAGGGGGCGATGGCGGTGGCAGAGAGAATGGGAGGCTGATTATTGAATGGGAGATATTGAGAGGGGTAGGGTTTAGAGGAGTAGAGAGATGAAAATGGAGGAGGGGTAGGGTTTGGGTTAATTATCCAATATACATAGGTTTCCTGGGTTATTGAGCTCACGCGTCTTTTGCCATGTGATAAGGCTCTCCCTTTGTCAATTGAAGTGATTTTGACCAAAGTACCCCCAATTTTGAATTGAAGTGTAAATTGGATATGTAAAAAGGAGGAAAAATCAAAAAATTGAGGGGCAAAATAGGTAATGCTAGAAAAACTTATGTAGATGACATCATTGTTATATTTTATGACATACTTAAGTTTTTTAATGTATTATATATATATATATGCTCCCTCCTGTAAGGGCTCCTTATGGTGCAGACCCTGTAACATATAATTTGTTTACAATAGAAAAACATTATTTTTTTGATGAAATTTCATGGATATGATCTCCACAGTGAGAAGATCATATCCAATTTTTTTTCTCAAAAAATTCAATAAAAAAACCCGTTGAAATGAGGTGATATATAAAAAAATTGTATAAATATACATTTTCGACCGTTGAAATGTTGACGATCATCTCATCCACTTTTTGATTGGAGTTTTTTATGAAACTTCATGGATATGATCTTGATAGTGAGAAGATCATATCCATGAAGTTTCATAAAAAAAATCAATCTATAAAGTGGTTGTCGCCGACCCAACATTGAAAATGAATACTATACCATTTGTTTACATATCACCTCATCTTAGTGGTTTTTTTTATTGAATTTTTTGATGAAAAAAATTGGAGATGACCATCTATTTGTGGACATCATATCCATGAAGTTTCATCAAAAGTTCAGTTTTTTACTATTTAAAAAAAATGGTATGTATGGGATCTGTACTATAAGGAGTCCTACTATTTATGATGTTTGGCGAAGAAGTCAAATACGTTATACATACATAGATACATTAACTTATTGCATTATACTATTTAAAAAATTGTATTGATTTATTTTGTGTTTATTTTAAACATTTTCGGGGTACACATAAGAAAAATAAACTCAATTTTAAAAAAAAATTGTCAATGTTTGGCAATTTTTATTATTGTCATATAAACTTTCAAACGTTGACTTGTTTTTTAAAATAGCAAAATAATCATTTGTACTGATTTTTTGTGGGTATCATAAAAATTATTAAAATTTAATATTGTGGATTCGGTAAATATTTATCTTCATTTCTTTTATATCCATTTAACTTACATATTCAAAATTTTAAAGAACTTATTATCTATGTAAAATATATTATACAAAACTTTCGGTGGTCGTGAGTAAAGAAATTGGAGTATTGGAATACATATTTTATTCTATTCACTCAAACTTTTTTTACGACCCTAGATATTTCTCTATACATAGCAAAATATACGACACGCTAACACGAGTTACAATTTTGACACGAACTCGACGAGGCTTTGTGTCCAAATCTAATTATTTGGAAAAGCTAACACGAGTTACCTTCTTGCATTGTACAATTTTTTTTTTAAAACAAACTGTGTTGACTTACTATGTGTTTATTTTAAACATTTCCAGGGTACACATAAGCAAAATAAACTCGATTTTTTTTCTATTAAAAAAAATTGTCAATGCAAAAAACTGTATTGATTTATTCTAGCAAAGAAGACTAATACGTTATACTGAAGAGATACATTTACATCAAAACATGAAAATTTTGGAGGGCTATGCTCAGGAAGTATGGATTTACATACTACGAATATGTTGAAAATCCATATTTCTAGTGGCTCGAAAAAAATGAATATCGTTGTCATTTCTGTAAAAAAAGTAATTTTCGCCTGCTTCAGGACTACTTTATGTTAAAATTCACATTGAAATGTATTTTTTTTGAATTGAATTTTTCAGACTACGTTTCCTTCTACGAGAGTGTGGTTATTTACATTCATTTCCAAATATCCATTTTAAGTCGTATTCTTTATTCACCACATCACTTACATTTAAATGCTCATGGTTATGGCTATGATCTTTTTTTTATTATTTTAAATACTGAAAATAATTATATATTAAGTTATATATTTGAATAATATATTTCAAAATGCGTTACACCCGACCGTGCATCTCATGGGTCACCACTAGTATATATATATATATATATAAATTGGTTGATTATCTTAACATACTAATTATTCATGGTGAGTCGATCGGTCAGGGTTGTGGATTCTACTTGTTGTGACTGTGTACCACATGCCCAAATGATGACGTAGTAGTCTATGGAAGTCGATGTCTTGTGATCACACGTTAAAGATGGCCACCGCCTCATAATATGGGGATGTGGGTGGATTGATTCATCGGATGAATTCTTCAATGCTGTTACTGCGTATTGAAATGTTTAGATCATATGTTCTGTCTATATATGCTTCCTGATGAGAGGAGAGGATGATCTGATCAATCAGACGAGTTTTGGTATGGTACTAACCGGTGGTGTGATTGTGCATTGATCTCCCATTATTATTTAGGTGTATTTGTTTTCAAAATTTATTAGGTGAGGGAGTCTTACGAATTTCTCAATATAACCAATAGAAGGTTACCCAAAGGTAGATGCCTTCGTGTGGTTGCCAAGAGACTTATATACGTGTATATTATATTAGTTCGGTGATGTACATTTTGATTAAAGATCCATGTCACATTTATGTGTTTTGTTATGAGATTATGAATATCTTATTTTGTGGGTGACATGAGTGGGAGTTGATTCAAGATCGTATTGTGTACATGGGTTGTAGTTCAGCGACATACATGCTTATTTAAAGTTGTTAAGACAAGAGAAAATGTCACGTTTTGAGATCATGTGTATCTTAATGAGAAAAGATGGTAAGTGGGGTGTATTATATCCATGAGTAGTTAGTTGCATCCAAGTTAGTATTTCATCATGTGATAGTACTTGCTAGTCCAATGATATGGACTTCTTAGTATTGATTATGCCTTATGTTGGGACACTCGTCTAGTATTTCACTTATGTTAAGGGATGAGTTATCTCTTACATGTGAGTGTTGTCGGGATGGCATGTTTATCGTAAATGACTCGCACGATTATTAGTGCTTTGATATTGTAAGTTCTTTCTTACAACTTTAGGGTGGTGACCCAAATATGTAAACCTTTTCCCCCTTCATGCATTATTATTATTATTATTATATACATGATTAGCAAGGCTAAGCGATCATACTTGTAGTGGTTTGAGATTCAGTCAACATCCTTAAAGTAGGAGTTGCTATTTCATTTCTATAATCATTTGTATTCAGGAGGTTTGATCAACAATGGTTAATGCTGCATTTATTTTATTTTACTTGAGACATTTGTATAGTGGATTCAAATTTATTGGAGTTTCTATTTTTTTTAACTAATTTCAGTTATTCTTATTGTCTAAGACTTCCTTTCTAATAAGATATGTATCCTACGAGTTTTAAGTTATGCCGTTTGGGATAACCAACGCACCAGCTGTGTTCATGGACCTAATGAATAGGGTGTTCACAGAGTTCTTAGATCAGTTTGTCATTGTCTTTATATATGCCATCCTAATTTATTCCCAGACTGAGGGGGGGCTTGCCGAGCATTTACAACTGGCTTTGCAGACACTTATGAGCATCAGTTGTATGCTAAATATGAGAAATTCGGATTCTAGCTTCGGGAGGTACAATTTTTGGGTCATATTGTATCAGACAAGGGGATATTGGTGGATCCTAGTAAGGTGGAAGTGGTGAGGGAGAGGGGATAACCCACGACACCGACGGAGGTACGCAGTTTCTTGGGTTTGGCAAGATATTACATGGGGTTTATTCTAGGGTTTTCAAAGATTGCTGGTCCTTTAACTAACTTGACTTGAAAAGGGGTGTCATTCATCTGGGATGACGCTTGTCAATTATCTTTCGATGAGATGAAGGACAAGATGACTTCAGCACTAGTTCTAGGACAACCCATACCGGGAGTGGAGTACCTAGTTTATACTGATGCGCCCCTACATGGACTTGGGATAGTAATTCAACAAGAGGATAAGGCTATAGTTTATTGTTCCCGCAAGATTAATATTCATGATAGGAATTACCCCACACACGACTTAGAGTTGACAGTAGTCATGTTTGCATTTTTACAGACACTACCTTTTGGGAGATAAGTTTCGCCTGTTCACAGATCACAAGTCCCTTCAGTACTTATTCACTCAGCAAGAGATGAATATGCGTCAGCGGAGGTGGATCAAATTTGTGAAATATTATCAATTTAATATCCAGTATCACCCAAGAAAAGGTAACATGGTGACTGAATCATTGAGCCGTATGCTAGAGGGTGATGTGGCCGGGGTGTGGAAAGTAAAATAGAAGGAGCTGGTACATCAGGATACAGTGGCTAGATCTTTTGTGTCACCTATCCATAGTAAATAACGAAATAAGAGTAGGTTGATGTGCATAAGTATAGTTTTATGTTTATTTAAACCAACCATTCCATGAGTTGGTGGGGATAAATTGGAAGCAGGCAAAACCTCCCTAAAAAACGTAGTCAAAATAAGTAGGAAAGGCGATCTGAAATACAGTTTTTTTTAAACATCTATTCAAAGATTTCGTTAAGGAGGAAACAAAATCGCCCAAGAGTTCTCGACGATAACAACTGAACTATTTATAATTTATCCCCATCGCCTCACGACAACAATTGTTAAACTCTTGGACGACAACAATTGTCATACACTTACAGCAAAACCACCAAACCAAAAAAATCCAACCCAACAAAATCGAGGGCTAAAAAAACCCAGAAACACACACCGTCGAAGAGTTCAATCGACAAAAAAAAGGTGAAAAGTAGCATCTAAATAGAAGAAAGAAAAAAAAGAACACAGATAGCCATGGTGGGAGCATCACCCAATACCAGTACGATCGGAGCCATTGACGCGGTCTTGACGGAGAAGATCCTCTAATGGAGGAGGAGCAACATTGACTCAGTTGGGAGGAGGAGAGATCCAGACGCCATCTTTACCACCCAATACCATCACTCTATTTCCTCTCCGTTTTAGTTTTGGAGGAAAACTGAAAATACTGGAGAAGTTTTGGAGAGAGGCAGATGGCCTTCAGAGGGTTTTTGAGTTTTGTTTGTTATTGAGGGAGCGTATAGTTTTTATTCGATAAAATGAAGAAGATGAACAGGTGAAATGGGGAGAGAGTGAAAAACGGCGTAAAAATTGAAAGAGCGTGGGAACAGTCAATAAAGGGTGGAAAATTAATTGTATGTAGCCAGAAACGAAGGGTTATACAAAAGTTGGGGTGGACCTTGGAAAATAGAAGAGTGGGAAAGATGAACGGTCAAGAAAGAGGAGAGAGGGACGTCATGTATTAATTAAGGACAAAGGGTTTGGAGTTTTCATGGAATCCTACGTGGATAGGCTAATTGCATAGAATAATAAATGTCTTGTTTTGCATTTTATAGTAGTAAAAGATTACTTTGCATGTTGTGTGTATTCAAGGTAAAGGACGACATACTTTAAACTCTTCTTTGCTTTTCTAAAATTTTTATTTTTCCCGAATGTCTCAGTTTAGAAAGTATCAGAGTTTTGAGTTAGATTTTGTGGTTTTATAGGATTACATGGAGGATTATATAGTGATTGGGTTTTTATTAGGCGCTCTTGAACAATTAGAGTAGTATTATTCTTTCCTTTAAAAATGTTTTAAGATTCTGTTATATTACAAGTATATTTTAAAACTTTTCTAAATATTGACATGGTGCAAATTATATCATCTTTTAATGCTTACATAACGACATGGACGAGTCATATGCATTGCAGAATGACCATGGACAAGTCATATTTTAATGCATATTGCATCTTGCTATAGTTAGCATTATAATATGCATTATTATAGACATAGCATGCATATATTTCCATCGCCTTAAAGAGAATAATTTTTAAACTTTTGACCTTTACGTTTTTTCATTGGAAGATAATCCATGTATAGATTTGTATTAAAGATCATAATGACCACAATAATGATTTTCTATGTTTACTTCCATTGCATGTTACATGGGATCATTAATTGTAGTAGTCTAATTATAGTCGTATAGTTCCAGTATTTAGGATATAACATTAAAAATTGCTTATAGGTTTATTTATGATTATTTCAAAAAATTATAAATATGACTTATAAGAACCTATAAGTACTTCGTATAAATAAACTTCAATTATTTTGTATAAAAAAATTAAATATTTCAACAATTTTCTTAAGACTCGTGAATAACTCACGTATACAAATTTTTAAAGATATTATTAGCTATGTAAACTATATCATACAAAAATTTTAGTGGTCATGAGTAAAGAAATTGGAGTATAGGCATACAAATTTTTATTCTATTCATTCAAACTTTTTTACGACACTAGATATTTCTCTCTATATAGAAAAATATACAACACGCTAACACGAGTTCAATTTTGGCACGAACACGACGCGACTTGTGTCAAAATCTGACAATTTTGACACGCTAACACGAGTTACCTTCTTGCATTGTACTATTGTTTTTAAAAAAAAAACATGTGTTGACTTAATCTGTGTTTATTTTTAACTTTTCAGGGTATACATAAGATAAATAAATCGGATTTTTTTTTTTCTATTAATTTTTTTTATCAACATTTGGCAGTTTTTGTAATTGTCATATAAACTATCAAACATTTACCCATTTTTTGAAATAGAAAAACAATCATTTTGAGTTGATTTTTTTATGGTTACCCTAAAAATTGTCAAAATTTAATACTTTAAATTCGATAAATTTTTATCTACATGTCTTTTATAACTTTTTTGCTCCCTGTGTAGGAGTCATCTTATTTTCCATTGCATTATATCTACCATGTTTAGTTTAATCTCTCTCGAATTCGGTATGTTACTCTCTCCACAAATATATATATATATATATATATATATATATAAACATTATACCATTTATGATGTTTCGCGAAGAAGACAAATACGTTAAATATAAAAGTTACATTACCTTCTTGCACTGCACTATTTTTTTAAATAAAAAATCATGTTGATTTATTCTGTATTTATTTGAAACCTTTTAAGGGTACACATTAGAAAAATAAAGTCAAAACTTTTTTATTAAAAAAAATTGTCAATGTTTGGCAATTTTTGTAATTGTCATATAAACTATCAAACATTCACCCTTTTTTAAAATAGAAATATATTTATTTTAAGATGACTTTTTATAGGTACCCTAAAAATTGTTAAAATTTAATACTTTAAATTAGATAAATTTTTATCTACATGTCTTTGATAACTTTTTTGCTCCTTGCGTAGGAGTCATCTTATTTTTCATTGCATTATACCTACCATATTTTGTTTAATCTCTCTCGAATTCGGTATGTTACTCTATCCCCAAATCTATATAAATAATGATTGTACCATTTATGATGTACAACGAATAAGACAAATACGTTATATATACATCGATACATTACCTTCTTGCATTGTACTACATTTTAAAAAAAATGTGTTGAATTATTTTCTGTTTATTTTAAACATTTTCACGGTACACATAAGAAAAATAAAATCAGTTTTTTTTTATATAAAAAAAAATTAAGTTGTCAACGTTTGGCAATTTTTGTTATTGTCATATAAACTGTCAAACATTGACCCGTTTTTAAAATAGCAAAATGATCATTTTGAGTTGTTTTTTAAGGGTACCGTAAAACTGGTCAAATTTAATATTTTGGATTTGGTAAATATTTATCTCCATTTCTTTTATATCTTTTTAAATCACGTATACAAAATTTTAAAGAACTTATTAGCTATGTAAAAAATAATATACAAAACTTTTGATGGTCGTGAGTAAAGAAATTGGAGTATAGGAATACATATTTTTATTCTATTCACTCGAACTCTTTTTACGATACTACATATTTCTCTATACATAGCAAAATATACAACATTCTAACATGAGTCACAATTTTGACATGAACACAACGCGACTTTGTGTCAAAATTTGACAATTTTGACATGGTACCACGAGTTACCTTCTTGCAATGTACTATTTTTTTTAAAACTCTGTTGATTTATTCTATGTTTATTTTAATCATTTTCAAGGTACACATGAGAAAAATAAAATCGATTTGTTTTTCTATTAATTTTTTTTTGTCAATTTTGATAATTTTTGTAATTGTCATATAAACTATCAAACATTGAACCATTTTTTAAAAGAGCAAAAAATCATTTTGAGTTGATTTTTTATGGGTGCCCTAAAAATTGTTGAAATTTAATACTTTGGATTCGATAAATTTTTATCTACATTTGTTTCATATCTTTTTTATTCCCTACGCAGGAATTGTCTTATTTTCCATTGCATTCTACCTACCATATTTCGTTTAGTCTCTCTTGAATTCGGTATGTTACTCTCTCCAAAATATATATACACACACACACACACTAGGGTATACCCGTGCCTAAAGGCACGACATAAATTTTCAAGTATACACCTGATTGGACCATACGTCGTATTTATTTAGTTCGCAACAAATGGACAATTTTTTAAATGCCCTATTATATGAACTGATTAGTTTAAAAAAATTGAGAATTTTTTTAAAGCTTTTTCACATACATACGCCGAGTTTATATACATAGATACAATGTTGTACAAACCTATTAAATCAAGTGGTCTTGTTGCATTTTTTTGTGTAATTGATTAGACCTTTCAAGTGATCATGTTGAATGGTGTCTATGTTGTGCGAAGTTTGACCAATTGAGTTGGCATCTATATACCACATGCACTTCATAAATACAAGACCCAACATGCAGACCTTGTTCTTAACACACAAGATAATAGAAATTATCAGGTTAATATGCGAACCTCATTAACAACATGACATATCTTCCAACGTGCAATCCGGTACCTCCTTTTTAATAAAACAATATTCACTCTCTTTTATAACATTTTGTAGTTGGGTGATATGTTAATTTTTTATAACTAATATATGTTAATTTTGTTTACAAGTAATATGTTCATTTATTTACAACTGATATGCTATTTTTAATTTACATCTGATATGCTCATTGTTTTGCATGAATATAATGATGTCTACACTAAGCATGATAGAAAACCCTGCTTGAGTTAAAATAACATAGCATCTCTTCCATTTTAAAATTAACATGTCATCTATTTAGTTACAAAAAGGGATTGAACCCTTGGAAACAATGTTGATGTTATGAAACATTTGCCATGAAGTCCTACAAACTTATATAGATACTCAAACAAAAAAGTGGCATAAATACAACCTCAACACATCATAGTTCCCAACAAATATGAGAAACGATTGACACTACATTCAACACATAATAACCTTATGAATAATAAATAAAATATTTGATGTCTTCTAATGACAAACACTGCATATATCTCGTGTTGGTTGTAAAGACATCAAAATCCATTACATTTATTGTGTCCCAAACACATTAGAATCCATTACATTTAGAGTGTGTTTTTTTACTGAAGTGGGTGGAATAAATATCTAGGGATTTTTTTTTTACCTCTCCCCCCATAGAAAGTGCATATCAAGTTTTAGTTTATAGGCAAACCTGGAAAAAAAATTCCAAAGAAAATTTAGACAATCAAACAAACCAAAAGTTGAAAAAATATGGAATTTCCATGGGAAATATTTTCAATATTTCCAATTAAACACACCCATAGTTCTTGAAGATCTTATAATTTATTGCTAACATGCAGAGTTCATTAGTATAGACAGTAGAGACATAAGTGACTACACTTGTCAAGGAACATTAGTGGAAGTGGAGAATTCAAATGAAAATTTACTTACCGAACGCGCAGAGATTTTCCTGTAGATAGCAAGAAATACTGCTACACTCTAAGCACATAACAGAGAAGGAAGTATATTGTTCGCGCAACATTTTTATACGACAAGTCTGAAAATGAAAACATGTACCCAAAATTTCAACTCTACTTGGACGTAACTAAGTGGGCAATTGTCACCATAGATGATGATGATTCAGGAGTATATGTTGAAAAGATGATCATAAGGATGCCCTCAGATTCTATTGATGTGTGTTTGTGTTGTGCAACTACGGGTGCCCCGTTTATATCGACTCTTGAGCTACCTATGAATCTTTCAATGTATGCCACAGATTATGAGGATTGACTTTACTTGAACTGTAAGTGAAATGTAAGTTAAAAATAGGCCAAGAATTATAAATGAACTATAGCGGGTGTAATAGGCCAAGAATCATAAATGAAAATATAATTTATTTATCCAACACCATAAAACAGAGCTGAATATTTAGTTAATAAGCATTTTAAAAAAGTAAAATAAGCACAAAATATAAGCAATAGTAAAATAAACACCAAATCACTCTACAATGATGGATTTTTAGCAAAATGAAAATAACATTTCTACAAAGCTGAATATTTAGCAACATGCAAACAAAGGTGGATAAACAAAACACTTAAATATCAAACGAAAAACATTAACATACCACATTTTCAAAAAAAAGTTGAAATTAGATCTACATAAAAATCATACAACATTTTTTTTAAAAGTTGAAATTGAAGGTCAATAATTAGGAATCATACATTGAAAAGAGGAAGAGGTGGCGGTGGTGAGGAGACAGCGGTGAGATCGAAGGGGGAGGGAGTGTATATAGGTTTGTTGTGGGTGAAGGTCGACGTGCAGCGGAGAGGAGGAGGCACAAATATGAAGAGGGGGCGATGGCGGTGGCAGAGAGAATGGGAGGCTGATTATTGAATGGGAGATATTGAGAGGGGTAGGGTTTAGAGGAGTAGAGAGATGAAAATGGAGGAGGGGTAGGGTTTGGGTTAATTATCCAATATACATAGGTTTCCTGGGTTATTGAGCTCACGCGTCTTTTGCCATGTGATAAGGCTCTCCCTTTGTCAATTGAAGTGATTTTGACCAAAGTACCCCCAATTTTGAATTGAAGTGTAAATTGGATATGTAAAAAGGAGGAAAAATCAAAAAATTGAGGGGCAAAATAGGTAATGCTAGAAAAACTTATGTAGATGACATCATTGTTATATTTTATGACATACTTAAGTTTTTTAATGTATTATATATATATATATGCTCCCTCCTGTAAGGGCTCCTTATGGTGCAGACCCTGTAACATATAATTTGTTTACAATAGAAAAACATTATTTTTTTGATGAAATTTCATGGATATGATCTCCACAGTGAGAAGATCATATCCAATTTTTTTTCTCAAAAAATTCAATAAAAAAACCCGTTGAAATGAGGTGATATATAAAAAAATTGTATAAATATACATTTTCGACCGTTGAAATGTTGACGATCATCTCATCCACTTTTTGATTGGAGTTTTTTATGAAACTTCATGGATATGATCTTGATAGTGAGAAGATCATATCCATGAAGTTTCATAAAAAAAATCAATCTATAAAGTGGTTGTCGCCGACCCAACATTGAAAATGAATACTATACCATTTGTTTACATATCACCTCATCTTAGTGGTTTTTTTTATTGAATTTTTTGATGAAAAAAATTGGAGATGACCATCTATTTGTGGACATCATATCCATGAAGTTTCATCAAAAGTTCAGTTTTTTACTATTTAAAAAAAATGGTATGTATGGGATCTGTACTATAAGGAGTCCTACTATTTATGATGTTTGGCGAAGAAGTCAAATACGTTATACATACATAGATACATTAACTTATTGCATTATACTATTTAAAAAATTGTATTGATTTATTTTGTGTTTATTTTAAACATTTTCGGGGTACACATAAGAAAAATAAACTCAATTTTAAAAAAAAATTGTCAATGTTTGGCAATTTTTATTATTGTCATATAAACTTTCAAACGTTGACTTGTTTTTTAAAATAGCAAAATAATCATTTGTACTGATTTTTTGTGGGTATCATAAAAATTATTAAAATTTAATATTGTGGATTCGGTAAATATTTATCTTCATTTCTTTTATATCCATTTAACTTACATATTCAAAATTTTAAAGAACTTATTATCTATGTAAAATATATTATACAAAACTTTCGGTGGTCGTGAGTAAAGAAATTGGAGTATTGGAATACATATTTTATTCTATTCACTCAAACTTTTTTTACGACCCTAGATATTTCTCTATACATAGCAAAATATACGACACGCTAACACGAGTTACAATTTTGACACGAACTCGACGAGGCTTTGTGTCCAAATCTAATTATTTGGAAAAGCTAACACGAGTTACCTTCTTGCATTGTACAATTTTTTTTTTAAAACAAACTGTGTTGACTTACTATGTGTTTATTTTAAACATTTCCAGGGTACACATAAGCAAAATAAACTCGATTTTTTTTCTATTAAAAAAAATTGTCAATGCAAAAAACTGTATTGATTTATTCTAGCAAAGAAGACTAATACGTTATACTGAAGAGATACATTTACATCAAAACATGAAAATTTTGGAGGGCTATGCTCAGGAAGTATGGATTTACATACTACGAATATGTTGAAAATCCATATTTCTAGTGGCTCGAAAAAAATGAATATCGTTGTCATTTCTGTAAAAAAAGTAATTTTCGCCTGCTTCAGGACTACTTTATGTTAAAATTCACATTGAAATGTATTTTTTTCGAATTGAATTTTTCAGACTACGTTTCCTTCTACGAGAGTGTGGTTATTTACATTCATTTCCAAATATCCATTTTAAGTCGTATTCTTTATTCACCACATCACTTACATTTAAATGCTCATGGTTATGGCTATGATCTTTTTTTATTATTTTAAATACTGAAAATAATTATATATTAAGTTATATATTTGAATAATATATTTCAAAATGCGTTACACCCGACCGTGCATCTCATGGGTCACCACTAGTATATATATATATAAATTGGTTGATTATCTTAACATACTAATTATTCATGGTGAGTCGATCGGTCAGGGTTGTGGATTCTACTTGTTGTGACTGTGTACCACATGCCCAAATGATGACGTAGTAGTCTATGGAAGTCGATGTCTTGTGATCACACGTTAAAGATGACCACCGCCTCATAATATGGCTATGTGGGTGGATTGATTCATCGGATGAATTCTTCAATGCTGTTACTGCGTATTGAAATGTTTAGATCATATGTTCAGTCTATATATGCTTCCTGATGAGAGGAGAGGATGATCTGATCAATCAGACGAGTTTTGGTATGGTACTAACCGGTGGTGTGATTGTGCATTGATCTCCCATTATTATTTAGGTGTATTTGTTTTCAAAATTTATTAGGTGAGGGAGTCTTACGAATTTCTCAATAGAACCAATAGAAGGTTACCCAAAGGTAGATGCCTTCGTGTGGTTGCCAAGAGACTTATATACGTGTATATTATATTAGTTCGGTGATGTACATTTTGATTAAAGATCCATGTCACATTTATGTGTTTTGCTATGAGATTATGAATATCTTATTTTGTGGGTGACATGAGTGGGAGTTGATTCAAGATCGTATTGTGTACATGGGTTGTAGTTCAGCGACATACATGCTTATTTAAAGTTGTTAAGACAAGAGAAAATGTCACGTTTTGAGATCATGTGTATATTAATGAGCAAAGATGGTAAGTGGGGTGTATTATATCCATGAGTAGTTAGTTGCATCCAAGTTAGTATTTCATCACATGATAGTACTTGCTAGTCGAATGATATGGACTTCTTAGTATTGATTATGCCTTATGTTGGGACACTCGTCTAGTATTTCACTTATGTTAAGGGATGAGTTATCTCTTACATGTGAGTGTTGTCGGGATGGCATGTTTATCGTAAATGACTCGCACGATTATTAGTGCTTTGATATTGTAAGTTCTTTCTTACAACTTTAGGGTGGTGACCCAAATATGTAAACCTTTTCCCCCTTCATGCATTATTATTATTATTATTATATACATGATTAGCAAGGCTAAGCGATCAAACTTGTAGTGGTTTGAGATTCAGTCAACATCCTTAAAGTAGGAGTTGCTATTTCATTTCTATAATCATTTGTATTCAGGAGGTTTGATCAACAATGGTTAATGCTGCATTTATTTTATTTTACTTGAGACATTTTTATAGTGGATTCAAATTTATTGGAGTTTCTATTTTTTTTTAACTAATTTCAGTTATTCTTATTGTCTAAGACTTCCTTTCTAATAAGATATGTATCCTATGAGTTTTAAGTTATGCCGTTTGGGATAACCAACGCACTAGCTGTGTTCATGGACCTAATGAATAGGGTGTTCACAGAGTTCTTAGATCAGTTTGTCATTGTCTTTATATATGCCATCCTAATTTATTCCCAGACTGAGGGGGGGCTTGCCGAGCATTTACAACTGGCTTTGTAGACACTTATGAGCATCAGTTGTATGCTAAATATGAGAAATTCGGATTCTAGCTTCGGGAGGTACAATTTTTGGGTCATATTGTATCAGACAAGGGGATATTGGTGGATCCTAGTAAGGTGGAAGTGGTGAGGGAGAGGGGATAACCCACGACACCGACGGATGTACGCAGTTTCTTGGGTTTGGCAAGATATTACATGGGGTTTATTCTAGGGTTTTCAAAGATTGCTGGTCCTTTAACTAACTTGACTTGAAAAGGGGTGTCATTCATATGGGATGACGTTTGTCAATTATCTTTCGATGAGATGAAGGACAAGATGACTTCAGCACTAGTTCTAGGACAACCCATACCGGGAGTGGAGTACCTAGTTTATACTGATGCGCCCCTACATGGACTTGGGATAGTACTTCAACAGGAGGATAAGGCTATAGTTTATTGTTCCCGCAAGATTAATATTCATGATAGGAATTACCCCACACACGACTTAGAGTTGACAGTAGTCATGTTTGCATTTTTACAGACACTACCTTTTGGGAGATAAGTTTCGCCTGTTCACAGATCACAAGTCCCTTCAGTACTTATTCACTCAGCAAGAGATGAATATGCGTCAGCGGAGGTGGATCAAATTTGTGAAATATTATCAATTTAATATCCAGTATCACCCAAGAAAAGGTAACATGGTGACTGAATCATTGAGCCGTATGCTAGAGGGTGATGTGGCCGGGGTGTGGAAAGTAAAATAGAAGGAGCTGGTACATCAGGATACAGTGGTTAGATCTTTTGTGTCAGTTATGAGCGTTATACCCTAGATTGTCACGAGGGTGGTATAGGCCCAGGAAGTGAATCCATTTTGTCAGGAGAGGATTTGATAGCTTTTGGTTGAGGGAGCATAGTCTTACTCAGTGAGTTCAGAGGGAGGTTTTCTCTTCAACGGTTAACTTATTGTTCCAGGGGTAGAGGAGTTACGAAACACAATGATGACAAAGTCACATGGATCTCAATTTGTGATACATCTCGGTGGGGATAAGATGTACCAGGATATGAGATGATAGTATTAGTGAAGTGAGATGAAGCAAGACATTACCGAGTTTATCTCGAAGTATACCACCTGCCAGTTAGTAAAGGTGGATCATCAGAGACCAGCAGGGTTTCTACATCCATCAGAGACCCCTATGTGTAAATGGGAGAGAATTTCCATGGATTTTATCACTGGGTGGCCTACTTCTCAAAGGGGTCACTATTCTATATCGGTGATAGCGGATCGGTTGACTAAGGCAACCCACTTTCTGCGAGTTCGAACTAGTTATACTTCGGAATAGTATGCTCAGATTTTTATTTAAGAGATAGTGATATTACATAGGATGCCCCTAGATATTATGCCCGACGGGGACTCGCTTTTGTGAGAGCTTCTAGGAGTCCATAGGCACGGAGTTATGATTGAGTACGACTTATCACTCACAGACGGACGGGCACACTGAGCGGACTAATCAGATGTTGAAAGATATGCTACAGATGTGCATTCTTGATTTTTGGGGAGGTTGGGAGTAATATATTCTACTAGTAGAGTTCTCGTATAATAACTGTAATACCCCGTATTTTTACTAATTTTAATTATGGGATTAATTGAATTCAGAATGTGAATTAGTTGGTAATTAATCCGGATTTAAATACTAGCGAGATGAGAGTTAGTATTTGATTATTATAATTATGTTGAATATTATTGAGTGAGTATAGTAATATATGATTTTGAATTTATTAAAATTTTCACGAGTGGAAAATATGACAGTTTTGGAAATTAAGTTGGGATGTGCGTGTCAGTCGTGTCGGGACCAATTTAATAGATTATAAAGTAATTTATTTTTATGTCATCCTAATGGTCATTTTGAGTATGCCAATGTGTCCGGGAGTATCGAGATAGTCAGAAAAGTCTACCAAGGGATTTAGTTTGGGTCCCGGGGCAGTTTTAGGCTAAACCAGCAACCCGGGAGGGTATTTTAGTCATTTTACTATTTGATGAGTAGTGACCTAAGAAAATTAATACTATTATATCATCCAACCCATAGGGTAATTAGGTTTATTGGATTCTACAAACTTGAGAGAGAGAAGTAGAGAGAAAGAAAGGGTTTCTAAGGGTTCCTAGGGCCAAACAACCATCTTGCACCACCACTACCATATCATTTTCCCCAAAGGATCAGAACTTCTATTTCTAGGGAAGTGATTTAACTTGTGCTAATTTATTGTATATATTATCCATGATAGTTTAGAATTGGAGAAAAACCTTAAAAAATGATAAAGTATTGGATTTGGAGATTTAAATCTTAATCTTAGTAGGTTTTGCATATAGATTAACCTCTGAAAAAAATAGTAGTCACGAAATCATGATCCATGTGTAGAGAGTTACGAATTTATGTTGAGACATATGATGATTCTTGAATAAATAGAAGAAATAAGGTTTTTATGAAATATATATGATTTGATCCAAGAAATTGATAACCCATAATGATTTGATGATTCTAAGATGTTAGAAATTATGTGTTTTTGTTGGTATCACATTTGGTAGAAATATTTGGGAGTTTGGGAGATTATAATAAAGGATTTGAGGGTTAAAAGTCATGAAACCCATAGACTAAAATATGCAGAAACCGTAGGCCAATACATGATGGATCGATCGATCGACTCAAGAATGTCGATCGATCGATAACTCCTGAATTTGAGTTATATTTTCCTTTTAAGGTTTAGCCAAATTCTGACTTTTAAGAATTATTGGTGTGTACTATTTAAACATATTGGGACTTAGGTAAGGTCAGTAGGGATGTAATTGAGGCCTGGAAAATATTAGTTTGGTTTTGTATTAAATGATTTACGAGTGTCCGACGAGAATGTTGTGTGATATAGGACATGAGACTTGTAATATAGTACATGAGTATACCTATATCAAAATAATGATTGTTTAGGTTGTGTGATTACCTAATATATGGATTATTATGTGTATGACATACCTACCACACTTGCTATCACTGGAGGCTGTAGGAAGAGGATAATCTTGTCTTGTGTGCCTTCGGGGGGATTTAGATTTGGTGCCTCAAGAGCATAGGACTGTGAAGACTTATTTGTGAGTTGATAAGTCAGCTAACCATGGGAGCGTAGGCATGTGCGTGACTCACGGATATGTGAACTATGTTTGCCTCAAATATGTGTGATTTGTAATGATACGATTCCCGAGTGATTCGAAACTTGTGATCCTTATGTACGTGATGTACCGGGATTCAATAACAAATTATGCTTGCACCACAGCTTAGCCTAGGGGTTCCATTGGTGTATATATATACTGAGTGTGATATAAATATATACTTATGATTATTCACCGTTGCTTAGTAGATGAGAATGGATAAGATATTTAAATGATTTAAAGATGTGGGAACTTAAATAATACATGAGATAATGGAATTAAATAACGAGTATTTGAAATGTAAGTATGTCTTAATTAAGTAATATGGGTGGATCCATGTAGTAATCCCTATAGTCAGATTTCGTACAGATTAGTTAGTTAGTAGCATAACTAGGATGGCTTAAGAGCATACATTAGGCTGTACAATAGTTAAAGGGTGAGAATCTCAAGTGAGATAACGTGACTAACATGTATATAATATTTACTCTTTAATGCAATTAAACACTTGCTGTTTTTAAAATGTTTTTACCTCGGGCTCTGACCCGTTTGCTTCCAAATCTATTTTTTTTTTGTAAAAATATTTTAGGTTCCCAGACACAGGGATGCCAAGCATAGGAGTTCCATTATGTTGACATGTTGTAGCTGCTGTGGAAGTTACATGATCTCGATATTAGACGCCTCCACATCTATCTTTGCTTCCTTCGGAGTCAGTTATATCAGTTAGGGCATGTTGCTCATTCTTATTCAGAGATAGTAGTTTTAGACTTTCATTTATTTCAGATGTTGGTTTTGTTTATTCAAACTTTGTATTGAGATTATGTTTTGTTTTAGGATTATTATTGGAGTGTTTACTCCAGATTCAGTTTATTTCATTATATTAATTATCCCCATGAGACTATTTATGTGAATGTTGAATGGTTGGTTATTCATTACTTGTTGTGAGTTGATTTAATTAATAAAATTTGACATCTTACTTTTTAAATATTAGGTGGCTAGTAATTAATCAAACGTTTTTCGACAGTGATGTTAAGACTGAACCAACTTGATATTATATATTAATTTAATAAAGAAGTAGCTACCCTGTATTTAATTGGACGGGTTGTCACATAACTCTTATCGGTTCACTATTGACATGGCTCCATTCGAGGCATTGTACGACATACCTTGTCATTCGTTCGCTTGTTAGATAGAGGTGGGGGACAACAAGATTCTCGGGCCAGAGTTGATTCATGATACTTCAGCCAGGATTGAGATGATTCGAAGTCATATACAAGTAGCTCAGATTAAACAAAGGAGTTACACTGATGCCAAACGTTTCTTTCGGGAGTTTAATGTGGGGGACTAGGTATTGCTACTTGTGTCTCCTATGAAAGGGATAATGAAATTCAGGAAGAAAGTAAAATTGGCTCCGAGGTACGTAGGACCATTTACTATCATCGAGCGGATTGGGCTATTGGCTTATAGACTTGGATTACCGGAGCACTTGCATAGTATTCATGATGTGTTCCATATTTCTTCTTTGACGAGGTATCTCCAGGACGAGTTAGCTCACACCCGTGTTGGTTTAGAGGAGATTGAATCACAACTCGATAACTTATATGAGGAGAGTTTAGACTCTATCCTAGACCATAGTGAGAGGAGATTAAGGTCGAAGGTAGTTCCACTTGTACGTGTTCAGTGGGGGCATCATAGGGTTGATGAGTCTACTTGGGACCGCGATGATGAGATGTGCGACAAATATCCAGAGTTATTCTTACCATGTACACTTTTTTTTTCTGAATTTTGGGATGAAATTCCACTATTAGGGGGGAAGTATGTAATACCCCGTATTTTTAATGATTTTTAAAATAGGGATTAATTAAATTAAAATGATAAATTAATCTGGTTTGAAATAAATATTGATTAGCGAGATAAGGGTTAATATTTATTTATATTGAATATTACTTAGTGAATGAGTAATAATAATGATAATAAGATATTATAAATATCGTGAGTGCGAAATACGACAATTACAATAATTTAGTCGGGATGTGCGTATTAGTCATGTCGGGATTTAAATTATGAAATAGAAAAGTAAATTGAAAATAAGTCATCCAAATGGTCATTTCAAGTGCACCAAAGTGTCCGTAAGGGTTGAGATAGTCAGAAAAGTCTATCTGGGGTTTAGTTTGGGTTCCGGGGCAGTTATAGACCAAACCAACACCTCGGGAGCGTATTTTGGTCATTTTTACTTTTGGAGAAAAATGAACTACGAAATTATGAGGTTTATATCATAATCTAAAGTGAGGGAATTAGGTTTACCATACACAAAAATAGAGAGAGGCCATAGGAGGGATAAGGACAGGTCCCCAAGGTGTTCCAAAGCCAAGAACCACCACTTTTGCACCACCGTCACCACCATCGCGTAGATCGAGATAGGAGGATCAAAACCATGCCATCATCTACAATGGGTCAGACCTATTGTTAAAGTAAATTATTTATTTTGCTTAACTTATAAATATATAATATCCCAGTTAGAAGTATGTGATTTATTCATGAGTATCACACGTTTTCGCTTAATTTGGAGAATATAAAACATGATCTTGGATAGGTATTGAATGTAGACTGAAATATTATATGTCTAGAAATCGAAATCAGATTATAAGGAAGTAAGAAAATGAAATAAATCAGTTCTAGGGTTTAATCTTTGATGTTTTATTGATAATTTTACTTTGGAAATCTTCCATAAGTGTATATTAAATGGTTGGGAATATGGGTTCTTGAATTAGTGAGGAACAATGAGAGTTGGGTTAAGAAATTTGAAGAAAAATGTAACTGCATATGGAAGAAGATGACACATGTAGCATTTCAAATCGATCGATTCGGCTAGCAAATCGATTCGGCCAAAAGGGATAATCGATTCGATTCCCCATATTTTGAAAGTTCTTCCCTTTTTTATTTACACCTTATGGAAAATGACCGAATTAACCTTGTAATTGATTTCTACATTATAATTAGAGACATACTAAACACCAATATACAATTGTTAGATGCTGAGACTTAATACTGTGAGATGAATATAGGGTCGAGGCTAAGTGTACTTAGTTAAAGAACAAAATTTAAATTTGGGAGAAATACGATGATGTCACTGGTATATTAAGGAACCTATGACTTAGACCAGTAGGAAAGAGTGGGTTACCTAATGAATTAACTTAAGGGACACTTAGGAATCGTATTGAGTAATAGGGAATACTCGGATCTTTGTGAAACGAAATATTATGCTAAATAATTGATACGTTGGGAATTCGAGCGTTATACACTACGTATGAATTTTTGTGTTATTGGTTGTGAGTATACCTATCTTAATGAGATAAATATCCATTTGGTATGAATACCAATTATGTGACTTATGCGTATGACATACCTACGCTACTTGTTATCACGGGAGGTCTTAGAAAGGGGACAGTCTCATCCTGATGAGTCGATTGAGGGGATTATAGATTGGTGCCTCACAACATAGAACCTAGGTACGGGATATCTTTGAAAGAGGTAGTGTTGATGGTCATATGGGTGCGTAGGTATGTGCATATCCCACAGGTTTGGAACTATGTTTGCCTCCAACTGTGTGTGAATTTTATTTATATGGTTCGAGTGTGATTCCGAACCGTTAGTCATTTATTTAGTATGTGATGTATCAGGACTTGATAGTAGAGTACGTATGCACTGCAACTCAGCCTAGGAATGCCGTATTCTAAGGGAAATATATATATATATATATATATATATATATATATATATATATATATATATGTGTGTGTGTGTGTGTGTGTGTGTGTGTGTGTGTGTGTGTGTGTGTGTGTGTGTGTGTGAATTATTCTACTGTATGAATCGTAGATGAGAAAGATAATAATATCCCAATTAATTTAAGTGGGTGGAAACTTAAATAATAGACAAGAACCCCATAATTGGCTAATCGATATTGGGAATTTCAATAAAGTATTATATGGGTAACCAAAGTGTGCACAATGAGTTAGTTCATGTAATAAGGGACTTGGATTGACTAGTTAGGGGGAGTAGCATAACTAGGGAGGGTTAGAAATCTATGTTAGGAGTGCATAATAGTTGAGAGGTGAGAATCTCAAGTGAGAGTATGAGGATCTAACATGTATACAATATCTTGTATTTATGCACTTTAAATACTTGCTAAACTTTTAAACTGTTTTCACTCGGGCTTTGACCCAGACCTAGGAGTTCCTATCCTTGACACGCTGCAGCTGCTGTGGATGTTTCAGGACCTTGCTATTGGACGCCTCCACATTTACCATTTCTTTCTCACGAGTTGCTTATTCCAGTCGGGCATGTTGCCCATCATTATTCAGAGATAGTGGATTTATATTTTTATTCCTTTTTAGTGATGGGATTTGTTTTCATGTCGAATTATTATATTTGTGATTTAGGCTGGAAGTACTTACTCCAGTCACAGTTTTTTATGTATCTCTATTCTTTATGAGATTGATTAGTGAATGGCGCATGTCTAATTAATTATTTATTTGATTTTATGACAAGATAAAATTTGACACCAACTTTTCAAATACTAGGTGGTTAGTAAATATTAAAAAGTTTTCGACAATGATGCTGCGAATGAACCAATTAGATATTCTGTTTTAATTTAATAAAGGACTGATCATCTATTATATAATTAAGAGGGGTGTCACATCCCATACCTAGAAAGTATTCCTAAGTGTAAGGTGAGAGAACTACCCAAATTCCGTCATCACCGCAACGATTAATTTAATCAACATAATAAATCGCGCAACTATAATTTATTGACAAATGCACAATTTCTCATAAAGGCACACTAAATCTCAATTTAATTTTATTAAATTCGTAGTCATAACCAACACCAATATTTTTATTCAATAATTATGATCATAACATCATGCAAATATGAAACACACAATGATAATTTATTTTAGCCAAGTCTACATAATTTTTCATGGTTATACGTGCTTAGTTTTGAAATAAATCGACTTTAAATGGTTTCTATGTGCAAATTTATACCCACATACCCACATACCCACATTACAACCTCTACCCTAATCACATAAGGGTTATAAGTATTAAAATGAGATTAGTATTTTTCAGAAAAATAGTCCCATTATTAACTTTCACTTTTCCTAATTATGTGGCTAATTTCTTTTAAGAAAATCACGTGAATTAAGATTTAGGCGACATCTAAGACGCATGATACTAAAGGGAGAGAATAGAGATATTCATGCATGAGATTAGTTGGTTAATAAATCTTATTAGATGGTTGGAATCCTCTTGAAAAGTCAACAAAGATTGACTCTTGCATCAACTTGAGAAAACGCCAATTGAGCCTTCAAATCTTAGGTCAAAACTTAATAACTTTGGGGCTAGGGCTTGTAGGAGGAAGAAAATGAAAATTATTAGGGTCTAATGCTCTTAGAGGTTGTGAAAATATGTTTGAAAAGTCTTAACCCCGTATTAATTTAAGTGGAGAGAAATTAGAAAATTTAAGTGGAATTAGAATCCTATTAAAACTAAAACAGTTCGCTTGTTAATCATACTCCATAACCGTGACAAACAGTTAGTCACGCTTTAAAGCCGTGACAAATTATCTAAACCGGAATTTTTATTTTGTCCCTATTTTTTAGCCTAGAGAGTTTTATGTTTTGAGGACACTTACAAACTACCCAAGACTTATATATACTCATATTAGGAGTCTTTTAAGCTAGCTTTCCAAATTCCGAATTCATTTAATTAATTACTGGATAAAAATACGGGTTGTTACAGTATTGAAAGCATCTACAACGAAAAACTCGAATAAATGCATTGTTAGGGTGTTTTCCATAAGTTTTAAAAAATTGTGATTGTTTGGTCAATTTTTATGAGAGAAATCTATTAATAATAAATGTGCAGTAAGAAATGCATAAACCCACCAAAATAAAAGAATTTGGCCATGTATTATGATCGCAAGTTGAGTCTCTACTATATGTGCTGAACAATTCCAAAATCCATCAATTATCAATAAATCTTGTCTTTGCAAACTCACCACCTCCATGACATTGGAATATTTCTGTTGACTTCTTAAATTGTGTTTTGACCATTTTTGAAATCATTTAAAATACTAAAAAAAAAATTAGATTTTATCTTTAAAGGATGATTCCATGAATAACGAGTGCAATCATTCAAAAATAGCGTGCACTGTCTCATTTTTTAGACAAATCAATCGGGGTAGGTCCCCATAGATTACGATGTATCTTTTCAAAGGGTACTTTCGAAATATCATTATTGACTCAAAATGGAAGATTGAAACTTTTACTAAGCTAACAACTTACACAAATGGGAAGATCTTTATTCCACTGGCTCCCTTCAAAATAATTTATTCGACTAAATTTATGGAAAAATTTAGCACTAAGATGTTCTAATCTTTAATACTAAAGTGAATATGAGAATTTAATTTTAGATAAAGCTTGACGATTGCATCCTTCTTATTGAAAGGTGTATAAGCCTTTTTTCTTAGCCCTTCTTGCTATTATCTCCCCTGTTTGTTTATCCTTAACAAAAAAAATTAATTAGTAAACTCAATAATACGATTATTGTCCTTTGAAAGTTGACTACCCGCAATAATATTTTTATGATGATTGGGAAAAACAAGGACATTATTCACGACTAGTTTAGAGGAGATAGTAGCTCCGAAGCAATAATCACTTTCTTCCCATTCTTTGTATTTCTTTGCATCATTTTCAAAGGCTTTAGTAACCGTCATGGGATCATTGGAGATGAGATGAGACACCCACATAGTTTTCATGAGTAGAAATTTTTAGGATGTATAAAATACATAATTAATAGGATTATGTTTAATGGATCATATTGTTACTAGTTGGTGAAGTGAGATCGTTAAGAGTGTGAGACTAGAAGAGGAGTTTGATCACGTCCCAGAAGCTCTAATACCATGAAGTAACCAAGATCATATTGTATACGTACATTCTGTTAACTTGAAATGAGTTCTCCTAAGTAATCAAAAGCACTCAACTAGCTCGTGGAAGTTATATTCACTTGTCAACTCTCACATAAGTTATTTGATCAAAATTGTTTAAATTTCATTCTACTGACATCACACCAACCAATAATTGCAAATTGACTATCGTAATCATACCCCAGTAATATAACTAAGTCATAACAAGGCACAATATATGCCAAAATTTACTTACTCACATAGTATTTACAATTGTATCTCCTTTTATTATGTCTTCGAGAGAACCTGAAAAGTTAATTTCAACCATTATTTTGTCCCAAGCTTCTTGGGGGATTTTTTAAGAAGATATAACATTGTCAAATACTTCCTCTTCAAATCATTTTTCCTCGAATTTTAAAAAATAGATCTCAAATTTCATCATATGAGCGGTTATGATGTGTTCTTGATCTCATGGTGGTATGGTTTTCGGGAATACTTTTTAATCATTTCTTCTCTCAAATTCTAAATATGACAGCTTATAGTTTTACACTTTATATATCTACTTGAAAATGCTCGCATATTCTCCGTCTTTTTTCTCTTCATGTGTTGCACATGCATGCTTATAAGCACACATTAACATATTGCAAATTTACGTTTCTCAAAATATAAAGCACACAACAACACAACACCTCGGTTAGATGATGCCACAAACGAGTGAAACATTCCTCAACTGTGAAAAACTCCTCAATAAATTCTTCCCCCCTCATACACACGACAAAGTCGACTAGCAGATACCTAAACACTACATATGTGTCAACAAACAAACGGGCAACATTAAGTCAGCACCGATTTGCCAACAATTAGTAGAGCCAAAATTGCTACTGATATCTCAATACACCGATGTACAAATAATTCAACATAAAGAAGAAAAAAACATCACTATGAATCGATTGACCATAACTAATAAACAATGTACTGTCACACAACCAATGTCCAACACAAGACAAATTAACCCTAACGAATGTGAAAATAATAAGATACATCATCCACCCGATAGACATCAATAAGAAAATATTTGTTTGACGATGACCCCAACCACACAAACAATGCTAATTGAAATGTCGGGGAACTGATGGCCAAGAAAAATATGGAATCTGAGAACCAACACTCATACGCAACATAACATTACTCAACCACCATCCAAAACTATACAGAAGTCAAGGTACCCTGTAAGGAAGCCAATGTCCATATTTTGCACTTTGATAATGCTTTATTCTCATTAAAAAAGAAGACAAATTCATCAAATAAACAAACATCGTTTTAAATTTTTGGCTAATGGTGTCATCATTTATGCATGCAGGATATTCGTGACAAACCATGGTACTTCCCACTTACCAGATTGTACATAGAATGCCTACATCTTTTTCCCACACTAAATTCAGTCTTACGTATATAATTTTATCATTTTAATGTATACATACATGGGATTTCAGAGAATAAAAAGAGAAACAAAAAAATAAGAGCGAGAAAGATTTGTGGGAATGAAGAACTACTATTATAATTGTGAGGTTCAACTTATATATACAAAATTTTTCTTAACAATACTCTAATAAACTAACTAATCAGGTCTAATAGTCGTAATTAATCACAACTGTCATTATGACAAAGATTAGTTGTACTAGTACTGCTATACTCAATATCCCCATAAAGAAAGATGGGGAGGACACAACATCAAGCTTGTTTGTAAAATAAACAAAACGAGCTTCACTCAAAGGCTTAGCTAGAATATTTGCAATTTGGTCTTGAGTTGGAACATTTTATTTCAAACTGTTGGGCAACAAATTTCTCCCTAATGAAGTGAACATCAAGTTAAATGTGCTTGGTGTGAGCATGAAAAACGGGGTTTGAGGGTAGAGCTCCAACACTTAAGTTGTCACACCACAATATAGGACATCGTTTATAAGCAAGAGTGATGCCTAATTCTTCAAACATAAATTGTAACCATAGTAATTCCGTTGTGTCTTAAGTTAAATCTTGATATTCTGATTCAGTGCTTGATCTAGAAACAAAATTTTGCTTATTAGCACTCCATGTAAGTAAGTTTCCACCAAGATAAATGCAGTAACCAAACATAGAATGAATATTATCTCCACAACTCGCCCAGTTTGCACCAACATAGCCTTCCAAAATGAATTGATAAGGGTCAACTGATTTGAAGTGCAGGCCATGGGTGGAGGTTACTTTAATGTACCTGAGAACTCTCTTACACGCCTTTCAATGGTTCAAGGTAGAATCTTGTAAATATTGGATGAGTTTGTTAACAACAAAGACTATGTCTGATCTTGAATGAGTGAGATATTGTAGGGCACACACTATACTTTTATAGAGAGATGGATCTTAAAATTGAGGACTATCAAGTTTGACCAGCTTTATAGTACTGCACATAGGAGTATAGCTGTATTTGGAATGTGTCATATTTGTCTTGTGTATCAAATCAGTGATATACTTGGTTTGAGTAAGAAACAGTCCTTTGTCATTTATACATACTTCAAATCGAAGAAAGTAGTTGACTGGATCAAGAGTATTGAGATAAAATTTAGCATGAAGATCATAAATCACCTTGGTCACTTGAGCTTTGCTATTGCCAGTAATCAAAATGTCAACAACATAGATCAACATGGAGATAATTACATCTGAAATGTGATAAAAAACAAAGAAGAATCAAACTTTGAATGACTAAAACCCCAATGGACTAACATTAGCTTAAGCTTGTCACACCAAAAACTTGGTTTCTGTTTCAAACCATATAGGGCCTTAACTAATTAACACATATGATTAGGTTGATTGTAATTGATAAAACCACTTACTTGCTTCATGTAGACAAGTTCTTATAAATCACCATTGAGGAATGCATTATTAATATCCACTTGTTGAATATCCCAATTGTATTGTATTGCGAGAGTAACGATGACCCTTATAGTGAAGGATTTAACAATTGGACTGAATGTCTATGAATAATCTAGTCTAGGGGTTTGTTGAAACCCCTTGGCAACAAGCTTATCTTTGTAACTTTCAATAGTACCGTCTGAGTAATACTTGACATGAAATACCCACTTATTATCAACAATATTCATGTCAGGATAGAAAGGAGAAAGTTTCCTTGTATTATTATACATTAGATAAGTATACTCATCAACCATGGCTTGTTTTCAATTTGGATCATTGAAGGAAACCTTGACGGAGGTAGTTTCTAGGTAGTAGTGAGAGGAAGTTTAGGTTTGAAAATACCTGCTTTAACTCGAGTGGTCATAGGATGTGTAGGGATCAAACTTTGTTTAGGGGCAGTTTCAGGTGGAGGTTGAGTTTCAGGTAGAGGTTGGGTTGGATGTTCAGATTGTGTTTGATTTTGGAATTTAGGTTGAGTAGCAGAAAACGTGGATATGTTTGGCTTTGAGTTGGTAGAAATGGGACTGGAATGTTAAATAGTGGCATGTGGAACATTGTGAATGGAATGAGGTTGAATAGAGGGTAAATATGGTTGAGACAAAAAATAAGGGATGTGTATATGTCGAGAATTAAACTTGGGTTTGGAATAAGTGGGAAAACAATCAAAAAAGGGAAAGTGTGTTTCATCAAATACAATATTTTGAGAAATATAAATTCTTCCAGTTGAAGGTAAGCATTGATACCCTTTGTGGTGATCACTATACCCAAGTAACACACATTGAGATGACTTGAATTCCATATTATGGTTTTTGTAAGGCCTTGAGTGAGGATAACAAGAACAACTAAAGATTTTTAGAACGGAAAAATTTGGTATACGATCATGAATAATCTGAAATGGAGATTTCATATTCAAGGTGGGAGTGGGTAACCTGTTTATAAGGTACATAGAGGTTGAAAAGGCATGCCACCAAAATATCATAGGCATTTGAGCTTGCGCAAGAAGAGTGAGGCCCATTTCTACAATATGTCCATATTTTCTCCCAATTTTTCCATGTTGTTCATGTGTGTGAGGGCAAGGATGTCTAAAGTGTGTTCCCAGTTGTGCCAAAATTGGAGAAAAACCTATGTATTCACCACCCCAACCAGCCTATAAACACTTAATTTTCTTGTTGAAGAATATTTTAACAAGAGCTATGGATTTGTGAAACATGTCTTTTGCTTCTGGCTTAAATTTTAATGGATATATCCACACGAACTCAGTGAAATCATCCAAAAAGGTCACATAATATAAAAATCCTTCTACTGAAAACAAGGGAGTTGGTCCCCAAAGATCAGAATGAACAATTTGTATAGGATCTACTATTATAAACTTGAAAATGATAATATGTGAGACTTACCATATTGACAAGATGAACAAAAATGTATTGCTGAAGTAGTTTAAAAAATGCTAATACAATAAGCAAAGAGAGCTTTGAGGACATTGATATATGGATGCCCTAATATACAATGACAAATATCTGCTGCATATCGTTTATTACTTTTACTATGAGAAACTGGACTGGAATTTGATGAAGTAGCTATTAAACACTAAGCATCTTTGTCACTCAACTTTGGATTGGGCTTGAAGTTGGACATATGCAACTAGTATAGTGCGTTCTTAAGTATTCCTTGAATATTAACATTCTTTATGTTCATGCCCTTGATAAGACAATAGTTCGAATAAAACTCAGAAACAACATTGTTATCATTAGTCAATTTTGAAACACTCAGTATGTTCTTGGTAATTTTTGGCACATGTAGTATTTGATTTAGCAATAGTATCTTAAAGTTATTATTAGACAAGGTAATTGAGCTAATATGAGTAATAGGTATGAGATTACCATTAACAACATATATTTTCTCCTTACCTATGTAATCCCCCTTGATGGACAAATTATTTAGATCATCAATCATGTGGTCAGTAGCACCACTGCCAATGTACAAGGAAGAATCATATAGAATGCTTGGAAAAGAAATGTAGGCAGATGGAGGACTTGGCTGAGTTGAGTTATTTAGTTGAGTTGATACTGAGTTTTGATTTGGATTAAAGGATACATTTGGATCAAAACAGGAATAGCATCTAGAAGCCAAATGACCAATTCTTCCACAAATTTGACAAATAGGACGAATGGCTCCGCGACCCCCACGATCGCTTCCATTGTTGTGACCACTATTCTGATTGTAACGTCCACTATTTAATCTGCCTTGATAACCTCCAAAATGATTATACCTACTATTGTTGAGACCATGTGCACCTCGATTATTTTACCCACTACGATTATTTACACTAGCAAATTTTGCAGAGGAATTACTAAGGTCAATAGTAGAAGATGAAAATTATTGCTCTCACCTCATCTCTCGACTTTGCAAAAGGAATTAGGCATCAAGTAGTGTGACAAACTCATGATGAGAGGTGAGGTTTACAATAATTGGATCATATTTATTTCCATGTCCACCATATATGAACCAAATATGTTCATCATCAGACATGACTTGACCAGTAACAGCTAATTTTTCAATAATATTCCACATTTTTAAGAAATAGTCATTGATGTTAATAGAACATTTTTTTTGTTGATTAAAGTTGCATGCGAAGCTATAGAAGATGAACTCTGGAATTTATAGAAAATAGTTTCTCAAGAACATTCCAAATCTAAGAAGAATTGACACATCGAACAACATGACCCAACATTGATTTAGAAATTGAGGTAAGTAACCAACTCATGAGAGGTTGGTCAGTACGAATCCAAAAAATATAGTCTGTATTTAGATGAGTAAAAGAGGGGTGATGAAGAAGAATTTTCACCTTCTTGTGATATAGTGAATTGAGGTGGACAAATCCTTAATCCAAGAAGAAAACCTGCTAAATCATGAGCTCTTAAAGTTGGATGAATCTGAGATCTCTAAAAAGTATAATTATTCTTATGAAGATTTTAACGCAAGAGAAACTAGAGACGAGAGAAAAGCCATATGTTGGTGCATAGGCAAGGATTGAACAGAGGCTTATGAGATTGAAGAAGAGGACTGAGGATTCGAATTTGAAGAAGAGGATCGAGGATTTGAATTTTTTCCATTGACGTTAGTCGAGAAGCTCTGATACCAACTTAAGATTTTAGAGAATATAAAGAGAAACAAAAAATAAGAGAGACTACTATTTGTCAAAATGAAGAGCTACTGTTATAATTGTGAGGTCTAACTTATATATACATGATTTTGGTTAACAATACTCTAACAACCTAGCTAATAAGGTCTAACAATCATAAATAATCATAGCTTTCATTATGACAGAGATTAGTTGTACTAGTACTACTATACTCAATATACATAAATCTATTTGGTTTCAAAAATGAAAAAAAAAACACTATTTTTTTTCAAAAATCGTACTCTATAATTATAAAATGCCACAAAAAAATATTACTGACAGTATGTACTTGAAAAAATTCAATGTATTAAAACATACACCAATTTAAAGTATTTATTCTCATGGAAATATACATGGGCATATACTTTCAAAATACTTTAACAAAAATACCATGTAAACTCATTAATAAGTCGAAAAATTAGAAAAACACACTACACAAATCTACTCTTAAAATTTTCTTAAGCAATGTCATACATATTGCAACCAACAACTAGCAACCAACAACCAACAAAAAAAAAAATTAAATCCCTCCACCAAACAAGAATTAGCACATGCACATGGATACTCGAATGAAAATACATATACTAACAAAAATAAAATGAATACAATATACTTATCATGGCATAATTATTGCACCCAATAATGCTTCACCCAATCCCAATTAAAATTTCAACCCAACCAAATGGCCACTACCACAATATACTCAATTAGCCAAAAAAACAAACAAACTAAACTACAACATGCATAATTACATAGTTTATGGTCATAAAAAATCAGTAGTCATCCCCAAAAAACACAAATTTGAACCAACAGAAATTACTGGACAACTGTTGCACAAATGATACTATGCATCTGTGGTGTTATGGGGCCTTTATGGGACTAGGGAGAGTGGGATGTGATTGCATTTTTTTTCGTGTGAGTATAGGGATGAGTGGTGCACTGGTCCACATGTAGTGGAAGACAATGTGATGTACCCTACGGGGACGCGATAGTGATTATATCTTGGTCCACTGTTTCTCCTTGAGGTTGGTTTCAATTGTGATGATTTCCCCTAACTTTTTTTTACACGGTATCTACTTTTTGTGCATGTCCTTAATTATTCCTAAGACTAATTCATCGTGCGAGGGGTTATTGGATGTTTAGAGTCTCTAGTTTATTTTATATATTAACAAATAAAATAAGTCAAGTTATCCCTTTTGGGTTAATTGAAAATGCGAAACCCCCAAATTTTAAATTTTCATCTTTTAAAATATGAATTTCCTAAAATGCAGAATATGATGGTTCAACACAACACACACCACCTTCAAATTTTAATTTCGTTCAAATTAAAACTAAACTCAACAATTCAAGTCCTAAAATTTGCCTACATAAATTAATTCATTTTTGCAAATTAGGCCGAGCCAAAATTTTCAAATTAAATTATCTTGAATTGAATTAAATTAATCTAAAATTTCACCCAAACTAATTTTAGCACCAAATTAAACTTTAGTGTGTTAAAACCCAATTTTTATCTTGAATTACCTAAGCATGCATTCTAAGGTGATTTTGAAAATAAAGAGAAATAAATCACACTACGCCATGATGTACGAGAAAAACCCATAATGGGATAAACCTCAGATGACCCGTAGCCTTAAGTCCACTAAGTACGGAATTTTACAAATACAAGACAAATGACTTACACAACTCGACTCGACTTCTTCAAACCCCTGACGTATCTTCTTGTACCAACCTCTGCTTAGCCAACAATCTCGAACTCCACGAGAACCTTGGACTCCTCCAATGAATCTTTTGGACTCTGTCAACCACACCCGGTGCCTTTCACCATATGAGCACGCCGCATCAAAAACCAATACTTCTTATTTTATGGGAAATAAAAGCAAACCAAACTTCTCGTTCTTTGTGGTAGAGATGAACCAATGGTGCCAAACAAAACTCCAAGTAATATATATATATATATATATATATATATATATATATATATATATATATATATAGAGAGAGAGAGAGAGAGAGAGAGAGAGAGAGATACTTGGAATTCTAAACTAAACAAATTGGGTGTATACTTTTGTGTTCTGGAAGGATTTAAGCCATCTAAATTAAACACACAAAAGATACTTTTCTAAACATTAATTTTCTCTCTCCAAAGCTCTCAAAATCAGGTGAAAAGTCTTCCAAAAATTTTTGTCCCGAAAAGGTTAAAAACTGTCAAAAGGAAGTGGGGAGAAAGTAGTGCGAAAATGCCAAACACTGCCAAAAACTATTCCATCCAGAAATCTGGTTCGAACGACTTTTCGTTCGAACGACCCTTCTAACGATAAGTCAGTGCTCAGAAAGGGAAACTCATTGGCAAAACTCGTTCGAACGAAAATCTTGTTCGAACGATAATCTCGTTCGAATGACATTTTGGAACGAAAAAATATAATATGCATTTTTCATTTTAAGCCAATAAAACTTACCCCCAATAAAAATTCCAAGTTCCTACAAATATATATAAAGCATTCATACCTTAAGGAGGCTTGGAAAAGATATCGTTGAGGACGCAAAACAAGGCACTTTGAAACCCGGCAATCTATGAACTCTAAATTCTGGCCGCTACGTCTTCAACAACTTTAAACGTCATAGGCTTGAAAGAATGTACCTTGAATATCTAACCTACGACTAAAATGTTTTTGTCCAAAATTGAGTCAATACTACATAAGACTCAATTAGAAATTTGTGTCCTTGTTAAATCTCCCCCTTTGGCTATTCCGAGACAAAACCCAAACAAAAATCCTAAATGGTCGTCAAGCTCAACTAGACTAAGAAACATCCTACCCCACCCCCCCCCCCCCCCAAAAAAAAAAAAAAAAAACTTGACTCAAAACCCAAGGATGACTATCTTTGCCGATATAAAGCTGGAACTAAATAAAAATCCTACTCAGTTAAGAAAAACGTTAAACGCATATGGAATATCAAAATATTAAATGCAATGAAAAAAAATACTCCCCCTAAATTAATTCTCCCCTTTTTATCTAACAGTGACCGACTTAGAGAGTTGTCTCCCCCTAAGTTAAAGCTACTAAACTAAAGGTTTAGATACCACTTCTCCCCCTTTTTGTTCAGGAATAGACAAAGGTGATAGAATTAATTAAATACTCATTTCTCTCCCAATTGAACGTGTACCATTTCCCCCCTAAAAACTATATAATGGATATAAATATGGGAAAGCATGTAAACGTGATGGTGCATAATGTGATAAGAACATGAAAGCATATGGGAAACAATAACAAGAACTAATCCACAACAAGGATAAATAGATATCAAATAAAATATATTCAACACAAGCATGTGATATCAACCGAAATTAGCAACAAGGTAGATACGAATTATGAATTAAAGCATATGTAGACTAGTAAGCAAGGCAAAGACTCAAAAACCAAAAAAATACCATATATATATATACACACTGAATATAACTAATGCACACGCACATATTCATAGATATAAACACCACACAAGACAAAAAATACATTAATCTCTTCACACTCATATGGCAAAATTGTGTCCAAATACACGTGGTAAACGAAAGTGTAAGTGTGTGAACTAGTAGCAATTAAATTTCGAACCAATCACTTAAAACATGTTCACGGAGTTCTCATTTGATTGAAAAACTTTTTCACATTTAGATATATCCTCATGTGACAATATAAATTGAACTCAAAGAACAAACATACACAATGCACATAAGCCTAGAATTTTGATGATTATACAAACCAATAGAGTCATGACAATAAAAGCTTAATTAGAATTCAAAGTCATTGTGCAAACCTGTTAATATATCCAACCAAACTCCTCATAATTTTCTTTTTCCTTTTTCTTGAACATATAACTAAAATGTTTTTGGCCTTGGAAAATATTCTTTTTAATGCCACATTTTTTGAATGCCTAAAATTCAATGGTGGCTTTTCACACAAAGTAATTTTGTCTTTCGTAGCCCAATTCCATTGATAAACAACTACACCGGATAAACATATTTTTTTAGTCTTTAAATTCACGAAATGGTTATTATATGCACAAATCCTCCATAGTCATAGCAAAATGTAGATGACTAAATTAATAGGAGAACATCTCACTTAGCTAAAATATACATGTGAAGTTTAAATTTCACAATAGCTCGTGCATGTATGAATAAATGCATATAAAAATAGAATCCATTAAGCAACACAAAATCCAACTACTCCATGCATACATGACAAATAAAATTTTAAGGATTGACAATCTTAACCAAAAGTTCTAGACACATGGAAGCGAATAGGAAAGGATTCAAATACACGTATATGCCACATAAAGTGTTTCAAACTAAAATACAAAAAAAAAAAAATCTTTTTGAGTTTTTGAATTTTTTTAACCAAACATACAAAAATATTTACTCAGAAGACAAACAAAAATCATTTTTTCATTTTTCATTAAGCCTAAATTACTAATAAGGTAAAACACAAATGAGAAACAAAATCTTTTTATATTTTTCATTTAATGCTAGCATGTGATTAATCATCTAAAATGAAAAGAATATAGTACAAAGGATAAACACAAACCATAATTCTAGCATGTGATTAATCATGGAGCATAGACTAGAAAAAATGATTAAACATGCATACAACTAGCAAACATATATGATATAAAACACAAAAAGCTAGAGTATGCAAACAACTAACACATTCAACCTTTAGATTTAGCAAGGGAGGTATCATGTGAAAGTAAATGAGAATAAAAAATTATGTTTTGTAAAGCAACAAAGTCATATCTCCTAACCCAAACAAATGAAGATTGACACTCTCAGGATTTTGGGATCTTAGCTACCTTGGTTACCTTACCTTTGTATTTCCTAGAAATTCTTTCAAGATCAAAACAAAACTTCCTAAGATGACCTTTTCGACCACAATGTGAGCAAGTAAAGACTCTCGAAAAGTAGTACCTAAGTATTGACCTCTAGAAGTGTTCCTAGGTGATTCTCTCAAAACATTGGTTTTGGCTTTATTAGCGTAATCATTATAATAATCGAAGCCTAAACCACAAGTGTCATTTTTTACTTGGACGGTTCCTAATATTTTATCTAATTTTGCGGACCTACATTCCAATTCAAATTTGACCTCACGAGAATCTCTTAATTTATCTTCTAACTCTAAAATTCTAGACTCTAGCAAAACATTACTCTCTTCAAACATAAGAAGCTCCGTTTTCATTTATTCCATCAAACATGTAAGGCTATCTCTCTCACCTTATACATATTAAAGCTTCTCTCGAAGATCTCTCCCACGTGTCCTAAGGTCTTCAACCAATGTACTCTCATTAATGAGCTTGACACGCTCTCTTAAACTAGCTTCTAACTTCAAATTTGCTCTTTTTAATTTAATAGATTATTCATGTAATTCTCTAAATGCAAACTGAAGTTCACTCTCATCAACCTCTTCATCACTTTCACTCTCTCCCTCTTCTCCACTCTTATAACCGTCATCTTTTGGGGATTCACAAACAAAGGCCTCGAAAGCGTAATGCTTTATGGTGTCATCGCCGGACAATATCTCACACTCACTAACATGACTAGCCATGAACGCGCTAAAGTTGCACTCAATGGGGGAATCGGGTCCCTCTTCCTTATCACTATCATGAACGGTGGGATTGTATGAAATAGGTTGCTTACCCTCCCTCCTTAGTTTAGTGGGTCATTAAAAAGCCCTATGGACAAACCCTTCACAACCAAAGAGCCTATTTGACTCGTCCCTATTAAGAGTTTCATTATAAGATTTAGGGATTTTTTTGGTTTGTCATGCTTAGAATTTTCAAATTTCTTAAAGTCATTTTTAAACTTATCTTTATTAAATTTAAGAAATTTTCAAAATTTCTTAGCAAACATAGCCATGTCCTCCGAGCCACTATCACTCTCATCAACCACAACTTGTTTTTCCTCCTTTCCAGCTTTCAAAGAAATGCCCTTATCTATTTTCTTTTCATTTTTGGAGGGAAAAATATCTAGCTCATAGGTTTGCAAATCACCTACTAATTCCTCAAGTTTGGTAGAGTGCAAGGTGGTTAAAGAATTAAAACGGTCACTTTAGGGATTAATCTCACGGGTAGGGACCTTAAAATTTTCTTCACTACTCGATTGTCGAGTATTTTCTCTCCCAAATTAAATGATGAATTAACTATATCAAAAAGTCTAGCATAAAATTCATCAAAGGTTTCATTCTCAAGCATTTTTATGGTTTTCAATTGAGCGGTGACGTTTTGGAGTTTCGAAGCCTTAACGACACTACTTCCCTCGTGACTGAGTTGTAAAATATCCCAAGCTTCTTTAGCAGTATCACAAGTCATGATACCATGGAATTCATCCGGTGTGACCGCACTAAACACATCATTTAATCCTTGGGAATTAAAATTTGCAAGTTTAAATTCATTCTCACTCCATCTATCTACAGGTTTGGGGACACACTCAGTTTTTACCAAACATGTGGGTGGGGACCACCCGTTGACAACTGACAACCAAACACTCTCATCGATAGACTTTAGTGCCGATTTCATATGCACTTTCCAATATGTGTAATTAGAACCATCGAAAATAGGAAATTTTGAAAATGGGGAAATTTCCATTTTTAACAACTCAATTCTAAAAGGACCTTAACACAATAAATTAGCGCTCCGGCTCTGATACCAATTTGAAAATGCGAAATCCCCAAATTTTAATTTTTCTTATTTTAAAATATGAATTTCCTAAAATGCGGAATAGGATGGTTCAACACAACACAACACACAACACCTTCAAATTTTCATTTTGTTCAAATTAAAACTAAACTCAACAATTCAAGTCCTAAAATTTGCCTACACAAATTTGTAAGGACATTTTTCTCATGTCCAACATGTTACATTTGTGTATGTCGTACGCCGCTACATTTGGCACGTCACCTCACGATCTCAAATGACGGCCTCTATCCGAATTCCGGGAATCAAGCATTCAACATCTCCATTAATGTGTCCCACATCTGCCTCAACGACTTCATGTTCCAAGATTTTAGGGACTTAATGCAAGTGGTACGCAAGGGAAGTCAAAACAGTGAAAAAAGGCACGATAGGAGAGTTCAAGGGCATTTTCGTAATTTTACATCCATATTCCAGAGGTCTGGTCAACTGGAAAGTTGAAGAGCTCGCCGCAACGAAGATACTGGAAGAAACGTCACCTCAATCTGAGCTACGGTGAAGGAGTTATGACCTTTTGAAGTTGAAGAAAATTCCTTGAAGAATGCTATTTTTTTTTATCCCCAAACTAGAAAGGTACCCCAAACCGATGTACCCCAAACCGCATAAGGTACCCCAAACCGGTTCGGGGTACCTGTACACTGGATAGAATTTCAGTGTTTTTATTTTGCAAAACTCTTCATCTGTTTTGCTATTTAAACCACCTTCGGTGGAGCTGTTTTGCAAGACTTTAGAAGACGTTTTTGAGAGTCCAAATTACTCTAGTCTTCATATTTTTTGAGTCCCAAGACTCATATTTTGATTCACACAATTCTTCCAATCCTTTGTGAATCTTTTTGGTAACCCAAGAACACAACTTTGGTTTGTTCAACCCTTTTGGAAAAGCCGTTCTCTTCTTCATTGCTGCCCTCCTGGAAAGGGAAAATTCCAGCCGCCGACATAGTAACCGGCACCTGCGGGTATTTCTGTGTCACACTGTTTCTAGCCGTTGCTTTGAAGGTTTGCTGAAGACACCGTGCGTTACACTTGTGGGCGATTATCAGGTTGTATGTAAGTTAATGGTCTTGTAAATTCTTTAAAGTTCTAGAAATAAAAGGTTTTACCCTTCGGGGATTTTTCCTTAACTTTGTGTCGCACGCTTTATATTCGATGGGTTGTTTTTAGATGCATGTTAAAGGGTTGATTTAATTTGGTTTTAAAGTAGACGCTAATTAAATAAGGGTTCTTGGAAACTTGCGAATTTAATGTAAATCATTACCGCACACCGAACCTATTTGATTTCTCAAATTGGTATCAGAGCAGGTTACGCTAATTTATTGCGTATTCCTATTTTCCGCAAAATTTGTGTGATATTGATTTTTTGAAAAATCAGTTTTGTGAAAAATCGTAAATTTTTCAATGGATCACCCGTTTAATGAGGAGCCTATTTTTGAAAAAGTTCACAACCATGCTGAAAATTTAAAAAGTTTGAATTTGAAACTTTGCAAAAGAATTAAAGTTTTGGAAAAAGAAAATTCTCTCTTTAAAAGTAAGATTGAATATTTGCAAGCGTTTCGAACTCAAAATGATATTTGTCGTGAGCACTTTGGTAATTTGTGTATTGATTTTGATTCTTTGAAAATTGCCAAAAAGAAGAGTGATGAGAGAGTCCTAGTTTTAGAGAAGGAATTGGAGGACTTAAAAAATTCTTGGGTTCCCGTTTGTGCCGTCGAGGATAAAAAATTAATCGATGATTTTACGCCACGTGAAAAGACTCTTAGGGATAAGTTTATTTTAATTGAGGGGGAGCGCAATAAACTGTTAAGTTTGATTGATAATTTGAAGAAGGCGTCCCTTAATTTGGAAGAGTCTAATTCTTTGCTTGAGTAAAAAATTTTGAAGTTAAAAAATGATTTGACAGACTCAAGAAGGTTTGATAGTGATGGTAATGGCTCATCGTGTTCTCATGCTTTTAATGCTAAAGCCAAAACCATTATTTGTTTTAGAGGGTCAACTAATTCCAAGGACGCTAGAAAAGATCACACTTTAGGTGTCATCCCACCCGTTTACACATGTTCATATTGTGGTAGGAAAGGTCACCTTATGCGTTTTTGTTTTGATCTTGGAGAATGTCCTAGGAAGTTTATGTCCAGTGTTCCCATGGTTTCCAAAGCCCCCACACGATGTTTCACATCTATTTGGGGTTAGTAAATCACTTTGAGAGGCACTAGATTTTAAACAAGTTAATTCCCGGTTGCTTGCACATGATTCTTCACTTGCCATATCATATAGATGATTGTGTTTGCATGTTTGTCATACACTAGTTGTGGTTTCATGATTTATACTTATTTGCTAGTGTTATGACATGTGTACTTTTTGTATATATTTTTGTTTTGAAAAATTTTGAAAAATACAAAAAGATTTTATTTTGACAAAATCTTTGAAAAATCCAAAAAGATTTTTTGTATTTTGTTTGCACCGTTTATGGATGAACACTTTGGATGACCAAGTTACAACATCATTCCATTATTTTCATGTGACTATTTGATAGTGTTTTGAGACAATAAGTCAATTCATCCATGTGCTTTATAATGTTTGGAGTCATTAAGATGTAATTAAGTGTTACTTCCTACATGTTTGACTCATGTTTCCTTTATTGCACACATGCACGGATTTGTTTGATTATTGTGCTTGTATTATCACATGTTGGTTGGGTGTTTTCACTTCAATCCTTTCCTTAAAACGAACCAAGCGTGATAAATTTTGATAAGGAAATTGTGCATATAAAACCATTTTGTGAGTTTGTGTGATTTGTTTGATAACGGGGAGGGGCTGTGAAAGGTAATCATCTATCCTTTGCGCAAAAGCCACCGTTAAAAAGGACCTAAAAAATGGAGGAATTTTATTATCCGGGGTCCAAAGTGGTTTAAAAGAGCCCGAAAAAATTGAAAGGCAATAAAAAGATATTCATGCCAAATATGGGCCATTTAGGTTTTTGCACCAATTCTCCAATGTTTGAGAATTTAGATTACCTCTAAAAAGAAAATATATATGAGGGAGTTTGGTTGGAGATTTCATAACGGATTTGCACGTCCTTGAAAATCTTGAAAAAGCACTAAATAGTTTTGGACGTTATTGATGTGGAAATCATTTGACTTTGATTTGTTGATTTGCTTAAGACGATGTCATCTAAATTCAACAATCTTTTACATCTAAGGATACTTTTGATGCTCATTCGTTAGGAGTACACATATGTATCGTGCACATATGATTGATTGACTTGATTTACCTATCGAATGTGTTCACACACATTCATTCCGTTTCCATGACTTAGTTGTTTGAGTCTAAATCCATGGTGTGATTTTTGTATCATTTTTTTTTAAATGGTATCTATTTTTTTGTTTTTTATGAAAATTTTGAAAAATTCAAAAATAGTTTGTGAAGTTTGTTTTGAGCAACTCCTTGCAAGAGCACGTTTGTCATTTGATTGATGCCTTTTTTTGAATATTGTGATACCCCGATTTTTCTTGTTTGATTCATTCTTCTTATTTGTCTATTTGGGGACATCGTAAAAAGGGGAAGAAAGAATTATCTTATTCTGGGGGAGTTTGAATTTTGGGGGAGTTTTTGAGATTTGACTTTTGCTTATCATATATTGGTATCTATGTTTATCTCATTTCAAGCTCAATACGTCACTTGGTATTTTTCTTTATCTCATGTGTGTAGGTGCTACATTGATGATCTCTGAATTGCACACCCTGATGAGAAAAGATTTGAGATTCCTGAAGATTTGAAGAACAAACGATGAAGACTATTCATTTGTACCTTTTCCAGTTTTGGGTTCATGGGAGGGTAGATTTGTATAGGCAATTTCATATTTGATAATTCGGATTTTTTATGTATGTACCGACATAGGCATAGGGGGAGATTTGTAAGGACATTTTTCTCATGTCCAACATGTTACATTTGTGTATGTCGTACGCCGCTACATTTGTCACGTCACCTCACGATCTCACATGACGGCCTCTATCCGAATTCCGGGAATCAAGCATTCAACATCTCCATTAATGTGTCCCACATCTGCCTCAACGACTTCACGTTCCAAGATTTTAGGGACCTAATGCAAGTGGTACGCAAGGGAAGTCAAAACAGTGAAAAAAGGCACGATAGGAGAGTTCAAGGGCATTTTCGTAATTTCACATCCATAGTCCGGAGGTCTGGTCAACTGAAAAGTTGAATATCTCGCCGCAACGAAGATACTAGAAGAAACGGCACCTCAATCCGAGCTACGGTGAAGGAGTTATGACCTTTTGAAGTTGGAGAAAATTCCTTGAAGAATGCTATTTTTTTTATCCCCAAACCAGAAAGGTACCCCAAACCGATGTACCCCAAACCGCATAAGGTACCCCAAACCCGTTCGGGGTACCTGTACACTGGATAGAATTTCGGTGTTTTTATTTTGCAAAACTCTTCATCTGTTTTGCTGTTTAAACCACCTTCGGGGAGCTGTTTTACAAGACTTTAGAAGATGTTTTTGAGAGTCCAAATTACTCTAGTCTTCATATTTTTGAGTCCCAAGACTCATGTTTTGATTCACACAATTCTTCCAATCCTTTGTGAATCTTTTTGGTAACCCAAGAACGCAACTTTAGTTTGTTCAACCCTTGTGGAGAAGCCATTCTCTTCTTCATTGCTGCCCTCCTGGAAAGGGAAAATTCCAGCCGCCGACATAGTAATCGACACCTGCGGGTATTTCTGTGTCACACTGTTTCTAGCCGCTGCTTTGAAGGTTTGCCGAAGACACCGTGCGTTACACTTGTGGGCGATTATCAAGTTGTATGTAAGTCAATGGTCTTGTAAATTCTTTAAAGTTCTAGAAATAAAAGGTTTTGCCCTTCGGGGATTTTTCCTTAACTTTGTGTCGCATGCTTTATATTCGATGGGTTGTTTTTAGATGCATGTTTAAGGGTTGATTTTATTTGGTTTAAAAGTAGACGCTAATTAAATAAGGGTTCTTGGAAACTTGCGAATTTAATTTAAATCATTACCACACACCGAACCTATTCGATTTCTCAAAATTAATTCATTTTTGCAAATTAGGCCAAGCCAAAATTTTCAAATTAAATTAATCTAAAATTTCACCCAAACTAATTTTAGCACCAAATTAAACTTTAGTGTGATAAAACCCAATTTTATCTTGAATTACCTAAGCATGCATTCTAAGGTTATTTTGCAAAATAAAGAGAAATAAATCACACTACGTCGCGATGTACGAGGAAAACCCACAACGGAAAAAACCTCGGACGATCCCGAGCCTTAAGTCCACTAAGTACAAAATTTTACAAATACAAGACAAATGATTTACACAACTCGACTCGAATCCTTCAAGCCCCTGACACGTCTTCTTGTAATAACCCCTGCTTAGTCGATAATCCCGAACTCCATCGAAACCTTGGACTCCTCCAATGAAGCTTTTGGACTCTGATAAGCACCCAAAAGTGGACATTTTATACCCAGAATAGACATATTTTAGTTGCTAATTCTTGATAATTTGGGTCTTATGCGTGTAAATGTTCAATATGTAGGCTTAATTGCAGTTGCGGTGTCAAAAGCTGTATTTTGAGGTAATTTGCAGTTAAAATGGAGCTAATTCCCTCCTGTATAACCTTACCCGAGTCTAAACCAACCCTGAACCTCCCCTGTGTGTGTGTTGAGTTTGTACTTTTATTTTTTTAGATTTTATTTTGTGTCATTTTATTTTTAGGATTTATTTTAGATTTATTTAGAATTTTTAGGTTTTATTTACTATTTTTATATTTTATTAGTGTATTTTTATTTTATCTTTATTTTTATTAGTTTTATTTTATTAGAATTAGTTTTCATTAGGATTTCATTTATTTTTAGATTTATTAGATTTTATATTCTTTTTAGGATTTTAGCTTTAGTTTAGTAGATTTTAATTTTAATTTTTAATTTCATTTCTTTTTAGTTTCATTTTTAATTGAGTCTTTATTTTATTTTTAGAGTAGGATTTTATTTTTAGATTTTAATTTTTAATTTTATTAGTTTTTTTAGTTAGTTAGCGTTATTTTTATATATAAAAATTAAACACACACACACACACACACACACACACACATAACCTATACCCCCATACACCTAAACTAGCACACCCCCACACACTTATCTCACCCACATCCTAACACCGTACACCTCACCCACATCCAATCCTAACCCTACCCATCATTTTCCCCAACAAACCCTTTCTCTCTCCTCTCTCTTACCTCCATAACCATTAACACCCCAAGCTCACCACCTTAACCAAACGAATCCACAAACCAAAACCCACATGCTTCCCATCCGATCTAAACCCGAGACCACCAAAGCAACCCACCTCATCCCTTAACCCGTGACCCGAGACCCATCGCAACGCCTCTCCCTGCCATTTCGACCCAAGTCACGATCCGGCTGCCCTTACTTATGTCATCATACCCGGACCATCAACTCGAAACTTAACCCAGCACACCAACCCATTACCCCATGAACCCGGGCAGACCCAACTACAAACTCGTTATCGCTGGTACTCCGAACCCATCACCTCCTACCTCTATACCTGAGATCCTGAACCCGATGGCCAAGACCAACCCCTCTCGAACCGATTCCTGACCTCCATATCCAATCACCACGATGGCAACACCGAAACCCGGATATCCTACTTCAAATCGAGACCCATCTTCAAAACCTAAAACGATTTCTACCTGCTAAAAAAACTAAAAGCCAAGGACCAAATCAACTTGCCCCACATGCCTAATAAAACCCATTTAAACCATTTACCTTTTTTAACCCCCTTTTCCCAATTTACCCCCAACTACCAATTTTAACCCTTATACCCAAAATACCCCATAATCAAATATGATTTCAATCCCCTTATTCACATGACCTCACACAACCTATGAACATTTGTACATTTCCATATTTTGACCCTATGTGCACACACCCCATGCTCTTCCCCCTTATTTCTTCCAACTATACCCCTTTGCTCCTTGTGCATATAAATTGAAGACTAAAGGCCATTTGAAGAAAAGAAGAGACTTGGAAAAGAAGAGATATAATTTAGTGTAGAAAATAAATTAGGATAAACATCATTTTGTAAATAATTTTATTTTATTATTTGTATTTTTTATTTTTGTTAGATATTTGTGAGGATAAATTTTTTAAGAGATTTAATTGAGTGGATATTAAATTGCAAATCACTTGGATGCTCAATTAGAGTGATTGTATGCTTCAAATTGGAAGATCGAAGTTCAACTTTCTCAAAGAAATTTGGTTTGATTGTTCTATTCTCTTATATTTTATTTTAGTAGCCTTGATTATTTGTTCATTATGTTTGATATCATGTTAGGCAAAATCCCCTTTCAAAGGGTGGGGGGAACCCTTATTTGATGTTATTTTAATTTAATTAGTTTGATTACTTAAAAATTCCCTTTGAATATTAATTTTGATCCCTCACACTTAAATTTACGCCTCGAGAGAGGGTAAATGATTTTCGAGAGAAAATCGAAATTCTATGTTATAATACCCATTTTAGATTCAAACTAGAGATAGGGGTTTCTTAAGTGTGGTATTATTCCTTGAATTTCACCTGTAAAATTCATTTTCTAGATTTACATAAATTTTGATAAATCGATCCTAGTAGGCGATTAATTAAAAGGAGTGTAGATCTATCTTCTACAATTGTGGGGGGTTAAACTTAATTTTCTAATAGATTATTATTAAAATTACATTTGCAATGAGAGTTGATTTGTAATTTTGGTATTAATTTGGGAAAATTCAAATAATTAAATTAATTAGTTAGAATAGCTAAAATTTGTTGTGTAGTCCCGTTCCTTGATTGTTCTCACATTATTTACATCACTTGATCTCTTATTTTAGTGTTATATTTTGTTATTCATTTTTAGTCACTTTTTAGTTAGTTCTTTACATCTTTGATTTAGTTAGTGTTATTTCACATCCTCACCTAAATTATTTTAATATTTGAAAAGCTAACAAAAATAGAAAAAGTAAAAAAGCCCAAATAGAAAAAAAAAAGTGAATTACAATTGATTTTGTCTCTAGCTTACCCCCTTGATGTGCATTGATACCCTTAGTTACCTCTAAACTTTAGTTTGATATTATTTTGTAAGTATTTGAGTATTTTGATTGACTTGGTTTTCAACAACGACATCCACCGAAAAGTCAAGTTATCAGACTCCGTCAACTATACCCGGTGCCTTTCACCGTATGAACACGCCGCAACAAAAATCAATACTTCTTCTTTTATGGGAAATATAAGCAAAACCAAACTTCTTCTTCTTTGTGGTAGAGATGGAGCAATGGTTCCAAACAAAACTCCAAGAAATAGATATATATGTAGAGATACTTGGAATTCTAAACTAAACAAATTGGGTGTATACTTTTGTGTTTTGGAAGGATTTAAGCCATCTAAATTAAACACACAAAAGAGACTTTTCTAAACATTAATTTTCCCTCTCAAAAGATCTCAAAATCAGGTGAAAAGTCTTCCAAGAAATTCTGTCCCGAAAAGGTTAAAAACTGTCAAAAGGAAGTGGGGACAAAGAAGTGGGGATAGCAATTAACATAAGTAAATATATTTTAAATTTTTTACATAGGGGGCATCTCATATTTTTAATAAAAAAGAAAACTCTACTTTTACTAAATTTCTTGAAATGAAGTAATTATTCCACTTTACATGTCTAGATTCCAACTTTTCCAAGATAACAAATCGATTGAAAACACGAATCAACAATTTAGTAGATCCAACCATAATATTTAGGACCAATATTGTCCCCTACTTAATTTCCATCCCGCTTACCTTTGCTAGATTTTTATTCTTCCTATGTATCACATACACTACTTCTTCCTATGAGATTTTTGGTGTGAAATTTTTGGTTTTGAGATTTGCGGTGCTGAGATTTTTGGCATTAGGATTTAGATGAAGGATTTCAATGGAAATATATTGACTATAATACCACGTGAGATAATATAAAAGAGAGAGAATGAGAGAGTATTGTATATGAATTGATAATGAAAAGTTGTTACAAGAGATACCTATTTATAAGACAGTTGAGGGGCATAGGGGGGAAAATAAGGAGAGGGAATTAAGGAGAGGGAAACATGGATAGGGAACGTGGAGGTAAGCATGGAGGGAAAATATGAATATTGAATTTTATATATGAATATACACTAACATGTCCTAAGTTAATGATCTAATATGGCTTGTTGATATCTTGTTGCTGAAATACCTAAATTGTATTCTTTAATCAACGCTTGTTTTTTTTTTTTTATCTTTTTATTAAATGTTCTTTTAAAGTTAAAGAAATATTTGAAAGAGTGTAGTTGGGATATAAATTTCCAAGATGCGAAATCTAGTAGGAAAAGTTGATTTATATAGGTTTAAATAATTTTTCCCATTAGAGATCTAATAGTTACATTATGGACTCTTCAAACATGTATGGAAAAATCCTTTTGACGTACAACGGTCATTAAAAGTCTAAGGGTGTATTTGGGAACTCCAATTTCATGCCTTGTATTTAAAATTGTAAAAATATTAGTTAAAATTTTGAATCGAAGATTTTCGCATTTCAATTCCAAGGCATGGATTTGGGATTCCCAAATACACCCAAGTAACAAGATTTTGGACATCCAAAGGTGATCAAGAAAGTCACCATCCATTGTGAGGCATTAGATATTTGATGTTCATTAAGACATGCGCCGAATGCTATTGGGATATAAATTAGAGTTTCAAATCTTCCCCCGATTAATTTAATGATAATTTTAGGCACAACATGCTTTGATAACTATGATTAACTTTCCCACATCAAATCTTAGCCAAATTATATTCCTCCCAATAAATTATACGGTATTTATATTTTTTCCTTGTGTGGTTTTGCGGTATATGAAACTGATATTGGGTTTAAATTATTGAGATAACATGTTACAGTATTCCAAAACATTAGTTCTTCTTTTTTCAAGCTTTGAAGTCATTCTTCGTGCTTCAAATCTTCTCCCCATTAGTTCTTCTTTGTATGCCAGGCTATAGATTTTGTTGAAAATTTAAGGGTTTCCATATTGTACACCCTGAATTGCAGGTCTGACTAAAAACATCCTAATTTTGGTCCTTGTTATGATGTTTTTAATTGATCTAAAATCCTCATGTCCGCACAATAATCAACAATTTCCAATTTTAAATTGTTAACATTCAAATATTAAAATCAATCAAGTTACGTCCACGGGACAGAAACCATCACAGGAACTAGAGGAACAGTTCTTGAACTCATCTGGAATTTGACATGTCCTCCTCAAAGTTCCATGCACTATAGGAATAATATTTTCCATGTATGGATATTAGTTCCATTTTCTTTGAGTACTATAATATTTGTTTGGCTAACATGATTTTTCAATGGAATTTTGTGCATAAAGGAATGTTTTGATAATTGATCTCCTAATCAATTGTCTCTCAAGTTTGTCATGAATAAGCACTCAAAAGTGTAAGCAGAGATCCTACGAACATCTCTGCCAAAACAAAAGGAAAAGAACAAACAAATATCGATCGATGACTATGGGAGAAATAACAACCATGGTTTAACAACAACATGGGAAAAAATCCACCAATTCAATCTTCGAAGACCTGATGCCCAGAATGACGCAAGTATTAACTAAGACTCATTCTCAGATCCAGACATCAACCTATGATTCTTCAACTACACAAATTGACATCAAGTTGGATGAAACCAACTATGCCCTATGGTCCCAAGTTATTGAGATGTATATCTTCAACCAAGACAAACAGGGTTATATCAATGAGGATTTTACACAACCCCCACCAACAGACCTGACTTTCAGAAAGTGGAGAACTGAAAAGGTGATTGTGAAGGGATCGTTGATCAACTCCACGGACCATAGCATGATAAGAAATTTCATCTGATTCCTTACTGAAAAAACAAATTGGGATACAATTGCTACAACCTATTTTGATGGCACTACCACCTCCCAAGTGTGATTCCCTACAGTTCCCACGGTGGAGCATGCATACGCTCATGTTCGAATGGAAGACTCAAGCCAAGCTGTGATGATAAAGGGGATAGAGGCTGTGATTGGAGCTGTTATAGTTTCTATGAGAGGAACCAAGCCAGAACGTCAGTTTACATAGCAATCGTCCTCGCTCTAGATGGTACCTGGTGTTGTTTATAGAGATGCTGCTAATAATGGACCTAAGACTGGGGCTTTATCTTTAAGTACTGAGAATCCCAAGACAACTTTAAAGGTTAAAGGTATAGTCAGAAGGTGTAGGTGCACACATTGTGGAAACATGAAACATAACTGTGTAGCTTGTTTTATATTGCATGGGTATCTAGAATGGTGGATGAACTCAAGGCCCAAAAATAATGTGATGTTGCTGCTAATGATGGTTCGAGTAGAGTTGATCTGGTAGATGTAAAACCTCCGTTATCTTTTATTTCATAAGTCTAGGAGCACTTTAGTAAGATTGGTGGGGTAATACTACGACTAATATGTAGCACTTGAAATTAAATTAAGGTTGTTTTGTATTCTAGCTTTTATACGATGGCATCTGTGGGTCATGAGAAATAAAGAAGGCTTGATGGAATAAATGTATCAATTGGCAGTATCATTTGTGAAGTTAGGGAGAAGACTAAATATGCGTATCACATTATTTGACATCAGCAAGACATTGAAGATTGAGATGCTCGACATCGACAGGATCTCAAAGAATTAAAAATTAGTAACATTTTTGCCTTCTCATTGTTGATAATCGTCTTGTCAGGCTTTACTAACATTTTAGCCTTCTCATTGTTGATGTGGAGAGCACTCAGAATCAAAATGATCCTGGAGAATCTTGTGTAGGATGAAATACTCTTCAACCAATCATCATATATATTGAACAAAACCATTTGTGGCTCTGTAGCCTTTAGAATTAGATCACCAAATTTCTCAATCTTCAAGCAAGCCTGGAATGGAAGTTGTAACTCGCTTCCTTTTAATGACAATATTGGGGAAATCAAGCAAGTGAACCTCCAGGGGGTCCAAGATTCCTTTACGAGTCACAATAATCTGTTTTGACTATTCTTCAATAGGCAAGGACCGCACAAGGGCAACCACTTCCTCTGTTGTTTTCCATTTGGCCAGCTGACCAAGTCGCTTTTGCCCTGCCCGCACACTTGTGTGAATTACTTCCAGAAACAACTGGCCTGTCCTTGGATTGAATATGAAAATAGCACCATTAATGGGTTGTATTGTGAGATTTCCTTCAAATGTCCTGTGGATTATGTCACGATATACATTTGTGTCATCAACAAACATGATTATTTAATTGTTGAATATCTTTGCGTAGTTCTGAGATTATAGGTATGGCTATGTTGGTTATGAAGAATACAATTGTAATCCTTTCCTTACTCGTTTCCAAATGCAAAGTGCAAGTTATATGCAAGATTAAGATCAATCATCACCCCAGTTGGAGATGGATAGATAGATATGTTATCTGTAGTATAATACATAAGCTTCGCCCTGGTGTAACACTCAATATCGCGGGAGTCATAATTACCCCAATGGAGCTAAACATCTGTCCACTACTTGTTGCTTTCTTTTTGATCAAATACATCCTTGGACTTGGCAACCAAACTGGGCTTTGACATGGGCCACCTACGCACGGAAAAGAGGAGAACATCAGTGCAAGAACTGTTCATTTTGTAGCTCTTTCTCGGATGGATAGTTTCCTTGTGGACTGTCTCAACTTCTAAAGCATATGGATTAAAGTAAAAGTCAGATAATAAATGTAAAATGCGTGAGTGTTTGTTTTAGCATGTGGTTTTTATGTTATTAGTGGACAATGTTGTCACTTTTTTTGTTTAAAAGAATGGCCTTTGTATTTGTTAAATAGATACTAAAATTTGTGTATTTTTCGTTTAATTCATTTATCATTATATTATTAACTGCCCAATATCACCCATATATATCTGACACATAAATAATTTCAGACAAATTTATTGGTTGAATGTATTTTTAACAAAAAAATTATATAATTTTATGCTTATGTTTGTTTTGTAACCGCTGGGTACCTTTGATCGTTAATATATATACATCGTTTTGTCAGAGGGTAGAACAAAGGGAGCCCGTCGATAATATTAACACGTGGAAAGCCACTCGAGCTCCAAATAAACATTTCAGTGTTGAAGATGGATCATTTGATAGAGAGGTATGTATAAATATTAATTCGTTAGCGATGCTTGAAAGGTTTATTTACTTTAATCTTTGTTTTAAATTGTGTTCTTGAAAATTTATATTATGTTCATTAATATAAAACACGTGAAAATTTGTTATGGTGATGGTGAGAATTTGTTATGGTGGTGGTAATAATTTTCTATTGGTTGGTGTATAGTATTCTTAGGATCAATTTTAATGTTTAAAACAAGGTGACTACATGTGGTTTTCATGAATAAACAAAGGAGACTTTGCCGATTTAACAAAAAATGATAATAGTTAGATATTTATATTGTTTGTGAATAGAATATACTATATTGATTCATTGCACATTGTATTTTTGACGAGTGGGATATTAATTTTGACATAATTGACACTAATTATTTTTTTTTGCAGGTGGCAATTTTTGTAGAACATGCAATGCTAAACAGTGATTTTGGAGGTCGTACGCTTTAAGATTGAGGGATTACTTTGTTAAAAGCATTTCGTATTTTGGAGTATAAGAAATTAATGTATTTTTGTTGTCAAGTCGAATATTTGAACTTAGTATGATAATTTTTTTTTGTGAATATTTGGAGATGCTTGTAAGAACTCTTAACTATTGCTAAATGAAAATGATTTGTTGTGTTTGGTCGAAAATATTATTCATTGTGTTATGTTGTCTCAAATGTAATTTAGCGATAGATTTTATTATCCACAATATATTGGTGCAAAAATTTTGAGATTCGTTCACCTCTTTTGGGATGATTAAAAATGTCCCAAAAATATATTAAAGACGGTTATATTTTCGTCTCAAAAAGATCTTGTAAATTAGTAACCTTTTGAGACAGATTAATTCCCGTCTCAAAATCAATCTTTTGGGACATCTCTCTTGGCGTTTCAAAAGGGTTATATAAAATGATGAGCTTTTAATACATATATGTTCCCGTCTCAAAAAACTCTTTTGAGACGGCTATGGTGTCACAAAAAGTATTTATAACCCCTAGCCGTCCCAAATAGCATCCCAAAAAGTATTTGAGATGGATAAATCATCTTTTAGGACTATTCGGCCACCGTCTCAAAAGATACTTTTTTTTAGTGTAATAACCTTGGCAACGACGCCAAAAACATGACGCGACCACGAATGTGTCTAGTGTGCATGCTATTTAGGCTCAAGTGCAAGCATGTCGCTCAAGTAATAATTCAATAAGTCGGGTATCAATCCTCAGGGAAATAGAACGAACGGAGTCGTAACGACGTTGGAAAGACGAAGGCAACCTAACTTTGACTTCTAAAAACGAAAAGATGATTTGGATTGTGAAATAACTACAACTATATGCAATTTTGAAAATGATTAACTAATGAAATTATGGAAAGATGAAATGCAATTATTCTAATTAACTAAAGGATTAATGACGATTTTACTAAAATGTTAACTAAGAGATGATAAAGATAGGTCGGGTTATAATCCACCACACCCTAGTAATACACTTCGTAGGATACTGGATTCAGAATTAAAGCTTTAAATGAATCAGACTTTTTAATGCTCCTAAGTATTACATATATGAGGGATCGTATCCCGCACAGTACGTAAGCAAAGGTTGAATTAAAATCCGGTCTTTATTTCTCCTAAGTATTACATATATGAGGGATCGTAGCCCGCACAATATGTAAGCAAATGTTGAATTAAAGCAGTATCATATTAACTACGATACAACTCATCAAAAATTTTAATTCTAACTTCTATTTCCACTATCATGAATTACATCGGGTGGGGTTCATGCACCCCAACCCTTGAAAACTTAGTCGAACATATTAAAACTAGAAGAAAATATGTTTTGAAGGAAAGAAAACATTTTTACTAGAAATTGAAGACGGAGAATAATGAAATTAATACTAAAGAAGTAACTACAACAATAATGAAAGTAAGGATTGGAACAACTTTACTTGAATTGCAAAACTGGAATCAAACTAGGGTTTTTGTTGTGTTCTCTTCTAAACTAATTACAAAGCTTCTCTAAAAACGAATTAGAAGCCCCCTTCTTTCTGGGAGTTATTTTAAATTTATATCCTACAAAATTTACAACAGTTTGATTAACGCAAAACTCTGAGAAGAAGATCAGATAAAATCTCGAACATCGGAGCGCTCCGATCAGGACATATCGGGCTGGTCCGGGCAACAACCGAACTGATCTGTTTTCTTGGAAAACATGATTGGTCCGGTAGAAGTCTTTTTATTCGGTGATTTTGGACACCTGGATTGATCCGTTTTTCTAGTAAACCGGATTGGTCCGGGTAGGCTTCTCAACTTCTCTTGAATTTCTCTTCAAAATCTCATGATTATCTCCCATCTTCGGGACTTCAAAACTTCTAATCCAGAACTCAAATTGTTTCTTCCTACGTGTTCATAAATGCGAGATCTTTGACTTTTATTTTGGGTCCTCAACCGGATTCCTGGTAGAAATTACGCTTTTGCCATTTTGCTTCGTCCCCTTTTTTTTTCTTTTGCTTCTTCCGATTTCTTTCTTTCTTTCATGTGTTAAATACCTGTAAAATTTATAAGAAATACACAAAACTCGAGATTCTTGTTAGGCGAGATCGTTAGCAAAGATATGAGATAAACTAATTCATTTTACGTTGTCTGAGGTAATAAAAGCCTCTAAATTAAGGTGTAAATTTTGGAAGAATTTATACCTAATCAGTTAATAACGCAAAATTTAACTTCATCGGTAAATGCACCCATTCGATCACTGGGATCACTAAGTTTTGAAATTACTAGTTGATTGCTTAGGATTAACCTTCTCCATCAAATGAGTGGTCTACCTAGTGATAAAATTTGTTATGCCTCTCTCCACACCAACCCACAAGTCATGTATCCCACATTATGTGGTACATTTTACTCCCCTGGATATACCAAAAACTACGAGCCACACGTCTCCTCTAAAAGTGTGCATTTCATTAGTTCTTCTTGTCTAGTCTAATCGACTTCCTATTTATGTGCAAGCCACCCTCAGATCTTGATTGAGTACGAATCCACTTTAATTCCCCAAACTATTGGACCCTCCCTTAGAAACGCTTGTATCTTCAGAGTCCTTTAGCCCATCTCGAGTATGATAACTCTCCCCGTTGTATATGTTCGGACTATCTTCTTCCTCTATTGAAGTTCATTCCACCTTACTATTACAACTCTAATGCTAACTTCCGTAGAGGCATATAGCTCAACTCATTTACCTCCACGTTACCTTGTTTCATATGATACTTAATATCGAACTAATTAGGGCACCTATGCAACCTATACCTCGTGCATATCTGCACAAATAACACATATGCAACTTACATGTAGTAAACTCAGCCCCGCATGTTGTGCATGACTATACAGTAAGGATAGACTTGATTACCCTACTAATCATGACTCAATTCTTCTGATCTTGCCCTACTTATTAACTAGTGGTGCAAACATTTCCCAGTGATTTCTACACAACACTAGCTGGCTCCACTAGCCTTAACTCATACAATAGCTCTCTGCTCAAAGTGTTATCTACACATGTGTAATGACTAATGCACTAAATAATTTCCCTAGAGACCTAAAAAGTCTTTAAACTCCCGATGCTTACTAAGGTTCATGCGCGAGATGTTTCGTAAGAAAAATCAAAATAAGGAACCCCCATACACTACTACTACTTCGCTTTCTCAATTATTGAGATTCGTAAGGCCAAATCACATTACCGAGTCACTCAAAAATCATATCCCCAAAATTCACTAAATCATATTCCCAACTCCTACTCCTCTAAAGGAGTCCAACAATACGATGCTCACACTATCATTAAATCCACAGGGCTAAATCAATAAGGAACTCAATCCCTCGACTCGACAATAACCCCGATATCCACTAAATCACATTAGTAAAGTCTCTATGTAAAGGGATTGAATATAATGATACCACTATACTCTCTGATGTTTCCTCCCTAATACAATATAAACGTAGGCACGAACCTCTCTCAGGATGAGACCTCAAAAAAGAAACACATCTTGCCTTGGAACAACAAACATGATAGCCTTATTGTAATAGTCCACCCTCTCTCAAATCGTATCTAATCGTCCATACCAAGGATAAAATCATACTTATACCTATCTAAAAGCGAGTATATACACTTAAACATATCCTGCCAGTGTCCACACCTTCTCCCCAATAGATGGAATAAAAGAGAGCATCGCTACCGCACGGTAAATATAAACTCATAGTAGTAATATTAACGCTATCCACTAAACCCATCTCACACATGAATCTAGTGCTAACAAAATACTGTGATGCACCTGTGTCACACAAAACTCATCCCATTTTCCCATTGACAGGAAGAATACCTTCAATTGCCAATGGCACTAGCTGTTCACCTAGTTCACGAATGTAATACCTATACATAAGTTGCCCCCGAAATTTCTACAAGCGGTTGTCCCTTTTAGGCGCCCTATGCATGTCCCGTAGATCATTGCGGACAAGATCAAAGCATGTAGCCCTTCTCTCCTTATATAAAATACCTCCCCATGAAATTTCCCTTCCTCTGGATCGGCGGGCCATGTCAGTGATGTCCTCTTGTCTAACCCTGGTGGGCTCAGTCATGATGGACACCCCATTGTTCCCTTGGCCCTATAAAACACGCTTTTGGCCCTAATGGCCTTGTCTGATTCCACTATCTCCTGGTCAAAGTCCCCTGATCTAAATATCTTGGTCATATCCCTTTGTTGGGTATCCTGCTCATGATACCTTCCCTGCTACTATTGTGGTGCCTCACTAGCACCGTTTCCCCTAGTCTTGCAATGTTAGATAGACTCCCCAACTCTCTTTCCTCCCTTAGTGTGGAAGCAGTGGTGCTGGCAATGAAGAAGTACAAAATTAACGACCTCAATATAAGTCTTAAATGTCGGATTACCGAGCGAGTGTTGTTGGAGCCTCCAACTAAGTCCATCGGTAAACTTCAACATCTTTTTCTCCTTCGTATTCACCTTTTCAGGCACAAAATTTTCCAAATGGGTGAGTTCCTCGTCATATTTGGCCACTTTTCGTCCTTCCTACGAAACGTCTAGAAACCTCCTTTGCATATTTGTCTGAATAGCGGATGGAAAGAAATTGCGATCGAATAGAACCCAAAATTCTCTGATACTCATATTACTCTCTCCTTAAATGTGGTAACTGACTCTCACCACTGCAGTGCTACCCCTACAAATGCAGTCAACCATACGTAGATTCCACTAAATATCCTTCTTTTATTGGATAAATACTACAATGTCCGCATTTCCCTAAAATTCCAACGGATGGCCCTTCTGAAAGGCCCCTCTTAATCGCTCCCATACTAACGGCACTCGGTGAACCTAAATTGGTGCCACTGGTTGCTGTCGAAGTGCTTGGGGAAACTATTGTTCCATGGAAGTCATCGCGGCATTAACTGCCTGCGCAATAAAAAAAATGGTGGCAACCTCTGCAGCTGTCACCCTTCAATGTGCAAGCTGCAGCACCGGTCTAGTCTCTCCTCAAGTGTGCCTCCTTGCGGCCAGAGCTGGTCATCCTCTCCTATTATTTGTCATCTGAAAATGAACTGAATTCGTATGACATTAACTTTAAATCTATATAGTCGAAGAATAATGTAGAAGAAGAATATGAATCAACAGTCCTAAACATATGGTTCTACATAAAAATTACAATGCTGAAAATGCAACAAGTTTGCGCAAAACCTAAGGATACTAAAACTTAATGCTCTGACACCATTTATGAAACCCTGCCTATTCTAATATCGGTTGATCAGGCCTTTATTAAATTAAATGGAAAATAATATCTAATTTCATTCTTTCTATCATTATCAAGAACCAATTTAATTACTAATAAACCATTAAGCCATATGTCAAATTTTAAAAGCTTATAACTTTACTTATTAAAAATATTCAACCATCTAAATAATCAATCAAACAAATAAATAAACATAACCAATTCAACTAGACATTCACCACAAGAAGAGACTGAGTACTAATGACTTAAAATAGATTAATTAACCGAATAACTCTCAGTAAAACAAAATATAATAATACACTCATACGAAAATAAAGTAAAGTTTGAACAATATAAGAATGGGCTAATTAGGCAACATGCCCAAAATAAAAATTGAATAAGAATCCTATCTAGATAACAATAATAGAAGTGTCTAATCAAAGCAAAAGTTGTCCACAGGTTCTGCAACATCGTGTGACCAGAAGGATAGCTAAGCCGAGCATCCCTATGGCTAAAAACCTAAAAGGTTTTGAAAAATGATTTTTGATCCCGGTCAGAGTACAAAACCATTTGAAAATAATTTCTAAGTGTTTAAAATGCGATAATGAATATGCGGTAGAATTATTCATGTCAGTCACACATAAATATATTCATATATACAAACCACCTCCCTCAGAACGTATGCATATACATATAATTGGGTAATCGTGCATATATCACTCGTAGCACTAGCCCATAAATCACGAGTCTTCCCCATCTCCCGATTTATTAAGTATTCACTTAATTATATTAATACAATAATCTCATGTTTTGTCCACCAAGATATTCTACTAAAAATCGTAGCCTAACTCATCCCGAAATCCCGAACCGATTTCATATACTACCACTCGAGTGTTATTCACCATAATACACATGTAAACTCGTACCTAGATTTGATTCTCTTCAAACCCAAGGTAGATTATAATCACTCCTATACATATCTAGAAGTCACATGTCACCTACCTAACTCCCTAAACCAATCCGAACCCTTAATGGCCAACAAAAATAACACAATTGAAAGGGGAGACAGCCATGCTGAGCGAAGCGATTCACATGGTTGCCTGAACTGATTCGGTGGGAGAACCAATTCGCCTCCTGCCCAGCGAACCATTTCGGTTCACTTAAGCAACAACCCACCTTTTGACTAGTTTCTTCATCTTCTTTTCAACCCTTTCACATGAGTTTCCCATTAATCCCAAACCTAATACAACATATTTTTATGTACAAATCAACTCGAAAACCTTTAAAACTATGGGATTATTGATTATTTATCAAGTATAATTCATTATATCAATCATAATTTAAGATTTCATCAACTATCTCAACCATAGATATTCAGAATTCTTGCATTGTGATCCTCTATGTGTAACCCGGAATGCTCGAATTCTCCTCCCGGATCATCTCTTTTCACTTTTTCTTGAGTTTCCTTTGTCTTTTCTCTCCTCTCTCAAACCCTAGGTATTTTGGACAGTGGAACGGCTACCCAATCTATCCACCTTACCTAGATATAACCTTAAACCTCATTAATCCCGAAATTAGGTTAAGCCACACTTGTAAAATGACATGAACGCGCTTATATGGATCATATTTAGCCCCTCTTGACCCATTCCGGATCACTGGCACACTTGAAATTATCATCCAAGTTATCATTCATCAATTTTCCATCTTATTCCCAACACAACCCTAATCTCATGTCCCGAATGAGATACCATCAAACCAATCGATTTTACTTACTTACGATGTAATATAAATTAACATGTTTTCATTTACTTATCTCACAAGTAAATACAAATGCAAATACATATAATCTTTTTACTCGCTAAATAATATTTATTTTATTCACTTTACTAATCAATTTGATTAAATTACATGCAAACGTGTAATTTAAAATACTATAAAAATACGGGGTGTTACAGGTTAGTGCTGAGGGTGATACGGGTAGTGCGGGACAATGAGGGGAACTCAAAGGACCTCAATTTTCGTTATCGGGACCGTGGGGTATCATTGTGTGTTGCCTAACGACAACAACGAGAATGATGTGGATTAGGAGGGGCGAGCTAGTGGTGATGGGTGCAGGGGTGGCATACGTTCCTCAATTGTCGACGGATGAAACAGATGGTAAGATTTGTTGCAAGAGTGTGACCATCATCGTGCGTTAGGGGAATGCCCTGCTGGTAATGCACATGTATGTGTTTATCTTATTTAATTTCACATAATATGTTTCTCTCTTGTTTTGTGATGAAATGTTGTATTTTTGTTTTATTTGGATGATTCATATGTCGAATTTGTTTTCTTTGAAAAAGTGAAGATAAGATCGTGATAGAGGTGAATGTGATTATTTTATACAAATTAGTTATTATAAAAACATAGAAATAAAAAAGAGCATAAAAAAAAGGTGACAAAATAAAATAAGATAAAATAATATAAAGTGAAAATAAAAGGAATAAGGAAAAAATAAATTGTAATAATGATATAATAATGATGAATTAGTCGAGAAGATCGTATATTACATTATGTCTTGGACAATTGCTTATGGGAATAGTGAAAGAGATCTTATTTTAGACGCTTCACTAAACATGGATTTCCACGATCTTTATTTATCCATTTTCTAAAAAGAATAACCAAATGGCCATTTAGTATACGAAAGTGAAGCACGTCATAAAATAATTTAAAATGAGAGAGATCTTCGAGTCGTTAGGTTTTATCATAGTACTTGATTAACCTTTTCAGTTAGAGAGAACTAAAACAAGATAGTTTTAAGTGTGAACGTATGATAATTAAAATACTGAGAGGGATAAATCTCGAGAGAGTTTTAGGATTATCTCACAATCAATTAACCTTTTTAGTTAGCAGGAACTAAAGAAATATAGGGTATGTGGGAACATATGATAAAACACTAAGAAGGATAAAGATATAAAGAGTTTTTGGATTATCTCATGACTAATTATCCTTTTTAGTAATGATAGTATAAGTGTGAACGTATGATAACTAAAACACTAAGAGGGAGAAAGCTACAAAGAGTTTAGGATTATCTCATGAGTGATTAACCTTCTTATTTAGCGATAACTAAAGAAACATAGTTTAAGTGTTAATGTAGACACCCCATTCTACCACCCCTAACCTCTCCTAGGTCCCTAGCACCACCCCTCATGATTGGGTCAGAGCCCACTTCACGGATACCAGCTACTTCTCTCAAATAGGGACCTTGAACCCATATAATAGCATTATACACAATAAACACGAAAGTTTTACGAATAATAAATTATAATTCGCCTAAGCAATATGAGTCTCACCTTCCATTGGCCTAGTACCTTCGATATATATTGAACGGTTCCCCTCGCACCATACCTCTTGACCAAACTCACGACGGGAGGTGTATAAAAGGGAAATCATTCACATATGTCAAGTATATCGAATTATCTCTCACACGTACTATCCCCACGAGGTATATAGTGAAGCAATTCACGTACACTCAGGTATATCAAATGTATTATCCCACATGTACTGATTGCCCTCAAAAGCAAGAAGTATATCATGAAAGTCATGCCAGAAGGGGGAACCCTACCACTAGGCCAACAAATTGCATAAACCTCATATAGGAATTAAACCTGGGGCACTCATATTTAGTTTATCAATTATTACAAGAAACTATGTCGAAATGTCGGGTCGGCATGCTGCCCAAATTTTCGTACTATTTCGCCATTTTTCAAATTTGAACCTTATCCATGTACCTGTAATCAAGTCAAACCATGTCTTAAATATTTTTCAAACCCAATTTTCTCAGGCTCGGGTCCTATCAAGCATTTATTTTTTGCATTTAGATAAACATAAGACAAGTGAAAACATAATAATAATAATAATAATAAGAATAATAATAATAATAATAATAATAATAATAACAATAATAATAATAATAATAATAATAATAATAATAATAATAATAATAATAATAATAATAATAATAATAATAATGCTGAGATTCTTCTCTCATTTTTTTTTCTCTTTCATTCGTCTTTCTCAAAAAATAGAAATACCAAAAACATTTGTCCTCCTTTTTATAAAAAACAAAAACAAAAACATTTGTTTTCCATTTTATCACAAATACCAAAAACATTTTCCTCCTTTTGACCAAAAATGTCAAAAACATTTTTCCTCTTTTTTAAAAATACCAAAAAACAATCCTTTCTGCCCTCTTTCAAAAATAAATTCGAATCATTTTCCTTCTCAGGTCGATCGCATACTCGACTCCTGGACTGGCTCCCTATTGGCTCTGGTCTTCCGTCACCCCACCCCCACCCCCCGAAGATCCTCCAATTCCTTTTTTACTTCATCCAAGTTCGAAATATACCTTCACCATTGATATGCCCTTAATGTACCTGACAACTCAGAGACTCCAACCTCGGCGTATAAGGGGGCCGAGGTAACGAAGGCTCCTGACTCACAACTAGCACTCTCGTCCTACATAAGGTCGTCTATGGTCGACGTACATGGTCACCTCTTTGTCGGGTGGCATCAGAGGTCACACCTACCTTGCTCATCAACCTCGGTCGGGAATAAGCCGAGGTAGCAAGGACCACCCTCGTCATGACCAACCTCGGTTGAGAATCAACCGAGGTTCCTGCTATTCCAACGTAACCTTGGCCTAGGCCGACGTTATAATTCCACCTGCCTTACCTACGTTGTCCTACTGAGCCGAGATCATCGCGAATAACCTCGGATTGAGCAGCAGCCAGACTTCACCAACCTCGTACTCTTCCAGGCCGAGGTTGGTACCGATCGAAGACAACCTAGTATTTACACGCACATGCATAGCTTGGAACATGTGGACAAATCTGTTATAACCAAATTATTCCCTCCACGTGGGGGAATATTGAGGTCATCATTACTTAGTTGAGATCATCCATGTGTCACTCTCATACTGGCCCGATGCTCATGCACGTGCTCATTGTATGCTTGAGGGGTATATTACACCCCCAAGCACTATATATAGAGACCATCCTCTACCTTGTAAAAGGATCTGAAATTACAACCTTAGCGAAAACTCTATCAATTTACACAGTAGAGAGAGAAAGTTTGACAGATTGTATCCATGGCCATTAGTTCCTTATTTCACTGACCTTATTCACTCACTTGCACAGTGGACGTAGGCCTAATTGGATGAACCACTTAAACATTTGAGTTCATCATCTTCTCATCATCTCTATCTTTTATACTTGTATGCTCCTGTGCTACCATTATTATAACTAAATTGAGCTTACGAACACCTTGAAGGGTGGTGCTATTTCGAGCATCATCATTTTGGCGCCATCTGTGGGAACGAGAAGTTATCTCTTCCTCACTTTCTGCTTAACCTCACCGGAGACTCTGGTGGTGAACCTGGCCTCACCCTTTGCGTGGAGTTGTTTCACCGTTGAAAGAGGTCCATTAAGGTACTAAGATCATCTACGTCACAAGATCTTTAGTGTTAACGTATGGCACTGGAATTACCATCGCCTGGTGCTGGAGGACCTAGTTCCAGCCAAACACCACCTCAGTCTGAAATGGCGAAAGTGGCAACAGCATTGAGATCTTTGGCTGCAACGCAACAAGCAATGAATGAGAAATTTACACAACTCAGTCAAAATATGATGAGACCACCTAGAGTCTCACCGGAGATGATTACTCCGGCAGCTGCTCAACTCCATCTTAAGGCCAGGGGACCACCCCAAGCACCGCGGAAGGATCAACCTACACCTCAGCGGAGGAGGGACGTTGCTGACCCTAGGCGTTTGCATCTGGGGAGGCAAGGACACCCTTTCCCTAAGGATAGGTATGATGATTTGGAGGCAGACGACGCTCCAGAAGATTGTTAGGAGTCGTATGAGGTTTCAAATAACATAGTACGTCCTATCTACCAGAGCCGAGGTTGTGAAGAGAAAAGAGGTGAAGGAGCCCAACAAAGAGGATCGTCTTTTGATCGATTGAGCAGAGGGTCAGCCTTTAAAAGGCTCGGCCCAGTAAATGACCTAAGACGGAGGTTGTCCAGGTCGAGAAGTGCAGCTGGATCACAACGGAAAGAGGGGGAATGTTGGCCTCATCATGGCCGACCCCACATAGGATGAGGAATGGACCAGGAAGAGGTCAATAGCCGACATTTTGCTGTGGCTGGGGAACCCTCAGTCCACCCCTTGGAGGTGGCTGGGGACAACCTCGGCCAGGCCGATGTTGCAAGACCATGGAATAACTCGATCCAATATCTTAAAGAAAAGATAGGAGACCTCATCAAAGGCCAAGACCCGCTGCAAAGAGGTTTCTCAGAAGACTCCCCATTCGTGGCTAGGACAGTGAGTTTCCCAACCCCTGCCAAGTTCAAACCACCTACGGTGTCTCCTAAGTATGACGATAACACCAACCCGGTGCATCATATCGAGATGTACCAGTCAGCAGCGAACATTTATTCAATACTAGATGAGATGAAGTGTTGGGCCTTCTTTGGGACTTTAGTGGGAGCTGCACACATCTGGTTTACCTCTCTTCTAAAAAATTCAATTGAGAACTTTAAGGTCTTGGCTGAAAGATTCATTCACAATTTTTGTTTTGGAGTAAGACCTCAAAAGAAGACCACCCACCTGTTGTATGTCAAGAAAGGCAAGAACGAAAATCTAAGAGACTACATTGCTAGATTTAACAAAGAAAAGTTGGAGGTCAAAAATTACGAAGAAAACATAGATATGACCGCTCTCATAGGAGGGCTCTAGAAAGGGAAGTTGTTGTGGAAACTCGCAGAAGACCGTCTTAAGTCCATGGCAGAGTTATTGGAAACTGCAGGTAAAGTCATGAACGCTGAAGAGGCCATTGCCGTAAAGTATAAGGATAAGAATGGCAGTGGCAGGGGGAAGTTCCAAAGAAAGAAAGACGAAAAGAAGAGGTCAGTTGATGATAAGTTTGCACGCTATACTCTTCTAACTGTGAACTGCGAACACATCCTCAACGAGATAAAGAATGACCAGTCTATGAGATGGCCAGAGAAGCTGAAGGCTCCTCCGCATAAGAGGAACAAGAACTTATGGTGCGAGTTCCACAAAGACCATGGATATGTTACAAACAAGTGCTTCGCCTTAAAGGAAGAGATCGAGAAGATGTTAAAATCTAGAAATCTGAGGAAGTATGTCGATGGTAATGCCCCTAAGAGGGGAAGAGATGACCCTAAAAAGAAGAGAAATGACAGATGTTATGACGATACTCTAGCAAGAAGAGACGATGACTCAGAGGGTGATGATGAAGATGATCCAGACCTCCCACCAAAAGATGAAAACACCCCAGTGAAGAGGGTTGGTATTATCTCCTTCGGAGTAAACACCATATGCGCAGGACTAGCAGGGTGCGGCTCTGAAGTGGCTGACCGAAAATCTCATGTGGCAGAGGCCAAGTCAGTTGCCAAAATAGAAGTGGTCAATCTGACATCTTCAGAAACCAAGAAGAAGAGAAAGAAAGTGGATATGGACGCTCTTATAGTCGGGTTCTCCTGACTCGACTTCAAAGGTATCTTTACTCCGCATGATGATTCTTTGGTAATTACAACAAGAGTGCATGGATATGAGGTACAGAGAATTCTTATAGATGGGGGAAGTTCAGCAGATGTGATTTTCTAGCCTTGTTTCAAGAGCATAGGCCTTAACAGAGCTAGGCTGGTACCTTATCATCATCCATTAATGGGCTTTAGTGACAAAAAAGTCCATCTATTGGGCATGTATGAGATGGACGTTCGAATGGGAGATGAGTGGCCTAAGAGGCTGACCCGGAAGATCAAATTATTTATTATGGACGAAAATGTCTTCTCGGCCTATAACCTCATCATAGTAAGAGTGGCCCTTAAGGAGTTTAAAGCCATGCCGTCAATGATCCACCGATGCTGAAATTCTCGACCCCCTATGGGGTAGGGGAAGAGAAAGGTGACCAGACCATAGCATGAGAATGCTACTTCAACTCAGCCGAAGAGAGAGAGGCCCGTAAAAGAGCAACCACCATGTATAATATTGATACACTTGACCCTAGAGATGAAATGAAGTTGAAGAAAGGAGAGGCCGCAGAAGAGGTAGAATCCATCGTCCTCAATTAGGACGAACCAAAAAAAAATGTCCAAGTCGGCAAGGCCTTAAAAGGAGAGATCAAGGAAGAGTTGATAAGTTTCTTAAGGAAGAGGCAGAGTGTCTTAGCTTGGAGTCACGCAGATATGCGTGGCATCGACCCGGAGGTTATGTGCCACAAACTCAACGTGGCTGAAGATGCTAAGATAACCAAACAAAGGCGAAGAGTTTACTCTAGGGAGAAGTATGACATCATCAGAGAAGAGGTCAAGAAATTAGAAGAGGAAAAATTCGTCAGGGAGGTTATATACCCAGAGTGGTTGTCAAACGCCGTCATTGTGCCCAAAACCAATGGAAAATGGAGGATGTGCGTAGATTTTACTGACCTGAACAAGTCTTGCCCAAAAGACAATTATCCCTTACCTCGGATCAATCAGATGGTAGATTCCATGGCAGGGCATGAGGTCATGAGCTTCATGGATGCGTATTTTAGGTATAACCAAATCTTCATGGATGCTGAAGACTTAGAGAAGACAACCTTCATCACTAACAAGGGGACATATTGCTACAAGGTTATGACCTTCAGCTTGAAAAATGCAGGGGCAAAGTATCAACGTCTTATGAATAAGATGTTTAAAAATCAAATAGGCAAGACTATGGAGGTGTATGTAGACGATATGTTGACGAAGAGCTTAAAGTCCTGCACTCACGTGATGGACCTAAAAAAGACCTTCGATGCCATCGACTTGTATATAATGAAACTCAATCCCGTGAAATGTGTCTTAGGGGTAGGAGCTGGGAAATTTCTTAGATTCATTATCAATCAGAGGGGAATAGAGGCGAACCCTGAGAAAATCAAGGCTTTTCTTGACATGAAGACACCAAGAAGTATCAAGGATGTTCAAAGCTCACTGGAAGAGTAGTTACACTCAACAGATTTATTTCCAGAGCGACGGACAAGTGTCTTCCGTTCTTTAAAGTGCTTAGAAAGGCCTTCGAATGGGATAAAGAGTATGATGAGGCTTTTAATCAACTCAAGTCCTACCTCGGATCTCCCTTACTCTTATCTCGACCCATAGTGGGAGAGAAGCTGTATGTTTATCTAGCAGTCTCTGATTCAGCTATAAGTGCAGCCATAGTAGGGGAAGACGTTGGGGTCCAAAGTCTTGTATACTTCAATAGTAAGACCCTTCAAGGGTCTGAACAGAACTATCCCCGGATGGAAAAGTTGGCCTACGCTTTGATACATGATTCTAGGAAGATGAAGCCCTACTTTTAAGCTAACTTTATGGTCATCCTCACCGACTCCCCACTAAGACAGGTCCTACACAAACCTGAGAAGTCGGGTAGATTGATGACATGAGCCATTGAGTTGGGAGAGTATGACCTTACTTATCAACCTAGGGTGGCCATTAAAGGGAAAGAACTTGCAAATTTTATCGCTGAGTTTACACGGGAAGAGGCCGAGGTTGAGAATAACTTAGAGGCTGTAGAGGAATCAAACAGTAACGTCTTTCGAGACCCGAAAGAGGTTGTGTCCAATAGAGCCAGAAACAAAATACCCAAGAATGAGGAAGACTGGATCCTTTTCAAGCAAGGAATCATGTTAGAGGGGAGCTTCTCATCAGATAGAGATATCTGGAACCTCTTTGTTGACGGAGCCTCTTATGAAAGTGGAAGCGATGCAGGGCTGATACTCTCAGCTCCAGATGGTACCAACATTGAATATACACTAAGGTTTAACTTCAAGGCATCAAGTAACGAGTCAGAATATGAGGCCATAATAGAAGGCCTCTCCTTAGCAAAGACCTATGGGCTAAGACGACTCCTACTTCATAGTGACTCAAGGTTAGTTGTTAACCAAGTGCTTGGAGTTTATGAAGCCAAGGATGAAAGGATGTCCAAATACCTGAAGAGGGTAAGAATGCTGCTAGAAGGTTTTGAAGAGGTAAAGATGAAGAGAGTACCTCGATAAAACAATAGCCACGAAGATGCACTAGCAAGGTTGGCTTCAGCAACAAGGACAGACATCAGAAGGACAGTTCCAGTCGAGATCCTGCCCAAGGCGACCATTGAAGAGGAAGAGGTTAGTAACCATTGCCTCAATTTGAAACTAGGGAACTCATAGATGGACCCCCTTATCAGATATATTAGAGAGGAAAAACTGTACGAATCAAATCTAGAGAGGAGGAAACTGAGGTACAGAGCTGTAAAGTTCTCAATAATAGGAGATGTCTTATATAAAAGAGGATTTCTATTACCTCTCCTCAGATGTGTTCATCCCACAGAAGTTCCCCACGTCATACAGGAGGTACACGAGGGTTCTTGCTCCAGTCACATAGGAGGAAGACCTTTGGCCAATAGGATTATTACGCAAGGATACTGGTGGCCAACTTTGGCTAAAGATGCTACAGCCTACGTGAAGAGGTGCGACAAATCCCAAAGATTCTCCACTATCCCCCATCAACCTCATCACTCTATGACACTAATCAGTTCCCCTTGGCCATTCACAATATGGGGAATTCACTTGGTGGGTCCCTTGCCAAGGGTTGCAAATAATTATCGATTTTTTATAATAGCGATTGACTATTTCTCCAAGTGGGTGGAGGCTGAGCCGATGATCACGATTACCGAGTAGAATACATTCCAATTTATCTGGAAGAGTATCATATGCAGACATGGCCTCCCTAACACCCTCATCTCGGATAACGGAACCCAGTTCAAGAGTTCTTCGTTGGAGAAATATTATGAGAGAGTTAGGATCAACCAATTCTTCTCTTCTCTTGGTCGACCTCAGGCAAATGGTCAGACCGAATTCACAAAGAGAACTATCCTCAACGAGATCAAGAAGAGGTTAGAAGAAGCTAAGGGGAGATGGACTGAAGAGGTTTATGTTGTGTTATGGGCCTAAAGAACAATATCCAGGACACCAACGGGGGAAACCCCATTTATGTTAGCACATGTCTCAGAAGCCGTCATACCAACAGATGTAGGACTCCCCACTCACAGGGTTCGGACTTATGATCCTGAGAAGAATGGGGAGGAGAGAAGAATTGACCTAGATTTGATTGAAGAGAGAAGGGAAGATACAGAGATGAGACAGGTAGCCTACCAACAGAGAACAGTAAAGTTCTACAATCAAAGGGTGAAATCAAGACCCATAGCCATGGGAGACCTAGTGCTGAAGAAGATATTGCAGAAGGCAAACAAGCTTCACCCAAATTGGCATGGCCCTTACAAAGTGATCGAGGAGGTTGTACCCAGGACATACAGACTAGAAAACCTTGAAGGGGAACCTTTCTCCAATCCATGGAATGCTGATCATTTGAAAAAGTATTACATATAATGTTACAATGATTCCTATGTAAATGTATCATCTTATGAAGAGATCATTAATGAGAAGATCAGTTCCTGTGTTAATTCTTGGTTCATTATACTTTAATAGAAAAATTTATGGGGGTAACATCTTAGTCTGATGACCTCAGACCTTAAAAATCATTACTTGGTGACAATGTCTGAGGTGAACAAGATACTTGGATGACCTCAGACCTTAGACCATTAATTTGGTAAAATTTGTGGGGGTAACATCTTAGTTTGATGACCTAAGAACTTAAATATCATAACTTGGTGATAAGGTCTGAGGTGAACACCATACTTTGATGACCTCAGACCTTAGTTATCATTAATTTGGTGAAATTTATGGGGGTAACATCTTAGTTTGATGACCTCAGACCTTAAACATCATAACTTGGTGACAAGGTCTGAGGTGAACATCATTCTTGGATGACCTCAGACCTTAGACCATTAATTTGATGAAATTTATGGGGGTAACATCTTAGTTTTATGACCTCAGGCTTTAAACATCATAACTTGGTGATAAGGTCTGAGGTGAACATCATACTTGGATGACCTCAGACCTTAGACAATGTTACAAGGTTAATGGAAAAACATTCAAAGAACATTCAACAAAAGAAATAAATCCCTCTTCAGAGGTTGATATAGTATGAAGTTAAGAACTACAAGTCAAAAGGAAACAGAAAATGTCATCAGAAATTACAGATCGATATGAATCAGAAATAAAAAAATTACAAGTAAGAGCTTCACAAATGGGTTTAAGTATCGGGGTTAGTGTCCATGCCCCCATCTCCTTGGCCGAGGTTGGTCACCTCTACCTCATCATCCAGAGGACCAACGTCTTCAATCATGGTATCTTCTTGAGGATCAGTCTCAATAGGTGCGGTACCTCCTTCCTCCTTGACCTCTTGTAAGGCCTGGGCAAACTGAGGATCGTCATAACCCAGACCAACGAAGTCAGAGGATGCCAGACTCCCTGACTCCTTCTCTTTCATTGCAGCCCATTTTCCAGTGGCCTTTACACCCCTTTCGAGGTATTCAAAGCCAAAGATGATGAATTCATCAAAGACCTTGTAGTCCTCTAAGATCTTCTCTGAGGTGTCATCCAGAGCGGCCTTCACAGCGACATCGACCTTGTGTTGGAGAGAGTCAGCCTAAGTCTTCAAAGTAAAGCTATGATCCCTCTTAATCTTGTTCATCTCCTTCTCTAGTCGCTTAAAATTAGCTTCAGACTTATCTAAGGAATCCTTCAGATGCTCCACTTCAGTATTCAGAGAAGCGTATGTCTTATAGGCCTCTTTTCCCTTCTCAATCAGATGGAGTTTCCTCAGGGTCTAGTCAATGAACTGGTGCATGGTGAGGAGACCCTGTAAAACATGTGCAGAAATGTCAGTTCAATATTTGGTATAATTTAAAGCCGATGTTACACTTAAAAATAACAACAAAAGTCCTACTTGGATAGATCGGTGGAGGCTGAACTCGGCCAACATAGGGGTGTTCAGAGAACGGTAGAATCGTTTGTCAGTGTCGTTCATAACGGAGACGATGGCATCCAAGGCCTTTAGAATTTGGCCAATAAGGCTATCACCAATCTTTAACTCCTTCAGACGAGAAACTAACGCGTCCTCAAAGGAAATGGGGATCGCGCGATCCCCCTTAGAGGTTTTTTTCTCCTGCCTCTAATCCTCAGGGGCAGGGTCATTGGACTTCCTTTTCTTTGAGGCGTCGACCCTTGAAGTGGTGGGGGGAGGCGTAGGCACATTTAGACGTACTTTTTTCACCAGCTTTGTAAGACTAGATGATGCCATTTCCCAAATATCATCTGAGACTCCTTACGGACGCTCGGTAAAAAGAAAAGTCTGAATTAGAAGATCAGAGACGTAGCAAAATGAAAAGTTTAACTTGTTGAAAAAATAATGTAACTTACGAAGCTCGGTCAGGGGACTCCCACCAAGGCCAGTCTCAGAGAGGTAGTAGGGGGTCATAAAATGCTCGTAATTGACCAACAGACCATGCTCCCCCTGATCTTGAAGGTCTTTGACCTTCTGAAAGTTATTCTGGCTTAATCCAGGGTCTACCCTGGTATCCATTGACACCTTTCCCCACCTCAGTGGTATCCTCGGCTCTAAAGATAAAGAGGGGACACAAACAACAAATTCCCATGCCTCGGAGGCGAAGAAGTACCATGGTTTCTAGTTATGGTTGGAAGTGTGGGTAACTAGTAACATCTTCTTAGTAGACTTCCGAGCTAGAAAGTGATAATAACTCGGATGATTCCTAGCAGAGGAGGGCACGTAAAACCCTGTGAAGACCTGGACGGGAAGGTCTAAATGATGGACCGCCCTCCATAAGGCAATAGCCCCAATCATTACTCTCCAGGAATTGGGGAGAGTTGGGAAGGAGCCAAGTTAACGTAGGACAATATGGCCCTAATTATGGATGAATGGGAGATGAAATCCCAACTTAAACATCTACTCATATAAGAAGATCTCACCATATCGGTCGCTAAAAGCCCTCCCATTCCTCAAAGGCCTCCTAAGTTTTATTGAGGGACTTATGGAATAAAGATGCCTGAAAGCTAAGAGGTCGAACTCACTGACAGTGCTCTCTATCTCGACTGCCTCCGAGGTGTCAACATCTCTTTCGCTACCATCATCCTCATCCCAGGAAATGTCGGCTTGGATAGGGGTGGGAGAACCATCAGGGAACCTCTAAGCAAACTCAACCCCTATAGCGGCCGACAAGGGAATAACATCAAATATTGGGGGAATAGACACACTAGGTCCTACAATTTTGTCATCGGAGGAAGAGTGCTAGAACTCTTGTTAGATGAGGCACAACTAGAAACCTCGGCTTGGTCAGGGTCTTGATCCATCCTGATGGAATAATCCATGGCTTCTTGAAAAGAATCCACCGACATGGGGTCTGAGGTGGATGACTCAGACTCAGACATTAGAGTGGGTTCCAACGGAGTGTTCACTGGCTCAACTGGGTCTATTGGGTCAGGGTATATTACCCTCAAGGGGGTGGAAAGATAGGTCTGAGAGGGAATGCCTCTTCCCTATGATCTTCCTCTTGGGATCGTTCTATTTTCCTAATCTTATCTAAGGTTTTCCCCCTAAGAGAAGGGAAGTCCTCTAAGAGTTCATAAAGAGGTCTGAGCATATGAAGACGGCCTTACACTTACGGACTCAAGTTAAAAACAAACAAGACGACATAACTTAAGTTAAAGATCATGTGTGGTTATTTGAAAGGAAAACTAAATAGGAACAGTGAAGAACATCTCATGTGAAAACTCATAAACTCACCGAAAAACTCATAAGCTCACCGAAAAACTCATAAACTCACCAGAAAGCTCAAGCCGAGACCTTAAAATGCAACAAAGAAAAATTAAAGGCTGAAAATAACCAGAGTAGGGTGAAGAGGATACCTGGGTGACCGTGATATAAGAATGAGGAGGATGATAATCGAAGAAACCCTAATAACTACAGCAACAGGGCTATGGAAAAGAGAGAGTGAAGAGAGTTCAGGCAAGAGAAATGGAAAGAAATGAGGAAGAAAGAGAAGGAGAGAGGTTTAACCCTCAAATTCGATTACACAAATCCCAAGGCTCATCATTGTCTTGGGAGACCAAAAGAAAATCAGCATCATTGTGCTTGCCAGGCACGCCACCCACCTCAATGTAACACCCCGCCCGCCCGGGGAGAGCAAACGGAGCGCTAATCCGATAAAATAAATCCAAATCCACAAGTGACAAGGTATAGAGCATCTAAGTCCCACAACAGCAAAAGAGCTACAAATCTCAATTTCTTCAAATAAATACCAAGTCTCTCGAATGACATACAACAACTAATTCGAAAATAAAATACAAATCTCCAAACCTCTATACATCAAAATAATACAACTCTTTCCTAAACAATCCTCGCTAAAATCAATCTCCATAGCACCCCAAAATCCGCGCTAACCCGCCACTAAAAGAAAATATGGGGAAGTACACAATACGACAAGAAAGATGCTCAATAATTATATTAACGATGAACAAAGCGTAACAACACGAGTAGGAATATCCAAATCAAAATGCAAATCTCAAAGCATTTCTCAATATAATTTCTCAACAACACTTTAACTGGGACACCAGGCCTCAGCACATCCGTATATGTTTTATCAAGCCATAGCCCGGGAAGGAGGAATTTTGGCGGGTGCCCAACCTCCATGCCATATTAAAATCTCATGATAACGTGCTGAATAACAACATGAATAATATCACATGAATCAAAATAATTTCAATAATTATTTTTCCAGATTTCAATGAATTTAACAATTCAAATATGAGTTCAATAATCACATGAAATCAAAGGGAATAAACTCTCGAGAGATTTAAAGAGCATATTGTGTAAAATCCCATACCTCAAACCATGATGAGAAACCAACGATCACATCCTCAAGATCAACACAAAATATCTATAAAAGCTCCTCTAAGAACCTCCAACAAAATAGCCCCAAGGACACCTCTAATCTAAGGTTGGAACTCACAAATCTCAAGGGCCAGTGTGTATATAAAAAGAAGAGGAATATAAAATATATTTGCTGCCAAAATTTGTGCCAAAAGTAGGTTAAAAGGGTTTCCCATGACTTTCTTTTATAATGCAAAGAAATGAAGAGTTGGAATCCAAAAGACTCCTTTAAATAAGGCAAAGAAATGAAGAGTTGGAAGTCAAAACAACTCCAAGAGTTAAAAACATTTTAAAATCCGTTTTAACTTCGATTTTGAAACCGTTTGAAATTCTCGCCTTTAAAAATAATAACCAATAAGTTTCAGCAACAAAAATAATTTTATCAAAAACTTTATTTTCTTCCATTTTCCTAAATTAATTAAAATAGCCCAAAAATTACGCGGGTTGTTACACTTTCCCACTAACAATGGAATTTCGCCCTCGAAATTCACCGAATGCCTAACTCTCAAAAATCAGGTTAACAATCTCCAAAAATAAATCACGTCTCCCAAAAATAAATTCCTCACCTCTAATCTCGAAACCTAACACGAATATCACCTAAAATTTGCTATCTCCAAAAATTGCTAACCTCGCAATGAACCCAAAACCCAAGCCCCGAGGGTTTTGTATACCTAAGCTCTGATACCATTTGTAACACCCCGCCCGCCCGGGGAGAGCTAACGGAGCGCTAATTCAATAAAATAAATCCAAATCCACAAGTGACAAGGTATAGAGCATCTAAGTCCCACAACAACAAAAGAGAAACTACAAATCTCAATTTCTTCAAATAAATACCAAGTTTCTCGAATTACATACAACAACTAATTCGAAAATAAAATACAAATCTCCAAAGCTCTATACATCAAAATAATAAAAATCTTTCCCAAACGATCCTCGCTAAAATCAATCTCCATAGCACCCCAAAATCCGTGCTAACCTGCTACTAAAAGAAAATATGGGGAAGTACACAATACGACAAGAAAGATGCTCAACAATTATATTAACGATGAACAAAGCGTAACAACACGAGTATGAATATTCAAATCAAAATGCAAATCTCAAAGCATTTATCAGTATAATTTCTCAACAACACTTTAACTGGGTCACCAGGCCTCACCACATCCGTATATGCTTTATCAAGCCATAGCCCGGGAAGGAGGAATTTTGGCGGGTGCCCAACATCCTTGCCATATTAAAATCTCATGATAACGTACTGAATAACAACATGAATAATATCACATGAATCAAAATAATTTCAATAATTATTTTTCCAGATTTCAATGAATTTAACAATTAAAATATGAGTTCAATAATCACATGAAATCAAAGGGAATAAACTCTCGAGAGATTTAAAGAGCATATTGTGTAAAACCCCATACCTCAAACCATGATGAGAAACCAAAGATCACATCCTCAAGATCAACATAAAATATCTATAAAAGCTCCTCTAAGAACCTCCAACAAAATAGCCCCAAGGACACCTCTAATCTAAGGTTGGAACTCACAAATCTCAAGGGCCAATGTGTATATAAAAAGAAGAGGAATATAAAATATATTTGCTGCCAAAATTTGTGCCAAAAGTAGGTTAAAAGGATTGCCCATGACTTCCTTTTATAATGCAAAGAAATTAAGAGTTGGAATCCAAAAGACTCCTTTAAATAAGGTAAAGAAATGAAGAGTTAGAAGTCAAAACAACTCCAAGAGTTAAAAACATTTAAAAATCATTTTAAAATCCGTTTTAACTCCGATTTCGAAACCGTTTGAAATTCTCGCCTTTAAGAATAATAACCAACAATTTTGTGAAATAAAAATAATTTTATCAAAAACTCTATTTTCCTCCATTTTCCTAAATTAATTAAAATAGCCCAAAAATTACGCGGGTTGTTTCACTAAATTCTTGACACTTGGCAAAGAGATATTGACACACCAATAAGAATGGCCTCGGCCTTGTAAATACCCCTCAATCACCTACTCACATAGGTAACTAAGGGCTAGGGGGTGATTGATATGCCCTTAATATACCTGACAACTCAGAGACTCTAACCTCGGTGTATAAGGGGGCCGAGGTAATGAAGGATCCTGACTCACAACCAACACTCTCATCCTACGTAAGTTCGGCTATGGCTGACGTCAATGGTCACCTCTTTGTCGGGAGGCATCAGAGGTCACACCTACCTCGCTCATCAACATCGGTCGGGAATAAGCCGAGGTAGCAAGTACCACCCTCGTCGTGACCAACCTCAGCTGAGAATCATCCGAGGTTCCTGCTATTCCAATGTAACCTCATCCCAGGACGATGTTATAATTCCACCGGCCTTACCTCCGTTGTCTTACTGAGCCGAGATCATCGCGAATAACCTTAGATTGAGTAGCAGCCAGACTTCACCAACCTCGTACTCTTCCAAGCCGAGGTTGGTACCAATCGAAGACAGCCGAGTATTTACACGTACATGCATAGCTTGGAACACGTGGACAAATCTGTTATAACCAAATTATTCCCTCCACGTGGGGGAATATTGAGCTCATCACTACTTAGTTGAGATCAACCAAGTGTCACTCTCATACTGGCCTGATGCTCATGGACGTGCGCATTGTATGCTTGAGGGGTATATTACACCCTCAAGCACTATATATAGAGGTCATCCTCTACCTTGTAAAAGGATCCGAAATTACAACCTTAGCAAAAACTCTGTCAATTTACATAGTAGAGAGAGAAAGCTTGAGAGATTGTATCCATGGCCGTTAGTGCCTTATTTCAGTGACCTTATTCACTCACTTACACATTGGATGTAGGCCTAATTGGCTGAACCAATTAAATATTTGTGTTCATCCTCTTCTCCTCATCTCTATCTTTTATACTTATATGGTCATGTGCTACCATTATTATAAATAAATTGAGCTTACGAACACTTTGAAGGGTGGTGCTATTTCAAGCATCATCAACCATACCTTCATGGGAAATACGGAACAAGCATCGAATGAGCAACCTGATCTGATGGTTGTCCTGCTCCAATTTAGTGCCAAGATTGACAACCTTCAAATTGAGGTCCTTAATATGCAATAAAACTGGGTCCAGATTCTCAAAGAACTCGAGGTCCTCTTTCCTCGTACCAGGGGTACATCCGCTCCTAAGCTTGTTTGGGGCCCAGAAGAATATCAGCATGCTTTGCATGACTCTCCTGTTAATGGGTCACTGCTAGCTCAGCTCCTTATTCCAAACCTTACCCAGCCAGGGACTAACTTGCCAGTGCTTGTTGAACCCAAGGAGGAAGAACTAAATAAGGTTAAGAAAGACCTCAAACTGCTGTCCAAGAAATTTGAACAAGTTAGGATATCCGAGAACTACATGGAATACACCCATATGTTTGCATATCGTAAATAAAGATTGTCGAAGAAGTTCAAGATGTCATCCATCAAGAAGTTTGGGGGCATTTATCCCTCAATTGTGCACTTTTGCAGTTATCACCGAGCCATGACCCTTCTTGGGGCCTCTAAAGAGATAGTGACCCATATGTTTTAACAAACATTGAAAGAATGTTCTCTCCATTGATTCCTATCCCTTGAAGAATAAAAAATTCATAGTTGGAGGATGTCACCCGAGAATTCATATCTCAGTATAAGCACAATGAGGAGCTAGAGGTTACACGTCGTGATCAAGAGTTTCACAAGAAGAACCCAGGTGAAATTATCGATAGCCTGATAAGGATATGGAGAGAGAGAGAGTGGACACCATAAGTAATCGGACCTCTGAAGAAGAACAAGTCAGTACTATATAAAAGAATTTCTTTCCCCATATTAGAGTGACTATGGGAGGTCAGTATTATCCACACTTTCAAGACCTTTGAGAAGTGGGTGTAGAAATCGAATGAAGTGTTACCAAGGTAGAAGTTGAGCCGCATAAGTTAGTTGGACAGTTCATTCACATAAAGTATGAGAATCCTGCCAGTGTTAATTCGAAACAGACCTAGGTACACCTCATCAAACCATTGGACCCCGTCCATTACCAAACCCACTTCCTAAGAACTTCAAGACCGATACCCATTGTGATTTCCACCATTATGTCGGCCATACTACTAACCAGTGCTTCCATCTTTGAAATGTGATACAAGGTTTATTTTATCGGGGTATCATTTCCCCACCAGCTAATTTTAAACCCAACACCACTCACAACCCATATCCAACTTATGCAAATTTCCTCTTTCTAGAGAATAACACACAATTCGATCCATCCACTCAGATTGTACCCACTGAAGCACCCATTATACTCGTATTTTCACTAAAAACTCTCAAAGTTTTCCCATAATTTCTCGTATACCCTACCTGCTTCATCGACCAAGCTTTTTCTCTCCTCAAAAAAGGTTTGCATTATCGTACATAATCGGTTCGAAGGGAAGGATATGGAGTTACCATCAATACTAAACCAACTTCGGATTTTAGGTGGAAATTGCTCTCTGAGATGACCATTGACTGTTAAAAATTCAGTAGCCTATTCATAGAAGTATGAAAATGGGCTCGGGAGTCAGATGATTAGGTGGTACCAGTTGACGAAGTCATCTTCCATGACATAGTACAGATCATGGCAGATAAGTTTTGACAAACCAATGAGATATGTAGCATTTTTAAACTACTCTCTACTTTTAAGATGCAACGGTGGCTGGTCCCTTCACTCCTGCGCCTCCTGATTGAGTGGGAAGATTTATATGAGTAAGTCGTTAAGGTCATGGAATGCATCGATTTATCTTGGCAATAAGACATCATTTCCACCACACGGTGGGATGAATTTGACAGCTCAAATGATGAACCAAGTCAGGAAAAAGTTAGTCCAGTAATTAACATGTGCAGAATGATATCTTTGGAAGACCTGCTAAGGAAAATCGGTAAAGTAGCCATTTAGCCATAAAATGATAAAGACACAGGGTTCTTAATTTTTCCCGCCTCCACAAAACACATAACCAGATCAGGGAGACACTACAAGGATCTGAATCCTCATCCACTGAGAATAGATATGGGAAAAAGAGTTACCGAGAAACTTCCCATGCCGAAATGACCATTGAGGAGAGTAAGACCCTCGACCAACTCAAAAAAACTCAAGCTAATATTAGCTTATGGGGACTATTTATGTCATCCCAATTACACCAAAATGCTCTGATAAATCTTCTCACTAGGCCCACAATCCCTCCTTCCACAACTTCATAAGAAGCCGTAAACTAGGTTAGGTCCTTGACCACCACTAGAATCCTCTCCTTATCCGAATTGGAAATTCCAAATATTGGTCTGAGTCATAACTATGTCCTTAACATCTCCGTTGAATTGATGGTAAAGACATTCCCACTCTCACTCATCGAAAATGAATTTTCCCTCAATGTTTTCCCACTAAGAGCCTTCAATTGATTGGGTTTAAAATTAAGTAGCTTTACTTTTACTTCCATCGTAGTGCGTGCCTATGATAAAAATCATCGAGAGGTAATGGGATCCATAAAACTCACAATTGGGGTTACCCTAAAAAATCCCATAACTGAGTTCCAAATTATTAACATACCCGCATACTTCAACCTATTGGTTGGTTGATCATGGCTTCATAGTATTCGGGGGAATCCTTCTCCCTTTATCATGAATTGAAATTCTTAGCCAAAGAGCAAGTCATCACCATTTTGGGGGACGATAATAGTACCGAAAATTCCAGCACCAGTAATCTGATACTAAAAAATATCATGGGATAAATGACATGCTCATATCTGGCTTCAGAGTCGATCCAGTTCCCCTTCCAGGAGGGGATGGTTTCAAGGATAGAGTTTGTCAAGAACACAACCCTCACAGCAATATCAATGTGATATAAATGTTTAAGAATATGCATTGCATCCCGAACTCGGGATGGGACCACATCAAGAAGGTATGTTAGAGCCCATAGTCCTGAGAGAGGCCTTTCCCCTATATGTCCTGGGTTATTAACCTTCACCAGAAGAACACAGAACGCTCTGCCAACCACGGCTGAAAATTAGTTTAAAAGATGTTAAGACGATTTTGAGGGATTCTTAAAAAGGGATATTTATCAAGGAGGGTGAGGATTTCTCCTCTTATGCCTTTCTTGAACCGTGGTATGACTATGCCGACATGAAGATGAAGTCAGGGATGGAAATCTTCTTTCAAGATAACTATTCTCGGGCCAAAGTCTGCCAACATAAAGTGCAACCTTCCATCAAGAAAGTCGTAGCCATTGTCCAGGTCTCTGAGGAAAGTCATTTTAATGTCTCTTTCAACCTACAAACACTGGGGCTGACCCTCTGTATGATCTATTCAGGTGATACATCGTCAAACCTGTCCTCTCTGATCAAGACCTGTGATGAGACTCTTCTCAACTGGAATGCGATACAAGTCCCACCTGCTGAGGTGCAACCCAACCTTGTTGTTTACCCTATCTATTTATTTATTTTTATTCCTTTTTTTCTAATAACAACGTAATCGAGACCTCTTTTCACAAGGTTCTCAATATTATTGGATTTTGAGTGTCTTATTGTTCCTGACATTAAATGTCTTGATTCTAATCAAACTCTCTCAATGATGATTTCGAAAATGAACAATTATTAACTAATCTTAATAAGGTTAATAACAAACAACATAACCACCATCAAACTAATGAGGATGAAATTGTTGTTATCAATCTCGGCTCTAGTAGCCAACATTGCAATACTAGAATAGGGCCCCCCCTTAAAGATCATAAACACACACAATTTGAAGAAGTGCTGAAGGAATTTATGGACATCTTCACATGGTCCTACGATGACATGCCCGCCATCGATCCCGAAATAGCTCAGCACATGATCCTAACTATCTTGGAATATAAGATAGTCAAACAAAAGATGTGAAAGCTCTACAATGAATGGTCACTCAAAGTCAAGGAAGAGGTAATCAAAATGTTGAACGTAGGCTTCATCCGAGTGGTCGAATATCCAACATGGGTCACCAATAATGTACATGTATCTAAATCAGGAAGAAAAGTCTACATGTACATCGACTATCGGTATTTGAACAAAGCATCTCCGAAGGATGATTACCCATTGCCCAACATCAACATAATTGTGGAGAACACGGCCAGTTAAACCCTCAAGTCATTCATTAATGGATTCACTGGATATAATCAGATCAAGATGCATCCTGACCATCAGGAGAAAACCACATTCATCACAACCTAGGGTATCTTTTATTACACGGCTATGCCATTCAGGCTCAAGAATGCAGGGTCTACCTATAAAAGGGCTTCCACAACCATCTTACATGATTTGATACATAAGGAGGTCGAACTCTATATAGATGACATGATTATTAAGTCTAAGACTCAGGAAGGTCACGTGCCCACCATTGGGAAGTTCTTCGAATGACTATGGCGATACCAAATGTGGCTAAACCCAAAAAAATGCATTTTTAAAGTCACAAAAGGAAAGATTTTACGATTCATGGTTAGTGAACAAGCTGAAAGCTATGCTCAAAATTCCACTACCTCTAATAGAGAATGAAGTACAAGGATTCTTGGGAAAATTACAAGGCATTAGCCGGTTCATCATCCACTTGACTTCTATTTGAAAACCCATCTTGAAAATCCAACGGAAGGTTTCTACTAAAGTCTGGAATGAGGCCTGTCAGGAAACCTTTGACAGAATCAATGAATATCTTACCCGACCTCCAACACTTATGCCTCCGCATCCAGATCTCCCTCTACTCTTGTACTTGACTGTAACATATATTGCAACGGGGGTTTTGTTAACCCAATACATTGAAGAATCCTATAAAAACAGGGCCATCTATTATGCCAATCAAAAATTAGTTGGGTACGAAGTTGACTACACTACCTTAGATAAGGCATGCGTCACCCTAGTTTAGGTCACTTAAAAGTTATGACAGTACATGCTCGCTTTTCCCATTAGACTTGTGTCTCGAATGGATCCTATTAAAACTTGCTTAAGAATTTTGCCATGTCTAGCCGAATGCATCGATGGTTGATGTTACTAGCTGAGTTTGAAATTGTGTATGTCACATAGAAAGCAATGAAAGGATGAGTTATCTTTGACTTCCTCGCTAACTATCGCATAGAAGAGTCCGACGTTTGGATCTCTGAATTCCCATACAAAGATATCCTCTACACCTCTCGGTAAGACCATCGATGGAAAATGTTCTTTGAGAGAGCTACCAACAAGAAAGGATATATCATTGGGATACTCCTCATCGTAACTGATGACTCTCACACACCCATTTTCATCGAGCTAGATTTTCCCTACACCAAAAATATGACAGAGTGCGGGGCATGCATTGTAGGCCTCAAAGTTGCCCTTAAGAAAGGTATCAAACACCTAGATGACTACGAGAATTTTTCCCTCATCATCCTCCAAGTCCTTATAATATGGAAAGTCAAATATGAAAAGCTCTGACCCTTCCATGCCCACCTAGAAGAGCTACACTCCCAGTTTCAAGATATCACCTTGCACTACTTGCCCCGTGCAAAGAACAGCTTAGCTGATGCCCTTGATACCCTGAACTCTATGGTCGACATGCCCGAGGGGATAATGATGGCCCCTTTCCTAGTCCAAAAATAAGTTATACCAACCCACTACTAGCACATTGAGCTTATCACAGGGGAAGATTTTGATATGGCCGAATTCTGGTACAATGACATTTGGTGCCTCCTCAAGCGCGATAGGCATACCCAAGATGCCAACAAGAAAAATTATGAGACCATAAACAAACTGGTTGCCCAGTACATCATCTTTAATAATGCACTATTCAAAACAAACTTCAATGAACCTATTTGCGCTGCATCGTAGGGGCTGACATTGAAGAAATTATGCACAAGATCCACAGCAAGGAATGCAAACCCCACATGAATGGTCATATGCTTTCTAATAAGATCATTTGTCAAGGGTATTATTGGCCACCATGGTTCAGGATTGCACTGCCTATGTACGGAGATGCCTCAAATTCCAACAGTTTGCCAATCTCCAACACTATCCTCCTCGTGAATTGTACAACATGACTCATCTCTGGTCATTATCCACCTGGGGCATTGACATCATAGGGAAAGTCACACCCAAATATTTGAACAATCATGAGTTCAACCTATTCTCCATTAATTACATCACCAAATGGGTTAAAGTCGAGTCATACGTAGTATTGAAAGCCAAAAAGGTAGCCAAATTTATCCAAAAGAACATCATCTACCGATATGGGGCTCCCCACGAGGTAGTATCAGATAATGAGTTACACTTAAAAGTTTAGGTCACAGAAGTGGTTGACGAATACAGGATTCAGAGACATAAATCTTCTCCCTACTGACCCCAAACCAATGGTGAAGTCGAAGCGGCTAGTAAAATCCTCAAATTCATCATTAGTAAAATGATCGAGAGTTGTCGAGATTGGGTTGATCGGATCCCTTATCCCCTTTGGGTCTACCACACTTCAGTCAGGACATATATTGGGGTTACCCATTACTCTTTAATATGCGGCATGGAAGAAGTCCTACTCGTTGAGATATAAATACCTTCCTTACGCATTATGACCGAAAGTAGAGTCAGCGAGGAAGATTGGCATAAAAGATTCTTTGAAAAATTATCGCTCTTGGATGAAAAGAGGGTGAAGGCTCTATATCACATACAAGAGTACCATCTTCGGATAGAGAGACCATTCAACCAAAGAATGAAGAATTGTGGTGTCCAGGAAGGAGACTTATCCCTCAAAGAGATCATAGAATCCGTCTGGGACCCTAGAGGGAAATTTAAGTCAAACTGGAGTGGACCCTATATCGCATAGAAGATCCTGCCAGGCATCATCGCTATGCTCACAGTCCTCGAAAGAGAAGAGATTGCACGTCCAGTGAACTTGGATCATCTCAATAAATTTCGCCCTTAGTCTGAAATCTCGGTGCGCTACGACCCTTCTCATCCCCTTCTATTATAAAAAAATCTCTCTTTATTTTTATCTACCTAGAACTACGTGGGCCTAATCCTAAAAAAAAATTCTTTTAAAATAAAACTCAGAAAATTTTCGAAACCCCCAGAGGCACGTAGGTAGCTCATTCACCTTACATGGGCAAGGTCTCCTTCTTTTGCATAAAATTCTATTCTTTTTTAATCTCTGAGAATGCCGGTTCATTTTATCATTTACATGAACAAAAGGATTAGGTATGCCATAATAATTGGTACAGATAAATCAAATGCAAAATTCATTAAGAGGAAAAACAATATGATTAAAATCTTTTTTATTTCAAAAGGGGGAGTTCAGTACCATTACATGAAGTATTAGCGAAGAGAGTCAAACCAATGACCCCTCTTCACTGACCAAACTGTTTCTAAAAGATCCTAACTAAACTTCACAAAATTATTTCCAAAATCCCAAATACAAAGACAACCCAATCACCAAAAGCTTCACATAAAAATAATCCAAGCTTCACAAAAATTATGTTCATAACTACCGGGAGACCCAGCCTCATCATCATCAACCCCCAGAGGTTACCAAACTTCCCCTGCCTGCTTGATGTTTCAAGAACGCTCCATGGAGCGGTATGCCCTAACCATCCTAAAAAAACCACTACTCTTCCTTTTATGGTGTCAAAAAGGACAAACCCCCTCTGATCGGTCTCTTCCGCCAGGATCTTCTCCACTACTCGCTTCCACAACCATTTTAGATAGTCCCTGAACACATGCCAAACCCTGTCTACAGATTGAGATGGATGGGTTGATGGTCGACGACTCTCCCACAGAGAACCTAACCTCATACGCATGGATTCAATCAGGTCCTCCACCAAAAAGACGTCTAGTGTTCAAGGAGGCACTATTTTCTCTCATCCATCGTAACATAAAAGACACCAAGGGAAATATAATGAACTGTGTTACAAACCAACTAATCACGCATAGAGGTACTCTTTCATCACCAGGATAGGATACAGTTACCCCCCACCATGGCACCGACCAAGAAAGGCACCAGGCTTTGTAAACTATGAACCAATTGACCCAGTTCTCTACAGATGAGCTAAAACTGATAAAGTACAGAGAAAAAAAAATTGGCACACCCATCAAGGGGTACTTGGGATGAGCCGCTAGATGGAACCTCTCAGCAAGCCACATGAACAACATCATCGGGCTCCCTCTCAAAAAATTGAAATTACCTTCCCTCGAAGCATCAAGACCATTTAGAGTGTCTACTAGTATCACCAACACAATACTGTGATGGTAAGACATCCACGTTGTTATAGTATCCAACTGAGGATCCACCATTAAGTCCCTATCACCAGTAAGAGCCTCGAAGTAAGACCCAAGTCTATAGATCCGACAAAGCCAGCATCACCAAAACCTTTCACAATCAATCCCTAATAGTTATTGAATGTCTATGACAATGAAAGTTACCTCCCCAAATCCAAGATGAAAAGTATGGGTAGTATCCGACCACCGCTCTCCCAAAGAACACAACACTGCAGTAGAATGCGACATCTCATCCAAAGCAACCGCTCCAACAAAACCAACATCATTAGAATATGTTCAACACACCAAATTCAGCATAATCCAATGAAGGAGAAAAGCCCCACTTCTACAACTAAGCTTTCCATGCCCTCATCCATATACCAACTAAGTCGCCAAAGCCTTCCTCTATTCAAAAACCAAAAAACTCAAAATAAATCCCTCTAAAAGGGAAGCTCTTTTTCAACCAAGCCTTCGAGGACATCTTCTACTCAAACATATTCAAAATTTTCCAAAAAATACACTTTTCCTACTCTTTCTCAAAGTAAAAACTCAATACCAAATTAAAATGCGTGTAGAATAGGCCACTCAATCAAGATAATCAAACAAAATATGCATTTCTTTTTTCCATGAGTCTCTTTTTAGGTGTAATGCCTCTAGATCAAGCATGAAACATGGTCAACGTTGAAGCCCCCCAGTCAAAAGAGGAATTTGCAATAAAAAACCAGAAGTAGATGTCACCTCATCTACCCCACAACCCTCTCTCCTACATACCAGACATACCCGAACTCATATGAATGTAACCTCCTTATCTGCACATGTATTCTCGTAACCCTTGTGGAGTTGTCCCCAAGAGTAGAATGTCACGTACAATCCCCAATAAAGAATCAACATCTACTCAAGAGACAAAAAGGCCAGAAAATGCAAAAAATAAAAAAATTACCCGAAAGATTCCAAAAAATGCCAAACAAATATTGCAACATTTCTTCATCCGGAAAACCATTTTTTGGAACACTAAACCCCTTAAAAACTAGTGAAATCTCCATCAATATTAATATTACGCTCTTATCCCCAGCATAAATCTTAAACATATTCAACAAACAGAACCAACAATACGCCCACATCCCAAAGTCCATTATAATTCCCCAGCATAATCTAAAATATCAAGTCTTCCCTAATGGAATCCAAACCTCAAATCAAATGCTTACCCAGCATAATTGTAAAATAATACCTTCCAAATTCCCCAGCAGAATTTTCATCCTGAACTTTCTCCCAATCCATCCATTAGCGGAATTTCATGATACGACTACAATTAAGATCCCGCATGTCTTCCCCAACAATGTTTTCCCATATGAAAATAATGTAATCCCCAACCAGATATTTTAAATGGTAAAACTTTCCCCAATATAATCTTCAAAAAACACAATCCTTACTTGAACAACAGGTGCATCTGCATCCCCATGGCAATTTAAAAATCCCCAAAGAGAGCAACTCCTCGCATCACAAATTTAGGTCCTAAGAATTGAAATTAACCCATAGAAATGTTCTCTACAAACTTAGGTCCTTATAATTGACCTTAACACTCATAATCGATCTCTATAAACTTAGATCCTCATAATTGACCTCGACCACTAAATTGATCTCTACAAATTAGGTCCTCGAAATTGACCTGGACCCATAGAATCAGTCTCTATAACTTAGGTCATCAAAATTGACCTTGACCTGTAGAATCGGTCCCTACAACTTTAGGTACATAGAATTGACTTCGACTTGATGAATTCGTTTCTACAAACTTAGGTCCTCAGAATTGACATCGACCTCAGAATTAACATCGACCCACATAATTGGTCGCTACAAACCTTAGGTCCTCACAATTGACCTCGACCCATAGAATCGGTCTCTATAAATTTAGGTCCTCATAATTGACCTTGACCCACGTAATCGGTCTCCTCAACTTTAGGTCCTCAGAATTGACCTTAACCCGTAGAATCTCTCCCTACAACTGTAAGTCCTTAGAATTAACATTGACCCGTAGAATTAATCTCTATAACTTTAGATCCTCAGGATTGATCTCATCCCGTACAATCGGTCCCCATAACCTTAGGTCCTTAAAATCGAGCTCGACGTGTAAAAATAGTCATCATAAAGTTAGGTCCTCGGAATTTACCTCTACTTGTAGAATCATTCTCTACTAATTTAGGTCCTCAGAAATGAACTCGACCCGCATAATCGATCATCCCTAAAACAACCTTAGGTCTTCAGAATCAACTTCGACCCTCTGAACTAGTCATCCTCATCCTTATGGTCTGCAGAATTGATCTCTTTACCAAACACCCATGTGGTGTCTACTCAATGGCCTTAATTTATTCTAAGATCACCCGTCGAGGGAGCTATGTGGACACAACATTCTAGGACCCCTAAGCATCTTCTTAGGTTCCTAACACTTTCCCATAAACCCTCGGTAATACCCCAAGTACGGATCTAAATGTCACTAGATGCTCTCGAGCCCCATTTGACTGTCGGTTAACTTTCTAACCTGAGCAACAACTCATTAGATCTCTAAAAGGCTCTAAATCCCCCTTTTAACGGTCTACCCCATGCGCAAATCAGCCTTACGATTCAGAAAAACGGTGTATTTTACTATTAAAACCCGATCTGGAGGCCACTAGGTGCTCTCGGAACCCATTTTGACCCTAATTAACTTCCTCGCCTGAGCTGAATCTTAATAAATCTTCAAAGTGCCCTGAATCCCCGTTCTAAAGGTCTACCCCGTGCGTGAATTGGCCTTACTATAAGTACATGATTTTATAAATGTCCATTATCAATTAAGTATGTCGTATACCTCTACAACTATCGTAGAAAGTTCAAGCTCACACATGCAACAAGACGGATCCGAATATCAAGTTTCTTCAACAGTCAAGCCTCCACGGGATGAATTTGGTAAAGTTTTTTTTTATTCCTTAGCATTTCACTTAGAATATATGAATATTTTTCATCAAAACTTTTCTAAGTGTTGGAGCGGAGTTTTTAAGTTTTTGGTCAAAATTAATTTTTGAAGTTTTAAGGCGCTGCATTTTCTAGGAAAAGAAAACGAAAAATTATTTATTTAAAGGCTCGTTCGAGCGATAGCCCCTGTCGTTCAAATGACATGCCATCTCGTTCGAAGCTCGTTCGAGCGATGCGTGTCATCGTTCAAACGAGATGTGATCTCGTTTGAGCAATTTTCTGCCTTAAGATTTTGTATAAACGTACATTTAACGATGCGTATTTCGTCAAGAAGACTTTTTGTATTTTATTTTGCAAACAGTAAAATTCGGAAGAACACTTTTGGATTCTTAATTTAGGATTTTAAACCCTTATTTTTCAATTCACAAAAATCCCAATGTTTAGATGAATTGTTTTGGAACCCAAGAACATACTTTGCCATAAATCAACATTTGTGGAGTGCATCTCTACACCTGAAGACTAAGGTCATTGAGGTTCGCTGCGTGTGGATCTTTGCTGAAGATTGGACTGTGGTTCACGTGGGTTTGTTATGTGGAATCCATTTCTAACTCTAGACTGCGCGTCTATGTAGGTTTGCTGAGGTAAACTTATTGCAAATTTCATTGTAATCCATGTAAATTACGATTTACAAATTATAGTGAAATAAATGGTTTTGCCCTGAGGGGACTTTTCCTCAAATCTGTGAGTTAGAATATTTGTGTTTATGTTGTCTTGACACATGCCCACACGCATATGTTTAATTAAGGGCTGAATTAATTTGATTCAAAATTGACTCTAATTAAATAAGTTTATAATTATAATTTACGCATTTATTTAAATCGGTATCACACACGGTGCATCATTTTTTACAAATTGGTAGTCATGTGAGCACACCCAATTTTTTCCACGGCGATGAGGATACTTGTGCACGTGAGACCCTCGAGGAGGATTTGAGTGTTTCTAGAGAGTATGCGAGTGAGTGCACTAGTGAGGGTGATAATGAGCTCTAGATCGCATTTAGAGATTTGTATGCCAAGACTTTAAAGACTAAGAAATTAAATAAGGATTTAATTCTTAGGTTGCGAGATTTGGAGACAGAGTTCGATAGTTTGAGGGAGTTTGAAGTGAAAGCGAGTCAACTCGAGAAGGTGAAGGTTTCCTTGAGTGAACAGTTGATAACTTTAGGCTGGGAAAGAGTGAGCTTATAACCCGCACGTCACAATTAGAGAGAGATCTTAAGCACGTTTTGGAGGTTAAAGTCACTTTAGAGAACACATCTAAGAAGGAAGGAAAGATGGTTCTCAATCCCATTTTGGGTAGTGGTGAGAGTTTAGGAATAAGTCATAATGGTGCATCCACTTCACATGTTGCACCCGAGTTGATTCCCACTTTAGTGTTATATTCGCATATCTCTCAAACCAACCCACCTAGACGTCTCGTACCCATTATGAGAGCGCGTAGGAGACATTTTGAGAGAGGTATACCTAGGACTATTTATGTTTGAACACACTGCAAGAAGAGACAACACCTTAGAGAGTTTTGTTTTAAGTTGGGTCATGTGTCACCTTTTTCTACTACACGTGTTCACACACACGCACCCACACATGATGCTCCGGATGACTACATGAGAGAGTTTGCACATATTAGGGAGCAGGTAATGTTTTTAGTCAAGACTTCACATGATTTGATGGGGGGGGGGGGGGTTCATAGGATGTCACCATATTTAGAAAACTCCACCGCACCTAACGGTTGAGGTTTAGACTTCTTTTCTAGCATAGGTTGATTTGCATGATAATATATTTTTGCCTATTGCTAGTATGTATTTTATTTGTATTAGATTTTTGTTTTTAAAAAATTTTGAAATATACAAAAATAATTATTTTGATAAATTTTTTGAAAATGTTAAAAATATTTTTGTATTTTGTTTTAACACCGTATATTGATGGACACTTAGGATGACCGAGTCACAATTTCCTTCCATATCCACGTGACGATTTGATAGTGTTTTGATCTGCGTCATCATTTCATTTTTGTGCTTTAAAATTCTTAGAGTCATTGAGATGTAATTTGTTGTTACTACCTACATGTTTGACTCATAAGTTCCTTTAATGCACACTTGCGTGGATTTGTTTGATTATTGTACTTGTTTATCACGTATTAGTCGAAGTTTTGTCATCTCAATTTTATCTTTAAAATGAACCATATGCGATAAAACTTAACAATGAAAGTAGTGCATGTAAAAATTATTTACCGTGAGGAATTTAATTATAAGAAAATATGATGAGTGAATCACGGGAAAGGGCTGCGAGAGTAAAAAATTAACTCGTAGTGAAAGGCACCATCTAAAAGAGCCGAAAAAAATTTAAAGGCAATAAAAAGATAAATATGCCAAAAAGGGGCCACCTCAAAAAAAAAATATAATGATTATTATTTATAAGGGAGTTTGGATGGAAAGAAATGAAAAATAGGGTTGCACGTCATGACAGTGTCATGAAAAAGAATTCATAGTTTTATACATTATTGTTGTGGGAATCACTTTTGACTTTGATGTGTTGATGGATTGAGTCGATGTCATTTAAATTCCATACTTTCGACACCTAAGGACGATTTTGAGATACATTCGATAGGAATACACGTATGCATTGTGCACTTATATTATGTTTGATTGGATCGATTTTTCTATTGAATATGTTCATTCCCATTCATTCAATTTCCATGATTTGGTTGCCTTAGTTTAAATTCATGGTGTGATTTTTGTTTTTATATGAAAAAATCAAAAATCGATTGTGAAAGCTTTTGAGTTACCCTTTGCATGAGCGTAGTTTGATTCCTATTTGCTATGCATATTTATCGTCAAAACTCCATGTTTATTTTTTTTATTCGTTTCCTTGTCTATTTCAGACAAATAAAAAAGGGGAGAACGAATTATGAGAGTTTTTTCATTATGGTGGAAATTTGATTATGATGATTGATGTATTTTTATATCATTTTAAACTCGATGCATCATGAGATATTTGCTTTGTCTCATGTGTGTACAATAATGAAAGATCATATGTTATATACCCTGATGAGAAAATCTTGAAGATTATAAGATTTGTTGTTGAAGACTTTGAAGAAAAGTTTTGAGACCTACATGTTTAGTAACTTTTCATTCTTGGGTTTATGAGGGTATTAGATTTGTATAGGCATTTTATGTTTTGATAATTCAGATGTTTTTATTTTGTACCGGCATAGAAATCGGGGGAGATTTGTAAAGACATGATTTTATAAATGTCTGTTATCAATTAAGTATCTTGTATACTACTACAACCGTCGAAGAATGTTAAAGATCACATATGCAACAAGACGGATCCAAATATCAAGTTTCTTCAACAATCAAGCCTCCGCGAGATGAATTTGGTAAAGGTTGTGTTGTATTCCTTAGCATTTCACTTAGAATATTAGGATTTTTTCATCAAAACTTTTCTAAGTGTTGGAGCGGAGTTTTTAAGTTTTCGTCAAAATTAATTTTTGATGTTTTAAGGCACTACATTTTCTGGGAAAATAAAAAGAAAAAATATTTATTTAAAGTCTCATTCAAGCAACAGCCCCTGTCATTCAAACGACATGCCATCTCGCGCGAAGCTCATTCGAGCAACGTGTGTCATTATTCAAACGAGATGTGATCTCGTTCGAGCGATCCGCTACCTTAATGTTTTGTATAAATACATGTTAAACGAGGCATATTTCGTTAATAAGCCTTTTCATTTTTCATTATTAAACAGTGCAAATCGGCAGAACACTTTTGGCTTCTTCGTTTATGGTTTTAAACCCTTATTTTTCAATTCACAAAAAAAACTAATGTTTAGGTGAATTGTTTTGGCACCCAAGAACATACTTTTCTATTGTTCAACCTTTGTGGAGTTCGTATCTATACCTGAAGACTGAGGTCATTGAGGTTAGATGCATGTGGATATTTATTGAAGATTGGATTGCGGTTTATGTGGGTTTGCTGCGTGGAATCCATTATTGACTCTAGACTGTGCGTCTATGTAGGTTTGCTGAGGTAAACATATTACAGATTTCATCGTAATCCGTGTAAATTGTGATTTACAAATTACAGTGAAATAAACGATTTTGCCCGGGGGGGGGGGATTTTCCTGAAATCTATGAGTTAGCATATTTGTGTTTATGTTGGTTTGACACACGCACACACGTAGATGTTTAATTAAGGGTTGAATTAATTTGATTAAAAAATTGACTCTAATTAAATAAGTTTATAATTCGAATATGTGCATTTATTTCAATCGGTATCGCACGTGGTGCATCATTTTTTACACTTACGATTCGGACGAACAAACTATTTTCCCTTGAAAAATGATCCAGAGACCAATGGGCACTCCCGGGCTCTGTTTGACTCCCATTAAATCTTTGGCTCGAACAAGACTGGATGAATATCTGAAAGGCTTTGAAGACCTTTTGTAACGGTCTGCCCCGTGCATGAATCAGCCTTACGGTACGGGCGAATAATTCGTTTTACTCTGAAGGGTCACTAGAGCTTTCAGGCCCTATTTGACAAAGCTTAACTCTCCGAATTAAGGAAAGCTCTTTGGAACATTGAAGGGCCCCACATAACCTTTCTAACGGTCTGCCTTGTGCACGAATCGACCTTATAGTATAGACGAACGATCTGTTTTCCTCTTGTCCAAAAGGTTATCGGGCGATTTTGAGCCTCGTTTGACCACATTCAATTCTTGAACCCGAGAGCGGCCCATGGATTCTTAAGGGGCTCTGAATACCCTTTCAAACAATCCATCACGTGCACGATTCGAACTTACGAATTGCGTTTTATGACCGTTTTTCGAGAAAATGTTCCTGATAATGTCGAATGGCAAACCCATTTTCCTGCCTTTTGGCAATGTGTCTGGAGTTTCCTGTCTATAGTCATGTTAAAGACAATTCCAATCGGCACCCCCTTAACCCTATATAAGGAGAACATGAGATCACTTCGAAAGACACCTCAGAAACATCCCTCTCAGTGATCTCATCAAAATTCTCTCAAAGTCAGCGTGGCTTCCATAAGGAAACATCTCCTTAACATTCCACTTCCAACCTTTCCTTACCCACTTTCGCAAATTCCCTTATCTCTCCTCTTACCACCTTCATCCACTAGTAAGATCATTCCTTCAACAATCAAGACCAACCTTAAAGCTTTCAAAGGAGATCAAAACCTTTCATTCTCTCTTTAAATTCACTTATTTTCGCATTAGTTATTCAATTCTTACTTTAGCATTTCATCTTTATTAGATTACACATACTAATATCGAACCTTTTATTATTAGTATTGCACATACTATATTTTCTATTAAAAAAAATAAGAAAAAGAGGGTTTTCTTGTAAATTCTAAATGGGGAATTCTCACTACGTTTTCCTACACTAAAGCATCCTTTTCTACACACACATATATATATAAGAAAATTCCCTGGTTGGGGATATCCCTGGTAAACCCCTCCCCCGTGTTATATGTGAACTACGTGGATTTTGATGCATTTTCAGGCTACGTAGGTGTCTCGAGTAAAATCCGAGATTCGAGTCCTCCTTTCTTATTTTTATCCGTATATTATTTTCATATCATATATATGTGATTCATGATCGTCTTTTGTCCAACATGTACAATTTCTCTTCTATAAACGATCGGTAACCCAACGAATGCACACATTATATTTTTTTACTATTTTGAGAACACTCATATAGATGACCTCACTTAGTCTCTATGCATGATGAGAGTCAAGTGATTCCACTCTCCATTTATATATACATGTACACACTTCATGGAGTTATTAAGGGGAAGAATAACACGTGCCCATGAGAGATCGAAAGGGAGGGGCGGGTGCTTAACACCTTCCCATTCGGTAACTTAGTCCCCAAATCCTTAAACTAATTTTTTTCTCAAGCATCAGTATGTCCTTTATGTCGTTCCCTCGAGGAGGAAGTATTTCCTTTTTATTTTTTAAGGAACCTTGGATTTGGCTTCGAAGAAAAAGGCGCAAATCCTTCTGATCCAATTGGACGAATAATTTTTTAGGCCTCTTGCCAAGGCCTATATTTTTTTTTTAAATTCGCCTTTGTTGAGAGCGAGCATTCACGGTATATGGTTCTCTTTTCTTCTATTTTAATGGTTGCACAAGATGCCACATTCTTGGAGCTACCTGTTGAGGCATCATGACTTTTGGCCTCCTAGGCATCTCATTTAACTATTATAGGAAACCTTCTAGTCTTTAGCAATGATCCAATCAGGTACCCCCTTCACCATAGGAACTGATTGTGGAACCTTCATGGACACCTAAACTCCAATATATTAACAAGATTTTGCTTTGTTAAACAACTAACCTCATATATTGGTAGTCCCTTAGTGTTTTTGTGTTTCTTCGAGGATGATAAGCTCCAGTGAATATCCTCATTTCTTCTAGGATATTCCCTTAGAAACCCTCTTGGTGTTGGAACCCTCGGGTCTGGGTAGTATAACCATCATTTCCATTTTTCTTGAAATTCCATTATTATTTCCCTTTTGTGGTAACAAATTCGCACATTTGACTATAGTGTTCTTTACATATAATGCATAGGCGTTTTATGACTTTCTGATATGGATCAGCAACTGCTTTGAGCTTTGAAGTCTTAGATTCATCCTTTTTCTTCATTTTGAATTCAACATGCCCTTTATTTTGAGGCAGCTGAATGAATTGCATGTTTGTTCCCATTTATTAAACATTGGTAAATGGGTCTTTATTAAACCCCATATTATTTCCCTCTTTTCCAGGAAATTTTATTTTTCCTTTCCTAATCAACTCTTATAACCTATCGTAAAAGACCGAGTAAGCATTAATTGAGTGAGAGAAGACAGTTTGCCATTTAAAATATTTTTGTGTTTTTTTTCATTTATACTTGGAGTTTTCACATTATCGAGAAGTCTTAACATTTTGACTTTTAAGTGAAAATAAAAAAGTATATCCGCCTTAGAGAAAAAATCCACTTTGATTTTTGGACTTAAGACTTTGTTACTGTGTTCTTTCGAGCTAAGGCTTCACAAATTATGGCTTATATTCCAATAGTTTTAGAAGCATTTACATCTAAGTTTGGGTCATTATAATATGTTTTAAAAGAAGAAGTATTTCTCTCATGCTCTTGTATTAAAATAGCCTCATATCCGGGCACTTTGGCAGCTCATTACACTAGATCTTTAAATTCACTAGCATCAAGCTTCTTTCGAAGCTTAATATCCATACCATTTGGATCCATTTTGAAAAACTTAGGCAACACTATCTTGAATTTATTCCTATCCCTTGTAAACCTTTTTATGAAACCGGTTACTTTTTCATCCAGCTTTTAGGTTTAACCAAGTTAGCGATGGATACTTAGGGCTCAGTTTGGAAGAATTCGGCATAAAACATATCTTTTATTTACTGCTAAGTATGAGTAGTGTTAGGTAACAAGCTTATGAACCAGGAGAAGGATACATTAGTGAGGGAACTAGAGAATAAATTTAATTTAAGGTATTTATTGGTTCCTCCATCAGCACACTGACTATTGAACCTTGCTATGTGTTTTACTGTAGATTGACTCCCATCTTTTGAGAAAGACGATATTGTTGGGATTTTTAAACCTTTTGGAAGTTCAAATATATCGACCCATTCAGGGTGTGGATGCCAATTGACTCTAGTATGCACCTCTAATCCATTGGTCCAGAAATATCATATATGAGATCCACAATTTCATCTCTCTCAATTCCCCCAGGTAACTGGCTATTTATGGAGTAAATGTTTGATTCATCACATGTATTGGTCGTACTAATGGAGGTGGAATATGTAGAGGAACATTTTTTTATGTTTTGAAAGGAATTAGTTGAGATGCCTACAAAATTTGATTATCTTCCCTTTGGAGGGATTCATTACCAACTCTCCTATTGTTTCCTAACCCCATGGGTTCATATTTGAACATAAAATTGCTGATTATTCCATAGTTCGAAGTTCTTGAAAAAGACTAAATTTGTTTCATTATAGTATGGCTTAATCCTTCCTACTTCTAGGACATGCATTCTTCCTATTAGGTTATTATAACCCATTTCTTGGTAAGTACTAGATATTCCCAAAGCCTCAAGTGGGGTTTTTACACCTAAACCAGTAGTGTTTGTATAGTTTTCCATCCTTATATTTGTTCCAAAATTTGTTTCACTAGTATTAGGACTATGATACACTGGGTGAATGGGATTCGATTGAGTGGACATATTTACACCAACTTTTGGAGCATTATCCATGGCCATTGGATAATGAAACAGTGAGAGGAGACAACTTACTAGTTACATTTATGATCATTGTACTAATGTTTTGCATTATATTCCCAAGATGATCAAGTATCGGGTCTAACAGGTGTATTATTTAATCTTGGGCATTTGAGGGTACACCTACAATAAGTGTTGCACTTTGATTATCGTCACTTAGAGTTATTGTCATATTCAACTCTTGATTTTGAGCAATTGGTCTCAATGCTTAGGTCGTTTCAACCAATAGTTGCTCTGTTGTAGTGATATGTTGGCTGGTTGGACCAATTTCACCAACATTCCCATTACCACCGTCGTTCCTTCTTATTCTAGCCATGGAAAATGATTATATAACATTAATGTTCCATCTCGTGTAGTAAAAATATGTTCCGCTCACTTTGTTGGTTTGCGTATTTGGTTATGTACGAGCATGCTAAGAAAAGTTATGGTCTTGTTAAGTAATTGATCATCTTAACATTGCGATAATCAGGCGATTATGTATCATTCAATGCTTCAATTAAGAAGACATGTAGTTTTCTCCATGAAGACTTTACAGTGAATCCTAAATAAGTTCAGTCAACTAGAATATAAAGAAAAGGATGTAAAGTGCAGAATGAAGATGAAAAGAAAGTCCGGACTAAGTAAAACAGTAAAGTAAGATAAACAAAGTGAAATATTGCATTAAGAAATGTAAAAGAAGTTACAATAGTAAATGTAAAGATAGTTTAAATGTAAAGGCAAATAAACTTTTGATAAAATGGAAAGATGATTACAGTAAATCTACCTTACAAACTACTTCAAATAATAGAATTTTGTTTTAATAAAATGAAAAGAAAAGGAAATAAAAGGAAAATGCGGTAAAATGAGTCAATGTAGTTTTTTGTTGAGGGAGTCCTTTTTTCCTTCGTCCTTTAGTTGCTTATTTATAAAGTTCTTTGCCATGCAACTACTATTTGTAACTGTTGGTTGGTTACCTATTTAAATGCTCCCGCTTAGGTGCACTCACTCCCACATAACCGTTATTTAAGTGCTCACCCTACATTCAATATCTTGACATATGTCAACTGCTTGAGTAAACATTTGTGTTAAAATGGCACATTATATTTCCGACTATAATTAGCGGCTTGTGTTTCCACGTGACTCCACTATATTGGTCTATAAATATGTGGTCCAAACACACAATAATAACTAACTCACATAACCAGGTAAATACTTAAACCCTTAAATTCATGAAATTGACTATAATAACTTACATCAATACTTCATATTTTCTAATCAAAACATCGAAAAACGCAACATATCCTATCAAGTTCTATTATTTACAAAGTCAATTGATCATTTCAAAATTACATATGTTTTGAGATTCGAAATTTCGAATCGCAACTAAAAAGAAAATAAATATCTTCACAATTCACAAAATATCAATACGGGGCTTACATGCAAGAGTATAACAAGTAAATTAAAAAATTGAATCCCTATAATTATTCCCAAAATAAAACATTAACAAACATAAGGAACGGGCACTACAGACTTGTTTGAAAATTTAGTTAAAGAAAAAATTAAAAGGTAAAACAGGTCACGCTTAGAGAGCTTGGGTGTTTCTTATTTATGGCCAAGGGGCATCTATGCAAAAAGACAAAAACATGTATATTGTTTTCAAATAATTAAATTTGGTTGATTTGTTTAGAGGCAATATAAACATTATATGGATACCCCTACAAAAATTAGTCCATCTATTATCCGATTTTTATAAAATATTAAAAAAATTAGATGATTTTTTTAGGGCGGTTATCCATAGAAGTTTTGGATTCCAAAAAATATCAACAAAAAATAGATTTTTTACTACTTAAAAAACATTGTTTGCACGTGTTAGAGTTCTTTATATATTACCTTCTATTAATTTCTATATAAATCATTAAGTGGGATAGAACATGAGGAGCATCCCACCAACTTTTTAACTAACTAACCATTAGAAAAAAATACTTTTATTTTTAATAACTTACTCTCAAATTCATGATAAGTTGTCTAAATTAAGAATTACAACTTTATTGTGAAGATTGCAATAACCAACACTTATTTTTTAACTATTTGTATAGGGTATGGCAATTATCTTTTATTTCATTGCACAAAATCACTTCAAAGAGAATTGGGACCGTTAATTTTAGAGTCGCAGATACAAGGGTGATGTATATATAGTCAAGTTCTCCAATATACCTCCTATGAACATATCCATTTTTTTAAGTAGTAAAAAAAATTGAGATGATATTTTTTATATGGGTTCATGATATTTCAATGTGTCCCTGTAAAAAAATCAACTTGAAATGATATTTTTTGTTATTTTTAAAAAAGAAGTAAAAAAAACTAACAATTTTTACCCTTTAAAACTGTCGGTTTTTTTTTACCTATTTTTTAAAAATAACAAAATACATTATTTTGAGCTGAATAAATTTAGAGAGGCACACTGAAATATCATGAACCCATATAAAAAATATCAATATAAAATTTTTTTTTTTACTATTTTAAAAAAATAGGTATGTTCATAAGTATCTCAATGATGTATGTTGGAGAGGCTGATATATATATATATATATATATATATATATTTATATATATATATATATATATATATATATACAAAATTGGCCTACTAAAGTAAACGAAACTACATTGTCATTGAAACGACAAAAGTAAAGCGGATGGGCCGGTAATAAATGTATATAGACCAGGACAGGACTAGGAATTTGGCATTCCTCTAATGTAAACATTAGACATAAGATAATAGAACGTCGGAGGTTGGCAATTGTCTTAATCATTTCGACCAACCTATGCTCCGCAGCCCCCACAACTTCATTCTATTTATCTCCTCCTTTTACATGTTACCGTAATTCTATGTCGACCACAAAGACCTTCGCTCTTCGATCATTGATACAAGTTGTATTCTGAACATGGACTCAACTATTTAATTTAGTCTCCTCTTCAAGCAAACACAAAAATATGAATGAGCCATTTGAATTTTCTCAAAAATCCCAAAATTCTATTAAACCATTGCCACTCTTGAGCTTGTTTCAATCATCCCAAACACAACTGGAAGACAATCATAATTCCTTCCCTGAAGAAAAGGGGGACGTTACAGTTGCCTTGCATATTGGCCTGCCTAGTTGCACTAGCAGCTCTTCGAGTTTTATTGAAGATGAGAAGAGAGATGCAAAGTTAAAATTACCAGATTCCTCGTATTGGATACCAACTCCTACACAAATACAAATTGGTCTAACAAATTTCTCCTGTCATATTTGCAATAAAGCCTTCAACCGCCACAACAATTTACAGGTGCATTTTCTACCGAAGTATCTCTATTTTTATTTATACAAATAAACGGGGGTGTAAATAGATATTCAAAATTTTAAAATGTTTTGAATCTCCCCGACACATAGAATTTGTATTCGTGATTAATATATATGTATACCCGTACATCTGCACATATTTATCCACATTAATACATACTCATATTAAATGTATTTGTGATTGACTTTTGGTTAATATTTGGAGTTATCCAGCCTAATTTCATCCCTTAGTACCCATACAATATATTCATATTTAAATCATCTGGACCATTTATAAAAGCATTCTAAGCGGTTGATCATTTAATATAAACTAAACTGAAAAAAGCAAACCCGAGATAATTTGCTCTAACGCGTCAAAAACCCTAGTAGCCTAAACTATGGCAGTGGCTTTTCAAGCTCCTCAAAATTAGCACTTTGACGCCCAAACATTTCAATACAATTTGTATGTAGTTTACTTTATGTAAGAGGGAGGTATTTTGTTGAGTTTGAATCATGGTGCAATTTTGTATATTTAACAATGAATACGTAATGCACATGATTTGGAGGTTGGGTATGATAATTTATTCTGTCCTATGTTGTTGTCATTTAAGTGAATGATCATTCCTATCAAGCCAAGAATCTAATTGTTTGAGAAATATAAGAATGAAAAAGAAAATGGTTCCACTGTAATTTCCATACCCGCGATATAAAAATAGAAAAAAACTACGGATAAAAAAACTATTACACTTAATACATTTAAAACTGTGAAAATAACTGCTTGAGTTGGACAGACAAAATGATTCCCATCACTCTACCTGGTTTAAAACATTCTCTTTAGGAAGTGTCTTTTAGAGAGAAATTTTCTTAAAGATCTTGACAAACGAGATAAAAAAAGTGAGTATGGACTTGCGTTAAGTGACATTTTATCCTATATGTTTTCCATGAGGATATGTTACTCTTATGATATCCAACACTTGTTCGTTGCAGATGCACATGTGGGGTCATGGATCACAGTTTCGCAAAGGGCCCGAGTCGCTTAAAGTAAAGCAGCCACAAGCCATGTTAAGCATCCCATGCTACTGCTGTGAAGAAGGGTGCCGGAACAATATCGATCACCACAAATCTAAACCGCTCAAGGATTTTCGAACATTGAGGAGACATTACAAGCGGAAGCACGGCATGGAGCGGTTCGCATGTCGCAAGTGTGGCAAGTGCTTGGCCGTGAAAGGTGACTGGCGAACCCACGAAAAGAATTGTGGTAAATTTTGGCACTGCGTATGCGGTTCTGACTTCAAGCACAAGAGGTCACTCAAGGACCACGTTAAAGCATTTGGCTTTGGTCATAGCCCTTTTATTTGATGAGTACGTTAAGTAGATATCTACGAATTTTGTTCGTAATGCTTAATAAAATGAAGCAGGATCAAAGGGATTTTTAACAACTGTTATCAGTATCTAAGTATAGTTATATAGGTTATACGGTTTTTATTTTCCTTTAGCAAGTTTATTGAAATAAAATATTTACTTTAACAGCTCACATTGGAAATGGATATTAATATTTAGTGCAAGTATAAATAGAGCTTTATGTGCAATATTTATTATAACTTAATCAATGAGTAAATGTTTATGTAAGATCCAATGATCAAATTAGTTTAACAGGCTGATCACTAACTTTTGCTCACCTAGTTTTATAGTATTGTCACATTTTGATTTTTTGAGTGTGAGGTTTATCCTAATAAATACTAAATCATAAGGAAAACCAATTGTTCTTTCAAAAGGGAAAAGTGTATCGATATTCTACGGTTTAAAACCTATGGTTTCAACTGTAAAATACTATATACATATCTCATTGCCCGACTAACAATCATTTTCATATGACTATTCTCAAAACAAAAGTATTCCCAATCTTCATATAATTCTAGTTTGAACTGCTCATCATTGCTTATAGGTACTTGTTTAAATAACTGGAAGAAAAAAGAATAAGCAAAATTTTACCAAGTAGATAATTTTATTTCTATAACAATTGCATATACGTTGTTGTAGATAACATAAATGAAATGAAATACAGTTTATAGAAATTTAAAAAAAAGTGATATCAACATTAATGATAAAGAGCATACTGAAGTCTGTTGATATTTATAAGAACGGTATGGTGATTATAACTGGATAAGTGTTTATCGAGTCATAAAGATAAGTGTTCAGACTATAACAGGATAACCCATAATTATCGGTTATAGGGGCTTCAAATGCATAGCAATAATCTTATAATAACATCCCAAACCTTTGGATAAAATTAATCCAAAACCTGTGGAGGTAAAGTAATAATGCTGAGCCCAAACGCCGAAGAGTGGAATCCATATGGTAAGAAAAAAGTAGGCACTCAATCCCTAAGTCCTACGGGTCAAATGGCTCTTCCGGGGGTATATCGAAAGTTTATTCCCTAAATTATAATGTATGCTACTGGGTTTAAATCCAATCATCGGTTGCATGAAATTATCAGGTTAGGGTTTATTCAAATAAAAGTTGAATCAATATTCACAGTATTTGTTAACTACACATAAGAATTCGTAAATGTGAACAAAAGTTCAGGGACTATCACATAGTGATATAAACAAATACACTAATTCAAGGGTGTAAGCTCGAAAATAATATTGAAATAGAATCACCTACCAATAATTCGCAGGGTTTAGCTTGCTCGCTATCAGTTGAATCAAGTATCTTTGGATGCGGTTTTTAATGGAAATGTTATTATGAATAGTTTCAGAGATACATTTCACTCGATTTAATGTGAAATTATAATATTGGGTTGTACGTACAGTATTTTAATATGTATGACACTACAGATAGCTTTGTTTTTGTAAGTGTTTTATATATCTTCATTATTCCATTCGGGAGTCAATACTACGTAATACACATTGTGTATATAGGAATCGAGTTTAAATCCTTGTAACCGTGATACAAAAAATAACATTCTTAATAAAATATAAAGGAAGAAAAAAATTATATTTTGAGCTTGGAAGTGAAAATTGTGTTTATATCTTGAAAATATAAAATAGTATGCAAGAATTTTCAGAAAGAACCATGTATGCAAAAAAAATAGGAGTACAGGGTGACCCTTAATTGACACAAGGCCCTAAAATTGACTTCATTAAAAATAGTATCAAATATAGAATTTTTATACACTAAAATGATATATTCGACACTACGAATTCAACAATACTTTCCTCGCATGTTTTAATAACAATTTAAAAGATATGAATTTTTTAAGTTTTAAATTTTTTTTATAATATATATATATATATATATATATATATATATGTTCTAAAAGGCCCGGCTAGGCTTCGCCTAGGCCCGCCTAGGCTTGAGGCTTGAGAGAAATGCATCGCCTATGCCTTATTACGCCTTATTCTTGGTAAAACGCTTAAGGCATATATTTTTTATAGAAAACAAATGATCAATTGCCAAATATTGGTTATGAACCATGAATATGAGAAAGATGGCTACCAAACATATGAATATATTTTCAAAATTCAAGGTATGTACTATTTTATTATATTACTAGCCTTGGAATAATTAAAATAATAAAAAAAGAAAAAATGCCTTTTTATGCCTAGGCTCCTAAGGCTTGAGGCTTGACCTCTACCCCTCAACCACGCCTCGCGCCTTTTAGAACCTTGATATATATATATATATATATATATATATATATATATATATGTGTGTGTGTGTGTGTGTGTGTGTGTGTGTGTGTGTGTGTGTGTGTGTGTGTGTGTGTGTGTGTACACACTAGGGTATGCCCGTGCCTGAAGGCACGCCGCTAATTTTTTAAAGTGTATGTCAATGAGAGGACCATACGTCGTATTTAGTTCACAATAAATAATCAATTTTTGAATTAACCTATGGTACGAACCTATTCGTTTTACAAAAATTAAAAAAATTTGAAAGTTTTTTTACATACATGCACTGTGTTTAATCCATCATGCATCTCGTAATAATTGTTAAGTATTGTATAACACAAATATTTTTAAATAAATTAAAAATATTGGACAAAGTTTATTTATTTGATGATCCACCCATTTAAGAAATAAAAAATAGCCACGAAAAAACTAATAGTCCATCTTGGACCTCGCATAAACAACATATCCATAAACAGCATCATATCGCATAAACATCACATAAACAATAGTATATTACATTATCTTCAAACATATTAAATTAGATTCTAAATTGTATTTAATTTAAAGTATAAACATCTTGAAAGGCAATACCAGAACAATAACGATAACACTAAAGAGCTCTAGGTCCATCTTGAAAGGCAATTGCAACACGAAAGAGAAACACACATTCTTGAGATCATCCAAATATCAGGAGCGTCTATCTGAGTCTTCTTTCAAAACAGCTGTAGACGTAATCAGATATAATTTTTAATACCTCTTATGTGATTTGTTTTACTCATTTGAGTTGCATTTACCTGTAGCACACAAAATCATGAAGTTGATTGTCATTGCAGTTGTGAGTTACCCATGTCGAAGATCGTAAAAGTCGTGTTTCCATGACAATGACACAAAAGTTTATGGAAAAGCAGGGGTTCCTAAGACAGAAAACTCTGTAAAGGATTAAAAAAATTAATACACAAAATTATTTATCAAATTTGCAAAAAGAAAAAAGAGATATTCAAAAAGCAGGGGTTTCTAACACGCATTATATAAAAAAATAAAAAAAAAATTGTTCATAATATTAGAAAGAATAGCCCTCTCTAGGTGGCAAACAAAGTGTGGAATTAATTAGACATCCTATGAAGTAAACTTCTGGACATTGGAAAAATTGGCGATTCTAATCTAATAGCTTTTTGAATATCTCTAGGAACATTAAATAAACTTGAAAAAGAGGAGGATCTTCTATGAATACAACAATACTTAGATGACTTGAGGGAAACATTATTCACTTCTTTGGAGCAATGAATGCTTGAGTACTGAACATGTTGAAGAAGATCAGCAATCTCTTTGATGATGTATTTTATTCTCCATGGGATAGTTTTTAGGAAAGACGAAAGGATTGAGGAGATAATATTTTAGTCAATATCAATATCAAATTGGATGTAGTTTTCACGAGTACAATAAATAATTCCCTTATTGATTCCTTGGACTTGAACTTAATGAATTGAACCATGAGGCAACCAGTAAGTAGATGCCCAAACAAAGTATCCCATATGATCTCTGATTATGATACCTGTTCCAAAACTTGAGTGTGGACCTTTAATACATGCACAATTAATCTTTAATCTCCCACTTTTTGGAGGCTCCCAATGAAAAGAAAATATTTTCACTACAAGAAAAATGATCATTTATGTCAGTCAAAAACTGACATAAATGACCATTTATGTCAGTTTTAGAATTTTTCAAAACTGACATATAAAGCCCTGACATAAATGTTCGTAAAACTGACATAAATAAGATCACATTTATCTCAGTTTTTAAGAACACACATAAAAACTACGGTATTCACCATGTTTTTAATCACATTTTCACGAAAAACTGATATAAATAACATCACATTTATGTCAATTTTAGTAATTTTTATGAGAGTTTAATCAAAACTGACATAAATGTTGATATAAAAATTTAAAAAAAAATCATTACTCCATCAATAAACAACTATTATTTATAGTTAAAATCAACCCTTGTAAATAGATAATAAATAGTCGAACAATATTCAAATAGTCTAGATTTCATCAAACAAATTCATATATAACTTGAAATATACAATATTCATTAAAGAAAATTACATTGTGCCTCAAATAAAAAGTCTCAATTTAAAAAAAAATGGACAAAGTCTCCTTTATTTATTGGACTATCCACCCAAAGGGTAACAACCAATCCAACAAAATGTAAAATTGAAATACAGTGCAACCTTTTAAAAATTCTCCTACAAAAGGTAGTTGTGGCCATCTTTGAATCAACACTTGGCAGTGCTTAGTCCCTTTTCACTTGGCAGTGCTAGGTCAATTTTCACTTCGCAGTTCTTAGTCCATTTGGTTTCACTTGATAGTGCTTGGTTTTGCTGCTGTTGGTCTGATTTCAGTCATTGGGTTGCTGGTTCATTCTGCCCCATTTGTTATCTGGCCCGTTCTTCCCCATTTGTTATCGGGTTAATCTTGAGTCGGTAAAATCGAACAAATAAAAAAATGGGTAAAAATGGAATACACAAACTGCAGAATCCTTACCTGAGAAAAAATTAAACATATAAGTAAGCATTAGAAGATGAATACATAAACTATGTATTTAAAAGTAAAAGAGGGTAACCGAGAGTATACATGATGGTGTTGATGAAAGCATGATCCATAAACTGTGTAATTGAAAGTTTAAACTTGAACAGGTATTGTTTAATTAACAGAGAATACACTTTGTAATTGGAAAGAGCATACATTGTGTACAGTGTGTAATCAACTGGTGAACCATTAAGATTAGAATGAAGGCTACACATTGTATGCCTCAATTATAATGAAGGTTGCATAGTGTTTGCCTCATTCAAAGCCTCTCTTATTTGGAGGTGATTTCAATACAGTATGCTCTGCAGAAGAAAAGGTAGGAGGAAATCCTATTGATGTGGGAGCTGCTAGTGACATAATGGACTGTATTCAAAATAGTTACCTTCAAGATATGGGATACATTGGTTGCAAATTCACCTGGGAAAAGTGTTCTAATGGAGTAATGTTGTTTGAAAGACTGGATAGAGCTCCTATAAACCATCATTGGATAACTGATTTTCCTTTATCTAAAATCTCTAACAAAATTATTTTTTGGCCCTATTAGGGGGTAAGGAATGAGGGTCACTCCTATCATTAGTCCTACTCCTGCTCGTGATTACATACAAAGAGCTTTTGCTTCAGATTCAGTCTCATAAACTCTAATATATTCTAAGAATTTGCAAAGAGTAGGACTAATGATAGGAGTGACCCTCATTCCTTATATATAAGGTTATGGAAAAATAATTTTTTTCCATAATTATTTGTAAATAAGTGTTTACAGGATTTCAGTCTCATAAACTCTAATATATTCTAAGGGAATGCAGACAGTAAGCAGTTCATGGCACTCCCATTAATCTTCTCTCATTAAACTTTTTTAAAATGTAAAATTGGCTATATTGATATAGTAGAACCTTAGTCATGTTTCAAAAAATTGCATTATGGCCCTTAAATCGTTTTAATGGATAACGTGACTTGGATAGTGTCAAATACAATTTCAATTCAACAAACCTGTGCTATACTTGGATGGTCTTTGGTAGCTCCTAATTAATATGGACAATTAAAACTGCGTTGTTGCTTTGGTGATTGATATATCACCACTCCCTCTCGAAATAGCATGAATCCACTATCACCCACATTTGCTGCCCTCAAGACCTGCATACATACACATCAAGATGCCAATTCTTAGACCTTGCATAGTAATAGACACATGAAAATATTGAAATATCATGCAAGAAACAAAGAAAATGAAGCCATACAATTCTTTTCAGTGTCAATATGCAAGCAGTTGAAAAAGTCGAATTCTATTTAAGTGGAAAATACCACATGAAACGGGTGCATTCGTCCACAAATATCACATAATATTTGAACTTTTGAAATGATAACATGGGTGAAGCTCCACATAAATCACAATGCATAACTTCAAGAGGATTCTTAAAAAATTCAGTAGACAAAATAAATGGAAGACGACATGCCTTGGCCATTTGACAACTATCTCATAATTTATCAACCTTACTAATAATGCTTAAAAGAAGCTTATTTTTCTTCAATATATCAATAATTTTTGCGGATGGCTAAGAAGTTGGTGTCAAACTTCATCCTAGACCATTCTAATCCTGGCTGAGTACATAGCTACCTCATCCTTAGCCTCCAAATGATACAAACCACCGCACCTACTGCCTAATGCTATCATTGTTCCCCTGTTTCTATTACTTATCACAAAACTATTGGATGAGAATTACACAATGCAAGTAAATTTTAAAGTCAAATTATTGACTAATAATAAGTCTATTGAAATCGGGAACAACAAGTATACCGTTAAGTTGCAGTTTGCTATTATCTTCAGCAATTGAGGCAGATCCAAGATGTGATGTATTCAACAATGCACCCCTACCCATGATTATTTGATCAGGACCATGATACGGACTAAAAGAATGAAGTTTACATGTGTTGGAAGTTATATGAGATGTGGCTTCCGGTATCAGGAAACCATAAGTTATTATGAGGTTCCTCAAGCTTCATTGTAGAAAATACTTGATTTAGTTATTTAGGTTGGATTGTATGGTTGAATCGATTCCAACAGTCAAGACCTGAATGCTTTGGTTTATTACAGATTGGACATATGATGTTGTCCGTTTTTTGAGTGCATGACTAAAAATGATTTCCTTGCATTTCATTAACATTGACGCGAGGGTTGTCTTTGCATTGCCAGTTGCAACTGTCTTGTAGTTCAGATTGTGAGAAGAAGTTATAATGTTTATGCTTCCCCTTCTTGGGAGAATTCTAATTATTATATGAGTGCTGTGAACGTTGTCCAGAAGATGCCATGTTCTGTTTTAGATTTCAAGAGTCATTTGAATTGTGCGATAACTTCATCAATTCATGACTCTGCACTAGCTGGACCAATTCACGATAAGTTGGACTTTGAGCCTTTAGCACTGATGTAATAAAGGCCTCATAACTTGATCCAAGGAATTACAATAATCCAAACACCTTGTCATGATCTTCTACCTGCTTGCCAATTGTTGCAAGATTATCAAAAATATTTTTATGAATCTGAATGTTTTCAATCAGTGAATGAATCTTTGTTGTGGAATTGCAGTTGCTGCTGCAAAGAGAATTATCTCTCTAGGGTCTCTTTTTCAAATAAATCAATAAGAGCCATCCCAACTTCTTCCTAAGTATTGAGACGAACAAATAGTCCCAAAACTCCTTCAAAAAAATTTCTCGTAATCTACCCTTGAAGAAGTTCTATCAGACCTTCTCCAAAAAATAAAATTCGGATTTTCACCAATTACGTGTCCACCTGCAGCTTCAACAATTGATACTGTTATACAAGGGATTGGCATCGAAATGCTTCTATCAATAAAACCAACCATATCTTAGTTTTCAATAAGACCCATCATTTGGGTCTTCTATAGTAGGAAATGACTATTTGCCAACTTGATCGAAATAAAATGTCCAATGTTTCGAGTTGAAGGATAAGGATATTTTGAGGCAATGTAAGTAGATGATGTCGCCATGGTGATTCCAGTCTCTGTGATTTCAAGGGAAACTATTACTGCTGCCATACAATAAACATTTTTTTTAGTAAAGGGACTCTCTCTTTAATTGAGTCTTTGGGTATTGATTCTTGTATATAATAAAAGAATACACTATGCAGGGCAATAATATTTCTATATAATAAAATTAAATAATAGCCTCCAGATTATTCTCATATCAATCAGCAGATATTTTGCCTAAGACCAATCTTTCTCCTTTGAAGACTCCAGTTGTATATTTGCACATTCCTTTTTCTTACTTCCCTTAGTATCAGTTTGAGGCTATATTGTAGAATTAACACCCTCATCTTCTATAATATCTTCTACTATTATAGTGAAGGGTTTTTCAATCTTGGTTATGTTCTAGATTTAGCAGCTCCACTCAATGACGATACATGAAAGTTGACATAGGAGTCTAAGAAGACTTCTACTCTAGATTTTATCACATTTGGATTTTGCCTCGAACCCCAATTAACACTCTTGTTCCAGTCAAACCAGATAAACCAAGCTACCACCACTAAGAAATCCAATATTTTACTGCCATTTAATAAAAAATGGTTTGAGTGCATGAATGAAGTCAAGATGTCTGAACCTGGAAAATAAGTCATATTTTTGTCCAAGGAGCCAAATATTTTTGGCAACAGGGCAAGACTAGAATTCATGGCTAGTAGTCTCAAATTCTTCATCACAAGAACTTTACGTGACCTGAGGTTAACACGTGTAGGGAGGTAGTTAAGAGTAGCTCCTGAAAAAGAAAAAGTAAAACTTTCTTATGAAATTTAAGGTTCCACATTACTTTCCATCACTCTTTGAGGTCAAAGCAAGAGGAGGACGGAGAAGCATTGTCTAAATTTCCTAGATACCATCTATCCACTTGTAATAGAATATTCATCAGAATTATGGAAATTCTAGATAAAACATGGCGATGGTTTCCAACAATAAAGGTATTTATGATATCTTTAGCTTCCATGGAATAAAACTCTACCTGATAAGAATTTCATTCCAACTACCTGACTCTGTGATAAAGATCCTAATTTTAATATCACGTGGTAATAGCTTGGGGGAAATAAACTGAGCTGTCACATTCACTCCTCATTCTCCATCTGTAGCCAAGAATCTCTACCCCACAGGATGCTCATCCAAATGTAGGATGGGTGTGGACCAATATTAGCTTCCATGAATTGAGGATTGGGGAAACATTAGACTTTCATCACTCGACTAACAAGAGATATAGGGTTTTGGATGCAGAGACATGCCTTCTTAGCAAACAAAGATTGATTAAAGATAATAAAATATCTAATTTTAATCCACCTTATCCTTTAGGCTTACATAAATTCTCCTGTGACATCCAATGTATTTTTTTACTTTCATGATCACAGCCCCACCACAAATTTGCTACCAAGCTATTCAGTACATGACAAAGCTAGGTAGAGAGTGTATAATAACTCATGTGATACTAATGGAAATCTGGCGAGATTGATTTTAAGAGAATTCTTTTCCCCCTTTTGAAAAACATTTTTCCTTCCACCCCTGTAATTTATTCCAAGCTCTATCCTTGAGAATATTAAAATATCATCGATTGTTCCTTCCAATGAGAGTGGGGAGACCCAACTATTTAGAATGACAGTGTACCAAAGGGACTCCCATAGCTTTTTGAGATTTCACATTGCTCCCCCTGAGGTATATTAGGGCTAATTGAAATGGCTGATTTTTGTATAGGTTTATTTTTAACCGGACACTGCTTCATACTTATTTAGAATATCCACTATTTTAGAACATTCCTTCGAAGATTGTCTAAAAGGAACAAGCTATCGCCAACAAATAACAAATGTGAGATTGCAGGACTGTTCTTGATATACAAATACCCTTGAGATCTCAGCTCCTCTCGCAAAATATAATCATGGAAATAATACCCTCAATGCATAAGATAAATAGGTATGGTGACGGTGAATCCTAATATTACGCTGGACTCGCAAAATCGGAGTGGAACCCTAGATTTAGCATCGCTCCACCACCAATGAAACCACCCGGATCTTCTTCATCTCCATCTATAACAATGAACCCTGATTAGAAGTCGTGGTTCAACATAGGAGTAAAACCCTTTGTTGAGATTGAATCAAACCATTTTCCTCTGAAGAAAACCGATTTCAGCTCACAACCATCAAATAAAGCTAACGATTTGTATTCAATCAATTACATTCAACTCATGGGGCCACACTCAGCTCTTCGGTTTATATTCAATCAATTACACTTCTCTTATTGTTGGAATCACCGAGAATCAAATGAACAAATTTATTGAATACAAGTCGACATAACGATGTTATTTGATAGTAATTAGGCCACAACCATTAGTAGGCATGTTAGAAAATCACAATAGAATGGATGGTTGATATGATCAGCTCAATGCTAACAAAAAAATATTGTATGACAACACAACCTTCATTTCCATGCTACTGAGGCAGAATAGGTCTCGGAATAAACTAGTAGAAGAAGCCCATTTTTTCCAACTTTTTATATCAGTGGGAGTGATTATATGATTTTCATTTTCATTATGAACAATTTTACTATTAAATAATAGAAAAATATAGATCTTACATTGATCCCAAAAATTCCCAATCCCGTCATAATTAAGTTTGAGCGATTGGAACTCTTGAGAAAACTCATACAGCATGAAAAATTTCTCCAATTCTTGCCAGCACTAGTAAGATTGGCAGAGCAAAAAAAGAGCCTATAAATTTGGGGTACATTTTGAGTATATTTTCTCTCTTTAGGAAATATTTTGGGAGATAAGGAGATAATTTTGAATACATTTTCAAATCGTTTCATTTTATTTATGTCATTTATTTCCTTCTTTGACACAAATATTTGCCGATACTTTCAATTACTCAATTCTATGTACATGGTTGTACAAAATATAGATAAGAGCATAGGGCTTTGCCTCATATGGGTGTTTATCAATGCACTTCAAGGAGAATTATAACACTTGGAGAACCGATATGGACATGACTTATCTTTTTTTTTATAAATTCACCTTACTATAATGAAAATTCCTAGCAAAAGAAAATAAAATCCACAGTAGAAAGAAAGTAAGGAACTGATTGCATTGATATAACAAGAATAGTGCTTTATGCATAAATATTTATGCTAAATTTATATCTATAAGTTCATGCATATAACTGTGTAACCATGTTCTATAACTGATATTACATGAGAGTAATAGATGAATACAATGCATATTTGTGTCCAGGCAGTCAAATGTAAAGTGACTCATACACAGTGTAATTTCTGTCATAAGATACAATATTATGCTTTGTAAATAATGAGTGAATAAGATACTAAAATAGTTCTTCAAAAGAATTAAAGATAACTCTTCATAAAAAGCAGAGAATAAGATAACTACATCTGACGGTTTACAATTATAGAAAATAATATCATTCTATGCAATTTCAAATAAACTGAAGATATGTAGAATTATGCAGAAACTCGAGATATATACCTTCAGAGTCCGTGTATCTGAAAAATCCTGAACAGAGAATAGCTTCTTCTTGCCAGGATAGTCTTTGAGCGATTACCCTAAATGAGATACCGGCTCAAGTTGACATACGATGATGGTTATTTTATAATTAACACTGGTGTTGAAAACCAAGGAAAATATCAAGTCCCTTCAAAGTGCTTAAACATAATGATGTCAAGTACAGGACAAAAACACGACATAATGCAATGTCGTCTCAAAAAGGGAACTCAGTGCTCCTCAATAAAATGTGAAGCGCAAGACAAAATTGTGTCTCAGTTAAGCATACCCCAATGCACCGAGTACCAAGCACAATACGTACTATGTATCTGTATCCTTACCATGCACCATCCACAGTCCAACTAACATTGGATTTAACACAATAGGTAAGATGAGAAGTAGGTGGAGGATCAAAGAGGGAGTTGGGGGTGAGTTTCAATATAGGACCATTATGAAAAAATGTCATTTTACAGAAACTCAGACCATGCCCAATAATCAATATAGAGACACATACAGTAAACCATAGTTTAACATATGTAAATGGAAGCTCAGTAGATTGTCTAAAAAATGCAAATTAACAACATTAAATTTAAGTAGTCAAAACAAAAAAACCGAACTCACAAGCTGCGTGAAACGATCCAACGGTCCTGACATCGTTCCTATCAACAAAACTCTAAAAGCTTGATGATCAACCATACACAACTGCACAGTCAAATACCTACGTTATAACCAGAAACCATTAATTAAGGTGAAATTAAACTCAAAATTCAACGATAATTTGGAGTTATGCGGGAAAGTTTAGTACCTCAAAACACAACAAGCCGCAAGGTTGACTTGATGGCAAGACAAGTCTGCCTAGATTAAAATTAATTAAAATGAAACAGATAGTCCATTCTTATGGTTTACAAACAAAATTATCTCATACAACAAAGTGATCTACGGTTAATGACAAATGGAAAATTTCAAGCAGTGTATGCAGCAATAGAATCAAAAGTTGGATGATTTCCAACTAACTTCATATCAAAACAACCAATTTGAAACCACCACCAAATTGGATCACACAACTGCTAAAAATAAAAGGTCTAGTTTTTAGGTAGCATGTTTTCAAAATTGACACATAGATAGAGAAATAAAACATAGCAAATACCTTTGTTTCCTCAAAAATTGACACACACACACACACACACACACACACACACACACACACACACACACATATATATATATATATATAAATGTAGAAGAATCGACATCTAACCCCTATGGTTTCAAACATTTGAATCGACATCTAAGAAAGAAAGTGCCATCTTTATATTCTAATATTGAGGTAGAGTATAGTACTTATACCATTGCAAGAGCGTTCGCATGCCTAGTAAAGGGAGTAAATGATTCAAAATAAGGAAAGAGCGAAAAAAGGCTTTCTGACATAAAAGTAAACAGGGGCACTATGAAACCAACTTTAGTAAACATAAAACAAATATAATGAAATTCCAAAAGTAAGGTTCTAAGGAATCCCATTTAGGAATTTAACATACTAAAATAGCATTCAACAATAATTGATATATCATAAATAATGAATAACATTCATTTGTAAGGATCATTAAGAAGATGTAATCCAATAAAAAAACTACAACCACAACCATAAAACAAAAAGAATGATTTAAAGCAAGTCAATGGATCACCAGTTCATCAGAGTTAAACAAAAAGAGACTTAAAAAAGAATGATTTACAATCAAAGCCTAACTATGTATATGTGTAAATTGTGAATGAACATAATAATAATCTCATTCTTAAAACTACAAAGAAGATAATAGACGCGAGCTTAGAAAAATAGTGCACATTGTCAGGAATTAAATGTGAGTTAAATTGATAATTATCAACCTAAATTTTGGCCCAACTTGAGATAAGCCACCACCAATAGCGTATGTTTGATTCAAAGTACAAATGTCGAACCACAAAGTCTCACAATGCCGAACCTCAAAGTCTCAAGCATACACAATGTCGACCTCAAAGTCTCAATGCCAAATATAACATTACAAACTAGTAGCAAATCTGAAACCTCAAAATCCACAAAAATCATTAAACAAAAATATAAAAAGATCCAAAACACTCAAAACAGAAGCAAATGCATTTACTAAAGATGGTTTGTTTCAGCTGTAAAGTACAAATTAATTCACATCATAAAGGAAAAAGAAACAAAATATTATTGTAGATACTCAATAAAAGAACCTTGTGCAAGGAAAAGAAACAAAGGGGAAGAACACAATGAACTAAGCTATTTTAACAAATATTGTTGCAGATATTCAACATTGATATAAATTCAAAGAAACATAACATACTACAACAAACAATTAAACAATTACAGCGAGACTAACAAACATGTTGCAAGTTCCAAGTTCCCAAAGTTTATATAAGTTGCAAGTTCAAGTATACCTGTTGCAGGTTCATAAAAAATATATTTTCAATAATTATGTTTATTCTTGAATAAAACCAAGTCGAAATTTCAAAAAACCCTAAAAATCAACTATCTTTATAACTCAAAAGAACATAAAGGAACATAAAAATGTAACCCCCAAAGAAAGAACCCAAATCAAAATTTTAAAAATCCCTAAAAATCAACTAAATGAGTATAAAAATGCAACCCCCAAACAAAATTATCATATCTAAAAAAGCATTGAACTTAAACATAATTAACAGATCTGCAAAATCAAACCAAAATTAGTTGATAGATCTGAAATCAAAATCGAATCAACACATATACACAAATCGAACCAACTAATAGCAAGACATCAAGGCACACACAAACATATACACAAATCGAATCAACAAATCGCAATATAGACAAAAAAATTCTTGCAAATCTATATATATACACAAATTTGGTCAATCCATATATCTACATAAATTCAAATCCAAAAATAATAACAAAATCAAGAACAAATCAAACACAAATTAGAACTCAATCTGGAAAACCCTAGAAATTTAAGACCTCTTATACCTGTGTGATGGAGCTTTGTCGAACCGGAGGTGGAACTCTATAGAGGGAGTAGAGCCAGAGAGTTGTACGTGAGTGAGAAAGAGAGAAATTTGTGCGAGTGAGAGAGAGAAACTTGTGCAAGAGAGAGAGAGAGAAAGAGAGAGAGATGTACGAGCTGTAGCCGGGAAAGGATTTTGAGACACAAATTTTGGAGCGGGAGGAAAAAAAAAGCCCCCGCTTGTTTTTTCAATTTATGTCAGTTTTTCTCACACGCTAAAACAATTAACATTATAATTATATTTATGTCAATTATATATAAAAATAAGATAAATGGTTTGTTTTTTTTATCTCAATTTTACTTAAATTGAAATAGAAATGTACTTTTAAACACAAATTGACATAAATAAATATCATTTATGTCAATTTACATTTGTCTAACATAACATCAATTTTCAAATTGACATAAATGATCATTTTTGTAGTAGTGTTTGTGCAGGTCAGAGACTTAAGTCAGGATATTCTACTTCAAGAAGAATATTTTTCTTGAAGTAGAATACCTTCTTGAAGTAGATATTCTGAATAATTTTAAAATCAAAAAGAGTATTTTCAAGAAGAATATCTTATTGAGGTATTGAAGGTATTCTACTTCACCGAATATCCTAACTTAAGTCTCTGCAACCACCTTTAAAATTGAGATTATTGTGTAGCTCATAAATTTTGCAAATCACTTTATTAATAATGAATGAAGGATTCATAGGTTTAGCTTCATATAAAGATTTGTTCCTATTAAGCCATATCTCCTAAATAATGCTCAGAGGAATAATTTCGAATAACCAACGGAGGAATCTGAAGAACCTGCTTATATGCACCACTAAATAACTGTACCATAGATTGTAAAAGGAAGACAAAAGACACCCATAGGATTTTTAAATGTTGACTATACTTTAATTTCCATTGGACCTGTTCTGAATAGGTGGTTCAAGGATTCTGCCAACTTAGAGCACCAAACATATCTGGACGGCATTCGAATACCTACCTATTGAACTGCCTCTTCAACTGGCATACATTTTGATAGGACTTTACAAGAAAACACAGAGATCTTTGGTAGATCCGTTGGCATTTGCACGTGAGAAGTAGCCGTTGAGGGGTCACCAACATTATTGGGTCCGACCACTATTCAAACAGCAGCATTAAACTCAGTTGTTCAATTTTTGCACTAAGAAATGTTAAAAGGTATTATATCAAAATAGCTCTAGTTATACCTTTGGAACGAATCAGTGAAGTGGAGCACATCATACAACCTACAACGAATCAGGGAACGATTTAGTGATGCATTTGGAACGAATTAGTGATACATGGTGTTATGAGTAGTATAAATATACCCCCATAGTCCAATGTTTTGAGCTATCATTCCAAGATTTTCAATTCAGTCCAATGCCACATCTGCAAATTAAAAAGAAAGAAAAAATAGAACATTAATAGAAATATCTTCACAAATAAAGGGGGTTTTAAAAATCATTTTCCAAAAGAGTGCAAGCAAGTAAATACTGGAAAAAAGAAATTAATATGTTGGACAGAGATAATACATAAATATACAACATCTTCGGATTACCGCTATGGGTTGCATATTCGTATAATACACAAAAACAAATACACAATTATACTTTAATATAACAAAATAACTAAAAACAAATAATTGAATAAAATACTAATCGTGTAAAAACTGCACTCCACCTCCATTGTGCTATGGATAACGTTCATGATGCCAGTATGTTGCGTCGTTGCGATATATCTATATACAATATACATTGGTAGCAGAGTTGAACAAAGTGTATATACAATATACATAAGATAACAATAGTAGAGTATAACATAATCTTAACTGAAGCCATGTTAACAAACATATAATAGGGAACTACACAAATGCACAAACCATGATTGAAATAGTGCCATAAATGTAACTGCACCAAATGAATTAAATATTAGAAAACTACATCAACAAACACTAAAAAAGGACTCAAGGCCTCGTAACATTGTCAGATACTCCCATGTTTGTAAATACAAGGATACCAAACCCCATCCGCCCAAAACCATATAAAGAACCATCATTTTTCAAACTTCTTATTTGAACATACCAATCCATCTCTTACTTGAACATACGTGCACAGTGAAGTGGCCCTTGAGACTTCTCAAGAGTTTTGGAGCAGTCTTATCAATCTCATCCCCATGACCCAATGAACCACAATAACCTTTTCCCCATGTATGCACATATCCACTTGAATCAAGTGAAACAACGTCTTCAGGCACCAGCAGAGACAAATACCACATGAATACCCTTTCTCCTAAATGAATGGATCACACATTATGAAAGTAGTATACTATTTGTCTCTGAGATCCTTCTTCAAAGTGGACTCATTGTGCTGTTCCACATGCCCCACATAAAAATGCTATTTTCGAATTTATGAAATTGAACTGTTTATCAATCTCTATTAGTTTCAAAGATCCAAGTGAATATTCAAAACCCCACAAAATAATAGTTTCAAATCTCCAGCGTCGTAAACTAAAACAACCCACCCTAAAGATATTAATATTGAAAATAGTCAAAGAAAAGGTTAGTTTTC